>OY728131.1:1097774884-1099113098 GCA_963277665.1 Viscum album | reverse complement strand
AATGTAATATTGAGAAGATACATATTACACCATTCCAAACATCAGAATATTCTAAGTCATCAAATTGTAAAATCTAATATTTATCATGAACAGTTCGTTAACATCACTGTTGAATATTCTAAACTCCTTATATATGTTCATTCACCAAGCTTAGAGGACATTTGATATTTTTGGATAAACCAATATGTGGTGTCCATGGGTTCACACATGTGCTTTAGTTTAGTCTAGATTTATCCATTGAGTCATTGTTTATGTTTTTTGAAGTTGGTGTATAATAGATTGTAATTTTTTATAAAAATGTCTATAATATTGATTTAGGATCATAGTCATTACAAACTATGTGGTAACAATGTGAAATGGAACTATGAATATCCAATGGTACATCACAAGTTTTGAAAATGGTTTATCAAATCATGGGACACAAAACGATGAATGTGTTGTGTTTGGGATTTTTCGAGAGGTGAATCATGACACTATCATGGTTTATAAATTGTGATGATATTCTCAAAGTAACTATGTTATTTTTTAAATTTATAGAGGACGTTCATGGTTGGTTCACTCTTTGTTAAACTATGAGGCCTAACCATATACCTTGATCCCTAAATCTTATGTGTTGTAATTTTCTAATTTTCCCATGATGTTTTTTATATATAATCTCCTCATAATATCTATTTAGAAATAAATAAATAATCCCTATAATTATATAGGGTTGTATCCTTGTGGTTTTAAAAAATCCATGTTATTTTATTAGATCAACTCACGGTATCTCCAAATTTTTATCCAATGTCATGTCTTCTCAAAAGTTCTCTTCTTATTATACATTCACCTTATTCTATTATAACTAATTTTTGATGTGGTTGTTGAATGTACACATATTTATTAGGAATTGATATTGATCCTTGTGGATAGAGTATTGTGGGGACCAAATCTCCTCACATCAAATCCCTATTATCTATGGTGAAAAGTTTTCCACCATTCATGAGATATGTGTCTCTATAAAATCTTACTAACCCATGAATTACATAATTTAATTTTAAATTACAATGGTTTGGTGTTTATATATTATTGGTTTGAATCAATTTCATCTTGGATGATATTCAAATGGGGTTTTAATTGGTATTTCATCAAAGAAAATTTTTTAGCAATTAATGTGTTTAATGAAATGCCTCAAAAATTATTATTCCTCTCATATGTGGTTTTAGGAATAAAAGTGGGGATTTTTTACTATTAATATGTTTTATAAATGTGTACATGGTTTTTTATTAATTTAATTGGAAAACATGTCACACTGGTAATCCTAGGTGTGTTGTGTTTGGACATATTAATAAATTAATGTGTGTGGTACCACTATCATTTATTTCAGTGATATCAATATTCTACAGTTTTTCCCAATATTGATAGTATTCATTTTATGTTTGGATAATTTTACTTCACATTTCAATGTATGTATTTATATGGTATTGATCCAAACGTGTGATCATTTTTTTATATGACATTTTTCTTCATGTATGATTTCTCAAATGTTTATCACATGGGTTTTACTTGGATAATTCTGCACTTATTATATGTTCAATGTCCTTATTATATACACTGTTCATATGAATATGAAATTTTATAATGATACCAAATTATTTCATAGAAATTGTTTTTAATTTTAAATTTATTGATGAACTATTTCTTTTCAATATCATAAACTAAAGATATCATGTTGTTAAAAAATATTGATTCTTGGAGGTATCATAATGTCATTATTTCTCACACCCTACATCTTCCTTTTCATTTTTGTGGATCTTGATAAATAGGAAAATAGTAATGGTAATTGAATTATTTAGTTCATAAACTTCTCTTGGATAGTGTATCCTTCATCAAATGTTAGGATTGTTGGGTGGTTTTTCAAAGGAAGACTTGTATTTGTCTTGTTTTGTATCACCTTTGGGTTTTAAACTTTGTGTTCTACGTTTTATGTATCATTATTTTTCACATTCCATCCATTTTTTAGTCTATTTATTAATATCCTTTAGTTATTTGAGAGTATTGTTAGGGTTGTGTTTTATTCATCATGTTATTGAAGAACATCTTAGGCGGACGTTTCTATTGACCTATTTTTGTCTATTACAATCTAGCACCACAACCTTTTACATTAAGTCTATCACATTATTGGGGATGATGTGGATGAAACTATAATTTTGGTAAATAAAATTGACAAAATAGTCTATATACTATCAAAATATGGTTCATCCCAACATATCCTCCCAAATATAGTGGGTATAAATCTATTGGTTTCATAATCCTATACATAAATTCTAAACCACCCTTACATGAAGGGTATGAACTATAGGATTCTCTAAATCATAAAAAAAAGAGTACGATACAATATCTAACATCCTTGAAACTAATTATCTCTTTTCTCTGACTTCCCCACATACCACACTCTGAGAGCCACCATCAAATACTCTGGAATAAAAATCCCGCATGTTTTCATTTCAATGTTTTGGATTATTTGTATTTTAAAAATTACGGTTCACAATATTCAAACATAGATTCATTAAAAGGAAGGATAATCCACATGAAATTATTCAAAAACTATAAATAATATAAAGGAGTTTATATATTGTATATAATCTAATGTAGATTGCATAATGGAAAAGCATCTAGAAGAGTTTTCTGGAACAGAAAGTGTCTAAAAGAATTCATTGACCAGAAATTGTCTAATGCAGTTATCAAAACCGTAAATAAAAAATCATCACTTATCATAGAATCTACATTATGTGAACCAAAAATAATTTTAGTTAGTGCGAACACCATTTTTTGATTAAAAGTGGAGAATAAAATGCACTAAAAAATGTATCGTGTTTTTTTTCAATGGAAGATATATTCTAGATAACATCATAAATGAATAATGTGTTATGTGAACCACAAAGAGAGTGATGAACATGGATATTTACAATATTCAATAGAGTTTGGGGTAATTATATTTAATAGTATATGAATATTATTTTGCTTCTATACAAAAAACATAAACACATCAACAAAGAGATCAAATTATATAAATAAACATTATCAGGGTACGTATTGGGTCTCGCTTGTCGTTGACTAAAGTTATATGCATCCCAAATTAATTACCCATTCTTAAAACTTTAGTATAGAATAAGTTCGGGGTCGATCCATTGGTAACTATGGCGTGCGTGAATTCAATTGTGTTAATACTTAATTATGTGAAGTATGAAGAATTTATAGTTGATGGTTTTGATTTTTGGTTTTGGATTAAAACTATATTGTTTTACTTTGAAGAAATGATTAACAATTTTAAAGGAAAAAATGGGTGAATTTAAAGAGTTTAAAATGGGAAGAAAAGATGTATCGGAGCTGTGGTGATCAAGGAGTTTTTATGTAGTTTTCCTAAATGGTTGTGTTGTTCATGATAATTCATCATTCTGGATTCTCTTTTTTCACAAGATTTCCTTGGTCCGGTTCCTCTTGTTTGGAATCATAGAAGTTGACTCCTTGGTCCGGTGGTCAGCATTCTTAATTATTTTTTATGTTCAGTCTGTTATTTGAATCGGTGAAATCTTTACAATGGTCATGGATGTTTTCACCGTTACTTCTCTTTTGTATCGCTGAGAATTATTCCCTTGGTCCAGCTCAGAATTCTCAGTTTTATCTGATAGTGAATTAAGAAGAGTAAGAAGAATTACAAAGAGAAAACACAACTATATAAAACAAAACACAAGTTACGATCATTTCATTCACATCCCCAACACGAGGGGTGTAGTCACACATAGAAAGCAGGGGAAAAACAACACATGTGATACCTGACGGATTCATCATGTAAGCGTTGAGGAAAGGTGTTGGAAGGCGGAATGGCGGAACGACGGTGGCTTTGGGAATGGTAGTAGCAGAGCTTCTCTCCCTTCCAATGGTTTCCAATCCCAAAATTCATAGTCCAATGCCTCTTTTTATAGAAAAATAAAGTACACGGCATTTATAGAAAGTACACACCGTGTAGTTTTCGTCAACGTGCTTTAGCACCAATTTCGCCCCGGGTAGGTGGTCTAACACACCATCTTTAACTTTTGAACATGGCGTCTCCTGGTGGTTGAGTGTACACGACGTGTAGTGCCTCCATACACAGTGTGTAGTGTCAAAATTTGGAAACTAACTCCTTCTATAATATCAGACACGGCGTGTAGAAATGTAACACGTCGTGTCTCCTTCAACGGCCACATGGGTGTGTAGAACCTTCTGGGAAACAACCGCTTCTAAAATGTAGTACACAACATGTAATTCTGCTGCACATGGCATGTAGCTTCTATCCGGTGACATGGTCGTGTACACCCTCCTTCAGTCTGTGTCCCTGTCTGGATGTACACAACACGTATAGAAATTACATGCCGTGTAGTTTCAAAATTTTAACAGACTTCCCGTGATTTTGGTATTTTAGCCAGAAAGCTCCTGAAAGTAAACAGAATCACCAAAATCAAAGAATATGTTCATGAAAAAATAGATATTTTCTGAAAACATGTTTTTATCTTCAATTATATATATGAGAATTTATACAAAAGTTGGGCGCGTCAAATTCCCCCACACTTAGTCGTTTGCTTGCCCTCAAGCAAAATCTCAACATCTAATTAAATGAGCCTATACTTTTAAAATGAAGACATTCAATTAATCAAAAGTACAAATGATAAAGTTACTGAGGAAAATTCTAAAAGGAACAAACAAATTCAATTCATAAGATATTAAAATCATGCCTCATATATAATTTACTTAACTACTCTCATCCTTTTTCAACACATTTTTCAACTTTTCAAAAATAAGCATGCCACTTGATGATCTACCTTACCAGTCAATATCACACTCCACACTCAAGATGTTTTTATTCATATTTATGCTCAATATAAGGTATATACACTCTATCCATAGATTTTCAAGATGCCTTGTTCTCTACTTCCGGAAAACATGAATTACAATAATCATGAGGGCTTTATCAATAAGGTTCAGATGTCTCTGTCGCAAAGGGTTGGTAGGTTCAGATGATAAATAAATTCTGAGGATTGAAGAAGGAAGGCTAATTCCTTTAAACAACATTTCATGATATTCAAAGTAAAGTTCAATGAAAAATGCTTCATTCACAAGCTTAGTCAAATTCGGTTGTAATCACCACCTTTTCCCTTAGGGTTCCAAAATCAAATGAGCACAAGGTTCCCTTCTCTTTGGATTTTTTTCTTTCTTCTTCATTTTTTTTCAAGAAGAACTCAAGGGAAAATACTTATGAAATCAATGAATAATTTTTTAGAACCCCTTTCTGCTCCAAATAGTCAAGAGGCACTCCCCCACACTTTATTTCATGGTTGTGCACAAAAAATATACCATGTATTGCCAACTCCCTCTTTAAAACTCCAAAATGAATAATCATGCAAAGTTCAAAAAGAAATAGGGTAGGAAGGAAAATAGGCTCGTAACGTGGCTTCTTATAAAGGATGTTCATAGCTTCTATGGGATTAACGAAGATTAAATGTAGGGTAGGTCTCAAGATAAAAGGGTTAAAACAATCTAATGCCTCAATCATTTTAATGAAATTCAAAAATTTCTTCATGTTTTGAAAATAAAACTTGCAAATTCTGGTAGTGATGCATAACCTAAGAATCTCTCAAGAAAGAGGGTATTATAAAAAAATACGAAAAAGGGATTAGAATACCTCTCCGGAGTGGAAAAATAATAAAGGGAAAATCAGGTATTGACATGAATATATATGATTAGCATAATCAATGTAATTAATCAAGGATTAAAAGTTGAAATTGAAACTATATCAGTAATCATTTTAAAACACTCAAAAATAAAAATAAGCATGCAACCCTCGAAAAGTTTCTACTGATCATTTAAGCATGTATAAGAATGATTAACCAAAATTTCTTTACATTTTCAAATATATAATCTAATAATGATGTCTCCAAGATTAGTTGAAGGGGAAAGACTAAGGTGAAAGTGAGAGATGCTCCCCGATACATAATACTACACATGGTCCACTAAGTGCAATACTAAGGAAAGGATGGGAAAGGGTGAGAGATGGGGGACAAAATGAGGGAAATCAGTGGAAGAAGTAAATCCAAAAATAAAGACATTATAAATGGAAAAATACTCCCCTCGTGAAAAGTGATGCCCAAGGCGCTCTATGATACCTGTGACTGTCGAGAAAAAAAGAAAACTACAAACAATCATAATAGCACAACACAGAAAATGACAAAAGAGATATAGAAGATAAAGAAAAATGTCACTGCCATGGGGTCACCTTAGGGGAGGCAGTATCCTATACAATACCAGCTAGTAGAGATGGCGCATGAGTAGTGGAAGCGGGAGGCTCTAATGTGGCACCGGGAAGGGTAGTTGGAGAAGTAGGAGCTGCAGGTGTGAGACTCGGTGAAGGAAGCTCAGCAGCAGTCCCTAGATCAGTAGCAGTGGTGGCGACAGCATGAGTAGCAGCAGAACCTACTATAGATAGCAGAATGGAATCTGTGGCCGGCACAGGAGAGGGCGGTGGAGCAGCAGCAGATGGGCCAGGAGATGAGGTAGAAGCTGGTGGCGTAGGCAGTGGAACACCCATATGCTGAACACAATGCGCCAACAACTGCTCCATGTGGTCCAGGTGGCTATCGAGACGAATCAAATGCCACGCTATGGTGTCCTGGCGGCCGATAATATGATCCATCTACTGCTCTATCTGCTCTTGTCAGCTGTCGAAGTGACCCAATACCTGCTCCATCATGGCTAGGTAGTGGGAAAGAGAAATATTGACCAAGGGTGCGGGGGAAGGTGGGATCGGTGAATGGAAAAAAGATGGAAGGTCAGAAGAAGTATGGTCAGTAGGAGGTGGGTGAGGTGGAGAAGCTGGAGGGGGTGGGGAAGGAGGAGCAGGGTCAGCAGCTGGGGCAGGAGGGTCAGCGGGCGACTGGGCTCGAGCCAGAGCAAGGATGTAGGCACCCCTTGCTTCCGAACCAATCCTATGCGAATGAGCATGAGAAAGTCCATCTGTTGGGGTGAACCTAACAGGTCGTGAGGTAAAGAGGGCTCGAATACCCCGAGGTGGTGGGCAAGACGGGTGGTGTAAAACCCATCATTCAGGTTTCCTCGATGGTTGGTAAACATGTAGTGCAAATAGGAAGCGGTGAGATAGGGGAGGTTCGGGTAGTCGTTCCAGATGACATGGGTAAGTAGCTCCATGTCACGGCTGGTCACGACCCCCATATCCTTGTGGTGGGGAAAAAGTATGGTGCTGAAGCACCGGTGGGCGAAGCGAAAGATGGGGTCAGCAATAAGATTGTTTTTTTGGGAAGTGGGGGAGTACCGGTGGTCAGGCCCAGTGATCTCCCACCACAGGGCAACGAGGTCATAGCGCTTAGGCTGGGTCAAGGTAGAAATGGGGGGTGGGGTGATAGGATGGGGGTAGAAGCCGCACCCTCAGCCAAACTCTGTCATGGTAAGAGAGAAACATTGGCCGCCTAGCCGGAATCGAACTACGGGTACTGCATCGCCAGTTTCCTCCTGGTACTCTGCTCCATCAAACTCAAACGAGGCCGCAAACTCCAAAAATAAATCACGAAACACAGAACTGCTGACCTGGAAAATATTGAGGAGTGAGGTGTGCCCGAGAATCACCTCCAACTCCACCCAAATACTGACCTGCTACAGAATGCTAATACCGAGGTATCATCCACTCAATGGTATCGGCCGGTGAGAGAATCCTCGGACCATGTCATATGCTAGATCGGTGACAAGGAATACCGTGCAGGGATAGAGAGCACCGGCAGGTACCGGCCCAGGTGTCGGTGCAGCAACTGCGGCTAGCTCCGTGGGTGGATCTGCCGAAGTAGACGGTGGCTCGGTGGAAGGTGTGCTTGAAGAGGGACCATATTCTGGTGAAAATAGCATAGGGAGAGTGGCAGCGTGTGCAGCAGAAATGGTGGTGCTCGGAAGCTCGGTGTCGCAAGGTGGAGGTGCAGTAGAAGTAGGCACGGCCTCCGCTGAGGGAGTGAGTGGCGGAAGAATGGCCAATGGAGGGAGCTCAAAGACTGGAGCATCTGGGTCTAGCTGCATCGGCGGTCAGAGTCAGATCCGGCGAAAAATGGACCCCTCGCTCATAGTGGTGGAAGCTGGCCGCTTCCCGTGAGAAGGATCTCTATCTGCCATATCCTCAAATATAAAGAAAAATAAAACAAAAGGAAAGAAAAAAAATGAAAACAAAACAAAACAAAGAAAATTTGAGAAAACAAGAAAATAAAAGTACATGGCTGGTACACCAGAGTACACAGAGTGTAGTAGAAAATGTAGAGTAGCCCATGTTCTCTGGATAGACACACCGAGGGTGAAAAATAGACCATGTAAAAATACACCACGTCTACCAAACATACACGTCGTGTTCACTCAAAGTGTAGGTGGTTGTGTAGTCATAAAGGGCACGGCCATGTCTGTGAAAAATCATAACAATAAAGGACATGTCGTGTAGATGCAAGACACAGAGTGTGCTCTACCATAAGAACATGGCCATGTGGAGGGTGAAAGATGGGCTGGCCAAAGGAAATGGTATACACGACATGTACTGAAAACACACGTCGTGTATATAAACATTGGGTAATAGGTCGTGCCAATTGATACACACAGAGGGGCCAAAGGAAAAGAAATACACGGCATGTACCAAACACACACGCCTTGTATGTGAAAATGGTGTGGGAGGCCGTGCGCAAAAAGAGACTCGGGCATGATGGGGAAAAGTACACGGTGTGTACCGAACATACACACCATGCATATTCGATTTTCTAAGTATTTCATGAGTGGTTGTGTACAGAACCACACAACGTGTGTTCTTCATTGTGTGGCCATGTACTGGTGGAAGATGAACGGTCAGCTGATCCGAAAGACATCCTAAACGTGTCTAAAAATATAAAATAAAGGGTTTAGAATGGCGTACCTTGACCGAGGATCACAATGTGAAATAAATCAGAGCTTGAAGTGCACCAAATCAACAGATCTGAGAAAAGGGGGTGTGGGTGATGTTCAGGAGAAGAAAACAGGAAGATGGGAAGAAATGGGGAGGCCGCATGATAGGGGCTCAAGGCGGGTGGCCCGCGGCCTATATAGTTAAGGCACACGGTGTGTAAATTTGGACTACACGCCGTGTATCCCGATTTTTTTTAATACATTAAATATACTATATAATAATTAATATTAATTAATTAAAAATAAAAGTAAAATAGGTATATATATATGTATATACAGAATTAAAATAAAATATAATTATACACATAATGTAGTGGTAAAATACACGTCGTGTGTTTAAGAATTGGAAAAAGAGAAGTACAACCTTTGGTTCGGTGGTCGGGGCGAGGTTCGAACCGGCGATCGGCCATTCTGAAAGGAAGCCCTCAACCACTGGAGCAAAGGTTGTATTGCTGACCATATTTATTATATATATATCTTTATTCTATACAGCCTATACACACAGGAATAAAGAAAAGCATGGTGTGTGGTTTTTATTTAGGAAAGGATGGGGATGAAGAAGGGATATTAGTGTGATTCAAACCCATGTCTTCTGAACCTAGTGCTGAGACTTTTCCAATCCGCCAACTTCACCCACATGTTATCTCTTATTTCAATTTTTTTTAATTTATAAGTAAAAATTATGACGTACATGACATATATTGAAATGCACGTCGTGCAGATTTTATTAAAAGAACAAATGATGGAAATGGGACGGTTGTTTGCATTCAAACCCGAGACTTTTTGGAACAGGGTTATGATTCTAGCCAACCAGCCCATCCCCATCATGGGTTTTATTATATTTAAACACATTTATATATATATATATATATGAAAATGTCCACGCACACCGTGTAAATAAAAGTAGGAACCTCGTGCTGAAGGTAGGTCTGGAGGATTCGAACCGGGGTCAGATTGAATAAACTCTAGTGACAATACCATCGGCACCGGCATCATCCCTGGTTATTTATCTGGTATTCTATAGATTTATACTATTAATATTATAAATTAAAAATATAAGTACATGTCGTGTATATAATTGGGACACGGTGTGTAACTTCAGGGTTGCCTCCCAGGAAGCGCCATTGTTTTAGGTTGTTGGCTTGACCTACTTACCTTGCTTACCTGATATTTATGATGGGTAATGGTCCCAAAAGTGGCCAACCTGGCCATCTAGTAGTTGTAATTTCTCTGGCTCTTCTTCAACATGAATGACAGGAATGTTAATGTTATCAGAAATATAAGAACATACCAGATCATCCACCAGGCGATCGTCCATGGTTGTTATTGCAGAACAATCCTCATGATCGGACGATGATGCCTACATGATGGATTTGATAACATTGTAGGAATCTCTCTCGTCTCCTACCCAGAAAATCAGCTCTCTCTAGTGTACATCAATGAGTGCCTTCCTAGTGGCTAGGAAAAGTCTTTCCAATATAAGTGGTGCCTCTGGATCATCCCCCATTTTGAGGAAGATGAAATCTGTTGGGAGGATCAACCATACCACCTTCATCAGTACATCTTCCAGTAGTCCCTTCGGATGTTTGATGGATCGATCAGCTAGTTGAAGGGCTACATGGGTAGGCATGAGCTCATTGAGTCCCAACTTCTTGAAATCTCCAAGGGGCATGAGGTATAGGCTTTCCCCTATGACGCAGAGGGCCTTACCAAACTCACAGGATCCAATAGTACAAGGAATGATGAAACTACCAGGATCTTGAAGTTTGGGAGGAATTGAATACTGGACAACTGCAGAACAATCCTTGGTGAGGGAAATGGTGCCCAGATCCTCCATTTTTCTTCTATTGGAGAGTATTTCCTTCATAAATCTAGCATAGGTGGGAATCTGTGTCAGCACCTCTACAAATGGAATATTTATATGCAGCTTTTTGAATATGTCCATGAATTTGCAGAACTGGTGATCCAGCTTCCTCTGCTTCAATCTCTCCAGAAAGGGTAAGTCAGGTTCAAAAGGTCTGACAACCTCCTCCCCTTTATTCTGGTAAACCTCCTTTTGTGGGCTTTTGGATGAGGAGGAGTCGGTACTGGTACGTTTTTCATCATTAGGGGGTGTGGGTGCACCTGGCTGGTGGGTTGGTTCCTTCTGAATCTTTTTGCTACTCCGGAGCATGACAGCATAAGCCTCCTCCCTCAGATTCTTTTCTATGTTTCCTGGTAGTATACCAGGTTTCCTTCCTCGGAGTTCGTTTTCCAGCTGGCCAATATGATTCTCCAAGCCTCGAATTGAAGCTTACTGATTTTGGAACGGAGTCTCAGTAGTAGATATGAATTTAGTCATCTGATCCTCTAACCTTGAGGTATTCTCCTACTGAGGTGGTTGTTGATTCGGTGGAGGAGGTGGTTGTTGTGGCTGCTGTGGGCGAGGGTTCTGATACCCTTGTTGCTGATAAGGACCCTGTTGGGGTTGTTGCGGCCTTTGGTATTGGTTCTAGTATAGAGGTTGGTTGTTGATGGGTTGTCACTGGGGCGGAGGATTCTGCTGTTGTTGGCCCCAGATTGTGTTCTGTTTCTCTCGCCATGCTGGGTTCTGGTACTGTTGGTACTGGTTGGGCCCTCGATTTTTGGAAACATAACTCACCTCACTCATCGAAGGGCCTCCAGTTGAACTTAGGAATTCTCCCATGATGTGGTTATCACCACAGTCGCCGCATGCTAGATGATTCGCCGCATGAACTTGAGATGCGCCTTTGAGATTCAATGCGTCGATTTTCTTGGACACAACATCCAACTGATAAGATGACATAGTGGTAGTGTCAATATTGTGCATACCTCGCTTTTCAGTCCCCCACTCGGAGTGCCATTGGAAGCTGTTGGCTGACATGTCTTCCAGTAGTTAAAATAGCTCTTCGGGGGATTTCCGTATCACCGTACCTCCAGCCGCAGCATCCACCACAGATGTGGTATTTGTTGTAAGTCCTCCGTAGAAGGTCTGGACATGCATCAAGAGTGGGTGTCCGTGGTAGGGGAATTTCCATAACATCTCCTTGAAGCGTTCCCAGGACTCGTAAAATGACTCGGAGTCGTGCTGCTGGAAGTTATGGATCTCATTCTGTAGCGTCATCGTCTTCTATGGTGGGAAGTATTTGGACAAGAACGCCTGGGATAGCTCCTTCCAAGTGAGGATATATCTTCGTGGCAGCCCCTTGATCCAGTCTTTCGCCTTGTCCCGTAGAGAAAAGATAAATATTCGAAGACGGATGGTGTCCTCGGACACGCCATTATACCGAAATGTGTCACAGACCTCCAAAAAGTTGGAGAGATGGGCGTTCGGGTCCTCGCTGGGCAGGCCTCCAAATTGGACAATGTTCTGGATCAGTTGCATGATAGCAGGCTTGATCATGAAGTGTTGGGCTTGGACCGGAGGATGGACAATTCCCGTATCAACTCCGTGGATTGAAGGAAGACCATACTTTATAAGAGTATGTCTCGGAGGTAGCTACTGAGGGGGTGGAGGTTACAGATACTGCTGCTCTTGAGGGGAGAAATAGGGTCATTGGAAGAGTTTCTATGGTTTTTACAGTTGTTCGTACGCCGGAGGAGGTTGATGTGGCGGCCGTTGGTAATCCCTCGGATGAAATTCCAAGAAGCCTATAGGAGCCTGCTCCGGTGGACCAGCAGCGGGAGGCTGCTGATCCTGGTACTGCTGCTCAGCCGTAGCATCCATGGCTGGTGCTCCCTCTTCTGTGTTTTCCATGGTAGAGGGTTTCTGGTTGTGAGTTTCTTTCAGTGCATGCCGACGACGAAGCAGGGTCTGTTCGATCTCTGGGTCGAGCGAAAGTAGTTCCGATGACTCGGTGCTCCTGGACCGTGTAGGGCGTCTATTCATGAACATTAAGCTTCTGCACAATCACAACACAAATTCCAGGCGTAACCGGTGAAAATTAAAAGAGAAAATTTGAAATGGGATTAGAAAAAATATTTTTGATAATTTTTTATTTTTATTTTCACTTAAATCAATTATTAACACAATTTAAATCTTAGCACTAAAACCAAAGAGTTTCCCCAGCAACGGTGCCAAAATTTGGTCTCACTTATCATTGACTGAAGTTATATGAATCCCAAATTAATTACCCGTTATTAAAAATTTAGTATATCATAAGTTCAGGGTTGATCTACATGGAACTATGGCATGCATGAATTCAATTGAGTTAATACTTAATTTGGTTAAGTATGTAGAATTTAGAGTACATTGGTTTGATTTTTGGTTTTGGATTAAACCTATAATGTTTTACTTTGAAGATATGATTAACTGTTTTAAAGAAAACAACAGGTGAATTTAAAGAGTTTAAAACGGGAAGAAAAGATGTGTCGGGGCTATGGTGATCAAGGAGTTTTTATGCAGTTTGCTTAAATGGTTTTGTTGTTCATGATAATTCATCATTCTTGATTCTCTTTTTTTCACAAGATTTCCTTGGTCTGATTCCTCTTGTTTGGAATTAGAGAAGTTGACTCCTTGGTCCAGTAGTCAGCGTTCTTAATTCATTATTATGTTCAGTCCATTATTTGAATCAGTGAAATATTTCCAATAGTCATTGATGTTTCCACCTTTACTTCTCTTTTGTATCACATATAATTCTTCCCTTGGCCTAACTAAGAATTCTCAGTTATATCTGATAGTGAATTAAGAAGAGTAAGAAGAATTACAACGAGCAAACAAAACTATATAAAACAACACACAAGTTACGATCCTTTCATCCACATCCCCAACACAAGGGGTTTAGTTACACATAGAAAGTAGGAGAAAAACAACACATGTGATACCTGACGGATTCATCGTGTAAGCGTTGAGGAATGGTGTCGGAAGGTGGAATGGCGGAACGACGGTGGCTTTGGGAACAGTAGTAGTAGAGCTTCTCTCCCTTCCAATGGTTTCTAATCCCAAAATCCATTTTCCATGGAATCTTTTTATAGAAAAATAAAGTACACAACGTGTATAGAAAGTACACGCCGTGTAGTTTTCGTCAACGCACTTTGGCGCCAATTTCTCCATGGGTAGGCGGCCTAACACACCGTCTTTGACTTTTGAACACGGCGTTGCCTAGTGGTTGAGTGTACACGGTGTGTAGTGCCGCCATAAATGGCATGTAGTGTCAAAATTTGGAAACCAACTCCTTTTAGAATATCAGACACGGCGTGTAGAAATGGAACACATCGTGTCTCCTTCAACGGCCACATGGGCGTGTAGAACCTTCTCGACAACAACCGCTTCTAGAATGTAGTACACGGCGTGTAATTCCCCTGCACACGGTGTATAGATTCTGTCTGGTGACATAGTCGTGTACACCCTCCTTCGGTCTGTGTCCCTGTCTGGATATACACGGCGTGTATAGAAAGTACACACCGTGTAGTTTCAAAACTTTCACAAACTGCCCTTGATTTATGTATTTTAGCCAGAAAGCTGCTGAAAGTAAACAGAATCACCAAAATCAAATAATACGTTCATGAAACAGCAGATATTTTCTGAAAACATGTTTTTATCTTCAATTATATATATGGAAATGTATACACAAATTGGGTGAATCAGTATTCAACTTTGTACAATAATTGTTTGTAGAAGGAGGTATTTCACAAAGTAGGAAGTTCATGAAGGCTCATTTCATGGAGGAGCACATCAAAAAGATAACGTTCACTTCAATGAAGGTTCTTTTGGGGAATAAAAGTCCACAAAAAAATATGGGAATCATTATTTATGTTCTCTATGTAATTCAAGGGTTTTCATGAAGGGTCTCAAGATGATTATGGAGGAACGATTTTTTTTTTGTAAAAGGTCACTCTATAAAACAAATTGTCATGCAAGGAAATGTATATCATCTACTAGGTAATAAACAATCTTCATGGATAACTCATGTCTGATAATATTATAAGGTGTATCAAATCGAAATAAGTTTCTTCTGAAGGATCTGTGAGAACACATCAGCTGATTGAGCAGTGATGTTTAACACTGTGATGGGTTGTAAACCTGAAGGGACTGTGATTCCACTCCAAATCTTGCAATTATCTTGTTCTTTGGTGTATTTGTTAAGTAGGAATATTTATTTGGTATACTCCTTGGATGTATCTCAGTGAGGGTGATGTAACACCCCGAGCTTCCATGATACGCTTCTCATTCAATAATGCAATAGCTTGCATTGTACACAACTTCGAGTTCTAAAACACCGCGACTAATCAAAGTAGCTGTTATGAATAGTAATAACCACTTTTTAAAATTATAGAAATTTTATACTTCAAAATGGACTTCATTTTTGTATTCGTAATATCGAAATTATCCAAAGTTGAATTTTGTGTAATTTTCTGAGAACTTCCAATTTTTTACGAATAGTGAAAATTACTTAAAAACAACTTTTTTAATAAAAATAATTTATAGTGATAAATTATACTATTTATTGGTTTTAAAGTTTAATTAGAATATATTTTTACCATTTTATCCAATGGTGGTCATTAGAATTAATTTAACATTGAAATTGGACATAAACAATTGCCAATCTTTTTATATAAATGGTTTCTTAAAAACACGCTATTGTTGTGACAGCGGGAATTAATTATGAAATTAATTAATGCAACTTATATGTTTGGAATTTTTTAAAATAGACATCATTTTTGAATTCGGAATATCAATTATAGCTTAGGGTGAAATTTTGGCATTGTTCTGAAAAACTTCAATTTTTGATGAATAGTGAAACCACTAAGTGGTAGTTAAATAACTGATTTTTCGTTTAAATGAAATATTACCACTTCTGTGATTTGATTTTCAAAAATCCGACATACATGGTTGTCATTAAGAAGTAAAATGTGGTTCAATGAGATCAAAATAATTTTTTGGTGAATAGTAACTTTTAAGTTCTTAATCGCGATTAGAGGTAATTAGTGTAGTTTAAGGTACAAGTAATGTTATAATAATATGAGATGAGCATGACACTTGTCCTACTCCTATTGGATGAGTCATGGCCGACCAAGACAACCCATGGGTCAACTTGGGGACCCCATGGATCCACTTTAGTTGGAAAATGACATTAATATATATTTATTTAATGTTAAAATTAAATTGACACAAACATGAGTTGTTTTACTAAAACAGTTTTTAAGTGGGGTTACACAAGTCCAAATTTTGACTATAAATATTCATTAGAAAGCTAAAAATATTTCCTACATCATAGAATTTTTTTAATAATTTTTATACACTAAACAAATTAAATTATTTATGACATCATTATGATGCAGCGATGACCTCATTATTTAACGATTTAAATAAAATGAGAAGATAAAGCAAAATCCAAGGCTTACACTTGTCCAAAGCCAATTGGATGAGGAGATTTCGAACCCTTATCATATTATCCTCGAATTATATAAGTGTGGGACCTCTAAAATCCGAAACTTATTTTATAATAAAGTGACTTTCTTTACTTTCCAAGAGTGCCCCTCCCCTCCACTTATAAAAGGCCCCCACCTCCCCCACCTCATTTACACTTTCAAGCCATTTGGCTTGGCCAACCTCTGCCCAAATACTCTCCCAACATCACCCTCTTACTCCTAGAAGCCTCACATTGGGAAGAAATCTTCCCAAGTAAGCCTTTGGCTCAAATCAAAAAGAGTTACCCGATTTTGAGGTAATGTCTTCTCTAATGTTGTTTTGTTTTGTTTTTCTCCTCCAACCCCCTAAACTCTTTTTATTCATTTCTTTTGTGACAACACCAGTATCCTCAATATACTAGGATGTTGTTATAAGATGGATTCGAGCTACACTTACACACACCTACATCTAATGGTTAAAGAACATACGGTTTCTGTGGATGGCGAATTTCTGCCTCACGAAACGATGATTGTTCAACACTCATATAACACCTTCAAAGGTGGCCATTAAGATGTCACTATTTTTATATATGATATATAATATGTTTATGTTTTACTTATGCTTCTGTATTTCTTAGTTATGGCATACTTTATGATTTCCATTATGGGTAAAACGCGATAATTTCATTTTAGGAAGTGCGGACTACCGCCCCCTCAAAGTGATTTGAATCGTTAATGCCATATGTGGGATGTATAAAGGATGGAGTAAATGGTATTATACAATATATTATACTGGAATTATATTATACATTTATATCATTATGATTTCGTTCCATTAAATATGAAATTGAAATGAAAGTAGCGTTCATGCGTACGTACGGCTTACCGTCTCCATGAACGGTGCATTTCATTTCTTACCTCTAAATGTTACGTAATATTCTGAATGAATGTATATACTGTATATATATGATATATATGATATCTACATCATGAATATAATTCTGGATATTGTTGACGCTCCTTTCGTCACAGAATCTAAAGATCAGAAAAGGGAATATCTGAGCTCAAAGTGATTCCGCCTTTGAAGAAAAAATCAAAAATCAACAAAGGAAGGAAGAAAGGATGAACAGAAACCTCACCGTGCAAGTTATATAACTGGCACGCAAGTGTACTTGCGCGTCTACCTTGGTCGCGCAGGTGACTTGCGCGACCTAATTGGTAACTGCCCGGTAACCACCCTGGGTCTTCTTTTGCCTATAAATAGACCCTGTGGGCCCCCCATTCGAGAGGATCTTTTTCCAGAAACTCGGATTGAAGCTCCCGACGCTCAAGTCTCTTCTCAAAGCTTCCAGAACACTTCTAAGGTAATTTCTTACCTAGAATGGAAGATCTAAAGCGAAGAAGGAAGGCCTAAGTGTTGAAACTTATCAAACACTTGTGCGCCGACTTAATTCCTTCAATATAACTTGCGCGTCCCTTTTCTGGAAGAACCTCAAGAGGATTGTAAAGGGTTTAATCAAGAGTCGCTCATGTATTTCAATTCTGATTGAAAATCGCGCAAGTACACTATGTGTCGCGCAAGTATACTTGCACGACCAATACTTGCGCGCCGCCGCAGGACTTGCACGCCTTTCAAGACTTGCGCGCCCCTATCTTTTTGGGTGCCCATCTGGCCCATTTTACCCCTCTTAAGCCATTTCACCTTTCCTATTCAAGATTCAGTCTTCAAGATACTCTTCAAAGCCATTTATGGCATGATTTCTTGATTTGACATCCTTGTCTGAAAGGAATTCTGTGAAATATCTCTCAAAACCTAGTGATTTAAACATCTTTATGTCACCAAAGATTGAGAGTTCATTCATTTAACCTCATCCTTAAAGATGAGAGAATCTTTAACCTGGGTCTCCTTCTCAGGAATAATCCCCAGTTATAAAACCTTCAATCTGGGCATCTTTCTCAGGAGTAAGCCCCAAATTCTTGAAGTTCCCAATTATGGGCATCCTCCTCAGGAGTAAGCCCCAATCAAGTCCTCTAATCTTGGGAATCTTTCTTAATAATAAGCCCCAACCTCAAATATGGGTATCCTCTTCATGTGTAAGCCCCAAAACTTAATCCCTAACCTGGGTCTCCTTTTCAGGAATAAGACTCAGTCATAACCTGGGTCTCCTTTTCAGGAATAAGACTCAGTCATAACCTTGGGCTTCCTTTTCAGGAGTAAGCCCCATGTCCCTTAACCTGGGTCTCCTTTTCAGGAATAAGACTCAGTCATAACCTTGGGCTTCCTTTTCAGGAGTAAACCCCAGGTCCCCTTAAATTTCTCTTAACCAGTCATAATTTATCTTTGATTTGGGTTTCCTTTTCAGGAGTAAAACCCAATCATAAGTCCCCTCCTAACTTGGGCATCCTCCTTAGGAGTAAGCCCCAAGATTAGAGTATTCAAATCTCCATGAAGCACATATAACTTTATGGACCCTGTTCATGGATTTTCTCCCTAAAATTAAATCCTAAACCTTCATCTATCTGGGCATTCATCCATACATAAGCCCCAAACAAATTCTTATGATTGCATCTTTCATGGCACAATTGTCTAATTTTTATCAATACCTCTTGTTTCTCACACCGAGCATGACTCACGTGAGCTTAGAGTGTAAAAGTAATTATGACATTCATCTTTGAGCCATCAATCATAAACATCATACCCCATTCCTCGAACTACGTGGGTTCTGATTCCTTTTCCAAAAGAAAGGATACGTAGGTAGCCCATTTATGGGTTCGATCCCAACTTTGAAATAATCTATGTCCTTCTGAATGACGATAAACTTCAAGTACCCCACTGAGTGGCTTTAAAACCAGCCTGGTCATCATAATGACCAAGATACTTTTATATAAATGTTTTGAAGGATACCATTGACCAAGAATCTCTAAACAGATATAGATGATTCCCTATTGATGAAGAACCTCGAATACATATAAAAGATTCTCTAAATTTCTTGCATATTTAATCATTGATTGTTAAAACTAAAGGAAAGCACATTTTATACTTGGTAAATGTAATAAGGATTCACAAACATAACTTAAATCTATAAAGAGAGTCCCGGAGTAGACAATAATTCCCCTCAAAAAGGTGTGATGAGTCCGACCTCCCATCCTCTCGACCAATGCAAATTCCTAAGTCTCAATAGTCCACAAGCTAATGAGTGCCTACCTTTGGAAAGTAGGTCCAAACGGATGTGGAATCATTGGATGTTTCCGGTTCTATGAACAAACCCGTTAGAAACCGATCGGAACGTTTGAATCTCTCGTCCAGGAGGTCATCCCCGGATTCCGTGCGAAACAAAAATGGTGAACCCGACGTGAATCCTTAACCAAGTGAAAGTGATGTTCTTCTTATTTGTTAGGCCCCTTGGGCCAACAAGTCAATCATTGACATATTCTCATCCAAAAGATGTAGTGGCCGGATTCATCTTGATTATGTCTGTTACATGGAACAGGCACTCTTTTCTCAAGATCTTCTGCAAAATTTGCTTTCCTTAAATTCACCCCTGTGAATACTACTGCTGTGAACACCTCTACTGTGAGGTCTGCTGCTGTGAAAACCAATGCTACTACTCCTGCTGGAACGTCGTCCACTCTGAGGATGACATCACCAACTCAGTGTCTTCAACGCTGGGTTTCTAATGCACTGGTTAAGGAGTACCGTCGCAACGGTACTATCCCAACTCTAGAGGCCGCTCGTCAAGCCCTCCAAGTTAACAACTCTACCTGGTCGTCCGGACAACGGCAGCCAGCAATCAAGAAGCAGGCGGTGCTGACTACCGTCTCCAACCGTTTCGGGTCGTTATCCCCGGAACACAATTTCAATTCACCCCCTTACTCCGAGGAAGTGAATGAGCAGGTCCCTCGGGGCCTTAATTCAAAAAGACAGGAGTCCTTCCCGAGGGCTCCCATCAACAATCGTCGCCAGACTCGTGCGGTAGTGCGCCCTCAACATGATGAGGGTACCGACTCCAGGCATTCAGCTCAGGTTCCTCGAACCCGAGCAAGCAAGGTGAACTGCCAGAGACGGAATCCGGTTAACAATAGGCAGGTTGTCATCCCTGCCATCTCCAGAGAAGTCCATCAACCTAACTTGGTGGCAAACAACGAGCAGGCACACAAACCTGCCCGTTTTAATTCAGCTGTCCAGCAGACTCGTCTGGCAGCATCAAGCCGATCCCGCCAGGCAATTCCGGCAGAGTACCATAGACAGGAACATACACCTGCTTATACATCATCAGTTAGTCAGCAGGCTCGTCTGACTACATATGATGGATCTCGTCAACCGCGTTTGGCGAAGTGTAATCAGCAGGCACATACACCTGCTAATACTAATCAAGCCTACCAACAGTCTCGCTTGGTAGCGCACGGAGAAGTCAGTCGGAAAGTCCCAACGACAAACAGGAGGCAGACTAAACTCTCTACCCCCACACTTGAGTACTGTCAGGATTCAATGACAGGAAAAGGAGGACAGGAGCAGGCACATACACCTACTCCAATCTCGGAATGGATGTATATCCTCGTTCCAGCGGCTGAAGTCACCAAGCATATTTTGTCAATGGTGAAAGAGCATAAGCAAATTCCTGCTCATATTCTGGATGCTTTCCAGGATATCATAACAACTTCAGCATCATCTCAGGGACAGACACATAAATCTATCCCTAGCAGTGGAGTGACACATCAATAATTCACTCCGGAACAGACACACACATCTGTTCCAGTTCAAGAGGGTTATGGGGTATACTCCCCCATATCATACGGACAACCAAGTCAGGCACATACACCTGATTTGAGTGGAGATCGTCAGGCTAACCTGACCATCTTTCCTGATCAGGCACATACACCTGTTCAGAGCAATCACTTTCGTCATCAAGTGGTTTCCAAAGCGAGTAAGAAGGCATCTAAGAAAAACATCCGCCCAGCACAGTCAGGAGATCAAAGGCCAATCTGTAACCAAGCCTTGCTCGATGCTGGAGTTCTTGAAGCTCTCAGACATTTATCTGTCGGAATTCAAGATTCTACTCCCTCAGTTCCCAATAATGGGAACATTAATTCTGAAGGTCTTCAACAGACACTTCCTCATGAAAACTTGCTTCATGAAAATTCGGTCAATCTTGAAGTTTCTTCTTCAGATGAGAGCCACAGAAAACCTCTGTGTGGTCAGAAGACCAAGGAGAAAGAGATCTCATCTTTTGCTGTAACCCATCATGATGGTCCTCCTCATGGTGATGAACTTCGCTGTGAAAGTCCTCTCCGCAGTAGTGATTCACATTGTCTCGAAAATTCTTCAGAAGGCAATGTAGTGACGAGAAATCCCTCCTATCTTGATGCACTTGCAAACGTAAAACCAGTCATGTCTGATGCTTTACTATCGGTAGGTGAAACTCTTTCTCCATCAGAAGATAGCCTGGGGTTCAGGTTATTCTCCGAACCTTCCCTGGGTCATTCATCTTCCAGCATGAATAGTGATTTCTCTACCAATCTTGTTGAATCCGATGAAGCAACAAGGAAACACCAACTCTGGTCCAAACAGGTAAAAGAATCTTCATTTAATGATAAAGAGGAAATGCTGAACATGAGGAAAAAACTGGCAAAAGGTGAAGTACCAGTCATGTTTTGGCCTTTGGCTGACTCCCAGTACGACATTCCAAAGATGTTGACGGATGATGGAATCCATGATATTCGTCTCAACTTATGGAAGACTCTTTGTCAATTAAATAAGAAGGTATTATCTTACGATGAATATGAAAATCATCTTAAGATAATAGAAGGGTTACAACGCCAGATTGATTTGGAATCTCTATCAGTCTCTCGGTATCCGAAGGCTGAAAAGCAACAGAGAACCCTTCAACGTTCATGCCTTGGCGCACTAAGAAGATTGCGTTAGTTAATTGCCAATGCTCCATCTGATGTTCATATCAGAGGATGGGGTGTTCACGGAGCACTACATTTCACAGTGCTTTCCGGTCAGCAAAGCCTGCCGAAAATGGTCTCATGCAATATTATTTCCCATGGTCGTCCACAGTCAATGGGCTTTGTTCATAATCAAAAGCTTTCTTGAGAACAACCTTCAACTAGTTCCTCTCAAAATCAAGTATATAGAGAACAGGTTGTTGAATTTCTCCTACATCAAGCAGGCGAGAATATTGCACAAGCCTCTCGTCTGGAGCAAACACGTCATCAAATGACAGATGTTTCGGAAATCATCCAACGGTCTGTTGAACCAGGTGATAAAAGTGGATACAGGTTAATGCATCCAGCTAATTTCCGAACTAAGATTCGCAAGATCAAGAGAGATTTTAAGAAGATCTCAGACATAGCATGTCAAGAGACACCCCAGCTTGCCAGACTGGGGACTTCTCTAACCCAACCCTCAGAGTCAACGAATGGGATTCGAGGAGTTGAGCGGAAGCAGCAGGAACATCCCCAGTCCACCAGACTGGGGACTTTTTCAAATCTTCAATCCTTCCCTCAGAGAAAGTCAGTATTCTCTCGATTAGGGAATAAGCCTCAAGAGGAATGAAGAGCCAAGCTGTCAGGAGATTCTCTCCAAGTGACGGTTCTCCAAAAAATTCCTGAGGGATCAAGTCAAAGGAATGCCATGTCTCATCATGGACATAGAAGGAGACAATATCACAGAAATGCTGATAGAAAGGATTCCATGCAATATGCATCCATTAATGTCATCAATGTCGTTGCTGCTGATTCACTAGATGAGGCTCAATCAGAGGGATCAGACGAAGAGTTTCCTGCTCAAGAAGTTACGCACACAGACCTAAATGAAGAAGGTGTGCACACACGTAATCAAAGGCTTACCCAAAATCTGGGTATTTCTTCAAGTAACCCACTTCCCCCTCTCCGAAAAGGATCCAATAAGGGGAAAGGAAAGAATCAGGTTACTTCTCACCCTTCCTCTGAAGGAGGTCAATCGCTCTCATTAGAGCAAAGGTTTGCACAACAGGAGGAAGAAATGAAAGAATTAAGAAGGTTAAATTCAGAACTACTTCAGAGTAGTCTTCTTCTTGAGAATGATGAAGTCCGACAGCCAAAGGAATTTGTTTTAACTACTGAGATGGATCAGGAATATCCTCCTTTATCAGTACACCCTCAGAGGTCTAATCTTACGGGTCAAACGCAACAACGGTTGGCAGCACTACCATCAGTTGCAGCACCAACCACCATGTCTGTCCAAGCTCCATTCATTGCACCTACCCAAAACCAAGTTCAACCTGATGTTTCTCAAAAGTTAATAACTACTATTGAGTCATTAACAGCTCGGTTAGAAACTATGGAAGGGAAACGGGCACAAGTTCAACCTGAAAAGAATGTTTACCCTGAATGGGTAGATTCAATTTCTCCTCCATACAGTTTTGGAAACCCTATTTTCCCTACTTTCAATGGATCAGGCGACCCTGAACAACATTTGACGCATTACGTGTCTTGTTGTGATCCTATGATGGGAACTCCAGAACAGAAAGAAGCAGTGAAACTCAGATGCTTCGTGCGAACCTTGCAAGGACCAGCTTTTGTCTGGTATACAAGCTTGCAATCCCGGTCAGTCATCGGATGGGAGGATCTTCGTCAAAAATTCCTTCATCAGTTTAGCTCAACTTTTCCAAAAACGACAGTTTTCGATCTTACAAACTGCAAACAAAGGGAGAATGAAAGAGTCTCTGATTTCATTGCTCATTGGAAGGGATTAACATATTCCATGAGTTTAGCACTCCCTCAGGAGGAATTGTTTCCAATCTGTGTGGAAAATTTGCGTGACGAATTACGCACGCCATTGATCCCTGTGAAATACACAGGAGGGTTTCGAGACCTTACTTCAATCGCTCAACAGATTGAAGATTCCCTTATACAGGCTAAATTTAAATCTCGTGTAATTCCATCAGCTCCAGGAAGAAGAATGGGTAAAGCAGAAACCGCTACAGTTATGCTTAAACAAGCACCTGTACCTATATCTACTTCAAAACCTTCATCTTCTCGAAGGACTCCACCTCCTGAACGCCAACAACAAAGGCTGTTTCGTCCAAATGATCAAAAAGATCAACGATGAAAACAATTTGAGGATATGAAGAGTAAAACATACTCTTTCCGAAGTGAGCAAGTTCCTGGTTACTTCATTTCAGCTCTGGAAAATAATTTGGTTCAATTACCAGTGCCGAAGAGGCCAAACAAGGAAGGAGATGAAGACCGTCCCAATTATTGTCCCTTTCATCAAATGTTGGGGCATCCCATCCAGGAGTGTTTTGTCTTTAAAGACCTCCTGCAAAAGATGGTCGACTTGGGACAAGTCAAATTGAAGGGTTCTTCAGCTCATGTAGCGTGTATTACCGCTACAGATCCAGAAGAAGGAGGCGAGTGGCAGGAAGTCAAAAGCAAAACTGCGAAAAAATATGATGATTGGATGGTCATAAAGACAATCAATCGGACCCATTCCATTTTGCGAACACAATTGAAGAAGCCAATTGTGTCTCCTACAAAAGATGCAGTAAAGCCTCCATCAAAAGAGAAATCCTCAAAAGAGTTGCGCAATTCAAAGAAGAAAGAGGAATCAGAAGAAGATGAGTATGTATCAAAGCCTAAATTGTCTTTGACTCTGGCAGATTTCATGCCATCTACTTCAAAGCCACGGGCACCGCCCCATAAAACGGCACAGCCTAAACAGGCTAATCAGGCAGGGTCTTTATCAGACGAAGAGTTAATCTTTGGTTCTGTTAATATGACTCAATTAACAGATCCATATTCTAGTCTTGGTGAGCCTGAATTCCCTGTATCAAATAAGGGAATCCGAAGAGTTTCTAGAGGTTCAGGATATAGGGGAAGACGTGGATCTTTCTCGAAGCCACTACTCTAATTCTACCCCTGCTAGCACTGTATATGCAGCAGAAACTCGTGGTAGAGCCCTTCAGCGAGCTCAAAAAGAACAAGCAAGTTCTTCTGCCAATGGCCAACTCAGCTTCGGCACAGTTATTTTGGAAGACCGATTAAAGGTTCCATCTTCTTTATCTCAGAAAGTAAATGGATCTAATCAGTCTAATTTTCCAAAACCAAAGATGTTGCCAACTTCAATACAAGATGCATCAGCTTCCAAAGCATCTGCTTCCAAGGTACCTGCTAAACCGCATATTCCTATTGGGAAACGCAGACCTCTAGATCAAAAGTATGATATATTGAAACACTTGGCCCAAGTACCAGCCATGTTATCAATTTTGGATTCTTTGAATCTATCAAAAGATCTTCGGGAAGCACTCATCGAAGCTTTGTCAAGTCCTCAGGAGTTTGAAGCTGAAATTGCTGCAGCTGAAATTTATCACATAGAGAATAATCCTGCAGAATGCCATGCAGTGATATCTTTTATTGATAAAGATGAAGATGATGTTGTGCATGGGCACATAAAACCTTTGTACTTATCTGGAAAAGTCAATGGTGTAGATGTTCGAAGAGCTTTCATTGACAATGGTTCAGGAGTCAACCTCATGCCCATTCGTACACTTCGTCGATTGGGCCTCACGGAATCTGATTTATCTCCTTCTACGATGATGTTGCAAGGATATGATAAAAATGAACAAGAACCACTGGGAAAAGTTACACTCAGAACACAGTTTGGAGATCTTGTTTCCAATTCAGATTTCATGATTGTTGATCAAGAATCATCTTTCAATATCTTGCTTAGAAGACCCTGGCTACATCAGCATGCAGCTATTCCGTCATCATACCATCAATGCCTCAAATACTGTTTCGATGGTCAAGTTGGAACATTGTATGGTGATAAGGCCCCGTTCAAAACATGTTAGTCTCAATACATTGAGGCGGAATTTTATCACATGAAGGGAAGAGAAAAATCTACAATGAAGGAAATTACTAAAGTTAATGCTCCATATGGTTTGGAAAAAATTCCAATAAATCCATTTTCACATGTGAGTACAGATTATGTGTTACCTATCAGTCAAATTGAAAAAATAGGCCCAAATCAAAATACTCTTATGGAAAGATCCATAATGTCAATTTCGGCAATCAAGCCAGACAACATGGGAGAAATTGGTAACTTACCAAGCAACGATGAAAGCATAAGTGGTGACGTTTTCATTTCGTCTGCTAAAATCCAACAAGTCTATACTTCGCTAATTAGGCAGAAGAAGTTATAGCAACACCAAAGGTGAATAATGATGTCGATTCTCAATCCATCATCTCCTCTTTATTTCCCAAAGAAGACCCTTTATCATCAATAGGGTCGGAAATGGAAGCTTCTTCTTCAAAATGTGAAAATTTTGACATTTCTTATTATCATGAGAATTTCGTTTTTTCATCTACTTCGCAAGTAGAAACAGAAGAAATAACACATGATGAAGAGGAAGAGGAAGATCTTAGAGATGCTCCTACAGCATTTGAAGAGGGTATCTCTACCACTGTGGATGAACTCAGAGAAGTAAATCTGGGTACAGAGAAAGATCCACGCCCCACTTTAATTAGTGCGGCCATGACCCTTGAAGAGCAAGAGATGTATATTTCTTTTCTAAAGAAAAATAAAGTTATTTTTTCTTGGAATTATACAGAGATGCCTGGCCTTGATCCTGATGTTGCCACCCATCATTTGGGTTTGCCAAAAGAACATCGAGGATTCAAGCAAGCCGCGAGAAGAACACACCCAACCTATGCTTCCAAAATTGAGGCTGAAGTGGATAATCTTATCAAAGCTAACTTCGTCAGAGAAGTTCAATATCCCAAGTGGTTGGCTAATATTGTCCCTGTAAAGAAGAAGAACGGACAAATTAGGGTTTGCATCGATTTCAGAGATCTTAATCGGTATTGTCCTAAAGATGATTTCCCAGTTCCGATTACAGAACTCTTAATTGATGCGACAACTGGCTATGAAGTACTTT
This sequence comes from Viscum album, assembly GCA_963277665.1. Classification (NCBI taxonomy): domain Eukaryota; kingdom Viridiplantae; phylum Streptophyta; class Magnoliopsida; order Santalales; family Viscaceae; genus Viscum; species Viscum album. The sequence continues at coordinate 1,099,085,835 of OY728131.1, read as the reverse complement.
CTTTCATGGATGGATATTCTGGATATAATCAGATCCGAATGGCCCCAGAAGATGAGGAATATACAGCCTTCAGAGCTCCTCAAGGTGTGTTTTGTTACCGGGTGATGCCCTTTGGTTTAAAGAATGCAGGTGCAACATATCAACGTGCCATGCATCGTATCTTCAAACCTTTTCTAGGAAAGTTTGTTGAATGCTATGTAGATGATTTGGTGGTTAAATCCAAACAACGTTTTGATCACTTGGCTGATTTGGAAGTCATATTCCACAAGCTTCGACAACATAATTTGAAGATGAACCCCTTAAAATGTGCTTTTGGGGTAACCTCAGGAAAATTCCTCGGCTTTTTTGTACGCCATCGTGGTATTGAAGTCGATCCTGAGAAAACCAAATCAATCCTTGGTATGTCACCTCCTCCGAATTTGAAAGAATTAAGAGGACTTCAAGGACACATAGCCTATATTCGGCGTTTCATCACCAATTTGGCAGGCAAAAGTTTACCCTTTACCAAATAAATGAAGAAAGGAGTCACTTACCAGTGGAATGAAGAATGTCAAGAAGCATTTGATGTCCTCAAGAAATACCTCTTGAGTCCACCAGTACTCATGCCACCGGTTGAGGGTAGACCTCTTATCCTCTATGTGACAGCTTTAGAGCGATCATTGGGTGCCTTTCTCGCTCAAAAGAATGATGCTGGGAATGAAAATAGTCTTTACATTCTCTGTAGAACTATGCTTGAAGCAGAAACCTGGTATTAAAGTATTGAAAAATACTGCCTAGCATTAATCTTTGCAGTTCAGAAGCTGAGACACTACCAGCAACATCACGAGGTCCAATTGGTATCTCGTAATAATCCACTCAAATTCATCCTTAGTCGTCCAATGCTTACAGGACGTCTGGCAAGGTGGGCGGTTATTCTACAGCAGTTCGACATCCAATATGTGTCTCAAAAGGAAATTAAGGGCCAAGCTCTGGCTGATTTCCTGGCTGAACATCCTTCAGTGGAAGACACGTATTCAGATATCGAACTCCCTGATGAGGAAGTTTTCTCTATTCAAGAGAGTCATCAAACATGGGAAATGTATTTTGATGGTGCTTCTAGAAGTCTAACATGGAAGAAAATGGAAAATCCTAAATTCAACAAAGTTGGTTTAGGAATTGTGCTCATTTCTCCAGATAAGGCAGTGTTACCTTATTCCTTTTTATTGTGGGAAGGTGGTACCAATAATGAAGCTGAATACCAAGCTCTCATTACAGGCTTGGAGTTAGCGCTTCAAGCACAAGTGAATCACTTAAAGGTGAATGGTGATTCAGACCTGGTAATCAAACAAGTCAATGGGGATTATGCCATCAGAAAAGAAGAATTAATCCATTTGTATGATTACGTCAGAGAGTTAATGTCGGAGTTCTCTTCAGAACAGACATTCTCTTATGTCCCAAGATCACAAAATGCTCAAGCAGATGCACTGGCTAATATAGCCACAGCTTTAGCAGATCCAAATCGGGACGAGACAACCATTTGTATTGCCCACCGTCGTGCAATTTCACCTTATGTTCAAGTCAGAACAGAGGAAATTAATGAAATTAGCCCCATTCCTGAACCGTATGGTCATACTACAGGATGGATGTCACCTATCAGGGAATACCTTCAAAATGGAACACTTCCACCTGATAGAGCCGAGAAAGAACAAATTCGGCGACATATGGTCAATTTTACTCTTTATGATAGTCCAAACCACCTCGAGAAAATTCTCTACAAACGTGGTTTTGATGGAGTTCTCTTCAGATGTATTGATGGTGAAGAGACAATGGATGTCATAAAAGAAGTGCATGCAGGAGTCTGTGGTGCCCACCAGTCTGGACATAGACTGTCTGATCAAATTCGAAGGCTTGGATACTTTTGGCCTTCAATGATACAAGATTGTGTTAATTTCACAAAGAAGTGTCATTCATGCCAAGTATATGCCAACTTCATTCATCAACCTCCAGAGTTTCTTCATACAGCTAATTACTCAGGGCCATTTTCCACATGGGGAATGGATGTGGTGGGACCTTACCCTTCAGCTACGGCCAAGAAGTTTAAGTACATTCTTACTGCTACTGATTTCTTTTCCAAATGGGCAGAGGCAGTACCTCTCAAAGAAGTCAGTTCTAAATGCATTGTTAGCTTCATCAAGTCTAACATCATTACTAGATTTGGTGTCCCTCATACCATATTGACGGACAACGGCACCAACTTCTGTTCTTCTGAGGTAAAGAAATTGTATCAAGAATACAACATTAAGTCCAACCATTCATCTCGATATCATGCGGCGGCTAATGGCCAGATAGAAGCCTTCAACAAGACTCTTTCAAATATACTGCAAAAGATGGTAGATAAAGATAAGAGGTCATGGCCTGATAAACTCTTTCATGCTTTATGGGCTTATCGGACTACCACTCGCAATGCAACGCGGTCTACTCCATATTCATTGGTATATGGAACAGAAGCAGTCTTGCCAATTGAAGTTCAATTTCCCTCACTCAGAATAGCCATTTGTGATCAGTTATCTACAGATGAGCAATCCCAAAAGCGGTTGAATGAATTGGAACAGTTAGATGAGAAAAGATTGTGCACTTTGCACCACTTGGAAATCTATCAGAATCGGATAGCACGAGATTTTAACAAAAAAGTTCGCCTTCGTTCATTCATTCAGGGAGAATTGGTATTGGTTCTCAGAGCACCAATGATACCAGGAAAGAAGCCTCCCAAGCATGAACCAAAATGGGAAGGACCTTATTCAATACATAAGGTCTACTCTAATGGAGCATATTCTCTAATCTCAATGGATGGAGAACACATCACGACTCCAACTAATGCCAGATTTCTGAAGAAGTATTTTGTATAAACACAAAATATTGTTCCCAGAACCAAGAATTACAATTGGTTCATACACAATGGTCCGGTATGACCTTAAAATGCAAATATGTCCTACATGACACTAAACTGTATATGTCCGAGATGACATTAAACTATATTATGTCCCTGCAACATGACACTAAACTGTGCAGCACCAATAGTCCTAACTGCAAGACTTTAAAACTGCATAGTCCCTGATTTTGTCCTACATGACAATAAACTGTATTATGTCCTATCTACATGACATTAAACTGTACAGAAGTTCCTATATTTTTTCTGAGATGACATTAAACTATATTGTGTCCTAGCAACATGACATTAAACTGTGTGGCACTTCCAACGTCCAGCATGACGATAAACTGTAAAAAGTCCCCAGAACTGATATCCTCATATTGGTTCACCTTAGTCCTAGCTACATGACTTTAAACTATACATCCATGGTCCAGTATGACTTTAAACTGCAACTTCGTCCCACATGACATTAAACTGTGAAAAAGTTCCATGAACCGTCCAGCATGACCTTAAACTGTATCATCCCTGGTCCATGTATATGACCATAAACTATTTGCAAATATGTCCAGCAAGACGTTAAACTGTGACGTCCTAACTACATGACGTTGAACTGTATAAAAGTCCCTCACGTCCGGAAAGACGTTAAACTATATAATCATCAAAAGTCCAGCATGACATTAAACTGCACAATCCCCCTTTCGTCCAATATGACGTTAAACTGTATTGTCTCCATCGTCCTAACTACATGACGCTAAACTGTACAGAAAATCCTTGACAGTTCCTACATGACATTAAACTGTATTTTGTCCCTGCTACATGACACTAAACTGTGCAGTACCAATAGTCCTAACTGCAAGACTTTAAAACTGCATAGTCCCTTTTTTATATCCTACATGACATTAAACTGTGCATCGTTAAGGTTGTTATTACCTCTTGTTTCTCACATCGAGTATGACTCACGTGAGCTTAGAGCAAAACTCAACCATAACACTCTCTTTGGGCCCCTAACCATGTGTAAGTCCCAACAACATTTTAATTAGATCGTTGTCCCCAAGAACAACTTGATCATTAATTCATTCTTTAATTGAACTACACGGTCTTTGATCCTTGCCCTCCAGGCTGGGTATGTAGGCAGCCTCCCAAGGTTCAAGCCCAAAAACAATCTCTTCACATCGGTTCACCACCATCTCATATGATGTTGATTTGTGAAACCACCTCTGGAATCAATATCTTTACATTGATTCACTTTTGTCCTTGTTATATGATGTTAAACTATACAACACTTTTGTCCGGTACGACAATAAACTACAATATTCTTTGATTTCCTCATTTGAGAGAGAACTATTATTGACATTTCAATCATGGTTTTCATTTTTTAAAAGACTACGTGCATACATGGTAATGCCTAAACTTTTTATCTTAGGTTAAACCATCATTGCACTAAAGTCCCCTTTCACCCTTCACATGTACGAACCAAATTTGTACAAAGGGTAGTTCTAGAACTACGTGGACTTGATTCCCATCCTTATGGGATACGTAGGAACATTCGAGTGTCCCTCGAATCCAGTCCCAAGTCTTTTGGGCCTAACCCCAAATTTCACTTTCAGTCCCTTGGATGAAAAGTCCTCATGAAAACACACACTGTGTATTCATTATTATGGTTCGAATTCTATGACCCTAATCTAAGATCACTCATACATTCGTCCTGCACGACGTTAAACTGCATTTCAAGAACTACATATGGCTTGATTCTCATTCTTATGAGATACGTAGTGAAGTCCAAGTTTCAATTCAGGACCCAGCCTCAACATGATTATGGTTTTCATTGACCCATGTATCTCTATATACATTGGACAATACCCATATTTATGTGTTATAATCCTAACCTTAAATATTTTCAGATCTTCATAAACCTTTTCATGACTTCTAGTCACAAAAATTTCAAACTTCTGAGAATTCTTTTGCTTGACTATGCAGCACGTGCCCATAGGTGGCCTTGCATAAACAGTCCACATAACAGACTTGTCAGCCAAAAGATGCTATTCATTTGACCATGCAGCCAATGCCCATAGGTGGCCCTGCATATTTCAACCCCTTAACGGGTTTTGTTAAATAATAGTAACTTCATTCTTGGGAAGAATGCCTCTTTTGTCCTTATTTGTCTTAAACGAAAGTATGTAGGGATCCGCAAAAAATATCCATCCTTAACATATTTGTCCCATATCCTTTTTCATGATCTGAAAGTATTCAAGTCTATGGTTTATTCTCCTTCCCTACGTTTGGGTCAGACCTTCGTAGGAGTGATATTCATCAAGTTCTTCGATATTCTTGTTTGGAAATATCTTCTCCATATCCAAGTACCTCTTTCCATACAACAAACTCTATACTTTAGAAAATTTGAATCTCCATAAACTTTCACTGGCTTTTAGCACTCGGAAAATAAATTTCTGGGAGTTCTTTTGCCTGACTATGCAGCATGTGCCCATAGGTGGCCTTGAATAAACAGTCCACATAACAGACTTGTCAGCCAAAAGATGCTATTTATTTGACCATGCAGCCAATGCCCATAGGTGGCCCTGCATATTTCAACCCCCTAACGGGTTTTGTTAAATAATAGTAACTTCATTCTCGGAAACTACTTCTTCTAATGCCTTTTAGCTCTTTTTCATATCATTCCTCAGATTCAAATATTCTTAAGCCATAGTTTACATTTTTTCCCTCATACATGAGTATGGTAATATGTTTTCAGATAAATTGTCTAGGAATTGAATCCATTTTTAATCCATTTTCGGTCAAAGCTATTTCGACCTTAAACATTAGCCCCTTTATGTCCGGCATGCATGACTTTAAACTGCCCACACAAAAGACAAAGGAACTCTGAAAAGAAGTCAAGTTCCAACTCACTAAATATACATTTGTTTTTTGTATAATTTAGGTAATATTGAGCAATTAAAATATTCAAAGTTTGTAGGGTTATTTGTAATAATCCTAGTAAAAATCAAACTATGATTACTAGGCCCATTGGCTTAAGTAAATTTGAAGCAGGTAGTGAAAAGAATGCAGGTACAAATGATTGAAGACAAAAGTGTTTTTTCATTGATACACAAGAGTTAGAAGGACATCCACAGACTGGAGTCTCTTCTCTTTTTCGAGAATTACAAGAGGCTTTCAACATAACACTTCATTTGATTTACGGAATCCCGAGCATCATTAGCAATCACCTGGAATTCATTCATTCAACTGGATACAATAAGATATGCAGTGATACCAGCTCTTCTTGGAACAATTGTAAAAGGATGTTCTTGAGTGCGGTTTGGGAAAATTTTCTACTGATCAAACAGTGACTCTGTTTCTGTCCAAGAGACTTGGAAGATGGATACATGGATTTGAGAATGGAGCATTGGAAGTAAAGAGCCATTTGGAGAGAGTACTCTTTTCAGATATTGCTCTAATACCATGTTTGTCTTCTCTCCACCACCCATTAGTGGAAAACATTTCAGCCCATGGGTTTTCCATTTTCATATATGCAAGGAAATGACATTGAGGAAGAATTTGAAAGTTCACACCATTGTTGTTACTCTTAATGCACAGCATAACCAAAATAGAGAAGTAGCAGTGCAGCTGCATCTCAGGTATATAATTGTTTGCATTTGGAACATTGACTCCTTGCAGATGACCATGACCACACAGAGACAGGTAGATGCTCTGTGGGAATTTAAGATGATATTTCTTCAAGTACTTATCCAAATCTGGGAAAGTGCTGTCACAGATATCATAGTAATCATGGCCAATAATGTTCATCATGTCATCAATCCGCTTGCTAGCTAGTTCATCAGCCGTTCCAATTCCCTTAGGAGCCATTGAATCTGCACAAAAGTTGAACAAATTTAACTCTTAAATGGGTTTATTTTTCATAAAATATGTGAAAAGAATTCGGAAAAAATGGCCAAGGCATTAAGTCGCGCAAGTCTAAAAAATGGCGCGCAAGTATTTCGTGTGCCGCGCTAGTTTTTGACGCGCAAGTATAAACCGCGCAAGTACGAATACCTTTACAGGAGCACGACAGCAAGGGAACAGTGGAAAAGAGACTTGTGCGGCTTAGGTGACCTGCGCGGCGAGAGCTCGAGAAGGGATGAAGTCCGGAAATCCAGATACTTGTACGGAGGTGAGGCCGTGTATTTATAGCCCAGGAAGCCTATCTGCGCGCCGCACTCCGAGCGCTTAAGGCCTGCGCGACGCAAACATGTGCGCTTCCCTCTGCGCACTGAAAGACTTGCGCGCCCTCCCTTTTCCTTTGGAGGGATTCGATTTCCTCAGAGTCAAATCCTCATTTCTCTCCGGATCCAACTCTGAGGGGGGACTTTTGTTGATGCTCCTTTCGTCACAGAATCTAAAGATCAGAAAAGGGAATATCTGAGCTCAAAGTGATTCCGCCTTTGAAGAAAAAATCAAAAATCAACAAAGGAAGGAAGAAAGGATGAACAACAACCTCACCGCGCAAGTTATATAACTGGCGCGCAAGTGTACTTGCATGGCTACCTTGGTCGCGCAGGTGACTTGCGCGACCTAATTGGTAACCGCCCGGTAACCGCCCTGGGTCTTCTTTTGCCTATAAATAGACCCTATGGGCCCCCCATTCGAGAGGATCTTTTTCTAGAAACTCGTATTTAAGCTCCTGACGCCCAAGTCTCTTCTCAAAGCTTCCAGAACACTTCTAAGGTAATTTCTTACCTAGAATGGAAGATCTAAAGAGAAGAAGGAAGGCCTAAGTGTTGAAACTTATCAAACACTTGCGCGCCGACTTAATTCCTTCAATATAACTTGCGCGTCCCTTTTCTGGAAGAACCTCAAGAGGATTGTAAAGGGTTTAATCAAGAGTCGCTCAAGTATTTCAATTCTAATTGAAAATCGCGCAAGTACACTATGTGTCGCGCAAGTATACTTGCGCGACCAATACTTGCGCGCCGCCGCAGGACTTGCGCGCCTTTCAAGACTTGCGTGCCCCTATCTTTTTGGGTTCCCATCTTACCCATTTTACCCCTCTTAAGCCATTTCACCTTTCCTATTCAAGATTCAGTCTTCAAGATACTCTTCAAATCCATTTATGGCATGATTTCTTGATTTGACGTCCTTGTCTGAAAGGAATTCTGTGAAATATCTCTCAAAACCTAGTGATTTAAACATCTTTATGTCACCAAAGATTGAGAGTTCATTCATTTAACCTCATCCTTAAAGATGAGAGAATCTTTAACCTGGGTATCCTTTTCAGGAATAATCCCCAGTTATAAAACCTTCAATCTGGGCATCTTCCTCAGGAGTAAGCCCCAAATTCTTGAAGTTCCCAATTATGGGCATCCTCCTCAGGAGTAATCCCCAATCAAGTCCTCTAATCTTGGGAATCTTTCTTAAGAATAAGCCCCAACCTCAAATATGGGTATCCTCTTCAGGAGTAAGCCCCAAACCTTAATCCCTAACCTGGGTCTCCTTTTCAGGAATAAGACTTAGTCATAACCTGGGTCTCCTTTTCAGGAATAAGACTTAGTCATAACCTTGGGCTTCCTTTTCAGGAGTAAGCCCCAAGTCCCTTAACCTGGGTCTCCTTTTCAGGAATAAGACTTAGTCATAACCTTGGGCTTCCTTTTCAGGAGTAAACCCCAAGTCCCCTTAAATTTCACTTAACCAGTCATAATTTATCTTTGATTTGGGTTTCCTTTTCAGGAGTAAACCCCAATCATAAGTCCCCTCCTAACTTGGGCATCCTCCTTAGGAGTAAGCCCCAAGATTAGAGTATTCAAATCTCCATGAAGCACATATAACTTTATGGACCCTGTTCATGGATTTTCTCCCTAAAAGTAAATCCTAAACCTTCATCTATCTGGGCAGTCATCCATACATAAGCCCCAAAAAAATTCTTATGATTTCATCTTTCCTGGCACAATTGTCTAATTTTTATCAATACCTCTTGTTTCTCACACCGAGCATGACTCACGTGAGCTTAGAGTGTAAAAGTAATTATGACATTCATCTTTGAGCCATCAATCATAAACATCATACCCCATTCCTCGAACTACGTGGGTTCTGATTCCTTTTCCAAAAGAAAGGATACGTAGGTAGCCCATTTATGGGTTCGATCCCAACTTTGAAATAATCTCTGTCCTTCTGAATGACGATAAACTTCAAGTACCCCACTGAGTGGATTTAAAACCATCCTGGTCATCATAATGACCAAGAGACTTTTATATAAATGTTTTGAAGGATACCATTGACCAAGAATCATTAAACAGATATATATGATTCTCTATTGATGAAGAACCTCGAATACATATAAAAGATTCTCTAAATTTCTTGCATATTTAATCATTGATTGTTAAAACTAAAGGAAAGCACATTTTATACTTGGTAAATGTAATAAGGATTCACGAACATAACTTAAATCTATAAAGAGAGTCCCGGAGTAGACAATAATTCCCCTCAAAAGGTGTGATGAGTCCGACCTCCCATCCTCTCGACCAATGCAAATTCCTAAGTCTCATTAGTCCACAAGCTAATGAGCGCCTGCCTTTGGAAAGTAGGTCCAAACGGATGTGGAATCATTGGATGTTTCCGGTTCTACGAACAAACCCGTTAGAAACCGATCGGAACGTTTGAATCTCCCATCCAGGAGGTCATCCCCGGATTCCGTGCGAAACAGATATAATGGATATTTCACCACATGAACAACTTGTAATTATAAGAAGTTTATTTTTGACTCAAGTACCAAAGATCGAAAAAACGACCGTTATTAACTTAAATAATTAAATAATGTTCATAACATGGTAATAAGGTATATAAAAGGAATAATGAACATGAAAAATGTTCTTAAGTAAATATAAATTAACTCTAGTTTATTATTCAGGAGGTTAAAGAACGGTCGAGTCAGGACAGGATGCAAGGTAAGGGAATTTCATAACCCAACATCCATTCTTTGGGTTAATCTCCTACTTTCAAATTATGTCATGATATTATTATGTCGTATATTGTATTTATACATTATTTATGTGTACATATAGTGAATACACATAATAGATATATTTTATTTAAGAATGATCTTTTTAAGGGACTTCGTCTCAATCTCCATTCATTGAGGCATATTTTGTTTTATACACAAATTTCTTTTGTACAGTGTATAAACCCCTTTGACTTTTACATTTATTCAAAAGGAATCTTTTTATACGAAGCATTTTGCTAAACGAAAAAAGGGAATATTTTTGTTTCAGTACTTATGCGGCGACAACGAATTCGCCGCCGCCGTGACCATTATTTGAGTTTCGGCTTCCTTTGCAAGACATAATTTTTTTTAATGAAAAATAAATACAAAGTTTTAACTTTCTTTTATTTTGGTATTGAAAATGGTTTTGAAAGCGTTATTATTATATAAATGTGTTGTATTGATATCTTGTGATTGAAATGTGGAAATGTTATGTTTCCTTTATGCATGTTTTATGTGATATGATTATGTTATGGTTTATGATATGTTTAAACCTATTCATATGAGGAATGTATTGGACTTAATAAGTGACGGGTGGAGCCCGCTATAGCTCCTCGATGCATCGGTAGGTCTCATGAGACAACTAGACGTGGAATTGGCCGAGGCCCTTTCCCAATTTGATTTATGGTTTTGGCCGAGGCCTTAATCATTTTAGACGTCTTGGCCGAGGCCTTGACAAAATGTTTCAGAATGTCCGGCATTATACATTCCCTCATTATGAAAGTGGTTATTGATATTTCATGTGATTATTCGACCAGTAGAATATCCATGTGAAGAAGGGAATGGAATTATCTCATTTTACTTTTTCCATATTATGTTGAAGCTCATGTTTAAAAGGCTTTTGTTTTAGTTATACATTGCCTTAAATGTTAATGTTTATTTATAAAAGCTTCCGCAATATTGTTATCCTTACTGAGCATCTGAGCTCACCCCTTTCAATGTTTTAATATTTTCCAGGATGTGAAGAAGTATTTTATGAATGACCTACAGGGATTGTCAAAAGAGGATATGAGTGTGGACTATGGAGACATTGTTATTGTATTTTTCACTTTATGATGTAATGTAACGTTTATGAATGTATCTAGTGTTTCCAAGGCTAATAAACTAATCGGTCTTTCGAGACTTGATCATTTGTGATCATGCCAATGTTACGAAGTAATGCACCGACTCTGGGTAGCTGGGGTCGTGGCGTTACAGTTGGTATCAGAGGCAGTTTAGTACTAACCTTGGAAGCCAGATTTAGATAAACTCTGATTAGAGCACATAGCCCAAAGATAGACTTTGAGGATTAGTATAGAAGAACTTCCTAGAATTTTGGTATTATAGAGATGTTATGAGTTTTCTGAGCAATATATCCCTGTCTGGATACGAGCAGGTAGAGGTGGCTCTGGCACAGATGTACCTAGGGGTAAAACCTGAAAACACCGCTTTGAGCTAGACTCGAACGGGAACTGGTGCACGACAACGGGCCTTGCTGCACTCTTGGTTACGACACTCCCGAGGGATATGCTTAGGATAATTCTTGTTTTCTTTACAAACCACTATAAATGGTTATGAGTATATACTTCCTCAAAGAAAACCTTTTTATGATTATGGATTATATCCATAAATAGTTCAATTTATGTTAAGTATTTTATTAGTATGGAATTATGTATTTCGATTCATAAACTAACCTAGTTTATGGAATTTTATAGAAATGGCGCCCAGTAGAAGGAATGCGAACTCCATCAATACGTATGATCTGAAGAGTAAGAAGAATCATATCTTTCATGGTATTAAGCCAACATTTAGAAGGGAAATATTCTCCCATGTGTTATCAACATATGAAGAAATAGTATCATGTGTTAATAAGATAAGTAGAGAATTCTCTGAGTCTTATGGATTTGAAGGGAGGAAAGAGATGAAAAGGATGGAAGAGAGAATGATGGATAAAGGGACGAGGGAAAAGAAGAATTTTCCAATATGTGATAACTGTGGGAAGAAACACCTTAGAATTTTCCTGAAGGGAATGGGAGTTTGTTATAAGTGTGGAGAAAAAGGACACCAAGTGCGTGACTGCAAGGGTAAGAAAAAGGTTTCAAATGTACAATGCTTCATCTGCAAGGAAGGGGGACACTATGCAAACCAATGTTCAAATCATCAGAGTATGCCCCAAATGATGTTATTGGATAATAATCAAGTTATGATACTACCACAGATGAGGAGGAATGATTAGAGTTCTTATGTTGTTATTAAAGAATTTTGTAATTTGAGTGTTGTGTCAATGATGTACTCGTTATAATAATTATGGAGTATATAAGGATTGTACTGCAGTACTATTTCATCTAGGACTTGAGATTATGTGGAACCAAGAAAAGTGACTCCACAGTAGGTTAAATTTTTGGAAAATATATGGTTGAGAGAAAGATATACCATAATATGGTTCTGATACCGAGATAGTGATTTTGGAATAAGACATGATTGATTCGGATAAATTATGTTGGATATTCTTAACATCCTTGAAACTGATTAATGATTTGTATACATTTTTGGATAGAAGGAGTATATCTAGTTTTCTATAAGGAATAAGGGATCATGAATGTAATCAATAAGTATTTATGGTAATTCAGTATGTTGTAGTGTTTTAAAAGAATACATGATGAAGGTGTTCACATGTTGATACGCAGAAAAACAAAGAGCTTCATTATATTTACGTTCCTCATAAAATCTGGACTGTGAGTTGGACAGAAGTATTTTGGATAACTATAAAGGTTGGAATGGATTATATTTTACATTGGATACTATTGTTAAGGTTATTTTTGGATATTTATAAAAAGGACAACACGCAGACCGAGTGACAACCCATCGCGTCGGACAAAGCTGTGGGAATCGAACCCACAACCATAGTGCGATTGGGATTAATCGCCTACCACTAGACTACGTGAAGTCCCTGGTTATTACAAAATAGTTTTTCTAATCTAAATGGTATGTGTTAACATTTAGAACCTTATACAATTAGGATAAGTATAATATTTTTGAGTTCTATTATCTTTTTGAGTGAAAGATGAGTTGAAGGTTGAAACTCTAATTGTCAAGCATAAATATATATATACCTATCTCTTATTCAATGAATAAATTAATTCTTAAACTATATTAAAGGGATATTAAAACAAAAAAATGTGTTATCCTAATACCTTATGTCTTGTTGAACTGATGATATTTTAAATCCAAATAGATTGAAGGCTTTGAGGCCCTCAATTTGACAGTTGATTGTGATTGATGACCTCAATCACTCCCTACAAATATTTACGTTTTTCCTCCAATTATATGTCTATAATTGCCACCAATGTTCTCCTTATCGAGATCATAATTTGGTGGTGACTTTCTTATTTCCATTTCCCTCTTATTAAGGCTAAATTTTATTAATCTTATTTCCGATGTGGGTTTTCCACAAAGGTATTTTCTCTTTTCAACATTTTATTTTCAAAGAAAAAATTTCAAATTGCAAGGACGCAATTTATTGAAGGAGGGGAGAATGTAACACCCCGAGCTTCCATGATACGCTTCTCATTCAATAATGCAATAGCTTGCATTGTACGCAACTTCGAGTTCTAAAACAACGCGACTAATCAAATTAGCCGTTATGAATAGTAATAAACACTTTTTAAAATTATAGAAATTTTATATTTCAAAATGGACTTCATTTTTGTATTCATAATATCGAAATTATCCAAAGTTGAATTTTGTGTAATTTTCTGAGAACTTCCAATTTTTTACGAATAGTGAAAATTACTTAAAAACAACTTTTTTAATCAAAATAATTTATAGTGATAATCTATACTATTTATTGGTTTTAAAGTATAATTAGAATATATTTTTACCATTTTATCCAATGGTGGTCATTAGAATTAATTTAACATTGAAATTGGACATAAACAATTGCCAATCTTTTGATATAAATGGTTTCTTAAAAACACGCTATTGTTGTGACAGCGGGAATTAATTATGAAATTAATTAATGCAACTTATATATTTGGAATTTTGTAAAATAGACATCATTTTTGAATTCAGAATATCAATTATAGCTTAGGGTGAAATTTTGGCATTGTTCTGAAAAACTTCAATTTTTGATGAATAGTGAAACCACTAAGTGGTAGTTAAATAACTGATTTTTCGTTTAAATGAAATATTACCACTTCTGTGATTTGATTTTCAAAAATCCGACATACATGGTTGTCATTAAGAAGTAAAATGTGGTTCAATGAGATCAAAATAATTTTTTGGTGAATAGTAACGTTTAAGTTCTTAATCGCGATTAGAGGTAATTAGTGTAGTTTAAGGTACAAATAATGTTATAATAATATGAGATGAGCATGACACTTGTCCTACTCCTATTTGATGAGTCATGGCCGACCAAGACAACCCATGGGTCAACTTGGGGACCCCATGGAGCCACTTTAGTTGGAAAATGACATTAATATATATTTATTTAATGTTAAAATTAAATTGACACAAACATGAGTTGTTTTACTAAAACAGTTTTTAAGTGGGGTTACACAAGTCACAATTTTGACTATAAATATTCATTAGAAATCTAAAAATATTTCCTACATCATAGAATTTTTTTAATAATTTTTATACATTAAACAGATTAAATTATTTATGACATCATTATGATGCAGCGATGACCTCATTATTTAACGATTTAAATAAAATGAGAAGATAATGAAATATCCAAGGCTTACACTTGTCCAAAGCCAATTGGATGAGGAGATTTCGAACCCTTATCATATTATCCTCGAATTATATAAGTGTGGGACCTCTAAAATCCGAAACTCATTTTATAATAAAGTGACTTTTCTTTACTTTCCAAGAGTGCCCCTCCCCTCCACTTATAAAAGGCCCCCACCTCCCCCACCTCATTTACACTTTCAAGCCATTTGGCTCGGCCAACCTCTGCCCAAATACTCTCCCAACTTCACCCTCTTACTCCTAGAAGCCTCACATTGGGCAGAACTCTTCCCAAGGAAGCCTTTGGCTCAAATCAAAAAGAGTTACCCGATTTTGAGGTAATGTCTTCTCTAATGTTGTTTTGTTTTGTTTTTCTCCTCCAACCCCCTAAACTCTTTTTATTCATTTATTTTGTGACAACACCAGTATCCTCAATATACTAGGATGTTGTTATAAGATGGATTCGAGTTACACTTACACACACCTACATCTAATGGTTAAAGAACATATGGTTTCTGTTGATGGAGAATTTCTACCTCACGAAACGATGATTGTTCAACACTCATATAACACCTTCAAAGGTGGCCATTAAGATGTCACTATTTTTATATATGATATATAATATGTTTATGTTTTACTTATGCTTCTGTATTTCTCAGTTATGGCATACTTTATGATTTCCATTATGGGTAAAACGCGATAATTTCATTTTAGGAAGTGCGGACTACCGCCCCCTCAAAGTGATTTGAATCGTTAATGCCATATGTGGGATGTATAAAGGATGGAGTAAATGTTATTATACACTATATTATACTGGAATTATATTATACATTTATATCATTATGATTTCATTCCATTAAATATGAAATTGAAATGAAAGTAGCCTTCATGCGTACGTACGGCTTACCGTCTCCATGAATGGTGCATTTCATTTCTTACCTCTAAATGTTACGTAATATTATGAATGAATGTATATACTGTATATATATGATATATATGATATCTACATAATGAATATAATTCTGGATATAATGGATATTTCACCACATGAACAACTTGTAATTATAAGAAGTTTATTTTTGACTCAAGTACCAAAGATCGGCAAAACGACCGTTATTAACTTAAATAATTAAATAATGTTCATAACATGGTAATAAGGGATATAAAAGGAATAATGAACATGAAAAAGGTTCTTAAGTAAATATAAATTAACTCTAGTTTATTATTCAGGTGGTTAAAGAACGGTCGAGTCAGGACAGGACGCAAGGTAAGGGAATTTCATAACCCAACTTCCATTCTTTGGGTTAATCTCCTACTTTCAAATTATGTCATGATATTATTATATCGTATATTGTATTTATAAATTATTTATGTGTACATATAGTGAATACACATAATAGATATATTTTATTTAATAATGATCTTTTTAAGGGACTTCGTCTCAATCTCCATTCATTTAGGCATATTTTGTTTTATACACAAATTTCTTTTGTACAGTGTATAAACCCCTTTGACATTTACGTTTATTCAAAAGGAATCTTTTTATAGAAGCGTTTTGCTAAATGAAAAAAGGTAATGTTTTTCTTTCCGTACTTATGCGGCGACAACGAATTCTCCACCGCCGTGACCATTATTTGAGTTTCGGCTTCCTATGCAAGCCATCATTTTTTTTAATGAAAAATAAATACAAAGTTTTAACTTTCTTTTATTTTGGTATTGAAAATGGTTTTGAAAGCGTTTTTATTATATCAATGTGTTGTATTGATATCTTGTGATTGAAATGTGGAAATGTTATGTTTCCTTTATGCATGTTTTATGTGATACGATTATGTTATGGTTTATGATATGTTTAAACCTATTCATATGAGGAATGTATTGGACTTAATAAGTGACGGGTGGAGCCCGATATAGCTCCTCGATGCATCGGTAGGTCTCATGAGACAACTAGACATGGAATTGGCCGAGGCCCTTTCCCAATTTGATTTATGGTTTTGGCCAAGGCCTTAATCATTTTAGACGTCTTGGCCGAGGCCTTGACAAAATGTTTCAGAATGTCCGGCATTATACATTCCCTCATTATGAAAGTGGTTATTGATATTTCATGTGATTATTCGACCAGTAGAATATCCATGTGAAGAAGTGAATGACATTATCTCATTTTAATTTTGCCATATTATGTTGAAGCTCATGTTTAAAAGGCTTTTTTTTAGTTATACATTGCCTTAAATGTTAATGTTTATTTATGAAAGCTTCCGCAATATTGTTATCCTTACTGAGCATCTGAGCTCACCCATTTCAATGTTTTAATATTTTCCAGGATGTGAAGAAGTATTTTATGAATGACCGACAGGGATTGTCAAAAGAGGATATGAGTGTGGACTATGGAGACATTGTTATTGTATTTTTTCACTTTATGATGTAATGTAACGTTTATGAATGTATCTAGTGTTTCCAAGGCTACTAAACTAATCGGTCTTTCGAGACTTGATCTTTCGTGATCATGCCAATGTTACGAAGTAATGCACCGACTCTGGGTAGCTGGGGTCGGGGCGTTACAGGTGAACCATGAAAACTGTTCTTCCTTGTGTATGTTTTATTTATCATTTATTATATTCTATGAAAGAAGTGATAGGAGCATCCTAACAATTAAACAATATACAAAGATGTATTTTTTTAATCTATCATACACTAATTCATCCCCTCTAATTTTATTTAACTTATTTAGGTAATAATTATTATCAAAATAAATGGTTGAAAGTCTCTGGTTCTCTCTTTGAAGAAGAAATGGAATATTTTAATAATCATGGGATTTTTAGCTTTCGTGGAATCAATTTTTGTTGGTGGAGTAATGGAATGAAAAACATCTATTAATCCTTGGGTGTTGATTTATATACAACTAAATTTTATGGTATTTTGACAAATATGGACACATGTGTTTTATATGAAATAGAAAATTGAAAATTTGGTGTAAATGTCAAATAAATCAATTCATAGATGGAGCCTTATCGGACACAATCTATTAAAAGTTGAAGTCATGCAGGACATCTGATTCAATATGGGAAAAGCTTATAAATATCTATGTAGGTGATTAAAAACTACATGAAGAATTTTTTTGTGTTCAATTGAAAATATACAAGGACTAGATATTTCACCTAAATGTGTATGTTGATGCATTATTTAATCGAGTGAAAGACTTTAAGGAGGAAATTTTTTGTATTAGATAAAATTTCAACAATTTTAAGGTCATTAAGGATATACTGAGAAGAATCCCACCTCATTTTAGTCTAAAACTACCTACACTAGGGTATAAATATCCTAAAAATCTGGAATTGGACAGATTACCTTCTACTCTTGTAGCATATAAGATATTAAATGATGATAATGATGTTCAGAAAATAGGGACTTCCAAATAATTAACATTAATGTCCATCAGTATGGTCTCTATTGAAGTTAGTTATGAGAATGATATATTGGATGAGGTAATGTCATTACTCTCATAAAATATGCAATGTGGAAGAGGAATGTTTGGAGGGAAATTTACACATGCTTCATTTCAATGTGGAAAGATTGGAAATCATGTAGCAATGTTTCAAAATATGTTTATAGACAATTATGGGGTTGATAATGAAATTATTAGGAATTAGTCTTCCACCAATGTGAAATATAGGAGAAAAACAAAGAGAAAATTATACAAAAATAGGAATCTAATTTCAAAGGAATATGATAGTTCAGAACAATCTATGATAGAAGAAATGCAAGAATACAATGATCATGAAGAAAATGCTATGGTGGAAGTTGGGTGAAATTACTAAATAGGGTAAGAAATTGAATATGATGATAGATAATTGGAAGGATGTTTTTAACTTCAAATCTAATTGGAATATTCTATTGATTTGATAGACATATGGAGAGACAAATCAAAGAATGTTAAAATGGTGATTAATGAAACCCAACATTATATGCAGCAACTGTAAAGAGAGAAGTTGACTATACAGGGTGAAACTAAAAATTTTAATTCTGAAAACAAGAAACCTCATGGAATTTAATTTGTTTTAATATCAAAATTTAATAACTTCCAAGTATTATTTATATTCTGACAAAAAAATTAAAATATTGAGTAAATCATACCAAAGTGATTCAGGAAGAATTTTTTAGTATACTAGAATGGTAAAATATCAGAACAAACAAACTACTCTAGAAAATAATGATGCTACAGTGATAGAAAATACAAAACTAGAGTTCATAGTTCTATCAAAATAGATACTTTAATGTTAGGATAAGAAAATTAAATATTAGAACAGTACAAAAAGTATGTGTCTTGATCAAAAATAGAAAGTAGTGATGATTGATGTAACACCACAAGCACATGATCCAAGGATTTGTATTTATCAACATATAATGAAGAAATAGAATATTCAGATAACCCAATAGAAAACATGTGTTTTAAGAGTAAAACGTTTTAATTCACCCCACATATGGTGTTATTATTGTGGATTAATGGGACACTCAAAAAATGTATGTGGTATATCCAAGATGTACTGAAGGGAAAAAGTGAAACATAGACTACCAAATAGATCTTAATATTCCATGATATAATCTGATCATCATTATTTTTGATGTAGAGGATTTGGACACATGGTCGGATATTTTACATCAACTTTATAGAATATTTATAAAAAACCGGATCAAATTGGTATTTAACAACAACTCAAAGAATCTTTAAATGAGGTAAAATGATGGAATTGATTTTTAAAATTACCATATGATAGTGGTCTATAATAATATGATCAAGAGTATGAATATCATTTAATAATAGGGATCATAAATAGATGGTATGAATAATAAATGGTTGCAAATATTTCACTGAAATGTATCATATCACATCTGAATTTGTATGATTGGTATTGGATGGACCATCCATGTGTTAGGAAATAATTATATCGTGAAATAAATGAGAATAAATAAGGAAGTTATTTTATGATTTTAAAATTATTAAGGCAAGATTATTATTATCTTGAGAAAATCTATGTTAGGGTGAAAATACATCTGACATGTAAATGTCTTGGTTTATTGAATTTCTCAGTCAGAACGTGATAACTGTCAGTCAATTGTGTGACTCGGGGCATTCCATTAGAATTTCTAGGAAATTATATATAATCATGTCAAAATGTTGTGAAGTTATTTTAGAGGTAAGGATTATGAATGTGAATCTCTATCTTGTGAATAGATAAAAAGATATGTTCCTTTTTTTCCATCGAAGTAGACAATATGATATTTAATAAACCTCATGGTCAAATAAACAAAATGACATTGGAAGTAATTTTGAAATGTGTTTTTGGTTGAGTACCCCATGGTTTACATGTGATTGTACCCATAGGTATGTTTCTTTTCAACAAGGTATGATCACACAAAACATGTATATGGGAAAAGGGAAAAGGTCAAAACAAATTCTTTAGTTAGTACGCATGGATTTGAGAAGACCTATATTACCATGAACTATAGATGTAAAGAGATAAAATGATATCCCCATTTATAATTTTATTATAATGGAATGGGTTTCAATGATCTCCCACAAATATTTGGTGTTTAGTTTTGTACCATGTTATTTAGGGGAAGTTGAAAAGTTACCATGTAAAATAATCTAGAATCTCTACACAGATAATGGAATAGAGTTAAAAAATAGCCAAGTGAAGGATTATCTCAAGAATGATGGGACAAAAAACCAAGATTCAGTATTAAGAAATCCAATGAAAAATTGAGTAGTTTTGGGAAGAAATCAAATTATTATCAACAGGTATAGATCGATAATCATTGAAAAATTCCTTCCAAAAATGTTCTGGAAAGAAGCGTCATTGAAATAAGTATATATATCAGACTGATCGTTTTATGTCAAAAGGTAGAAAAGACTGCATAGCAGGTATTTTATAGAAATTGTCCAACTTTGAAGTACATTCAAGTATTTAGAAGAAAGTAATTCATTCTCAATAAGTAGAAACATAGGAAGTTTAAATCCCATGGAGGTAAAGGGGTTTTTCATAGAAAATCAAGAAAAATAAAACCATATAAACATTTCAATAAGGGGTTGCTAAATGTTTTAGAAAGTAATGATGTTGTTTTAATATAATGTGCGCAGAAAGTTCAAGAAATACATGTATAGTTTAAGGATGATATTGATGAAGAGATTAGAAGATCAAAGAGTGTTCCGATAAATGGAGAAATTTTATAAGAATATTTATTTAATTACATCTAATATCATAAATGTGTGTCTACCTCAAGAATAGTGATTCAAAAAAATTGATAGAAAAAACATATTTGATGATCAAAGAAAACTTATAAAAATAATTAGGATGAAAACACTATAGTAAGAAGATTTCATATCATAATTAGAGTTGATGTGTTTTGAAGAAGTGTCAATAGATGATATTTGAGTTCATTTAGTAAATGGGGATCATTAAAAATAGAAAAGAATAAGATATGTGTGATTGAGTTGATACTAGATGATAATAAGGTTATCAGGACAAAATGGGTATTATAGAATAAAATAAATGTAGATGATATAGTGACTCAAAAAATAATAATTACTAGTTTTCAATGGGAATTTCTAGATAGAGGGTACCGATGATGATGAATCAATTTTACCTGTAGTGAGGATAGAGACATTTAGATTATTCTTAACCATAATAGGGGAAAGAAGGTTCAATTTTTTCTTAATGGGCATCATGTCATCACATTTGAATGAGGATCTATAAAAATAAGTGAAAATTGAGAATCCAAATTGTTTTCTCATTTATGAAACTGAGAAAAAGAGTTTTTTGACTAATTAATGCACTATATAGGTAGCAACAGTCATCATGTGAAAGATATTCAAGGATAAAAATATTTCTGAAGAATAGTTTTTTAGAGTAGTAGAGTTGATTAAAATCTATATGTCAAAAATGATAACAATAAAATTGTCACAGTTCTTTTGTTTGTAATAGACAAAATGAATGGTGGATTAGAGGTATCATAGTGAAACCAGTTCTCGTAATTCAGAAATAGTGAGTTTGAAATCTAAATGACTAATATAATGAAATGTTTTCTTGGTTAATAGGTGGAATAAATAATTAATGAAACATTTATTTCTACATAAAAATATTCCATGGATGTTCATAGAAGATTTTGAATTCATAATTCCACAGATATGACAAATGAAGTGGCTACATGGATGAAACTTATAAGATTTGATGAAGTCGTATAGGTTAACAGAAAAAACTACAGGAAAAACCATGGTGGTATGTTGTACTTGACAATGGTACGACGCAATTTTATTTCATATTTCAGGAATCATGTTACCAATTTACCCCCAAGAAAACACACATACAAGAAATAAAGATCTATAATTTGGTATATATAGAACATAGTGAATTTCAGTTTGTTGCATAATAAAAAATCATAGAAACAGTTACTGGGCTATGCTGAATCTGATTGGTCTAGTTTAGATGATGATAGGAAACTAATGTCTTGTGCTGAATTCAATATGAGTGGATTGTGTATATTATTGCTATGTAAGAAACAATAATAAATTTTTATGATCACCAAAAAAAGATGAATATGTTGCATCTACTCAATATTGAATAAATTTACTGTATATGAAGCTCCAACATAATGATATTTCAGTTGAAGTGAATTGTCTGATTGAAATCCATTATGATAATTCAAGTGCTATAAATCCTAAATAAAATATTCTCCATATCTAAAGGGCAGATCACATTGTAATCAAGTGGAATTTTATTTAAGAGATGGTGGATCATAGTCTCTTAAAGTTTGAGTGTGTGCATACTGAACATTAGGCTATCAAAATTATGATTAAGGGCTTACCAAATGTACTGTATGAATGGTATCGAATATAAATTAGACTTCAGTCAACTCCTCACTCATGAAAAAGTGTGGGTGTAGGACATCATCTCCTTGAGGTACGGTGTGTGTTTTTATTATGTGAAGATATAAGTTATTTTCAATATTTAATTCAAAAAAGAGTGATGTTTGGGTTCATGGAAAATGGGGAGAAAATATAGTAATCAATATAGGGTAATAATTGAATCGGGATATAAAAAGTATGACATGTTTTAAATTTAATGATGCTAATGATGTTTGATCAAAGGATATATATCACAATAGATGAGATCTGTGATGAAATTATATAAATATTTAAGGAGTAAAGTGATTCAATGATAAAAATTTCATGATAATATTGTTTCTCATTCCAAGAATGACTCATGTGGTCTTAGAGTGTTTGTTGTGTAAATATTTATTAACATTATGGAATCACACCAATTTAATTTACATAAAATTATTCGATCAATATTTAAGTGTTTTCAACAAATCCAATGGGGGATATTATTTGAAAAAATCCCTTAAGGTGTCATTTTTGCATTTGGTGGTTGTTTATGGAAAATTAATGATATTCACATATCATTATTGAATAATTTTAAAGGATCTAAATTATATAATGTACCACATAGAATCTACATTATTTTATGGAACCTCGTTGAGTATAAAATATATTTAGGAATCCCAATGAGTCTTAATGATTTTTGGGACAACAATGTTTCTAATGGAGTTTTTGGAATAATAAAGAAAAAAAATAAAATTCTCCATTATAGAAACATTATGGGAACCATAATGTAATTTTTCAAAGTAGATCAATATTTGTGGTTGAAGGTGAAGAAATAAAGGCTACTATAAATTATTTGTTCCATTTTCATATGAAGGTGTTATTTCAGAGATCATCAAACCCGAATAATGTACTATGTGAACTGAATAACCAGTGTAGTATGTGATGATGGAAAATCATAAAAGTTGTTTCAGTAAGTTATTAATTATAAATTTTAAGGATTAATTTTCCTATATAAAGGACCCATAAACACCACATTAAAGAGTGTGAATTTTTTTAAATAATATTGCCACTGGAATAATTCATCTATATCAAAAAGTTGTTTCTACGGGAAGTATTTTGTGAAGGAGGTAGTTTGTGAAGTGAAGCACGCCTATCATAGGGTGTGGAAAAACAATTTTGAAATATCATATGTGTAGTCTAGTGATTAACCATAGGAATTCTCTTGAAGAGGAGTGCACACAAAATCAGTTTTCACATATAAATGAGTTAAAAAAATGTGGTGTTTTTTTGAAAGGCAATTTGAAATTAAATTGATTGAAAACCCATGATATTAAAAAGGGTGATTAGTTCGGGATCATTTACCTAATTTTAATGCTATCTTTGTTTTATTTAATTCAATCCTCTTCTTTTTAGTTGATTATAGTGAGTTTCCACAATCGTTTCATCTAACTCTCTTGGTCAAATTATGTTGGTGAGAGAAAACATTACCAAGATATCAGTTTGGTCAACTCTCCATCCATGTGGAAAATAGTTGTATTAAATATCCTTAATTGAAATCGGTAATACCCAATCAGGTCTTGTTTATCCCAAATAGTCAATAACATTCACTACACCATTTACAGGTACTAACGATCATCGAGTACTTCACAACTAATCTATGGTTTATTCCATCGTATATAAACCAGAAATTAGTAAAGGAAGATAATTATTATTTAAACAAGGTAAAAATCAATAACGGAATTAAAATTCTAGAATGATCGCACATGATAATAAAACTCGCTATATAAAATTGAAAATATCATTGGAGAAGAAAGAAATTTCATTCAATTGCGTACAAGAACTCAAGCATTACAAAATAGAAAAAAAAACTCTTCCCTGATCTCTCTAAATGTTTACCCCACCATGGTTAGAATATTATAGATGAATTGGAAAGATAAACACATTAAAAACTATGAAAAAAATAAATAAATTAGAAAGCATAAAAGTTCCCCTTCTATGTGTCCCAGGAGGAATGGGGTGGAATGAGAGATGCTTTGAGAGGGATGACATCTCTACCTTTTATAGCCAGAATTATTCCCCCAAATAATGATGCGTTTTAGCCCCATTAAATGACATATTCACGCCTTCCACCGTACTTGAATTCTATTGGAAAATATCTTGGTCGTTTCTCCTCAGAATCTCAGCAGATTTGGACAAGAATTCCGAGTGTTATGATCGATTTAATCTGACCATTTATTCTGTCTAGTCACTCCCCAAAACACCAACCCCCGGATTTGGAAGCTTTAATGGCCTCTTAAATAGCCAATTCACACGTCCTTTCCTTCATAAAAGATATTCCCCAACTCCTTTCGCGTCCTTCCACTAAATTATACAACAATTGGGCCCACCAAAAATGAGTTCTGGACCCCACATAAAAAATAGGCAGAATTGTAAATTGTTTTCTTCAGACACATTGCGAGCTTCATTTGAGCTTCAATTTGGTCGATTCAATTTTTGGACCAAAAAGATTAAATGAAGACCTAGATGTGTAAAATCTGGAAAATAAATAATTTTTTAATTTTGATTATTATAGAAATGTTATGTACAAACTATAGAAATAATTTAAAATAGTTAAAAATATGAAATGTGCCTTTTTTACTGTTCATCTCAAAATAAGACAAATATCATAAAAATTAATCAATTAATCATTGAGTAACACTTTTTTGGTTTTAAAATAATTAAATTCAATGTAAATTTAATTTAAAATATTTTCTAAATCTTGAAGGCTCATCTAATGAAGGAGGTTTTCCACAAAGAAAGCTCAGTTCGTAGAATTTATTAACAATGCACTTTATTTTGTAAAGGGAAAGGGGGGTCATGAAACATACATTACATATGGTGAAAGGTTTTTTGAAAAGGGTTTTAACAATTTGGATAAGAATAAAAACATATTTTAAAACGTCACTCCTCAAGGAAATCACCACTTGGCGATGTTTAATTAATCAACTTGGTGAAAATGGATCTTCATGTCACACTCATGTATGAAATTATTGTGGGGTTTTTTAGATCAGTGAATAATAATTATGGAATAACCACGTGCACAAATTAATTGATATATTAGTTAGCTTGCAAATATTAATTGGTTTTAAACTAGTAGGGAAATCATGTCTTCTCAAAATCATGAAACCCCATTGAGCTTTTGTATATGTGGTATTTGAAACATTGCTTTAGTATGATCCTGGTATGTAGCCCACTGATTATAAACCATGTCAAATTGATGTATCTTTTACAAGCTATAATTTTCATTTATTACATACAATCTGAAAGAGGGAGAAAAATGTCTTTGTTTAAAAATGAAACAAGAACCTAAGAGAAAGTTTTTTCAATCTATCATACACTGACTCACCCCTCACTCATTGTATTTAACCTAGTTAGGCTAACAATTAACATTCCATTGGTTTAATATGTATCTATTTACATGATATTTAGCAAGTTGAACACCATAAATTATGTATTCAATGAAAAAGGCACTTTATACTATAAAATATTAGGTTATAGGCATTTATTGAAAATGAATCATCTATATCTTCATCATATATAAACTCAATAAAAAAACATATAAAGCTTATTAATATCACCCAAAAATCATACAAACTGAAACATCTTAGATATATTGATTATATTTATAATTAACATTCAAGATGAAGGGTTGCAGTCAAACTTCTCTAGAGAATACTACCAGAAATGAATATACATCACTAAAAATATGTAATGATAATCAAGATATAGAATCCAAAATTTTCACACTGATCTAGGAGATTAAATTACCTCCATTATAATACTATACTATACAATGTATTCAATAAATTTAAAGGCTATATCCACTTGTTCCATCTACTTTTTTGATATTCCCAAGCATGGGATCTTCTTTCCTGGGTGGGAAATACTTTATTTCAGTGATCCAACTTAAGTGTAACATTCAAACTCTTCAAAAAAATACTCTAAAAATGAATTCACATCACTAAAAGTATAGTGTGGTATTCCAACATTATCACATTTATTTATCCAATTAACTCAATAAAATTATAATCCCACTCTCTAAAACAAATCAAATAATTTTAATGGTCATCACTACTTCATCCTGTCATTTTTTAATTATCTAAAATATATTAATCATAATTAATCAATTTATATCAAGAAATATTATATAGATTAACTATCCATATAATCACTACAGTTGGGTCCACCCTTGGATGAATAAAAAAGGGAGAATATTCAATTTTATCTTCCATTACCCCATTATATTGACATACAAGGGACCGAAAAACCTATTATATTGGGGAAAATGTGTTTTTATTAACAAAATAAAATAAATAATATAAAATTTCTCAGTGTATAATACACAACCAGGATGAACTAATAATATATGATTTATTTTTTCCAATATATATACTAATCTTAATGATAATACACCATCCTATTAGTTATGAAATAATGATAATGAATGTCTTTAAATGGGGGAATTGGATCCTACTAAATCCCCAATAAATTTATTTTATATAAAGCATATATTAGGGTCAATTATTATGAAAACATTACCAATCAATAATATCTTCATATATTCTATCACCAAAATCCAACATTGAAAATAAAATTGATATTATACATTAATGATTAGAACCCTTTAAGAATATTCTTGAACTATAAATAAAATAGATCGGCGGCACTAATCATGAATTCTATAATCCATAGTGTGGGGACTACTGAAATGGATTGGACCTTTCTGGTCTATTCCTCTACAGAAATCTAGTGTTTTTTGTTTTTTTGGAGGTCAAGGAGACATATCCCAAAAAAATTCCCAAATTTCAAATTCATTGAATACTTCCACCAGTGAGACTAGTGTGAACAGTTCCATCAGTGAGACAGGTGTGAACAGTTCCAATAGTTTCCTTGTGAACTGTTATAATAGGAGGCTTATGCGAATAGTTCTAACTGTAGCTTTGTGAATAGTTCATATGGTAGCATTATGTAAACAGTTACAATAGTATCCTTTTTAATAGTTCCAATGGTAGGTTTATTTGAACAGTTCTAATAGTATCCTTGTGAGTACTTCCAACAGTAGGCTTTTATGAACAGTTCCAATGGTAGCCTTATGAACAATTCTAATGGTAGGATTGTGTGAACAGTTCCATTGATAGCCTTGTGAACAGTTCAAATGGTAGTTTCTATTTCCTTTTCCAAATTTCGAGTTCATGAAAAGATTTTCTAGAATGCTGAGGATCCAACGATTGACTCTATTTTCTTTTCTAAAATTCTAGTTAATGAATAGTGTTTCCATTACATTGAGGTTCCATTGGTATCCTCTATTTCCTTTTCAAAATTTCATGTTCATTATATGTGTTTCCAAAAAGAATATGTTCCAAAGTTTTCCTCTATTTCCTTTTCTATATTTCGATTTAATGAACAATGTTTCTAGAATGGTGAGGTTCCAATGGTAGCCTCTATTTCATTTGTCAAATTTTGAATTCATGAATAGTTTTTTCAAAATGGTGAGGTTCCAACGGTAGGCTATATTTCATTTTCCTAATATCATGTTCAGGAACAGTTTTTTCAGAATGATGATGTTCAAATGGTAGCCTCTATTTCATTAGAAAAACATTGAGTTCATGAAATGTGTTTCCATAATGATGAGTTTCCAATGCTATCCTCTATTTCCTTTTCCAAATTTCGAGCTCATGAACACTGTTTCCAGAACGGTGAGTTTCCAATAGTACCGTTTATTTCTGTTACCAAATTTCGAGTTCATGAATACTGTTTCCAAAATGTTGATATTCTAATGGTAGACTCTATTTACTTTAAAAAAAATTAATTTCATGAATAGTGTTTCCAGAATGGTGTGGTTCAAACTGTATCCTCTATTTCTTTTTCCAAATTTCATGTTTGGTGTACAGTGTTTCCAGCTTCCTATTATTTCTCCCCATTGAAGTTTCCTTTGACGTTAAATGCATTTAAAGCCTCATTTTAAGGGCTCTACGGCCGATTCAAAGGCTGTAGCTCCTATATTAATATTTCGAAGGCTCGAGATTCTTTTACCTGGTCAAACCACGTGGTTTAATGTGATCTACTTTTAATAGAAAATCCAGCGTATCTTAAATCGTTTCTCCATTAAATCTTCTAAAGTGATGAGATGTCTTCCCCCAGGTTCTTCCTCATTATTCTTTGGTGTGAGACACTTGATCCTTTCATTCCTTCTTGTAGGAGTTATAAAATCAGACATTCCTCCATGGATTGGTACCCCTCTATTTTTGATGCAACCAATCAGTGTCGATGAATCTTTGATATACGTTATGATCTGTATTCATTATTTTGGGTTCATATCCTTATTTTTCTCCTTTCCATTTTATAGAATGTTATCTTCATGTTCTTAATGGGATTTTCTGGGGTGTTGACCGGTGTGGTGGTGTCTCTACACCCTCAGGTGGATACAGTTGTCACAGGGGGGAGATCGTAACCTGTTGTGTTGCTCATTCAAATATAAATAAAGTCAACAACCTTTTGAGGTCAAGGATTCTTTGATTCTCTTTTCTTTTACATGAATATGTAGTGTTAGTGTGTTTTATCCCACTGGATCACAATGGAATTGACATATTAAATATTTCAACTGGATAAATAAATTGATATGGATCGTATGTTATTGCTTCTTATTTTTATAGATAGTGTTATATTTATTCTTTCTTTATTATCTATTCATTCAGGATGGAAATTGGTAATGAACATAAAGATGGAATTAATTGATAATTGTTTGGATAATGATAAAGAGGCATGTAAATGAATTTGGTGGTAGATTTGGTAATTTGATGTTAATAAAATTGAAGTAGTAATCACGTTTAATAAATTTGTGATATCTTACTATTTAGGTTTCCCAAACATGGAACCTAAAAATAATAAATTGGTTAATTGAAGATGGAATAAAGAATAGGTTGTTTGATAAAATATAATTCCATGTAGGTTTCTGAGTAACCCTCTTTTTTATTTAAGGGACATGATCCCAATTGATATATTATTTTTTTCGTGCTTCTTGTGTTGTGATGTGTTCCTGGAAGGCTATTGTGATTTGTGGGGTAGGGAAGCCAGATGGTTGTGGTCGTAGTTGACGCATTGTAACATCCCAGGTAAATAAAGAATAAAACATTTTTATATTTATTAATATATACGAATTAAATATTAATTTTACTTTAAAGGGGTTGTTATGTTCGATAGCGTACCCAATACGCAACAAAGAGTTTCTATGAAATCTTACGTTGCACACTAGTAGTAAAATAATATTATTTTAAATGGTAGTTAACACGTAGCCATTGTATTGGCAGGAATGAATAGAAATAATTAAAATATGATTATATATGTTTTCTAAATGTTTTTACATTTATCGAATAAACCATAAAGGCTTAAAATACGAAAAGAATTCAATTTTAGGCATATATACTCTAATTTTCACTAAAGTTCCACTTATCGCCTTTTGATGGTGAACTGTCATTAAATATAGTTTTGGTCACTCTTATACATTCTATTGGACCAAATAAAATTCTTCTTTAGAATCGGGACATCAAAATTTACTTTGTGTAAATTTTTGGTATTTTTCCGATAAAGTTCATTTTTTTAATGAAAAGTGAAATATGTTGTATTTTAATTCAAAACCTCTTTTTAATCAAATTTATTTATGTGATTAGAATATATTTTGAATTGATTTTAAAGTGAAATTAGAATATATTTTTACCATTTAATCCAATAGTGGTCATTTTAATTAATTTCACTTTGAAATTGGACTTAAACTAGTGCCAATCTTTTGATACTTATTGTTTCATAAAAACACGCTATTTGTTCTGACAGCGGGAATTAATTATTAAATTAATTATTGTAACCTATATTTTTTTAATTTTTTAAAATAGACGACATTTTTGAATCTGGAATATCAAATATAGCTTAGGGTGAAGTTTTGGTATTTTTCTGAAAAACTTCAATTTTTGATGAATAGTGAAACCACTAAGTGGTATTTAAAAAAACTGATTTTTCATTTAAATTAAATTTTACCACCTCTGTGTTTTGAATTTCAATAAATCTGACATACATGGTTTTCATTAAGAAGTAAAATTTGGTTCAATGGGATTAAAATAATTTTTTGGTGAATAGTAACTTTTATGTTTTTTAATCGTGATTACAGGTAATTAGTGTAATTTAAGGTAAAAATAATGTTTTAATAATATGAAATGACCTTGACACATGTCCTAACCTTATTTTATGTGTCATGGCCAACCAATAAAATCCATGGGTCAACTTGGGGACCCCATGGAGCCACTTTGGTAGGAAAATGACATTAATAAATTTTTATTTAAAGTTAAAATAAAAATGTCCCAAACATGTGTTGCTTTACTAAAACAATTTTTAAATGGTGTTAAAAAGTCATATTTTTTACTATAAAAATTAATTAGAAATATAAAAAGATTTCATAAATCAGGATATTTTTTTTATAATTTTTATACATTAAATAAATTAAATTATTTATGACACCATGATGATGCAGCGATTACCACATTATTTAACGATTTAAATAAAATGAAAAGATAATGTAAAATCTAAGACCTAAAATTATCAAAAACCTATTTAATGGGTGTACATAGAACTCCTGTCACCTTATCCTAGAAATATAGAATTTTGGGACCTTTAAAAACCGAAACTCATTTTATAATAAAGTAACCCTTTATAACTTTCCAAGAGTGCCGCTCCTCTCCTCTTATAAAAGGCCCCGACCACTACCACCTTACCCACACCTCTCAAGCCTTTGGATCATCCAACCACTGCCCATTTTGTCTCTCCACATCCCTCTATTACTCTTAGAAGCCTCACTTTGTTAATAATTCTTCCCAATGAATCCTTTGAGCTCAAATAAAAAACAGTTACTCGATTTAAAGGTAGTGTCTTCTCTTGTGTTCTTATGTTTTATTTTTCTTATCCAACCCCCTAAACACTTTTTATTACTTTAATTTGTGACAAAACCATTATCATCAATATAATATGATGTTGTTATGATAATTATTAGAGCTACACCTACACACACCTTCGTCTAATGGTTAAAGAACATATTGTTTCTGTGGTTGGCGATTTCCTGCCTCACGAAACGATGATTGTTCAATATTATTTTAACACCTTTCAAGGTGGCCATTAAGATGTCACACTATTTATATATTATATATATTATGTTTATGTTTTCCTTATGCTTCTGTAATTTTCATTTGTGGCATACCTTTATGGTTTCCATTTTGGGTAAACACGATAATTTTATTTTAGGAAGTGCGGACTACCGCCCCCTCAAAGTGATTTGATTTATTAATGCCAAATGTGGGACGTATAAAGGATGTAGTTAAAGTTATTATATATTATTTTATACTGGAATTATAATATACTCTTATATCATTATGATTTCACTCCATTAAATATGAAATAGAAATGAAAGTAGTGTTCATGTGTACGTACGACTTACCGTCTCCATGAACGGTGCATTTCATTTCTTACCTCTAAATTTTACGTACTATTATAAATACATGTATATTCTGGATATAAATGATATATATGATATCCAAATCATGAATATCATTCTGGATATAATGAACCTTTGACCACATAAACAACATGTAATTGTAAGAAGTCCATTTTTGACTTAAGTACCAAATATCGACAAAATGAACTTTATGAAATTAAATGATTAAATACTGTTTATAACATGGAAATAAGTTATATAAAAGGAATAATAAACCTGAAAAAGGTTCTTAAGCAAGTAGAAATTAACTTTAGTTTATTATTATGGAGATTAAAGAGCAATCGAGTCACGTCGGACATGAGGTAAGGGACTTCATCTCAATCTCCTATCATTGAGGCATATTTTGTTCCAATACAAGGCTTTATTTTATACGGTGTATAAACCCCTTTGACTTTTAATTTTATACAAGAGGAATATTTTTGTATGAAGCATTTTACTAAATGACAAAATGGAATGTTTCTTTTAATGTACTTGGCGACAATGACCTTTTCCACCGCCGCGAGTATTATTTGGTCTTTGGCTTCCTCAACAAGCCGTAATGTTTTTAAAATGAAATAAATACCATATACTCTTTTATGTATTTTGGTATTGAAAATGGTTTTTATAATGGATTTTTTATGTCTATATATTTAAGTGATATATTGTGATCAAAGTGTGGAAATTTTTTCTTTCCATTATATTTGTTTTATGTCTTATGATTTTATAATGGTACTTAGACATTTGACGGGTGCTTACATGATAAACCATATGACGAGTGGTGTCGTGAATACCAGGATGGGTGGTTACGTTATAACCTCCATTTCATTGGGTATGGATGTTGGCCGTATGACTATTCCATTAAGTGATATGTGTGGAAGTCGACCGGATGGTTATTCCACTTAAGTATTTTTATGTCCCATGTTACCTTTATATGTTATGTGTTCTTTATATGGGATTTATGGTAATCTTTTGGTTATAAAAGGGTAAGTAGTGATCTTTATTCAATGAAGAGTATTTTATTCTTCATAAAGGTGAAAAGTATTACTTTGATAAAGTATTCTGGGTTTACCGGTTGTTTTAAAAAACTAACAGTTTTCCTTCTTTGTGTATCCCTTACTGAGCTTTTTATGCTCACCCTAAGTTTTTGAAATGTTGTTTACAGGACTTAATGTGGAATAGGGTCAAGGATGGGATTAGGTAATAGTCATTCTATCTAAAACATGGAAATAGACATGTTTCTTTTTAAGAGTTTTTATTTTATGGAAACATAGTAGAAGTGTCTACTTTGTAATCTTTTGAGATGTAATAGTTATGTCCTAATTCTCTAAAACTCTAAACCTGAAAAGATCCTCAATGTGAATTATTCATTTAATTCAACATTAAGTAAGGTTTAAGGCTGGGTCCTTATACTCCTAGACTTAGGAGATTCATTAGTTTATTCATGTGGGTGATGGGGAGGACACTAGAGTTGATGGAACTTGTTAGATGTGAATGTTTGGATGATTTCTGTTTCTTATTGTTTGTTTAACGACATTACTTTACCCACTTCTCAAGGAAGTTGATTTGATTACCCTCCTTCTAAAAGGGATGAAGAGTGATGTGTTATTCCATGTGCTTTTTGTGTTTAGCATCCTGAGGGAGGATGAGTCTACGCTCTTTCTATATGTGGGAAATACCGAATGTGTAATTCACCTACTCACAATTTTGTGACCTTTGTTTTTAGTAGATTAGAATGTTTTTCTAGAATTCTTGGTAATATGGGAATGTAATTTGGTTAATAAATGATTGAAAATATGATGTAATCCCATGGGGTTGGAGCTTTTTGGGATGCAATCTTGGGGCTAAAATTGTAAAGGAACAATGGAATTTGAGTGTGATTCTAATAAATTGTAATGTGGAAATTGTTAGTGGTTAATTAACGTTTAATTAATTAATTAACGTAAAGTGTAACTGATAAAAAATGGGAATGAAGTAATGTAATAATGTTGTTTATATATTTGTGTGCTTATAGGACACTTAGACTTAATAGTGAAATCCTGTAATCTGAGATATGTAGGTTGTAGTTGAGTCTAAGACTAGGTTATTCAGATAGTGTGGTTGTGCACAATAGAATAATCTGAAATTTTTGTATTTCTATATGCTACTCCACCTCGTTAGTTTGGGCACCTGACACCCTGTGGATTCCGAGCCCTGTGGGGGGGGTGTTTTCCCCAACATTCTGGTTGGAGGATGGATGACTGGCAACACCCTTTGGCCCCACTCCATTCTCTTGGTAGTTATTTGAGATGGTAGGAACAATGATTAGTTTTCCCTATACATATGTGTAGATGGTTGAAATGGCTTGTGGTTATTCACATGCATATATTCTAGATATTGTATCGTATGTACTACTATAGGTGTAATGTGTATAGACAGTGATGACTTGAGGATCCATTATCGGTGTATGGGAAGCAATAGCCTGTGGTATAATTCCCAATATATGATAGACATTATGCGAGCTGTGGTTTCTCCTGAAAAGTATCTGGTTACATTGCATATGTGGACATGGGGTTTTTTGGTAGGAGTTTCATATTTTGGTGCTTCGCCCAGGTGCTTGCGGGAAAGAATTTTTGGAGAGCGATTCTTTGCACGTGAGTCATTAGGGAAAAGCGACAAACTAGTGGGGAAGTGGTAGTGGGGTACCCTTGATATTATTTATTGTATTATATACTGTTTAATGTGATACATGGTGAGATTAGTCTTGGTGAGGTTGGGAACATGGTATACATGTTAAGGTGACGAGATAGATTCATTTGTTGTTTAATGTGCTTTAGCATGATTTCTTTACTTTTTCACGAGAGCCTAAAGAGATGATCCTACTCATTATACTTTTATACTCACTCTATGTTTATATAAACTATTTTTTTGGTCACATGGAGAAGGTTGGAGATTAAGTTGTCTTCTACTAGCTTGGAGTTGCAGGATTGGTTAGGGCTTCTGGTTGTTGCTGTTTTTACTTTCCTTCAGTACTTGTAGTTTTTCCCTTTCGGTTGTAGCTGCGTTTCATGACATTACATATGTGAACTTGGGTTTTCTTTTACATTTTAGTTTGAGGTGGAGTGGGTTGGTAGGGCAAAAATTTCAGTCATGTTTAGAAAGTTATGTAAACACTAGTGGTTGACTGAGATATGGGCGTTTAGGGCCCCCTGTGATCTAATACATGGACCTTTAAGTTAACAATGGATATTAAATGAAGTGATACTAGTTTCAGTATAGACACCTAGGAATGGATCATGCATCATTCTTCTTTGTTCTTGTGTTTGAATGGGTAGACCTTGGGAGAGGATATCCTAAATTGAATAAAAATAATAATTAATTAATTAATTAATGTTGAGTCTATAATGATCCAATTTTAGGAGCTCTTACTTTTTTCTATTTTGTAGGCATGGCTCCAGGTTGACGTCCTCATTATGTTTGCATAGAATATGTCCAGCATGTTGTACCAGATGATCGATGTATGTAACAGCTTGACGATGAAGAGACACGGAGGAGGAAACTCTGTGATTCTCCGCGATAGAGTCTGAAGAAGTACGAGGGCTCTATTTCAGATGTAGTCATGGAAGTGTGGTTGGAGGAGTTCAAGATAGTATTCAGTTTTATCCATGCTTAGAAGGAGAAATGGGTTTCCATGGTTGTGACGGTACTGCGTGGATCAGTGAGGCAGTGGTGGTTCTTGTTCCTCATGGATTGCGAGGAGTCAATGAGCTCATGGGAGGAGTTTCGAGACAAGTTTAGAGTTGAGTTTCTTTCTTCTACCATGAATTCATACCTTCGACAAGAGATTATTACCCTTAGATAGGGGATATTTAGTGTGTAAGAGTTTGTAAACCATTTAAGGAACCTTTTATGATATGATTTGGACCTTTTGTAGATGAGGATGTTAGGGAGAGGCATTTTGTGGAGGCTATGCATCTAGAGAACCAGCACCAGGTCACCCCATTTATTCTGAAGATATATCTAGAGGTAATGAAGAGGGAAAAGGTCATTGAGAGGACATTGGCCTGAACCAGATCGTCATGAGAATGGAGTCATCATGATTTTCTCATGAAGCAGTGTTGTGGTCTGGGGTTCCTGGTTTTTGGGGAAGAAGAGTTTTTGTTCTGTCGTGGGTTGGTCCCAACCCCCAGCATCTCATTTCTAGGGGGCATCAAATCTCAGGACTATTCCAAGGTATTAGGTGTGTTTTTTTCTTGTGCTGATCGAGGTCATCTGCAGTAAGTGTGCCCGACCTTTTAGAGGAGTTATCATGAACCAAGTGTTCTACTCCAGGTTCCTCCATTGAGGCAGTTCCATCTAAGGTAGCAGCAGCATGATGCACTAGAAATGGAATAGTAGAGGGTAGATGGGGTAGGCAGAGGACATACCTATGATGCTACCCATCCTCAGTGTGTAGAGCGCATCCATGGTAGTGGTCATCATCAGGGTTAGAGAGGCCATGGAGGAGGTCGTGGTTAGCTTCATGCTTTAGTGTGGCCACCTCCAGGCGATCCAGATGTCGTTCGAGGTACTGTTGATTTTTTTCTACCTTGTTGTATGCCTTGTTTATTTTTGGCGTGACACAATCCTTCATATCACCTACCCTTTCCCATGATATGGTACACATGGTATAGAGGATTCTAGTGCCCTTGTCATTGACTATGCTAATTAGAGGTCGAGGTGACTTGTATGAAGTATGTAAGGACTGTGTGATAGTGCTTGGTTAGAACCACTATTGGGGTTATTTCAAATGTTTATCGATACAACCAAATGATTGAATCCTTAGAATATATTGGTTATATTTGGTATAGGCTATTGAGGAGGCATCTGGTATTCTTCGATGTAGTTGGAGAGCTAGTGTTGTTTCTTGGCGAGCGAGACACTCAGATGTGTTAGAGGTATGTTTTTTCCTTATTATCCTTGATGGTTGATATGATGCTGAATTTATAGAGGTTCTACAGTTGGTGTTTCCTAGGGTCATAGAAGAGTACCCTGATGTATTTCCATGAGTGGTTGTATAATTGTTCCATCAATAGGAGATTGATTTTGGGATCGAGCTACAACTAAGAGTGTCTCTGATCTCTAGGTCATTATAAAGGTTGGCCCCTTCTGATTTATGAGAGCTACATATACAGCTTGAAAGTCTATTACAGTGCAGTTTTCTTTAGCAGAGTGTGTCACCATGGGGTGCACATGTTTTTTTATTGAAGAAGGCTGACGATAGTTTGTGTCTGTCGTTGATTATCATTTCTTAAAAAATTATATATGAAGAATCACTATACTCTTTTGGAGATTGATGATATATTCAATCAACTAAAGGGTGAAAGTTAGTTCTCAGTGATAAAATTGTGGCCAGGGTATCATCAGATGCATGTGAAGGATAAGGATATCCTGAAGACTGATTTATTTTGTCGTCGTAGGCATTATGATTTTGTCGTAATGTCGTTCGGTGTTACGAATAAAATAGTTGTGATCTTGGGATTGATGTACGCAGTGTTCTATGAGTTCCTGGATATGTTCATGGTGGTTTTAATCGATGAAAACCATGTATAATTTATGTCTGAGAAGGATCATGCAGAGAATCTGTAGGCTGTTTGGGGATTTCTTCATCCACATCAGCTATTTGGGAAGTTTTCGAAGTGTGAGTATTGGGCTCGAGAAGTTTGTTTCTTGTGTCATGTTGCTTCCTAGAAAGGAGTAGATGTGGATCCATCCAATATATAAGAATTTGTGTCTTCGGCATCCACCATGACAGTGGGAGAGGTACGATGTTTTATTTGTCTTTGAGGCTACTACAAGAGGTTCGTAGCTAATTTTTCTCAAGTTATAACTCCTATGACAGCATTTACAAGGAAGGTTCATGCATTTATGTGGACTTATCATGGTTAAGTAGGTTTATAGTATCTAATGGAGATGTTAGTAAGTGCTACAATCTTTTTTCTTCCAGCAGAGGGAGTTTAGTTTGTTGTTTTCTACTATTCTTTTCATCTGGGGTTAGGTTGTGTTCTGATGAAGCATGGACTAGTTGTTTCTTATGGGTCTCGACAGTTACGACATTACGAATGTAACTATACCACCCCTGATCTTGAGTTGCAAGTAGTGGTGTTTTCTCTAAAGTTATGG
This sequence comes from Viscum album, assembly GCA_963277665.1. Classification (NCBI taxonomy): domain Eukaryota; kingdom Viridiplantae; phylum Streptophyta; class Magnoliopsida; order Santalales; family Viscaceae; genus Viscum; species Viscum album. The sequence goes on along the minus strand of OY728131.1, from coordinate 1,099,047,626 downwards.
AGACATTACGTCATTGTCAAGCGCTTTGTGGTTTTCACTAATCATAGGAGTTTGAGGTATGTTTTCGACCATTGTGACTTGAACTTATAGCAGCATCAGTGGATGGAGTTCTTACTAGAATATGACTTTGAAATATCATATACCTATAGAAAGGTGAATATTGTAGATGATGCGCTAACTAGGAAGTCATGTAGTGATGCGGTGTGTGAATATGCTGACTCCTGGAGAGTTATAGAAGAATGGTCATCATTATAACTCAATATGGGAGAATTTGGGGGAAGAGGTTGTCTTTTCCATATGACAGTGTATTAATCTCTTCTATAGTAGGTGGAATTGTCCTAGTTGGGGGATCTTGAGGTGGATTTCTGGAGAGACTTTGTTTTTTGTGGTGAGGCCCCTAATGGTTGGTCTAAGGATGAACAACACCATTTGTTATGTCATGGAAGGATATTTGTTCCATTTTCCATGCTCAATAAGGTTCTCATAGAATTCCATTGTTCATTGTTAGTAGTGCATCTGGGCGTGAAAAATATGTAAGGAACCTTGGGGAGGCAGTTTTGGTGGCCTGGGATGAAGCATCTAGTTGTTTATTTTGGGACTCGATGTTCGGTCTTCCAGAAGGTAAAAGTTGAACACCGTGTTCTTGGTGGTCTGCTCCAGCTGTTAAATGTTCCCTAGTGGAAGTGATAGGACCGCTCAATGGAATTTTTTACTGGTTTAACTAGAGATCCTGAGGACATGAAACTATTTTGGTGGTAGTGGATCATCTAATAGAATTAACCCACTTCATAGTGATCAAGGAGTCAAGATTAGTTGTAGTTTTGTCAACAAATTATCTTAAAGAGGTTTTTAGACTTCATGGAGTCCCAAGGAAGGTCATTTATGATTGAGATCCTCATTTTACTTCTAAGATTTGGAGAGGTCTCTATCAAGCTAGTTATGCTTTATCACCGTTTTTCATCTGCAGACGGATAGTCAGACAGAGCGAACCATCCATAATCTTGAAGACATATTGTGATCTTTTGTCCTGGATTCTAGAGGTATGTGGATGAGGCACTTACCCTTGGTGGATTTTTCTTACAATAATTGTTTTCACTCCACAATTCTTGTGGCACTGTTTTATATCATTGTATAGCCGACATTGCCAATCTCTGTTGTGATGGACTGGGGTCGGAGAGTCAGCAATTCCTAGACTAGAAATAGTACAGAATACAACAGAGATGTTTTTGGTGATTCCTGAGAGGATGAATACAACACATGATCATTATAAATCACATTCCATTTAAAGTAGGAGACCTTTGGAGTTTGATTCTTGGGATCACGTGTTTCTAAAGGTGAATCCCCATCGTGGGTAGAAAAGGTTCAGTCGTGGGAGTAAACTTTATCCCCAGTTTGTTGGACCTTCTATGGGTTTGGATCATGTTGGAGTTGTGGTGTTTCAGATATTACTTCCCCCATAGATGGGCTCACATGATGCTTTTCTGGTGTCACAGCTCCATCGCCATCTTTATGGTGACTCTCATGGCATCTATTGGAGAGATATTGTTGTTGATGATGAAGCGACCATTTAAGAGTGGTTGGTTGAGATCCAATACTGTAATAAGAAGGTGTTGTATGGGCATTCTATCCCACTTGTTCGTGTCCTATGGCGGCATGGTGGCATTGAATAGATTACCTGGGAACTTGAGTCGCAAATACGGGCTGATTACCATGATTAGTTTGATGTTTAACTCTTTTCGTGTTAAAAAATGTTCACTATGTGGTTTTAGGCCATTGTTGTTTATGAGATGGATTTATTTTGTAGTTTCTTATGTATTTCTCTCTTTTGACAGGTATCTTGATATGTGGTTGTTTAAACCCCATTCTGTTTCCCTTTAGGTGGGTTTTCAATTCTCGAGGATGAGAATGTTTTGAGAGGTATCTGATGAAATGGCACAAACCTCTTTGGTCTATTCCTCTACAAAAATTTAGTGTTTGAGGTGTTTGGTAAGTTCAATGTGACTTATCACAAACACTTTCCAAGATTTCAATTCAGTGAACAGTTCTACCAGTGAGACTGGTGATAACAGTTCCACTAATGAGACCATTGTGAACAGTTCCAATGGTAGGCTTATGCGAATAGTTCCAACGGTTTTCTTTGTAGACAGTTCCAATGGTAGGCTTATGTTAACAGTTCAAATAGTATCCTGGTGAACAGTTCCAACATAGGCTTATGTGAACAGTTCCAATGGTAGCCTTTTGAATAGTTCCCACGATAGGCTTATGTGAACAGTTCCAATGGTAACCTTGTAAATAGTTCCACAGCTAGGCTTATGTGAACAGTTCCAATGGTAGCCCTTTGAACTGTTCAATGGTAGGCTTATGTGAACACCTCTTATGGTATACTTGTGAACAGTACCAATATCAGCCACTATTTCTTTTTCCATATTTTGTGTTGATGAACATTATTTTCATAACAATGAGGTTCCATCATTAGCGTCTACTTTTTTTGCCCAATTTTGAGTTCCGGATCAGCGTTTCCAGATCACTGCGGTTCCAACAGTGGTCACTATTTCCATTTCCAAATTTGGAGTTCATGAACAGTTTTTACATAATGGTGAGGTACCATTGGTCGCCTCTATTTATTTTTCCAAAGTTAGTGTTCATGAAAAATATTTCCAGAACGTTGATGTTCCAATGGTAGACTATATTTTATTTACCAAATTTTGAGTTCAGAAATAGTGTTTCCAGGAATGTGAGGTTCCAACGTTAGTATCAATTTTATTTTCCAAATTTAGAGTACATGAATAGTCTATCCAGAATGGTGAGGTTTGGTAGCAACTATTTCTTTTGCCAAATATCAAGGTCAGAAATAGTTTTTCCTAAACAGTGAGGTTCTAATGGTAGATTCTATTTTATTTTTCCAAATTTTGAGTTCATGAATAGTGTATAAAGAATGGTGAGGATCCAATAGAATCCTCTATTACCTTTGAAAAATTTTGAGTTCATGAACAATGTTTCCCGAATGGTAATTTTCCAACTTTAGCCTCTATTTCCATTTCCAAATCACTTATTTGGTGTATAGTGTTTCCATCTTCCTACAGTTTTACCACCTTTAATGTTTCCATTGAGGTAAAATGCATTTAACGCCTCATTTTTGGGATTCTAATTCCAATTCAAAGTCTATTGATCCAATATCCTCCTCCCTTGTTCTATCATCTTTATTCTATGGTGTGAAATGCCGGAACCTTTCATTCCTTCCCGTAGAAGTTGAGTGATCAAACATTCCTTCTTGGATTGGTTCCCCTCTGTTTTTGATACAACTAATAAGTATCGATCAATATTCAATATAAGGTATGATATGTCTTCATTCCTTTTTGGTTCATATCCTTATGTTTCTCCTTTCCCTTTTATGGAATTCTCTCTCCATGTTCCTAATGTACTTTTCACGTGTGTTGACCTGGGTTGTGGTGTCTCTATATCCTTAGGTGGATGCAGTTCTCACAGGGGGAGGAGATCGAAACCAATTGTGTGGCTCCTTTTTGTATAAAGATCGTAAAGAACCATTTGAGGTAGTGGATTAATTAATTCTATTTTCTTTTACGTGAAACTGTAGAGTTAGCATGTTTTCTCCCACACAATCACAATGTAATGGAAAGATTAAATATTTGATCCAGATAAATAAATTGATATCGATTGTGTTTATTGCCTCTGGTTTTGCTAGATAGTGTGATATCTATGCTTTCTTTGTTATATTGTATTTCTTGATTGAAATAGGTAATGAACGTATTGTTAGAATTAATTGATAATAGTTTGGCTAAAGAAAAAGAGGTATGTAAATGAATCAGGATGTTTTGGTCATAACTCGATATTAATCAAATTTCTAAAGTAAGAATGTTTAATCAATTTTTCATAGCATTCTGTTTAGGTTTTTCGATGTTGGAACCTACAAATAAAAAATAGGTTCATTCAACATGGATATAAGAACTGGTTGTTTAATAAAAGATAATTCCAGGTAGGGTTCTGAGTTACCCTCTTGCTTGTTTAAGGTCCAGAGCCCAATTGATATGATTTTTTATTTCTACAGCTTTTGTTGTGATGTGAGCCTTTAAGGCTTTTGTGATATGTGGGGCATGGAGGAATATTGGTTGTGATAGAATTTGACCCCTAGAGTATGGAGATTTATCGATTTATGTGTGTGGGTATTGGGGATGATACTAGACGTGATGGAACAAAGTGGATGTGAATGTTTGGATGATTTCTGTTTCTTGTTGGTTGTTTATCATCTTTGTGTTCCCCACTGCTCAAGGCAGCTAATTTGCTTACCCTATATCCAAATGTGGAGAAGACACGTGGGGTATTCCACTTTATTTCTGTGTTTAGCTTCCTGATGAAGGATGGGACTATGCTCTTACTATAGGTGGAAAATACTTGACGTGTAGTTCAACTACTCACCAAGTTGATACCCTTATGTTTAGAAGCATATAATGTTTTTATAGAATTCATGGAAATATGGGAATGTAATTCTATTAATAAATGATTGAAAAATGATGTTAGCCCATGGGGTTAGATCCAGCTAGGAAGCAATGATGAGGTTGAAATTTTAAAGGAACAATGGACTTTGGTTGTGAGGCTAATGATATTTAATGTTGAAATTGTCAATGGTTAATTAACATATAATGAATTAATTAACATAAAGTGTAACTGATAAAAAAGGGAATTATGTAATGTAATAATACCTTTTAAGTGGTTGTGTGCTTATAGGATACATAGTCATAGAAGTGTCATCTAGGAATCCGAGAGGCATTAGATGCAGTTGACTCTAAAACTAGGTTATACCAATAGAGTTGTTGGGAGATATATTATTTTCTTTACTTTTTGTGTTTATATTTGCTACTCCACCCTGTCAGATAGGGAAACTGACACCCCATTGATTCAAAGTCATGGGGGTAGGGGTTTTCTTAATATTCATGTGCGAGGATGGGTGGTTGACTACCCCCTTAGACCTCGCTCCCTTCTCTTGGTAGTTATTTGTGCTTGCAGGCACAATGGTAACTTTTCCACATATATGTGTTGAGATGGATATAATGGATTGTGGTTATTCACACACATATATTATAGATACAATTTCCTATGGAATACTATATGTGTTACGTGTATAGTTTATGATGGGTTGAGGAACCTTATTCAGTGTATATGCTGTAATGGCTAGAGGTATAACGCCAGATGTTTGATGCATGCTATGAGAGATGTGGTGGCTCCCGAAAACTACCTAGTTACTTTTTTTACATGGATTTTGTCATTATTTTCCACAAGGTTCATGTTGTGTGGCTTTGGCCAGGTGTCTACGAGAAATAATTTTGTGGGAAAGATGCTTAGGACATGCGACATTTAGGAAAAGTGGTAAAACATTGGGGAAGTGGTAGTGGGGTACCCTTGATATTCTTTTTTATATCATATACTCTTGTATGTGATACATGGTGAGAGTATCCATGGTGTGGCTGGGAACATAGTATTCATGTTTAGGTGACGAGTTAGTTTCACTTGTTGATCACTTTTCTTTAGCATGCTTTCATTACTTTTGCACGGGAGGCTCTGAGGAGGATCCTACTGAGTATACAGTTATACTCACCCGATGTCTATATAAACTGGTTTTCAGGTCACATGGGGCAGGTTAGAGATCAAGTTGGTTTCTACTATCTTGGGGTTGCACGAGATATTTGGGCTGGTGGTTGATGTTGTTTTTACTTTACACTGGTACATGCGGTTTTCCCCTATCAGTTGTGGTAGTATAACATGACGTTACATATGTACACATGGGTTTTATTTTATATTTCAGTATGACTTGGAGTTGGTTGGTTTCAATATTATCTCTTTATTTAAAATTTTTTCTCTATGAGGGTAATTCCTACCATTTGTGTGTTTACTATACCCTCGTTGCTAGTCACCAAACCGGGTCCTACTGGAGGCTAGACTCGGGGGTCATTATCTCTCTTCTCACATTTCTGGCCTAGGAAGTTCACACCTTGTGTGGGAGGGTTGTAACAATTGTCACCATGGATATATAGCATAATATATAATAATAATCACAAATTTTAAGTATAAATTTTCAACAATATTTTCGAAAAAATAACCTAAAATCTTACAATCAACCCTCAAAATATATATAAAATCATATGAATGAGTATATTAGAAAATAAAAAGTTCTAGAAGACTATTGAAAAATAATAAAAAGATAATAATCTAAAAAATGACACCACATACTCCATTCTAATTAACCTTATATATGATTTAATAATTCTTGAATCCATAATAATCAAGATCCCGGATGTTTGAAAAATAATCGATAATAATTGGGATTTCATATAAGTATGCTCAGTATATTCCTCTACCAACCATACCTAGATCATGTAAATATGACTAAAAAAATCTTGGTTAATAAAACATATAATAAATATCTTATTTAATAAAAAATAATGAATATTAATTACAACAGTAAAAACCTTGATCATCCACCTATATGTCTCCATCTCCAACACCATCAGATCAACATCTCTAGATGCTAACCACACCTCTAATGATATTATATGCCACAAAAATAACTAACATACCCTATAATGAGGACCACACAAAATAAAAAAAACTATTGTACAACTATAAAAACAGTTACATTACCAATTTTTATAATACAACATCCCTTATACCAAATCAATAGAAATAAATACCACTCACCTTTATTAAACTCAAGATAGCCTATCCCCAAGGTTAAAGGAGAAAATCAGTTTCATATAAGTAAAAAACATCTCATAGAAGCATATATATTTAAATTAAACCCAAATCCACAAAAAAACAATATATCAATAAATAATTCATAACTGTTTCTCTATCATCCACCTTCTTATACCATGCCCTTACTAAATCTACATGTCATTGGGTGTCTAACGCCATTTATTTATAGCAAAACATATAAATTAAATTAGATTCAAATATCCCTTAATCTCATCTTTTGTCCTCCTAGATATCCCACATACATCAACATTACATTTTTTAAAAAACACATGTATTTAATCCTTTAAAATTGTTTTCACTTTTCATACTCAAAATAGTTTCTTGATTGGTCTGTATAGTTAAAATTTTCATAAATATTATTTTATCTTTTATATAATTATCTTTTGTCTATTTTAAAATAACATTCCCATTACTAATAAGCTTATAAACATGATTATATAAACTCAATAAAAAGACATAGAATTATTGTAATAATTACCAACCTTAATTGAATCTTAAACCACATTTCAGTAAAAAGTTAATAATTGAGTGATCAAACTTCCACATTCACATATAAATCATTTAATAAATTAAATACCAATCATGCATACAAATATTCTCCACTAAAAAACAAAACAAATTCTACATTGAATTTCCACGGTAGAACAATTGATGAAATTATATGAAAAGTGGATAAAAATCCTTGAATTATGGTATCTATGTCACATGAATACAGACCCCAAAAGAATTCAATTGGGGAATCTAAATCCACAAAAACCGAAACACTCAGTCACCAAGGGTTGATGGGAAATAAAATGAATCATATGATGTTAGTGGGGGTATTAAATTTATAATTAAAAACATGTCTGAAAAAATGATTTCATGGTCCTCTAATATATATCATGGTTTCAGAAATACAATGTAGATAAAAACAACAATGACCTAAATCCTACAGTTTCATAAAATAACTTCACTATTTTATTCATATATTCATGAAGTATGACTATAAAATGGAGTTTATATATTATCAATAATAAAGTATCATGATTTTACACCTTAATACCATATACCACCATTACATAACATCCATCGACCATATTATATCCTTGTTATCTCATTAATCCTCTCAAACATTATAATAACATGGTGTACTATATACCACATACTTCCAAATAATGGGATGAAAAATGGGAACCACCATGTCATTGAAAATAAAAATGATTAAATCATCTTCTAGTTTTTCAAGAATCAACTTGACTATCCTCCCATTGACTAAATGGTCAATACACTAAAACCAAATCCATTCCATTTCCAACCCAAGACCAACCATGGAATTATAGGTTAATAAAAACCTCTCCAAATCCTTAAAAACATTGTTTTTTACTCCAAGTCACATCACAATCACACTCTAGCAACCCAAAATCATGAAAATCCAAAAATAATAGAAAAAATGGCCTTAATCCCAACAATATATATATATATATATATATATATTTCAACTAGTAAATAATAAATATTATATTCACTCATACAATATAAAGAATCATTTTAATTAATATGTGATAAATTTCAAACCATTTATTTTTAATCTGAATAACATATAGTTATTTTATGGTCAATATTAAATCACATAAAAATCAGTATATAAACCAATATATTTATATATATTATTCTACTTATATACAATTATGAATTATGAAATTTTTTATATAATCAAATTGTAACCCTCTGAGCATCTTTCTCTAAGTTTGTATCTCTAAACCAAATAGAATGTGTAGTATCATTCAACACATAATGTCCCCCCAAGAGAGAGAGATAAGTTTTGAAAATAATAAGTATGAACATCAGATGAATTATAATGAGTAAAATTATCCATTTTTTAATATCCATATCATCAATAATGAATAATACATGTGTTATCACCCTTACTACATTACTTATTTTTCATTAATATACTAAGAAAACTTTTTTATAAACTAAGTGTCCTTGGATATATGGTATGACTATTTCATTTCAATCAATGGATAAAATATATCATATTAGATATCTCAAAATTTGATAATATTATCATTATAATTTATTTAATGTGATAACATTTATGATAAAACAGAGGAATGTTTCCTTTACATGAACATCAATTTTATTGTTTTTATCAATAATCTAATTAAATTGATAATGATATAGAATGATAATGAACCCATGTTTGGGAGACAATACATAAAATGAAAGATATAATTATCCTATGAAATGTATAACACATTATAAATAAATACCTAGTATTCCACCTGAACTAAAGCCAGAATTGTCCCACCACATTACCTAAAGATATTGTATAACCTTCAATATTTGGGACTTATTCATGGGAATCAAAAAATGCACATTTCAAATAATTTTTCCCTTAATAAATTATATAATTATGTAGTGAAAACAAATTAATGAAAAATAAAATTGTAAATGAATAATTAATGAAACAAGATATGAACAAATTTGAATATAAATACATAATGCAAAAAGACTGATAAACAACATAAAACCAGAAATAGAATTTATTTTTACCCTAATGAAGAACTGTTTGACCCATGGTCACTATCCAAACCTAAAATGGATTGTGATCTAAATACTTCTCCCTAAAACATGGGGTTTCTGTCCATTATCCTAACTCTCTTATCGACATTGCAAAGGGAAAAAATCATTTTATAGCTATAAATAATAACGTGAAAAATATATATCCATGACACCTTGAACCCATTAGGTCTCCACACTTCACGTCTATGCATATCAATTACATGAAATTACATATATACTATTTTGAACATAATTAAAAAAATATTTTTCACATTGGTTCTCATAGGGGTTGAAATATAAACTACTTCCATTTTCCTTTCTAAAATTAGGGGATATGTTTAAATATAAATTAGACACATCAGGTAAAAACCATAATTTAACAATCATACCCATATTTCATTATATTTAGAAGAAAAGATAATATAAATGTATATATATATATATATTTCAAGAAAAAATAACTCTTTCCACTCTGTTATGAATAAATTTGAACCATCCCTTGGAATAATAAAACCCAAAATTTAAAATAACACACCCATTAATATATATTTATAAAATAAATTGATGGTATAAAAACAAATACAATAGCCCTATTTAAAAGAACACTAAAATTTTATTTTCAAAACATTCAAAATATTATCCCCAAGATGAGCAATAATTCTGTATTAGCATGAACCTTGATATCAATGTGATATGATAAGGATAAATAAACAACAAATGAAAAGGTAACAAGAAATAAATAAAAGGCTAGTTGATATAAATAAATCAATTGAAGGAATCCCATAAATGATATGTAAAATTTTAATAGCATTATGTACCTCATCCTATGAATCTTGTAATAATGACTAGAACAAGAATCAAGGACCACAAGTCATCACAAAAGAATATATTAATTTCACTTATAGTCTCCTCAAAAAATCTATATATAAAACTTCCCTAGAAAACACCACTACCAAAACTAACTAATGTCTAGCTACCTCTGTTTCCCTAATAAATAGGGGTTGTGTGGGAATCCTTCCCTTGTCAGAAAAAAATCAATTCTAGTTATATAACTAATCCATGACAACTAATAATTCCTTGGATTTCAATAAAATTAATCATGTAGTCCATAGAAATATGAAACATCAAGATAAATCATCAATTGGTACGTAAAACCATTTTAAATAATATATCATCTCACATATGATACCCTCATACAAAAAAACCCATATACTCATTATTTATTCTCTATATACATGAAAACAACTAGAAAATGATAGATAAGAATAAAGAGCATAGGGATGATCTCACAACATTCCTAAAAATTATTTATCATAATTTTTATAATATGCCATATCAATACACGCATGAGATTATAATTCAACATGCATTGTTTCGCACCCCATGGAGAAAAAATATTGACACAATGTTACAAAGATGTTTTATAAAATCCATCTGAATTTTCCGACACAATTTGAAGCCAATTTTGAAATGTTCAATTATATCAAAATATTTGAATATATAACACAAACAGGTAAACCCAACCATTATTAATAAGAACACGTCTTCAAACGTTGACATACATTATTTTGAAACCAATTGGTATAGAACTCCCACTTAAAACCTTAATTAATTGTAAAAAACCCTTATAAATTAATTAAATAACATAAAAATTACCCTTGACATTTTTACCAATAGTTTGAATGAAATCTCATGTATTGGAATATGTTGTAACCATTTTGAAATTGAATTCATATCCTCATGGGTCACATATAATGGGGTAATTTGTAAGGGAAATAATTTTAGAATATTGAAGTACAATATTGGATATAATATAAAGTTATAACATAGAAAAATCATACTCACATCAAGAATAAATGACCCAGAGGATGTCTCATTTGATGTTGGATAACAATACTAGCCACAAGATGTCCCTATGAATAAAATAATAAAAACTAGCAAGATTAAAACCATAATAACCCTCATATAAAGACTAATGTATTCTCATGTTCTTCTATAAATTAAAATTAATATGGATGGAGAAGAGTAAAAGTGTAAAGGAATATAGTTATATTACATTGATAAACTACTTTGAATGGAATAAGAGAACAACCAAAATGAATAATTATTGGTGTAGAGACACCATACATTTCATTGAGGTTTGGCGGAGAGTGAAGGGAGGATTAAGGGGATCTCAATACATAATTTGAAAAAGGGAAATTGGGAAAATACCCAATATTTATGTGAATGGATAGATTCTATATTTTGAGAAAAAATGTTTTTCAAACTATGTTCCACCCATGCTAGAGTCACTACATCGGAAAAAACATTCAAAAAAATTTCATAGAGGCTTATCATAATTTTCCTAAACATGTGCTAACCCTACCAGATAAAACTATCGTGTTTTATATCACCATCTCATGGGAACTATGTGGCATCCCTTAAACATGTAGACTAATTGTGAGAGTCCATAAGACCTCTGAAACATCAAATCTCTAAAATAATAAAAACATTCAAAACACATCTTACACATCTATAATATTAGAAAATATACAATAACTCATTATCATGACACAAGTGGTATTATACATCTGAAAATACCATTATCAAGTTCATCCTTATCACCATCTATATAAGATATCACCATGTATAAACAACATCATACAAAATTTCAATTCTTTTAATCCTCCAATAGCAGATTGTCAAACATCTTATATGTAATATTATATTGATGAACTAAAAAACAAGAAATATTTTAAATATAATTTTTTCAAATCGTAGCATTCCCCTTACTACTAGGAATAATTTCAAGATATTAATGTGAAAAATTGTCCAAAATAATTTTGACATATTTTATATATAAGAAATGCTTATATGTGATAAGATAAATTATATATATATATCAAAATGAATATATGATTTTAATAATGAAATGTTTATCAATTACCTCTATAGCCCGCATCGATGAACTACAGACACTCTGAGGAAGTACTAAATGTCATTTCCCCCTTTGGTCTCGCATGGTAAGTAAAACCGACACTCTGGATAATCCCTCAACGTCCATTCTGGCTATGGTCTATACACTAGGTTCTCACGGCCCTGTGAAATTCATGCAAGTGTAGAAGCGCGTATCGGCCAAGGTAAAGTTCATGAACTACTTGGATAGAATTCATAACAGCATAACATAATGACAGTCACACCATGCTACAATACTAGGAATGGGAATGTAAACATCCCCCTAACAGGAAAATGAGTCCCAAAGATCCATATATGTAAAACATGCAAGGGAAACACTTCCAAATCACATCAATTCAGCCTATTCACAATCAATTATCATCTACTCAAGCATAAAATCATAGTAGGCAAACAATATGCCAAAAATGGTAAACGTGCAATACCTTGTTCATGGGTATTGGAAAATTTGCACATAAAACTCAATGGATTTCAACAAAAAGGCCCAAACCACATACCTCGATGTTAGGAGATCTCTATAAGTGAACCTCGATGGTTGAATCCCATTCTAAAACGTCGAAGATCAACAAAAACATCTAAAACAATCAATGGAGGATAACATGAGAAAGGGGAGGAATCATGAAATGATGCTCAAGAAGAAAAGAGAGCTTACCAAACAATCCAAACATAATCTATGATGGCCGAATCAGAGATCAGACAGAGGTTCGGGGGAAAAAATGAAGGATCATGGCCGTATAGGGGCTCTTGGCTGAACGAGACCTAGATGAATTGTGTTCTGGAGATTAGACCCGACCCCATTCTATTTAATGAAAAAAAAACATGGCGTATACTTTTGAATTACATGGAATGTACTCTCCTTTTCCATACTCCACTTTAGGTGGCCTCCATGTCACCCCCCCCCCCTCCCACACAGTTGTGTGTGTCACCATGACATGGCCAGCACACGGCCTCCTGTGGCAAAGCAGTACACGGCGTGTACTCATAAAGTACACGGCGTGTATTTCAAAAATTTCCAGAACGTCCCCTTTTTCTCAAAAAAGTCCAGAAGAAGAAAACATACATGAAATAGAAGATTCTGGTTCTTAAAAACTTCCCCCCTTTATGAAATTCTTACCTAAATTTCCCGAACAAGGTATCGTAGAAGAAGGAACCCCGAGTATCTCCAGTAATTGTAATCGTACATCGGCCTCCCTCTCCCATATCTGGTCCTTTACTTTCCTGTGCTGCCAAAGCACCCATTCTAGAGGGGCTGATCAGCCATGGATAACCTCCACACATCGATCAAAAATCCGGATAGGATGATCCCTAAATGATGCATCCACTTCCAACTCAACCTCCTCGAGTTGTAAAACATGAGATGGGTCAGATAAGTAACGTAGAAGATGAAAAACGTGGAAAACGTCATTAATAGCCCGGTACCTCTGAGGTAACTACAACTGATAGGCAACCATCCCAACTCTCTCCAAAACCTCAAACGGCCCGACGTACCTCGGCAAAAGCTTACCCTATCCCCTAATCCTCCTATGCCCAACCTCGGTGTGACGCACATGAAAACCTGATCCCCGACCTCAAACTCCAGAGGTCATCTATGCTGATCAGTATAAGACTTCGGTTGAGACTGTGTAGTATTAATCCTCTTCCAAATAAACTATATCTGCACTATAGTCTCCTAAACTAGACGAGGTCCCAGCAAGGCTGCCTCTCCTGCCTCCATCCAACATAAGGGTGATCGTCATGGCTTACTATACAAAGCCTCATAAGGTGCCATCTGAACAGTTGCTTGAAAACCATTGTTGTAGGAAATCTACACAAGAATTATATGTTTCACCCAAGAACATCCAAAATCCAGAATACATGCCCAGAACATATCCTCAAGCACCTGAATCATACGCTCAGACTAGCCATCAGTTTGGGGATGGTAATCTATTCTCAAAAGTACCTATATACCCAATGCCTTCTGAAGACCATGGCAAACCCATGATGTTAGATGATCATCTCTGTCTGAAACAATGGAGTTTGGAACTCCATGTAGACATACAATCTCATGGATGTACAACCATCCTAGCTCATCGGCACAGAATGTATCCTTGATCGGAAAAAAGTGAGCAACCTTCGTGATTCTATCAATGACAACCCAAGCTACATCATTCCCTCAAGGAGACCTCGGTAAACCAATCAAAAAATCCATCGTGACATCATTCCACTTCCACTCAAAAATAGGAAACTATCGTAAAATCTATGTTAGTCGTTGATGCTCCTCCTTCACCTGCTGACAGGTTGAATAGTTCGTAATGAAACCTGCAATGTCTCTCTTCATACTTGGCCCCCAATACTAAAGGTGTAGATCATGATACATCTTGGTGACACAAGGATGAACTTCCGAAACTGAGGAATGAGAGTTCCACATCAGCTCCTCGCATATATTTGTTGGAACCCATACATACCCCTAGAAATGAAAGATCTAATCCTTGCCTATGGTCCATCCTGGAATTGGGTCCACTCCTAACAGACATTCCTATAGGACCAGGCCTTCATAATATAATAGCTGCCTCATTCGCACTTGATCATTAATGGTAGAGGTAATAGCCACAGAAGAAAGAAGAGTCTGCACATGTCTGTTGCGCACCTCCAAATGCATCTTAGAGACCAAATCCATAAGCTTCAACTCACTATTGGCCTTCTGAACTTCATGTATATCAGTCCTTCTACTCAACTCCTCAGTCGATGCGCTTCCTTTCCCAGACATATAGGCAAGCTCAATTTCAAAAGACTAAATGTACACAACCCACCTTCGCTATCTCATATTCAGATCACACTGATTGAAGATGTACTTGAGACTCTATTGGTCAGTGCAAAACACAAAATGCTCTCCCAAAAGATAATGTATCCAACATCGTAAGGCATGAACAACTGTATCCAACTCAATATCGTGAGTCTGATAGTTCCTCTCATGTGTTCACAACTGCTGAGACCCTTACGCAATGACTCTTTCCCTGTGTATAAGCACAGCTCCCAGTCTGATACCTGAAGCATCACAATACATAGTATAGATCATTCATGGATCTGACCACAGGAACTTCGCAGCCGTCTTAGTCAGACTCGTCAGTGGTGCTGCTATGCCTAAAATTTCATGTATAAAACCTCTGTAGTATACATCCATCCCTAGAAAAATACATACCTAATAGAAGTTCTTCTGCTACTCCTAGGAGACTACTGCTCTCAGTTTTTTTGGGTCTACTAAAACTCCTGTTTCCGAGATAACTTGACCCAATAAGTGAATCTGATCCATCAAAAAGTGGCATTTTGGGAGCTTAGCATATAACTGGTGTTCTCTCAATGTACATAGAATGATCTCAAGATGGTTATCATGGTCATTTTGAGTATTAGAGTACACCAAGATATCATCCATGAATACAACCATGAAAGAATCCATGTATGGATGGAACACTCAGTTCATCAGTGATATGAACACTGCAGGCGCGTTCATGAGACCGAACAACATAACCATATACTCGTATAGACCATACCTAATCCAGAAGGCTGTGAGAGCTATATTAGAAGGTCTAACATGCAACTGATGATAACCAGACCACAAGTCAATCTTCGAGAACACCCAGGATCCTTGAAGCTGATCAAAGAGATCATCAATCCTTGTTAAAGGATATTGGTTCTTGACCGTCAACTGGTTCAACATACCATAGTCCACCAAAATCCCGAGGGTACCGTATGCCTTCTTCGCAAACAGGACATGCAAACCCAAAGGAGAAGTACTAGGTTGAATGAAACCCCATGCTAGCAACTCCTCCAACTGCTTATTCAGCTCCTGCAACTTAGGTGTAGAAATCCTATAACGAGAAATGGGAATCGGTGCCACTCCTGGAACAAGCTATATAGAAAAATCTACCTCACACTCCGGAGGCAAACTAGAAAAGTCTTCTGGAAAGATGTCCGTTAAATAATCCTCCACTAGAAGAAATTCTATCTTAGAAGTCCCATGATTGTCCAGATATAAAATAGAAATATGGGATGTAACTCCTCTTAACCCATGATGCTATGGACCTACTCTGCTCTCCTGGACATCCCACTTGTCCATATAAATAAAGGACCTACCCTCAGGTGATATGAAACCCACCCTACGGTGATAACAGTTGACAACTTCTTGGAAGAAAACTAGCTAGTCCATTCTGAAAAGGACATCATAGCCTGTCATATCTAGGACATAGATGTCCCATAGGAAGCAATACCTATCGAGCTTTATAGGGAAATCCTTACATTGATGTACACTCGTCATTCTAGTCCCCAATGGAGTGTTTAGTGTCAAGATATCTGAAAATGAAAAGATTCAGATCCCAAGGCTCTCCACAACCGCAATAGATATAAATCTATGGGAAGCCCCTGTATCAAAAAGGGAAGAAGCTAAAACCGAGGCAACTAAAATTGTACCACAAACAGTTGAAGGTCTGGGATCCTGCACCTATTGGGTCTGCTCCACTATAAAGGTCTTGCCTGCTCTACAGCCATGTGACCCTGAATGACCGCTCTGAGATAATCCACTCTCCGATCGTTGAATGACCGGTGACCAACTATTATGGAAATTACCTCCACCTTGGCCCGAACGGCTAGAAGAACTCCAGTTCCTAGACTGGTGAGAAACTGGTGCTGCTGCTCCTGAATGAGGAGTCAGAGAAGAACCCCTATCACCAGCTGCTGGTGATAAGATCTGACATAAGTGTTGAAGGTGTCCCATCTTGCTGCCTGATTGGCACTCCAATGGGTCTTTCGGGAAATGTGGCCTTGTATGCCCTCTCTTTCCGCACTGGTAGCACACCACCTAGCTATCAGAATATGTGTCTCGCCTCCTTGGATCACCACATAAGGCTCCCTATGGTGCTTCCTTCTGTCAGTAGAGGGATGCTAACTCTAGATGTTAAGCCGCCCAGGCTCACAACTCTGGAATCCCTCAGATTGAGCTCTATGATTAGCGCAAGGTTGACTATTGAAGTGATATAAGTCAACTTGAAGATGTTCACCGGTGAAAGGATGTCGTGCCTCAGACCATCCTCAAACATCCTTGCCACGAATAACTGATCACCTCCTGTAATTGGCATGAAGCACTGCAGATCGATAAAGTGTAAGGATTACAACATTACAGAAAGAGTACCCTACTCTAGACTCATAAACTCTCGGGCTCAATCGTCCTTTATGGTCTCTGGAGAGAAGTAGTCATAGAAGATGCACTGAAATGCATCCCCATGTCATAACCTGCTGGCGTCACACCTGTGAGATCAAATCCCACCACCTCTTGGTGGAGTCCTAAAGCATACAGGTAGAGAGCTTGACCCTCCACTCTGGAGGTGTATCTACATGCTCAAATATCATTAGCATGGATTCTATCCATGACTACGCAGCCTAAGTCCCTCCTTCTGCTGAGAATGTGAGAGGATGCTGCCGCTGGAAAACCGGTGTCAAATCTGCCATCGATGGGGCCGGAGGCAGTGTTCCTGGAAAAGTTGGCATCATCCCCATGAAGCCTTCCTTGAATTTTGCATCAGCACCAGTATCAGGTATATCTGCTGGTGCCAAGACTGGAACAATAGGAGGATCTACATGAAGTCCCTGCTCAGTCGTATCTGACGTCTGATCACTGCCTTGTAACTGGCAGACAACCGGAGGACGTCTCGGTGGCATGACTCTTCAATGTCAAATGAAAACCTAAAATTGGGATTTTTAGGGACTAAAAACTAAATGCGTAAGAAGGGAACATGAGGAAGGAATCATTCAAGTTTTAAAAAACAATACTACACGACATGTACAAACCCAACATGGCGCATTCCCTTAATTTATTCCCATGGGTGTGTACTTTTTCCAACCAAGGTCTTGTATCACCCCACACACATGGCGTGTTGTATTAACACACGACGTGTACCTGAATCCTCTTCCCCTACCCAAGTCCTTCTATACAGTTAAGCCACACGGCTCTCTTAAAGCAATACTACATGTCGTGTTCAATCTAAAAACTGTGTGTACTAGTCAAGCTTCTCCTGGCCCGTGTTGTTAGTGACACGGCCTAACACATGGCTCACCAAACACGGAATGTTCAAGGCATACACGATGTGTATATGAAAGGATAACACTAACCTATGTTGTTAGTGACACGAAAGGGTACCTGGGACAAACTACACAACATGTCAAACTAGTACATGGTGTGTTCACTCAATGATTTCCCTATCCTGTGTCTCCGCCCACACGGCTAACGACATAGTTAGAGACTACACGACGTGTACATTTGGTACATATTGTGTACTTAAAAAACAATTTCATCCTGAATAGAAGAACACATGGCATGTAGTCAAAACTACAAAACATGTATTCTATGTTTTTCCATACATTAATTCTCAAAAACTACTCCAGAGCCCAGAAAAACGCTGCAACAAACATTAACGTGCCAAATTCTGATCTGTGAGGGCCCATACTCCCTGCAAATCAAACCTTGGAATCTTATAAATGTTATAACAAGGAAAACAAGGTAATGATCCACCAAATTCCGGTCCCTGAGAGGCCATAACAACTCAAGAACAAAATTTTGGAATTCATTCTACCAAAACCTTAGCCAAACAATTCACTATGGATAATAGGTATTCTTACCAAGGTATATATCACACAGCATGAATATTCTACACAACATCTTTAACAACAACATTCCATCATTAATTCATATTAGATGGCATGGTAAGAATGCATGAATTGTGATTTCTAGCAAGTTCCTATATGATGCATAAGATGAAATACCCTTATCTCATCAGGATGCGACAGAATTAGAACCTCAATAACATCCAATGTAATAGCACCAAAACATGTGTTTCACCCAACAATGAAAATCAAATTAGCTCTAAACTTAAAAAACCAGAAAATTGCAATAAACGAGGCAGGTTGGCTTTTCCCTATACACGGGTTAGCTACTCCTGGGCACAACTTATTAACAAGTAAATATTCCTTCCTATCCCTGGATAAAGGCTCCAAATAGTATGTCCAGAGAAAAGAATCCCCTCTGATACCACTTTGTAACGTCCCGGTTCTGGAAGCCACCCAGAGGCGCCCCATACTCAGTTGGTCAGTTGACCTCAAGTGCATTTCCCCAAACGCCAGAGGCTGCTGACTAGCAGTGAGGGACTTGTGTGTGAATGTGGGGAAACTATACCCTTATTGGCAGAGTAAATAGTGGAAGTAAACAAATACATACAATAATGGAAGTAGTAATAATATCATACCAAAAATAAACAGTGGAAAACTGATAGAGTAACTAGAGCACATATATAAAATGATGCATGACACATATGTCTAAGAAAAACGCGTAACAAAGCATAATGCTGAAATACAGTACTAAACCATGTACAAAAGAAAAATAGTAATCATGTCCATAACATCACAAGCTGAATATTTGTCTCGTTCTCTCCAACTCCACATCATTTCAAGTACTTGTAGTAGAAGGGCGCTTTCCCTTTTCTATACCTGCAATAATACAATCTGTTTGGGCCCAAAAGCATAGCCCAAATAGGGTGTGAGACTAATCTCAGTAGGCAAACACCACAATATATTTTCCTAATCATCAATGAGTATACGACAGGTAAAGGTACATAAAACACTAAACAAGAAGTACTCAAATGTAAATAATCCATAGCTTCAATATCAAGCAACAACTAAACAAGCAGATAAACATATACAGGTAACCCCCTAGGCAGCGCACTTAGTGTAACCCCTCCAGTCCTACATAACATGTACAAGAAAGAAGAAACACAAAAACAACCCTCTAGGTAGTGCACTCAGTTTAACCCCTCTGGAGCAGCTTATGCATAGACTTTTTGAGGAAGCACTCATAGTCAATTCCTCATATAGTCTTGTATCGGTACTAAAGGAACTCTAGGGAAGCACTTACATAAAATTCCCTCTATGGCCTGCATCGAGGAACTTCAGACACTCTGAGGGAGCAATCAACATCAATTTCCCATGTGGTCTTTCATAGTAAGTAAAATAGACACTCTGGAGAATCCCTTAACGTCTATTCTGCCTATGGTCTACACACAATGTTCTCACGGTCCTATGTAAGTAAAGAAAGTGTGGCAGTGCATATCGGCCAAGGTAAACCTCAAGAACTACTTGGATAGCATGCATAGTAGCATAATATAATGTTAGTCACACCATCCTACAATTCTAGGTATGGGAATATAAATAGCCACCTAACAGGCAAACTACAACCAAAGGTCAAAATAGGCAACACATGCATCGAAAAGACAGCCAATGAACAACAATTCACCCTATTAACAATCAATTATTATCGAATTAAGCATACAAGCATAGAAGGCAATCAATAAGGCTAAAATGGTAAACATGCAATACCCCGTTCATGGGTATTGGAAACTTTTCTCATAAAACTCAAAGACTTTCAATAGAAAGGAACAAACCACCTACCACGATGTTAGGAGATCTCTATAAGTGATCCTTGAGTCTTGAATCACCTTAGAACACTGAAGATCTACAAAAACATCTAAAACATTCAATGGATGATAACTTGAGAAAGGAGAGGAGTCATGAAACAATGCTCGAGAGAAATAGAGAGAATACCAAGGCGATCCCAACACAATTGATGGGGGTCGAATCATAGATCGGATGGTGGCTCGGGGGCTCGGAGAAGGATCGTAACCATACGGGAGCTCTCGGTCGAACGATACCTAGAAGAAGCATGTTATGGAGATTAGATGTGACCCATGTCCATTTAATGAAAAAAGAAAATACACAACATGTACTTTTGAATTACACGATGTGTACTCTCATTTTATGTACTCCTCTTTAGGTGTCCTCCATGTCACCCCCCTCATACAGCTATGTGTTTGGCCATGACATGGCCAACACACGACCTCTTGTGAAAAAGAATTACACTACAGCGACCTAGCCTTTTCTTACATTACTATTACATAATTTCAAAGATAAACAACATAAAATTATTACACATAGAGGATCCAGAGGTTTAGTGTCTTGGGCAAACTAGGACCACACATAACAAATACAACATCAACCGTAAGCATTTATTTAATTACTTCTTCACGAGCTTCTTTGTGGAACATGTCCTATCCTTAGTACATATAGCCACCTAAGGATATAAATCAAAAGGGGTGAGATAGAAGCCCAGTAAGAGGATAGATAAGAACAATATAGCATGGGGTGAGCATAATCATAACATAGTCAAAAGATCATGAACATGAGAGGAGCATAAATAAAAGACTTGAAATGTGGCAATGCATAAAAATGAAATATCATGTCTTAGTGGTTATATACCACACATACTTGTGAACCAAGCTAGAATTTTTTTCACACATCATTTCACATTTACTCATGAGATTCATCACTTTACCCAATGCATTGGAGCGCTGTATAATTTCGAGTGCACCCGTCACTTTGAAACATTCATATTGCGCTATATAATTCCGGGCGCACCCGTCACATCATAACATTATCATTATCATGATTTCCACATAGAACACATATAAAAAGTGAACATAACTAACCCATTTAAAGGAATGGGTTTCATCTCATAATAATACATTCATATGCATTGGGTTCCCAAAAGAAAGAGGGAACAACATACTTGATACCAGAACCATCAACCATGAATGAGAGGTAAAAGTTGAGTTCTTAAAAGAAGAGTTCTTTTGGAAAACATTCAGATTGACATAAACATCATTAGGAAACATGTATATCCCAGAAAAGAAAAGGAAATGATGAAAAAATTATCTTTAAGGAATAACCATATCAAAAATGGAGAGAAATATGTAGAACCCGAAGTATGAAAGTTGGGTTCAAGAATCTCCCCTTACCTTGTACCCGAATGCTTCCTTCTCTTTAATGTCCTGTATAATGACATTATATAAATTAATTAGAAATCAAGAACCATGTTTACATTAATAGGGTTCTTTCTGGTTTCATTATTTCATTTTATGTTCCTTTGGATGACTTATAGAGTTTAAAAACATTGTTCGGGGATGTTCGTTTTTATGGTTTATCTTGGGTTGTTCACTTGTATTCATAAATTGATGTTTGGGTAGAACATGGGTAAACATCCAGAACTGATATTACATGTTATAAATGATTTTTTAGGATTTTGGATGATCTTATAATGAATTATATTAGATCCATGTGGATGAATCATTAGATAATAATAAAATGATGATTATTTGGATTAATTTGAGTGGTTTTTGGATCACAACGGACTTGTTTTAACTTATCACTTAGTAATATGGCCATAGGTTATTTTGAGAACTGAAAATAGAACATAATACATATAAAATATTCTGGTTCAACCAGAAAATGGTTTCCTGACCATATCTGAAGGTAGAAATGAAAGAAGAGAGCATGTAATTTTTGAAGGTGATAAATTAACACCTCATGAACAACGTTCTCTTTAATAAAATAAAAGGAAGAGGGAAAGGGTGTGGGGTGATATAATATCACATTAGAATCATAAAATTATATTATATGTATAATAATGGAGTTAAAAAATATTTGGATGAATATAGGTGGGGAGAGATCAAGAAAGGGACTTGAACGTGAAAGGAAATTAAAGGAGAAGAGGGAGGGAAATTTCCTCTTAAATCTTCCTCTTGAGATCCTCCTAAAGGAAGCTAGTATTGGTCTTTTTATGAGACTTGAAGATTTTGGACGTGGGGGAGGTGCTAGGAAAGATTTCTGGGCAGAGGTTAGAGAAGTCTTGGAGCTTGAGAGGTGTGTGGAAATGAGGGAGTGAAGGGTGGTATTTATAGTGGAGGGGAGAGTGGTTTCCTTAATATAAAATTGATTAGTTTATTATTTCCCGACAATAAAAGGAATAGTGAGTCTTGAATGACCAAGAATAGTAATTTTATAATTTAATCCCGAACCAAGTGGGCTTACATCAGCAGAACATCACCAATGACCCTATAATTAGCTTATTTAGCTTATTTTGTAAATTACGGTATTTCACTATTCATCAAAAATTCAAGTATCTCAGAAAAATCCCAAAAAATTACCCCAACCATTTTTCAACATGTAGAATCCAAAAATGAAGTCCATTTTTTAAAAAAATATTTCTAAATACTATTAATTTAATATTTATTTAAAATCATAATTTACTTAAAAAAGAGTTTTTAAAATTAAAACTGATTTTATAGTTCTTTCAAAAATTACGTAGGGTCTTATAAAACTATCTAAAAACTATAAGACATTGATTCAATAATTTATGAATACATTTTAGGTAAATAAATATTCTTTTAAATTAATTAATTATTTATGACTTACAAAATACCAAAACGTTTACTAAGGTTAAATTGTCACGTTCTAAGATGTCTAAATTTTATTTTATTATTCATAGGTAATATTACTCTTATGTTGGATGATTTACTATTAATAAGGATCATAGTACTATTCATAAGGGTATGTTACTACTTCTATGGGTATGTTACTATTCACCAAAAATTATTTTTGTTTCATTAGACTCCAAAAATCATCTTGAACACAACTGTGTATGTTGGATTTTCAAAATTCCAAACATAGGAGTGAGAAACTTATGTTTAAAGGCCATATATCACTTAGTAGTTCATTATTTTGTGATTTCATGATATTTTATGATATAAATATAAGAAGGGAAATTTTCATTGAAAATCTTTGGGTCGTTACATTCTTCCCCCCTCAAGAAATTTCACCCCCGAAATTTCAATTTACCCAAAAAGTTGAGGGTACTTCTCCTTCATTTCCTCTTCGGGTTCCCAAGTTGCTTCCTCAAGCTTATGGTTCCTCCACAACACTTTGACAAGATGGGTTTTCTTGTTTCGTAGAACCTTATCACTTCGATCCAAAATCTTTACTGGCTGCTCCTCATAAGAGACATCATCTTCCAACTGCACTACCTCTGAGTTTATTACATGTGAGGGGTCTGGTATGTACGTCCTCAGTAGTGATACATGGAACACATCATGAACTTGAGCCATATTCGGTGGAAGTGCAAGACAATAGGCCACAGTTCCTATGTGGTCAAGGATCTCAAATGGGCCAATATACCTTGGGCTTAGCTTCCCTTTCATCCCGAATCACATAACTCCATTCCATGGAGATATTCGAAGGAAGACTTTATCTCCAACGTCGAACTCCAAGTCCCTTCGATGGTTGTCAGCATAGATATTTTTCTGACTCCGAGCAACTTTGATGTGTTTTTGGATGAATTGAACCTTCACTGTCATCTCTTGGACATGATCGGTCCCAAGTAACTTTCTTTCTCCAACTTCATCCCAATAGGTTGGAGTTCAACATTGCTTCCCATAAAGAGCTTCATACGGAGCCATCTAAATACTCGAGTGGAAGCTATTATTGTATGAGAACTCAACCAATGGGAGATTCTGGTCCCAACCACCTTTGTATTCAAGATAGCAGGCTCTTAGCATATCTTCAAGCATCTGAATAGTCCTTTCAGACTGGCCATCAGTTTGGGGGTGATAGGTCGTGCTGAAATTTAATTTAGTACTCAAAACATGTTGAATGCTTCTCCAAAACATATATGTGAATCTTGGGTCACGGTCAGAGAAAATTGTGAGTGGAACACCGTTCAGTCTCACCACTTCCTTCACATATATCCTTGCAAGTTTTTCAAGAGAGAGGTCTTCCTGGATAGCGATAAAATGGGAAGTCTTGGTGAGTCAGTCAACCACAACCCATATCGCATTATTTCCATTTGATGTCTTTGGGAGACCCTTGACAAATTCCACAGTAACATTTTCTCATTTCCACATGGGTATATGTAATGGCTGCATCATACCTTTGGACTTTTGTCACTCACCTTTAACTTACTGACATACCAAGCACATTGATATATATTCTGCAATATCCTTCTTCATGTTATCCCAGTAGAAGTGTTCTCAGAGATCACGGTACATCTTGGTACTCCCCTGATGGATAGAGAATGTTGAGCAATGTGCACTATCCAATAGCTCCTTCTTTATCCCGAGTGATGAAGGCACACAAAGCCGCGTTCCAAACTGAATCACACCATCATCGTTTATATAGAACTCTTGCAGGTTCCCTTCCTTTACATCATTCACCCTCTTTTGTATCTCCTCATCATCCCTTTGTACTTCCTTAATCTTCTCTTGGATGGATGGTTGCACAATTATTTGAGCAAGGTAGGATGTATCCCCTACCCTTATGATTTCCAAATCCATTCTTTGCACATCCATGAAGATGTGGCCTTTCTCAATCCGCAACATTGATAGTAGTAGGTTCTTTTCTGCTTAGAGCATAAGCTACCTTGTTTTCCTTTCTAGGATGATAATGAATAGAGAAATCGTAATCCTTGATTATCTCTAACCATCTCCTTTGACACATGTTGAGCTCCTTTTATGTGAATATATACTTTTGGCTTTTATGGTCGGTGTATATGTCACACTTTTCACCATAAAGGTAGTGCCTCCAGATTTTCAAGGCAAAAATCACAGCTGCCATATCTAGATCATGCATCGGGTAGTTCTTCTCATGGATCTTCAACTGTCGTGAGGCATAGGCTATCACATTATCATTTTCTATTAGTACACAACCCAAACCTTTCTTTGAATCATCACTGTATATCACAAAACATTCTCCACTTTTTGGTAGTGTTAGTACAGGTGCTGTGATCAGCCTTTTCTTTAGCTCCTTGAAGCTTCCCTCACATTCTTCTGTCCAGACATACATTACCCCTTTCCTTGTTAACCTAGTTAGCGAGCATGAAAATCATGAGAAGTTTCTCACAAAATGTCGGTAGTACCCAGCAAATCCAAGAAAACTACAGATTTCTGTGACACTAGAGGGCCTGGGACATTCCTCAATCGCCTTTGTCTTTGAAGGTTCCATAGAAATTCCCTCGCTTGTGATCGCATGTCCCAAGAACATGACTTTATTCATCCAAAAGTCACACTTTTTGAACTTAGTGTACAACTTCTCCTTTCTCAATGTCGCTAACACAAGTCTTAGATGTTTTTCATGTTCCTCCTTGCACTTGGAGTAGATGAGAATATCGTCAATAAAAACTACCACAAATTTGTCGAGGTAATTTCTAAAGACTATATTCATCAAATCCATGAATATTTCAGGGGAATTAGTAAGTCCAAAGGGCATCACCAAAAACACATAGTGCCCATACCTTGTACAGAAGGCAGTCTTCTGAATATCTTCCTTCTTCACCTTTACCTAATGATATCTAGAACTAAGATACACCTTTGAGAAGTATTGAGCTCATATTAACTGATTGAACAAGTCATCAATCCTTGGGAGATGATACTTGTTCTTTATGGTGATCTTTTTGAGTTCCCGATAATCGATACACAATCGCATTGTTCCATCCTTCTTCTTCACAAAGAGCACTGGTGCACCTGAAGGTGATGCACTAGGGCATATGAACCCTTTGTCCAGATGCTAATGCAGCTGCTTCTTCAACTCCTCTAGTTCGATAAGAGCCATCCTATAGGGGCACTTCATGATAGCAGTAACTCTGGGTATGAGTTCAATTGAGAACTCCACCTCACGATCCGGGGGAATTCTGGGTAACTCTTCGGGAAATACATCGTCGTATTCCCTCACGATGGGCATTTCCTCAAGGTTGGAACTTTCCATCGACTCAAACATTTGGGTGAGGTATGCTTATTCATAGGGAATCAACACCCACACCATTCAAGGATTTTTCAAAGGAGATTCAGGCTCTTACTTGCATTTGTAGTGGAGCATGGGATGGTTTAGAATATGAAAAGATATTTCCTTTTCCCGATAGTTGATATGTGCTCTTTATAACGAGAGCCAGTCCATTCCCATTATAGCGTCGAATTCCACCAAGGGATGTATTATGATATTTTTCGAAAGAATCTTCCCACATACGTCAATAGGAGAAGAGTCAAACACTTGGGTTGCAATGATGGCACCACTTGGTGTTTTTTACAGATATCTCTACAAGAGGGTTTCGGGGCTTCGATTCTATAGTTCTAGAAAACTTGCATGATATAATGGAATGCGTAGAACCAGAATGATATAATACATTTTCCATTCTTGAGTGAATATAAAGTTCACCTTGTACGACTTCATTATCATGATCCACCTCCGCAGTAGTGATGGCATAAGCCTTCCCTTGTTCCTTTGGCTTTGGTGGCAGCTGACGCTGATTACCCTCGAGAACTCGAGGTTTACTGCACTGGTTTACATAGTGCCATAGCTCCCTATAGTTGTAGCATTGAACCATGAGTGGTTCTCTCCTTTCATCAGCTACATTATCCATCCATTTCATGTCTTTTTAACACTCTTGAGCACGGTGTCCTTATTTCCCACACTTGAAGCATTTCCCCATCCCTTTGAGGCAGTTCCCATTGTGCAACTTCCCACATTTTTGGCATGTGGGTCGTTGATTTTTCTTCCCACCTTTGTCATTAGATCAACAAGCATGAAACTCCATATTTCTTTTCTTATCACCATAGCCATGAGACCATTATCCAAACTCTATATCCACTTTGAGATCACACAAAACAACTTCTTCATAACTCCCAAAATCTCGAATTGAAAGAGCCTTTCGAAGGTGTGGTTTTAATCCACTAAAAAATCTATCAATTTTGCTATCATTGTTGATAACAAAACCCGAAGCATACCTTGTGTGCCTTGGGAAATTCGATTCATAGGTTGTGAAAAATTCTCCTTCATTTTGCTTGAGCTCTATGAATTCTCTCACCATCTTCGTGCGAAGAGTTCATGGGAAGTACTTATTAAGAAACATTATCTTAAAGTCATCCCATTCCATCTCTTCGATTTCCTCCAATGGCTTGGTGTTCTTAATCAAAGGCCACCATTGATCGGCTTCTCCATCTAGACGATAAACGGCTAGAGTCACTTTCTCCATCTCTAAACAGTGAAGTACAAAAAAGATCTTCTCCACGGAGTTGACCCATTATTCCACAACTAGTGGATCGGAAGATCCACTAAATGTTGGTGGTCTTTGCCACATAAAACATTCAATAGCCAATTGCTCCCTCTTTGGTGAAGGAGGACGTTCCCCATTATTATGGTTATTGTTAATAACCTGATATAATTGGGTTAGAATCGCCATGATGTTTTGAACTACACCTCCCAAATCATTGGGGATGTCGTTCGGTCAAGCGTTTCATTGGCCCTCACAAGAGTTGTTGGCCTGGTTTATTCTGGTTCCCACCATTTTTCAAATAGAAAAGGATAGAACAAAACATAACTAAACAAGTCATGAATAATTTATTAATTTAGACAATTATAACAAAAACATAACATATGGGAACCCTAGGTAAATATTCTTGTGTGCATATTTGTACTTAATCTCATACTAGAAGTTTTCTCTAGGGTTCACTAATCCTAATTCCCAAATTATCTAAACCTTTCCTCTGATACCAACTATAGCGACCCAGCCTTTTCATACATTACTATTACATCATTTCAAAGATAAACAACATAATAGTATTACACATAGAGAATCCAAAGGTTTAGTGTCTTAGTCAAACTAGGACCACACATAACAAATACAACATCCACCATAAACATTTATTTAATTTCTTCTTCACTAGCTTCTTAGTGGCACTTCTCCTCTCCTTAGTACATGTAGCCACCTGAGGATATACATCAAAAGGGGTGAGATATAATCCCAGTAATAGGATAGACAAGAACAATATAGAAAGGGGTGAGCATAATCATAACATATGAAAAATATCATGAACATGAGAGGAGCATAAATAAAAGACATTAAATGTGGCAATGCATAAAAATGAAATATCATGTCTTAGTGGTTAACTACCACAAATACTTGTGAACCAAGCTAGAATCTTGTTCCCACATAATTTCAAATTTACTCATGAGATTCATCACTTTACCAAATGCATTGAAGCGCTATATAATTTCGGGTGCACCAGTCACTTTGAAACATTAATATTGCGCTATATAATTCCGAGCGAACCCATCACATCATAACATTATCATTATCATGATTGCCACATAGAAAACATATCAAAAGTGAACATAACTAACCCATGTAATGGAATGGGTTTCATCACATAAGAATACATTCATAAGCTTTGGGTTCCCAAAAGAAAGAGGGAACAACATACTTGATACAAGATCCATCAACCATGAATGAGAGGTAAAAGTTGAGTTCTTAAAAGAAGAGTTCTTATGGAAAACATTTATATTGACATAAACTTCATTAGAAAACATGTATATACCAGAAAAGGAAATAAAATGATGAATAAATTATCTTTAAGGATTGACCATATCAAAAATGGAGTGAAAGATGTAGAACCCGAAGGATGAAAGTTGGGTTCAAGAATTTCCCCTTACCTTGCACCTGAATGCTTCCTTCTCTTTAATGTCCTATATAATGAAATTATATTCATTAATTAGAAATCCATAACCATGTTTACAATAATAGGGTTAATTCTGGTTTCATTATTTCATTCTATGTTCCTTTGGATGACTTATAGAGTTTAAAAACATTGTTAGGGGATGTTCGTTTTTATGGTTTTTCTTGGGTTGTTCACTTGTATTCATAAATTGATGTTTGGGTAGAACATGGGTAAACATACAAGCTGATATTAAATGTTATTAATGATATTTCAGGATTTTGGATGATCTTACAATGAATTATATTATATCCATGTGGATGAATCATTAGATAATAATTAAATGATGAATATTTGGGTTTATTTGAGCGGTTTTTGGATCACAACGAACTTGTTTTAACTTATCACTTGGTAATATGGCCATAGGTTATTTACAGAACTTAAAATAGAACATAATACATATAAAATATTCTGGTTAAAACATAAAAATGGTTTCATTACCAGATCATAATGTAGAAATTGAAGAAGAGAGAATGTCGTTTTTGAAGGTGATAAATTAACACCTCATGAACAACGTTCTCTTTAATAAAATAAAAGGAAGAGGGAAAGTGCGGGGGTGATATAATATCCCATTAGAATAATAAAATTATAGTATATGTATAATAATGGAGTTAAAAAATAATATGGATGAATATAGGTGAGTAGAGATCAAGAAAGGGACTTGAACTTGAAAGGAAATTAAAGGAGAAGAGGGAGAGAAATTACCTCTTAAATATTCCTCTTGAGATCCTCCTCAAGGTAGCTAGTCTTGGTCTTTTGATGAGACCAGAAGCTTTTGGACGTGGGGGAGGTGCTAGGGAAGATGTTTGGGCATAGTTTAAAGAATTATTGGAGCTTGAGAGGTGTGAAGAAATGAGGGAGTGAAGGGTGGTATTTATAGTGGAGGGGAGAGGGGTTTTCTTAATATAAAATTGATTAGTTTATTATTTCCCCACAAGACAAGGAATAGTGTGTATTGAAAGACCAAGAATAGTAATTTTATAATTTAATCCCGAACCAAGTGGGCTTACATCAGCAGAACATCACACATGACCCTATAATTTTCTTATTTAGCTTATTTTGTAAATTACGGTATTTCACTATTCATCAAAAATTCAAGTATCTCAGAAAAATCCCAAAACATTACCCCAATCATTATTAGACGTGTAGAATCCAAAAATGAATTCCATTTTTCAAAAAAAATTCTAAATAATATTAATTTAATATTTAATTAAAATCATAATTTACTTAAAAACAGTTTTTTAAATTAAAACTGATTTTATAGTTCTTTCAAAAATTACCCAGGGTCTTATAAAATTATCTAAAAACTATAAGACATTGATTCAATAATTTATGAATACATTTTAAGTAAATAAATATTCTTTTCAATTAATTAAATAATTATAAATATTTATTTATGACTTTCAAAATACCAAAACGTTTACTAAGGTTAAATTGTCACTTTATAAGATGTCTAAATTTTATTTTATTATTCAGAGGTAATGTTAATCTTATGTTGGATGATTTACTATTAATAAGGGTAATATTACTATTCATAATGGTATGTTACTACTCCTAAGGGTTTATTACTATTCACCAAAAATTATTTTTGTTTCATTACACTCCAAAAATCATCTTGAACACAACTGTGTATGTCGGATTTTCAAAATTCCAAACATAGGAGTGAAAAACTTATGTTTAAAGTCCATATATCACTTAGTAGGTCATTATGTTGTGATTTCATGTTATTTTATGACATAAATATAAGAAGGTAAATTTTCATTGAAAAACTTTGGGTCGTTACATACATGACATGAACTCATAATGTACACGGTGTGAACTTCCAAAATTTCCAGAACATCCCCTTTTTCGCAAAAACAGATATAAGAAGAAAACATACCTAAAAAAGAAGATTCGGGTACTTACAATACTTCAATTAAAATGTAATATGAATCTTTATCATAACAATAGTGTATTTTTATCTTTTTCATAAATCTCTATTTATATCCCCTCACAATTAGTTCTATATATGCTAAATCTATCTTGAAAATATCCTGTTTATATCTCATTTAATTATATTTATTTTTAACTATTTATTTATTAAACACATATAGATGTGATTTATATCTACATACTATTCTCAATGAGTATGAAATATCAATTCTAATGTATAAAATTATATACATTGTTGATTTTATCTTATCATAATAATGAATTTTACAAAATATTTCCCACTCAACTTATGTTTGAGGACACATTTTATTGGAGATATATTTTTTATATCACATATATAGTAGAACTCTCCTATATAATTCTATTTTTCATATTTTCAATAAATTATCTATATATATCCATTGAATTATTGTAAACAAACTCCAAGATCTAGATCTATAGATCTTGATCCCTAGAATATATGATTGTTTAGTTAAATATATCATGGAGAAGAATTGTTTTATCCTTGTCTAAAATAATTGTAAGGTTGGTATATTATTTTTCTATTAAAAATATATCAACTACATATACCACTATAAAAACTATAAAACACAAGTTAACCTTACTTTAAACACATGGATAGCTTTTATCTTCTAAAAAATTCTAATCACATTGAAATTTAAATAATCATTATGCCTATTTTCCCCCTTAAATGGATCTCAATATTTTTTTGTTTATATAGCTTCCAATCTGTCTAAAAACTCTTATAGTTGTTTAATATTTAGTTATTAATCCACATTATAATTTAAAATTAATTTCAATATCCATCTTCAAAATCTCATATTCATGAATGATAATGAAATTATAATTCTCTTAAATATTTTTCCTTGATAATTATGAAATAATTTTATCAGAGTATATGCCTTGATATTGAATAAAACCATATAAATTATAGGTAAAAATTTTAACATATATGATATGTTTTTTCTTAAATTCCCATCTTATTTAAAAGTGATATACTATAATTGGAGTTTAATGTAAAGTTTAAATAGTATTTTTATATATGTAGATGAATATAGATTCCTGTATTCTCAGCATTTTGAAACATCTAATCCATTTTTATCCGCCTTATATAATAAAATATCATTATACATAATAATTAAAATTTGATGATCCTTAGAGAAAGAATATCCTTCTATTCATATAACTTTAATATTTAAAAAATATAGTATTAATGTCTCTAGAACAATTTCTTTCAAGGGGTCTATTGCAATTTATTACTGTCCAAATATTTTGTGACATGGCCCAACCCACCGTTTCTCTTTTTATGTAGAGGTAATCATGTTGTTCCTCCCCATGAACACCACCATAAATCTCTATATAGGTGACTAGATTCATGTTTTTATATCACATATGATGGGTGTTCATACATCAATGTACCTTTAGACAATGCACACCAACACAAAGTACACAACAATGTGGAATAGTCAAATAAAACATTCAATATATAATGCATGTGAAAATGATAAGATGAACATAGAATAAAAAGTGCATAAACCATAATGAAAATGGGGAAATACACATTCCATCTAACCCAATGTAAAATGACCAAATAAGAAAAATTTAGTATAATTTATCTATATAATATATCTCCAGACACAAAAACATTAGCTATTATCACATTCCTGAACTAATAAGCTACAAAAACCATATCCACTAAGTTTGTTATCGAATTGTCTATTGTCTGCATCAGATAATGAAAATTCATTTGAAGACACCCATGAATGATTGAGTACATAAATTCCTATTAAGAAACCCTAATAAACAAAAATTATAACTCAAGACATAGGATAAAGTTTTAATTAGTATGTCATAGAAAAAAGAGAATAAAAAATTACACCCATAATAAACACTACACAAAATTTAAACCCACATCCCCTCTCTAAAACTATAGTGAGATACCTAATACATTATAATATAATAGTATCAGTAAAGATATTAACCACTAAAGGTGGAGGATCCATACCTCATTCGATCTCGTATAAAATGAATCACCCAAATCTATTGATTCATGACCCATAAACCATTTAAGTGAGGGGATACCTAATTCTATTAAAAAAGTGAGGGACCTATTCAATATCATAGAAAAAATTCCAAGGGATTTTGTACCCCATGAATACTATAATCACCAATCCTACTCCACATTATCAGTGTAATGAACCTGACCCTATTAACTCAGATCTGGTGTAAACTTTTTTCGTTGGAATAAGATATAAGGAATCATATCCCAAAAAAAAAAGGAATATTTTAGAAGTCATGGAGAACTAAAAATCTTAATAATCTCAATATTACATTTGATAACAAAAATTAAAAGATATCTTCTTTTGAGAGCAATATTATAATCTCTAGCATACCCTTGAATAGAAAACATAGTATACTTCATTAATTCATGTGGAAATAAAACAAAATTAGTGTGAGATGAAATTCTCAGTAAGGTTTCATTATAGTGGAACATATCATGTATATTTAAGAAAAATAAACAAAGTATGGTACATTATTAAAGACATATTCTATTTTGATAACATGGATATCTGGATAATATAAAGGGTAATAAATATGGAAGGGTAAATAACTAGAATCACATCTATTTAACCAATAAACTAAGAATGATATGATTACATAGATAATATAATTGTGAAAATATCATGGATATTTATAACATATTTCTTAATGAAAAAAATTCATAACTATAGGATGTCCGATATTAGGAACACGATAGCTTTACCATCAAGACCATTCACAACATAGATTAAAATTAATGGGAAAATATGTTTAATGTTGTCATACTGGTTTTCATCATGAACCTACCACTTCATAAAGGGGATTTATAATTCTAATCCCATACTATCACTAACACTATAAAGAATTCCTCACATATCAAATGATCAATTTCATTCATGAATCAATATTCATTACAAGTAAATATCATTGATGATGAAATAACATGGAAAATAAATATTTCTCTATTTGATTAAATAAATTTCAACATAAAACACTATATATATAATTGACATATGAATTAGGAAATAATTATATCCATGATAAATAATATATATATTTATGGGGAAAATTAAATTATAATGATCAAAGTAATATGAATATTTTGAGTGAATAATAATGGAACCATAAATGAATCATGGATGTGATTGTCAGTAATTTACATGGAAAAAATGACCATAAACTAACAAAATAAAGAATAATTATGGTATTGATAAAACATATCCATAGTATAGTGTGTGGAAAATGATGCAGTTATTTTTATTGATGAATATAAATGTGGTAGAAGGATATTCAAATACAATAAAATTTCATTTAACCACATTTAAAAAAAATCGGTTAAAAATTCATTAATAAATAATCTGCAAAAGGATAAAAACAATTTTGTAAATATTTGAAGAAAACATGATTTTTGGATGAAAAATTATATACAACCAAATAGATAAATGATGTTATTTTTCTTAAAGACAAATTTACAATCATCTTATTTACAAAAGAGTTGGAAAATGTTACTATTATTTTAAAACATTATAAATAAATAGAGGAAAATAAAATAAGGGTTATATTAGATAATAAAAAAATCAATCTATGGAAATTGAAGTATAATCAATCCCTATTAGAAAGACATTGTAAAATAAACCATTAAATCATAATTTAAATGTAATGATTAATTTATTAATGAATTACTTGTATGAAATGGAAATCTAAAAAAACATCAGGAAATAAACCATTATCTGATAATATATTTTTACTCAAAAAATCATAGATTATCAATGACACTGAACAAATAATATAACCCAATGAAAAGAAATTGAGTTTTAAAATTACTTACCGCTTGGTAATTTTTACGTCAATTACCCTAGGATGAAATAAAAAATACTGAAACCTAAAATACATTGAATTATGACTGAATAATTATATTATTTTCCAATGGGGAAAAATATACACAATATAAAATAAATTAGGTGCATAGGATTATAATATGCCCAAATTAAGGGAAATTGAAATGAAGTCCCTTACGACATTGTAATATTCAATAAAAATATAATTGGATGGTATAATTGAAATAATAAAATAAAATATCATTATTCATTATATAAAATTTTAATTTCTTAATGTATAATACATATTAAATAATTTAGTGTATGACATACAATTGGGCCTTAGTGAAAGGAAATCGAGGTGAAATCCATTAACTCATGATTTTTAAGATTTGACACAATTTAACCTACTATTTATCATAGTTAAACACATTATTAACATATTCAAAAACCATATTAATATTTAACATAATAGATATTTTCTTTTATAAAAACGTATCACCTTCTTATTAATTAACTTTTATGGTTTCTTATTTTAATTTTTTTTTCTCATTCATATTTTGTTATGAAATTCCATATTCTTAGTAATTTTATATAGATACATCATCCATTGAAAGATAATGGTGAAATTATTATCATATTTTTAAATAAATTATACTTTTAATACCAATCATGGATATTTCTTTTGAAAAATGATTTATGTTACAACCATAAAGATGGTTTGTCATATAAATTCTTCTGAAACGTTTCAACTTTTCCAAGATCTTCATTGAAATAAGGTTAGTGAGGTTATATAATTAAATAATGCTAATAAAATAATATATATCATATTATTTCCTAAAAAATACATATATATGTATATATATCATCTATGTGTTTTGGTTATGAAAATAGTGTCGTATTGCTTTGTGAAGGTGGTAGTCCACATGGACACAATTGATGTTATAATTTTTTAGTGTATTAAAGAAGATAAAATATTAAATTTTAACAATGATATATATTTCATTAATACCATAATTATTTCTTTTATCTAAAATATATTCATTAAATTTATCCTTATTACCTTCCATGTAAAGTGTTAGTCAAAAAACAAATAATGTCGCTTTGCAAGGTGGTAGTCCGTTGTACACATGGGCGATGTTATCATACCCCTTGCAGAATTCAATGTTAAAAATTCATATATCAAATAATGATTTAATATATATAATTTTTTAAAATATAATATATATACTATAAATCCATCATCATACCAAACTGTGATAGGTGGTAATGGAAAGATGAATTACATCAGTTCATGAGGCGAAAGTCTATTGTACACACGAATAATGATTTTGTAACAAATTTGATGGAAGTGATGATTGTTGTAGGTCATTAACATAAGAAAAAATTGTTATTATATTTAATATTTTGGGATAATTATATAATCATTGATATATAATTATTTAAGGAGGTTGAGGAAGAAATAAAATAAAAAATCAGATTTAAGACTGAGACATCTTCTTCAAGTAACCTCTATAAGGTTTCACCAACATCAATCATAGGATGGATTTTATAAAAATAAGGATTGTACGATAACATGAGGGATGTTTTTAAGTTATTTTTTAGGAATTTTCTAAACCAAATGGGTCTTATGATTTGAAAAGGATATGGGATTAGGTTTCCTATTATATATAAGGTGACTGGTACACTTGTAATTTTTGAAAAAAAATGTTTTACCAACACTTCACCTATGAAAATGGTCCAAAACATATTATTCTCATAATTAGTCATTATAAGGAAGAAATGATACCATTAAATAGACTGTAATCATGTTTTTTACATTTATCTTTTAAAACATTACTTTAACCCCCATGTAAATCCATTTTTACAATAACCATTGTAAATATTTTTTTTCTCTTTTCACAAAATATTTTGGTATAAAATTTATTTAACCATATTAGATACAATAAACTATAGTAGTTCCAAATATGGATTCAATTTTTCCAAATTCATTTCATATATTTGAACATATTTTATTTTAAATTAATCCCACATACATAATGGGGAAGCCGAATTTCATAGAGAAATTATTCAAAAAATTAAATGTTTTTATACTAAAATTCATTGTGAAAATTATTCAAATGTCAAATATTAGATTAATATAAATATATTTGAACTATTTTTTTCTTTTAATAAAATTAAAAATGTAATTCAACATTATTAATACTTTATATGTAAATATAGTTTTCAATTTAAATTATGTATAAATTCTATTTTGTAAAAATTGTACAAATTAAATTATAATTATGTGGGAAAATCTTAACTAATAATTCATTTAAAAATATATAATTTTCTTCAGAACATGTATTTTTCCTTTAAATTATTATTCGTTTATTTATAGTATATAGTTACCCAAAGAATTTATTATCATATGTGAAAAAATATGATTTTTAATTAATTATTACTATTCATATATGCTAATTTAACAAAAATGTTGGAATAGTAAACTATATAATAATAATTTTTCCTTGGTTTTATGTGTTCCAAAAGTTATCAATGATATTACATTCAAAGAAATATATTCCATGGTTTAATTAAGATTAGTGTTCCTATCACAGACAATATTCTATAATTATTTTTGAATTTTGGGGCGCTATAATCATCCATTCAAATATGAAGATACTAAACTACATACATGTAATTATGTATCACCTCTGATACTGAAGAAAAATTATCCATCATGTTCTATATGTAAAAATAACTATGTGGGCTTCTCAGGCACACAATATAATTTCTAATGAAAAAATATAAAAAAGAAACTATGGATAGAAAATTACATTACATCCTCTACATAGAAGCATGATATGTGGATCATTTGAAGAAGTATGGCTATTTACGGCCTCATCACAAGGTGTTTATGATTCTGCATACATGACACATGTGATAGGGTACACAACATCCGGGAATAGATGAGTACTAAATGTTTACCTTTAAACACTTGTCATTTGGGGGATGATATAAATTGTTTTTCTAGAGGGTACATGGTTTGTTGGTTCATTTGGATCATTATGTGTATATACCAGGTTCATGAGACTAATCCACATCATTTTTCATGATATTCCCATTATATTTACATGGTGTACACTCTATGATTTACTTATATGGTATTTTTGGAATATGACCTTGGGTCACACAAGGATTATATATAATTCTAACTCCACTCACAATGGAGGTACACAACTCGTGTTCTACGTGGTACACGTCATGTTATCATTAAAATCAGTACCGTATATAAAAAAATACTTTTATTGATACCTATGTCACAATTTCTTATTTAGATCAAATTAATAAATTCACCAAATTTCTCTTCAAACATCATTATGCATTCAATGGTCAATTTTTAGTTGTCTATTTTTAAATAATGTGAAATAGAAAGGGGTCTACATGAATCCTTTATCACCTATAAAATAACTACTCTTTTGATCCTACATCTTAATGGCCTTATATTTTATTCACCACCCATTTTAAATCCCAAATGGATTAATATTTTTCTATATATCTATGTCCATTGATCATAATCCCATGTTCAATTGATAATAAATCTGAGACCCAAATTGTTGATCCATTTGTGAAATTCATTTCTACTATCAAATTAATGAAGATAAAGTGAAGAATAACATTTGATAATTTATTTAATAATTCCTTGGTCATAGGGGAAAACTATTAATAGTAAAAGTTAGGCATACAGTCTATGAATGATATATAACACATAACAAGGAACTAACAAAATATCATAAGAATCAAAATGTTTAAAGGGACATGAATCAAGGAATCAAAAAATAAAAATTACCATTATTAACCAAAAAAACACTAAGATCATAAAAATAATGAAAAATGAAAAATTATACCTATTGATCAGAAATTTTTTGAGGAATTTCACATTAACTTTTAGATCCATTAGTTATTGCTTAAAGAATATGTTTGTTAGTTCTTTGAATCTCGATTCCATCAATGATATTCACATCAATTTTCCTCTCTCAATATATTGTTTGTAATGACTAACAAAAATTGTAGGGCTTAAATATTATTAAATTGAGGGTTCTATGTTTGGAGAAATAAAATTTAATTGATTAAATCATTATATTTAATTAATTTCTTCCATATATGATGACCCCAACCTGAGTTCCATTGTAAGAATGAATATAACCCCCCTTCTAAGGTAAAACCATTATTTTTACTAGAATTAATGTTCCATATTTACTATACTATAATTTTATTTAAATTATCAAATTTCTACATGATCGTGAATGCACAGATTAAAAATAATATATTATTTTAATTATTTTATTATTGGGGTTCCATAATTCACATATGAAAAAAGTGACATAAGGATCCATTATAAAATTTCATCGAAAATATTCTATGGGTTCAAACTGAATATTAATAATCATAACATTTACCCACATATTAACGTATTTTCATGCAAAAATAATAATTCAAATTAAAATATCATGGTACTAATCGTGCATATGATCTCACTTAGAGGTATACATTTTTATATTAAAAATTAAAAAATACTATAAATAAAATATAATAATTACACTAATGTCCATCATCAATCACCACTGGGTACTCCAAGATGGTGGAACCTCCCTCAATATTAATCTCACCCATGTCAATAATATGTGCTTGATTATGAACTTATCATCTCAACCATGAAACATGGCGGATTTTGTGAACCTGTTCAAAATGTACAAGAATTTAAAGGTGTTGAGTAACCTCTTGCACCCAGTATTAGATCTAGAATGGATAACTAAAATTAATGGAAAACATTCCTCATGGACCAAATCTCTATAAAACACCCCATGGTGAAACAATCAAGAATAGATAATCCTCCCCTTGAACTCGAGCTTCCTCCTCCATTAGCTCACATAAGAAAACTTATGTCTTTTAGTGAGCCTCATCTCCTCCTAGATCACCATTACCTTTCTTGGTATCACTCACAATTAATCATACCCTATCAAGGTTGAATCCTCATCCTTTTTCCAATACAAGGATGACATATTTTTTCAATCATATAATGAATGAAATGACTCTTATCCGTTTATATAGTGCTAGATATTTTAACAAATTAAATCTATCAAATGATAGTGTCATTATAGACTATAGAAGAAATTAAACAAGAAAGTGATTAATATATAATTGAAAAATTGTATAGTTCAGTCAATTTTTATATAAATATTTGGATAGAATATTTTACCCAACCAAATCATGTTCTGAATTATGCCTAAAAACCCTTTAATAAATAGATTTAAAACAATAATATTTGTCAGATACAATATTAGAGGGTATCATTTGCGGTGAGATTACCATTTCAGTGTTCATGCGTCCCAGTCTATCCGTAAAACTCTTATCCTAACAAATTTGGGTTCACATGGTATGTTGTTAAATATTTACCTCAATAGTACGATGAACTCTATTTTTACCATGGAATCTTTATCGTAATGTCCATTAATATAACATCCAACATTTACTCAATAATCGTAATGGGTTGGTTCATACCCGTTGGGACTTGTGGATCTGCATTCACTAATTGATATGTATAGAATCATTAGATAATCCTTAAAGAACTCTATTTCATAACCTTCAACCAAATATTATTCTCAATGTATTTTTATATCACCATCACTAAAGCATTGACAGAATGGGTGAATCATGGAACTCATTTTCTACCTATATATGAAACTAGATTGAAAAAACATTCTATTCTCCTACAATAATGATTTTATTTATATGATGATGTATAATTATATAACTAAAACCTTACTTATTATAATTATTTCATATAACATAAATCACATAAAAACAGAGATA
Source organism: Viscum album (assembly GCA_963277665.1). Classification (NCBI taxonomy): domain Eukaryota; kingdom Viridiplantae; phylum Streptophyta; class Magnoliopsida; order Santalales; family Viscaceae; genus Viscum; species Viscum album. The sequence goes on along the minus strand of OY728131.1, from coordinate 1,099,006,273 downwards.
TAAAAATTGAAACCTTATAAATGAAGAATGAATGAAATAAGGTATATTTATAAAAATTATGAAACCTAAACCAATGGAATAATAACATGACATTTAGAATAGTAATGGTACCATTATGAATAGTAACCCATCCAATAGAATAGTAAACTCACCTATAAAAGTATAAAAATTATGCATATTATCAATTAAAATATGATATATTTTACCTCATAGAATAAGTTAATAATTTTTTAAAATTTATAAATTAAGTATTGATATTTTTTTGAAACATAAATTTTTATTTAAAATTTTTAATTCTTATAATGATTTAAAAGATATATTATTTTTATAAAAAATATTCATAAATTAAATTGTTATAATCATATGTTTAAAGGGTAATTGTATGAGACCTTATTTAAATATCAATGTGTTTTAAAATCAATTATAATTATTAATTTCATATTTTTTTGAAGAAAATATTTCTCTAATTGAAAAGTAAAATTATCATATCAAAAAATATTTATATAAAAGGAATCACATTTTTTAATTCTAATTTTTCAAAAATTGCAATTGTAATTTTTTTGGGTTTTTTGGAATAGTTTAATTTTTGTGTATGTTGAAATACAATGATTTACAGTATAAGGTAAACAAATGAATTATTTAATCATGGATGATATATAGAGGACATATTCATTATTTTATAAAACTAACATTTCCTAGTTACTATGAATTTTCACAAGAATTGTAACTACTGATAGTCCAATGCAAAAATTTTAAAAAAATATAAATAAAATATTAAAAAAAAAATCATATCCTCCACTATAAATACCACCCCTCACCACATCTTCCCTTGAAACCAACAAATTACTGAATATTATAAAAAAAATTCATAAATATATTTTTCATGTATATCCCCACTTCTAGGACCCCTTTACATAATAACACACAAAACCCATGTCCCCCCAGGAGGTTCTCAAGGATAACGAATTCAAGTGGTAAAATCCTCTTTCGTTTTCTTTTATTAACTTTTTATTTTATATTAATATTCTCTCCTAAAATCACCTTATCCATGTGACATGATAACTCTAGTAAAAAGATTATAATTTAGTATTATTGTGTTAATGTAACAACCCATAATAAATTATCTTCCCCCACCATTTTGACTAAAAATGAAAACATCGTATGCAATGTGTAGATTTATCGCATTCAAGGACAATGGGTTTTCAATTTATATCACCACTATAAAGGCTGGTCAAAAAACAATTTTAAATTTTAAAAATACTATAAAATATGTATTACATCTTATCTATTTTTTTGAACTAGTATATATTCAATTTGTTAATTAATAATACCAAACTAGTTTGTGATGATAAGAAGAATAATCTAGAAGGTTATCATTATAATTTTATCTAATAAATCATGATAACATATATAAAATATGACATATATTACAATTTAATATTATATATGATCATTTATAACATATAATTTCAATAAGGGACAACAATTCTCATTTTACATTATTTTCCATACATATGTACAAGTATAGTCATCCTGAAAACTAGGGAAATGAACGCTCCTAGAACCATGAAATTGAATCTCATAACTCATCAAAAATGATATAAATGAGCATTATAAAATCATAATAAAAATATATATATAAAATATATTTTGGATTAGTTAATTAATGGATCTAATTATTTTATCGAGGACATTAAGTTCATGTGAATAACACTTTCATACATAAGTTAATAAATTCTCTCGAGACTCTCATTTTACCTTTATACTACACTTTATCTATATTTAATATAATCTAATTCATATATATTTATATATAATTACTATAAGTTCAATATATATGTTCCAAAATACTAAATTCAAATCAGATCATCCATCTTATATTGGTAAATTATTATTTCAAAAAGCTTCCCTTCTTAATTCATCCTGATAAACAAGCCTGTTTAAAGGGAACCTCCTAATTTATTACCCATTTTCAAGTTCAACACATAATATATTTTAATAAACCATTACTTTTCTAGAATTAATCATGTTATACTGAATAAATATCTTGTTTTATTTTTTTATAAAATCAATTATTCTTTTTCCATTTTAATGAATCATGAAAAATTATCCTTCAATCGCACTAAAGTGGATCATTTCTAATGTTTCTTAAACAATAATTTTAAATTTTTTTAATTTATTTGGACATAATTTATCATGATATATTCCTATTCCCCCTTATTAATGTACATTTAACATTTAGACCCATTAATTCTTGGACACTAGTATGATACACTAAATTTTTATGCCTTATGACAAGGTTATGAGGCACATTTGTTCCATGGGTAACCCTTACATTTATAACATATTTTTTTATTCTTCATGAGGAACCCATATTACTAAAAAAATTATGATAGATGTACCCAAATTGAACTCAAATTAATGGTTTAATGTTTAATATCTAGAGGCATTATGTTGGTATAGGGAGTAAATAATATTCTTTTAGAGGAATCTGTTCCCCATGTGTAAATGTCTAGGAATTTATCCATGAGTCATGCTAAACGATATGGTATGATTTGGGTAGTTAGTATTGAATCGTGATTATTTCATGTTTTATGTTGTTTCCATAATCCAATTATTCCATGATTACATGATACCACTTTTTAAATGTTATGTTTCCTTATGTTTATTCTTGTTCAATGACATTTTTATATCATCAGTTTCTGTCATTTAACCAATGTGTTATGATTTATTTCTATGTTTATATCCCATATCTTTTTATCTCGTCCTTTGGTTCATGTATTACCCACATTATCCTATGTAGATGTAAGAACATAATGGAGGCTAGGATATCTTCATGGATATTTAAAAAACACGTTAATCTCATTGTTCCATGCTTTATAATTATTTATCTCTTCTTCCAAATATACTAGACCTTAAGATCCTTGGCTCTTATTTGTTGTTTAACTATGCTTAAAATCATGTAATAAATTGTGTAATATTCTAAGGTCTCTATAGTTGGTATTAAAGGATAATATAGTAATTTTTGGATGTTAAGAATAAAAAACATTACGAATAACCAATTGGATAATTAAATCACAATAAATAACCAAGATTGAAACTTATGGAATCGCAACTTATGATATAAATCTCATTTCCATGCTTATCCTTCAATATTCAAATATTTATTTTTATATTATTATTATATGTGTATTCGAGCCCCATAAATGTAATTTCTTCTTCTCAATTAATAGATATTAATAGGATAACTCATTACAACAATCAATGTGAAAGGAAATATGAATATCGGACTAATAAAATGAAAAATATGATGTGATTGGGTTCTCAAAACATCAGGAAAGTACATGCTTAGCTGGCTGAAGATATGAATAATACATTTAATAGAGATGAATAAACACCTTATACTAGGGAAGATAAATTTGTAGTAAAATCCTTTATGAATGTGTTTTTTATATTTTTTTTCCTAGGCATGTCATCGTGCGGGCATGTTGACCCTCACTGATGGTTCACTACACCCCACATTCCCTCAATCCAAAGGCAGGAAACATCCATAATTTCTTCAAAACAAATTTCCCATTGATAAAAATGGGATGAAGGTTTATTGATTTCTCCATCTGTTTATTTCTCCCTAGAATTTTTTGTATAGTCTAGGTCTACATTAAATATTAATTTGTTGTTCATGATACTCATTCTGAGTTCCATATCTTGGTGGTTGTAGTTAATTACAATGATTTTGTTAGGATATTCCAAGCGGTCAAGTTATGTTATCAACCTTCATTTAGGAGAGTGGTCATGTTGTGCATCGATGGCATGTATGAATGCAGAAACATTGGAACACCTATATTCATCCTGGATAGTGGGATTCTAAAGGGTGCACAAACCTAAGGATTACAAAATCAACTGTGCAGTATTTTTTTCTAGAGGAATTTCCCTAAGTTTTTCCTCATCCTTTAATGTTTAACTCATGGAATACGGCCTATTTAACGTCTGGTGGAGATGGATGGGGCTGATGTAACGCCCCGACCCTAGTTACCCAGAGTCGGTGCATTATTACATAACATTGGCATGATCACAAGAAAGATCAAGTCTCGAAAGACTGATTAGTTTAATAGTCTTGGAAACACTAGATACATTCATAAAGTTTACATTACATCATAAATTGAAAAATACAACAACATCTTGTCTCCACACTTATATCCCCTTATACAATCCCTGTAGTTCATTCATAAAATACTTCTTCACATCCTGGGAAAAAAACATAGAAAGGGGTGATGTCAAATGCCCAGTAAGGATAACAATATAGTGAAAAAATTCATAAATAAGAATAAACATTTAAGGCAATTTATAACTAAAACAAAATCCTTTTAAATATTAACTTCATCATAATATATAAAAAAATGAAATAATTCCATTTACATACTCACATGGATATTTTACTAGTCGAATAATCACATGCAATATCAATAACCACTTTCATAATGATGGAATGCATAATGCCAGACTACCATAACCACATAGCCAAGGCCTCGTGCCAAGAGTACAAATAAGATCTTGTCAAGGCCTTATGCCAAGACACTAGTTTGTCTGATGAGACCTACCGATGCATTGAGGAGCTAGAGCCGACTCCACCCATCACTTATTAAGTCCAATGCATTCCTCATATGAACAGGTTTAAACATAACATAAACGTTCGTATTAAAACTAGCATACAAAATGTCAATGCATTCTCCATAAACCATGAATGGTATAAAAATAACACATCCATAGTCAAACATATCACCAAAACCTTAAATACAATAAGGAAGATTTGTATCATAATAAATAAACTTCAAATAATCTTAAAATCAATCAAAGGATGTTGACATAGATGAAATCAAAACGATTTGGGAGAAATATCTCTTTTTTTTGAAATCCTTTAAAAGTCATATAATTATAAAATAAAACAATTACATTGATAATATTCTCATAATCTTGTAAGGTAAGCTTTGAAGATTTTATAATGGCAGAAAATATCTACACCCTCCGTATAAGTTAAAAAACGACATTCTTACCTTAATTCTGTCGAAAAGGTTAAAAAGGACCTTGTTTGGAAAAAGACAGAAATATTCCTTTATAACCTTCTTATATAAACTAAAACAAGGGTTTTAATGACATTAACCCATATTCTATAAAATAGTAATATTCTTTTGAAACACATTTTTAAGAAACATGGATGTGGATGATAAAGAGGTCCTAGTAGATAATTGCGTTTAAACAACCTCGGATAATGAAGAGATTGTGAAATAAACCCTTACCAATTTGGAAACATACGAAACATACACTAAATGAAATAAGAATCATACAATTAATATGTAAATACATATATATTAAATTTTATTACATAATGAATACAATTATGGGCAGTACATACACCACACAAAAGGTAATAGTGTCAATATGGCGAGAATCTCACAGGAATAAGGAGTGAGATTAAAACCCCTTACCTTGTACTTTTCTTTTGTTGAGGGTAGGTTAACATATGGTATAATGGTGAAATAATTGTTATTAAATTATACAAGAATCATATATATTAATATGATATCACATATGATCTTTTAACATTTATTTGTTAATAATATCTTCGTATTATCGTTGTTTCGGGTGTTAAATAACTCATTTTCTTTTATATGTTTTGTTACGTAAGCTATGTTTTTCATGGATAGGTTGTATATTATTAATATCAAGAATTATATAAAGTCCATAAACATTATATTTAATCATTAAATGAGAATTAGTCTTGAATGGATACGATGGGAAATGAATCTCGTCGCGTTCGTGGAGACGGTAGTCCGTACATACGCACGAGCGAAAATATCATTTTTTGATATTAAAATAATATATAATTGGAAGTTATATCATATATACAGAATAATTATCATGTTATATTTATTATTTACATGAATTAAACATCATTATTATACCCATACAAATAATAATTTATTGAATAACAATTACACCACGACGTGGAGATGGTGAGCCGTACGTACACATGTATGGTGACATGTCATTAAAAGGATGGATAGAATACTGAATATGGTTGTACCATATTTATAATAACATCAATGTATATATAACATACTGGAGTTATTATTTTAGAATGGGAATAACAAAGAAAGAAGAAGTTGAAGAAGAAAGGAACTTGAAAGATAGTAGTGAAAACATTACCTCTTCTTCGGGTTCTTCCTTTTGATTTGATCAAAAGGGCTCCTTAGGATGGATTTTTGATCAAACTAGGGCCTCTATGTTGAATTGAGGGATGTTGGGAGGTTATTTGGGTAGATTTTGGCCGAGCCAAAAGGCTTTGAAGATGTTAAATTAAGAGAAGGAGGAGTTCCTTTCTACAAGAGGGGTGAGGGGCACCTTTGGAAAAGCTAGAAATGTTATTTTATAATAAATTAATATTCGGTTTCTAATGGCTCAAAAGTGGATTATTTAAAAAATAAGGTGGGTATGGGTCTAAAGCTACTCAACCAATAGAATTTATACTGTTTTGGGTCATTATATTAACCTTATCTTTTAGTTTTAACTCTTAGTTAATTAGTTTGACACTTACCATGTCACTTTGTATTTTTTTATTATATAGTAAGTAAACTTACCATATACATCCAAGAGACCCCCAAGTGGTCCATTAATGATACACATATCATGATAAAAGTCCTTTGACCAAACCTTAGATTTTTAGGAATATAATATAAATTTATAATATACTATTTGTTTTAAAAACACTTTTATGTCAATTTTGACACTAATGGGTATTTCATTTTTGATAATTTCATAGAAGCATTATTACTTCGAAAAAAATTTATATAACCAATAAAAATAAGTTATATTAACCTATAAAAGTATTGGAATTCATAAAAATTCTCAAATTACATTTATTTTGATATTTATAATATCATTAATTTTAATATTTCATTAATTAGATAATTACTGCATCACCATTGTGTCATAAATAAATTAAATTATTTAATGTCTAAAAATTATAAATAAAATACAATTATGTAGGAAATATTTTTATATTTCTAATGAATATTTAAAATCGAATTTATCTTATGTATAACCCTATATTAAAAATGTTTTAGTAAATTAACATTGATTTTAACTCTTTTAACTCTTCTTTGAATTAAATAATAATAAATGTCCTAATCTAATCCAAGTGGACCTAAATGATAATATTTTATTCCTAAGGTTGTTTTTGGTTGAGATATACTTATCCAATAAAATTAGGACATGTGTTAGGGTAATATTAATATCATTTTCACCCTTAATTACCCTATTTAATTTTAACCGTGGTAAATAAAAGTAGAAAGTTACTATTCACCAAAGAATTATTTTCATCTCATTAAACCACATTTTACTCCTTGATATTAACCATGTCTCTCAAATTTTCGAAATTCTACTCACAGAAGCGATAAAATTAAGTTTTATGTGAATTTCCAAATTCTCCTAGGAGGTGGGTAAAAGACGGTGAAAAGTTCAATAAAATTTTTATATATCTAAAATTATTCTAAACTAACTCTAATGAATTAAATTGAACTTATATAGGTATTGTGTATCTATTTTTACCTTAATTAAATTTTAATAAAATAAATAATTATTTAAATAAAAATTTGGTTTTAAATTATAACTTAGTGTTTTTTAACTATTCATAAAAAATTTAATGTTTTCATAAAAATACCAATATTTTACCCAAGGCTAATTTCAATATTCCGAATACAAAAATGAAGTCCATTTTGAAAGATAAAATTTATAAAATTTTAAAAAGTGGGTATTACTTTTCATAATGGCTAGTTTGATTGGTTGTTGTGTGTGTGTTAGAACTCGAAGTTGCGTACAACACACTCTACTGTATTATTCAAAGGGAAGCATATTGTGGAAGCTTAGGGTGTTACATTCTCCCCTCCTTCAAATAATTTTATCCTCAAAATTTCAAAAATACTACCGCATGAAAAGACTCGGGTGTTTCTTCATCATAAGTTCCTCAGGTTCCCACGTTGCCTCTTCCATCTTATGGTTTCTCCACAAAGCTTTTACCAGACGAGTCGTCTGGTTTCTCAGTACATGTTCTCGCGTATCAAGAATCTTGACGGGCTCTTTGCAGTAAGGCAGATCGAGTTCCAGTTCTAATTCATCATAGGTGAGTACATGCGTTGGTTCAAGCATGTATTTCCTCAACAGTGATACATGGAACACATCGTGAACTTTGGAGAGACTTGGCAGCATTGCCAAATGGTAAGCTATAGCCCCAATTCGTTCTAGAATTTCGAAAGGACCGATGTACCTGGGACTCAATTTACCTTTCTTTCCAAAACATATAACTCCCTTCCATGGAGATACCTTCAAGAAAACATGATCTCCTACCTGAAATTCCAAATCCATCCTTTGGTTATCGTCATAGCTCTTCTGCCTACTTTGAGCTGCTTTGATGTTGTTTTGGATTACTATTACCTTTTTCGTTGTTTCCTCCACAATTTAAAGGCCTACAAGCTTTCTTTCACCAACGTCATCCCAATATGTTGGTGTGCGACATCTCTTTCCGTATAATGCTTCATATGGTGCCATCCGAATACTTGAATGGAAGCTAATATTATAGAAAAATTCTACCAGAGGTAAATATTGATCCCACATACCCTGAAAGTCAAGTTATCAAGATATCATCATGTCTTCTAAGGTTTGAATGGTCCTTTCTGATTTTCCATCTATTTGATGGTGGTAGGTAGTGCCCAAATGAAGTCAGTATCCAGGGATTTCTGTAGACTCTTCCAGAATGTAACGCCCCAACCCTAGCTACCCAGAGTCGGTGCATTACTTCGTAACATTGGCATGATCACAAAAGATCAAGTCTCGAAAGACCGATTAGTTTAGTAGCCTTGGAAACACTAGATACATTCATAAACGTTACATTACATCATAAAGTGAAAAACTACAATAGCAATGTCTCCATAGTCCACACTCATATCCTCTTCTGACAATCCCTGCAGGTCATTCATAAAATACTTCTTCACATCCTGGAAAATATTAAAACATTGAAAGGGGTGAGCTCAGATGCTCAGTAAGGATAACAATATTGTGGAAGCCTTCATAAATAAATATAAACATTTAAGGCAATGTATAACTAAAACAAAAGCCTTTTAAACTTGAACATCAACATAATATGGCAAAAGTAAAATGAGATAATGCCATTTACTTCTTCACATGGATATTCTACTGGTCGAATAATCACATGAAATATCATTAACCACTTTCATAATGATGGAATGCATAATGCCAGACATTCTGAAACATTTTGTCAAGGCCTCGGCCAAGACATCTAAAATGATTAAGGCCTCGGCCAAAATCACAAATCAAATTGGGAAAGGGCCTTGGCCAATTCCACGTCTAGTTGTCTCATGAGACCTACCGATGCATCGAGGAGCTATAGCAGGCTCCACCCGTCACTTATTAAGTCCAATACATTCCTCATATGAATAGGTTTAAACATATCATAAACCATAACATAATCATATCACATAAAACATGCATAAAGGAAACATAACATTTCCATATTTCAATCACAAGATATCAATACAACACATTGATATAATAAAAATGCTTTCAAAACCATTTTCAATACCAAAATAAAAGAAAGTTAAAACATTGTATTTATTTTACATCAAAAAAAATGATGGCTTGTAGAGGAATCCGAAACTCAAATAATGGTCACGGCGGCGGAGAAGTCATTGTCGCCGCATATGTACGGAAAGAAAAACATTACCTTTTTTCATTTAGTAAAACGCTTCATATAAAAAAGATTCCTTTTGAATAAACGTAAAAGTCAAAGGGGTTTATACACCGTATAAAAGAAAGTTGTGTATAAAACCAAATATGCCTCAATGAAAGGAGATTGAGACGAAGTACTTAAAAGATAATTTTTAAAATAAAATAGATCTATTATGTGTATTCACTATAGGTACACATAAAGAAAGTAAAAATACAAAATAGGACATAATAACATCATGACATAATTTGAAAGTAGGAGATTAACCCAAAGAATGGAAGTTGGGTTAAGAAATTCCCTTACCTCGTGTCTGACTTGACTCATCCATTATTTAACCTCCTGAATAATAAACTAGAGTTAATATATACCTTATTAAGAACCATTTTCAATTTCATTATCCTTATTATATCACTTATTACAATGATATGAACATTATGTAATTATTTAAGTAAATAACGGTCGTTTTGTCGATCTTTGGTACTTGAGTCAACAATAAACTTCTTATAATTACAAGCTGTTTATGTGGTAGAATATCCATTGTCTCCAGAATTATATTCATGATTTAGATGTCATATATATCTTATATATCCAGTATATACATTCATTTATAATATTACGTAACATTTAGAGGTAAGAAATGAAATGCACCGTTCATGGAGACGGTAAGCCGTACGTACGCATGAACGCTACTTTCATTTCAATTTCATATTTAATGGAACGAAATCATAATGATATAAATGTATAATATAATTCCAGTATAATATAGTGTATAATACTATTTACTCCATCATTTATACATCCCATATATGGCATTAACGATTCAAATCACTTTGAGGGGGCGGTAGTCCGCACTTCCTAAAATGAAATTATCGCGTTTTACCCATAATGGAAATCATAAAGTATGCCATAAATGAGAAATACAGAAGCATAAGTAAAACATAAACATATTATATATCATATATAAAAATAGTGACATCTTAATGGCCACCTTTGAAGGTGTTATATGAGTGTTGAACAATCATCATTTCGTGAGGCAGAAATTCGCCATCCACAGAAACCGTATGTTCTTTAACAATTAGATGTTGGTGTGTGTAAGTGTAGATCGAATCCTTATTATAACAACATCCTAGTATATTGAGGATACTGTTTTTGTTACAAAAGAAATGAATAAAAAGAGTTTAGGGGGTTGGAGAAGAAAAATAAAACAAAACAACATTAGAGAAGACATTACCTCAAAATCAGGTAACTCTTTTTTATTTGAGCCAAAGGCTTCCTTGGGAAGCGTTCTGCTCAAATTGAGGCCTCTAGGAGTAAGAGGGGGAAGTTGGGAGAGTATTTGGGAAGAGGTTGTCCGAGCCAAATGGCTTTAAGGTGTGAATAATGTGGGAGTGGTGGGGGCCTTTTATAAGAGGAGAGGAGGGGCTCTTTTGGAAATATTGAAATGTTACATTATTATACAATGATTTTCGGATTCTAAAGGACCCAAACTTATATAATTCGTGGATAAGGTGATTAGTGTTCGAAATATCCTTATACAATAGGATTTGGACAAGTGTAAGCCTTGGATTTTGCATTATCTTCTCATTTTATTTAAATCGTTAAATAATGAGGTCATCGCTGCATAATAATGATGTCATAAATAATTTAATTTATTTAATGTCTAAAAATTATAAAACAAATAATATGATGTAGGAAATATTTTTAGATTTCTAATGAATATTTATAGTCCAAATTTGGACTTCTGTAACCCCACATAAAAATTGTTTTAGTAAAACAACTCATGTTTGAATCAATTTAATTTTAACATTACATAAATATATATTAATGTCATTTTCCAACTAAAGTGGATCCATGGGGTCCCCAAGTTGACCCATGGGTTGTCATGGTCGGCCATGACTCATAAAAAAGGAGTAGGACAAGTTTCAAGCTCATCTCATATTATTAAAACATTATTTTTACCTTAAACTACACTAATTACCTCTAATCGCGATTAAGAACTTAAAAGTTACTATTCCCCAAAAAACTATTTTGATCTCATTGAACCACATTTTACTTCTTAATGACAACCATGTATGTCGGATTTTTGAAAATAAAATCACAGAAGTGGTAATATTTCATTTAAACAAAAAATCAGTTATTTAACTACCACTTAGTGGTTTCACTATACATCAAAAATTGAAGTTTTTCAGAACAATGCCAAAATTTCACCCTAAGCTATAATTTATATTCCGAATTCAAAAATGATATCTATTTTAAAAAATTCCAAACATATAAGTTGCATTAATTAATTTTATAATTAATTCCCGCTGTTACAACAAATAGCGTGTTTTTAAGAAACAATTTATATAAAAAGATTGGCAATTGTTTATGTCCAATTTCAATGTTAAATTAATTTTAATGACCACCTTTGGATAAAATGGTAAAAATATATTCTAATTATACTTTAAAACCACTAAATAGTATAATTTATTACTATAAATTATTTTGATTAAAAAAGTTGTTTTTAAGTAATTTTCACTATTCATAAAAATTGGAAGTTCTCAGAAAATTACAAAAAATTCAACATTGGATAATTTCGATATTACGAACACAAAAATGAAGTCCATTTTGAAATATAAAATTTCTATAATTTTAAAAAGTGGTTATTACAATTCATAACGGCTACTTTGATTAGTCACGGTGTTTTAGAACTCGAAGTTGCATACAATGCAAGCTATTGCATTATTGAATGAGAAGCGTATCTTGGAAGTTTGGGGTGTTACATTCTCCCCTCCTTCAATAAATTGCATCCTTGCAATTTGAAATTTTTCTTCGAAAATAAAAGGTTGAAAAGAGAAAATACCTTTGTGGAAAACCCACATCGGAAATAAAATTAATAAAATTTAGCCTTAATAAGAGGGAAAGGGAAATGAAAAAGTCACCACCCAATTATGATCTCGATTAGAAGAACATTGGTGGCAATTAGAGACATATAATTGGAGGAAAAACATAAATATTTTTAGGGAGTGATTGAGGTCATCAATCACAATCAACTGTCAAATTGAGGGCCTCAAAACCTTCAATCTATGTTGATTTAAAATATCATCAGTTCCACAAGACATAAGGTATTAGGATAACACATTTTTTTGTTTTAATATCTCTTTAATAAAGTTTAAGAATTAATTTATTCATTGAATAAGGGATAGGTATAAATATATTTATGGTTGACAATTAGAGTTTCAACCTTCAACTCATCATTCACTCAAAAAGATAATAAAACTCAAAAATATTATACTTATCCTATTTGTATAAGGTTCCAAATGTTAACACATAACATTTAGATTAGTAAAATTATTTTGTAATAACCAGGGACTTCCTGTAGTCTAGTGGTAGGAAATAAAGGCATGTTGCACTAGGATTGTGGGTTCGATTCCTGTAGCTTTGTCCGACGTGACGGGTTATGCCCCACCCTGCAGGTTGTCCTTTTCCTAAAACTATACTATCATAATATTCCAAAAATAATCTTCATAAATTTTTTAACCTTAAACAATACTATCCAAAGATTAACTTAATCCACTCCAACCTTTATAGTTATCCAAAATTCTTCTATCCAGACTTTCTCTAAAAGGTTTCTTAATTCCAAAATAAATTTATCAGATTCCCCAAACAAAGTAAAGTTTCTCTTATTGTTACATACTAAAAATATAATTACCTTCATCATATTAAAACCTTACTGAAATAAACAAGTACTGCAGTACAATCCTTATATATATATCACATTATTCTAATAACCAGAATATAATCCATGAGTCCAAAAGCACCAATACATTAGTTATTCTGCTTCAACTGTAGTAACAACATAAGATTGTCCTTGATCCCTTGGCCTTTTCTGAGGTAAGTTTCCCTGACGCTTAGGATATTCATTTGCATAATGACCCATTTCTCTACAATTGTAGCATTCAACTTTGATAGCCTCTTTCTTTCCCTTGCAATCACGAGCCTGGTGACCCTTTTCTCCACATTTATAACAAACTCTCATTCCTTTTAGACAAGTAACAGGGTGATTCTTCCCACAATTATCACATAATGGAAAATCCTTCTTTCCCTTTTTCCCTTTATCTGTCTCTTGTTCCACCGTTCTCTTCTTCTCTTGCTTTACTTTGTTGTCATAAGACTTAGAGAATTCCTTTTCTGTCTTGATATCACACGAGACAATATCTTCGTATGATGAGAAGGATTGTGATACTAAAGATCGACGGAGAAATGGTTTTAACCCATAAAAGAAATGATCAATCTTACTCCTTGGGTTACTTATATAATCGGAAGCATGCCTCGCTAACCTTGTAAGGTTAGCCTCATACTTTGCGACATTCTCATCCTACTTCTACCTCAGACTCAGAAATTGTCTTTCCATATCTTCTCGATGGTCACGAGGAAATTATTTTTCTAAGAAAAGCTCTTTGAACTCCCTCCATTCCATATTCGATACGTCATCATCTTCCTTTGTGTTTTGAATCAGCGACCACCACTGATCGGCATCTCCAGTGAGGCGGTAAACTTCCATGACAACCTTCTCCCTTTCGCTACTCCCCAAGGGATGGAATATTTTCTCTAAGGATTTTATCCATTGCTCGGCTACTATAGGATTTGTACTCCCATTGAAGGTTGGTGGTTGTTGCCTCATGAAACGGTCTAGCATTGATCCTCCATGTTGCGGATCAGGGTGCTCCATACGAGTAAGGTTATTATTCATAACCTAAGTGAGTTGTCCCAGTATGGTAATAAGTTGATCAGCACCAGTTGTATCTCTAGATCCACAATAATTATCTTGAGCAGGAGGGAAATCCCTACACGGAGTGCGTGTATTGATACGGTTTCCATTCCTTCCACTAGGTGCCATTTCTAAACAATTGCATAAACTAGATTAGTTTATGAATCAAAATACATAATTCCATACTTGTAAAATACTTAACATAAATTGAACTATTTATGGATATAATCCATAATCATAAAAATTTTTTCTTTGAGGAAGTATATACTCATAAACCCTTCACAATGATTTGTAAAGAAAATGAGAGTTATCCTAAGCATATCCCCCAGGAGTGTCGTAACCAAGAGTGCAGCAAGGCCCATTGTCGTGCACCATTTCCCGTTCGAGTCTAGCTCAAAGCGGTGTTTTCGGGTTTTACCCCTAGGAACATCTGTGCCAGAGCCGGCTCTACCTGCTCGTATCTAGACAGGGATGTATTGCTCGGAAAACTCACAAAATCTCTACAATACCAAAATTCTAGGAAGTTCTTCTATACTAATCCTCAAAGTTCATCTTAGGTCTACGTGCTCTAATCAGAGTTTATCTAAATCTAGCTTCCATAGTTTGTACTAAACTGCCTCTGATACCAACTGTAAAGCCCCGACCCCAGCTACCCAGAGTCGGTGCATTACTTCATAACATTGGCATGATCACAAAAGATCAAGTCTCGAAAGACCGATTAGTTTAGTAGCCTTGGAAACACTAGATACATTCGTAAACGTTACATTACATCATAAAGTGAAAAACTACAATAACAAAGTCTCCATAGTCCACACTCATATCCTCTTCTGACAATCCCTGCAGATCATTCATAAAATACATCTTCACATCCTGGAAAATATTAAAACATTGAAAGGGGTGAGCTCAGATGCTCAGTAAGGATAACAATATTGCGGAAGCCTTCATAAATAAATATAAACATTTAAGGCAATGTATAACTAAAACAAAAGCCTTTTAAACTTGAACATAAACATAATATGGCAAAAGTAAAATGAGATAATGCCATTTACT
The DNA here is from genome assembly GCA_963277665.1 of Viscum album. NCBI lineage: Eukaryota > Viridiplantae > Streptophyta > Magnoliopsida > Santalales > Viscaceae > Viscum > Viscum album. Next base: position 1,098,990,677 of record OY728131.1, on the reverse strand, counting down.
TCTTCACATGGATAGTATACTGGTCGAATAATCACATGAAATATCATCAACCACTTTCATAATGATGGAATGCATAATGCCAGACATTCTGAAACATTTTGTCAAGGCCTCGGCCAAGACGTCTAAAATGATTAAGGCCTCGGCCAAAATCACAAATCAAATTGGGAAAGGGCCTCGGCCAATTCCACGTCTAGTTGTCTCATGAGACCTACCGATGCATCGAGGAGCTATAGCGGGCTCCACCCGTCACTTATTAAGTCCAATACATTCCTCATATGAATAGGTTTAAACATATCATAAACCATAACATAATCGTATCACATAAAACATGCATAAAGGAAAAATAACATTTCAATATTTCAATCACAAGATATCAATACAACACATTGATATAATAAAAACGCTTTCAAAACCATTTTCAATAACAAAATAAAAGAAAGTTAAAACTTTGTATTTATTTTACATCAAAAAAAATGATGGCTTGTAGAGGAAGCTGAAACTCAAATAATGGTCACGGCGGCAGAGAAGTCGTTGTTGCCACATATGTACGGAAAGAAAAACATTCCCTTTTTTCATTTAGTAAAATGCTTTGTATAAAAAAGATTCCTTTTGAATAAACGTAAAAGTCAAAGGGGTTTATACACCGTATAAAAGAAAGTTGTGTATAAAACCAAATATGCCTCAATGAAAGGAGATTGAGACGAAGTACTTAAAAGATCATTTTTAAAATAAAATAGATCTATTATGTGTATTCACTATAGGTACACATAAAGAAAGTAAAAATACAAAATAGGACATAATAACATCATGACATAATTTGAAAGTAGGAGATTAACCCAAAGAATGGAAGTTGGGTTAAGAAATTCCCTTACCTCGTGTCTGACTTGACTCATCCGTTCTTTAACCTCCTGAATAATAAACTAGAGTTAATATATACCTTATTAAGAACCATTTTCAATTTCATTATCCTTATTATATCACTTATTACAATGATATGAACATTATGTAATTATTTAAGTTAATAACGGTCGTTTTGTCGATCTTTGGTACTTGAGTCAACAATAAACTTCTTATAATTACAAGTTGTTTATGTGCTAGAATATCCATTGTCTCCAGAATTATATTCATGATTTAGATGTCATATATATCTTATATATCCAGTATATACATTCATTTATAATATTACGTATCATTTAGAGGTAAGAAATGAAATTCACCGTTCATGGAGACGGTAAGCCGTACGTACGCATGAACGCTACTTTCATTTCAATTTCATATTTAATGGAACGAAATAATAATGATATAAATGTATAATATAATTCCAGTATAATATAGTGTATAATACCATTTACTCCATCCTTTATACATCCCACATATGGCATTAACGATTCAAATCACTTTGAGGGGGCGGTAGTCCGCACTTCCTAAAATGAAATTATCGCGTTTTACCCATAATGAAAATCATAAAGTATGCCATAAATGAGAAATACAGAAGCATAAGTATAACATAAACATATTATATATCATATATAAAAATAGTGACATCTTAATGGCCACCTTTGAAGGTGTTATATGAGTGTTGAACAATCATCGTTTCGTGAGGCAGAAATTCGCCATCCACAGAAACCGTATGTTCTTTAACAATTAGATGTAGGTGTGTGTAAGTGTAGCTCGAATCCGTATTATTAAAACATCCTAGTATATTGAGGATACTGGTGTTGTTACAAAATAAATGAATAAAAAGAGTTTAGGGGGTTGGAGAAGAAAAATAAAACAGAACAACATTAGAGAAGACATTACCTCAAAATCGGGCAACTCTTTTTGATTTGAGCCAAAGGCTTCCTTGGGAAGAGTTCTTCTCAAAGTGAGGCTTCTAGGAGTAAGAGGGGGAAGTTGGGAGAGTAGTTGGGCAGAGGTTGGCCGAGCCAAATGGCTTTAAGGTGTGAATAAGGTGGGAGTGGTGGGGGCCTTTTATAAGAGGAGAGGAGGGGCTCTTTTGGAAAGATTGAAGTGTTACATTATTATACAATGATTTTCGGATTCTAAAGGTCCCACACTTATATAATTCGTGGATAAGGTAATAAGGGTTCGAAATATCCTTATCCAATAGGCTTTGGACAAGGGTAAGCCTTGTATTTTTCATTATCTTCTGATTTTATTTAAATCGTTAAATAATGAGGTCATCGCTGCATCATAATGATGTCATAAATAATTTAATTTATTTAATGTATAAAAATTATAAAACAAATACTATGATGTAGGAAATCTTTTTATCTTTCTAATGAATATTTATAGTCAAAATTTGGACTTCTGTAACCCCACATAAAAATTGTTTTAGTAAAACAACTCATGTTTGTATCAATTTAATTTTAACATTAAATAAATATATATTAATGTCATTTTCCAACTAAAGTGGCTCCATGGGGTCCCCAAGTTGACCCATGGGTTGTCTTGGTCGGACATGACTCATCCAATAGGAGTAGGACAAGTGTCAAGCTCATCTCATATTATTAAAACATTATTTTTACCTTAAACTACACTAATTACCTCTAATCGCGATTAAGAACTTAAAAGTTACTATTCACCAAAAAATTATTTTGATCTCAGTGAACCATATTTTACTTCTTAATGACAACCATGTATGTCGGATTTTTGAAAATAAAATCACAGAAGTGGTAATATTTCATTTAAACAAAAAATCAGTTATTTAACTTCCACTTAGTGGTTTCACTATACATCAAAAATTGAAGTTTTTCAGAACAATGCCAAAATTTCACCCTAAGCTATAATTGATATTCTGAATTCAAAAATGATGTCTATTTTACAAAATTCCAAACATATATGTTGCATTAATTAATTTTATAATTAATTCCCGATGTTACAACAAATAGCGTGTTTTTAAGAAACAATTTATATCAAAAGATTGGCAATTGTTTATGTCCAATTTCAATGTTAAATTAATTCTAATGACCACCTTTGGATAAAATGGTAAAAATATATTCTAATTATACTTTAAAACCAATAAATAGTATAATTTATCACTATAAATTATTTTGATTAAAAAAGTTGTTTTTAAGTAATTTTCACTATTCATAAAAATTGGAAGTTCTCAGAAAATTACAAAAAATTTAACTTTGGATAATTTCGATATTTCAAATACAAAAATGAAGTCCATTTTGAAATATAAAATTTCTATAATTTTAAAAAGTGGTTATTACTATTCATAATGGCTACTTTGATTAGTCGCGGTGTTTTAGAACTCGAAGTTGCGTACAATGCAAGCTATTGCATTATTGAATGAGAAGCGTATCGTGGAAGCTCGGGGTGTTACACAGAATCTTGAAGTAAAATGGGGATCACGATAAAAAAAATCAATATGGGTACTCCATGAAGTCTCACCACTTCATTAATATATATCCTTGCTAGATGTTCAAGTGGTAAATCTTCCCTTATAGCAAGAAAATGTGCTAACTTGGAAAGACGATCAACAATGACCCATATTGCATCATTCCTTATAGAAGTCTTTGGTAGTCATATGACAAATTCCATCGTAATATTGTCCCATTTCCACCCCAGTATGGGAAGAGGTTGCATGACTCCTCCAGGCTATTGCCTTCCAGCTTTCACTTGTTGACAAACCATACATCTTGACACAAAATCAGCAATCTCCCTCTTCATGTTGTCCCACTAAAAATGTTCCTCCAAGTCTCTATACATTTTGGTGCTCCCAGGGTGTATAGAGAAATTTGAACTATGAGAATCATCCAAAAATTCCCTTTTTAGATCAGGTATATTGGGAACACAAAGTCTCTTCCCAAATTTCAAAATTCCATCTTCATACCCAAAGTCATTCAATCTCCCATCATTCACAGCATTAATCTTCTTTTGAAACTCTTCATCACCAGTCAAAGAACTCTTTATCCTTTCTAGTAAAGATGGTTTGGCAACCATTTGATAAAGTATCGATGTTTCACCTTCCATGGTAATTCCCATATCTATCTTCACTAGATCCATGAAAATAAGATCCCTTTCAATTCTAATATTGTTCAAAATTCCATGATCTTTTCAGATCAAAGCATCTACCACCTTATTTTCCTTCCCCAGGTGGTATTGTATCGTGCAATCATAATCCTTGAGTAGTTCAAGACAACTCTTTTGCCTCATGTTGAGTTCTTTTTGTGAGAAAATATACTTCAAACTCTTTTGATCAATATAAATCTCACATTTTTCTCCATAGAGGTAGTGCCTCCATATCTTCAAAGAAAATATCACAGCTGCTAACTCGAGATCATTAGTAGGATAGTTTTTCTCATGAATTTTCAACTGTCGTGATGCATTGGAAATAACCCTATCATTCTTCATAAGGACACAACCAAGTCCTTTCTTCGATGCATCACTATAAATAACAAACCCATCATTCCCCGATGGTAGAGTCAATATAGGACCATTGACCAATCTTCTCTTCAGTTCATCGAAACATTCTTCACATTATTTTGTCCAAACAAATTTAATCCCTTTACATGTGAGCTTTGTTAATGGGTTAGCCAACCGGGCAAAATTTTGTACGAAATGTCGATAATAACCTACTAAACCAATAAAACTGTGTACCTTAGTTATACCCGTTGGTTTAGGCCATTCATGGATTGCCTTTGACTTATAAGGATCAATAGAGATTCCATCTTTAGAGACAATGTGGCCAAGAAAAGAAATCTCCTAAATCCAGAATTCACACTTGCTAAACTTCCCAGATAATTCATGTCTTCTCAGAGTCTTCAGGATAATGCGCAAGTGATTTTCATGATATTAGTAGAATTTGGAGTATATAAAGATATCATCAATAAATACCACCACAAATTCATCTAGGTATTCCTTGAAAACTCTATTCATTAGATCCATGAATACAGAGGGTGCATTAGCCAGCCAAAAAGGCATTATTTTAAACTCGTAATGCCCGTACCTGGTTCGAAATGATGTCTTTGGAATGTCTTCCTTCTTCACACAAAACTGATGGTATCTAGACCGAAGGTCAATCTTTGAAAAGTATTGAGCTCCATGTAGTTGGTCAAATAAATCATCAATGCGAGGTAGGGGATACTTGTTCTTTATTATTATAGCATTGATCTCCCGGTAGTCGATACATAACCTCATAGATCTATCTTTATTTTTAACAAAAAGAAAAGGTGATCCCCCTGGAGAAACACTAGGGTGAATAAATCCCTTATTACTCAATTCCTCTAGTTGTTTCTTTAGTTCAACTAATTTCACAATGGCCATTCTATAAGGGGTCTTCAATATAGGCCTTGATCCATGAATTAAATCAATGTAAAACTCAACTTCTCATTCTGAAAGATGTCTAGGTAAATATTTTGGAAACACATCTACATATTCTTTCACAATAGGTACATCCTCAATTTGAACATTCATTTACTCACCCACAATCATTTCATTCTCTTCCACCCTAATAATTGAATTTAGTTGAGCTACTGGGGGTGGATCTAGATAATAAATAGGTGGTGATGATTCTACTCTAAAGACAAGGTGTTCCTTATCATCATCATCAAAAATTATAACCTCCTTCTTACAATAAATCTTCACATCATGGTCCGAAAGCCAATCCATATCGAGGATTATATCAAAATCAATCATTGGTATGAATATGAGATCAGTGTATAAAGAACATTTATGTGCTCTAATAGGAACTGATTCACAATACTTTGTTGCAAGGATACTTCCCTTAGCAGTTTTAACTAACAACTTCCTTGTTAAATAAAATTGGAAATATCTAATTTTCTTAGAAAACTGGGAAGATATGAAACAATGCGATGATACAGAATCAAATAATGCATTTACTAAACTTGAGGAAACCATTAAATTACCTACCACCACATCTTTCAGTGCTTCTACCTCAACAGTAGTGATAGAATAAGCTTGGCCTTGATCCCTTGGCCTTTTCTGGGGTAATTTCCCTTGACGCTTAGGAAATTCATTGGCATAATGTCCCATCTCCCTGAAATTTTAGCATTGGACATCAGTAGATTCTTTCTTCCAATTGAAATCACGAGCTTGGTGGCCTTTTTCACCACACTTGTGACAGACTGCCATTCTTTTTAAGCAAGTACTGAGGTGTTTCTTCCCACATTTACCACAGGATGGATATTCAACCTTTCCCTTCTTCCCCTTATTTCCATTCCCAGATTTATCAGCAGATCTCTTCTTCTCTTGCTTTTCTTTAAAGTTATAATACTTAGATAATTCCTTTTCTGTCTTGATAGCACATGAGACAATGTCTTTTTACGATGAGAAGGATTGTGAGACTAATGCTCGACAGAGAAACGGTTTTAACCCATCAATGAAACGATCAATCTTACTTATTGGGTTATGTATATAATCTCCAGCATACCTTGCTAACATTGTAAAGTTAGCCTCATACTTTGCAACATTCTCATCCTCCTTTTGTCTCAGACTTAGAAATTGTCTTTCCATATCTGCTTGATGGTCACGAGGAAAGTATTTTTCTAAGAAAAGCTCTTTGATCTCCCTACATTACATATTTGATACTTCATCATCTTCCTTCATGTTTTGAATAAGTGACCACCATTGATCAACATCTCCAGTGAGGCGATAAACTACCATGACAACTTTTTCCCTTTCACTACTCCCCAAAGCCTGAAATATTTTCTCTAGTGAACTTATCCATTGCTCAGCTAATAATGGATTTTTACTCCCATTGAATGTTGGTGGTTGCTGCCTCATTAAATGATCTAACATTGATCCTCCACGCTGTGGATCAGGGTGCTCCATACGGGTAAAGTTATTATTCATAACCTGAGTGAGTTGTCCCAGTATGGTGATTAGTTGATCGGCACCAGTTGCATCACCGGCTCCACTATAATTATTTTGAGCAGGAGGTAAATCCCTACATGGAGTGCTTGCAATGATATGGTTTCCATTTCTTCCACTAGGCGCCATTTCTAAATAATGGCATGAACTAGATCAGTTTATGAATCAAAATACATAATTCCATACTTGTAAAACACTTAACATAAATTGAACTATTTAGGGATATAATCCATAATTATAAAAATGTTTTCTTTGAGGAAGTATATACTCATAAACCCATCATAATGATTTTTGATGAAAATGAGAGTTTTCCTAAGCATATCCCTCAAGAGTGTCATAACCTAGAGTGCAGCAAGGCCTGTTGTTGTGCACCAGTTCTCGTTCGAGTCTAGCTCAAAGCGGTGTTTTCAGGTTTTACCCCTATGTACATCTGTGCCAGAGCCGCCTCTACCTGCTCGTATCCAGACAGGGATGTATTTCTTGGAAAACTCACAAAATATTTACAATACAAAATTCTAGGAAGTTCTTCTATACTAATCCTCAAAGTCCATCTTAGATCAATGTGCTCTAATCAAAGTTTATCTAAATCTAGCTTCCAAGGTTTGTACTAAACTTCCTCTGATACCAACTTTAACGCCTCGACCCCAGTCACCTAGATTCATTGCATTATTACATAACATTGGCATGATCACAAGAAAGATCAAGTCTCAAAAGACCGATTAGTTTAGTAGTCTTGGAAATACTAGATACATTCATAAAGTTTACACTACATCCTAAATTGAAAACTACAACAACATCTTGTCTCCACACTCATATCCCCTTATATTATCCCTATAGGTCATTCATAAAATACTTCTTCAAATCCTGGGAAAAATAAAATATAGAAAGGGGTGAGCTCAAATTCTCAGAAAGGATAACAATATAGTGGAAACATTCATAAATAAGAATAAACATTTAAGGCAATGTATAACTAAAACAAAATCCTTTTAAAATTGAACTTCAGCATTATATTGAAAAAATAAAATGAAATAATTCCATTTACTTATTCACATGGATATTCTACTAGTCTAATAATCACATGCAATATCAATAACCACTTTCATAATGATGGAATTCAAAATTCCATACTATCATAACCGCATATCCAAGGCCTCATGCCAAGACTACAAATAAGATTTTGTCGAGGCCTTGTGTTAAGACACTAGTTTGTCTCATGAGACCTGCCGATGCATCGAGGAGCTATAGCGGGCTCCACCCGTCACTTATTAAGTCCAATGCATTCTTCATATTAACAGGTTTAAACATAACATAAACATTCTTATTAAAACTAGCATACGAAATGTCAATAATTTCTCCATAAACCATGAATGGTATAAAAATAACACATCCACAATCAAACATGTCAAAAAACCTTCAATTGAAGATTTTTATCATAACAAATAAACCTCAAATAAGCTTAAAATCTATCAACTGATGTTGACATAGATGATATCAAAACTATTTGAGAGGAATATCTCTATTTTTGAAATCATTTAAAAGTTACATAATTATGTAATTAAACTTTTACGTTGAAAATATTCTTTTAATATTGTAAGGGAAGCTTCAAAGATTTTATAATGGCGAAAAATAGCCACACCCACCGTATAAGTTAAAAAAAGACATTCTTACCATAATTCTGTCGAAAAGGTTAAAAAGGACATTGTTTGGAAAACGATGGAAAGATTCCTTTTTAAACTTCTTATAAAAAGTCAATCAAGGGTATAAATGACATTAACCCATATTCTGTATTATAGTAAGAATGTTTTGAAACACATTTTTAAGAAACATGGATGTTGATGATAAAGAGGTCCCAGTAGATAATTATGTATAAACAACCTCGGATAATGAAGAGATTGTGAAATAAACCCTTACCAATTTGGTAACTTACAAAACATACACCCAATGAAAAAATTATAATACAATTAATATGTAAATACACATAAATTAAATTTTATTACATAATGAATACAATTATGGGCAGTACATACACCACACAAAAGGTAACAGTGGCAGTATGGCATGAATCTCATGAGAATATAGAGTGAGATGAAAACCCATTACCTTGTACGTTTCCTTGGTTAAGGGTAGGTTAAACTCTTGTATAATGGTGAAATAATTGTTCTTAAATTATTAAATAATCATATACATTAATATGATAACATATATGATCTTTTAACATTGATTTGCTAATAATATCTTAGTATTATCATTGTTTCGAGTGTTAACTTTCTCGTTTTCTTTTATATGTTTTGTTATGTAAGACATTTTTGTCATGGATGGGTTGTATCTTATTCATATCCAGAAAGATATCAAGTCCTTAAACATTATTTTTAATCATTAAATGAGAATTAGTCTTGAATGGATACGATGGGGAATGAATCTCATCACGTTCGTGGAGACGGTAGTCCGTACGTACGCAAGAGCGACAATATCATTCTTTTGATATTAAAATAATATATAATTGGAAGGTATATCATATATAAAGAATAATTATCATGTTATATTTATTATTTACATGAATTACACATCATTAGTATACCCATCCAAAATATAATTTATTGAATAACAATTACACCACGGCGTGGAGACGGTAAGTCGTACGTACGCACGTATGGTGACATGTCATTCAAAGGATGGATAGAATACTGAATATGGTTGTACCATATTTTTAATAGAATCAACGTATATATAAGATACTGGAGTTATTATTTTAGAATGGTAATAACAAAGAAAAAAATAAGTTGAAGAAGAAAGGAACTTGAAAGAGGGTGGTGAAAACATTACCTCTTTTTCGGGTTCTTCCTTTTGATTTGGTCAAAAGGGATCCTTAGGATGGCTTTATTATCAAAAAAATGCCTCTAGGTTGAAGTGAGGGAATTTGGGAGGATATTTTGTCAGATTTTGGCCGAGCTAAATGGCTTTGATGGTATAAAATTAAGAGATGTGGGAGTGCCTTCTTATAAGAGGGGTGAGGGGCACCTTTGGAAAAGCTAGAAATATTATTTTATAATAAATTAATATTCGGTTTCTAATGGCTCCAAAGTGGATTATTTAAAGGTTAAGGTAGGGATTGGTCTAAAACCACTCAGCCATTAGAATTTAGATAGGTTTGGGTCCTTATATTAACCTTATCTTTTAGTTTTAAATCTTAGTTAATTAGTTTGACACTTACCATGTCACTTTGTATTTTTATATTATATAGTTAATATATGTACTATACACATCCAAGAGACCCCCAAGTGGTCCATTAATGATACACCTATCATGATACATGTCCTCTGTCATAACCTTAGATTTTTAGGAATAGAATATAAATTAATAATATAATATGTTTTTTTAAAACTCTTTTATGTCAATTTTGACACTATTGGGTATTTTGTTTTTGATAATTTCATAACAGCATTATTATTTCGCAAACATTTTATTTAACCAATAATAATATGTCATATTAACCTAGAAAATTATTTTAATTCATAAAAAGTCTCAAATTACATTTATTGTGATATTTATAATATCAATAATTTTAATATTTCATTAATTAGGTAATTACTGCATCACCATTGTGTCATAAATAAATTAAATTATCTAATGTCTAAAAATTATAAATAAAATAAAATTATGTAGGAAATATTTTTATCTTTCTAATGAATATTTTCAATCAAATTTATCTTATGTATAACCCTATATTGAAATTGTTTCAGTAAATAAACATTGATTTTAACTCTTTTAACTCTTCGTTGAATTAAATAATAATAAATGTCTTAATCAAATCCAAGTGGACCTAAATGATAATATTTTATTCCTAAGGTTGTTTTTGGTCGAGATACACTAGTCCAATAAAATTAGGACATTTTTTAGGGTAATATTAATATCATTTTTTCCCTTAATTAACCTATTTACTTTTAACCGTGGTAAATAAAAGTAAAAAGTTACTATTCATCAAAAATTATTATCATCTCATTGAACCAAATTTTACCTCCTGATATTAACTGTGTCTCTCGGATTTTCGAAATTCCACTCACAGAAGCGGTAAAATTATGTTTTATGTGAATTTCCAAATTCTCCTAGGATGTGGAGAAAAGACGGTGATCAGTTCAATAAAATTCTTATATATCTTAAATTATTCTAAACTAACTCTATTGAATTAAATTGAACATATATAGGTATTATGTATCTATTTTGACATTAATTAAATTTAAATAAAATAAATAATTATTTATAAAAAATATTTGGTTTTAAATTATAACTCAGTGTTTTTTCACTATTCATCAAAACTTGAACGTTTTCAGAAAAATACCAAAATTAAACCCTAGGATAATTTCGATATTCCAAATCCAAAAATTAAGTCCATTTTGAAAGATAAATTTTATAAAATTTAAAAAATTGGGTATTACTATTCATAACGGCTAGTTTGATTGGTTGTGGTGTGTGTGTTAGAAGTCGAAGTTGCGTACAACACACGCTACTGTATTATTCAAAGGGAAGCATACCATCGAAGCTTAGGGTGTTACAGCTTATCATAATACTTATGAAAGTGTATTAGATAGAAATGTACTAAAGAGGTATCAGTAGGATTCTTTTCTCGATGGATGGATCATAACACCCAATAAGGGTATACCCAAGAGTGGTGTGTTATATAAAGGTATGTTTTTACCGCATGAAGGATGATCTAGGCACCACCAAGGGTGGATATCGGATAGTAGACCATAATGAGTTGGGCACAAAGGTTTACCATTAGATAGGATTGAATCTTTTGGAGTCTTCTTCTGTACACTATTTAGAATTCTGGGATCAAAACCCACATATTTACAAAGGGTAATCATGGACATATACATGGTTATCTACCTTTGTGTGAGGGAAACCATGGGTTGGATGGATATAATGTGTGGGGCATAGGCATAATCAGCTACATGAGTTCTGATAGAAGAAGTGAGGATATGGGTGGCATAATCTCACCGGAAATGTAGTAGTTCGGGTAAGAATCCAGATGATTATGAATGAATTTTTAAAGTGGAATGGATGGAGTTTGGAAAATGGTGGGATTAATCCTTTGGAAGGTTTTATACATTTCAGAGTGAATGGGAATCAATGTTCACATTGTAAAGGAAGTGGGGTGATTGGACACCTAAGGAGGCGGCCTTTGAGAATAAATGTGTGGATAGGGACACGAGGGAAGTGAAACCCTTATTTTGCGGCATTATCCTCCTAATATATAAGGACTCGGGGAAAAGATCAGAATGGGAATGGGTGATGGGCTTGAACCTTAGGGAGGCTTCCTATATACCATGTTCTAATGGTAAGGATCAATTTCCATGTAGTTCAAGAAGATCATGTATAGAATTAGGGTGTACACAACGAATAGGGACATATGGACATTCCAGGGGCTTAAACGTGGCTAACAGCCCTTTTCATGTGGATCACTCTTGGATGGAGGAGTATGATGAAGTGTGTGGGGATTACTAATGGTTTTTATCTCAGACAGATGGATCAAAACACCTTAGGGGGAGGATCTAAGAGATTTTTCCCAAATGGGAAGATGTCACATAAGGGGGAAGACGCCCCTATTAGGGACTACCAGAGATTACCATTGGTTGGGATTGAACCAAATAGAGGCTTTTTATGTTCTTGAAAGGGGTCATGGCCCACATAGTTTAGAACTTTTTGTTTAACATCTTACCGGATGAGCGAACCGACATGAAAAAGATATAGCAAATGAATTGTGGGGAGTAATGGGATTGAAACTTGGATAGAATTCTTAAATACCATGTTTAAAATATTGGGATCAAATCCACATAATTTGGTGAAGAGGATAACGGGTATTACACATGGTTAGTGTCCCAATGTTGTGATAAGGCATATGCAAGGTCAGCAAACCAAATAGTTTTTATGGTCACTAACACTCTAAGCCCACATGATTCATTCACTGTGTGAGAAAGAAGATGTATCAATGCAATCTATGATTGTGTCAAGAATGGTGTGGCCAAAAGTGATTGTGTGGGGTATACACATGGCAGCGGCCAAGGGAGATAAATATTGGGACTTACTCTGTAATATAGGCCTGATGATGTGGTTTGAGTATTACATGAAGATTTCCTAGGGTGAATATGGAAACAATGCCCAGTGGGAGAAAGTGTTGAGAGGTATCAATTTCACATACACTCTTTGGTCCTCTAAGACCTACTACAAATGTTGAAATCATAGTTCAAAATCATGTGATGATCGTGTAGGTGCTATGAAATTTAACATCCTACATATATAATGATGATGAATCACCCCCCATCCCTCGGTCTTACATAACATTTACTAAACCAAACATTGGGATGGTAAGGCACAAGCAATATTTGATGGGAGTAGGGAGGTGTAGTGGTCAATCTTGGGATCCACATATTGTATCAATGGAAAAAAGAAAAACAAATTATTGTATCTATGTAATGAATCACAATGTAGGGAAATCCATCATAAAACACCAAAAATTGAATAATGAAATCACTTAATTAAATATTAGAGGCCTGAACAGTAAAGGAGGGTGAAAATCTAGTGGGCTCGTAAAAAGGCCCTATGTAAAATAAATTATGATCATGAAGAAAGGGTGCTTCATTATTGGAAGGTGCTTTGTAAATAAAGGGTGATTTGTGATTGACTGATCTTTGTGAGGCATGATATTTCATTAGTATGGGGCTCATTATTAGGATAGTTCTCTATGAAGGATTTATTCTTTATGGATCCTCGAGAAAACCAAAGGGTCTCCCTCCATGATAAAGGGTGGAGGCCTTCATGTAGGGAATCCCAACCATTGGTAGGGGCCATGAAGAAAAAAGTGGGGTATGGACCATGATGCTTATGTACATTGGGAGATCCATTTTCAGGTTCAAGATTCACTTTGGGGAACAGGAGGTCAGAAGGTGAGAAGTTAGAGTGACAATGGTTTTGAGAGGGGGGGGAGAGCTTGCTATATATAGGGCATGGGGGTTTTCGGTTCTCACATGGATCATCGCGAAGAAAAACATGGTGACATGAAAAAAGGGACACCAAGAAGTGGAAGGGTACCACCAGACATCATCAGACTCACTGAGGGACCATCAACTTCCATAGTGGCGATCAGGGTGCTCATCAGACTTATAGAGACACCGTCACAGATTCTAGTGGTTGACTGTAAAATGATTCATTGTGATGGATCTTTGAGAAATAAACTCCTTTGATGAATTTTGATTAATTATGGGTTTATTTGGGTCTAGATGAGCATTGAAAATTCTGTAACATTTTCATGACATTTAGTAGTATAATATTCGGCGCCAATAAATGCACCCCATCAAAATCTTGGTCGAGGTGAAACATGGGTAAGATTTTGAGCATAAATCAATCAAATACTCATTTGATCACAAAGTTGGCTCAATAGTAATGTGGGTGTGGCCTTTTTTGAAGCACTAAGGGTTGAAGGTCCACACATATCTCTATTTATACATCACCTATAAATAAGGGAATATTTCCCCTTTTCTTTATTGGATCTTAGAGATTGATTTCTCCAAATATCAATTTCGGTGAATGGATATCCCCTGAAAATGCAATTTTTAAAACTAGGTTTCTCATTACATTACTCTACGAGTTATTTTTGGTGAACTGGTGAATCAAAATCCATTTCTCTTTTGGGATGAATTCTTGGGATAGTGATTCCTCACGAACTGCTACTTCGTGATAAAGCTTCATGACCATGATTTTGGAATGCATCCAGCAAATTTACTAAGACCTTAGGTGATGGCTTGTCAGAGGCTTCACAAGAGGTTCTTGTTAATGGCACCTAGTGGGAAGTAATGGAGAACAATATCTAGATCAAGTAATATGTCTGAAGCCACTCTTCAAATTAATGGGTGATGGAGATACTCTGGGATTCCCACCAAGGCTTACCGCTATGAAAAATTTTGCCAATGTATGGCTTCGCCTTATGACACGTTGTCCTCCATCCATAGGAATGTAGTGATGAGACAACCTACTTGTTCAGGGGAACATCAGGGAAATAATAGTGGTACATTTCTACAAACAACCATATTGGGAAGGACCATACCACTGTCACAGTGCACAACCTCAACAATCATCTCAACAACATCGATGGAAATGAGTTGGGGAAATAAGCATCCCCACCACTGTATAAGGAATCCATCAAGGTAGGACTTGTGAACCCATATAAGTGGTGGTTCAACATTACTGTTCTACTCCATGGTGATAACTTTATGATGGAGTGGGCCTGGGCATACTGGGTGTGTGTATCTTGCATGGACTTTGAGACAATGCTAAGCTGGGTATGCTTATATGAAGTATCATTGGCTTCCCAATTCCATTTCTCAAAATCAAAGGAAATCATATTAGGGCTGATGATCTTGTATTTTCGGGATACCATCACATTCAATTTGCATCAAGGGGTGGTTGGAATTATCATCTATTATCTCAATTAGACCATAGGAATCCAGATTCTATGAGTAATGTATAATGAATTCCTACCAACTGATAATGTCTATGAGGATTCATAATAGATACCTCCTCTACCAATGTTATTGTTGAACCAGGTGTTAGGCTCAAATAATGAAAAGAAGAACAGTAGAGATTTACCCTTCAAGTAGTGGTTTGGTTACTTTCTGAACATTCCACCAAAGAAACCTTTTGGGGGAGAGGCAATGTCCAAGAAACTACCAGTGGGGACCAACACCTATCCTAGGGTAAATTATCAAGGCTGGAATGACTCTTACTAGTGGTTCCTCAATGATATCTTGTGGAAATATTGGGGGAAAATAACTAGGAAGAGAGTCAGCCAATAGTCAGGCTTGATGGATTCATTTTAGCCGTCATCTATTGATTGATTCTACAATTTAGGTACATGCACAAGGGAGCATGGCCGAGAACATTCATCATTCTGGAGATTTGGGCCTCAGGGGAACACATCAATATGGGAATCCTAGTGTTGGAAATTTTATAAAAGTTACATCGACACATCAGTCAAGGGAAGGGGCATTACATGTGTGTAGACTATTCCACTTCTTATAGATTTGGGTCACAGTGCACATGGGAGGTTATGAGTACCTCAATTCCATTAGTCCTCTAGGGATAAGTAATAAACAAAAAATCATACACAATATTAGGATATTTCTAATAAATCATGGTCTCTCATTTACATTGAGTATGAGGTAGAGAGTAGAACAATTCATCTTCCATTCATTCTCTATTCCATTGAATGAAATCACCAATGAAAGAACAAATTCCATCGAAAATCATCCATATATGTTATCCTTTTGAGATAGAGTTCATGTGGTGCAGGTGGATTGTGAAAAAATATGTGAACCAGATACCCAACACAAATTTGTAAGGCTATTCAAATGTATGCAGAGGCTGACCTAGAGGGTGTACTGGGGTGTGCTCTAGGAGGACCAACTCTGCGTGATGATGATGATTTGGATGATGTTCATGCAGGAAGATGGGAAAATGTGGAAGAAGATTCTTTTATAAAACATTGCTTTTAGGTTAATTCATGAATAGGAACAGAGCTTATTTTCTGGTTATCTTGGTGAGATGATATCGCAGCCAACAATACATGAAAATAAAAAATTAGTTCCCATACCTCAAATTCTGGGTCAAGCTATAGTGAGGGGATGTTATTTGGGTGGTTCTATTGCATACCATGGTGAAGAGGCTATGAGAGTATGTTCTAGAGACCCTGAACCCGAACAAAATAGAGATGAAGGAAGGGAAACAGTAGTTCTAGACCCAGTGGCTCTAGCCTAGAAGACCTGGATGAGAGGGGAGTCATCGATGGGGTTATAAAAGGGACCTCCAAAAGCTCATAAAAATTATTTTTTCTATGTGGTGCTTCCTTCCAATGTCATCTACCCATAATTTTAGAAATAGTGGGGATCCTACAGGTAGATCTGAACCATTGATGACCTATGGGTGAACTGGAATAGGTATGAGATGGAGCTGAGAGAAATTGAATTTTCCATGGGTGGATTCTATGTATTGCTAGCTAATAAGAGATAGTTATTTATAAATTTTAATGAAAAATTACACTCCCATGGAATCACACGACCCAAGAAAAAGTGTGCGAGGGTGCAACTAAACATGACATCACCTCGAGTGCTATTAGCTTCTCAACATGCAAGAACATTGCCTTTTTCATGAATATTCAGTCAGATCCTTGGGGGAAGAGGTCTTCCATGATTAAATTTGAAATGGTGATGAGGAAGTAGATTCTCGGGGGGCCACTCTGGTAGAAGGAATGATAGTGGCCCTAAAGAGAACATCTTTGAGAGTATTCGCTATAGCTCATGAAGTAAGATCAAACTCAACTCTTTTTGATATTATCTCTTTCAATTCATCATGTTTCAAAATCTAAAATGTAATTAGGAACAAATATGGTGTGATGTGTGCCTCTAAATATGGGGATGGAAGCATGGGGATGGGTGTGGATAACAAATCATCAGGACTTGCATCCATATAAATAGAATATATATAATCCAGTAGTGATGGAGAGGCAAGCTGTGGTTTCCCTGAACCCACAAACCTTCCATCATATATGGGGGGCCACAACATACTATCATAGTGATGATGAGATACAGGAAGGAGTATGATGTTGATTGATATATGTTTTTTACATCTCAGATCCATACCTGTTGTCTGCTTAATCAATTTCACTATCATGACCCTTGTCTAAATAAATATCATATTTTCAAGCCTTCTACTAGTATATTTGGTTAAGGAACCAAAGGCCCCTCAGTTGAGAGGTATATTGTTCCTCATGGACCCATTTATCCATTTCATCCAATACATAACTTTTTGTGACAAATAAATTCTGATTTTGAGTGGCACCACAGGGGGATGTGACCGAGAACTGGATGATACAATATCATCAAAATAGAAGAATGTTCTAAGTACCATCCTGATGACATGGATCTTGAATAATCAAACATGATTCAAAAGAATGATCATGATACTAAAATCATACACTCATTCTTATTAAAAGTTCATGTTAATCTATTATAACTAGAAGAATCTAACTCTCATGCCATCAAGGATAGTCTGAAGACCATAATTCAGGCATAAAAGTTAATCGAAAGCTTCTTCAAAATATCTCTTGAATTAGAGAGTGTATATTAAAAGGTATTTCATCACCATTTGATGTGTGATCTATGAATTGGAGGGCAAGATTTGTATAATTTTTACATGATGATCCAGGACTACCTAGCGGTGAATGTGCAAGAGTGTAGCCCTAAATTGGATGAATCATGGTTCTGCAGGATGTATAAAATATCTAGAGGCTCTAAGAGGTAGATCATATGATCCATCACCTCAAAGAGAACATGAAAGAACACTAAACAATCATCATAAATCAAATATAACTTTTTGAACTATTGAATGTCTAACTGGTGGATGCACATGTGAATTTAGCACAACGGGCCATCATGGGGCCTAACTCTATGTTGAGTGGGATCAAATGTTGATTAGGGCCAATGAGCTTCGCTCTATAGCTATTGACGAGGAAATGGATATCATAGAATAGTAGGAAAATTTGGAATCTACAAACCATATTATGGGGGATTGATGTGTTCCATTGATGGAGCATATTCGTAAGGACTGTGTTTTGGCATAAAATATAAAACATACAATCCCTACCCACCTAATTCTTTAATCTGCATTCATGGTTATATATTTCTTGTTTCAACTCGATAATACCTATGAAGAAAATAATTACATATCCCCATGATCGTGTGGGTCATGACTAGTGTGAGAAATATGGATGACCACATAACTGTTCACATTGTATGAATGTTTCAATTAATTACCTAATTCATAGTGTCTTCCATTGTTGGTGGACCACCTAGAATATTCAGGATAAAGAAGTATGTGACTAGAGAATAGTTCCCCATGAGCATCCTACTTTTCACTCCCGATGTGCTCTAATATCAGTGTGGGGAAATTTCAGTGACGTTTGAATCATTCTGAACAAAGGTGAGTGGGGAGTGTGAATCATGATACCCAACATTCAGAACATAATGATGGGGGATTTCCAATATGATATACTTATGACCATATTCAAAATGTTGTATCCATACTATTATGTTGAATTTTGGAATAGAATATGATGACAAAACACTAACCATATTCAAAATGCGGATCCAAAACCTGAAATGTCATCTAATGTCTTATAGAACATTGCCCCATGACTATAGGTGAGACAAAGTGGTATGAGGAAAGGCCATTAGGGGGTACCCTCAGATGTAAAAGAGGATGATGATCAAAATAATGGGCATGAAAAGTGTGTAGGTGGAGTAGTGTAATGTTTGTAGGGATTCTAAAACTATTGAAATTATTCCACCATGGAATGGAGAAAATTGATGTAGGTGTGTTGGTCAGAAAAAAGATCACAAAATATTCCAAGGTAGCATCATCTCAGATCCCAACTGATAGCTAAAGAGGTGAATAGTGTGGTAGATGATAGAGATTAAAGGGTTATGGTGTCACTATTTCAATCATTTTATGGATATTTCATAAAATGTGTCATGGTGGAGGACCTATTTCAAGGGTGATTCCTTATCAAACGAGGACATAACATTGCAACACTATTTTGAATTGTGTGACCAATATTATGATGTCAAAGTTTAAGGTCATATGATAGGACCAAACCATTAATTTTTTACAACAAGAAGTCAGGGAATAATATTTTAATTTCATGGGGTATGGGGTAGAGTAGTTTAACGTCATTATACTCAGATGAAATAGATCGTTATCTAAGGACATCTAATTTGGGCCAAAAGGTTTCAGAACATATCTATGTGAGTATAAACCTACAAAAACTATTAAGACCACATGATCCATGCTTCGTGTGGGAAACAATGAGCGATTCTCAGATTTCCTCATCATACGAGAGTGCATAACAATTAAATAGAAGCTCTGGATGGGATAATCAAACCATGACAACATTCCATCTTGATGTGTATGGATGCATATTGGGAAAACACTAGGGTTGTTTGAGATCCACAAGAAAATGAGAGGGATTGGAAATGTGAAACATTGTGTCCAATGTTTTTTACACAATTGGGCATCCTAAAAATTGATGAAATCTACTGACTATATTCAAAACAAAATATCTATATCATAGAAATTCGATGGGAACATTCAGAAGAGGTTTATCCACTAATCATATTCAAAATGTTGGACCAATCTCAAAATGTCATTTGAATGTCCTCATTGGTGTTGGACAAGATGACAGGTGAGATAAAATTCCAATAATCCATATCATTAGTGGGTCCCCTTACACATGATTGATGATGAAGAGACATATAATGGCACACATAAAGTGTTGTAGTGATGTTGGGGAAATGTCACTAGTGAATCCAACACTCTACTTCTTGAACCACAACACATTCAAACACGCAGGTGTGGGAAATACACAGATGAGATTAGATCCATCCTTAAGGATCAGTTTCATGAGTGTTTTTTTGAAAATTTTATAATTCACAATGCTCAGACCATAATAATCCAGTTTATGGTCATACATTATGTACCAAAGCTTCCTAGTTTAACGTCATGTAAAAGGGACATAACCATAATTTTTAACATCACCCACATAGGATGATGATTCCACGTAGTCTATCCGCATGGAACATATAACATATATAACCTAAAGGATGAATGTGTGGAATGGAAAATAAAATGATTTGAATGAAGATGAAGGTGATTCACACCACATCAAACATTCTCAAAGGGGATCCCAATCTCAAATGGGGTAAAAAGGTTCATGGTTCTATGGATGTTTCCAAGGAAAAAAACTACCTTGGAATCACTGAATATATCATAAGGATGAGAATAAAGGCACATATAGTTCATTATAATATCATGGTAGGTGGCCAATGCTTGAAGGGTGAAAATATACTCCCAAACGAGAATATTCTTGTTCTTACATAGTTTACTATCATGTGAACATGGACACTAAAAATATTAGTTCATGGTTGTATAGTTTAGACCATATGGTGGGAGGTCAGGTGTTTGTTTCTACAAGCCTGCCTAATATGAATGAGGACCAATGAGATCTACACTACACCACAAACTCAATGATAAAACCAAGGCCCATGAAAAAAAGGGGTGATCATGTGATTTCACAACTAGAGTTGGAATAAGACATTTGGGTGTCACTACATATCGTGTGAGAGATGGAATCAAGACATACATAGTTCTAGAATCTCATGAAGTTTAATATCATGCGGTAAGGATGGAATAAATATTAGTTTATTGCCATTGAATTTGTGTTGTTGGATGGTGTGATTCTTTAATGCCGGGGAAAACCCAATCAAGGCCCCTAAACTAATACGATCCCTGATCGGTGTGAGAAAGAAATTGGTGGAGAAGACCCTTAACACTAATAAAAAAATACAACAGGTGAATATGGGAGTCCAGTTAAGGACATCCCAACAATGTTTATTAGCCTGGTCACTATGCAAAGGCTCACAGAGAGGTAACTAAAAGGGTGTTGAGGTTCCTCTTGGACATAAACATGTGTAAATATAAATGAATCATAGTGTTTGATATGAGGGAAATGTAGAAGGTGGGGTAATGAGTGAGGATAACTATTAACCATATTCAAAACACAACATCCATATCATGTGAAATCGGATTGGAAAAAAGTACAGAGGTCCATCCACTGACCATATTCAATGTGTGGTACCTACCTAAAAATATTTTTCAACATTATTCATGGGATTTTTTCTAGTATGGTAGGTCGAGCATTCATATCCTCTAGGGGACCCTTCTAACATGAAAGAAGTTGCAGACCCAAATATAGGTACATAAGAAGCATGTATATGGAAGGAATGAATGTCCCTGGAGAATTAAACACTTTGGTTCCTACACCATAAAATTTCTAATCACCTTATCGAGGTATATCAGATAAAGGGTTCTAGCCCCCAACTCAGGGGAAGAAAAGAATTGGGAGGGCCCCAAGACATGGCATGGAAATGAGCCAATTCCAAATGATTAGGAAGTGGTATAGAGGTGGTTAAATAGACTAGGGGATAGACCCAAAGAAAAAATTTATAGTCATTCATACACATACCATATGAATGCTAATCATATTGGAAATAT
Organism: Viscum album; assembly: GCA_963277665.1. NCBI lineage: Eukaryota > Viridiplantae > Streptophyta > Magnoliopsida > Santalales > Viscaceae > Viscum > Viscum album. The sequence goes on along the minus strand of OY728131.1, from coordinate 1,098,968,681 downwards.
TTCTTAATTCCCATATACTTTTACGTATTGTGGTAAGGATAAAGATCATGAGGAATATTCCTCAGGTCGCTATCATTATAGACCAATGCGAATTAGAACCATGGAGTTATCAACCAAACCACATAATCCTATGGGAAACCTTTGATAAGACTCTAAAAAGGTGGTTCCATCCCAGATGTGGACATAAATACACCACACTATTTATTTTCTTTTGGCTGGGATGAAATAATAAGTTAACATCATATTGGATGGTGAAATTTAACATCATTATGGAAAAATGGATATATTTCTTTTACATTCATGAAAAAGGACCACTCTCTGACACATATAACTCTGAAAATTATTATTTTTATTAAAGAAAACACTTTTTTGGAAAAAGTGAGAAACCAAAAGGTCCAGAAAAACAACCAAACAACCCCGAACAAAAACCGGAAAGAAACAGGAACTACCTCATACACGCAATAATAACAACCACCATCCCTATGCGGGACACTCGGTGATCCCATGCAAGCATGGTCCCTCCCAATGTTGTCATCACTCCAAATCATCCATATCCCAAATGTCCTGAAAAGGTTATGGCTGAGTGCTCTAGCCCAATGAGGATGTCCAGACTACACTTCCCAAATCAGACCAGGGGCGAAGCCTCATAAGAAAAGGAAATGTTACCAAAACATAGCCTTAGCCTATTATTTTTTTTCCCTGTAGAGATTCCAATGCATTAGCCATACCTTTTCCTCATGATCTTCTCCAATAATGTCTTCCAAACGATTCACCATTTTTCCCAAGTGAGGATATATTATTATTTGCTGATTTTCCTATCTTTGAAGCCTCTCATTAAGATCAAATCTTGTTTGTCAATCCACTTTTCATGTTCGTTGTCGACCTCCACTCTTACATCTCTTCCCATCATATTAGCCTCTTCCTGTGGAATGTCAACATATAGAAATTCTTCTACCATTTCCTCTTCAGAACAAAGGATAGGTTCCTTTTGGTCCTTACCTTTCCGGTAGAACATCCCATTTCATTGAAGTTTCCCTTGGTTAAAACTTGAGGATCCTCTTTCACCGCGTTGGGAAATGACACCGGTAGCTTCTTCGCAGAGCGGGTCCCCAAAGGTGGGGGTAGCGAGGAGTAATCTTTTTTCCCCTTCTTCTTTTTAAAACTCATGTTGTTCTTTTGAATTGGTACCTCCTCAGCTGACTGATCTAGTTCAACCATGTTGACTCCCTCCGGGTCAGCCTCACCACCACCCAGCTGCCTAATAATCAGTTCAGGGGCATAATCGCTGCTTGGCAGAATAGAAAGATCACCTTAGTTGTATTGATGGAAAGGGGTTTTCTCCTCTTCCACCTCATGAGCCTCTCTAAAATCTGTACTTTCCAATACATCTAACTAGTTTGGGAAACATGGTATAGGATCATCAACCCTTACCTTCACCAGACTGGTTGAAGTGTTCTGGATTGAAATCTCAGGCTCCCTTTAGTCATACTAGTGCTCAAGTCCCCTGCCCATATACTGAAGATTATAGGTCCCATCTATGTCCCAGCCATGGCTCTTTATAGCAGTATCATGGCTCAGAACCATAGAGTTACCATTCTCCCAGTTGTTCGGCTCAGAATCACCTGAAGGGGTAGCCACAACATCTCCAGACATGGGTTCCTTCCTCCTAACCTCATTCAATCCTACCTACACTCCTAAATATGTACACAGAATGTTAGATTTCTGTCTCTTCTCCTCTAGAGTAGTAGTTGGTAAAGGATCAGTAACTTCCCCTAAAGGCACCCCTGGTTCCAGCGAGACAATGTCACCAACTGGTTTAGGGGAAGCCTAACAGTCTTGAGGCAGGCCTGCAGGTGGTGCATGAGAACTGCCTTTCCCAGCATTAGTAGTGTCCACACCACCCCTCAATGGAATATCCACTGGCACAGCTGGGACCTCAGATGGTCGGACACTCCCATACCTCCTTCGACAACCATATTCATCATGACCCTGTCTGTGACAAATTGAACAGAATGGGGTCCAAGATTCATAGATAATCGATTGTGCATACCTGTACTCCTCTTCAACAACAATCCACACGATCTCAGGTGGAAATCTTGAGAGATCCATTTACACACATATTCTATCCAAAAAGGGATGTGACAGAGATTTTTTCCTTTGGTCACTGCATACAAATCGGCCTATCGAGTTGCCAATTGATCTCAGCAACCCAAGATTCTGGAATGGGAGAGGAAGACCGGGCAATTGAATCCAAATCGCCATATAGGGAGAGTCACGGTTCATTTGAGCCTCAAAAGACAAGCACAGTAAGTGGAAAGGGAGGCCAGCGATGGATTTCCTCTTTCTAGACCAAGCCCTACCCAAATCTTCTTCATCAGCAAAAATTATAAGGAATTGACATGGACCCAGGATACCTACATGTGCACGATGTTCCAAGCCCCAATCTGCATTGACCGCTTTTTCAAAATGCTCCACAAGAGGTCGCCGCCTCTCAAACCTCACAATCAGAGCCAAAGAAAGTAATGCTGATGCATCAGAGAATTCATTCACCAAAACTGGAACAATAGGCTGACCTGAAACGCAACCAGGTACCATCAGAGAAACTTGGATTTTAGGGAGGAAGAAACCCGCATCCGATGAGGATCTAAAGAAGTCACTATCTCTCGATTGCGCATCTCCTGGAGCGTGAGTAGGAGGCAAAGACCCCCCCCCCCCCCATGGGGGGAGGGGTCGCAGCGGTCATCATCATCATAGGGTTAGTGGAGTTCCATCTCCATCGGGAACTCGCCGCCCATCAAGCTCCCCTCTCCATGAAAAAGGACCACGAATATCATGTAGTTTAATTTCATTAAGGTCAATGTCGTGTAGTTAATAATCATTCGGGAGGACAAATGATATCATAGTTTATGGTTGAATAACATTGACTATAAAATTAAAAGATTCCAACATAGGGGTGTGTATTCTAATGTCATCAATAAACCCAACATGAATGCATACCAAAGAGGTCTCAACATCACACCACACAATCCTAAGGAAAGCTCAGACCATATAGTTGAAAATGGTGAAATGGTGGTTGTGTGTCTAGACCCAGAGACAAAATTTCTAGGTATATCTACATATGATATAAGGGATTTCATAAAGCCACACATAGTTCAAGAATGTTATGTATTTTAACATCATTTGGATTAGATGAATGCCTAGACAAATGGCCCCCAAGGGAGGAACATAGAGAAACCGTTACAATACCAATGAGAATGAGGACCAAAGATGTATCAACCACAACACAAACTCCTATGTGAAATCTTGAAAAAGGGACTAGGAAACCTAGATGGATTCATAGATAGACCAAAGACAAAAGGTCCTGAAGATCATATGTATCGCATGAATATGGGAATCAATCAATACGATGTTAATGAATATCGTGAAGTTTAATGCAATGAAGTAAGGGTGAGGGTGAGTTGTTTAACATCATATGATATGATGATGAGGTGTAGTTTTACGTCCTACAATCTAGATGGTGAAAATACTCTCATGCGAAGTAATTCATGATGAATTTGGATTTTGTGGGAGGAGTAACTTGGTCTCCATCCATGGTGACCAAAGTGTATTCCCCATTGGGGTAAACAATGTGAATAATGAGCGGCCCTTCCCATGTAGGCTCCAACATTAGACGATTCTTACCAGGTATCATTGGTGTCCTTAGATTCAAAAACTCAACACCCTAAAGAAGGTAGTGGAGATGAAAATTCATGATGAAATCCTTAGATGTCTTATTCTGATTCCTCTCTATATTATGTATGAGCCGAAGCCTATTTTCTTTGAGAGCTAGTTATTTCTCTAGATGGACATCTACTACCCTTTCTGACATCTACTAGTCATATATAGCTATATGAAGCAATGGAAACTAAATATCGATGTCTAGTACTACCTTTGTCCCACACACCATGGAATATATGGTTACTTCGGTGGAATTTTGAGTTGTCATATGATAATCCCACAGAGCATTGGGGAGCCTGTTTGATATGTTTTTTTTCGTTTTGACCAACCATATTATGCACAATGTTTGATAGGGCCTTTTTTGATACATCAATATTCCCATTTTCCTTTCTATGGTAGCAGGATGTATGATTGGAGAAAATGTTTTACTTGATGCATAATTTCTTCATCTCATCTATAGGGAATATGGTGCAATTTTCAGTGAGAATAAAGTGGGGAAGTTTGAATATTTGTATGATGTTAGATATCATGAACTCAATGATGTATTGAGCCTGGAATTCCTTGAGTGGGATAAAAATTTCCCTTTTAAAAAATAAATCTATCATAGGAAGAATAATCCTGCATTGGCAAGCTATTACTAGTGGATAAGGTCTTATGACATCAAGCCCTAAGACCATAAAGGGCCATGAATTCATGGTTGTGTGGAGGGTCTGGTGCATTCGATGCAAAAATTTTACATGAATCTAACAATTGTTGATGCTTTTTGAAAACACTATAAAATCATGGATCATGCTGGGCCAAAAGAATCCCTTCCTCGAAATCCGGGGATAGATCTTTGATCCTGCCAGATGGGATCCATTATGTCTTTCATGAACTTCCAGCATAACCTTGGGGTCTGGTATCCTCAAATACAATATAGGATAACTCCATCAAATCCCCATTTTTGGATTATCTTCTCAAGGATGGGACCACTTTGGAGGGTGAACTACACGGTAAATCACTGGATACACTCACATTGAGCTCTATCTATCATGACATTTCCATGTTTGAGGTACTCAAAAAAATGTGTCATCCAATAAGGTGTATCTTCTTTTGTGGTAGGGAAATTAATTGGTCTTAACATCAAAGAATCAGTAGTAGTGTTGATTAGCTTTTTATTTTTATCATCGTCAAAGGGGAAGAGAGATATGACTCTTCAATGTGCCACATGGACAAAAAGGTCACCCAATATAGGCTCAACCAGAGATTCGGCATGACTAAATAAGGAATAAAAACAACCATTCTACGATCGAGGGACACAAGTGAACTCATTAAAATAATGTAACGAAGCCATAAGCTAGCGAGTGCACTCTAATAGGGTCACAAGCTTTGGCTTTCTGATAGAGAAGCCACCATTGATATGCTTGATGACTTTTTTAGAGTCCCCCTTCACATGTAGGTGGGGAACATCACTCCTGAGGGATAGATCCAGCCAGTGATGAGAGTCTGAAAATCTTCCCCATTGTTGGTGCATACTTATAACAGTAATAATGATATTGGAAAGAAATAATATGTTGGTTTTATGAAGATGATATCCAATCCAACTATGTTGAGTCTCAGATATATGATCCTTTTATCGGTTGGGCCCTATGAGGATCCATACAAAGTGAATCTTCCCACATGAAGCAACTTGATCCACAGAGAAAATGGAATCTTTTGGAAATTCAGGGTCCAGAAACTACTACGAGGGGGGTTAGATGGGCTGCTATAAAATGTTACAGTTTTTGACTATTGATATATTTATGTGTAATTAACATGATTTGGAACCCTGAAGGATCATTGTCTCTTAGACACATGACTTTTCAACATAAAGAGTTTCAGAATATACTTTAGTGGATCCACACAAGAAACCATATACATCTCGTGATGCAGTAGATAATGTTAAAAATTATGAAATGTAAAAACTAGTGTGTGGCATCTCTTCTTAGTAGGGAAATATTTGAACTACGATTTGATGAGCTTGTAGCTGAGAAAGTAAAAATTATTAGTTATCACTTTATTTTTTTTCAAGTTGAGAAGGTTACCTAGGAATCATTACAAGTCATTCACATAAAGAATCAAAATCTTTCCATTGATTGGTGGTATTATAATAGGTGGATGTGTTACATACTACTTGATCTCCTCAAAAGTGGCCTGACAATCATCATCCCATTGGTTGAAGACACCTTTTTTCATGAGTATATAAAAGGGATTATATTTTCCACCCACATTCACAATGAATTAGCGTATATAGGCTAAGTGGCCTTTTAATCCCAATATCTATCAACAGTTACTCAGAGAAGGAATCTAACTAATGGCCATCATCTTCGCTGAAACAATATCAATACCTCTTTATTTGATGACGACGTTGATAAACTTCTCAGTGGTAAACTAAAAGGAAAACTTCAGGGGATTCATAATTAGATGGTGAAAGAAGAGGATGAAAAACTCTTTATCAAGATCTCTGAGATGGTTCTGACGCTGGTGGGATGTGACAACCAATCATCAACATATCATTCCTTGAGTGTCTTGGGATTCAGTTTGAATATTACATTCATAGGACATAGGTAGGTGGCTCATCCTTTATTTGACCAAAAGGCATTACCTAATATTAGATGGTACCCTACAGTACCCCAATGGTGGTCAATTATTTTTCATTAGGGGACATCAAAATAAGTTTATACCCAGAATAACCAGATATGATGGAGAGTGCCTAAATTCCAATAGAGGCCTTAATAAACAGATTTGTGACATGGAGGGGAAAATTATCATTCGGACAGTGATAGGTGAGATCTCGAAAGTCGACATAGAATCTGGTATATCTATTCTTCCTCCAAATAAGAACGATGTTGGTTAACCATCTAGGATATGGGAATTTCTTGATGAAGTTGGAGTTAATGAGCTTATCTAATTTGTCCTCGACAATGACACCATGAGAAGGTTGCATCATTTTGGGAGGATGTTTCAACTCTTGATGGCTTTCAAGGAGACCAAGATGGTGGATAACGATCCGAGTATATAGTTATAGAATCTATTCATTGCCGCAAGATTATAAAAAATGATGCTGCTTTAGGACATCCATGTACTATTGTTTCTCTTCCAAATACATAGCAATGTTTATTAATGTTGGCCTCATATCTACTTCGGTACTGAGATTCAACTATACCAAATCATCGGCATTGGTGGAGACACCTTTTTCCAATGTAGGAGGGGAATCCTCCTTATCTCCCCCATTATCCGAGATAGGGGGATTGATAAGAGGAGATGGTTCATCCAAGTGGAATGATCTATGGGAACACTTGTTTTTTCATCAACGGTGGTAGAAAAGTTTCTAGGGGAATCCCACACTACTACAACCATGGATGCAAAGGTTATTGAACCAATTAAATTTGACCTTCAACATAAGGATACATGTTTGATAATATCAATTAATTAGTGGAACATTTTTTTGAGTCGGTTCAACAAGGCTCATTGAAACAAACAACTATTTCTTACTTTGGTTTATATGTGGTGAACATCCAGATACCTTACAGGGGTAAGTGGCTCTGTAATCACTCGATATTTATTAATGTTTGTGTATAAAATATTCTTACACCACTCATTATACCTAGGAATTTTTTCCAATCATCTCAAAAACAATGAAGTATTATCCCATGTATATGGTTGTGTCTTCCAGTCATAGAATTGGGATAATGAAGGCATCATTCAAATGAATCAATGAGTCAGCCAATGTAAAAGTGGGTTGAGAGTTATTAGGTTTAACCAACTTTGACTTGATCTATTAATAGTATAAATCTAATTCGAAGGGTTTTAAAAGAGGTGATGGGAAAAAATCACCTTGGAGCACACTCACTTGACCGTTGAGGGAGTATTTGAGGCATTGGTAATATGAAGAGGGAGCTCCTATGAGAAGATAGAGTAGGGGTCCACCCATCAATTCATGGTTGGTGGTTTTCTACAAGACAACCATGAATTCAGTTATAAAATTGAATCCACCAAACTAGGTCTTCAAGTGAATCATTGCACACTCTATGTTCTTAGTGCTATCATAACACTGAATGTTTAGGTCAGTGGGATTCAAATTGGATTCAGAATATCCTAGCCTATGAAGCATTCAGGTTATGATGGGATTAATCCTAGAACCTATGTCAAAAAAGAAAATTTTTTCCTTTCACTCTATTGAAAATGATAGTGATTTATAGTGGGAGAATGTGCCCATATACAGGGGAGCCTAAATCTATTCCAAATAATTAGATGATGGCTTGGAGTTCTGCTAGTTTAACTTTCTCAGTGTGGAAGGCATCTACTACCACTACCTCTATTTAGAACTAGATGGGGCCTCTAAATGAGTTGTTTAAGGCCTCACACATCTATTCAAATAGGAAGAGGGACTCTAGTATAGAGATTTGCGATAGTTTTGGAATGATTCTTATGCACATCGTACTTTTGTGTTAGATGCACACCAACATGAAGTTACTCAATTGTAAGAGGTATGAGGACACTACTGGTCAAGCTAGTAGATCATTACTAGTGTTGGGGATATTCTATTTCTCACTAGTTGAACCATGTAAGACTAATAATATGTGAATAGAGGATGAATGAGTTCTAGCTGCAGTTGGGTGTGACTGATCATGATAGAGTCATAGAATCTGTTCCTGGTCAAGTAACATGAATGATGGTAGAATAGAATCTGACAAGACTGGATAAGAGGATTGTGCATGCATAGATTTACGCTAATCCAAACATCTGGCCTCGATAGTGTGTAAGACCTTGACATAAGAACAAACATGTTCATTCTGATGATTTACTTACCCACAACCACATAGATGAAGGAATCAACCGATAACAGTAAGATCATATTCTTGGGATTCCTCAACATCGGGGACAATGTATTGGTCCACCAGTTTGACGGTATTCCTCGAGGAATATGCCTAATCATCTTATGAAGAATCCTATAACAATGGGATAATTCTAATGGAAATCACCGTCTATGGGTTCATGAAGTCACTGAGAGTATGGGATGGAATTGGAATCAGTGGGGGGATCTCTTCCACTTGCACAGTCGGGTCCTACTCATCAGGGAAGTAGAAGTTCTATATGTACATGTAGAAATAGTTTAGGAAGGATGAATATCCAATTCAGTAAGCTTAGGCTGATTCAAACTAGAATTAATGACACCTTTGGTGTGAGAAACTACTATACGGGCTATCTATTTGTCAAACTTCTATGACGTGAGGCTGGAGACCTGGTATCATTCACTTTGGTTGTCTCTGTTAGTCTTTCTAGAAACACATACCACCTTATCTAGAGCAGGATCCAACCTGACTTTATCTTTTTCAACCTAGTCATGGATCCATTCCTTAAGCACATAACAATATATGATTTTATTCCCAAGGAATCAGTGATAAGGGATGTAGTTGGGGTGATCCATGAGATCAGAATCTGGGGGCATCATGTACTCTAGAAACATTAGGAATCCCTAATCCAAGGAAATTCAGAAATAACTGGGGACCTATATGTTATTTAATGATTTGCTTCGGTTTTTCCTATTGATGAAAGGTAATCTTTGATCTTGTACATAGTAAGCATATAGAGACTATATAGGGGTAGAATCCAATTTCCTCATCAAGGAGGAAGTACATAATGTGGTGGGATCAGTCGAGTATGAGGTACACGATGTTGGGCCTAAGGTTGGGCCCAATGTTTCTATCCTTAGTGAGGCTATAGACACAACTCTACTATTAATAATTAGAGAGGTAGGGGAGCCTCTACCTATAAGACAAAAGTAGTCTTATATTTTGTGTCTCTCCTTATAGGTTTTTAAGAGGAAATGGTCATGCCTACATGGATTGCAACAAAACATCTTCTAGGCGATGTTCTTAGTCTGAAATAGCTTGGAATCCACATGGGAAGTTTTCAATGTTAAGAGAGGGGACCAATTCTGCCTTCAAATTCCCAACACACATCGTCAGTATATGTTCATGAGTATGTATTATATTGATTGAATATGTGAGTCCCTTCCACCTACCAAAAAATAAAATGATTAACCCTTGTGGTCATTTCTTAAAAAAAGATGTCATCAATACTAGTCTTCCATGTGGTGAAACTGAATATATACAAAAAATTCTTGTGATGATCTTCCCAAAACATTATGGATCCATTTGGTAACTAGATGTACCAGATAATTACAAGACACTCTAGAGTCTACATGAAACACCAAAGCAGGTGGGGTTTCCTCATGTTCTAGAGTTCTCAGGCTAGGTCCACACCTCAAAATAAAGTGTGCTAGATGTAGTAGTTGGATTCTCATCCCATTGAAAGAGGAAAAATAAGGTTTTATAAATATAATGGTGTGGAATATTGTATACCCATGACAGATACATCGTCCAATCAGGTTGGACTTCCACCTATAACGTTTAGAGGGTCTCAGGGCACACAATGATGGTGACCTTCGGATCTTCCTTGTTGGGGTTTCAATTTTGGTGGGGACTCCGAACCACCAGTGCATTAGAGGTATTTAAAAAATTATAGGATGGCCTAGTGACTCAAAGAGTAACTCAAGAGTCTTGTGTGGTGGTATGAGAAACCTAAGGAACTACCAGGGGACAACATGAATTAGGTCCCAAGGAGGGTTTACATTATGTTTAGGCTTGTTTTATATGCATACCGCAACCGTTTACCATAATATCCAGACTCTACCATTCACAGTGTGATGGGTTTTCAATATAAGTGGAATAGAACTTACTATGAATAATCTATTACTAACCATGCTACCTTAGTGGAGGATGTATGGGGTCACACTGAGGATCACCATATTCTGGACTCCGTCTTGCAGGATGCTCGATAAGGAACATATAACTGAGCCATTTCAATTCGTAAAGATGTCGGTGAGAGGAAACCATGGAAAGGTCCACCTCTACATTCTACAACAAAGTAGATGTTTTATAAGGCATAGAATCCATAGTTTGTAATTTACCCATGTTGGGGTCTTAACTTATTGGTAAATAATTTGAGGGCACCTTAAGGCCTATCATCTACCTTTGTTGGATAGTGACAACATCCAGGGGATCCAGCAGGTGATGTGCTACTCCAAGGGGTGGGTCATCTTTTTTGGACCCAACATTGGTTTCATTCACCTTTCATGTTCTGAGCTCAGACATATTGAACATGATTACACTTGTATGTATATCCTTGATGTCAATAGGTAGGTCTGGCTATCGAAAGATCATTCTGAAGTGGAGAGAAGAATATAGCCCCAATCCCCAGATCTATACATACGTAGATGTATCATTGATGATTATACATTGCATATAGAATCTATAAAGATAATTCTAATAATGATCTTAGAGACAGTTTAGCATTCTGGGTGTTGACCCATAGTATGTGCGGTTAAGTCCAACATGAGACACTACTGGAAGATGTCATCGAAGTGCTTCAAACTCTTTAGATGCACCAAAGGATGGTTCTGAAGGAGGAAATGCATTTAATAGATATTCTAACAAATGAACATGACTTCATCTACGGAGAAAATTTCTAGAATGTCAAATTATGGAGTCTTGATTGGCCAGAACATCTCAGATAACTTGTTCTCCCCAAGAATCTCCCATTAAAATATTCACATAGTATGGTTTTTCATCTCTTTATTTCACCCATCATCAACTACAGGTGGATCAGGAACTTATAATAGAACTGATGAATACCATTTTGGTGGTGAAATGTTCATTAGAGATAATTCTTCATGAGATGAAGAGAACCGGAAGATTGATTCTTCTCCTAGGGATGGTACTAGTGCATCATCATGTCCCAAAAGGATGGGGGTGTTGACTGTTACTTCAGGAGTGGAGACCATTTTTGTTGGAGGTGGATCTGGCTAGTTCTATATATCTGTCACACCAAAGGAAAACTTTATATGATGTGTTGTTGAGGTAGAGAACAATCACGGTGATGATAGATAGGAATACACCACAAGACCTTAGAAGGGAGATAAATCTTCCTCCTCTTGCATGATTCTGTAGAAGGCTTCAGTGATCTCGTGCATGTCACTTTTAGGGAGGAAGGAACTAAAATTCAAGGTTCATATCCTATACCCTAATGTATAAGATCATGATTAAGGTTCCATCTCTGATTCAAACTCTACTTTAGGATCTAAAAAGTGGACTGGGTAGATGATGGTCTGGCACTTCATTGAGTTATTGCTCTGGCGGTAACAGTTTCCTTCTACCCTAGGATGGTTCTTCAGTGAATGGTATATTTTTTGAATTGGGAGGATATTAAAATATTTTATCACTTGGGAATGGAGGACCTCCTCTTTTGGTGAGGTAGGGTGTGAGGGTAACCAAGGAAATTGTCTAATAGAACACAAGGAAGACCATCATGCAAGTTTCTAGATGTGTGGGGATATCCTATTGGGCATAGAGTGATGAGGCGGGGAGGAACTCCACTGAAGATAAATGTAACATGGGTAGGAACCCCATGTTCATTTGTGCTAGGTTGAGGAAGTCCTTCACTCTTCTTGATAATAGTGCATGGAGGATAACTTCTGGTGGTAGTGATGACTTGGGGAGGTCTGTTACATTAATATCCTATGATATGAGTAAAACATCTATACTAGGGATGATTATATAGGGAGGACCACCATGTTTTGAGTAAAAAATATAGATAGGGCCTCCACGTGGAATAAAAATGGTAACATGAGGAGTAACTCCATGATATGTTTGGAAGTGGGGAGGACCTCCACTCTAGTTCAAAATATTACAGGGATGAAGTTTGACCCTCCTTTGACATTTTACCTACAATTAGTATCAATATTTTTAATGAAAACACCCTAGAATAACTCCTATATTTAGGGGATATTATGATCCCCCCATCAAATAAAAATAGGTTAACTCCATTGAGAATATATACCTTGTCCTCGGGGTGCTTACAAGAAGAAAATGGTGTGTTAGATGTCATTTTTTTTAATGGGGATGTAGATAAATGGTGGACATTGATCAAAAGCATGAAGTCCAAGGAGGAAATTATTTCCATGTAATGTGAATATTTCCAGAAAATATTTTTCATCAAATATTTTCCCCAAACTCTCTATCATAATATGGAGAGGGTTTTCCTCAGTCTAAAGAAAAAGGACGATGAGTCTATGGGGATTTTTGAAGGAAACATCATAATAATTTCATGATACAGTTTATACATCATCATGAATATAGAAAGCATGGTGGGTTGATTCTTTATTAGATAATTTTGGAGTCAAAAAATCATTTGTGATTCAAGACATGTAAAAGTTTGATTAGATTTTTTATTGTTCCCTTAAGGTTGAAATATTGATTATAGACTCTCAGTGGCCTTGTAGGACCAAAGTAAAAAATAATAAAATAGAGTTTAATATGGGATGATCAATAGATAAATCCCATGGTAGAATTAATTATAAACATATTGTGTGTCATAGTTGTGGGAAAAAGTAACTTGGGAACAATATAGAGGAAACCAATAGATGATTCAAATGTAGAAATGTGGGGTTACTGGATAATAACTTCCAAATAGTTATGAAGAATTCCAATAATGTGTAAGAGGAAAGGAAGTTTCAATAATAAAACACTCATATTTTATTCTAGTATTTTGATTTCGTGGAATATATTCATTATATGAGCCATTACCCTATGCCAACAGTTGTTTGGGAAAATCAACAAATTCCACTGTGGGGAAATTTTTGCATCCAAAGTATACACCAGAGTGATTAACCATGGGTTGTGCTCGTACTCTTCATCAAAAAGAATTATGGATCGATTTACCATGGCATTGATTATTATGAGCTCAAAAAAATCATGATAAAGAAAAACTATCCCCTTCCATTAACAGATGAATTGATCGACAAATTACAAGTGGCCTAGTATTTTTCTATAGTGGACCTATTGTCAGGATATCACCAATTAAAGATGAATAAAGAAGATATTACCAAAACTACATTTTGAATATGGTTTGCGAACTATGATTTCATGGTTATTCCCTTTAAATCACTAATTATACAATAGTTTTCATAGAAATAATAAATGGTGTCTTTATAGATTACCTTGAAAAATTAATGGTAGTCATTATAGATGACATTTTAAAATACTCCATGGGAATGGTGGAATAATAAAATCATTTGAATACTGTTATAAAGTTATTTTGAAGGGAAAAATTATATGAAAATTATAGTAAATATGAATTGTACATGGAGAAAGTATCATTCTTAGTGCATGTTGTCACTAGAAATGGAATATTTATGGACCCCTGTAAGATAAAGAAAACTGAAGAGTAGCCTAGGATAATATATATAATTGTGATCCATAAGATCCACGGTCTAAATGGATGCTATAGATTATTTTTTCAGGAAATTATCATGATTATTAACACCAATACCACAGATGACTTATAAGGGAGTGATGTTTGTTTGGACCAATGAAATTGAAGGCAACTTCAATGAGTTGAAACATATTCATATCACTATAGTAGTACTCATATGTCCACTGAGTGAGGAAATATTTGTGGTATAAAGTGATTCTTCAATGATTTTAATAGGTTGTGTACAAAGGAATAAAGAAAAATTGATAGAATGTGGCTCATGGTAGTTGAAAATTCATGTGAAAAACAATCCCAAATATGATTTGGAGTCAGGGGTTGCAATCTCCACACTACAAATCAGGCTTCATTATGTCTATAAGAAGAAATGTGATGTATATATTGATCAGAAGATCCTAAGATATATATTAATAAATAGTAATCTTAATATGAACATGAAAATATGGTTAGATGTCATCATGTACTATGACTCCTCAATCCACTATAATACTAGAAAAGAAAATAATGTGGATGATGTTTTATGTAGAAAGAATCCAACAACATTATACGTAATAAGAATTTATAAGGATCCAATTTTATTATATTTTTAAATTATGGACCACATAATAATTAATGAATGAACATCATAAATCCTTTGTAAAATGATTTGTCAACCATACCTTTTAGGGAAAACAATGTATGCTAAAAAATGATGTGGAAATTTAAAAGAAGATGGAATCTATTGAAAAATGGAAATCCTTAGAGTTTAAAAATGATGATGATGTAGTCATAAGATTATGATCATTATTCTATTTAATATCTAATCCACATATAAAAAATATATTCTTAATGATATACATAGCTCATGTTTCTATATTCTCTCAAGAAGTATAGATATTTATCAAGATCTATAATAGTACTATTGGTGGAAAAACATGAATAAGGAGATCACTGAATATATGTAAATGTAAACAGTATATAAGAAAGTGAATGATGAAAGGAAAAATGCTAAAGGGATGATGCAATCATTACCCATACTAACATGGAAGTGGAAAAATCAACATGGAATTTTTCACTATAATTCTAAAGATATCTAGAGGAAAAAATGATGCATGGGTCATTGTAGATCTTTATACTAAGATGAATCACATTATAACTATTTTTGAGGACTTCACAGTTTATTAAATTGAAAAAATAGACATTAGAGAAGTGGTGAGACTGTATAGTGTTCCACTATAGATTTTATCTAATCGATATCTGATATTTACCATTGTTTTTGGGAAAAGACTCCAAAAATAACTAAACATTGAGTTAACATCAATATGGATAATCATCCTCAAACTAATGGCTAATTTGAATGGACACTTCAGAAATTCAAAGACATGTTATGATCATGTTTTATGGACTTAAAAGGAGGAGGAGACCAATATATAACACTCTTCATTTTCTCCTATATTAATATTTTTCAATTTATATTCATAATGGATCAAAATGATTCCCTTTATGGGAAGATATGTAGAACATTATAAATCTAGGATTATGTTGGTTATTATAAGATACTATGATTAGAAATGGTCAAATACATAGTAAAGAAGGTGAAAACCACTCAGCAACATATCTCAGTTGCCGAAAATCAACAAAATATTTATGCACCCAATCATCGATGAGATATACTATTTATAGTTGGATACATTTTATTCATTCACATATAACTAGGGAATAAAATCATGATATTTTGGAAGGTATGAAATATTGGTTTCTTGTACATTAGTCCATTTGAGATCTGTGACCGTGTCCAAGTTATTTCATATTGAATTGAATTTCTCCCTACCATGTCTTAAGTTAATGATGTATTCCACGTATCTATCCTGATAAAGTACTTATCAGATCCCTAATAGGTTCAGAATTTAGAGTTGGTATAGTTGATAAATGAAATCTCTTGTAAGGGGAAATATGTTAAGATATTGGACCACTGAGATAACATACTATGAAATGGGATTACAAAACAGATAAAGTATTATTTTAGAACCATAAATAAGAATTATTTTTATAAATTAAAGAACCTAAACCATTTGATTAGATACATGACTATTGGAATAGTAATGTTACCATTTAGAATAGTAAAATGGCCAGTAGAATAGTATCCCCACCTATGAAGGATTATATAAAATTTAGTAAACATATAAATTGAAATTTGATATATTTATATCATGGGAAAAGAATGAAATGTTTTCAAATTGATAAATTATGTATTGATATTTATCTGAAATATAAATGATTATTTACATTATTATAATTAATATTATTATTTAAAAGATTATTTTCCAAAAAATTGACTCATAAAAGAATAATTTGTATTTTATGATTATAAAATTACTCAATGTGTCCTATATTAAAATTTCAAAGTGTTATAAAATTAGTTATAATTTTATAGTTGGTATTTTTCAAATAAATTAAATTTTAATTAGTAATTAAATTTATCATATGTAGTAAAATATTTTCATAAAATGGAGTTTATTTTTTATTTTTACATGTCATAAACACTTATTAGGGTAATTATTTGGGGGTTTTCTAAAATAGTTAATTTTTTTGGTGAATACTAAAATACAATAATTTGTTGTATATGAAAAATAAAAGAAATATTGATTCATGGATGGTATATGGTTCATTTAAAAACCATTTTCATGAAATAACATGAAATAATTACTATACATGGACATATAAATCCACACTATTGATATTATTGATCTAAATTAAAAAAAGGAATAAAATAATCCAAAAACACCTCTAACCTCCATTATAAATACCACCCATCTCCACCTCTTATAGCGACACCTCAAAAGCCTTGAAGATTTTTCATATTCTTCCCAATACTCTTACCTTTTATTTCCCCCTAATCCAAGAGCCTTTTTTCACAATAAAATATCAAAATCAAGTTCCTTATTGAGGTTCGTAAGGAGAATTAATTCAAGAGTTAAAGTCCTCTTTCATTTTCATTTATTCTATTTTCATTTTCTTTCCTATTAAACTCGTCACATCCGATAATATAAGTGAAATTGTCTCTCTGTTATATTTTATATACTACTATATTATTGTTTTAATGAGACAACCCATCATCAATTCTCTAAACCTCTTATTTTGGGCTCAAAATGAATTCATCATCCGTGATGTGTAGATTTATCAGATTTAAGGAAGACGATTTTTCAATTTCCATTAACACCTTAAAATATAGTAATAAAACCATATTAATGATTAATAATTATTATAAAATAATTATTACATCTTATATAATGTCATGGAACTATTATATGAACATAATATTAATCATTAAAATAAAACTAGTTTCTGATGATCAAAAAACTCCAAAATAATATAAATAGTTATCATTACACTTTTATTTAATAAATCGCCATCACACATAGAAAAAATGAAATACAATGACATTTAATATTATTTAATTTTATTAATATCATATAACTTTAATTTGGTGAATCTCTTCTCATTTTGCATGATTTTTTATAGATGTATACAATTAAACTGATAATAAAAACCAAGGAATCGATCACTCTCAGAATGATGAAATTGAATCTCATAACTCACCAAAAAGATGATACATGAACTGAATAAAATTATAATAAATAATATTTATAAATATAATATTTTCTTAATTAATTAATTAATGGATATAATTTTTTTATCTGTGACATTATGTTCTAGTGAAGAACACTTTTGGAAGTAAGGACTTGGATTATCACCGAACTCTAAATTTACATTTGGAATAGACTTTCTCTCTCTAAAAATGTAATTATTATTATTTTAAATATTTATTATTATATGTTATGATTTTATGTTCCAAAATCATGAATCCTAATCGTATTATCATTTTGGATGGGTAAATACGTGTTTTAAAAATTTTCCCTTCACAATTTGTCCAGATAAGCAATCCTAATTATTGGGAACTTCCAGATTTCATAAAAATTTTAAAGGGAACTAAATAATCTATATTAATCCATTTTTTCATAAATTGATAAATTTATCATGAATTTCTATATTGGAATATGTTTGGTTTTGTACAATATATTTTTCATTTTCGATGTAAAAGTATCTAAAACATTTCACTTCAAATGCAGCAAAGTTGCTAATTTCAAATGTTTATTAAATTTTTTTTACATGTTTTAAATTAGTTTGGGAATAATTTATCATTATATATTTCTATTTTTACCTATTAATCTCCATTTATTATTAAAATCAATAATCTCATAGACACATTTATGATACATCCATTATTTTTTATTTTTGACATTGTTATGATATCAAATTATTTCCATGGGTAACAACTATGTTTATACCTTATGTTGGATTATTATTGTGAAACAGATATGTGTGTAGAGGTTATGATTGTTGTGACTAGATATTTATTCATTGCATTGGATATTGTTTAGGCTTGTGAGATTTTATATTGAGATAGGGAGTGAACCTTTTTACTTTATGGGACTTGTTCTATATGTGAGTTGGTTAAATAATTTAGCCTGAACTCATACACTACAATGTTCAATGGCCTTGGATGTTATCCTTGACTCATTATTATGTCATTTTTTATGTAGTTATGATATTATTTTGATTCCCTGATAACTTGATTCCATGTTTTAGATGTCTGGTATCTTTATGTTTATTCATGTTCCATTCTATTTTTATGTCATAATGTTCTGACATCTTAACCATGTTTTATTATTTATTTGTATGAATTATTACCTTACATGGATTTTTTATCAAATTCTTTTTCATATATTCAATCGGTTATCCTATACAGATGTTGGAGCTAAAAGGATGTTATGATATTTTATGTAAATTAGATAAAAGATCTTTTAATTTTGGTTTCATTCTTTTTTATTATGTAGAGAATCTTCCAAATCGCTTGAATTTCTAATCCTTGGAATGTATTATTTTAGAAATTATGCTTAAAATAATGTAATAAAATGAGTAAAAGTTTATGGCCCCTGTAATATCCACCTTCATAAGATACATAAGATGCATCAACCATGGATATCCGTCCATATTAAACCTTTCAATAAATTTATCTCAACTCTACCTCCCTCACATACTACAAAAAGTATAGGGGTCACTTCCATCTATTAAAGATAAAAATTCCTCATTATTCTATCAAGGAGTACTACAATGAGTGAAAATACATAGACACCACCGCAAATACCCTTGATCGGTACTTACTACTAAGGGAAATAGCTCCATAATTTCCCTATATAAAATTATAGAAGATATTGATGTTATACTCTCATAGAAACTACAACAAAAACGAATACATTGGTTCACATAACTTAGAGTAAATATGATCTAATGAATATTATAGTATATATAGACTTTTAAACACTCGCTAACATGGTATTTCCATTACGTTTTCAAGTTAAAAACTAAAAATTTCAACTCAAAAAACATGGTTTATGTAGTTATGCTCATTGAAACTAAACTATCTAAACACATAAAAAATCACCTCATATATCTAGATCATCACAAAAACAAGTCTATATATCAAGGAATAGAATAACACTATATAAAAAAATACTTCATCTTGAAATGTCAAGTCATGTGTTCTCTTAAATTGCTTATTTAGTTCATGAATGATCTATGGAATCACTATGCTAAAAAAATTGATTCCCTTTTTGGTAAGGGCATTTATAGTGGAAAAATTATTGTATTGGTCTTCCATTAATCAATAGAAGTACCCTATAGACCCAATTTTGTTACAAAATTGAATATAATATTGGTTGGATCCCGAGTGTACATTTTCATGATATTTAGTAGCTCCATAACTACAATTCCTTATGATATGATATTCCCCATGAAGTGAAAATCTCAAATAAAAAATCAACAAGGGGTTTCTATAAAAATCGTTCTCATGAATTATATCTGGTAAAATATTAAAAGTATCAACAAGATTTTACAAATACCCTGAAGTTATAATTATGTCACTAATGGATTTTATAACATATTAGTTATATAAAGGTTTAATGGTCTAGCTCATACGTTCCATGAAAATTATGTGGGAATTCATCAAATTAATGGAATTCACTAGAGAATAATAATTAAATTGAAACATTAAAATGAAATCATTTAAATATCCTCCCACAAACCACAAGTTTTTTATATCGAAACATAATAATTACCATTGATACCCACTTTTCTCCTGTCATTCAGTTTAGGTGGTTGTCGATCCTTTATAGAGGCCATTTATCATTGTATATCAAATGTTTCAAAAGATGATATTAAATAAACAGACATAATCTTACGTAACCTACCTTATAGAACATCAATATATATTCCCATGGAGGCACACTGTGTTTAATGAAACCATTCCAAATGATTTCCTCCATATGCAGCTTTAACAACATGAGCATAGTTGTGGATAGATAATTAGATATAGAAAATATAGGAATAGAAACAGTGTATATATTGATATATAATTCAACTATTTAATTGTGGGTTATCCATAGATCATTCATTTTATAATTTTATTTGTAATCCTCCATAACTAAAAGGCCTTGATCATCTGAGGCATCTACCATATAAGAGACGAACTCTCCAACTGATGGGTGATTATCTAAAACAACATATTTCTAGGAATGTTTCATTTCTATTGAAGGTATCACTCAACCATTAAGGAGAGTTTTTTTCCATAATATCATTAACACATAACTCTATTAATTATTTATAATATTTAGAGATTTTTAAAGAACATTGTGTTCAATAACATAGATAATAGGCATCTCTAAGCATAAAAAACCAGAATATAGTAATATTAAAATGTTATTGTTATAAAATAGTCCTTATATTAGTGGGTATGAATAGAATTAACTGAATAATGGAATATAAATAGAGATAATATGCAATAAAAATTTATTCATTAATTTTTGTGAAGTACATACTCATTTTTAGTAATGAAATTATACAATTTAAAAAATATAATTTATTTAATAATGTGTTTCATTGATTTTTAAGAGGGAATATTTTATTTAATTTCAATATGTCTTTGTTTTCCTTGATAATTATGATATTATTTTTTTAATTTACCTTTCCAAAATTATCCTTGTGTGGATATTTGTTATTTTTTGGAAAATAATAATTTTTTAGTGAATAATAAAAAATACTGATTATATACACTGTCAATTTTTCATTAAAAATTCACATTATGATATTAATTTTAACATAAATTAATACAATCATACTTTATATATATATATATATTAATTATATTTCATTCTTCTTTATATGTGATAATTTTTATAAGATCACTTTTTAACTTAAAAACTTATTTCTCTAAAAAATATTTTACATCTCATTTTACACATTTGTAATTAAATATTTTTTTATTTATAAGAAATGAATTTTTTTAAATGAAATCAATTTCTATATACATTATCTCAAATTTATATTACTATGAATCTTCAATATTTTCTAATGAAGTTATGTTTTTTTACTATTAATAAAATAATGTTTTTATAAAATACGATGCCTTTTTCATATCAAAAGATAGAAATTTTATCAAAGAATTTAATAAAATTATATAATTAACAGTGTATGAAAATATAAAAAATATCCTATTAAAACAATTAAAAATAATGGAAATATATTTTATTTCATGATGTGTATGAATATAATTTTCATTAACTATTTACTGTTTCTGCAGCACTAGAAAATTCAAATATAGTAACCAAAAGATAATATTTGAGATATAATAAATCTGTTCAATTTTCTATAGAATTATTATTAATACTATTTAGGGATAGATTCTATTTTTTTATTTATATAAAAGTAAAATTAATAAAATTTTAATGCAATGCTCACGCAGATTTACAAAATCCAAAATTACATATTAAAAAAAATTCTTGACATCGATGTGGGTATATATAAATATATATTGAATTTAACATTTTTAATTTTTTTATAAATATTTACTTTATTATATTTTTTTAATTATTTTTTAATTTCATAAACATTATCTTAAATTTCTATGAAATGCTGACACAATACCTTTGCAGGTAGTTTAAGAATCTTGTAAATGATTTTAGAGATTATAAAAGTAATTTTTTGGGTGATTTGACGTTTTAAACAAATTATCATAGTAGATATTATATATTATAAATTTTTTAATGTTCTATAACGGAATTCTAGTTCTTTATTTTTTTTCAATGTAAAAAAATGAGAATTGATTTAATAATTACATTAATAGAATTTTATGTTAAATAAAATATTAATAAAATATTTAAAAATTAATGAGATATAATCAATAGAGAATTTATTATTATATGTCGTTAAACATTAATCACGGGTCCCTTTATGGTCAATTTTTTATCTTATAATTAAATTTAAAACCCTTTAATATTGTAAATGTTTTTACCATGGTTTTGGATATGATTTGTTAATAATTGGTTTAATCCAAAATATAAGGTTTAAAATGATATATAAACATGTAAAAATATCATTTGATGATTATATTAAGATTATATCCCTCTTAGAATATAATGAATTTCATTGTTGAACCATTTTAAATGAGTTTGAAACAAATTATATTATAATAATTCATGTATTTCAAAAAAAAATTAGTGATATTTTTTATAAAAAATAATTTAATAACTGATTTAAAATGCATTATTTTTTTTATTCATCCATGTTAATGGGATATGGGTGAACATATCTACCATTTTTCATTTCGGCGACACATATTTTTTTCAAGTAGCTTTATTGACCACTAAATATTAAACGATGTTGAAATAACATTAATTATAAAACGTGTTAACGGGAGTATAAACAAAGATATATGTGTGGAACATAATAAAAACATATCCAAATTTTATTTCATGATAATGTTTCAATATATACACGTAATTTATTTCAATTATATAAATTATTTCAGAATTTTAAATAAATATTAATTTAAATTAGTTGCAATCTATAATAAATTTCAATAATATCAGTCCCCAAACTTATAAAATAACACCTCCTATCCTCGCTTGATAAGACCTTTATAGCTCATATGTTCTTCCATTACAATCCAAAATATCTTACTAAAATCCCTCCTTGGATTCTATAGGTATTATTTTTGGTATAATACAAACCATAGAGGGCTTAATGATTAAAGAAATCGAGGTTTTCTGAATAATTGGTACAAATTTTATCCAAATGTTATATATTCATTTCATCAAATATATTATAAATATATAAATAAAAAATGATAAAATAAGAAGTAAAATATCATAAAAATATTGGTACATTTTTTATTTAATAACATATATCCATGCCCACCTCCATCAAATGGTAAATGAAACCATAATCAGTGTGTACGACAATCTACTGCCTCGAGAAATGATGTTATTTGTTTTCCATCAACACAAATCATGGAAGGTTAAAATGATTTATTTAATATATATATATATATATATATCTGTGTGTGTGTGTGTGTAGTATTAAAAACTATTTAAATAATGTAGAGATAATATTTCATCCACTTTCTTTCCTTTCTATATGTGGAAAAATGATAATGTCACCCATGCATACAAGTTGACTACCACCTCCATGAAGCGATGTGATTCATTTTTCAATAATAAGTGTTGTATATGATATATATAATTTTATTTAATGAGTTAATATTATCTTTATTATATTATATTATTAATTAAATATAAAATAATAGATATATTCATTATCTCAATTTTTTGAAAAGTGGAATGTTACTCATGCATATGTATGACTTATCATATTCATGATTATAATGTAATTAATTTTTCAAAACCATCAATCATGGTTGGTTATAAAAGTAAAATTAATGCATAAAAATTATAATTATTTAATTATTATTGTCATCTAGATTATTAAATTAATATATATTTTAGAACATTCAATATACCAAAGTAATTTTTAAATAAGGAACTGAACATCCAAAAAACATCCAATGTGGAATTACCTGATTATGTTATTAAATATGAAATTGCTAAAAAAAATTGGATTTTTGATAAAATAAAATTAATTTAAAATATTACTATATAAGTAAATAATTTATTAATTTTTATTATATATGTAACGCCCCAACCCCAGTTACCCAGAGTCGGTGCAATATTACATAACATTGGCATGATCACTAAAGATCAAGTCTCGAAAGACCGATTAGTTTAGTAGCCTTAGAATCACTAGATACATTCATAGTGATTACATTAAATCATAAAATGAAAACTACACAACAAAATGGTCTCCATAGTCCACACTCATATCCCCTCATGCTATCCTTGTAGGTCATTCATAAAATACATTTTCACATCCTGGGAAAAATAAAACATAGAAAGGGGTGAGCTTAGATGCCCAGTAAGGATAACAATATAGCGGAAACTTTCATAAATAGGCATAAACATTTAAAGCAATGTATAACTCAAACAAAAGTCTTTTAAACTTGAACTTCATAATAATATGATAGAAATAAAATGACATAATTCCATTTACTTATTCACATGGATATTCTAATAATCGAATAATTAAATGAAATATCAATAACCACTTTCATAATGATGGAATGCACAATTCTAGACTATCATAACCACATAGTCAAGGGCTTGTGCTAAGACTAAAAATAAGATTTTGTCAAGGCCTTTTTGCAGGACACTAGTTTGTCTCATGAGACCTACCTATGCATCTAGGAGTTATAGCAGGCTCCACCAGTCACTTACTAAGTCCAATGCATTCCTCATATAAACAGGTTTAAACATAACATAAACATTCGTATTAAAACTAACATACGAAATGTTAATATTTTCTATAGAAACCATGAATGGTATAAAAATAACACATCCATTTTCAATCATATCACATAACCCTCAATTAAATATGGATGTTTTGTATCATAATAAATCAACTTCAAATAAGCTTAAAATCCATCAAAGTATGTTGACGTAGATGAAATCAAAACTATTTGAGAGAAATATGCCTTTTTTGAAATAATTTAAAAGTAAAATAATTATAAAATAAAATATTTACTTTGAAAATATTCTTATAAGATTTTATGGGAAGCTTTGACAATTTTATAACGGCAGAAAACAGCTGCACCCGCCGTATAAGTTATAAAAGACATTCTTACCTTTATTTTGTCGAAAAGGTTAAAAAGGACCATGTTTGGAAAATGATAGAAATATTACTTTATAAACTTCTTATAAAAAGTCCACAAGGGTATAAATGAAATTAACCCATAGTCTTTAAAATAGTAAGAATGATTTGAAATACAATTTTAAGAAACATGGATATGGATGATAAAGAGGTCCTAGTAGATAATTACGTATAAACAGCCCCGGATAATGAAGAGATTGTGAAATAAACCCTTACCTTGTACATATCCTTGGTTAATGATAGGTTAAACTCCTGTATAATGGTTAAATAATTGTTATTAAATTATAAAATAATAATATACATTAATATGATATCATATAAGATCTTTTAACATTGATTTGTTAATAATATCTTAGTATTATCATCGTTTCGTGTGATAACAGATTCGTTTTCCATTATATTATTTGTTATGTTAGCCATATTTTTTATGGATGGGATGTATATTATTCATATCCAGAATTAAATCATGCCTCTAAAAATTATTTTTAATCATAAAATGAAATTTTTTCTTGAATGGATACGATGGAGAATGAATCTCATTGCGTTCGTGGAGACGGTAATCCGTATGTATGCATGAGTGACAATATCAATCTTTTGATATTAAAATAATATATAATTGGATGATATATCTTATATACATAATCATTATCATGTTATATTTATTATTTACATGAATTACACTTCATTATTATACCCATCCAAATAATAATGTATTGAATAAAAATTACACCAGGACGTGGAGACGGTAGGTCGTACGTACGCACGTATGGTGACATGTCATTCAAAGGATTGATAGAATACTGAATATGGTTGTACAATATATATAATAACATCACATAATATAAATTATACTGGAGTTATTATTTTAGAATGGAAATAACAAAGAAAGAAGATGTTGAAGAAGAAAGGAACTTGAAAGATGGTAGTGAAAACATTACCTCTTCTTTAGGTTCTTACTTTTTATTTGATCAAAAGGGCACCATAGGTCAGCTTTCTGATCAAAATAAGGCCTCTAGGTTGAATTGAGGGAAGTTGGGAGAATATTTGGGCAGGTTTTGGCCGATCCAAAAGGCTTTGTAGGAGTAAATTAGAGTGAAGGGGGAGTGCCCTTTTATAAGAGGGGTGAGGGGCACATTTGGAAAAGCTAGAAATATTATTTTATAATAAATTCAAATTATGTTTCTAATAGATCCAAAGTGACTTATTTAGAGGAAAAGGTGGGGATGGGTCTAAATCCTTTCAACCAATATATTTTAGATATGTTTGTGTCACTAAATTAAACATATCATTTATATTTAACTCTTAGTTAAATAGTTTGACATTTAACATGTCTCTTTGTATTTTTATAATATATGGTTAATACTTTTACCATATACATCCAAAAGAACCCCAAGTGGTTCATTAATGATATACCTATCATTATATAAGTATCTTGGATGAACCTTAGATTTTTAGGAATTGAATATCAATTAATAATGTAATATTTGTTTTAAAAACTCTTTTATGTCAAATTTGAAATTATTGGGTATTTAGTTTTTGATAAATTCACAACAGCATTATTACTACGAAATAAATTCATATAACAAATCATAATATGTCATATTAACCTATAAAATTAGTTTAATGCATAAAAATTTCCAAATTACATTTATTTGGGTATTTATAATAATATTTATCTTAATATTTCATTAATACAGTAATTACTGCATCATCGTTGTGTCATAAATAAATTAAATTATTTAATGTTTAAAAATTATAAATAAAATACCATTATGTATGAAATATTATTATATTTCTAATGAATTATTATAATCGAATTTATTTTATGTATAACCCTATATTAATTTTTTTTAGTAAATAAACTTTGATTTTAACTCTTTTAACTCTTCTTTAAATTAAATAATTATAAATGTCCTAATCTAATCCAAGTGGAACTAAATGATATTATTTTATTCCTAAGGTTGTTTTTGGTCGAGATAAAATTTTCAAATAGAATTAGGACAAGTGTTAGGTTAATATTAATATCATTTTTACCCTTAATTACCCTATTTACTTTTAACCGTAAAAAATAATAGTAAAAAGTTATTTTCACCAAAAATTATTTTTATCTTATTTAACCACATTTTATTACTTGATATTAACCATGTCTCTCAGATTTTCTAAATTCCACTCACAGAAGTGGTAAAATTGTGTTTTATGTGAATTTGCAAATTCTTCTATGATGTGGGTAAAAGACGGTGAAAAGTTCAATAAAATTTTTATATATCTAAAATTATTCTAAACTAACTTCAATAAATTACATTGAAATTATATAGTTATTATGTATCTATTTTGACCTTAATTAAATTTAAATAAAATAAATTATTATTTAAATAAAAATTTGGTTTTAAATTATAACTCAGTGTTTTTTCACAATTCAACAAAAATTAAAAAATTTCATAAAAATACCAAAAATTCACCCTAAGCTAATTTTGATATTTTGAATCCAAAAATGAAGTCTATTTTGAAAGATAAAATTTATAGAATTTTAAAAGGTAGGTATTACTATTCATAACAGCAAGTTTTATTGGGTGTGGTGTGTGTTAGAACTTGAAGTTGCGTATAACACATGTTACTGTATTATTCAAAGTGAAGCGTACCGTGGAAGATTGGGGTGTTAGATTCTCCCCTCCTTCAAATAATTTCATCCTCAAAATTTCTAGAATACTACCGTATGAAAAGACTCGGGTGATTCTTCATTATAAGTTTCTCGGGTTCCCACGTTGCATCTTTCATTTTATGGAGTCTCCATAGAATGAGTCGTCCGGTTTCTCAGCACTTGTTTTATTGTATCAAGAATCCTGACGGCCTCTTTGCAATAAGATAGATCGGGTTTCAGTTCTAATTCCTCGTAAGTAAGTACACGCGTTGGGTTAGGCATGTAGTTTCTCAATAGTGATACGTGAACACATTGTGAACTTTGGATAGACTTGGCGGCTTTGCGAAACGGTAATCTAGAGCCCCAATTCGTTCTAGAATTTCGAAAGGTCCTATGTACCTAGGACTCAATTTACCTTTCATACCGAAATGTATAACTCCCTTCCAGGGATATACCTTCAAGAAAACATGATCTCCTACCTAAAATTCCAAATCCTTCCTTCGGTTGTCTGCATAGCTCTTCTGCCTACTTTGAGCTACATTGATGTGGTTTTGGATTAAATTCACCTTTTCCATCGTTTCCTCTAGCAGTTCTGGTCCTACAAGTTTTCTTTCACCAACGTCATCCCAATAGGTTGGTGTGCGACATCTCATTCCGTATAACGCTTCATATGGTGTCATCTGAATACTTGAATGGAAGCTATTATTATAGGAAAATTCAACAGAGGTAAATATTGATCCCACATACCCTGAAAGTCATGTGAGCTGGATTTCAACATTTCTTCTAAGGATTCAATAGTCAATTCTAATTGTCCATCTATTTGAGGGTGGTAGGAAGTGCTCAAATGAAGTTCAGTATCCAAGGCCTTCTGAAGAATTTTCCAGAATCTTGATGTAAAATATGGATCACGATCAGAATCAATCAATAGGGTACTCCATGAGGTCTCACAACTTCATTAATATATAATATTGCAAGACATTCAAGTTATAAATCTTCCCTTATAGAAAGAAAATGTGCTGACTTGGTAAGACGATCAACAATGACTTATATTTCATTGTTCCTTCTAGGATTCTTTGTTAGTCCAATGAAAAAGTCCATAGTGATATTATCCCATTTCCACCCAGGTATGGGAAGAGGATTCATGAATCCTCCAGGTTGTTGCCTTCCAGCTTTCACATGTTGACAAACCATACATCTTGACACAAAACCAGCAATCTCCCTCTTTATTTTGTCCCACCAAAATTGTTCCGTCAAATCCCTATACATTTTGGTGCTCCCAGGTTTTATAGATAAATTGGAACTGTGATCATCATCCAATAATTCCCTTTTTAGATCAATTATATTTGGAACACAAAGTCTCTTCCCAAATTTCAAAATTCCATCTTCATACACAAAGTCTCTCAATCACCCACCATTAACATCTTTAATATTCTTTTTAAACCCTTTATCTTCGGTCTGAGAACTCATTATCCTTTCAAGTAAATATGGTTTCGAAACCATTTGAAAAAGTACTGATGTTTCAACTTCCTTGGTGATTCCCATATCCATCATTACTAAATACATGAAAATAGGATCCCTTTCAACTCTCATCTTATTCAAAACTCCATGATCCTTTTTATTCAAAGCGTCTGCTACCTTATTTTTCTTCCCCTAGTGGTAGTGTATCGTGAAATCATAATCCTTGTGTAGTTAAAGCCATCTCATTTGCCTCATGTTGAGTTATTTATATGAGAAAATGTACTTAGAACTCTTGTGATCAGTATAAATCTCACATTTTTCATCATAGAGCTAATGTCTCCATATCTTCATAGAAAATATTACAGCAACTAACTCAATATCATGAGTAGTATAGTTTTTCTCGTGAATTTGTAGTTGTCGTGATGCATAGGAAATAACTCTATCATTCTACATAAAGACCCAACCAAGTCCTTTCTTCGATGCATCACTACAAATAACAAACACATCATTCCCTGATGGTAGAGTAAATATAGGATCATTGACTAATATTATCTTAAGTTCTTAAAAACATTCTTCACACTCTTTTGTCCAAAAAAATTTAACCCCTTTACGTGTGAGCTTCGTTAATGGGTTAGCCAATCAGGAAAAATTCTAGACGAAACACCGATAATAACCTACTAAACCAATAAAACTACGTACCTCAGTTATACTCGTTGGTGTTGGCCATTCTTGGATTGCCTTGGTCATAGAAGTATCAATAGAGATTCCATCTTTGGAGACAATATAGCCAAGAAAAGAGATCTCTGGAAGCCAGAATTCAGACTTTCTAAACTTCCCATATAATTCATGTCTTTTAAGAGTCTTTAGGATAATGCACAAGTGATTTTTATGGGCTTCGTAGCTTTTGGAATATACCAAGATATCATCAATAAATAACACTACAAAATCATCATGATATTCCTTGAAAACTCTATTCATTAGATCCATGAAAACATAGGGTTCATTAGTCAGCCCAAAAGGCATTACTGTAAACTCGTAATGCCCATACCTAGTTCGAAATGATTTTTCTGGAATTTCTTCCTTCTTCACACACAACTGATGGTATGAAGATCGAAGGTCAGTCTTAGAAAAGTATTAAGCTCCATGTAGTTGGTCAAATAAATCATCAATAAAAGGTAGGGGATACTTTTTCTTTATTGTTATAGCATTGATCTCCCTGTAGTTGATACATAACCTCATAGATCCATATTTCTTCTTAACAAAAAGGACAAGGGCTCCCCATGGAGAAACAGTAGGGTGAATAAATCCCTTATTATTCAATTACTCTAGTTGATTATTTAGTTCCACTAATTCCATAGTGGCCATTCAATAAGTGGTCTTCGATATGGGTCATGATCCAGGAATTAAATCAATGGAAAACTCAATATCTAATTCTGGAGGATGTCCGGGTAAATCTTTTGGAAACAGATCAACATATTCTCTCAAAATAGGTACATCCTCTATTTGAACATTCCTTTCCCTACCCACAGTTATTTCATTCTCTTCCTCCACAATAATTGAATTTAGTTGAGCTACTGGGGGTGGATCTAAATAAGAATCAGGTGGCGACAACTTTTCACTGAAGATAAGGTGTTCCTTACCATCATCATCAAAAATCGTAACCTCCATATTCTTATAATAAATTTTCACATCATGGTCTGAAAGCCAATCCATACTGAGGATTATATCAAATTCAATCTTGGGTATGGCGATGAGATCAGTAGATAATGAACATTTATATGCCCTAATGGGGACGGATCCACAGAACTTTGTAGCAATGATACTTCCCTTATGAGTTTTAACAGACAACTCCCTTATTATATCAAATTGGAAATATCTAATTTTCCTAGATAACTTGGAAGATATGAAACAATGCGATGATATAGAATCATATAATGCATTTTCTAAACTTGAGGAAACCATTAAATTACCTTCCACCACATCTTTTCGAGCTTCTACCTCAGCAGTAGTTATAGCATAAGCTTGTCCTTGATCCCTTTTCCTTTTCTAAGGTACGTTCCTCTGACTCTTAGGACATTCATTTGCATAATGTCCCATCTCCCAGTAGTTTTAGCATTGAACATCGGTAGCTTCTTTCTTCCCCTTACAGTCATGAGCTTGGTGACCTTTTTCACCACACTTGTAATAGACTCCCATTACTTTCAGGAAAGTACCAAGGTGTTTCTTCCAACATTTACTATAGGATAGATAATCAACTTTTCCCTTCTTCCCTTTATTTCTATTTCCAGAGTGATCAGCAGATCTCTTCTTCTCTTGCTTTGCTTTAAAGTGGTATAACTTAGATAATTCTTTTTCTGTCATGATAGCACATGAGACAATATCATCGTACGACGAGAAGGATTGTGACAGTAATGCTCGACAAAGAAACGGTTTTAACCCAGCAAAGAAACGATCAATCTTACTTATTGGGTTATGTATATAATCTCCAGCATACCTTGATAACCTTGTAAATTTAGCCTCATACTTTGTGACATTCTCATCCTTCTTTTGGCTCAGACTCATAAATTTCCTTTCTATATCTGCTCGATGGTCACGAGGAATGTATTTTTCTAAGAAAAGCTCATTGAACTCCCTTCATTCCATATTTTATTATTCATCATCTTCTTGTGTTTTTTGAATCAATGACCACTATTGGTTAACATCTCCAGTGAGGCGGTAAACTGCCATGATAACTTTTTCCCTTTCACTACTTCCCTAGGCAAGGAATATTTTCTCGAATGAATTTATCCATTGCTATGTTTATAAGGGATTTGTAA
Source organism: Viscum album (assembly GCA_963277665.1). Taxonomy (NCBI): domain Eukaryota; kingdom Viridiplantae; phylum Streptophyta; class Magnoliopsida; order Santalales; family Viscaceae; genus Viscum; species Viscum album. Next base: position 1,098,936,560 of record OY728131.1, on the reverse strand, counting down.
TCCCATTGAATGCTGGTCTTTTTTGACTCATGAAGAGGTCTAACATTGATCCTCCACATTGCAATCATGGTGCTCCATACGGGTAAGGTTTTTATTGATAACCTGAGTGATTTTTACTAGTATGGTGATAAGCTGATCAGCACTAGTTGCATCACCAGCTCCATTATAATTATCTTGAGCAGTAGGGAAATCCCTACATAGAGTATGTGCATTGATACAGTTTCCATTTCTTCCAATAGGAGCCATTTCTAAACAATGGCATACACTAGATTAGTTTATGAATCGCAATACATAAATCCAAACTTGTAAAACACTTATCATAAATTGAACAGTTTATGGATATAATCCATAACCATAAAAATGTTTTAGTTGAGAATGTATATACTCATAAACCCTTTATAATGTTTTATAAAGAAAATGATAATTATCCTAAGAATATCCACTAGGAGTGTTGTAACCAAGAGCGCAGCAAAGCCCGTTGTCGTGCACCAGTTCCTGTTTGAGTCTAGCTCAAAGTGGTGTTTTTGTGTTTTACCCCTAGGTACATCTGTGCCAGATCCACCTCTACCTGCTCATATCCAGGCAGGGATGTATTGCTCGGAAAGCTCCCAAAAATATATACAATACCAAAATTCTAGGATGTTCTTTTATACTAATCCTCAAAGTCCATCTTAGGTCTATGTGATCTAATTAGTGTTTATCTAAATCCAGTTTCCAAGGTTAGTACTACAATTTCTCTGATACCAACTATAACGGCCTGATCCCAGTTACCCAGAGTCGGTGCATTATTACATAACTTTAGCATAATCACAAAACATCAGGTCTCGAAATACTGATTAGTTTAGTAGCCTGAGAATCACTAGATACATTCATAAAGTTTACATTACAACATAAAATGAAAACTAAAACAAAATAGTCTCCATAGTCCACACTCATATCCCCTTATAATATCAATGTAGGTCATTCATAAAATATTCTTCACATACTAGGAAAAATAAAACAAAGGGGTGATCTCAGATGCCCAGTAACAATAAAAATATAGCGGAAACTTTCATAAATAGGAATAAACATTTAAGGCAATGTATAAATAAAACAAAATCCTTTTAAACATGAACTCCAGCATAATATGGTAGAAATAAAATGAAATAATTCCATTTAATTATTCACATGGATATTCTACTAATAGAATAATCACATGCAATATAAATAACCACTTTCACAATGATGGAATGCATAATGACATACTATCATAACCACATAGTCATAGCCTTATGCTAAGACTACAAATACGATTTTGTAAAGGCCTTGTGCCAAGACACTAGTTTGTCTCATGAGACCTACCGATGCATCGAGGAGCTATAGTGGGCTCGACCCGTCACTTACTAAGTCCAATGCATTCCTCATATGAACAGGTTTAAACATAACATAAACATTCGTATTAAATCTAACATACGAAATGTCAATATTTTTCTCTATAAACCATGAATGGTATAAAAATAACACATCCACAATTAAACATATCACAGAACCCTCAAAAAATATGGATGGTTTGTATCATAATAAATCAACTTCAAATAATCTTAAAATCCATCAAAAGATGTTGACATAGATGAAATCAAAACTATTTGAGAGAAATATCTCTTTCTTTGAAATCATTTAAAATTCACATAATTATAAAAGAAAACATTTACATTTAAAATATTCTTATAAGCTTGTAATGGATTCTTTGAGGATTTTATTATGGAAGCAAAGAGCCACAGCCACCATATAATGGTTAAATAATTTTTATTAAATTTTACAATAATCATATACATTAATATGATATCATATATTATCTTTTAACATTGTTTTGTTAATAATATCTTAGTATTATCATCGTTTCAGGTGTTAATGGATTCGTTTTCCTTTATTTTCGTTGTTATGTGAGACATATTTTTTATGGTTGGGATGTATATTATTCATATCCATAATGATATCATATCTATAAAAATTATTTTTAATCATTAAATGAAATTTTGTCTTGAATGGATACGATGGGGACTGAATCTCATCGCGTTCATGGAGACGGTAATCTGTACGTACGCACGAGCGACAATATCATTCTTTAGATATTAAAATAATATATAATTGGATGGTTTATCATATATAAAGAATAATTATCATGTTATATTTATTATTTAAATTAATTAGACATCATTATTATACCCATCCAAATAATAATGTATTGAATAACAATTACACCAAGACATGGAGACGGTAGGTCGTACGTACGCACGTATGGTGAAATGTCACTCAATGGATGGATAGAATACTGAATATGGTTGTACCATATTTATAATAACATCACATTATATAAAATATAATAGAGTTATTATTTTATAATGGAAATAACAAAGAAAGAAGAATTTTAAGAAGAATGGAACTTGAAAGAGGGTGGTGAAAGCATTACCTCTTCTTCGGGTTCTTCCTTTTGATTTGATCAAAAGTGATAATTTGGATGGCTTTATGATCAAAATAAGGCCTCTAGGTCGAAGTGAGGTAAGTTTAGAGAATATTAGGGAAGTTTTTGTCCAATCCAAAAGGCTTTGAAGGAGTAAATTAGAGATAAGGGGGAGTTCCCTTTTATAAAAGGGGTGAGGGGCACCTTTGGAAAAGCTAGAAATATTATTTTATAATAAATTCATATGAGGTTTTTAATGGCTCCAAAGTGCATTATTTAGAGTCTAAGGAGTGGATGGGTATAAATACTTTAAACCAATATATTTTAGTTAGGTTTTCGTCACTAAATTAACCTTATCATTTATATTTAACTCTTAGTTAAATAGTTTGACATTTTCCATGTCTCTTTGTATTTTTATATTATATGGTTAATAAAGATACCATATACATCCAAAATAACCCCAAGTGGTTCATTAATGATACACCTATAATTATATAAGTCTCTTGGCCAAACCTTATATTTTCAGAAATTGAATATCAATTATTAATATAATATTTTCTTTAAAAACTCTTTTATGTCAATTTGTACACTATTGGGATTTTTGTTTTTGATAAATTCACAAAAGAATTATTACTTAGAAATATATTCATATAATCAATCCTAATATGTAATATTAACCTTTAAAATTAGTTTAACTCATAAAAATATTCAAATTATATTTATTTGGGTATTTATAATATCAATTATCTTAATATTTCATTAATATGGTAATTACTGCATCATCATTGTGTCATAAATAAATTTAATTATTTAATGTCTAAAAATTCTAAATAACATAAAATTATGTAGGAAACCTTTTTATATTTATAATTAATATTTATAATCGAATTTATCTTATGAATAACTTTATATTAAAAAAAATTTAGTTAATGAACATTGATTTTAACTCTTTTAACTCTTCTTTGAATTAAATAATAATAAATGTCCTAATCTAATCCAAGTGGACCAAAATGATAATATTTTATTCCTAGGGATGTTTTTGGTCGAGATACACTTGTAAATAGAATTAGGACATGTGTTAGGGTAATATTAATATCATATTTACCCTTAATTACCCTATTTACTTTTAACCGTGGTAAATAAAAGTAAAAAGTTATTATTCACCAAAAATTATTTTTATCTGACAAAACCACAATTTACTCCTTGATATTAACTATGTCTCACTAATATTTGAAATTCCACTAATAGAAGTAGTAAAATTATGTTTTATGTGAATTTGGAAATTCTTCTAGGAGGTGGGTAAAAGACGGTGGAAAGTTCCATAAAATTTTTATATATCTAATATTATTCTAAACTAACTCAAATGAATTACATTGAACATATATAGGTATTATGTATCTATTTTGACCTTAATTAAATTTAAATAAAATAAATAATTATTTAAATTAAAATTCAATTTTAATTTATAAGTCAGTGTTTTTTCACTATTCATCAAAATTTAATTTTTTTCAGAAAAATACCAAAAAAATCACCCTAAGCTAATTTCCATATTCCGAATCCAAAATTGAAGTCCATTTTGAAAGAAAAAATTTATATAATTTCAAAAATCAGGTATTGCTGTTCATAATGGCTAGTTTGATTGGTTGTGGTGTGTGTTAGAACTCAGAGTTGCGTACAACACATTATACTTTATTATTCAAAGAGAAGCGTTCCATGGTAGCTTGGTGTGTTAAAATATAGGATTTACAGGAAATACATGCAATGTCGAGACATAAGGTAAGGGATTTATTTTATTTTATTTTCATTGTGGTACATTTTAATATTACACACCTCATTTATTTAAATTTTTGAAAATGCTTTTCATTTTACTTATTATTAAATTAATACTTCATATTTCTGGAAATTTTAGGTTTCAATTTAAATCAGTTTAACCATGTGTATCTAGATTGGAAATTACCATGTGATTAGGGGTGTCTTACCTCAATTTCCTTTCATTGTGTTTTACGTCTTTTTAATTGAATTTGATATGATATATAATTATATATGTGAATTGATATATAAATTGTTTTAATCAATATTGAAATGTTTTTTATTTAATCATTTTCACAAAATTACTTTAGATATTAATTATGACTTTAATAGTTATGATCCATGCAGGTCTTTTCATCTTCTCAATTACTTTTTCTTATGACATGATTCATGTTAGACACCAAGATTTCTTATATGCTTTACTAATTTACTCATGAATCTGTTTTTAATAATTTCTTCATGAAATTCATTCAATTTGTATAAATATATACATATATATAATTCTTTCAGTTAATTTAAATTTTATAATCTCTAAATAGTTGATGTCTTTACGTTTTAATCTCTTTTTTTCATGAATGATTACATTTATGGTTTCTAAGGCTGAAATCATTTGAAATTAATTTCATGAAACACATAAATTATCATATCCTCTATTAAAGAAATTTTTTACTTTTGTATTCATGATATCCTCCCTTACTTATTAAATAAAGGTCTAGAATGTTGTTTTTATGTGATAATTATCATGTATTTTCATTTACAATGGTAATATATATCAATTATATTAATTTTTTATAAATTTTATTTTAGATTTTTTTTCTAAAAACAAAATATATTTCTTAATATTATTTTTTAGGATATTTTACATTGTTATAAATGTTTCTAAATAAACATTTCTTAGCATTTTTTTCAAGGGTCACTCTTGACTCTATTTGAAAAAAAAATTTAAAAACAATGTTTATTTTTAATATTTATAACATAAATGGATTTTAACCCCTATGAATACTATTTTATTTTAATATTACTTTATGAGTGTCTAATTTTATTTTCATAGAAAGTTATTTCCTTAATATTTTGTGATTATTGGGTTTTTTAAGGTGGCTTTCAAAATGAAAACTATAATTTTCCCCAATAATTTCTTTAATGATCATTATATGATATTTTTAATGAACAACAATAAAACACCTTTATTATATTTAGGAAACACAAATTATATGTTTTAATTATACGATCATTATTATTTCATTGTATGGAATATTATTTTTTTTATGATATTTTCATTGAACCATTTACTTTTTCATGTAATAATCAACCTATTTAACAACAATGGTGATTGTTAGGTTTAAATGTGAAAGCATACATGTGTTACATTTATGTATAGTACCTAGACATTATTGAAGGTGGAATGTGATCTAGATATAGCTTATATAAATGGGTTATCATGATACCCCTCATATAGATGGGTGAACACGATATAGTTTATATGAACAGGTGGGCATGATGCACCATATACAAATGGGTCAGATCGATATAGCTTTATAATTCAATGGGTAATGAATCATTTGACTAAATATAAAAGAATACTAAGATTAAATAGTGTTACATACCTAATATGTTTCAAATATTTTATTATGGTTATTAAACATGTATTTTAAACTCATATGAAAGAGTTTTTTAATGTTCTATGGGGATAATTTTTGTGGTTACCAAAATATTTTTTGAATGATTTCTATGTGCTTTAATGGTTCCTTTGATAAAAATTTCCTTCACATGGATCAGAATTATTAATTATTATTATTATTGAATTTTTTATATCATTATGAAATGTTTCAAGAATAATGATCAAGGTTTTTTCGGTCCAAATTATCTTATATTATTTTCAAACTCTTCGATTTATTCATCAAACCTTTATTATAGTCTTTTAATCACTAATGAAATTTATTTTAAATGACTATTATTACCATTAATGAGAGTTTGAGAGGAAAATTTTTAGCAATCCTCGACCACAGTTTCATAGGGTTATTTTTCAATTTATTACATTCTAATAATATAAAAATATCTGCCTGTTAATGGAATTAATTTTTTAGTAGTCTTGGAAAAATAGACACAAACATGATTCCAATGTTACATTCGAAACCCAAAATTTATACATAATGTATTTTTGTAGAATTTCATTATTACCTATATAATATCATTTGATATTTATCATAGCACATTTAATGGACTTCTTGGAGATTGAAAAATAAGGGTGAGCTCAAATTCTCAGTAGGGGTTATTTATAGTGAAATACATCATGAATCAATAAGAATAATCCACATGGAAAGCTAAATAGTGGAACACACATTCCATTTAAATAATTGGATTGAGAATAATCTATATGCAAAGGAAACTAACTGAGAACACATTATATTTAATCATTAAACTAAGAATGAAATATTATTGAGGGATAATAACATTGTGAAATGTGTATGGATAATAATATGTGAATTATTAATGAAGGAAATTCTTAACTATATGTTTTCATGTCTCAAGATTATTATACCTCACCATCAAGACCATTAAAAATATCGTTTATTATACCTCCCCACCTATCAATTCACTTAAAAAGCATTTCTTATATATTTAATAACCTATTTAATTCATGGATATATATTAAATACCATTAAATATCTATGTTGATGAACGAACACAGAATACCAAAATTTCCATAATTAATCAACTAACATTTAAAGTAAAATAATTTATAGGAAAATAATATATGTATTATGAAATATGGAAATTGATGGAAGGTAATTTTTTTATTTAGTGTAAATTTAATTACTATTAATTATAAGAAAATTACTATTTCCAGTGAAATTTAAATACTACAGTATGAATCAATAAAAAGAATGTAAACAATTTCTTTTGTCGAAATGATTATAAATTATTCATATGAAGAATAATTACAGTTCAATACAACATATCCAAAGTATAGAATATGAAAAATAAATGATTTTTTTTTCATTTATGAATATAAATAACATAAAAAGATCATCTGAAACATTCTTAATGAAAATACACCTCTAATTTTGAAAATAAAATTTAAAAAAAATCATAATACATTTTGAAAATATATATTGGAAAATATAATTTGGAACTTATAAAGGATATTATAAAACATTGTATAGTAATGATGGAAGTAAATTCCATATATTCTATGTACTCTAAAAAATATTTATTTCACAGTTTCTGTAAGAGCCAATCATTACATGTATTGAAAACCGCATGAGGATTCCTCTAAAAACATTATATTAAATTTAATATGGGTATAAATGTATACAATATATCATTTTAAAATTATTCATAAAGATATTGATATTTTTAGAAATAATGGTTTTAAAATAAAATATATATTTTACCAAAGAGAGAAATAAAATCAAATTTAAATAAAAACATTTTTCCAATAATAATAACATTAAAATAGTAAAAAAATGGTTATATTACATAAAAATATTATAAATATCCAGGGGATAATAAATTAAAATTATTTAATATTAATTATCAAATAATTTCATTTAATTAAAATTCAAAAATCTTTAATAGAATAAAATTATGAAATAAACATTTACAATGATAATATTATTGAATTGAAAATTAACGAATGAATCAATTATTTTCAAAAAAAAGTAATTCTACATAATATAATTTGAAATACAACCATATGTAGTCAAAATTCATTATGCGTAAATTTATAGTATCAATAAAATGAAGGAGTAATATAACCTATTGAAATTAAATTGAGTTATGAAATTATTTACCACTGAGTAACTTTTAAATTAAACTATATAGGATGAAATTATTCAAAATTGAGAGTAAAATTAAAAATAATAATTAAAGAATCATGATATTACATGACTAATAGAATTTATTTTAACCATACATAAGTAATTAGGTGAATAATAATACAATATTCATCAATGATGAGAAATTGTGATGAAGTCCCTTACCTCACCCTTCCTTTTGGTTGAACATTATTTAACCACAATTATAGTGATTTTAAAAGAGTTCTATCTTATAACATAACCATATTAATATTTATAATACCATTTATTACCCTTTTATAACATATCATCAATCTATTTTGAATAATATTTCATTATTTTTATTATTCCATGTGTTAATTGTATTGCCTTCTCATGTGTGTTTTATCATGGATGATGTCTTTATTGCACATATTATATAGTTCCATGATCTCCAGAATAATAATGATATAATAATTATCAAATTAATATATAAATTATTCTTTTTATTCCATTCATGAATGATGTTTTCATGAAATGATGTACACTAAAATCATGGAGACAATATGTCATACATATGAATGAGTAAAATTTCTATTTTTCAATGACCATTATAAAAAGTAGGTATGCAATATTTTATATTTCAATTATTTTAATAATATAATATATACTGTATTATTTGATTAAATATAATTATATATATCATCCATGTTGTTTGTTGACTAAAAGGGAGTCACATCGCTTCATGAATGCGGTAGTCCACACATACCAGAATGATATTACCATTTTTCTATGTAATAAAAATGGATATATTAACCTATAAAAATCATAAATATATTATATATTTCATAATTATTCGATTTATATCACATATATTAATTAAATTTATCTTTATTATATTTTATATAAATAATTATTTATAAATAACCACATCGCTTCTCGAGGTGGTAGTCCGCCTTACACACAAACGATGTTATTATATACCCTAAGAAGTAAAATTTTTTAAATGAAATATAAAATATAATAAATACATAGGAATAATTATTTTATAGATATCATATACACATGTTAGAACCATAAACATACCCATCCGTAAAAGGTTGTAATGAAAAAACAAATGACATCACTGTGTGAGATGGTAGTCCATCGTACACACGAATGAGGATTTTATAATCCATTATATAAAAGTGAATATGGGTGTAGTTCATGGAAAAATAATAATAAAATCCTTATTTATGTAATATAATGAGGTTGATATATGAAAATGGTTTAATAATAACTGAACAATGTGGGTTATGAAATAAAATAAAAAGTCTTGTTGAAGAACATTGCCTTTTTTTAAGTATTTTTATTCAATTTAACCAAATTCCTTCCAATGATAGATTTCTGCAAAACATAAGGATTATTGGTTTTTAGGATAAAATTTATGACTTTATTTTTGTAGGTATGAGACAAAAAATTTTTTATGGTGTGAATAAGAGAGGACAAGGGAAACCTGTATTAGGTGAGGTGAGTGGCACATTAGTAATTTTAGGAATGAAAAATGTGTACCAACATTTTTCACATTCCAAAATGGGTCAAGATGAATTATTAAAGAGAATTATACATTAAATAGTCTAAATTTAGAATGAAAATATATTTTATAGAAGTTATATGGTCATTTTAATACTTCTCATTTTAGTTCAACCCAGGTTTAAACAATTACTACACTAACCACCTTAAATAATGATTAATGTTATCACTATCAATTTTTGTCAAAAAGTATGTTAAACAAATTACAAATATTAAATTATTATTATTTCAAAAATTTAATCTATTTTTTCATTTAGAATTATTATAAGAGTCCAAATATAATTTAAATATGATCCCATATGGAAAATTAGAAATCAAGTTTTCCAATAGAAAATGTTCAAATATTTAAAATGTTTTTATATCGAAATTCAAAACAAAGAAGAATAAAATGACCTAAATTTAATTAATAGATATATAATTAATTAAATTTTATTTTAAATACAATTTAAGATATATTATACAATTTTTAGTAATTTAATGTAAAAATATTTTTTCAATTAAAAATCAATATTTTTAAATATTAAAAGAAAAATGAAACATTTTATAAATATAATATTTATTTTTTTATGGATATTTTGAAATTATGATTTAAAAATGAATTTAAAAATGAAAAATTAATATTATAAAATAGGTAAAAAATAAATTTTAAATTATGCATTCAAAGCGTGAGTAAATCTTCTTTTAGAGAAAATATAGTTTTTCCAAAGAAATTACTTTTTATTTCAAATGAATATTATATTAATTCTAACATGTAGATACCTGATTTATTTGTTTTTATATGTGTGAACAATATAAATTTTATAATTTAGTTATTACTATTCATTCTACCCAATTTAACCCCAATGTTTTAATATTATATAATTTTACGGTTCATTTAGTCTTGGGGTTTTGTGTTCAAAAATCTATCAATGAGAATAAATTAAAATAAATTTATTTCAAGGGTGGTTTAATCATGATTTGTTTTATTTCTTACACTACTGAATACAAAGGTATTCTTTATAATTGTTCATTATTAAATTATTCCCACCATAAATAAATATCATTCTCAAAAATTAAATATGATCTTGGAAATCAAGGGCTTGACAATTAGAAATACAATTGGTGAAACCATATATTCTAAAATTGTTAAAAATCATTTAAATAAAATTGAAATCTAAGAAAAAATTAATTTGGAATAACATATAATAATTTCTCAACATAAGAAAATACTGATAGAATGTGTAGATGTGTAAATGGATGAAATATAATTAAAAATAAAAAATAATGATATAGTTCATTGATCACAATAATGTAAATAATTAATTTAATGGTAAGGTCCTCAAAACCTTAAATAAGATGTTTTTTAAAAATCCATATAATTAATTAGATATGATGTTAGTATCATATGATTTTTTAAGACCAATTTTCTAAAATATTAGTAATTATTTTTACTATCTATGAATATTAGTAATTATACATGTATTGTTTCAATTTCATACAAAAAATTTCATGCTTTGGTTGTTATTTAAATTTTTTTAAAATTCAACCCTTACTCCAAAAAATGAATATAAAAAAATAAATTTCATTATTCACGAATCACTAAAATTGATTTTTAATGGGTCATAATATCCATAACATTATTATAATAAAGCCCTTCGATATATTTTATAAATATAATAAAATGGTTTGAACATGTTACCTAATATTCATAAATCAATATAAGGTGAAGTAATACAATAATATCTAAAAACATTTCCAATTATCAACATAAAAATTTCATAAATGGTTTACCTTATAACTATCCCAAAATATTAAAACCCAGAACATTATAAATAATGTTATTGAATTTACAAAAAATAACATCTAATTAATCCCCTAAACAACATGTTGTATATCTTAATCATCACATACCTAACATTTTAGTAACTTCAGCGTGTATTCTTTTGAAACATGGTAATAACATGAATTAAAATTAAACCATATTGGAAATATTAATTCTTTTATATTTCTTTTGTAAAGAAAATATTATTGTAAATATTAAATAAATCCAAAAATCATTATAAAATCCATAAATTATAGCATAAAACACATTTTTAATGAATCCTTAATCACTCACATGGTTTTCAGTAATATCCAATTTACATTATAATATCTATCATTTTTTTTTACAAAAATCATTATCTCAACATCAAAAAAATCTGAAGGGCTATTTTTCCCTTATTCATATGTTTTCCTAGAATCTAAACTTTTTAATAAGTCATTTTTCTTATACATCACTATCATTAAAAACATACATTCAAATAATGAACACAAATTTATTTTATAAAAATAATTATATATTTCATAATTTTGGAACCATGATATCATTGAATAAATAATGAACTTATGTCCTTTATGTTATTTATATTTATAATTATTTGACAATTTAAAATTAATTTTATTAATGTAATATCACATTATAGTTGTATAATTTTACACTGGAATACATGTTTAAATCCCTTGAAATTACAATAATGATTTCATTTCTCCCCACACTTCTAGGAAATTTCCATTCCCTGTAAATAATCAATAGAGTGTTTTTTCAACAATTATAACATCTAGGAAAAAGTTTTATTCCCTTATATATATATATATTCCTTAATATTCCCTTAATATGTTTCTTCCCTTTGAATCCATATTTCATACATAATTATTTCTCTATCTTATCAACACATGATACTATGTCCTCATATAATGCGAATGTTTCAGAGAAATGTTCCCTTTAAAATATTATCTTATTACCTTTAAAAAGGATCATTATTACTCATTTAATTATATAAATTAATGAGGTTCCATTTTATTCATCAATGAGATATTTATAAATGATGGAACATAGTAGATTTGATCATAAAATTATGAAACATAATGTGAAATCCCAAAACAATTGAAATAATTTACATAATTTTAATATTTTATGAATAAAAAATCTTATTATCATAAACATGGTTTCTTTGGGGATATCCCTTTTTTAAGATCCTTCATAGTGGTTTATAATGAAAAATTGATTTATCCTATACATAAAAAAGGGTTGTCAAACCTTTTTCATAATAAAGATTATTTTCATGAACCAAGTGATGGCTTGGTGAAGCCAAATATGCCATTTTTAGTGTTATTATATAGTGGAAAATCTGTTCTACAAGCACGACCACTTATAGAATACAAGAAGGGATATATTTTTAATAAAAATCACCATAATATCCACATTACCAAAACAATACAATATTTTAGTAAAATTGTACTCAAATATTACAATATGGTTATTATCCCCCATCAATTTTCACTAAATATAGTTCCCATGGTTTCTACTAAACTATATTTGATACCATTATTAGTGACCAAGACCCCATTATACTCGAACTAGTGTCTACATTATTACAATGACATTTGAGAAAATGATCTATATTCCCATAGTACTGAATAGTGTAGTATTATTAGATAGGTATATATATATATAACTCCCATATGAAATTTGAAAACACCAATTATAAATGTTTTTTAGGGAATAAAATTATTACCTCTATCATATTCTTGAATATCAATCATAGTTCAATTAAAGTATAATTAAAGAATAACACAACATAAGGCTGAGATCCAATGCTAAGAAAGGATTAAATATATAAAAGATATCATGAATCAATAAGAATAATCATTATGTAAATTCTAATAATTTATTACTAATTCCATTTAAATTACTAGAAAATAAATAATAAAAAAGGAAATTTAAACAACTGAAACACATTCCATTTAATCGATAAACAAATATTTAAATTCAAATTAATATAATATCCTTGTGAAAATATCTTGGATAATAATATATTAATATTTTATGGAATAAATTCTTAATTATTGGATGTAATGTCTTTAAAAATTATACCACTACTGTCAAGTCCATTGATAAGTTGGTTTAATACTAAATGTAAAATGAACTTTATAATAGATTATCAATTTTTATCATAATACCTAATAATTAATTGAGGAGATATATAATATTTATCCCTACCAAACACTTCATAATCAAATCATTCACAAAAATATAATAATTGAATTAATTTGTTAATCAATATACCTTATGATTAAATTTTTATATTGAATAAATCTTATGAATTATAAATTTCTCTCTTATTAATCAAGAATCATTAAATTGTAAAAATAAGAAGAAATGAGATATTTTTTTTAAAATAATAATATATATGATAAATAATATGGATATTTAGTGTAAATTTATCATCTAATTATCATACGAAAGTGAATATCTCCACATAATTTTAATTATTAAAAAATTAATCATAAAATTGAATGACATAACATTCCATAATAAAAATAATCATAAAACATATACAGGAAAAATATGTATATTTTTATGAAAAAATATCATTAGTGGAGTTTATATAAAATAATTTGGTTGTTATCATTGAATAATAGAAATACCGTAAAATATCTTTAGAAACATTTTTAAGGGAAATGTTCTTTTTTTTAAATAATCCTTCAAAAAGAAGTGTTACAAAAATATATTTAATAATGGTCATTTAAAATTACCAGTGAAAATTATAAAGGATGTTTTAAAACATTTATTGGTCTTGATGGGAAGAGTTTTTGTACATGCTGAATGCGTTAAAACAGATATTTATTTCACATTTTTGATAAAATCCAATAGGCCTTATTTTGAAAATAAAATTATAATAAAATTAATTTATTTTAAAAGTAAATATGGTTAAAAATACATTTATTAAATAATTTTAAAAAATAATAAAAATTATATTTAAAACATTATTAGAAAAAATGGATTTGGAAGAAATTCGATTTCCAACAGAAGAGAGAACTTATGTCAAATTTTATTTTAAAAAAATCCAAAATTAATGTAGGTTTTAATGAGTGTAAACAATGATACTATTACCTAAAAATACCATAATAACCATAGTATAATGAAATTAAATGTTTTTGTTATAATATGCTCAAATAATTCCCTTTGACTAATATTTATGATTGACTAATCTCTACTAGAATCAGACTGTGACATATACTCTTACAATGATTATACCATTGAGGTGAGATTTGACCAATGAATATATTTTTTGTAAAAAATGTAAATAAAAATTAAAAATTTGTAGTATAGAAATATATAGTTATAATTACTTTCACCCAAAATCTCATAAAATCAAGAAATTGAACGATTGATATTCCCAATGAAAAAGAATTGTGTTTGGAAATTTTTTACCACTTTGATACTTTTAATTAAATAATACATGGATGAATGAATTTGAATTGAACATTAAAATAATATGAATTACTATTTATTAATTTAGATACATTTAAAATGTGAATTATTTATAAAAAACATAAAAAAATTATATCGGATAAAATAAAATATGAATCAATGATGTGAAAGTGAGACGAAGTTCTTTATCTCACGCCTTCACTTGGTTGAATATGATTTCAAATTCTAAAATGGGGTTTTAAAATTTTTATTTACTTATAAAAAACCATGTTAATATTTATAATATCATATATTTTTCTTTTTTAACATCTTATCATTGGTTCATTAATAATTATTCAATGTTTTTTATTGTTTCAATATTAATTTTCTTGTTTTCTCATACTTGTTTATTTCTGAAAGGTCTGATTTTTACCCATGTTCTGTAGTTACATGATATCCAGAATAATAAAAATCACATAATTATCATATTTATACATCAAATAATATTTTAATACTAATGATTAATGATGGTTTTGATAAATTATGTACATTACGATCATGGAGACAGTAGGTCGTATGTACACATGAATAATGTTTCTATTTATAAATGAAGAATATGGAAAAGAGTTAGGTGATATTTAACAATTAAATAATTATAATAATATAATATATACCATATTAATTCTTTAAAAATAATTTATATTTATTTTATCTATTCTGTGGATGAAAATAGAGTAACGTTGATTCGTGATGGAAATAGTTCACATATTTTGGAATGATATAATCATTATCTTGTGTAATAAATAATATGATATATTATAATTATAGAATTGTAAATATTTCATAAATATAATAGAAATTTGATGAATATTAAATATATTAATTAACATTATCTTAATTTTATTTCATGTAATACCTACGTGAAAAATGATGCACATCGCTTCGTGAGGACGTAGTTTTCCGTATATTAAAGAGACATTATTTTATCCCATATAGTATAGAAAATAAAAACTTAATATATTAAAAAATGGATTTCTAGTTATAATTTTATTTTAAATATCATATATTTTTTTATATATGTCATCGTATCCTACCATGATGAGTGGGGAAGGAAAAATGAATGACATCAGTTCGCAAGGCAGTATTCCTCCATACACAAGAATGATGATTTTGTAACCCATTAGATGGAAGTGGAGATATATTTAAGTTAGAAACATAACCTAAAAGGATTTAATTTAATATTATATATTGATATTATTAAACCATTTTGTGTTAATAATTATTTAATGAGGTAGAGGAAGAAATAAAAAAACTCTTGTTGAAGAACGTTACGTCTTCTGGAGGTAATCCACATAGTTTTTTAGCAAAGGCCTTCCTAGGTTCAGTTTGAGCCCATAATAATAATTACATAAATATGGTATATAATTTTTGATGTTATTTGATAATTTATTATCTAAAATATTTTTTTTAATGTGTGAATATAGGATAATATTGTGGGAGGTGGTGAGGGGTGCACATAAATTTTTTAAACCAAATATGTGTTCCAACATTTTTCACATTTCACATGGGTAAAAATAGAATATTACATATGTTTATATATTATATGGTCGAAACATGAATATAAAATATATTATGTACCAATTTTTAGGTCAGTTTAAACACAATAATTTTATTTTAACCGCATGGTGAATCCATTTTTTCCTTAACCATGGAAAATATTTTTTTACTGTTAACATTATTCATTTTGGTCAAAAATTAAGTTGATATTATTTGATAATATAAATTATTATTATTAAAAATAAGGTATTAATTTCCACAAATTCCATTAACATAAATATAAATTTTAATTTAATGTAATGTAGAAGACGTGATGAGAAAGAAGGTTTTTTTATGTAAAATATTCAAATTTTTAAATTGTTTTTATACTAAAAAATAAATATGAATATTATTCAAATTACCATAATTGGATTAAAATATATATATATTTGGTTATTTTATTTTTAATAATATTATATATATATATATGAAATATTTAACCAATTTACATTAATTGCTTTTTAATTACTATTCTATAGTTTTCAATATACATCAAAAAAGGATCATTTTAGAAAAATATGAAAAACTCACCATAATAAAAAAATTATTTTCATTTTATAAACGAAAATAATTATTTCAAATTAATTTCCTCAAATTTATATTAATAATTTTTAAATAATGTATGTAAATCATGTCTCAGCCTTTATTTAGAAAAATATCATTTTTTAGAAAAACAATTTTTTTTCAAACGATTATTATTTTATTACATATCAATAGAAAATAAATAAAATTGTCTTTATATGTGTAAACCATATACTTCTTTTACATAGTACTACAGATACCGAAAAAAAATTCTAGGTTATAATAGAATAATATATTACATTTCATTTAGACTTTCGTTTGTGTGTTCTGCAAGCTATTAAAGAGATTAAATTTAATGAAATGTATTTCATGGATTTTCTATGCTCAGTGTTATGTATAAAATACGATATTTAATACAATGTTATTATTTTCTAATTTAAGGGTGTTAATACCTTCTTATATAATCATTTAATACTGGTTTTAATTAATGATATTAAATTATTTATGTCTACAATAGTTTCATGTGTGAGAAATTTTAATGGATATACTAAAGACTTGATATGGAATTAGAAAAACAAAGTGCAATGGGAAAAATTATCTTGTAAATGTAGGGTTATTTTTATGAAATATTTTATCCATATTTTCTACAAATATAAAGATTAAATTTCCTTGGGTATAAAAGAAAGTAAATTATATACTAAAGAGTGTAGAGTATATCATTTTAAAGATTTTTATAATTTGTATCACAGAGGGGTTTATATAAATTTTGAGGTAATGTTGTTTTAATTTGAGGTTAACTTTAGAGTTATGTATAACACCATGGTTTTTTATATTATTATATTATCACAATATTAATGTCATATACACCTCTTTTGAGCTTATAAGTGATGTTATTTTAAATTGAATACTGATATTTAGGGAAATGTTTTATTGGGTTGATGAATATATAACCCTTCTGTATAACATAAAATATTATTCTCGGATCATCCGAATATATATTTTTAGATGTAATATAAAAGTTATGAGATAACGTTAGAGGATAAATCATTATTTTATATTGATTTAATTGAAGATTTTGGGGATATAAGATTATTTATTTATTGAATGATTTAATTTGAACTTTTTTGTGTTATTTATTAATTGAATAGTTTTTCATTTTTGGATATTACATAACCATATAATAGGAATTGTAGTTTTTTTATACCTAAATATATGGATTCTATATTTTTTTCTTTTTTGAGATTATGAGATCTTTTAGAAGTTTATATTAGTTCTCCACAAATGAAAAATTCATCTTGAATTCACCTAACTTTGAGAAAAATATCTCATTATGGTATAAATTCATTAATAGAGGAAATAATACTTTTCGAGTAATCATATTATATTATGTTATTATTAAAAATGATAATGGAAATACTTAAATATTGGAAATTGTATATTAAAATAAATATTATTTCCTATTAAATTCATTTACGGTGAATCGATTGAGATTTTGACACCTTCTATTTTTTAGTTTTGTGGCCATTATCATTATTTTGATCTTTTTATCTATTAATTTAAATAATTTGGAAATTATTTTTCTTCTTTATGTCCTTATTTTTTTTTATCCCACCAATGTTCACTGATTTGGAATCATATTATGTGTTAATCAAGATGAATTTCTTAGTTCTTTTTCCCTCTTTTCAAGAAGAAGGTTTATTATCACCTTTAAGAATATTGAATTTAAAAGAAGATTTTTACAAATTTCAAACACCTAATTACTAAAATAAATTTAAAAATGAATGTAGAGAATTTATTAATAGGGTTATAATTTAATATCCCTGTATTAGGAAAATTATTATTTCTGACATCGTATACAACACACAACCTCGTGCATAAAAAACCATAATTTTTTAATATTTAAATGTAATAGTTATATCTTAGCCATTAATTTAGATGTCATGGATATTATAAAATACATAATTAAATATATATATATATATATAGGTTATACTCAACACAAATTTAGTGATTAATTTTTATGAAATAATTATTGAATATTTAGTAGTCATATTATTTTTCAAAAAAAATAATTTTTCATAAAATTCGATTATTATTTCATTTTATAAATGAATATTATAATAAAATTATTAATAATTTATAAATTATATTTTATAAAAAGGATATCATATTTTATATATGCATATAAAAATTAGTGTAGATTGAAATATTTTGATAGTTCAGAAATGTTTTCTTTTTCAATGAATAGTGAAAAATACCAAATTTTTTAAAACAATCATTCATTTTCATAAAAATATATGATTATCATTTTAATTATATATTATATTAACATAACACTCCTTTCATTGTAAATAATATAATTAATTAAGTAGGAATCAACTTTATAATTTATTTTTGGTATAAGTTTATTTTTGGGATTAAAAATGTCTAAAAAACATTTTTTATTGTGTTTTAAACATTCATATTGATTGGTATTTATATCAAAAATAATAGTTTACTTTAATAAAACATAATTAATTTCTTGAGTGTGAAATTCCAATTTATCCAATTAATAATTTGTCAAATTTTTCTAAAGAAGATAAAATTTTGGTGAATAGTTGAAAATATTGTTTTTATATAATAAAGTATCATTTATGATATCAAAAGTATATAACTATAATATAAGAATATTTTAAACATTTATAATGGATCTTATATGTTAATATACAAGAAAAATCATTAAAAAATAATTCATATCATATAGATTATAATTTATTTCATGATATATATGATAATCTTTTCTAGTTTTGATGAAGTGATTATGCAACATAAGAAAAGTGAAATGTAGTTTCCTAAATATAGAATAGGGGAATGTAAAAGGTTTTTTAAAATAATTATAATAACAATAATTTAATATTTATAATATTTATTGATACATTTTAATTTTTTGTTATATAAAGAATAACTTGTCCTTATTCATATGAAATCTGTGCGCCTGTCAAGAAGAGTAAAAATATCCTATTGAATATGATATCATTAAATAGATGTGAGTAAATACAAATATTAGATGAAAATATAATTTCATTTTAAAAAGAACAATTTTATTATGATTTTAATATATTTATAAATTTTAGAGATGAAACAATTACCTTAAATGCCTAGGAAATGCCAACCCTAATCTTATGATTATGGAGAAAAATCAGGTAAATGATGTAAAAAACCCTAAAAGAATATTTGGATGGGTGATTTAGTGTTTTCAATTATTTGTATGATAAAAATAATATGTTAGATTATTTTAATTTTTTATAATATAAATATATTTTTTTCTTGTTCTTTTCAATGTCATATTATGTGAGTAGTTATAGAAATTACATTAATAGTATTTTATGTTAAATTATATTTTATTAAATTACTTAAATTAAAAAATATCTATAATTTGATAAATTATGATGATAAATATTCTAAATTGTCATCTATTGGCCATTTCTGAGCCAATTTTTAACATATAAGTTAATTCATAACTATTTAAAATTGAAAATTACATTACCATAATTAGGGATAAAATTTGTTAACCAAAAGGATAAATGAAAATATAAAGTATAAAATTAAATATAAAAGTGTAAAAAATACTTGGATGATAATATTATGTCAACATCCTTGTAATCCAATAATTAATTTCTTTTTGGAACCATTTTACATAAGAAAAGAAAATATTATATACAATATTTCATGTTTTTCTAAATATTTGTTATAATGATATTTTATAATAAAAAATATTTATTAAAATATATAACGTTCATTTAAATATTCTATTATGTCAATTGAATGTTATATGGTTTAGAATGTCAAACATGGTCCATTTATGTGTCATTTTTCCATTTATACTATTATTCTTCACCCATAATGATTAAAAAACATTGATATCACAAAAAATTTCAAGAGGGTTAACTAGGGTGAAAACAAATAGACAAGTTTGAAAAAATATTTTGAACATGTAAAAAAATCTTGTATGATAGGATTTAGAGTCTCACTCATATTATATTTTAGTTATATCAATTTTGAGCCATTTTTATAAAAATAAAATATATATATTTTATAATTTGAGAAAGTCTAAGAATTCCACTCTCCTCACTAATAAAAGGGAACCTTCTCACTCACACAGAAACCATTTTTTTAAATAAAATTAATTTTTTTGGGAATTGATAACCCATAAAAACCAACCTATATAAGAAAATTCAAACATCCCAGAAAAAGATCAGAACGAAAATAATAAATCATAAATTCTTATTTGAAAAAATAATCATAGAGTTGGGACTGAGATGCTAGGGATAACAGAACCTGAGGACGACGTTCCACCCCATCCCTACACCACACGCAACCCTTGTCTCTGATTTCCAAGGTGATAACTGACACTGAAACTCTCCATATACAATTCATTCACAATATAAACATAAAAGACTATTGAATCGCCCACATGAAGATGACTTCCCCATAATAGAACTGAATGTGATCCACTAACCAGAAAAAGCATCAGGAATGTCTTCTCCATGAGCTATACACAATAAAAAAGATCCCCAATGAACACCATTGATAATAATCATGAAACCAATGGATATCAAAAGGAATGAATGAATTTTACACCACCTTCCAGAAATTAACAGGCAAAAAAAGAACAAAACACGAAGTCACCACACCAAAGAACACCCCTTCTAATGTATAATCACCAAACCAGAAGACCCATCATCGTGCATGATAATCGACCCAATCACAATCAGCATTTATCAACATCATTCCATATCAAAAATGTATTATTTCACAAATGATCCAATATGAATGGGAGTTAGAGGAATGCATTCATATGGAAGAAACCAGAAACCATATGAGAATAGAAGATATGAATAAACAAACCTAAACCCATGAAAACTAAACCATCAAAAGGAAAATAATCCCTAAAAACTCTCAACATCACTTAACTTTGAGCAGATTTCTAAGAACTCTGAATAACATCTTCATCATTGGGTTGTGGTGATTAGTACCACACCACTTTGGTTTGGTAGTAACACCATCGTGGCCTAATCGTATCAAAGTGGATGATACCTAAAAATACATAGCACTAAGTCAACCACTTTTCTAATGTCTCCATACTAGGAACGAGACAATAAATTTGAAGCATACTATGAAAAAAAATTATGATTCAAACATGATAACATGAATTATAGGAATAACGCGATGAATAAAGAGAGAATACTATTAGGGTACTCTGATCAAATAGACACCAAAATGAATAACATATCTGGAAACATAAGTATCAATATATCTATATGAGAGTTAGAAAATTTTCAAAATGTGAGAGAGGAGTGAACTTCATAAAGGGTTGTAAAACCTATTATAGAGAATATAACCATATAGAGAGAGAAATAGGAAAAAATGGATCCATCATCTTTGATAATGGAACCCCCTATCAACTGTTGATCACACAATCCTTAGAAGGATTAAGATGCAAAGAAGATGATGTGGTCTATAACCACCTCTCATAGGACTTTACGATGATAGTTTTAATATATATACATATATATATATATTTGATATTAATGACATAATCAATATTTTTCTATAAAACTACATAATATACATTCTTATAATTCTCTACTGAAAATTAACATTGTTGTTCCTGCGTACGTATGGACTACACCCTCCAGTATGTGAGTTGATTATTTTTTCATCACCAAATCATATAGATAATATATATAATTTAATTTTTAAAAATTATTTGATAGTTATGATATATTCATCATTATGGAATGAAAAAATAATACTCATACTATTTCCCAGTTATTCTTTGAAAAGATAAAATGTTACTCGTGTGTACATATAACCTACCATCTATATGATTTTAAGGTGAATTATTTTTCATAAACATCACTGATTGTTTGTTTCATAAGAATAATTAATGTAAAGGATTATAATTATAAAATTATTATTATTATTTCATATATGATTAAAAAATTATTTTGATGTACATGGTCAACATATTGATGAAATTTATAAATTGTTAAACAAACATCATCAGAATAATCGATGTCCACATAACCTATTATGAATAATAATTTATTCAATTGAATATTCCTTTTTATAATTATTTTAGGTAGTATAAAGAACATACATAAATAGAGAAACCAAAAAAAATTATTATCATGACTAAAGAATGATACATTAGTTCACATATATAATGAAAAAAATTTAAAATATTACAATGGGATAAAACATATAAAACATGATAAGTAATATATTATTTTTTGGATCAACATGATCTACTAGAATCACCGTACTCAACAAAAATTACCTTAAATAAAAAATAATGCTAAAAATTAAATATCCCTTTTGATGATGAATGTATAAATTACTTTGAGTTAAAATTGAATTGAATGAAAAATAAAGGCATTAATATGTGTTTATAGGAATTATAGAACCCGTATGACCATTACAAATCGGATTTTCTGTATAGTAATCTGACCATTAGAACAGTAACAAAACCATTATAATACATATCTAACTATTTAGAATCGTAATCTAGATTTTAGAATAGTAACCTTGCCTATAGATGTCTAAAATAATAAGTAGGTTTCTTATAAAATTAAGATATTATATATTTAAAACATGATAGATGTAAATAAATGTTCTAGAAATGATAAAGTAAGTATTTGTGTTTTTATAAAAAATAATTGTAGTAATCAAACTTTTATAATATGTATATTGATTTACAGTAAATTTTTCTTAATGAACATGGATTTATAAATTAATTTTAAGCTATATCTTTATTTTCTGTGGCCTATAAGCAATTTTATCAAAAGGCCAAAAATTCCATTAAAAGTTTAAAATAGATATTTTTAATTAAGGAATATTTCATTTTGAAATGATATTTTACCAATTTTTAATATTGTTTTAATTAAATTAATTAAATTTGTTAAATCTACAGAATAATAAATTGGTTGGGTTAAATTTATGTATTTTTCTAAAACATGTGATTTTTTGTGACTAATGAAATATGGTAATTTATGATATTGAATATTATAAACCTAATATATGAGCTTTTGAGTCATGGATGATATAACAAACCAATATTACAAGCTCACATTAACTAGTAACAGTGTATTGTAACTGTAATCATCACTACTTGTCATCATGATCAAAAAAGAATAAACTAATTAATATAATATTTAAACATACCCCTCTCCACCACATATAAATACCATCAATCACCACCCCGTATCCTCTCATATATTAATAATTGATGATTTCAAAATCATGGACTAAACCTCTCCACCCCACTCATCCCCATGTGTATGTTCATTTGGTATCACCAAAATAGTAGTTCCATGTTCCTTAGGGAGCTCTTCAAGGATGGGATATTCAATATGTGACAATCTAAAACTACAAAATTTAGTTTTTTATATTTTCTACCATAATTTCACATTATTCACCAAATATAAAATATATATTATGTATCATTTACATACTAGAATTTTATATTTACAATTTAATATCTTCTATCCACTAATTTTTTCATCTCCTCTAATTCAATAAGAAAGAAAACTATTGTCCATATTATGTCATTCAACCGCTTTCGCGGATGATGAGTTTTCATTTTCCAATAATTCCTTCATGAGAGGTTTAAATTAATTTATAATTATTTATGATGAATTAGTTATTTTATCTCTAAATATTATTACATTATTAAAATAGTATAGGTATATAACATAGATAAAATGAAACTACTTTGAGATGGTAGAGAAAAACCTCTAAAATAAACTTTTCAATTACTACTATTGTTTTATTAAAATAATCATCCAAATGATGTAAATAAAAATTATATAAGGGACTAATTAAAATTACATACTTTAATTATTACCTTTTTATTCCACTTCTAGAGTATCAATCCCATTTTAGAAGAACATCCATAAGTATATCTAATGGATCATACCTTAAAACCATGAAAAAATTCTCCTCTAACAACAATATTAAAATTTATAAAACATTAAAACAAAAAAAATGAAAATAATAAAATTATTAAAAAAATATATATATATTCTGGAGGTTCTAAAATATTTAATTAATTTATCTAATTTTACTACAAGTGACATTAAGGTCACGTAAAAAATAATCAGGTAAAATAATGTAAGGGATCTCTCATAACCATCCTCTTCTCATTGGGTTACTCTTTTTATATCATTAACTTTATCTCGTTATTTATTATTTTAATATACATGTTTTATATAATATATATACCTCCCATATAGACCAATTTTACTTTACTTTTCTTCATTGGAGATATACATGTTTTAATGTCTGCAATCTTATCTTATTTTGAATAAAAATTAAAGGAAACCTATGCCATTTTATTACCTCTTTTAATGTACCACTCAATAGAATTCGTTAAAAACATATAAGTTTTATGAACACAATCATTCTTATGAGTCAATTTTTTTTATTTTCATCTCTTTATATAAATTATTGTTACCCTAGTTTCATTAATGAATCATTACTTATTCCACTACAACCCAGCTTAAGTGGGGAATTTCCAATGTTACCTAACCAATTTTTTCATGAATTCTCATAAGATGTAAATAATCCATCCTGGTATATTTTTATTTTTAATATATATATATATATATAATAACTATTTAATCTCATCTTTCTTGGAACCCATTATGATATTCTATTTGGTTATTCTTTATGATGTGATCATGAAACCTAATTTGTTCCTCAGATAATTCATCCATTTATAATATATGCATGATTTCATAATGTGGAAGAAAAATGGCTATAAATGTTATAATGGGTGCACCAAGATAGAACACCAATAAGACACTATTATTTTGTATCCTTGGTTTGAATTTATTGGATTATTATGTAATAAGTAATGTAATAATATGTTTAAAAGGATTGGGTCATGATATAAACAATTAAGTAATTTAATGTTTAATTTATGTAAATAAAAAATAGATTATTGATAAAATAATAAAACTATAAAGGGTTCTTGAGACAAGTAAGTAATTTATATATGTTTATTATACTATAATTAATGGGAACACTTTGAATGTAGGGACTCTTGGTAATGGATTTCGTCCAAATTTTTCTTTATTGTAGAATTTATTAATGTTATAAACATAATTTCATTTATATAGCGTATATATTGGTACTTTTATATGTTATGTCTGGAATTATTAATAATTATTTTGGGTTCATGTTTTAGTTAAAATTATTTCATCCAATGGTATTTAACTCAGAAGTTACCATGTGATAAAGAGTTTCTAGAGTAAATCTATTATCAATGAGTCATACGTATTCTTCATTATGATTTTATGATATGATTATGTGTGTATAAATCATTAAATAGTTTTATAATGTATTTAAACATGTTTTATTTGGATTTAATTATTTCAAAAAAATCACCTCATGGATTTTGTGTCGCCTAAAAAGTTATGATAATTGAAAGGGTTTTCCTTACTTCAATCACATTTTCCGGAGACTTGATTCATGTAATACACCATGACCATTTAATATAGTGTATTCAATAACTCATGCATTTATTTTGTAATATTGATTCATGGAATTTTTGGGAGTTATATGGACATGTCATACTCATTCATTCAATGAATATTTATTCCACAATTTCCAATGTAGTAAAGGATGTATGTTTTAATCTAAACTATTTTCAAGATTATTTAGGTTCAAGTATTCATTAGTGAAAATCTAGTCATATTATTTTATTAAAATTCATGTATTTTATTCACCTCTATTTATGAATTTTTGTTACATATTTACTTACAATTTCCTCCCTTATTTATTAAAAAACACCAATAATGTTTTTTTATATGATACAAATATTGTATCTTTTTATAGAAGGTATTATATATATTAATTATAAATTGTTTCCTAAATTTTTTTTAAGTATGTTATTTTCTAATAGAAACTACTCATCTGTTTTTATTGTAAATCATCTTTTGAATTGATTGAAAATGTTTTAAAAGTAAATTACCTAACATTATCAAAATTGCTCACTATTTACTCTACTTACGGAAATGTGAAAAAAATTTATCTTAAACATGTAACAAATGAATTTTATTTCCAAAAATTATGACTATATTTTTCTTCTAATCCTTCTTTATTAGATTTGAAAGTTATTTTAAAAAAATAATTTGACAATATTTTTTTAATTTTTCTTAATGTCGCACTGAAAATGAAAATGGTATTTTCCCAAATATTATTTTTAATAGTAGTTTTATCATATTTTAATTCATCAACAAAAAAACCATTAATTTACAAATGTTACATTGGGGTTATTTTGTAATGACACCATCCTTATTCGTTATCTGGATGGATTATGATTTTTTCAATGATATTTTCAAGAATCTATTTCTATTTCATATATACAAAAAGCTATAAAAAAATGGTTATTTTTATGTTGAAAAGTGACAGCTTCCATGTGTTACATTAATGTGTTGTACATTTACACTATTTATGATGACGGGTTAACTGATACTGCATATAAAAATGGGTGATCTCAATATAGTGTATACCAGTAGGCGATCAATGTATAGATTTTACCAATTGGTGATCCCAATATATCTTAAACAAACAAGTGATACTGGTAAAACATATACCAATGGATGAACTTGATATTGATATTAAATTAATTTTTTATAAAAATTTGTGTTGACATAAAATATGTGACTCCTAGGATGTGATAGAGTTAACTGGTTAAATGGTTACTCTTATTCATTATGGGTAATAACAAGGTAATTTAATACCACATATAGTGTTTCATATATGGTTTAAATAAAGATAATTCTACCATAAACCAACACATTTTCTATTTGTTTTCAATGATATTTAATATAACCCATGATCATGATTGTAATCGCATGGTTCCTGGTTATTTATTATTTCAACTGTTACATTTTTTTATGTATTTATAAAACGATTCAAAATTGATTATATAGGTATTAGTAGTTAGGAATTCTATTATTCTATTCCCATGCACATCCATATTTTCATTATACCCAGATATTCATCTTATTATCATTAATGAAATGAAATGGTAAATTACTATGTTATCCCTTCATGGGATATTAAGAACACTATTTTTATATATTCATTTTCCCCAGTATTTGAAAATTATCTTTAACTGATTCATGTATCGAAATATTTTATTTGTGATTAATTTTATGGATTCATATGATGGATTTATATTTAAAATGAAAACCAATGTATAGTTTGAAAAAATATTTCTTAAGACAAGGGTGCCATTAAAAAAAATTAAGACATAATTCTTGAAAACTATATCCTAAAAAGGCCCACAGGTTTGAAAAAATGTGAATTATAGTTTAAAGACTATAGATTTTGTAATGTTTAAGTTTTTTCCTTAGTGTACTAGTCTATTTGGGAGTAAAGTGATGATATATATTCTATAATATGGGAAATTGTTTTGGGATTCATCATTGACATAATGAGATCCCATGAATACCATTCTCTATTAAGTGAAAGTTCACATCATTGGTAGATATGTTTGAGTTAACAATTTCGTGTAGTATGAATTTATAACCACATGTGCCCGGATTGGGTTTCCATCACATTTTAATTCTCTACAACTAGTTTTCCTGTAATAAATTAAATAACATAATTTATATGTAATAGAAAATTTTCCCAATAAGGGTAGAAAAAAATCAAACCTCAAACCATGTTTGTAACCACCTGTTTGTAACACTCCATCAACTGATTCTATTCATGTCTGTGACCTTGTTACCTTTGATCTAAGAAGGGAATACATGGGGGTGGAGGTGGTGGAAGAAAATCATTGTTACACATCACGACCTTTGAGATGGAGGTCTATATACTACCTTAATACCCTATTATATATGATTATTTGGTTAGTCATATACTATATTTCATCATTCTCAAAATCAATGGTAAAACCAATCTCCTAACATTTTTTATTTTTATGGGACTCTTAATTTGTTGATCACTATGTTTGAGAATAAGCATGAGAATGTATCTTGATACATTACCCTGATCCGTAAAATTTTCATGTCACAGGGGATGAATCTTCTATTTTATGAGAGAAAATATCAACCCTTACATACCTTCAATCTTATAAGATACCGTACATCACTAAGTCTCTCTTACAAGACTTGTTATAAGTAGATATATAAATGAGAATGATGTCCTCTTATATATATCTATGGAGTCCACATTCAGAATTTTATGCTCATAAAAAACTAACATGATTATAATCAATGTAGAACCTCATGTGATCAATGAATATCAGAACATATTGACTCTATAATGACCAATCCCAATGGGGCTTCTTCATTAACCCCCACGCCTTCCTCCCATAGCACAGGGGCTAACGTCTAGCGTCGAGTAGGTATATCACTACCATGGGAGGCATTAGCATAATGTACCTATACACAGGAACGTATCTATAATCTTGTAAAATGTTGAAATATATAAACTACTGAACATCTATTTATTCACACATCTAAATCCAATAACAAGAGTATGATAGGATGTATAAGAAAGTAAATGGGAAAAAATATAAGCTCACTATAAAGATTATAGAATCATGTACAACTTAAAAGTAAATACATATAGTAATCTCATGTTACTCTAAGAAAATAGCTCAGTATGTATGGTCTCACTAAGCATCGTATGGTCCTAGTCCTCAAGGACTCTCTAAAATGGTCTATCATCTAGACATGACACATGAGGTTAAATCACATGCATGAGTGTTTATAATGTTACCTAGTAGGAAACCCTGAAACCATGAAGAATAAAACAAAAGTATTATAGTGAAAAGTACATAACTATATTTCTATAAAACATATACCCAGAATATCTAGATATAAAAAATAAAGACACGATGTTTCAAGGTAATGTCATCGTCATAATTCCAACATAGTATTACAACATGAATGTTCCAAATAACAATAATCTAGGATGACACAATGAATGAGTCAGATAACACTAATAACATCAATCCAAGAGTAATTTCTCTTTAGGTATCACTTTTAGAGGTACATGCATGATGTTTGAATGGATATGATAAAAATATGAGGATCACTCCTATAGAGATGGATTATAATAACCAATCAATCTGAATTAACCTGCTTAGTAAATGATTGGTGCCCATGTAGTGTTGTTCATGATGATACCAATAACATTATCTATTACGTGAATATTAATATATGATTCACTCCTAGCCTCATGATGATTCAAATAACAATATCCACTGAAACATGTTCTATATATAGTGGAAAAGTGATTAAAACTAGTATTTTTAGAGTACATGACATTAGTAGGGTTACACACCATGTCCCTTCTACCCAGGGTCCCTCCCATGTAAACGACATGTGTTCATTTCAGTGTAAATTTACACAGAATATTTTTCTCCTATACATATGCCCATGTACCCATACACATCTTTTCCCATGTATTCCCATCCTAGCCATTTATGTGTTAGAGTATACAATGTACCAATGGCTGTGTAATCTATCTCATGTTTATGTACTCTACGGGTACATGTTTTTCAATCAGAGAGAGGTCACATGCCATGTGATAGGGGGAAATGACGTTTTATCCTTAAATTACTCTTAAAACTGAAACTGACATGGTAAGTGTCCTACACATCATGTAATCCTAGATTAAATGTATTGTGGATTAAGTTTTTTCAGAAACTATGTTTATTCATTCAGTTTAGGTTTGTGTTGATGCCACCTCATTTATTGGCGTTGATTTTTCCATAAATTTCGAGTTTACATTGGCTATGCCTCACAATACCCTCATACTGAATTTTGGTCGCCCCATTCGAATGAAAAACTATTTTCATTTATCATCTTCACCATGGTACATACCATTTCGAACTGAAGTTCTAAAATTATGTCTCATCTTTTATCAGCTAAAATTGTTTCACCTCAATCACATCATGTTGAGAATGGTTCTATAATATCAGATCATCTCACCTTGAAATGGTTATGAAATAATCAATGACTCTATATTTTATTTATATACATGGGCTAATGAAGAAAACCCATGATGAATGAAGAATGAGGGGTGGAATGAACAACAAAAAATCCTAAGGAAGAGATATTATTCAATATCATGTTCACCTTTGCCTATTTTTGTTAGAGTATAAAATTAATAGATAACAAATAATCCCAAGGAAATACTCACAATACCTATATAACAAAACCCATACTGCAATACACATGATCCATGAATACATTCATTGGATGATTGATTCAAATTCATCATAAGAACAATAAATGTTGAAGACATCTAAATTAGAAAAAATCCTACGTCAATATTGATCGATCACTTTAGAAGAATGATCATAGTTCAATGTAATTAGTGAGACCTCTGAATATTGTTACACAATAGTTTTTTATCTGTGATCTTGTTATTGTTCATCAAAGAGAGATCCTAAAATTCTCTCTCCAAGGGTTCTTCGATGGCTCTAGGATTATTCATCTATCCCTGGAATTCCATGATCATATTATTCTTATTAGAATATTAATTTCACTTCATCAATGAATAAAAAAATAATTTAACTAATTGTCGTATTCATTTTACATCCATAATGAATTTTCCATAAACACTTCATGACAAAAAAGGTTATTCCACATATAAGGTCAACCATGTGTTCTGAAAAAGAAGGTTTCCTTAGATTTATGATCTAGGATCCCATTGAGAATATATTCAACGTTTTTGAGAGAACAACGCTAACTATTAAATATATTTAACATATTTAATACATTTATTCTGAGCATAGTGGGCCTCGGAATCGCACACCATCTCATCACCTAATCTCATAAATATTCCATACAATATTGAAAATTATAATATATGAAAAATCAAGCCATTCCAATACCCCCACCCTGGGGATTTACATCCTGAAATTGTAGAAAATATCTAAAAAAAGAGATTTGGGTAATGAGAATGAATCTGAGATAGCATTTCTTATAAACACTCCAAGAGATTCACATGCCACCACCAAACATGAGCAAATGGAATCTCTCACCTGTGATGTATCCTCTCTTGCTGATCCACAATCTCTACTGGGTAATCGAAAAAGGTAGTTCATTCTTAATTTCAATCTCAACCAAGTTGATAATGTTTGATGGGTCCTCCACATATATCCTCTTCTATGACATGTGGAAGATATTTTCTACCAAATACAACTACCACAATAGAGCTAAGAGGTATGCCATCTATATAACTATTCATTGTATGTAGAAAGGGCCAATGAACAAAAAATATATATTCCCACCATTGCCAAATGATTGTAATCCCTATCATGGAAAATACATAGAAACACATGGTCTTCCTCCTCAAACTAAAAAGGGCTCCATCATCTATCATTATATGACTTTTAATGGATCTGTATAGTCCTCATCTGCACCTAGATTACCAGAACCTTCTTTTGAGTATCTCTAACCAACTTTAGGCCCTATTTAATGATGTTTCGGGTCCACTATTGAAAATTGTTTACCTAAAGGGTTACCCATATAATTCATATAATGGAACCATATCTATGGTAAAATGGTATCAATAATTGTAATGAAATCACCACAAATGGATGTTTATCCTCCCAACAAAGGCCAAATACCAACATGCAAGCTCCTAACATGTTCTCCATTACCTGAATTTCCTAATATATATTTCTACCATTTGTGGGTGAAATGATGTACTCAAGAATCAATGTGTCTCAAACTAGTTCTACAATACCATCCATAACTATGATGTAATGATAGGATCATATTCATAAATGACCTTCCAAGGAAATCCATGGAGTCAAACAGTCTTCTGCACAAATTGGGGTCCCAAACTCACTTCTAAACTCTTCTATTAGATATCCAAGAAGTGGGATGACATTGTGAGACCATCTATGATAACCCATATAAAATCATGTCTCCTATAGGTTCATGGTGATCCTATACTGAAGTCCAATAATATCTCCTCCCACTTATAATCTATAACAAAAAAGTGTTGAGATAAACCCATTATAAATTATTTCTTATCCTTTAGTTTCTGACAAGTATGGAATTAAGAGAAATAATCTAAAACTACATTCAAAATCATATAGAACTAAAACAGACATCAAATATCCAAGTACATCTTTAACAAACATGGATCTAAATCGAAAGAAGATATATGAATCTCTCTCAGAACCTCCATTGTAACGTCACTAGTACCATATTGTGAAATATGAAAATAAATACATACTCCCCACCTTTATAAAATCCATCAGGATCATGTCTCATTTATATCTAAGTATGTAGGGTCATATAGTTGGTATCCCGATGTCTTTACTCTCTAAATCATTTTAGAAGATGAGGGGTAGTAACCGTTATCTAGAGGTAAGATACATTAGATCCACCCACAATGGATATCTATAATGAGTCCAACTCTTTAGACGCCTTGTTTTGTTTCATTGAATAAGATCACCACCAATGTGAATCTACTTCCAATTTTTCCTTCCCAAGAGTATTCAAAAAATCAAATACATAATCTTGGAGTTACTCTCACTATATCTTATGTCTCAAGTTAGTATTTATCTAAGAGAAGATATATTTGAGACTCTTTTGGTATAAATAGATGATAAAACTCTCACCCATCTGGTAGTTTCACCACAAATTTAGTTAAATTACCCATACTATAACTTAATATCATTGGTTTCATAGTAATACCTATGTGGTATCACCTGATACAAACTATAGGAAATCACCACCTTTTACTGTATCAGAACAAAACCATGTTCTATCCTGGAAAAATTTCCGAACACTATATAATCGACACACTCTTTCATAATATAAATATATGGGTGATCATCCCTCTCTACCACAACTCTTGAAAATCCTATTGTGTCCTTAATTTCTACATTAATGGCCTCCCCTTTCATGTCATTTCTTTTATGGGGCTTGATATCTTAGATAATTATGGCAAGGATATCTTTTAATATCCTTCCAAACTGTGGAATCTCTTCACCTATGTAGATATCTTTTGTGTCTCCCATGTTAACATTGCCTCGAACATCAATGATCTACTACCACTATATATAATAAGATAACATGTCTTAAAAAGTGGATTTGTTGTATCCAGAAATGTATATATGAGGGAATCCTATAAATCAAGAGCTCTCATAGTATGTCAAGTACTATTCTCAAGTTTCATACATGATCTTCCTCATACACCATGTATAGAAGGATATCATCGATGAGGAATACCATGAACTATTCTATGAATGGATGAAAGATCTCATTCATGAGTCCCAGGAGAAGTGATAGGGTTCTTTTAATGACATGCGAATCACTATTTAATCATAGTTATAATAGCATCATGTAAATGTAATCTCAGTATATCATCATTCCATACTCACAAAAATTGATTGTCTTATATGATATCATCTGTCATGAACCATCATCCCACTCTCAACAAATCAAAAAGGTCATCGATACACAGTATTAGATATTTTTTCTTCTTATCCACCTATATGAAGTGTTTGTATTCCACATACATATTCGAGATTCCATCCACATTCTTGACAATCAAAATTTGGGCTACCCATCGTGAAACATTGGGTCTAAAAAAGTCATTTCCATGTCCTCCAACAACACCCTCATCTCATGGAGATATATCTGAGCAATCTTGTGTGATGGTATAGATATTAGTGTCTTTCCAGGATATAGATCAATTCACAAGTCTATCTCTCATTGGGAAGTTAAGACTATAGAGTCACTAGGAAATACATCCTCATACTACTCTACCACTGGAGGGAACATAAAACTAATAAAATCCACCACATCAACGGTTATTCTAGCGAACTGGTATGTAATCAGTTTCACAATCCTATGCCTGAGACCATCATATGTTGTCTGGGTTTCCATTTCCCCCACTACAGAAAACATGGTCCCATCACAGTGGGGACACCAAATTCTCTATTAGAACAAATAGATATAGTCACGAATAGTAGATAACCAATCCATATATAAGATTATATCATATGGCCTTATTGCTGTAAAAAATAGATCCCAAAAAAAATTCAACTCCAATAGTTAGATAACACTTTCAAAACAAATGTGTGCTTACTGATTCATTTCTAGTCAGAGTTCAGAAGCATCAGGGTCAAGATGTAGGATCAACCAAAATCTCAATGTCTCAAAACGTATAGGTGAATATAAAGAAAGGACTAGCAACTGTTCAATTAATTTTTTAGCAAAGATAGTAA
Organism: Viscum album; assembly: GCA_963277665.1. Classification (NCBI taxonomy): domain Eukaryota; kingdom Viridiplantae; phylum Streptophyta; class Magnoliopsida; order Santalales; family Viscaceae; genus Viscum; species Viscum album. The sequence goes on along the minus strand of OY728131.1, from coordinate 1,098,901,368 downwards.
ATAAATAGATTGTACATCGATTCATTCCAAAATACTTTGGGTCAGGAGCCTCACCCACCTAAAAATATCCATGACCCTATCCTATAGCACCATGATACTTTGTGGGACTTCCTGGGTGTGGTGGTGGTAACAGGTCAATTCATCAACAACATCCAGTTTCTCTCATAGCTCCTCTACCATGTCCTATGTCATGCATAACTGCCTTCTCATGTAACATACTCTACCTTAGTGAACCATCCACATTCCCCATATTGGCTGTCCAATATGTTGTAAAATATAATATATAATTTAACATTCCATCTCCAGAGTAGAACCTCCTCTCCATGGGAAGACTAGACCCCTTCTATGTGACCTAAACTACAGACACTCTGACCTTTGACCTCCTCCATAAATTCCTCTCACGTCAAGGACCCTAAGACAGATGATGGATCCATAAATATAAGGTATCTAATCTTATAGGCCATTCAGAGTCAACCTTTTTCAATGTATACGTATATAATAAACCCTAAAAAACTAATGTTCTCTGTATCACCCAAGAATATGGAGAAGTGAAAATAGGTGTAATACTAGATCAGATCTCTATACTATATCCTCACTCTAAGGTGTGGTCCTTGAATAACATATCAAAAACCATATCTATCTTGTACATGGAGAGGTTGGTGAACCCTGATGAACACTCATTTACTATTATTGTACAATTATATAGATGCATAATTTCATAGATATGCACATACCCTAGTGTAGATAGAGATAATTCCTCTCCGAAAAGTTGATAGAACATTAACCATGTGGGAGTCACTTCACCATAAGATTAGGTCACCAAAACCCACCATCAGCCTACTAATCCATGTATATGTGTCACTACTAGAACCAAAATTTGATCTACTGGTATCCTAATGAGATGGAAAACACATTTCACTACCTCAGGTTAGTCCTTTGATGCTTGTTGGTCATGCTCACCTTAGAAACTAAAGGGTCTCTATCAATAAGACTCTTGATGTGTTACATCCTGCACACCTATGTGGATTACATAGTTGGTCTAACGGTACATGCCCATTGTCCCTATATCAATGACTCATCACTGGTGGGTTCATCCTCGTGATCCTAACACTAAATACATGTTGTCATACATCCCGTAAGAATTTTAAAAATAATTAAGATATACTACAATCAATGATTATATATGGATAGATAACTCATGAATGGTATGAAAACTACAATCCATTTCAACGTGATTCATGAAGCATTTTTTCCCTATAATCAACATTCTTTTGTATCGAGTTGATAAAAATGTGATCATAGTCTTGGTGTATAGATATATCATCCACCACACCAACACTGGAGTCCATGGACTCAAATCCGACCTCAATAAACATAATACTATTTTCTCAATCCATTTCCATAGACAACGGTCCTAATGTAGAACATACTTCACTGATACCACTATTTCATGACCCATCCAAATGGGTCCTAATGACACACCTCCTCAAGATCACTTCAAATTGGTAAGGGGATGGTGACTTCCGCTAACTAGGGATATCACTGACTGGGGGCCTTGTCATAAATTACATGTATACATGCACACATATACAATCCCATAAAATGATGAAATTTAAAAACAAATGAAAAACCATGCATACATACATCTAAATACCATAAGTAGGGTATGAAATTATGTAAAGTAAATTAATCATTGAAAAAATACAATCCCAAAAGATATAGATTCTAAAATCATGTCCGACCAGAAAGAATATGTTGGGTATGCTATCAAGATACCATAATAAAACACCTTGGTCTGTTCAATCTCACTATGCACTATCTAATCAAGGTCCCACAAAGAAACTATCAAAATGTTGATCATCTTCATAAGACATGACTTGCATAGTCAAGTCCTATGAAGGGATGAGTATAACAATACCTAATTAGATACCCCAAAATCCAATGAATACAACAATTTATAACAATATTCTCTAGATGGGTATGTCTCTATAACACAACTATCATTAATATCCATATATAAACAAAAAAGACACAAAATATCAATTTAAATTCGTGACATAATTCCATCATAGGATTCAATCTCAGTGATTCCACATAGAACTCATCCAATATAGCACACTCAAAAAGTATGATAGAAATAATGACATTATTCTGAGAGGTAGTTCTCAACAATTGTTTTCATAAAAACAACATGATGTATATCTGAAGAGATAAGATACACATATGAGGATCACTCCCAGGGTAACTGTGTAAAAAAACTACCCATTTGGAATTATCCTTCTATGAATAAAATTAGTGATTTTGTAGTGTTAGTCATGAAAATACCGTAAACTCTATGAAGAGAACAATGATGAATAGAGGATCTCCCTTTAGAACTCATAGAATAATTCCAACAACTCTATCCATGAATTCCTACTGATGGGATCGTTTTCCTATGTGTAACAAGAGAGTATATACTAACCCTCAAGGAATGTATATGGGTAATATAATCCAATAGAACATGTATATGATATATTGGAAAAGGTATCGAATGAAATATTTATGGAGTATACATCATGTAGCAGGGGTACAGGTCATGTTCCATTGACCCTATGTTCTTCCTATATAAAGAGAACTGTATGTTTCCATGTATAAGAACAGGGCGTGTGACTGGATATGTACTTCTACCAAAATACCTATAAATAGCTTACCCATGTATGGTCAGCTTGTCCATGTCTGCGCCTATGTCTGTGTAACCTCCAGGGTACATATCAAACCTCCGGGGATTGGTCATACATCATTTGATAGAGGTCACAAGTAATTTTATATTGGTGACACTCTGTGTGCTCATTAAATTCCTCTTGAAACCTTAACCACCACTATACAGTACCCTCAAGCGGTGTAATCCTTGATTACACATCGTGTTGATTGGGGTTTTAAAAAAAAATTCTTACTTCCTTGAATACTCATGACACTACCCCCCTAGTATTTTAGCCTCAATTTCACTATAAATCATAGATATACTCTTCCTGAGCCTCCATTTCTCAATTTACTAGATTTCAGTCACCTGATCAGAATGGAAATTAGTTTTTTTTAATTCCCATCACTACTGGAGGAACCATATGAAACTAGAGGTCTCCATTTTAGTTGAATCTATTCACCACTACCATTAATACACCCCCTTTACATCTTTTCGACCCCATATCTATAACAAAAAATCATTTATCCATGAAATGAGTGTGCAATGAATGATTCTTCGGTATTTGGGTTGAACCATGGGCCAACAAATAATATACGTTATGAACGAATATTCCAGGGGAAAAGACATAAGGAATAATAATGACGAATATACCTTGTTCTATGTTCTTGTCTACCATAATTCATTTCCATTAGAACATTCCCCAACTTCAATTTGTGTAAACCCTAATTTTTTGTTTGTGTTGACCTTTAATCGATGTTTTTGTCAACCTAGTCAGAACCCTCCTTCATCTGAATCTAGTCAATTTCGTGGCCTCTATCCCAATGTTCCATGAATAGAGGATGTGGGGGTGGCATTTTTGGTATAATATCATTGTAACACCCTCCCATAAATCCCCTTCCTAGTGAAATTATATATCCACTATTAAAGAAGTCTCTATGAGGTCTGCACAATGTTCCCTTGAGAGGTACTCGATCATGTTTCTACCTCTAACATCATGATATATATATTACCTAGATACCCCTTATTGTAAGAAAATTTGGTCAGCAATTCACAATATACCCTCATCACCCAAAACCACATAAAGAACCTATCTCGTACTAGACTTGTTCATTTATGTGACTTCTGATTTGTTAGTCTCTGGGTTTGAGATTAAACATTGGAATAAATCATAATCAATTACCTAGATGTATACAATTTTATAGTCATAAGTGATGATCATTCAATTTGATGATAACAATTTGAACCTGCTACCTAACGTCAATCTAACAAGAAACTCTCCATCACTAAGTATCTCTTCAGAGCCTTATCATATGTGGGTATATAGTAGAGAACAATGAAATCATAGAAGTCTCTATTGGGGTTAACATTCAATATTATATTCTCACAAAAATACATAATGAGTAATGTTATGGTAGTTACTCATTAGATTAATTAATATTCTATCAAACCCACCATGTCATGAACCTTCCCAACAGGGCTTGTGCTGAAACTCCTCATGTTATCCTCTAATGGGCCATGTTCCTGAAAATAGAGCCATGTAGGAATATCACCAAAATGGGAGACCTTTTAATAAATAATTTTTATAGACACACATATTTTTAAGCCCCTAAAATTTTCAAATGTAACAAGAATTGAACAACAATGAATTCAAACATCTAAATCCAACCACAAGTGTATTACAAGAATTAATTAAAAGTATAAAGCTTCAAATAAAATTACACCAAAAATTGTATAAAAACAAGTACGACATGGAAGTGAAGTTGCACAATGCTTTCATGTTACTGAACGAACAAACCTAAGTATACCAAGTCTCACTAAGCACCATCTTGTCATGTCCCCTCATGGACTCTTTCCAAAGGTCAATTTTACTCACAAGTCACAACACGTGCAAGAAAAACCTTTTTAGGGTACAATATACAAATATGGTATAGGACACCATGAACCCACAATTCCAAAAAAATGTGTAACATTCAACTCTTTATAGGTATATGTCAAAATAAAATATAACCAAAATATCCTAATATAATCAATTAAGACACAAATTCATATTGTAAAATCATAACCATAACGCTAGCCTAGGATTCCATCTCGATGATTACACACAACACTTTTCAAGGAAAACAAAGTCCATTAGTGATATAGAACTAATGAATTCCACATGATAGAAAGTTCTCATCATTTATTTCCATTAGAAATACATGTTAGAAGTCTGAAAAGATACAATAAAAATATGAGGATCACTCCCAAGGCTCTGGGTTATACCAACAACTTAATATGGATAAAAATGATATGTAGTGTATTAGAGCCTGTCTAGTATTCGCCTTGATAATAATAGGAAATCTGCCTAGGGAATGAATATGAATAAAGTATATCATTCTAGGCCTCACAAAATAATTCCAACAACTCTATCCATGATGTTATGTTGATGGGACCACTATCCCATTTGTATGAAGGGATTCAGTACACTCCCTAATAGATTGATATGGGGAATGTAACCTATTGAAAATTGTCTGAGATACTGTTGAAAAGGTCTCCAATACAATATTTATGTAATAAAAGGAATTTAGTAGTGATACACATTGTGTCCCCTTGACCCTAGGTCCTACCCATGTAAACAATCCATGTCTTTTTCTGGGTAAAATACACCATGTGCGACTGTTTGTTTCATTCTAATAGTGTACCAGTACTCATCTTAAAGTGTGTCTTCCTAGGTCAGTAATGTCCATCTAGGTGCATGTGGTGTGCTCATTGCTCAGTAATATAGCATGTGTTTATGTAACCTTCAGGGTACAAAATGAATTTTCAGAGAGGGTTTATAGGCCGTGTGATAGGTGTCACACGCTATGTGATCCTTAACATTCTCTTGACACCATAGTTGTTGAGGAAAGCGCCTTACATGTCATGTAATTGTATATTACGTTCTGTGTGGATAAGGGTTTTCTATAAACCCTGGTTCATTCCTTCCAATAATCTTCGCACCACCAAAACCTCAGAATTTATCCTTGAATTTACCTGAAATTTTGGATCTATGTCTTCCAGACCTTTCCATTACCTATTTCTGGATTTTAGTCACATAATTATAATGGAAATTTGTTCTAGTTCATTCATATTTCAATCGCAGGCACCATTAGAAATTGGAGGTCTCTAATATGGCTGAACAATTTGCATATTCCATCATTGCACCTCTAATGCATCATCCTGAGCCTAGATATACAATATTAGGTCATTGTTCTACAAAACAGGTGTGCAATGATAGATAACTTGGTATTTGATTCGAACCATAGACCATAAAAGAGAATTCATTATGAACAATGAATAATTGTAGGAATGAAAAGGGAATATTTATTAGAAATAGACCTTGGTCTATTATCACATTGACCACAATTCATTACCATTAGGATGGGGAATGAAGATCTAATAAATAAACAATAAGAAATTATCCTAATCTCTAGATAAAACTAACTTATCAAGCATTATGTAAATTTTTTGAATCAATTCGTTTAAAGGTTGATTCACATTCATCATAGGAAATATAAAGAGGGATGAAATCTATATAAATAAAAATCCCACCTGGAGATGGATCAATTGCTGATGAAGAAGAATCCTATGTTGTTGTCACTGGTGAGATATCCCAATCTCATTTCACATCGATTTTTAATCTTTTATACATTTTTTGTTCATCTAAGAGAAATTTTGCAACACTAACTCAAGGGTTCTATAATGGCTACATAGTAATGTGGCTGACTCGGTAATTGAATCAGAGACATATTCTTTTATGATGATATAGTTTTCTTCATAAATGGATTAAAAAAGTAATTTAATTAATTATTTAATACTTTTTATGCCTTTTATGACTATTCCACTAATTCCCCATGCCAATAATGGTTATTTTACACTTAGTGTAAATCCATCTTTTTTAACTCAATGGTTCACATAGATTATTGATATGGGCCCTCATTTATTAGTTATTTCACTTTTTTTGGAAAAGGGCCTATACATTCTATTAAATGTGTTTAATATATTTCAAAAATTTATTCTAGGAACATATGGCCTCATAATTGCATGTATTCTATATTACGAGTCTAAAAAATAATCCATTCAACATTAAAAAAATACATGGAAAATTCAAGTCATTATATTCTCCCTACCATGAGGATTTACGTCCATAAAATCCAAAATAGTGTATATACAAGGAGATTTGGGTATTGGCCATTAATCATATAACATATCTCCCTTGTTCTCTCCCGGATATTCTCTTGTTTCCACCATACACACACTAATGGAATCATTCACCCATGAATTATCATATCCTATGGATCCTTTAACTCTATTGGATACATAGAAAATGTAGCTTCAAATTCAATGCCTCGCACACCCCAGCTAATGATGCCCCATGATTCATACATCTTCCTCCTCAGCTATAACAATAAGAAGAAATTGTGCACCTGGTCTGACTCCTATAGTATATTTAATAGGTATGACACCCCCACATCTATACAGAATTTGGAAAGGGACAATGGATTAAGGAGGTAGTCGGCCACCACAACAAATTCTCCATAATCTCAATCAAGGTGAAACTGGCAAGATCACATGGTCTAAATCCTAGAAAACCAATGTTATCTACATTCTATCATTAGAAAGATTCAGACAGCTCTGTGCAGTCCTCATTTGTTCTTGGATGACCGGAGCCTTTCCGGTAGTAGCTTTCATGAAATCTACTCCCATAAGTGCTAACTCTCATAGGCTATTAAAGATATGCGGTGACATAAATGGTAGACCATACAAAGACTCTAATGGTACCATACCAATGGTGGAATGGTATATTCTACTATATGAAAAATTCAGCAATTATAGGTGATCCTACCAATTATGACCAGAGACCAAGATAAAAGACCACAACATGTTATCCAATACGTGAATAGTCTGCTTTGTATGGATGATAGTTTAATGGTGAAACAGTATTCTCAAGCACATTTGAGTCTTAAATTACATCTAAAATCCCTTTCTTATTTGACACGTAACAAGAGAGTCATGGTCATATTTGATCATTGAGGGAAATCAATGGAGTGATGTTATCTCTTTCACATAGTGGTGTCCTAAGCTCTCTATTAAACCCTGCTATTTTATATCTATGAACCGAGATAAATTGTGCAGTCAATATAAATTCACCCATATGGAATCATGTCCCCTAGACATATTTAGTAATACTATCATGATTTCCATAGATATCCCATCCCACTTCTAATCTTTCACCTTAAGCGGTTGATCTAAAATTGTTGCTTTATAGTACTCAACCATCACATGATGACAATTATGACATCGAGAGGAAAAATATGAAACCCCCATGCTTAATACTTGGCCACAAAAACTTACATCACAGATCTTGGTATATCTTTTATACACCTAGATGAATAAAAAATGATGTGTATGAAACTCTCTTGAAACCTCAAACTCCAACTTCATGGGTTCCATTGTGCATCCTCTAAAAAGAATAAAATGCCTCCCACCATTAAGAAATCTATCAAGAGAATCATGTAAAATGGATATTTTTTACATCAGGTCTCACAGTCATCACCCAGAATATTTTTCTATTGAAATCATTGTAGAAGCGGAGGGGTAACACCCATCTACAGGAGGTTTGCAGATCCATCTCAAACTATATTCGATAACTATAATGAGGCCAACTTCTATGACACCTAGTTCAGAAACTTAATCAATATCTTATACTAACAACATCTTATACTATGTTCCCCTTTTCAAGATTATTGAAAATCATTAAGTCATAATCCTCATGAATTTATCTCCATTACCTCTATCTCAAGTTATGAGCCTTCTCAGAAAATATATACCTAAGAATATATTTTTCCGAATAGATGAAAAATTGATCACCCATCTGGTAGTGTCCACACATATTTAGTGCGACGAACACCACTACAAACTCAATACCAAGAGTCACATAATTACGCTCATGTGATATAAACTAAAAATAATCATAGGAAAACATTACATGACTCTACATTAAAATATAACCACATTCAGCCCCTATTGTATTGCAGAACACTCTGTACTCAACACCCTCCTCCAATAATATCAAGATGGTATCACTCATTAATCATTGACATGACTCCTAAAAAGTATGATGGAACCTCTCTATCCATTTTAATGGATTCCCCTTTTTGGTTAAAGGTGTTATTGGTGGTAATTTCCAAGATAAATAAGGTATTGAACTCTTGAAATAGACTGTTATTTTAAGGAAGATATTCAAATCTATCACACTATTGGTTGGCACCCAAGTTAAAAGTACATTGAGCTTTGATGGGTACACTACCAACCCATCTACTGAGACAAAATGTCCATCAATTGGGACCTTGTACATCCAGTAATGAAACATCAATAGGTTCATATAAATTTGGTTCTCTGAATGTACTTTCTTAACTTCCCTCAAGTGGGTTGTGTGCTCCTCTCGGGATGAGGAGTACAATATGATATTTTCAATGATGACTACCATGAATCAGTCTAATAAGTGATGAAATACCCAGTTCATATGTTTGATGACCATTATTGGGGAGTTCATCATGGAAAATGGATTCACCAAGTTCTCATATTGATCATAGAAATATATGAATTTTATATTTGTTATATCATAATCCCATAATAACCAATGGTGATATATTGATCTTATTTCAAACATTGAGAACCATCAACCCCCTATTAAGAGATCGAAGAAAAATTGACCCTCAAGAGTATACACTTATTCTTTAAGGTTTCCTAGTATATGTGCAAGTATTCCACATCAAGATCATGTGTCCTTCCCCATTCTTGGTGAACATAACTAAAGATATCCAAGGTGAAACAACGTGCCTATATAATACATTCCTCTAAAAGTCATCCAATTACACCCTCAACTCAGAAAGCTATATGGGAGAAATCTGACATGCTGGTGTAGATATCAATGTTGTATCATGGTGTATATCAATTTTGATGTTTATTTATGGATATGATGTTTTTCTAGAAAATTATTAATAATGATATCACCATAATCCCCCTCCACTATATAGAAATTAAAACAATAATATCCACTACACTAAGGGTGAGGCTATCCAACTGATAAGTAATCAACTAAACCCTCCTATGAATGAGTCAATATTGTGTAGATAGGTTTTTCTTTTCACAGAAATAAAATAAAACCAAGTCATAATACAAAGAACACACCATGTCCTCCTCTGGAAATTGATGAAATAATAATGAACTATAGAAAACCAGTCCATATATAAGATGAAACTACAAGGAATCATTGTCGAGACAATGATATACCAATAGAATCTATCACGTCCAATTGTTAGGTCACACTATTGGTATAAGTGTGTGATCTAGGAGTCATATCTAGTGGGAGTATCTAAGATAAAGGGTAGATCCAAGGGATCATCCAAAATATCTATGTCTCAAAAAAGCTAGGTCGAAATAAATGAACTATATAAAAATATTCATATCATTACTATATCTATGGTAGAAAAGGAAGAAATAATACCTCCAATTATTTTTGGAGCCTCTAGGATATAATCCTCGACCACCTGGGGTTATCCCCACCTATGTCCACAATCGGATTGAGCCTAGTATGGACCACCTAGCAGTGGTGTGGTAACATGTAAATAGTTCGACACCCTATGACCCCTCTCCCATCTCCACTTCCACAACCACTTCCTCTTACACCTACATGATCCTACTACTGCCTCTTCCTCAGTGGCTCATCCAATGTCTCCATGTTAGCCTTGTGGTGGGTCAAAAAATCTCAGGAAATATTTCCCATACTGTCACATGAGTATAAACACCTCACATAGTGCTTATTATACCCATTATTTGAGAATTAGACCATACAACCACTTTCATTGGACCTCCCCATGAAACGTCTATCCCAATCCCAGTCCCTAAGACAAGAATCAACTCCCTGCTTCAAAGGCCTCTGATCTGGTGGGACCACAACAAACAACCACTGGTTGGGTGTACTCAACCCAGAATATATCAACCACTAATATTCACTCTCGTACACCAACATAGGTTGGAATACATATAGGTATAACATTGTATCTTACATGTCTACATATTCTAACTTGAATGTCTGAGCCATGATGAACTAATCATGAAGTACATATATCGAGCACCTGGAGAGGTTGGTGAACCTTGATGAATTCGTATCAAATGTCTTACTACACTACTAAAGATATCAAAGATCCTATATATTTACATCACTATATATAGTGATACATAAATCATCCATGAAAAGTTAATCAAGCTATGATCATGTTAGAGTCACATCATCGCAATACTATGTCACCAAACCCATCCATCAGCCTATTGATCCATGGAGAAGTTTCTCCACCAGAACCACCATCTAATAAAATGGTGTCCTCACTAGAAAAAAACTCATGCCACATCCTCAATCTAGTCCTCAACCGCCTATAGGTCATGCTCACCTCTATAATGAACTTATTCCCTTAGGAAACGAGATTGATGTAAAAGAATTATTTTCCGATTATTTCAAATTGTAGGTTGAGATGAAGGGGTGATATGGGATTCATTTCTTCCCAAATCACTATCTTGAAATAAGGTTTTTTGCATATACTATTTGAACTTAATTGATAAATAAGAATTGTAGTTACAAGTGATATTTCGTATCAATGTTAGGGATTCAACATGTTGGTCCCTGCTCAAGCATTGCAAAAAAAAATCTTAAAAAATTAATGTTTTGAAATTTGATAAAGTTGAAACAAGAATGTTAAAAAATCCATGCATGATTGCTTTTGAAATTGTCACCATAATTGATATTTTTAGTGTGGAGATGTTGGATGTCAATACAAACTAGTTATTTATATAATCTTTATACAAAAACATAGGAATACTAACAAACTAAAATTAATTCTTTTGAATAAAAATTATATTTTTATTGAATTCAATGTTAATGAGAAATATAATATTTGTTTAAAGATTGGAATAGTGTGATTCATTATTAGATGAACTTAATTCACATGCATTTTGAAGAGCTTCAGATGAGATATGATGTTGTAATAATAAATATAAATAAATTTCACTGAAATTCGTGCTCAGTGTCTTTGGAAGCAATAATGTCTGTGATGTCTGACATGAGAAATTAGAAAATACATGGTAATTGAAGAGATATGTTTAGAGGTGATATATAATATAATTATCAGAGAGAGTGGAGGCTGAAAATTAATTGTGGAAAACATAGGATGTATAGAGTGAGGAAAACAATAATTATGAACTTTATTAATCTAAACATAGAGAAGAAATCGGAATCAATAGGGAAGTATTATCGCTCTCTTATATTTATACTTATAATGTTTATCCTTGGTGATGTTTTTTTTGAAATAAATTATAGTTCTTTCCCTAAATATGTGTAAATAAATTTTTCTAGGGGTATTAAAATCGAATGAAATGAATTTATTACACATTCATGATTATTTAAATTACTATAGGTCTATGTTATTCCTTTATTTATTCACCGCATACTTTTTCCTTCCACAAAAATAAATCATTAGATGAAGATGATGTTAAATATTTTTTGGTGGTTGAACATAATTTCCTACATAAAATTAAATTTATATACTGGTGGTTTTATTTAAGAAAATTCATAGTGTTTTTCTTTTTCCAAGGTTTATATTTTCCTCAAATATTATGAGCATTATTTTTTCCTTACTTTTAATATTGGAAAGGGATGCGTTGGAAATTATTAATCCTAAATAAAATATATTGATGTATATAAATGATATAATAATTAATCCATTCCTCCTCCGAGAAGTTTTATCTTTTTCTTATATTTTTGGTAGAAATGTCACCCCTCAAGGGAGTTCACTGGGAAATATATCCTTTACACAATCATTTTTTGAGTATAATTCTTTGCACAAGCAGTGATTTTTTAAAAAAATCATACTATCAAATTTATCTTAAAATATTTTAGTATTCCTTATTTTAAAATTAATTTTTCTTATCACACTCACTATTGCATCACATCAATGCATCTCCCACCATTTTTTCTTTTCCAATCCATTATTTAACATAATTTTCTTTTGATGTTTTTGTTTATTTTATTCACACAATAAAACCTGTTCAGTTTTCAGACACCTGCAAAATATGTTAATAGTTGTTAGTATATTTATAAAGAGGTAAATTATAAAATTTTCAATGAAAATAATTTTTCATTTTTTTCATTTTTAGGGATTCTATGCATAAAAACATTATTCTAAAAAATGAATTTTATAAATAAATCTCAAAAAAATTCAAAAAATATATAGTTTCTTCCACAGTTGTGTAGTTTTTTTTAAATAATTAAAACTGAAATAATAATGACTAATGGTACATTAATAAATATAAAATTTTACCTCTAATTATCTATATTAACACACATTATTATACATCCAATAATAATAATAAATATTAAATAAAAAATCAATGTCTGAAATTCATAGAGTTGTGGTGGAAAATGAAAATCTATTTGCACCATAACCTATCAATGATTATGTTGTGACACCTAGGCTCGAGGATTTATATATTATGGGTGTATTAAATAATTTAACTTTTATTTTATTATAAAAAATTTATATAAATTATATGATGAATAAATATTACATCTCCATATTAGCTTCATTTATTGGTCAACCCAAAAAGGATTCTATTAAATTAAATTTTTTCAATATTTACACCACCATGGGTTATATGATGGGATTATCAAGGGTAATTTCTTTATATTTTTCTTAAGTAATAGGGAAATATATTGGTTGCATAATTTAACTAGTGAAAATGGATACATCGGGCAATCATTTCCATTCCTTTGTTAAAAAGCTTCATCCAATAAATACTACCCCTGAAGTATGAAATAATATCATTGTTTTAATCAATATGAGAATGAAAATTTCCATGAAATGTAGAAAACTATTATAATTTTTTTTGAATGTTTCCCCATCACCAAATTTCACCACATCTCTTGATGGATGGATTCTATAATAGTCTTACTTTTTATAATAAAAATATTGTGGATAAATCATGTTGTGTTAATTTCTAAGATATGATAGATTATGAGATCAAATAATCAATGAAAATTAATTTAAAAAATACCCAACACTAAATAATAATTAAAGGATATATTCATTGGGATAATATAATCCCACAGGCTAGTGTAGTTAATGATTTTTTGAGTTGTATTTTCATTTTAGGATATATGCTCATACTAAAACTTATTATGAAAAATTTTATCTCTATATGATGAATAAAAATAGTTTCATATTTATTAAAATTATGTATAGAAATAAATTTATCAATGACCCCTTCTCAATTTAGAACAATGCTGGTTACAAAATGTATAAAAATTTGACTTGATCTTACCACTGTTGGTTGAAACCTGCTATAGGTTGTGCTTTTTAGTTTTTTCCATGGAATTAATTTCAAAAAAATACTTGAAAATTAAATTATAATTTATAACTATAGTTTAATGTTGGGAATTTTATTTCAATTTTTAAATTCTCAAGAATTCATTTTCAAAAAAGGTCACAATTAAATGGGAAACATTCTACAAACTTTGGAGAAAGAGACAACAATAAATTTCATTGTACAATAGAGTATAATACAAGAGAGAATGTGATGGATATCACCACTATATAATGATTTCAAAATAATGAACCTATAATTAAAAAAAGGATGATGAAATTGTTAAAAATATAGGAACTATGATTTAATATTTAGAAAACACTAAAATTTGAATGATGGATAGATTTTATCAATGTAAAAAATATTGAATCATCACATATAAAAGTTGATTAAAAAATAAATTTAAGTGGGGACTCATAATGTATGTAAAGAAAAAGTTGGTGTTTGTGGATAAATTTAGTTATATTCTTTTTGAATAATTATTCACCACCAATTTTTTTTACTCATTGGAATTATAAGATCAATGGTCTAGATAGCTTAAAATTCCATTAAATGGGTGGGAGCGTAAATTTCAGTTTCCCTTTTATGGAGGATTTGGATAAAGTTACTTATTATTTTAAAATTATCAAATAATTATTACCTAATAATAAGGATTATAGTGAGAGTTAAACTATTAATCTGATTGTGATCTGTAGTTTCATTGTTCCACAAAATATTCCTTAAAATTTGAAAGATCTCAGGTCTATTGCAATTTCACATAAAATTTTAGTTACTGTGTTTATTAGTTGTTTGTGTGACTTAGGTTCTTCAATCAACCTAATTCCCTAATCCGTATTAAAATATTTGGGTCTTATGGATCCATAATGAACTTTAGTATCAATTAAATTAGTTGATAGTTCACTAGAATATCTTTATATAAGGGTATAAGAGTTTTTGGGTGACGTATTATTTATCACTCCCCATATTTATTTTATAATTAATGAAATTAAGTGTGATAATAAAGTTCTAATAATTCATAGAAGACAATTTGTTGGTATTGATTGTGTATTTATTGATGTTTATTAGGGGAAACTAACCCTTCAGGCTATTGATGATCAAGATTAGTTCCATTATTTTATTGTTTACCTTATGTTTGTGAGTGGACTGTTGGGATATATTCGAAATGAATTTTTTATATATGATATTAAGAAATAAAATCATCACCCTTATGATGATTAAATCAAATATTAATTTAATGAACATTTTAGGTGCTTTTGTTGAATTTGAATCCATTAGAGTGCATGAAAGGATATTTAGGCTTAAGAGAAACCCTAGGTAAATCTTTTCTATGATAAATAGATAGTTAAACTTGAACACTGATTTATATTATATAGAATCACTCATAATAATAGTACTTGTATTTTACAACCTCTTTAAGAGAAAACTCTTTCCCACGAATCATATTAGATTCTAGATCTATATGTTCTACTTCTTTTGTAGTTTGAGACTGAAATTGAGTGTTTTTTAGTTAATTTGGAGAATTTATATATCTATATAACTAGAGAAACTTATTTTTTTTCTTTATAAATATCTTTCAATATTTTCAATGGAATAAATTTATTTTTATAAAGTATTCAAGCCTTATATGAATGTATATATGCATGATGGTTTCCAACATGTTTATTTAGAAATTCACTTATTATGATTCTTTTTTGGCCTATAAATAATCAACTTTATATGTTCTTTTTTTAAATAATTATATGGGATCATTGCAATATATCATTTTTTGAAGCTATTTATTGCAAAGTTATTAATGGATATCTATAGTTTGTATTAGGTTTTTCATATAATTCTGAATCGTTGGAATACCTATGTATGTGGGAAGACCTTGAGAACATTTTTGAATTTTAAGGATCATTTTATGGTTTCATTATTCTATTTTTTCATATTTTTGAAAATACGTTCATTGAATCAATGGTGTAAAACAACCATTGTTCTATTCTTTAATAGATATTTCTATATATTTACAAGAATTTTTAATTTTTAATGTATTCAAATAGAATGATAATGTATGAAATAAAAATAATAATATTAAATTCATAATTGAAACATTCCTTCTCAATAATCAGGGATAGACATTTAAGAGATGAAGTCTGGTGTAAGACATAAAAATTTAGTGTTTTGTGGTAGGCAATCGAGGGTTTTAATTTTTTCTTTTAATGTTATTTTCTAAACGAATGTCTCTGAATCTGTTCTATTCCCACTCAAGAGTTACACTACCTATCTATGAAGTGGTATAACAATTATATCTTTTTAAAATAATTGTTATATATTATTTAATTCCATTAGGAGCTGCAACATTGAACAATTTTCTTCGAGATCCCTTAACATTTAACCAGAGATAAATTATTTATAGAAGATTAATTCATAGATTATTACGTAATATATTTCAATCATTTATGTTCTAAATTTTGAGGCCATATTTTTTGGATAATTAATAAATAATGTATTCCTAAAAACTAACACCATCATATGAGATTTTTCATATTATGGAAGTAATTTTTTTATAATGATTCAAAAACTATTTAAATGCCGATGTTGTTCTGTATTAATCATTTCTACATATTAATTTATGAAATTATATGATACATGATATAATAATAGTAAAATTGTTCATTGTTTTTTTAACTACATTGAATTATAGTATTGCATTTCATTTTATAGGATTTTCTAAATATCATTGGTGACCTAAAATGTTAAATCATGCAACATTTTTAAATTTCCTATTTTTTGTATAATTTATTTACTACGACCAAATGAATATATTATAAATTATATGACATTTTGGTTTGTGGAAATTATTTTTGAACATTATTTTGATGAAATACATTAATCATCCATATATTATTTTATAGTATTTTTTAATTTAATATTTATAAATTGTATCTTCAAACTATACTATTCAACAAGGGAGATACAATTGGGTTTTATGTGTTACGATCAATATAATTTGGGCTATGCTTTAATTCAATTAGAACCAATCAAAACCACCCTATTTTTTCAGCATCTCATATACATTTTCAATTGGTGGAAATTTTGTCTAAAATTTTAAGAGAATGATGAATATTTATGGAGACTAATCATAAATACCCTACATATTTAATTGGGTATATCATTCTTAATTCCCTTTAAAATAATGGAATTTGGAAATAATGATATTTAATTTTATAAAATAATAATTAATTTTAACAATTTGAATTATAATTTTACTATTATTCTATATGTATCCAAATTTATTATAAAATAAGAACCTAATATAATATTTACTCATACGTTAATTATATTCATTATTTATTCATTAATTGATAAAATGGATATTTATTACACAATGAAAATTATCTGTCAAAACCATCCAAAAATTTCTCTATTTTTTTGGAATGTTAAATTATTGTATTATTCTCTCTAAGACGCGAAGATATGTTTTGAAAATCAGCTTGATGATAATTGATGTTTTTTAAATACACATCAAATTTTAAAAATTGACAATTTTCTGTAAATTAATAAATTATTTTTCAGAAATGATATTTAATTTTAGAGGTTATTGACATTTTAAATAAGAAACAATCAAAGATGAAGAACCTATAAATTAATTATCAGTGGAAGATAAATTTTTACATATTGATATTAATATCCAATCATTTAATTTCATTAAAATATTTCTTAAGGATTTGATGATTCCTTTTTATTAGACATCTTCTTGTTTAATTATTCCATTCCCTGTTTGAGATTCAATTTTTTTTTGGATTTTACTATGATTTTGAAGTTAAATCAGCTCATAATGGAGTAATATTGAATGCTTTCTACAGTGAAGAAGAAAATAAAGTTTATTATATATTATTAAAAATTAATAATTATATTTTCTGAAATGTTAAATTTTTCTTATTATAATTTATATAAATATTTATAGAATTAATTATTGGATAATTTTAATGATGAATTTTTAGAATATAATGTATAAAAGTGAATTTTATGTTATTCAAGAATCTAGTTTGTTTATTAAAGGATTTTTTTTAAATCCAAATTTTTTCAATCCTTCTGAAATTATAATTGATTTTTTAAATTTATTACATAACAAGAGAAGAATTATGTCTCTTATATAACCTACATAATGTAATATTATCAAAGCAAGGATTTAGAAAAATTTATACTAAGAAAATTTACATCCCAACAAATGGTGCTGTTTTCACACTTATCCATATAAGATTCTGAAAATTTTCCCCAAACCACATAGCCAATTCATAGAATAACTAACATAAAATAATATAAAAATGAATGTCATGAAGATGAATATCTAAAGAATCACATAACCAAATATAGAGATTGACCCACATTATCAAATAGTTTATTCTCATATATCTAATTTCTGGAAACTTAATTAGGAGTCGACCAAACTAGGGAAATAAGCACAATTAAATATTTCCTTCTCGAATAAGGAAGAACTCAAACCATAATGTGCGTAGAATATTTGGTGAATTAAAGTCGATCCATATAGAGTGATTTTTTATAATTAATTGATGAATATTAATCATTATGTGAATAATAAGAATTGAAGAACATGATGAAATCTGGTGGATTGACTCATTCATGTATAGATCCATGGAGCTTGATGATGATGAAATGTGGGGAAAAATAAATTTGTAACCAAGAAATTTAGAAGTATATTATTTATAGACTGTATACTCTGATAGAGGTTGTGAAATTGTTATAAACAGATGCTAGGATGAGGGTTACTGATAGTGGAACACATGGACTACCAAGTTGAATTAATAAATCTAGATTTAAGATAACAAAAAAGACTAAGCCATTACCTCATTGTAAATTATGATTCCACAAAAATATTGAGTTGGTGAAAGAAGAATTTGTGAGAAGCTATATGACAACCAAAATATGACATAGAGCTTATAAATGTTGAATGCATCCTAAAATGTTTGTTGACTAATACTTGACTCTTTATTCTCTTCTAATTCGAGTGTTGACTCTTAAACCATGGTGATGATGATGAGATATGAGTAGTGGAATTGAAGATGAACTTATGACCATTAATTATTTAATTATATATAAATAAATTATTTTATCTAGATATTGTGTGGTTTCTTGTTGAGATGAATGATACATTGGTGGATTCAGTTCTCCCTTAGTCAACAGTTTCGATATAAGATTATTTTTCCCTAAAGGTGTTCGATCTAATTAATGTAAATAAATATAGATGAAGGTAATAATTTTTTGGATGATAGATATAAATTTTATTCATTTCATATAAATCATTTAAAAATAAAAAATTTAAAATAATCTGTTTCATTTAAGATGAATTATTTCAACTATGCATGTAAAAGAATCCATGAATTATTCTATTGGAAGATGGTGAAAAAGTGTGATGATTTGGGAGGTGGAACTATAACTGGTTTTTTTTAGGCCCGAGCTTTTATATATCAACGTGATCCAATTATGGGTAAAATATATATGGATCATAATATAGAAACCTATGGTTGAATAACACATGACAATCAAAAATCAATAAACAAAATTCGGTTTTTATTGAAGTCAAAGATATATAGAAATTTAATGAAAGATACTATATGGTAAGAGTGTGAATGATTGTTTGAGAATTTCCTACACATTAACATGGATTGGTTATTGATGTGATATAGTATTGTTATCAAAATTATGACTAAATTTCATTACAAAATAGATTCAGTGTGTTATGATATAATGTTGTTAGAGATGGTAGACACATTGAATTAGAAAAAATAGGACCGGTGGAGTTTTTTAGTAGAGGCCACAAAAAAATTATTAGAGAGTGGGATAATAAGATGCAAAATTATAATAGATTATAGATGATAAAAGTTGAGGAAAATAACAATAATCAACTAGTGGATGCTCATGATGGAGAAAAAATACACATTGATATAAAAAATTTCATCCTCCAATTTCTTGATTCTTCAAATTTTCCACCTTTTTGATGTTTTACTTGAAATATATTATAGTTTATTCAATAAATTTGTGTAACTAAATTTTATTGGGGAATTTGAATAGATTGAATTTATATTTTTTTATGTTAATTCATAGAAAATGTTTATGATATCTTTGTTCTTCTTCCTGTATTCACTACAATCATCTTCATTCTCTAGAGATGCATCAACAGATGATGTTATAGTTGAATCATTATAGATAATTGAAAATCAGTTCATGATTCACTTTAAATTAATATATTGGAGGTCATATTTATGAAATTCCACTGTTTTTTTTATCTTAATATAGTGTTATTTTTTATTTCATTTCATCATGACTATTATTTTTCCCTACTTGAGGAATAGATAAGTGAAGAAATGGAAATGTTTTAACCACAACGACTTCAATCAAAATACATGAATTGGGAATCTATGAATTTAATCCTTTTAAAAATGAATTTATAATTAACATGAGTTTATGGTAAACATTTCATCCCTTTAGAGAGGTATTTGGGAAAACAATCCTTCGCAAGGCATTTTATACCACTACGTATGATTCAATGATTGAAAAATTATTTTTCAAAAAAATTAAAACAATCCAATTTATTATAAAAAAATATTTTTTATTTGTTTCAAATATCGGTTTGTTGTTACTCTCATTACTTCATCACACCAAATCTACACATAGAATTTCATCATTCCTCATTCATTACATCACCTCATGTTTTTGTGCATGATTTTTTTGTTTTTTGGTCATATCTCTTCGATTTATCTATAGATTAAAACGTAATCACCATGTTAATTTTTAGTAGTTGGATTATAATTGTTCAAATTTGGATGAGATTAATAGAAATAATGTAAGAAATCCTCATGTATCTACAATTTAATTATATGAGGCTCAATCACTGGTAGGGTCTTGTCATAACCCTAGTTTTGGATAATGACTAACTATTTTCTGGGTGGTATACTATAATTTCACTTGATAGAAAATGATCATTATCTACATTATAAAGATCTATCTAAATAAGTTCTTTTAAATCAATGAACTATTCTTATGTGATTCACATACTATTTAGTTATTCCTTACAACCAGTTCATTAGTACAATATTTCAGCAATACAGTAATCCGAGTATTTGTAATTATATAGGTTGTGTGATATGAAAATACCTTGTATGAATTCTTTAAAATCAAACACGAGACCTTTTAACTTCATTTACCTAAATTAACAAACCAATACTCACTAAAAATATTACCCCAAACATTTCTCTATTTCAATAGTACTTTAACAACATGTTGACATGACCTAAAGCACCAATACATTTACTAGGTAGTGATTGTCTAAGTGTGTTACCCTAAGACATACTCTAATTGTCCATGGTTGGTGAAATGTGTTGAGTAGACATGTAACACATTGTGGGGGACTTAAATAGATGCACCTATAAAAAATAAACACATGACTAAAATATATATAAATATATAATTAAAAAAATACATGGTGAAATTTAAAATTCATGTAAGACCACTAGATTTTGGACTATATTTTTTCATATATTAATACTATGATTGGTAACTTGTTTCCCACGTAGAACATAACTAAAATAAACCATGGAAAAATTGATTAATGATAATAATATTATTATAACTATAATAAAACATATATTATATTAAAAATTGGTACTCAAATAAAATTTCAAAATTTTAATTGATAAATAATTAAGATGATGTAAAGACCCGTAAATTTCAAGGAAATTTTTTTCTTAATTTTCTTTGGAATTTTAAAAGAGCGCAGTCTCTAACGGCACCTGATTCCGAGGCCCGGTGTGCCCGGAATCATTTTCTGAAGTTTGGCTCGGGTACGTTCAGTGAACGGACGAGCGGGTTTTTCTAACTTTTGAATCGGTGCCTGGAATCGAATTCTGAGGGCACCGATAAAATCGTAGCGCCGGTATTCACTTAGAAACGCCTCTTCCGGAGTTGTGTTTTCTCGGGTGTGGTTTTTAATTTTCGGGCTAAAAGTTATGAAATAAAATAATTTTGCGACATCTTTATTTTATTTCACTTAAGCCACTTAGAAGCCACTTGAAGCCACTTAAAAGAGGCTTAAACTGGGTTGATCCGGATAGGATGCTATCCAGGAAATATCCTACCCCCTCGGTAAGATATTAGTGAGGTGGGGTCTGCATGAGCCCCGCCGTTTCTTTCCGCTAAGTAACGCACCCACGAAAACCCGTCATTATGAAAGTCAACTGACGCGTTTTCTTAATTTCTTAACAGACCATTTAATTGGGAGGTTTATTTCGTAAATTAAATGAGTTGTTTCTTTCATTGAATTAATTAAACAAATTGATGGGTCGTTACTTCCCCTTTTTCGTGTGTTGGCATAATAATAAAATAAGACCAACCAGTCTTTTTAAAGTTTGCGCGTTGAGAGGATTTCACAGAATCCTTAAATCTTCTTTCTCCTTCGCGAAGAACGCGAAGAACGCGAAGAACGTGAAGAACGCCGTCTTCCGCGGAAATCGAAGACGCTCTAATCCGAGATGTTCTTCCCCGCCCCGATCTCCAATCACCAACCGTTTGAGGTGAGTGATTTCGGGATTCTTCTAAAACTTCTTTGTGGTTTCGAACGAAACACGGATTTTATTATTTATAATTAAAATCTGTTGTTTCTTGGTCCGTCGAGTTTGTCGATGCAACGCCGGGTTCTGTAACGACACGACGCCCTTCCGCGATGACGCGACGATCTCCACCTTCCGCGACGAGCATTCCGCGAAGAACGCTCACGCACGACGACTACGAGGTAGGGATTTTATTTTTGGAATTACCCCCTTTTTATTATTCCCGTAAATGTATCTTTAAAAGGTTAAAGGACCGGATTTGCAAACAATTTTAATTTTATTAAAATTGTTGTTTTCTGTGTGGAATAAAAATTCTCCCGTTGTTTATATCTAACTCTGAGGGTGTGGGCCAAACGAACACGGCCCGATGACCCTCCGCCGTTCTTCGTTCTTGTGCGGAATTGACGGGCGACAACGGAGCGTGCCGCAATGGAGGTTTGATGATTCCGCAGTGAAGAACGATTCCCGGGAGGAGCAACGGCGCAGACGGAAAGAAAAACGGGCCACCGGAGCGACTCCGGCGGTCCGCGGAAGCCGGCCGCAGCGCGGGTCGCCGGCACGGCGACGCCCGGCGCGCCGCCGGACGAGACCGCCGCGGCACCGGCCCTGGCGGCGGTGCTCGCGGGACGCGGCTGAAGCCGCGTCCGGCCACAAGGGAGACACCCTGCGGGTGTCGCGGGGGTGTCACGCGGGGGAGGCGGCTCCCCCCCCCCCCCCCCCGCGTCGCTCGGGACGTGGCTTCAGCCGCGTCCGGTTGTCTGGCCGACACCCCGCGGGTGCCGCGGGGGTGTCACGCGGGGCGGCGGCTCCCCCCGCGTCGGCCACTCGGCCGCTTGGCCGAGCCGGGCTGGGTTGGCCGAGCCAGACCGGTCCAACCGGGTCGAACCGGGTGAGACCAGGGTTGGACCGGGTCGGACCGGGTTCGGCCGACCCAGGGGGGTCGGGCCGGGTCGGCCCGGGCCCGGACCCCCCGTCTTCGGATGGTTTTCGTTCAAATGGATGTATCCTGAGCTACGGGCCTCCAAACGACCCGCCTTCAGCGGCAGCGTGATCCTTCGAACGAGACGGTCGTTTCGGTATATCGCACTCAAGGTTTCGGAATACTTTGAGTTCGGCCAGGTTGGTTCGTACACGAAACCAACCGGGCCCTCGGAGTGGAAATGCTCATATCTTGAGCTACGGACGTCCGATTGACGTGTCGTCAGCTTTGTTGAATTCCTCTAAGTGAGACGGATCTTTTTGCATACTCCACCTAAGGTTTGGACGTAGGTGGAGTAAGGTCGGGTTGGTTTTTCCTTAAAAACCAACCGGGCCCCTGGGATGAAAAAGCCAATAACTCTCAGACTGGACGTCTGATTGACGCGCCGTCTGCGACGTTGAGTTCCTGTTGACGATACGGAACATTTGGATACATCAACTTCGGACTTTGTGTCAGTTGATTTATCAGCCTCTCGGCTCGTGGAGCGGACCCTCCCGAACGAGCTTGTTGTGTGCGGGAACCCTAGAGCTGGCTGTGACTGCTTCTTCGACAGCGATGATTGTGCAGAGATCCTCCGTGGACTCTGACGACGACTGTGCAGAGATCCTCAGTGGACTGCGGCGACGACTGTGCAAAGATCCTCAGTGGACTGCGACGACTACTACACTCAGCGATCCTGCGTGGATCAGTGCTACAGGTCCTGTGTGGGCCCGGTCCTGTGTGGGCCTGATCCTGTGTGGGTACGATCCTATGTGGGTCTGCGCTCAGCGGTTTTGTGTGAGCCAGCGCCTACAGGTCCTGTGTGGGCCCGATCCTGTGTGGGTCATTGCGGGGGTTAGTTACCTATCGATCCTTCGTGGGTCCTATGACTTAGATGTATCAGTGATCATCTTCATCGTCATCCGAAAAAGTATACATGTGTGAGCTGAATCTTGTGTTACTCTCCTTTGTGGATTGTGTTGAGCTATCCTGTGTGGATTTACTGTTTACTCTCCTTTGTGGATTGTGTTGAGCTATCCTGTGTGGATTTACTGTTTACTCTCCTTTGTGGATTGTGTTGAGCTATCTTGTGTGGGTATACGTTTTGCTTCCCTGTGTGGACTGGGTTGTGCATGGGCTCGGACGTTGGAGCCGAACGGGAATTGGTGACTTAGGTATATGTATGGGCATATACCTAAGCCGTGTCAGATGTTACTTCGTGATTGTATCTTTCCTTTGTGGATTATCCTTTTTGGGTTTCGGGAGACCCTCAGGGATCTCGGGGTCCCTACTGAGTAGCTTATACTCACCCCTACACGGGCTATGCCCGCACTACGTTGTGTTGGTTGCAGGCGACGGACATCACTGATCGTGGTGGAGGCGTGCGGAGCAGGACGATACCTGGAGGTGGACCACTGGGCGGGACATACTCGGAGCGGTCAGGTGGACCCGAGGATCAGTGGAGGCTATCTGTACCCACCCTTCAGGTGGGACTTCCAGAGGACGGCTCGACGCTACAGTTTTTCCTTTCAGTTTCTGTTTTTCCTTTCAGTTGTACTTTACAGTTGGGCTTGTATTTCCGGCCCCTTTTACTTTCAGCACAGCTTGTACTGTTTTCACTTAGTTTTTACTTTTCCGCTTGCTTACTATGTGGTGCTTGTTTACTTTTCAAAGGTAATGCCTTCCCTTTTTGTTGGGATTTACGCCTTGGTGCTAGTCGCCAGCCCCTGGCCTATGGAAGGCGGGCTTGGGGTAGTCACGGCAAGGGCCCCGAGGATGGGTCGTGACAAATTGGTATCAAAGGTGTCGGTTCTACCGCAGACTCTGGTCTTTCTTCTATGTGAAGCAATAGTGTTTAGCGTATTGAGTGTGGTTATCAGTCCAGGGAGTCCAGTATTGGTGCGGCGGCCGACATATCCATACACCATGACCCTGACTTCTGATTTCCGACTTAATGCACGAAAACATTGATTGCGTATATATTTCACGTTTTCTTTGTGAATACTTGTGTCAGCTTACCAGGTATACTGTTCTGACCGTGGCGCACCTGTTTCCTTTTCAGGATGGCCTGACGACAGCAGCCAGATAGGGTTCCGAGAGTAGAGCGCGACGATAGCCATCCGAGTGACGAGGCCTCGGTAAATGGCCCGTTGACAGCAGAGGCACCAGTGGTACCTTTACCCGCCGAGCCCCCGATGCTTCCAGCACAGACCGCTGACGATGCACGACTCCTCGGAGCTCTGCACGAGTTCCAGCACCAGCGAACACCCAGGTTCCGTGGGGAGACGGACCCCCAGGCAGCCGAGGACTGGCTGGAGGCGGTCGTCTGAGTTTTCAGGCTAGTGAGGACACCAGCAGACCTCATGGTGATCCTCGCGGCGAGCCTACTGCACGCAGCAGCAGGGTGATGGTGGAGCTTGATGCTCCAGGTACACGATGAGGCCTCCCTCATCTGGATAGACATCGAGAGCCTCTTCCGCTCAGAGTTCATCCCGGCCACCCTCCGTGCGGTGTGCATTCCGGAGCTTCTTCAGTTGCGGCAGGGCATCTTGACGGTCGCCCAGTACGCAGCGAGGTTCACCGACCTTTCTTGCTACTCGATAGACATAGTACGGGACCCCTTCTTCCGGGCCTGGACCTTCGAGCAGGGATTGAGACACGAGATGAGGGCATCACTGATCTCCCTCAGCATCCCGACCCAGGCAGGAGTGCTGGAGCGAGCCCTTCTGATCGAGAGCTTCCTGGCTGAGTCCACAGCGAGACCTACCGCAGGGCGGCAGGTAGCAGAGTCTTCGGCAGCTGGTAGCCGACGGATGACTCAGGGTTCCAGGCAGACTAGGCCTTCCGGCAGACGACCTCGGGACAGTGGCTCAGCAGTGCGGGGCCCACAGCGTGGAGCCAGCCTTCCGAGAGGCAGGCAGTGCTACTCGTGCGGCGGGCAGGGCCACAAGGCTTGTGACTGCCTGACCTGTCGTACCGAGGGGCAGCAGACGGTGGAGGGGCCACCTAGGCAGAGGCAGAGGGTCGACCGTGGCAGTCCGCAGGGAGGAGGCGGACGAGGCAGAGGAGCTGGACGAGCAGCGGGTGGTGGGCGACGCTTTGAGGCTCTGCCACCACCACCACCAGGAGGTCTGCCCCGACCAGAGGGAGATGGCGGGCAGAGACACGCACAGCTCCAGGCAGGGGAGGCCTACGACCACGGCGCGCCAGAGATGATTCGAGGTAAGATCTGTGTCTATTCCACCCTTACTGCAGTTCTTATAGACATAGGAGCGAGTCATTCTTTCATAGCCACTACCCTTGTTCGGAGCTCGTAGATTTCGACAGAGCTGTTGGCTCGATCCTTACGGCTAGAGACTCCTACGGGAGCAGACTCGAAGATTACGCACTGGTGTCGGTAGTGTGAGCTTACTCTAGGAGGAGAGAGCTTCGGCTGGGATCTTCTTGTAGCGGCGTCAAGGCCTTACGACGTCATCTTGGGCATGGATTGGTTATCTACGATCCATGCACAGATTGACTGCATTAGGCGCAAGGTGCGATGTGTGCACACCGACGGGAGCAGGTTCACCTTCACTGGTGAGAAGGGAGCCTTCGCAGCACAGGATTGACTCACGCAGAGGAGAGGGCAGCCCATCACTCATCAGTTGTCTAGCCTCATCCTTGGAGCAGTTGACGTGCAGAGTCCTAGTTTTCCTGTAGTGGTGGATCAGTATGCAGATGTCTTCCCCGACGACGTTCTAGGGCTACCTCCTCGCAGATAGGTAGACTTTTATATGGATCTATACCCCGGGACAGCCCCGATATCCACTCCAGCATATCGGATGGCCCCCTCCAAGCTTCGAGAGCTACGGGTACAGTTGGAGGACATGCAGGGCAAGGGGTTCATCCGACCCAGTGTTTCACCCTGGGCTTCGCCGATATTGTTCGCCAAGAAGACGGACGGGAGCTTGCGACTGTGTGTCGATTATCGTCGCCTGAACCAGGTGACAGTGAGGAACAAGTATCCGCTACCAAGGATTGATAACCTCTTTGATCAGCTCAAGGGAGCACGGTGGTTCTCGAAGATAGACCTCAGGTCAGGCTATCATCAGCTCAGAGTTCGAGATGAGGACGTGCAGAAGACGGCCTTCAGGTGTCGGTATGGCCACTATGAATTCTTGGTTATTCCATTCGGCGTAACCAATGCTCCAGCAGTGTTCAGGAGCCTCCTGAATAGGATCTTCCAGCCATACCTAGATCGTTTTTTCATGGTCTTCATCGACGACATTTTGGTGTACTCGACGACAGAGGAGGAGCACACCTACCACCTGCGGGTTGTACTAGACACACTCCGAGAGCACCAGCTTTATGGCAAGCTCTCGAAGTGCCAGTTCTGGTTACGTGAGGTCCACTTCTTGGGGCACGTCTTTTCTGAGGTGGGAGTTTCGGTGGATACCGCAAAGATCGAGGTAGTGCTAGCTTGGGAGCCACCCAAGAGCGTGACAGAGGTGCGGAGTTTCTTGGGCCTAGCCGGATACTATCGGAGATTTGTGCCGGACTTCTCCAGAGTTGCGGCCCCACTCTCAGTGTTAACTAAATACTCATAATGTGGAATTTGGTTTTACCTGGTTATGAAATACTAATAATTATTGTTTTGATAATATTAAATAAATTAGTTTCATATACATAAAAAATATTTATAAATATATCTTAATCACATATTTTAGAATAAAAATACACATTCTATAAAAGTGTTATTTACATATTATGTGTGAAAATTTTGAAATTAATTTTCAAGGACCTTATATATTTTATTGGAATAAATTTATTTCATATTTTGAATAATATGTTCAAAAATATATTTTACTACATATTTTATTTTTTGACAATAAAACAAAATTTATTATAAAAATTAGTTTTAAAAAACCATATAATTGTAAAAGAAAAAATTCATAGAGTAAAATCAAAGAAAAAATTTCAATAACTTATGTGAAAATGTATAGTTAATGATTTCATGCTTAATCCACATCCCACACTCCACTATTTTCCACTTATTTAGTCACATTCTATGAATTGTGAAATTAATATGACATTATTTTAAACATTCCACTACTCTCCCCCCAAAGTGATCTTGAGTTTAATCTTGATTTTTATGCAGTAATAGGGTTTAGGAAACATATGTGTTTCCCATCAATAATAGTTTTGAAGAAGGATATTTTAGAGGAGGCTCATAGTGCTCCATTCTCTATTCATCCTGGATGTATGAAGATGTATCAAGATTTAATGGAGTATTGATATTTAGATGTTATAACTAGAGATATCTGAGAGTCTATATCTAGATTATTGAAATTTCCAAAAGTTATTTCTGAGAGAAAAAATAATAAATGGTTGTTATATCTATTATCAGAATGGATATGTGAAAACATCAACATGGATTTTTTCCTCGTAATCCCCAAAAAATATAAATGCAACAATTTTATTGGAGTTCTAGTCAATATCCTTATGAAATCATCACACATCATATGTATCCTAGGATATTAATATTTGGATATTATTTTCAGGATAAACATTAAGGAAGCGGTATTATTTCCTGAAGTACCACATTTTACTACATCTTATTGAGATCCCTGTATCTACATGATTTTCTGCAGAATTATTTATTAAGATGTTGATATAGTGTTGAGTTTCAACATTTTGTATCATACTTATACATATGGTCAGTCTGATTGAAAAATTCAAATCCATTATTATATTATGAGATCATTTTTTATGGATTTTGCTGGTGGTTAGTATCAACACATTCCTCTAATACTGTTTTCATACAATAATATCATTCAATAAATCATTATAATTTATACTTATAAATCCATATAATTAAAGAAGTGTAGAACTAAAATGTTATTGGATAAAGTTGGAGGATTAAATCTCTTAGGACCAGATCTAAAAAATAAATTAAATACAATATTAGATCAATTCTACAACACATAAGAGAAGCACAATGTGTGGAGAAAATTTATGCCAATAATCATTTTAATGAACAAGAATTTAAATTTGTGACAATGTGTTTCTAATAACATATCCATGGAAGAAGGAAATTATATATGGATAGAAGGGAAAAATATTCCCTAGTTATCTTAATCCCTTTGAAATGTTTGATCATATCAGGATGGTAGCTTATCGTTTGGATCTTCCACCAATCCTCGCTCAAATCCACAACGTGTTCAATATATATATCTTAAAGATGTACATAACCGGTCCATCACAAGTGATAAACACAATGGTTATATAAATGAAGAATGATATTCAATATTAAGAATAACTAGTGGATGTAATATATTCAATTGATAAATTTCTATGATATAATACCACTCACCAAGTCATTATTTTGTGGAGAAACAACCCATTTGATGATGTCAGGTTTGAGCCTATGGATTTAATGAGGCATATATATCCTAATTTTTTGAATAAAAGTAAAATAATATTGAGGAAGAAATTAATTTTTAGTAATTTGGAATTTAACACTATAATATTTTGTGAAATTTATTTATTTCTGATTAATTTAATTTCTTACAATACTCTTTTTCACCCAACAATGTGTTTTAGCAAACCGTGACATACTATTTGTATTATTCAAAAATAATTGATATAACTGAGACATTAAACCTGGAGGTATGGATAAGAATATCCACATTTTGAATGTTATGTTTTATATTTTATATACATTAAACATGTTAATAAATAGGTACATAATTTACATAAAACCAATTACAAGATTCCAAACGTGTTATTTCTAAAAAAATTATTTTATTGATTTTTTTTGAAAATATATTCAAATACAATTTTAAAATTTAAAAATAATTATTTTTAACAATTAAAAAAATATATTTAATTAACATGAAAAAATTATTTTAGGGTGAATATATGGTATTTTTTTGAAGAGAATAATTTTATGATGACTACTAAAAAAATATTAGTTTTTATTAAAAACAACCTTTTAATTGAATAATTCAAAAGAATTTATAATTTAAAAATAATTTAAAATTAAAATTAGAAGAATTATATTATGGAAAATAAAATAAATTTCAATAGAATAAATTTTTAATTTAAAAATGACAAAAAAAACAATTAAAATTTTTAAGTGTTTTTTCATTGCAATTTCGTTTTTGTCACATCTATAGCTTTATTATTATATTAAACTTTTAAAATTATATGAATTATATTTGGAATATTTTATTCCATTTTGGTAATAAAAATAGTTAATATTATATAATATTTTCAACTTTAATATTGTTCATAATTAATAGTAACAATAATAAAAATTAATTACCATGGTTAAGGAGAAAAGGGGTTTATATGGGGTTCAACAAAAATCATATGTGTAAAAAATGACATAAACATAGGTCAAATTTCAATTTTATGGGAATATATATACCTTATATCATGTAAGCTAATATAATGAGCCATTTTAGAGAATGTTTTCTTATTTGAAAGATGTGTATACCATTTTTAAAAAAAATATATGTTTGTCCTCTCCCCATCTTATAAAAGGGAACAGACTCTCATCCCCTCATGAAACTCCTGAAACCTTTTGTTTATCCTAGTACATAAAAAAATATATAATTAATTCCCTATATAAATCTTATTATAATTATTTAATAGGAAAACCACTTATGATGGGTTGGGTCTCTAACTTAAGAAATTTGTTTCCAAAGTTGTCGAATCATTCATAATAGATATATTTTATTTTATTTATTCTTCAACATCAATAAATCTTCATAAAATATGATTATATAATAAAATAAAAATATATCAAATAATGAGATTTTTTATGTTAATTTAATATCCTATATCTATCATTTATTCCATAAATTTTGAAACGAACATGTCGATCGTGTGTACGGTACACTACCGCATCATGAACAAATGCAATTCAGTTTCCTTCGCCGCCTCTCATGGTTAGACATAATTATGGATTTAATGTTTCCATATGATATTTATGGAATATTTATACTTATGGTATTACCAAATCACATATTATTTCACACTTTCCATTCCATGGGAATACGATAGAATCTTTCATGAGTACAAGATTCTACTTCTTCACAAAGTAATGTGATTCCATTTTCACTTAAACATTACATGGAAGGTAGAAATGATAGATTTAATTAATTTATGAGATATATTTTACATTATGTTGAATATTTTAATGTTATATATTATTTTACTCCATTTTTCATCAACTAAAAAATGGAAACAAGGTTCAAGAGTACGTGTAACCTAACATTTTTCTCCATGGAGGAATTCATTTTATATGATTAAAATTATTGAAAAATATAAATACAAGTAAAATAATTATATATTATATTAATATAGTTTTTAAAAATATATATTTCATACAACCCCGATCATAAGATAAACACTAAAAATAACAACCTAAAACATGCATGAACAACGAAGCAGTTATTATTTGAAACATGCTTTAAATAATGAATTATTAAAAAGTAATAAATGGTTATGAATTACTAATATGTATTTTGATAAATGTGATTATTTATATTTAATATATTTTTATTAAACTTATATTTATTTAATGTATTTTATAATTTCAATTAAAAAATCAATGTTTGTGGTTTGGGATTTCTAGTCTCAATATTATTTTTGGGAGACATATGCCAATTTCAATAATCATTTTTTCTGTGTTGTGAAAATACAACCACTTTGACATTTTATATCATTAAATACACTTTTATTAAAAATATTTATAGTTTAAATTTATTTTATTATTTATTTGGTTTTATGATTCATATTTATTTAATACTGTAAGAAATTTTCTCCTCACTTTTTTTATGTGGGACACAATAATTATTCAAAACCTGTTTCATTTGGGTTGGCTAAATACTTCAGGTGAATGTATTTTATGATCCTTATAATAATAGTTCTCTATATACATATTCCTATAATTTTTTTACTTCAATTATTCTTACGATTCAAAAGATACTAATTTTGTAATGTTTTTATGTTACAATATAATTTTTTATCACGTTTATTTATGGTGATGTTTTTGATGATTAAATTTTTATGATCAATATCTCATTAAACTCATGAATTTTTTCAACCAATAGTTTTTTCATGAGACTATTATTTTTTCAATAATTTGTCTATATTTATGTACATAATATATTTTATGAATTTTGTAATGGAAAAGTGACTTTATTACTCTATTATGTAAAAAGAATTCTTTTCATATATCTCTATGTTTTATAGAAATGTTTTAAATAAATATTTTATAATTCACCGATTATTGTTTTCCAGAATTTGTACCCATGTTTGATAAACTTTTAAAAATTTAAAACATATCTTCTTCTTGTTTTCAAGAAAGAGTATTTTTAATTTTTTTCCCAATTATTTGAATGGAATCATTTTTTTAATATGTTCGATTTGTGGAACCCCCCACAATTATAATGTAAAAATTTGTCTTCAGTAGCGTGTGTGACATGCATAACCAGGAACATAATGGAATATAATACCCAGAGAATATATTATATTTTTACTCATTTAATTAAATTCATTACATGATCTAACATTTAATTCGTGAAACACCAATTTTTCATGTGTTACATGCATGAGCAGCGGTCCTCGACTGCTTTTGTTATACCCAATAGTGACCTACCACAATAGATTGAGTTACACGCAAGACTGAGTTTCACCAAATAAAAATTTATTTCTATTATATAATAATTCAATATATTATGATATAACCAAGCTGTTATTTTAGCTGTTATTAAATGAATTGACTAAACTTTTAAAAGTTATAGTTTATATAATTGTAAAATGAATTAATTTGGTACCAATTAACGAGAAACAAAAATAAAAACCAATGGGATATAAAAATATGTATAATTATTTTTGTGCTTCCAAAAGTTTTTTTTCTTAATAAACATAAGTAAATAATGTTAGTGAACTATTATAGTGAAATTAATATGTTATATATTCAATCAATTTTTTTTATATTTATCCATTAGGCTTGATAGGCAAAACGATAAAAATAAACAAAATTTCACAGATAAAAACCTATATTATTATAAAGGAAATATTACCACCTTTTAATGGATAACCCATTATAAATATGAATTTCCATAAATTAATTGATTAAATATGTCAAAATAATCTTTATAATTATAATATAAATAGAATAATTAGGTTATAATAATTTTTTTATATTTTTCAAAAACATATAAATTTTTAATGATTAGTTTAAAATACAAAATTTTAGTTCAGAAATTATTTTTTCCATTAATTTATTTATAATGATAAATTATAGATTTAATTTGTTTTAAAAATTAATTAGATCATATGTTTATAAATTAATAAAATGTAGGAAATTGTAATCAATATCAATTTTAAATTGAATATAAAAACATATCAAACTTTCGAATGTATTTACTTTAAAAACCCATATTATTATCATGTCGGTGATATTAAATTTAAATTAATTTATATAAATTCTATTACTAGTATTTGGAAAAATTGATTCTATTTTATTAATCATATTAATTTCTAATTTCTAATAATTTCATATTTGTTTTTGAAAAATTATAGTAGTGAATGTAATAATCATTCTTTGCTAAAATTAAGGTAAAATTAATGTTAACAAGGGACTTAACCCTAAACATAAGGACTAAACACTAGTCCAAAAGCCTTTGAATGGAAATATTTAGAACCTATACTCTCTTTTGTATTATTTGTACCATTAATGATCCACCTTCAATTAAAAACGTGGGTGAGGTTCCTTTTTCCATAATGATACAAATGTTTTACACCTCCTAAACTATAATAGGACACCTTACCTCCCACATCCTCACACCTATCAGACCACTTGGGTTTGAAAAATATTTTCCCAATTAACTCTCCAATATACCTAACAAACTCTATGAATCCTACATTTGGGTAGAAATAAATCTTATAAATCATGGTGGTCTAAACTAAAATGAGTTACCAATTAAGAGGTAACATCTTTCTTTAAGCCCTCTAGTTTTACTTCCTTTATATACTCATTAAATTAAATTTATTCCATG
This sequence comes from Viscum album, assembly GCA_963277665.1. Classification (NCBI taxonomy): domain Eukaryota; kingdom Viridiplantae; phylum Streptophyta; class Magnoliopsida; order Santalales; family Viscaceae; genus Viscum; species Viscum album. The sequence goes on along the minus strand of OY728131.1, from coordinate 1,098,866,634 downwards.
ATTATATAAAAATAATAATGAATTTTAAATACTCTAGAATATTTTAATGCAAATGTTTTTACCTAAAAATACACACACATCCATCTAATGTGGACAAGCATATTATTTATGTGTTTGTAGAATTACTGACTTACAAAACGATGATTGTTCATTATTAATTTAACACATATCTTTATGGACATTATGATAGACATGCTATTTATAAAAGATAATTACAATATATAATATGTATCTATGAATCAGTAATTATTTTAAAACAAATATCTTTATACATTAAATTTTTTTAAAAAATGATAACATCATTTTGGGAAGTGTAGATTATCACCCAATAAGGTGAGGTGATTCATTCACACGATATAAGGAATGTATAAAGGGTTGTTTTAATTAATCATATGTGACATAAAAAACCTATATATAAAATTCATGACATAATAAAAAAATTTAATAAAATATATATATATATATATATATAATTTCATTTATTATCTCTTCACACACGTATAATTTGATAATGTCAATTGTGAATGTGTGGACTTCTGCCACCCCAAAACGATTTGATCCCATATAAAATATTTCGAAATATAAATATTTATGATTAATTAAAATTGTTTTATGATATATTTATCATTATGTAAATATATAATGTTACTTATCTTCTTTCCATAAGGATAATCAAAAAAGGGAATCTCCATTCATGGGTACATATAGACTACCACCTCTAATATTTCATCATTGTTTAATTTTAATAACAATATATAATTATTGATTTTAAACGTATAATTTATATATAAATATGAGAATTTTGTAATTATAATTATTCTAAAGATGTTATATATTGGACAATTTTACCATAGTTGGCCTACCAATGTTGTTTTTGACACATAAATCAAATTTTTTCAAAACACACAATGTAAAATAAAATATATAGTTGTATATGACATTTTAATAAATGAAATAAAAATTATGATAAAAAAGAAAAAATTTCTCAAGAAAGTAAATAATTATCATTATTTTGATATTCTATAATATAAAGACACAAGAGATATGTTTGATGCATTATAAGAAATTTTCATCTCTTATTTTTACATCTCTAAGATAAATGTCATGTTCAACATTTAGTACTTTTTATGCGATCTATCTACATTACATTATGATTTATTATATGAAGAATAATTACAATCTCATGGTATTTAAAACTATCATCCAATATTATTCCTCCATTAGTCTTATGATTGAAATTTTTTCAATGTTCTATTGGACACTTTTGGATGTTTAATGATTATTTTTCTCAAGACTAACTCTATTGATATTTCAATGGTATTTACATTAGAAGAAATTATATGATAATTTTAAAATAAACTGTTTAATTATTCTCTATTTATTCATGACCATTTCCATGTATTTATACATGTTTTCAACTATTTTGTACTCAAAATGTTTTATAAATTTTTTTTAAGAAAACTCTATATCATTTCCCTACTTAGTAAGTGAATATTTTATCCTCTAAGAACCATGTTTTTTTTAAAATATATTTAAAAGTTATTTTCAAAGAAAATATGTTTCAAAAGGTTTTTCAAAATCTAAGGGTATTTTCCTCAATAATGTTATCAAATATATTTTTATAATGTTTCGATTCATCAATGACAACACCCATTTATTTGGATTTGTTGTATGAGAAACATGTTGAATCTTCCTCTGGGAGGTTTATGATTATATTTTCTTAGGATATTATTCACATTATCTTTCTTAATTAATTTTTTATTCCCATTTAAAATATTCAACCTGCTATGATCATCAAACATTAAGTTTTATGTTGACAATCCATTTCATTTATCATAGATATTACTATTTCCTAAATCCTATACCATTTTACATATGTTGTGTACTTCGAATGTTATTTTATTCATTGGGGAAATATTTATAATTATTTATTCATTATTTTATTATGTTATATTATAAGGTGTATTATTTTTTTGAATATTCGATATGAGAAAATGATTAGATTGTAAATGAAGGGTGGGGCCCAGATGTTATATTGTGCCACATTGAATTGACATGTTCTTAAGAGAGAAATATGTTGTGAAAATTAAAGGGGTTTTTATCATTAGTTTTAAATTGTCATGTGAGATGTCTCTATTGTATAGGCTTTCATGTTCCTTATACATGACAACAAAAAATTAATCATATCCATCATTTAGTTTTAGTTATTATTCATCCATGAGATTGTGCATTGATATATCTATGGATACATAGCATTTCAGTTCATTGATTAAATAGGATGTGTTTTAGTTTCATACCGTTCCATATTAATTTTTTATTATCTAATTAATTTATTGGCATTCCTTTCCAGTTATTATCTATCAATATTTTTTATCCACTTACTTCTTAGTTTTTTATTACATGGTATGTGTGATCAGTTATTTATCATGACATAATTATTACACTAATTGATTCATTATTTGTAATGCTATATTTGTTCCTTGTTATGCATTTAATCTCACCTTTATTATGTTTTTTTCCCCCATATTCTAAGATAAATTCTATGAATGATATGTAAAGATTTACTAGATTGATTAGAGTTATCATTAAAGTTATTTATTTTAAGATTTTTTTTTATTTACTGTAATCATGTCTAATACCCGAAAAATTTGTGTATGTGGTTTAACAAGAATACTAAACACCTAGGTACTTTAGGATTTTATTCCATGTATTCATGCCAATGTAATTTTATTAGACACCAGTTTTGGGTTATATGTGGTCAGGTCGCTACAGTTTGTATGAGAGGATGTTTAGTAGAAACACTGGGAACTATATTTAAGAAAACATTTATTATATAATATATTCTTACAGTATAACTTGAGGATAAGTATTCAATAACACCCTAGAATTTCGGTAAAGTAGAGTTTATGGGCTCTTTTGAGAAATAGATATTTATATAGACACTACAAGTGGATGTCGTTCTGGTATAGATGTACCCAGGAGTAATAACTCTAACAAGGCGCATCGAGGCTAACATGGTGTATCCTAGTACATGAAAACAAGCTATACTACACACTTTATTTCACATTCTTAGTGGATATGCTTATATTAATTCCCATTTTCATTACAAAACAATATATAGGATGTGTATAGATAATGACAATGAATAACATAGGTTAAACATATGTTCATTTAGATTGAAGATATCATTTCATTATTTAGAAATCATATGAATGATATTATAGACAAACACAAGACCAAGGAATGAACTATGTGAAAATAAAATGGTTTAAGAATATATGTATTATGGTTGTATTGAAAACATTTTTTAATACAATATTTACTAATTGACCTTATTTTAAAGATCTCCATCATATTTATTTTGTAAATTATCATAATATTGTTTTAGAAAAGTAAAAAACTGTAATTCATATGGAAACCAATCAAATCCAGATATTCCATGGTATGTGAACCCATTATCGAATTAGGATAAGTGTTTCATGCAAACCAATGACCTATGAAATTTCCTAGTTAAAACGCCATTGTTTTTATTAAACAATTTAATAAATATTAATAATAAATTAGAACTGTTTCTATTAGGTTTACAGAGTATTGTCTTAACCATATAATTTTTGGAAAATAGATAGGCATAAATAGTTAAACTTTTAACTATTTTTTAGGCCAAAAGATCCATTGGAATATTATTTTAATGATTGAATCACATAAATTAATTTCTAGATGAATTAGATAACAAATTGAAGAAATACCAAAGGATCAAATTTTTCTTATAGGAATATATTAATTATTTAAATTTTCTTATATCCTTATGTTGTAAATTAATTAATCAATATAATTAAAATGGTCAAAAAAATAATGTGGTGCTACTAACATAGTTTTTATTAAACTGTTTGTTTTAAAATCATCAATTATTTATTGATTTTAGGCCTTATATGTTATACTTATAATTCTACACATTTTTATTGATAAACTCAAAAACACCCTATAAAAATTATGTTTTTCATCCATTTCCATAATTTTACATGCTACTAATGTTCTCATACTTAGAGAGCAAGTTATAGGGTTACCCATGTAACCTTTGTTCTTCCCATAATCTATTTTCTAGAAGACGGTTTATGAAACCTTACCGTGATGTGGGATTTATATGTAGGAAATATCAAACAATATATTATAATGAATACATTTAAATTGTGAGGATGAAATTCAATTAAGTTGGGGTGAATTTAACACCCAAAAATTCTAAAGTACAACATTATATTCGACAGCTTGTATGCCACACATCACCAAGCGCATAAGGGAATATAATATCCAAAGAATCTATTATTTATTTACTATTTTAGATATATAAAATATATAATATATATTTTAATGAACAAAAAACTAAGGTATCTTTCATTAGACACACAAAATACTTTCTTTGATAGCTTGCATTACACACAAGAATGAGTTTCACCAAATAACAATGTATTATAAAAAATGTTATTAAATAATATAATATTATATAACCTAGATGTTATGTTAGAGGTTCTGAATAGTATTAAATAACTTATGAATTTTTATTTTTTATATAAATATAAAATGAATTCATTAGTAACCAAAAATGTAAAACAAAAATAAAAACCATTTTGATAAAAAAAAAAGAATTATTTTTATATTACCCAATGAGTTTTGTCATAATTATCATTATTACAAAAAATTAGTGAATTATATAAATGTAATATATATGTTTTATATTCAATTAAATATATTTATATTCACACACTAGGTTTTATAAGAACAATATAAAAACATACTTGATTACACACATAAAAAACTATATTTTTATAAAGGCAATTTTAATGACTTTTAATTGAGAACCCATATTAAGTCTAAATTTTAACTCATTAATTGATTTGATATCAAAAAATAAACATAATATTTGAAAGGAAAACATATAAATTTGGTTAGAGTGAATTGTTTATATTTTTGAGAAAAAATAATTTTTTAATTAATTGTAAAAAATATTAAATTTTAGTTTATATTTTTTTTTCATTTAATATATTTATGAGGATAAATTCTTATTATAATTTGATATAATGTATAATTTGATCATAATTTTTTCAATTAATAAAATTTTGGAATTTGAAATTATTTTCACTTTAAAATTAAATATAAAAACATAGAAAACATTCAATTTTTTTTTACTTTAAAACCCTACATTGTTGTCCAATCTACAAGATTAAATTTAAATTAATTTATACCACTTTTATGATTAGAAATTTGGAAAATTGATTCCATTTTAGAATAATTATAATATATATTTTATAATATGGTAAATATTGTTTTTTTTTTTAAATATTATTGAAAGTAACTAATATTAATTACCACAATTTTAGTGAAATTATGATTTAAAAGCGAATAAACACTAATCCTAAGGCCTAAAATGGACCAAAAACATTTTTAAAAGCAATTAAATATCCATATTTCTATGATATACTCTCTTTTCATGACACTTTTTCATTATATATATTCTTTTTATAAACAATGTTGGTGGGGTTCCTTTATTGTTAAATATTACAAGAGTGCCAGTCCACCGCCATTATAAAAGGACCCCTTTTCCTCCAACTTCCTCACACCTCTCAAGAATTTTTTTTTCAAAAAACCTCTATCCAATTCCATCTCCAAAATCCCTAACATCCTTCCTGATTCCTCCCATTTTCATTAAGTAATATAAGTAATCTCTTTGTTGAAATCCAAAAGCAGTTACCTAATTAAAAGTTATTATCTTTCCATAAGCTCTAAAGTATTTTTCCTTTTCTCCACTCCTTCAAGTCACCTTATTCCATGTTTATATATAAAATATAGTATAAAAAATACACTAGGATGATTATATTATAATTTATTACAATCATATTATACACTCAATCATCTAATGGGTAACTAATATATTGTTTATGTATTTAGAGAACTTCCTGGTCACGAAACGAGGATTTTTCATTTTTTTATTTTACTATCTCTCATTGAGAATGTTATGTTTTAAAATCTATTTATATACAATATATATTATATTTATTATGTCTTATGATTCTATAATTTATTTAATGAAAATATCATTATACTATCCATCTTGTGTGAAAACGATAACATCATTTGTTGAAGTATGGAATACGACCCCTTCGAAGCGATGTGATTCATTCACGGGATAAATGGAATGTATAAGAAAATACACTATAAATATGTGAAATCCAAAAAAAAATTGATATTCATGAAATAAATAAAAATTTTAATATACATATATCATTTTCATTATTACCCTTTCACACACTAAATATGTGATAACATTGTTCCTGGATGTGTTGACTACAACCTCCTTGACATGATGTGAATCCTCTTACATGAATTTTAAATATATCTATATGTGATTAAATAAAAAGATATTTAGGATATAATTATCATTCCAAAAAGATATAGTTTTACTTATCTTATTTCTATATTGATCATTGAAAAATGTGAACGTCACCCATTCATACGTACGACCTACTATCTCCATTATTATAATGTTGGTTCATTTTCAAAAAAGGTTATAATTTTTGTAGCATATAATTGATGTACAATTATGGTAATAATTATATAATTAATAATCTATCGATGGTATATAATGACCCATTTGACCATAGTAGACCTGAAAAAGTTGTCTTTGACACCTAAATCCAATTAAGTCAAAACAATAGATGTAAACATAATTTTCTAAGTAGTTGTATATGATATAGTAATAAGATAAATAAATTTTATGATAAACATGAAAAAAAATTCAATAAATTAAATAGTTAACAGATATTTTTTATTTAGTAATATATAGACACCTAAGATAGTTGGACACAAGGTAAGATATTTTGACCTCACTTTTTGCATTCATGAGATAAATATAATGTTCAACAATTACTTATTGTGTGTGGTGTATCGACATACAATTATTATACATAATGTCATGAATTATTTTATCTTAATGGTTTTGAAAAACATCTTTCAACATTATTTAATCATGAGGCTTATGATTTAATAAGTTTTAATGTGGTATGGGATTATATGGGATGTATAAAGATAATGTTTCTTCAATATAAATACATATGATCTTTCATTGGTATTTCAATTAAATAAAATTATATAACCATAATTCAGTAAAACCTTTCATGTTTTAGTAAGATGTTTTCTTTTTTTCTACTCAAAATGATTAAAAAATGTTTTTAAGAAAACTAGACTTCATTTCCCTCTTTACTCATAGAAAATGTTTTCCTCTAAAATCAGTGCTTTATTTAACTATTTTTTATTATTATTTGTAATGAAATAGGTTTTTAAATGGTTTTTCAAAATAAAAAAAATTCCACAATTTTTTTTAAAAGTAATTTTTATAATGTTTCTATTCGTCAAAAAAAATAACACATTATGGGGATATATTGTATGATATCATCCATAGTCTTCAACAGAATTCTTTCTGATTGATTTTTCAAAGGATAGTATTCAAATTCACATCCTTGATTAATTTGTTATTCCCCTTTAAATATTCAATATCCTATGATAATTGAACATTGAATTTTACCCAAATTATCAATTTCATTTATCAATGATATTACAATTTACTAAACTATATACCATTTTTCACAAGGTGTATACTTTGTGTGTTATTTGATCAATTGGGAAAATATTGATAAATTTCTAGTCTATATTTACAATTATTCAATAATAAATGTTATTTAATTTTATTATTTTATAAGAGTAACTCATTGGATTGGAAATTAATAGTGGTACCTAGGATTTATATACCACCTAGATGCATTTACATGTTCTCATAAGAAAATAGTTTTCAAAAATTAAATGGGTTTCAATTCATTATTTTAAACTGTCTGGTAAAAAGACATAATGGTATATGTTTTTATGTTCCTTGTACACATTGTCCAATAATTAATAATTTCACTCATTTAGTGTCATTTATTATTCATCCATGAAATTTTGTGTCGATATATCTATCAATACATTTCATTTCATTTCATTGATTAAGTTCTATATGTTTCAGTTTTATACATTGAATAGTCACTTTTCCCTAGCTAGTTATTTGAATGGAAATAGTTTCCAATTATTACCTTTCTATATTTTTTATGAACTTCCATCCCAGTTTCATGATTATGTGGTATGTGTGTTAAGTTTTTTTCCATGACATAATTAGTACCCTCATTTATTCATTATTTCTTCCTCTATATTTTTTCCTTATTATGAATTTAAGCTCTCCCTTATTATGTTCATTTTCCAAAAAATAATCTAAGAAGCATACTCTGAAAGATATTCATGGATTTACTAAATAGATTATATTTATACTCGATTTTATTTAATTAAAGAGAAAAAAAATTAGTTGAAATTAGTTTATTCGTTTGTAATACAAGACTCATTTATGTATCTCATTTACCAATACTTCTAAACACGTTAGTCCTTTTGGATTTTATTCATTGTAATCATGATAGTGCATTTGTAGCCTACATGGGCTGTGGAATAACTAGGGTTGGGTTACTATAATATGAATAATATTTCAATCAATATGATCACACATGGATTTAAAACTTCAATTAAATGTTTACAATTTTATTTTGAAAGAAACTATTTCTCTTAAAATTGTAAAAAAAATTATATAATAAAGAACATTTATCAATAAGAAAGATATATTTTCCTTATGAATATATTATCTTACATTTAATGGAATGTATAATCATTAATAACAATATCCTTTGTTATTAATTATTTATTACAATGGATATGATAAAATTTTACCATCTATATTATTTAACTAAATAGATTATCATTATAATAAAGTAATTTTTAGAAAACCCATTCATTTTAAATAGGTTATGATATGGTGATGAGATGTGATGATTATGAAACTTGTATCATTTACATATGTTGTGAAATGATGAAATATCTTTAAATCCTTTTTATTTTCCATGGTTTATGAAATGATGAAATATTTATGAATCTTATTTCATTTTCATGGGTTATAATTTGATAAATGTATTATGAACCCATGGGAATGATAGATATGATTTTTAATATTGGATGGGTGGGGTATATATCTCCCTTCCATAAATTGGGAAAATTATTATATATCATGATATTTCAATAAAAAACGTGATGATACACTTGATCCACTATAGGATATAGGTCAATTTGATTTACCCTCTATGGGAAATTGTCGATGGTGCCTGATCAATTATGAAACATGAAATGGGTTTTGAGTCATGATATATTGTAATTTAATAGTCTCACCTATTAACCTTGAAATTTAAATGGTTTCTATAATAATTATGATTCTATACTTATAAGAAATGAATTTATTGTTAATGATTAATTTTTTATTATTTCTCACACTTACGATTTGTGTATTTTGAATTGATAATTTTTTATGAAATGGATAATTTTTACGATCCTTGATAGATTAGTTATTGACTTTGTAAGTTATATTCATTATATCATACACTTATTATCATCTTATGTTTTTATTTGATGATCAATTGATGTCTTCCATGTCCTAAAATTTTTAATGAATATTCAGTATACATTATAGACCCTTTACCACTAATGTTTAATATAATAATATGTTGATTGAATATAATTTAATTAAGATCCTTGATTATTTCCTCAAATTATTCAATGGAAAAAAACATGGATCCTTTCTATGTTATCGTTTTTAATAGATTTTATATCCATGATATGTTTCTCATAAAATTATGAATAATATCATTCATTCCTAATAAATATAATGTTTTCAGACAAAATGGTTTATTTGGGACATTGCACAATAACATTAGTCCTAGATGGATCCATAAATATTCCCTCACATGCAATCAACTGGACCAAGAATGATAAATATAGTATCCAAAATTTACAATTTCTATGTTTAGTGTATGATATATCAATCTTGATGTTCGTCAACATAGTCCTTAATTAATATTGATGCACTTAATTTATTTCAAAAATTATAAGGATAAAATATATAAAGAATAAGAAAAATTAATCCATGGAATCTATGAAAAATATATTCAAAAGTTATATGAAAATAGAAGGTTTTATTTGTAAGTCCAAATTGAATCACTTTGATCTCATAGAATATATAACTTGTCTTGAAATATGTATTTTGTATATCCTACATAATTACTCGTAGTTGATGATATCACTACAAGAGGTGAATCATTATGAATAATTGGACCTCTATGAGTTTATGGAAAAGTCCATTAATATGAGGTCGAGTTGTAATGACCCATAATAATAACTGTAGAATTTCCCTTATTATATTTTCTTCCATATTTAGTATTTTATTATAAAGAACATGAACCACATGATGTTTTAATTGTGGATAAAATAAACTAAGAATAATTGTTTCTGTCTTGAGAAATTGATAATTTGGAAATGTTACCTTGGGAACACAAAAGGATGTGTTTTTGGTTATTGATCTAAGGCCTTGTATGCAGAAAAGTTATCAAATAGTATATGTAATGGTTTTCACATAATATATAAAGGATTCCAACTTGATAAAAGAATGTTAATGATACTATACTGATATTTAAGAGATACACTATTGAAAATAGAACTAAGTACTTGTCCCCCACACCAACGTGATACTTAGGGGTTGACTAAGACTTCTTGCTTATATATAATCAATATAAAACATTTTTTATGTTTCCAAATAAAATATTTACTAACTAGTTAATGTAATATTTGATACATAAATTTTTATACTTAATGGTTCCTATCAATGGGTTGCATTAGTAACTTAATTATATGTAATGGGTTTACACTCAAAAATCATGAGAAAAACATGTGACATGAGGAAAAATATTCAATAAATACTTGGAGAAATCCACATTCACTATGAACATATGTATGAAATTGGGTTCATTTATATACCAAGGGAACATGAATGTTTATTTTAATCAATTAAAAAAGTATAGTTATGCTATTTTTATACACTTGAAACATCAAGGGATTTATTGAAAATAAATTACATGATAAAATCATGATGATTGATTTTAATCAATTAGAAATGTAAGAGTATATAATGAAGAATATCGAGTAATTTGGAATGTGATATCAATGTTTTGAGTATTTTTACTTTAACCTTTATTTTTTTATCTCTTTATTTTATTGTTGCATATATCTAATCACATGGAAGGGGAACCCTTTTAGAAATTTTTACAAGAAGAATGAGTAAATTTTTTATTATATGATGATACTAAACGTGGAATAAAAATATTCATTTATTGATTCATTTTTTTGCTTTAATGATAAGGTATTATTTTTTTTCTATTTGAGTTCAACTTATAATTCTGGTGAATTTTTTTTCATGGAAGAGTAAGAAAATTAATCACCTATATATATTTTCTTATATACTATTTAGTATATTACATTAATTATAGAACATATAATGATTCTAATACATGTGTGGAATGATGAAAATTACCCCTAAATTAATTAAGAGGCAATGAAATCAACTATCAAAAAAATTCCTATATACATATTTTTTAATCATTCAAATAGGTTTTAGGTTCACTGATATATGGTAGGGTATTTATTTCTCATATATTTGGTATTATCACTGTATTAAATATTTTATTTAATTTTTTCATTACATATTGATGTATTCCTCTATCTCAATAGTTTAGAATAATTGGAATACCCTTTATTCGACTAATCTATGAGGCGATTTGTATAAATTTATAACAAGGATTTTATAAACCCTATGAATAGGGGTTAATATATATTATAATGTTCATAATCCTCTTATGTCTCACCATATAAAAAAACAAAAAAAAATTACAATGATATAATCAGTATGAGTCAAATAATAAATAAATAAATAAATAGTATATATATATATTCAATTCAAATAATTAGTGCCCTCAAATTAAAATTTATACATATTAAATGTATTTAGTAAAAATATGTCATTTTATTAAACTTTTGTATTAAAAAATATTAAAATAGAAAATAAATGGTATTCCACTAAACAAGACCGTGATAAACACTTCCATTGGTTAGAAATTCTATCACCCTTATCATGAACACCATTACTAACATCATCATTTTCAACAACATAATCACTATAACCACCCTGAATCCCATCACCTCAACCATCAATATGTTAGTTATCACTATCTCATAGATCATCATATAAGGAGTGCACAATCATCATTAATTTATTCTAATATATAATAGTTTTAGGTGGATTTTATGGGAATTTGTAGCTCAAATCCACCATGAATATCTTTGTGACTATTTGAATTATTTCACACATTTTTCTGGATATGTTTTCACCTCAACTACATTTCAATGAGCCTCTTAGAAATTGGTTCACCCATTTTATTTGTCATTTTCTAATGATTTTCAACACTATATAGGAACAATAAATTTTCCATGTTGTTGACAGACTATCCCTTGATTTATATTATTAGATATGAATGTAAATACGGTGTATTATAGGCTATGATATCCCTAAACTTAATAGAATATAATATGATATTCATAAATCTCAAGGATTCATATTATTTCTTTATCACCAATATCATATTATACAGAAAGCCTTATGACTCGGTTTTTTGGGATAAAAATGAAGTCCATATCATTCCTAGGTGGTTTCCATTAATATTCATTACATTATTATGGGATTAAACTCAACATCATATTCCAATAAATTTTTATAGTGGTGACATAAACTAGAATTAAATCAAAGTTGCAATTTGATGAAACATGGTATTCCTAAATGTTATTAATTCATCACATACATTGAAGAGAAAATTAATGGTATGTGATCTATGTGGATGGTGTGTGTGATGGTGGATCATGTTGCAACCATTAGTTTCTTGTAAATCTATAGTATCTATAATTCCTTCTATGTTTTTCATCATTTTTTAGTGAAGGTGGTAGAGGCCCTTCAGTAATGAAATTGCTCATGTTCTGACCTTTTATCAAAATTTTATTTTTCCTCCTCTTAAGAAGAAGAATTTGTTTTACTTCATGATATTTTTGAGACACACACTTCAGATGAAATAGGACATGACTTTCACATTATTGGTTATTCATTCACCATATATTTTGATGTTTAATTTTTTTAATGGAAACAAATTATTTCTATACATTTTTATGCTTCTAATGTTCATCACATAATCCTTTTAAACCCATTTGGGATCTATAACCATTATTCTGGAATGAAATAATTAAATATTCCATTTCATGATGAAATATTTATCATAACTCATATAATGTGACATAATATAATACAATACATTGAATTATTTTTTTTGAGAATTAATATCATATTATTTTGATATATTACAGTGAATCTCACTTTTCATAGATTATCATTAAATAAATTTATCAGAATACATAATACATTACACAACTATATGCCCAAATAATTTCTTAGTGTTGTGTCTTAGGAAACATGGAAAAATAAACATTGGTAAATAATTTAGCTACATTTCCCATACTAGGTTTTTAATGACTAGTACCCTCCTTAAAGGCATCATACATAATACATATCTTCATAAAATTGGGAGGGGAATAGATAATGGGGTGGGTATAGATGCTCAGTAAGGGTAAAAAGGAGAGATTTTTAATCCTAAACATGAGAATAAGGGTATTCCAATAGGATCATAACAATCGATGGTCATAGCATTCATATCAGGAACATAAATGCAAATCATGGAATAAATATTGGGAGTTTATAAGAAATGAGAGATAAGGGAATCCAATTAACGGGACATGAAATCATTGCATAGGAATAAGACATGAAATTTCAATAGACACATGAACATGTAATATCAATCCCTATAAGTCGGGGAATATTTATGAAATATATTAGGGAACTTTATTGGGTATATACCTACCAGGTAGAACTCACAACCATCCATAGTCACAGTCCATTACATGTAAGGGATCAAGTTTCTACATCTTCCCATAGTACAACAGGTTTCTCCATTTTCCAAATGAGGATCAGGTTTTCCCACCATCTAATATTGGATCAATCCCTTATACTTTATTCTCATCATTATCTCATTAAATATAAAGATTTACCCAATTCATTGGTTGTAGTTATAGGTCCCACCAATTTTTTTATGAAATCATACAAATATGTTCCCAAAAATCATAAACAAACAAACCATAACACAAGAAATTTAATTGGCATCATAAACATGTAATAATAATATTGAATATGTAAAATGAAATATTTCATAATCATTCCATCAAATCCTAAAACATGAAAATATACAGGTTTGATAATAATATAACCCATGAAATGTAATAGGTCTCAAAAGAATATAACCCATGAAAAATATTTCAGTCTCATAAACATCATTATATCATTTCATAACCTATTGAGATAAATAATATTAATGGAACCTCGAAATCCTTTTCATAGAAAGTATTGAGTAACACTAACATATGACATATTAAAATAAATTAATTTTGAAATATTTTTAAAAAAAATTGAAGAAAATATACATTATTATTTGAAACTTTATTTGGAAAACATACAAAAATTTGAAAACAATTTTCATTGATAATAAAAATGATAACATATAATGAAATATTGAAAACATTTTAAAACAATTTTTTTTAAAATTCTCTTAAAACATATAAATAAAGCTTCCAGTTTTTTAGAAAAAAAATTCTTTGAAAACACATCAAGAGCTAAAAAATGATTCTTTGAAACCCGTAAGAATGTTATAAAATATATTTTCCATGAAAATTAGAATAAAATAATATTTAGAAGAAAAATATTTTTATTCTTCAAAAAATATGGTTTTTTGAAGTTCAAGGAATGGGTCTCAAAGAAGTAAAATTGAGACAAAACTACCTAACATATTTGGTAACTTATGAAACATTAATCATGTGAAGTAGAGATCATCAAATGGATATGTAAATACCAATAAATTTAAGAATAAAATAATATTATATATTCATATGTATTATATACACCACACAAATGAAATGTGAGATAAATAAGGTGTAAAACTCAAATAAATAAAAGTGAGACTACAAATTGCCTTAATTTTTATGTATAAGATCATCATACTCATTACAAAACCCAATATAAGAAATATATGTTTATTATAATTATAACACTCCACAATATTATTATATTTAAAACTATTCATGTCTTTATATCACAATCTTATAAAAAATTCTATGTTATAGTTACATTTGGAGTAATATCATCTTTATTTTCTACATCCGCCTTAATAGGACATATTTTTTGTCATCATACTTATATCATATTTTATAGAAGGAAAAAATAATATAATGTGTCATGTTTATTTAGGGTATATTTACTTAAATAATAAAATAATGATATTAATATAGATTTCAAATATCATTCATGGGGACAATATGTTATATGTACAAATGAACGATGTTTTTGTTTAATGATGATATTGAAAGAAACAATTTATATGAGCTATAAGTAAAAATATATACTAAATATAATAGAATCATTATTTAATATATATATATATATATATATAATATATTTTTACTAAACCAATCATTAATACATTCCATGTGTAGTGTGAATGAGTCGCATCACATTGAGGAGGCGGCAGTCAACACTTCCACAAATAATGTTATAGTATTTACACAAAATGGATAGAATGTTGTTATGTGTTATATAATAATTACATAAGAATAAATAATTCATTTACATCATATATATCATTTAAAAAACATTTTTTTTCATAATTACAAATCATGATATGTGATAACATAAAAATGAAAAACATCATTTCGTGATGTGGTAGTTCATCATACACAAGAAAAGTAAGTTCATTACCCAATATATGGAAGTGTTTGTAGGTTTAGATAAAATCATTAGAATAAAAAATATCAGTATATTTATGATATTGAGGTTATTATATAATCATGTAATAATAATAACTGATGGGGTTGAAAAAGAAAAAAGGTTCTTGAGAAAGGATGTTATCTCATTATTGGGCAACTGATTTTGATTTTCAGTAAAGGGATTCATTGGATGGATTTTTTGAAAAAATAGAAGCTTTTAGGATAAATTGATGGATATTGGGAGTTTATTTTTTTAGATATTGGGAGATAAAAATGGCTTCATATGTGTGAATAACTGGATGGGTGAGTGCCTTTTTTGTAATCGAGAAGGAGTGTCATTCTTGTAAATATTTGAAAATAGACATCCACTCATGTTTTCCCAAGCAAAGTGGCTCCAATAATGCTACACATACAATAAAATGGAAGATACAATCTAAATATGAATGACCAATAGATTTTGTACAAGTTTATAAGTCTTATTTATTCTTCATTTTATGTTTTAGTTTATTGTTATGCTAATTTTTATCGGAATCTCTATAATTAATTCTAATCACATTTAATAATATTTTTTGAAAAAACCTAATTTGAAATTATTTGATATTATAAATTATTTTCATTAAAATGATGGAATCCATTTTTATAATCTCTATTCATATAAGTGGAGGAAATTAATTTCAAATTAATCCCCAAGACGTGTCATCATAGCATATATTTTTATAATAATGTTAAACAATTTCTGATTGGTTTGATATCCCATTTCAAAGTTCAATTGGTTCCACTGACCTAAATTGGATTAAATTATGTACAAATAATCTCATTAAAATTTAAAATGAAATTAAAATTTAATTTAACTATATAAATAAATTTGTTGAAAATGTTGTTTTGAATTAAAATTTATTAATTCTATCTATTCATCATAAAATGACGTTTTTCAAAAAAATCCCTGAAATTCAGCATAAGATTATTTTTAAATTTTAAATTAAAATATTATTTTTATTTTATACAATTAAAATTTTTCAATGTGTTTACAATTGATTTCATTATTTTCCATATAATGACATAAGAACAATTATTTTAATAAAATAGAGTTTTTAAACACATAATGAAATTACTAAAAAATAGAATGCCTTATTATCAATATAAAACACACTAAATAATAATTTGAAATTATTTAGTATAATATATATTAATAAGTAAAATGAATATGTAATAACTATACTTTTTGAATAATAATAGAAGTAAAATATTCTTTCATATAATCTATGTGTAGCGTGTAACGCAATCCACGTCGATGTTGTGTGTAGTGAATGGTTTAATTGGTATAGATTATAAATATGGTTTTAGTAAGTATAGATTTAAATAAAATTCATCAAATAAATTAAATATAATTGATTGATACCGTGCCATAAAAACTAGGGGTGTCACATTCTACCCCCTTAAAATGAATTTCTACCTATAAATTCATTATTCTGATACAAAAAATTAGGATATCTCTACCTCATCATATCCTCAAATTTCGAAATAGATTTATCTATTTGGATGTTTCTATAAAAGTATTTTTCTTGGTTAATGGTCTTGTTCTATTTATCTTTGACTATATGATCAATAATTTCAATCTTATTGTTCCTCATAAGAAATATCCTACTCTAGTGGTTTGACCACTAAGATAAGAACATGTGATGGGATATGTATTTAATTACTCAGTAAATATATATGGAACACATAATTTACATTATTGTGATTTATAGTAAGTTACAAGGGATATGATACCTTTGTGATATGATCATAAATTTAAAAGGTAATAATTTAACACCCTAAGCTTCTACGGTACACTTATCTTTGAATAATACAGTAGCGTGTGTTGTACGCAACTTCGAGTTCTAACACACACGACAACCAATAAAACTAGCCATTATGAATAGTAATACCCACTATTTGAAATTTTATAAATTTTATCTTTCAAAATGATCTTCATTTTTGGATTAGGAATATTGAAATTAGATTAGGGTGAGTTTTTGGTACTTTTTTGACAACATTCATATTTTGATGAAAAGTAAAAATTACAAAATTTTAATTAAAAACAACATTTTTAATCGAAATATTTAATAGTGATATGTTATGAATTTGAGTGGTTTTAATGTATAATTAGATTATATTTTTACCATTTAATCTAGTGTTGTTCATTGGACATTATTTCACATTTAAACTGGACATAAGCAAGTGTCAATCTTTTGATAGTTATTATTTCTTAAAGACACGCTTTTTGTTTTGACAACAAGAATTATTTTTTAATTAATTTATGACACTTTTGTGATTTGAATTTAGAAAAATGGATTACATATTTAGAATCAGGAGTTCCAAATTGTGTAAATAGGTAACTTTTATTTTTATACATTTGGAATAATTACTTCGGTAAATATTTTATTTACCATGGTTAAAGGGTAAATCCGGAAAATACAGGTAAAAAAATAATATTATAATTATAATAAATAACTCTAAAACGTGTCATAACCCTATTGGATGATACATTTCCCACAATGGGAATCTGTGGGTTGATTTTTGGACCCCATGGAGCCACTTGTTAGTTATAATGACACTTTATATTAATTAAGTTAAAGTAAATACAAAAATGACATAAGCATATATCTTTTAGGGAAAAAAATTATACATAAGGTTTTATATGTTATATTTTAGAATATAAATATTAATTAAAAAAATAAAAAGATTTCCAACATAATGGTATTTTATTTATAATTTTTAGACTTGGAATAATTAAATTTATTTATGAAATAATATTGATGCAATATTTTCCTTATTAATGAATGAATCAAATAATTGGTATTATAAATGATAAAATATATATAATTTGAAAGTTTTGATTACATACAAGAATTTTATAGGTTAATATGACATGTTAGGATTGTTTAAATGAATTTATTTCTAATTTAAAAAAAATTAGGCATTTAACTAAAATTAATTATGAAATAGTGTCAAAATTGACTTAAAAGAGTTTTTAAAACAAATATTATTTTATTAATTGATATTCTATTCCTAAAAATCCAATTTTAAGCCAAAATACATATATAATAATATATTCTTCATTCATTAACTACTTGGGGATATTTTGAAAGTATATAGTATGTTTATTAATTATATAATATAAAAATTTAAAGAGACATGGTAAATGTAAAACTATTTAACTAAGAGTTAAATCTAAATTTTAAGGTTAATATAATGACCCAAACCTGTATAAAACCTATTGGTTGAGTGTTTATCGACCCATACCCACCATAAACTTTAAATAATCCATTTTTGAGACCTTAGAAACCGAAAATAATTTTATAATAAAATTATATTTCTAGCCTTTCCAAAGGTGCCCCTCACCCCTCTTATACCCTATCAAATATCCTACCTTAATCCTAGAGGCCTTCATTTAGTAAGAAATCCAACTTAAAAATCCCTTTTGATCAAATCAAAAGGAAGAACCTGAATAAGTTGTAATAATTTTACCACCCTATTTCAAGATCCTTTCTTCTTCCACATCCTTTTTCTTTGTAGTTTAAATTATTAAATATTAACCCTAGTATATTATATATACTATGATTTTATTATAAATATGTTATAACAAAATTCATTATTCTATCCATCCTTTGAATGACATGTCACCATACGTGTGTACGTACGGCTTACCGTCTCCACGTCGTGGGGTAATTGTTATTCAATACATTATTATTTGGATGGGTATAATAATGATGTGTAATTCATGTAAATAATAAATATAACATTATAATTATTCTGTATATATGATATACTATCCAATTATATATTATTTTAATATCAAAAGAATGATATTGTCGCTCGTGCGTACGTATGGATTACCATCTCCACGAACGCGATGAGATTCATTCCCCATCGTATCTATTCAAGAATAATTTCATTTAGATGATTAAAAATAATGGTTAAATACATGATATAATTCTGGATACTAATAAGATACATCCCATCCATAACAAATCTGACTCACATAACAAAGAATATAAAGGAAAACGAATCCATTCACACCTGAAATGACAATAATACTAATATATTATCAAGAAAACAATATTAAAAGGTCATATATGATATCATATTAATCTATATGATTCTTGTATAATTTAATTACAATTATTTCATCATTATACAGGAGGTTAACTACCATTGACCAAGAAAAAGTACAAGGTAATGGTTAATTTCACAACCTCTTTATTATCCGAGGTTGTTTTTACGTAAGTATCTACTGAGTCCTCTGTATCATCCACATACATGTTCTTAAAAATGTACTTCAAAACATTCTTAAAATTTTATAGACTATGGGTTAAAGTCATTTATACCCTTTTTTGACTTTTTATAATATGTTTATAAAGGAATCTTTTCGTCGTTTTCCAAACAACGTCCTTTTTAACCTTTTCGATAGAATTAAGGTTAGAATGCCTCTTTTGACTTATACGGCGGGTGTGGCTATTTTCCACCGTTATAAAATCATCTAATATTCCCTTAAAATCTTATAAGTATACTTTCATAGTAAATGTTTTCTTTTATAATTATCTGACTTTTAAATGATTTAAAAAAAGAGATATTTCACCCAAATTTTTTTGATTTCATCTATGTCAACATCCTTTGATGTATTTTAAGATTATTGGAAGTTGATTTATTATGATACAAAACTTCCATATTGTATTGAAGGTTTTCTGATATTTTGATTATGGGCGTGTTATTTTTATATCATTCATGGTTTATGGAGAAAGTATTTCCATTTCGTATGCTATTTTTAATACGAATGTTTTTGTTATGTTTAAACTTGTTCATATGAGGAATGCATTGGACTCAGTTAGTAACGGGTGGAGCCTGCTGTTTCTTCTCGATGAATCGGTAGGTCTCATGAGACAAACGAGTGTCTCAGCACAAGACCGTGACAAAATCTTATTTTTAGTCTTGGCACAAGGCATTGACTATGTGGTTATGATATTCTGGAATTATGCGTTCCATCATTATGAAAGTAGTTATTGATATTGAATGTGATTATTCGACTCATATAATATCTATGTTAATAAGTAAATGGAATTATTTCATTTGATTTTTTCCATATTATGCTGAAGTTCAAGTTTAAAAATATTATGTTTTAGTTATACATTACCTAAAATTTTTAAGCATATTTATGAAAGTTTCCACTATATTGTTATCTTTATTGAGCATCTGAGCTCACCCCATTCTATGTTTTATTTTTCCCAGGATGTGAAGAAGTATTTTATGACTGACATGTCGGGATATTCTAAGAGTATATGTGTGTGGACTATGGAGACTATGTTGTTGTAGTTTTTTCACTTTATCATGTAATGTAAGACTTATAAATGTATCTCGTGTTTCCAAGGCTACTAAACTAATCGGTCATTCAAGACTTGATCTTTTGTGATCATGCCAATGTTATACAATAATGCACTAAATCTGGGTAACTGGGGTCAGGGTGTTACAGTTGGTATCTAAGGAAGTTTATCACAAACCTTGGTATCTAGATTTAGATAAACTCTAATTAGATCGCATAGCCCTAAGAGAGACTTTGAGGATTAGTATAGAATAAATTCCTAGAATTTTTGTATTGTACAGATTTTGTGAGTATTCCAAGCAATACATCCCTGTCTGGATACGGGAAGGTAGAGGTGGCTCTGGCACAGAAGTACCTAGGTGTAAAACCTGAAAACACCACCTTTGAGCTAGACTCGAACGGGAACTGGTGCGCGACAACGGGGGTTACTGCACTCTTGGTTACGACACTTCTGGGGGATATGCTTAGGGTAATTCTCATTTTATTTACAAACCATTATGAAGGGTTTATAAGTATATACCTACTCAAAAAAACATTTTTTTATGATTATGGATCATATCCATAAACTGTTCAATTTATGTTAAGTGTTTTACAAGTTTGGAATTATGTATTTCGATTCATAAACTAATCTAGTTTATGAAATTGTTTAGAAATGGTGCCTAGTGGAAGGAATAGAAATATTATTAATGCACAAACTCCATGTTGGGATTTTCCTCTTGCTCAATATAATTATAGTTGATCTAGTGATACAACTACTGCTGATCATCTTATCACTATACTGGGACAACTCACACAGGTTATGAAAAATAACCTTACCCGTATGGATCACCCTGATCCACAATATGGAGGATCTATGATAGACCACTTCATGAGGCAACAACCACCAACATTCAATGGGAGTACAAATCCATTAGTGGTTGATCAATGGATAAATTCCCAAGAGAAATTATTCCATGCCTTGGGGAATAGTTAAAGGGAAAAAGTTGTCATGGAAGTTAACCACCTCACTGGTGATGTTGTTCAGTGGTGGTCAATGATTAAAAACAAAAAAGGATGATGATGAATATAAAATATTGAATGGAGGGAGTTTAAAAAGCTTTTTGTAGAAAAATAATTTCCTCATGACCATCGAGAAGATATGGAGAGGCAATTTATGAGTCTGAGGAAAAAGGAGGATGAGAATATCGTAAAGTATGAAGCTAATGTTACAAGGTTTGCGAGGCATGATAAAGATTGTATACGTAACCCGAGAAGTAAGATTGGTCATTTCTTTGATGGGTTAAGTTGTTTCTCCATCAAGAATTAGTCTCACAATCCTTGTTGTCGTACGCAGATATTGTCTCATGCGCTATCAAGACAAAAAAAAGAATTATCTAAGTCTTACGACTTTAAAGAAAATCAAGAGAAGAAGAGATCTACTGATCACTATGGAAATGGAAATAAGGGGATGAAAAGAAAAGTTGAATATCCATCCTATAGTAAATGTGGGAAGAAACATCCTGGTACACGCTTGAAGGGAATGGGAGTCAGTTATAAGTTTGGGGAAAAAGGCCACCAAACATGTGATTTCAAGGGGAAGAAAGAAGCTACCGATGTTCAATGCTACAATTGCAAGGAGATGGGACATTATGAAAATTAATTTCCTAAGAATCAGAGGAACTTACCTCTGAAAAGGCCAAGGGATCAAGGCCAAGATTATATTATCACTACTACTGAGGTAGAAGCTCGAAAAGACTTGGTGGAAGGTAATTTAATGGTTTACTCATGTTTAGCAAATGATTTATTTGATTCTGGATCATCACATTGTTTCTTATATTCCTGGTTTTCTAAGAAAATAAGATATTTCCAATTTTATTTAATAAGGGAGTTGTCAGTCAAAACTCTTATGGGTAGTAGCATTGCTACAAATTTCTGTGAATCAGTTCCCATTAGGGCATATAAATGTTCTTTATCTGCTGATCTCATCAATATACCCATGATTGAATTTGATATAATCATCGGTATGAATTGGCTTTTAGACCATAATGAAAAAATTTATTATAAGAAGAATGATCTTACTGTTATTGAGGACGATGATAATGAACATGTTATCTTTAGAGCAGAATCATCACCACCTAACTCTTATCTAGATCTGCCCCTAGTAGCTCAATTAAATTCATTTATTGGGGTGGAAGAGAATGAAATGACTGTGGATGAGGAAAGGAATGTTCAAATAGAACATGTACCTATTTTGATAGAATATGATTATGTGTTTCCAGAAGATTTACCTAGACATCCTCCAGAATGATAAATTGTGTTTTCTGTTGACCTAATTCCTCGTTCAAGGCCCATATCAAAGTCCCCTTATAGAGTGTACATTGTGGAATTAGTGGAAGTAATTAAACAACTAGTGGAATTGAGTAATAAGGGATTTATTCTCCCTATTGTTTCTCCATGGGGATCCCCTATTCTTTTTGTTAAGAAGAAAGATGGATCTATGAGGTTGTGTATTGACTACAGGGAGATCAATGCTATAACAATAAAGAAAAAGTATCCCCTACCTCATATTAATGATTTATTCAACCAAATTCATGGAGCTCAATATTTATCAATGATTGAACTTCAATCTAGATATCATTAGTTGTGTGTTAATAAGGAAGAAATTATATAGATAGTATTTCGAACCAGGTATGGGCGTTATGAGTTTACATTAATGCCTTTTGGGATGACAAATGCACCCTCTATTTTCATAGATATAATGAACAGAGTTTTCAAGGAATATCTTGATGACTTTGTAGTGTTATTTATTGATGATGTCTTGGTATAATCCAAAATCTATGAAGATCATGAAAATCACTTTCACATTATCATGAAGACTCTGAGAAGACATTAATTATATGGGAAGTTTTGCAAGTGTGAATCCGGGATTCGGGATATTTCTTTTCTTGTCCATATTGTCTCTAAGGATGGAATCTCTTTTGATCGTTCTAATACAAGAAAAATCCAAGAATGGCCAGAACCAATGAGTATAACCTAGGTACACTGTTTTATTGGTTTACCAGGTTATTATGACATTTTGTTCAGAATTTTTCCTAATTGGCTAACCCATTAACAAAGATCACAGGAAAGGGGGTTAAATGTGAATGGACACAAGAGTGTGAAAAATGTTTTCAAGAACTGAAGAGATGATTAGTCAATGATCCTATATTGACTCTACCATCGGGGAATGATGGGTTTGTTATTAATAGTGATGCCTCAAAGAAAGTACGTGGTTGTGTCCTTATGAAAAATGATAGGGTTATTGCCTATGCATCACGACAGCTAAAAATTCATGAGAAAAACTATCCTACTCATGATCTTGGGTTATCTACTTAATATTATCTTTGAAGATATGGAGACATTATCTCTATGGTGAAAAATGTGATATATATATATACCGATCAAAAGAGTTTGAAGTATATTTACTCATAGATAGAACTCAACATGAGGCAATGGATATGGCTTGAAATACTCAAGGATTATGATTGCACGATACACTACCACCCGGGGAAGGAAAATAAGGTGGAAGATGCTTTGAGAAGAAAGGGTCATGGAGTTTTGAACAAGATAAAAGTTGAAAGGGGTCCTATTTTCATGGATCTAGTAAATATGGATATGGGAATAACCATGGATGGGGAAACATCAATAAATTTTCAAATGGTTTCCAAACCATATTTTCTAGAATGGATAAAATGTTCTTAGGCTGATTATGAGGAGTTTCAAAAGAAGATTAATGCTGTGAATGATGGGAGATTGAATGACTTTGTGTATGAAGATGGAATTTTGAAATATGGGAAAAGAATTTGTGTTCCCAATATACCTGATCTAAATAGAGAATTTTTTGATGATGCTCACAATTCCAATTTCTCTATACACCCTAGGAGTAGCAAAATGTATAGAGAATTGAAGGAACATTTTTGGTGGGACAACATGAAGAGGGAGATTACTGATTTTATGTCAAGATGTATGGTTTGTCAACAAGTAAAAGCTGTAAGGAAATAGCCAGGAGGAGTCATGCAACCTCATACCATACTGAAGTGGAAATGGGATAATATTACGATGGACTTTGTCATGGGACTACCAAATAATCCTATAACGAATGATGCAATATGGGTCATTGTTGATCGTCTTACCAATTCAGCCCATTTTCTTGCTATAAGGGATGATTTACCACTTGAACGTCTAGAAATACTATATATTAATGAAGTTGTGAGACTTCATGGAGTACCCCTATTGATTTTTTCTGATCATGATCCATGTTTTACTTCACGATTCTAGAAAAGCATTTAGAAAGACCTAGATATTGAACTTCGTTTGAGCACTGCCTACCACCCCCAAACTGATGGACAATCAGAACAGACTATTTATACCATATAAGACATGTTGAGATCTTGCTCAATTTACATTCAGAGTATGTGGGATCAATATTTACCTCTGGTGGAATTTTCCAATAACAATAGCTTCCATTCAAGTATTTGGATGACCCCATATGAAGCATTATACGGAAAGAGATGCCACACACCAACCTGTTAGGATGATGTTGGTGAATGAAAACTCATAGGCCCCGAAATTGTGGAGGAAACGATGGAAAAGGTAAAGGTTATCCAAACCCACATCAAGGCAACTCATAGTAGACAGAATAGCTATGCTGATAACCGAAGGAAGGATTTGGAATTTCAGGTAGGAGATCATGTTTTCTTAAAGGTATCACCATGGAATGGTGTTATATGTTTCGGTAAGAAGGGAAAATTGAGTCTCAGGTACATCAGACCTTTTGGAATTCCAGAACGAATTGGGGTTGTAGCTTACCGGTTTTCAATGCCGCCAAGTCTCTTCAAAGTTCACGATGTGTTCCACGTATCACTATAAAGAAAATACATTTCTAACTCAATGCATGGACTCACTTATGAGGAAGTAAAACTGGTTCCCGATCAGTCTTATTGCGAAGAGCCAGTCAGGATTCTTGATACCAGAGAACAAGTGCTGAGAAACCGGATGACTCGTCTGGTAAATGTTCTATAGAGAAACCTTAAGATTGAAGAGGCAATGTGGGAACCAGAAGAACTTATGATGAAGAACCACCCGAGCCTTTTTATAAAATAATATTTTAGAAATTTTAACGACAAAATTATTTGAAGGAGGGTAGAATGTAACACCTCAAGCTTCTATGGAATGCTTCTCTTTGAATAATACAATAGCGTGTGTTGTATGCAACTTTGAGTTCTAACAGACACCACAACCAATCAAACTAGCTGTTATGAATAGTAATACCCACTTTTTGAAAATTTATATATTTTATCTTTCAAAATAAACTTCATTACTGGATTCGGAATATCAAAATTAGATATGGGTGAATTTTTTGTACTTATTTGATAACTTTCATATTTTGATAAATAGTGAAAATTACTAAATTTTAATTAAAAAAACTTTTTTAATCGAAATAATTAATAGTGATAAATTATGAATTTGAGGGGTTTTAAAGTATAATTAGATTATATTTATACCATTTAATTCAATGTTTGTCATTGGACATAATTTCACATTTAAACTAGACATAAGCAAGTGTCAATCTTTTGAAAGTTATTATTTCTTAAAAACACGCTTTTTGTTTTGACAACAGGAATTAATTTTAAATTAATTTCTGCCACTTCTGTGATTTTAATTTAGAGAAATGGATTCCATATTTATAATCAGGAGGTCCAAATTTTAAAAATAGGTTACTTTTATTTTTAGACATTTTGAATAATTACTTCGGTAAATATATTATTTACCATGGTTAAAGGATAAATCCAGTAAATAAGGGTAAAAACATAATATTATAATAGTATTATATTACCCTAAAACATGTCATAACCCTATTGGATGATACATTTCTGACCATGGGAATCTTTGGGTCGATTATGGGACCCCATGGAGCCACTTGTAAGTGATAATGACACTTTATATTAATTAAGTTAAAGTAAATACAAAAATGACAAAAGCATATATATTTTAGAATAACAGTTTTACATAGGGTTATATATGCTATATTTTCTACTATAAATATTAATTTTAAAGATAAAAAGAATTCATACATAATGTTATTTTATTTATATTTTTTAGACATTGAATAATTAAATTTATTTATGACACAATAATCATGTAGTTTTTCCCTTATTAATGAAAGAATAAAATAATTGGTATTATAAATGTTAAAATATATATAATATGATTGTTTTGATTACATAAAAGAATTTTATAGGTTAATATGACATGTTAGTATTGTTTAAATTAATTTATTTCGAATTAATAAAGTTGTTAGGACTTTATCAAAAATCAATTATTAAATAGTGTCAAAATTGACATAAAAGAGTTTTTAAATCAAATATTATATTATTAATTGATATTCTATTCCTCAAAATCTAAGGTTCGTCCAAAGGACTTATATAATGATAGGTGGATCATTAATGAACCAATTAGGGTTATCTTGGATGTATATAGTATGTTTATTAACTATATAATATAAAAATACAAAGAGGCATGGTAAATGTCAAACTATTTAACTAAGAGTTAAATCTAAATGTTAAGGTTAATATAGTGACCCAAACCGGTCTAAAACCTATTGGATTTGTGGTTTCAGACCCATCTACACATTAGTATTTAAATAATACATTTTTTTGCCATTAGAAAATGAAAATTATTTTATTATAAAATAAAATTTCTAACTTCTCCTAAGGTGCTCTTCACCCCTCATATAAAAGGGCACTCCCCCTTCTCTCTAATTAACATATTCAAAGCTTTTTGGGTTGGATACCCTCTCCTCAAATACCCTCTCAACTATCATCCCTTCATCATAGAGGTCTTACTTTAGTCATAAATCTAACTTAAGGAGCCCTTTTTGTCAAATCAAAAGGAAGAACCCCAAGAAGAGGTAATAATTTCGCCACTGCCTTTCAAGTTCCTTTCATCTTCCACTTCCTTTTTCATTGATTCATCCATTATAAAATAATAACCTCAATATCTTATATTTAATGTGATTTTATTATTAATATTTTACAACCAAATTCATTATTATATCCATCCTTTGAATGACATGTCATCATATGTGCGTACGTACGGCTTACCGTCTCTACGTCGTGGTGTAATTGTTATTCAATACATTATTAATTGGATGGGTATAATAATGATGTTTAATTCATGTAAATAATAAATATAAAACTATAATGATTCTGTATATATGATATACCATCCAATTATATATTATTTTAAAATCAAAAGAATGATATTGTCGCTCGTACGTACGTACGAATTACCGTCTCCACGAACGCGATGAGATTCATTCCTCATTGTATCCCTTCAAGACTAATTTTCATTAGATGAGTAAAAATAATGTTTAAAGACTTAATATCATTTTGGATACAAATAAGATACATCCCATCCATAATAAATATGACTCACATAACAAAGAATATAAAGGAAAACGAATCCGTTAACACCTGAAACGACAATAATACTAAGATATTATCAACAAAACAATGTAAAAAGATCATATATGATATCATATTAATGTATATGATTATTGTATAATTTAATAAAAATTATTTCACCATTATACATGAGGTTAAACTACCCACGACCATGTAAATGTACAAGGTAAGGGTTAATTTCACAATCTCTTTATTATCCGAGATCGTTTTTACGTAAGTATCTACCTAGGTCCTCTTTATCATCCACATCTATGTTTCTTAAAAATGTACTTCAAAAAATTATTAATATTTTATAGACTGTGGTTTAAAGTCATTTATACCCTTGTTTGACTTTTTATAAGATGTTTATAAAGGAATCTTTCCGTCATTTTCCAAACAAGGTCCTTTTTAACCTTTTTGACAGAATTAAGTTAAGAATTTATTTTTTACCTTATATGGCGGGTGCGGCTATTTTCCACCATTATAAAATCTTCTAAGATTCCATTACAAACTTATAAGAATATTTTTATAGTAAATTTTTTCTTTTATAATTTTGTGACTTTTAAATGATTTCAAAAATAAAGAGATATTTCTATCAAATAGTTTTGATTTCATCTATGTCAACATCCTTTGATAGATTTTAATTTTATTTTAAGTTGATTTATTATGATACAAAACTTCCATATTTTATTGAAGGTTTACTGATATGTTTGATTGTGTAAGTGTTATTTTTATACAATTCATGGTTTATGGATAAGGTATTGACATTTTTATGCTAGTTTTAATAATAATTTTTATGTTAAGCTTGAACATATTCATATGAGGAATTATTTGGACTTAGTACATGTTGGGTGGAGCCCTCTATTGCTCATCGATGCATCGGTAGGTCTCATGAGAAAAACTAGTGTCTCGGAACAATTCCTTGACAAAATCTTATTTGTATTCTTGGAATAAGGCCTTGACTATGTGGTTATGGTAGTCTGGAATTTTTCATTCCATCATTATGATAGTGGTTATTGATAATGCATGTTATTATTCGACTAGGAGAATATCCATGTGAATAAATAAATTACATTATTTCATTTTATTTTTTCTATATTATGCTGAAGTTCAAGTTTAAAAGGGTTTTGTTTTAGCTATACATTTCCTTAAATGTTTATGATTATTTATGAATGTTTCCACTATATTGTTATCCTTACTGAGCATCTAAGCTCACCCATTTCTATATTTTATTTTTTCCAAGATGCAAAGAAGTATTTTACGATTGACATACAGGGATTGTCTAAGGGGATATGAGTGTGGACTATGGAGACTATGTTTTTGTAGTTTGTCACTTTATCATGTAATGTAATATTATGAATGTATCTAGTCTTTTCCAAGGCTACTAAACTAATCGGTATTTCGAGACTTGATCATTTATGATCATGCCAATGTTATGTAATAATGCACCGTCTCTGGGTAACTAGGGTCGGGGTGTTACAAATAATATACCAATTTCTTAGTTATTCTTTTTCCCAACTCTCATGACTATATTCTTGTGATAGTGTCATAGAAACTACTCCTCACCAAAGTAAAATTAAACATCAAACTGATGGTTAATAGAATATATTTTATTATCAATTTTTTCTACCTTGATTATCTACTAAGTGGTTCATGATTTCTCTAAAATTTATTCAGTTATCTCTGGTCTCAATTGGATTCATTCTCCAACATAATTATTTCATGGTGGAGCTGTACATTTCTTACCAAATATGGATTCATAATTATCCATATAAATGAATGAGTAAAAGATATTAGTGTACAAAAAATCAACTAAAGGAAGTTATTTATCCCAACTACCATCGAAATATGATGAAAAAGATAGAAACATATCATATAGGGTTTGAATACCTCTTACATATTCACCATCCCTATGAGGATAATAAGAAGTGATGAAGACCTATTCTTTATAAAATTATTCCTGACTACATATCTATATTATTGAGGTAATCCCCTTATACTATTCAAATATAATATAATCTGGAACTCAACAAAACATTACCACTTATTTACTGTAAATAATATTATTATGATCTAGATATAATTATACTCAAATAGAGATGATGTGTGATGACTTAGTATGGTGATCGACTATCACCCATATAGAATTAATCTCTTTAGTATATTAGGTTAATCTAATGAAAAAATACTGAGTAATGTTCTTCTATTTCAATTCTGGTATGGTTAATAGAAGAAACATCCCCTTAATCTTTTTTACTTCAAGATTAACTTTCTGGAATACCAAGTATTGAGATACAAACTCATTGATATCCCTCTAAATTCCATCCCACCAGATGTGTTACTCCAAATATCTATACATATTTGTACATCCAGGATGAATAGTGGATGGATAACTATGTGTTTCCTTTAAAATATCCTAATTTATACCCATTATAGATGGAATACATACACTATTATAGAACCTTAGCATTTTATCATGGTTAAGGTTAAACTCAGGAACATTTATAACCGTATTTTATAGCTCTACATCTTCCTTCCAAACCTCTTTAATCTTCACTTGGATAAAGGTTTGATAATTAAATTGAGAAAGAAATGATTTCTCCCATTCCACGTAGAATTTTAGATACATCATTTGAAAAATAATAAATATTAGACATTTCATGATCCTCATCATAAATAAGCTAACATAATCATTTTCAATAAAATCATCAGCCACCATTTTTGTTTTCCCTGGGTGGTAACCTATTAATCATTCATAATCATTTATCAGCTCTAACCATCTTCTCTAGAACATGTTCAACTCCTTTTGAGTGAATATATATTTTATTATTTAATTATTAGTATATATATCACACATTTATCCATATTCATAATTCCTCCTTATCCATAATTTATAAATTACTGTTGCAAATTCTAAATCATTATTTGGTAAATTTTTCTCATTGATTGTCAATTGTCATGAGTCACAAGAGATTACCATGTTATCCCACATAATCATACATACTAACCCCTTATGCAGAACCATAGATCACAAACCCATCTCCAATATAGGGTAATATAGGAATAGTTGTTTTAACCAACCATCTCTTTAGTTACAAGAATGTTTCCTCAGATTCATCTAACAATTGGAACTTGGCACCCTTTCAAGTTAAATTGTTCAAAATATTTGATAGTAATGTAAAATTATCCTCAATAAAAAAATAATATCTAAAAAATAAGGATTGATATATATCTTAGTCACCATGGTTGGCCCTGGCCAACATTCAATAGCTTCCATTATTGAGGGATCAAATATTATACCTTTCTTGAGATTATGCGACCCAATAAGGAAACCATTTGCAACCGAAATTTACACATTGTTAATATTACATAAAAATTATATTTTTTTGATTGCAACTATTCTCAAGTGGACTTCATGCCATTCGTTTCTCTTTAAATAAATAGGGATATCATCTATAAATACAACCAAAAACTGATCAAGGAAATCTCTAAAGAATTGTTTATTGAAATCCATGAAGTCAAAATTGTAATTAGTAAGAAAAAAATGAATAACTATATCTTCAAAGGTTTTATACCTTGTATGAAATTCCCTATTTGTCATATCCTCTTCTATAGCCCTCAATTGATGATATCGAGAACAAAGGTCAGTCATGGAAAAGTATTGATCTCCTTGTAGTTGATCAAAAAACTCATCAATATAGGGAATTTTTTCCCTCTAATCGATCATACAAACAATCAGGGGGTGTCGTCATCATCTGGAACTTCTTTTAAGGAGATTCTTCTCAAATTAGATCCTCAATGATTATATCTCTTCTTCCTCAGTTTCTAGAGGTTCCTTTCCAGACAGCTTCTATCTCGGAGTAGGGGGCACCAGTCCTTGTCTTCCTGGCCGCGTCCTTCAGGGAGGCATCAGATCTGCACAGATGGACTCTCATGGTGAAATTTGGTTCCAAAAATACTCCCCTTCTCGAGTTCTAGTCTTTTGTATCCTCATGTGGCATAGAGGATCCTTTCCTCGCCTCTATGCTCAACCGCTGCTCCTTCGGCCTTTTTGTCTCTTCAAGGGATGACTTCCTTAAGTCTTAGGCCATTAGACATCATTCAGTCGGTCAACAATGCTTCATCCTTCTTCGATGGCCCATGGTCTTCCACCATGGATGAGAGTGTCCTTAAACGACGGATTGGATTCTCTTACCTAGCCTCCTGCTCCCCTTCTTCAATCTGGATTTTTTGTGAAGGATTGCTGATCAAATAGGAAAATGTTTTTTATGCTGATGATCGATATGTTCATCTCAAAGTGGAATTATTCAGCCTTATCTATGTGGTTGGGGACATCTCTCATGTGATTCCATATCATCTCCTTCAGATTGAAGTTTCTTCAGAGTGGAGGAAGTGACTTATTTTTCTGAACCCTCCCAAGTTCTGCTCGTCCTGTCGCATTCAAGGGCATGAGGTGTCATCTTGCAGGCATCTGTGTGTGGCGTGCATCTCATATCGGCAACGGGATCCGGCATTTGTTCTTGAGCTGCGCATCTCGCCGTTGGTTGATCAACCGGCCAAGGTTGCTATTCCTTTAGTGTTGCTCATCCCCTCGAAATAATCGAATGCTCCCTCCTCTCTTTATCCCTAGCCATCTCCTCCGCTTTCAGTATTTGTTGCCCTGTTGAAGCCCCTCCCTTACATAGATTTGGTTCTACTCAAGCCCAGTGTCCCTTTTTCTCCTCCCACCAGCGACTACCTCATCTATGGAATGATCTTGAAAGATTCAATCCAAGGAATATCTATTTTATTCTTGGTGGTTATTTTAATTTTATCAAAGAACCTTCTAAAAAAAGGAGGTAGAATTTATCATCTGAAGGAAATGCATTCCTTTTCCTCATTCATGGCCTGAAAAGGACTCGTGGATATAGGTTTCACTAGGGAGAATTTTATATCATGCAATAACAAAAAATGGGGTGGTCGCATGTGGATTATATTGGACCAGTGTTGGGAAAATATTCATGTAATTTCTGAATATCTAGGCATCCACGTTTCTCACCTTATTGGTGCTCTGTTTGACCACTCCCCTTTGTTGGTTCATATGTATTCCGATGTGGACTCTGGTTCCGTGTTTTTCTTCCATAATCAGTGGACTTCTGATCCTGATTTCCTATCTACAGTGAAATCATCCTAGAGAAAGACTATGAATTATGATTTGTGGCTTGGGTTCCACAAAAAACATGGAATGTTGATAGGGGACCAGCTTACATGGATTAGAATCCACCCCCCTCGCTTTCAATAGTGGGATATAGTGGAGTGGGAACTTGTGGAGGCTGAATCCAGTATTGATGGAAACAGGGATAATGATTTTTTTAATAGATGTCATTGAAAAAAATAAGAAATTTGAGGATATTCAACTCACATAGAACATTCATCTCATTAGAAATCTGAACATAAATAGCTTATGGATGCTGAAAAAATAGTTCCTTTTTCGAGCTTGTATCAATGAGAGAAAGATTCACCTCCT
The DNA here is from genome assembly GCA_963277665.1 of Viscum album. NCBI lineage: Eukaryota > Viridiplantae > Streptophyta > Magnoliopsida > Santalales > Viscaceae > Viscum > Viscum album. Next base: position 1,098,832,454 of record OY728131.1, on the reverse strand, counting down.
GCCGAACATTCGTTGGGAGGATGGTTCTTTCACAAGCAATGTTGATGAAGTATGTGATATGGTGGAAGGTAATTTTAAATCCTTTCATGCAGGTAGTAATCCTCAGATGCTATAGGGATATCCTCGTGATCAGTCATCCCAATTTGATGCAATTCTGAATGTGGTGTCTAATGGTTTTAATTAAGAGATGAGAAATATTCCTGAGGAGAAGGAGGTTAAGGATGAAGTGAACTATCTTAATAAGGAATGTTCCTCTTGGATATATGGAATTTTTTTTCCTTTTATGTGGCTTATTGGGAGGTGGTTAAGAAGGATTTGGTTAACATTCTACCGGACTACATTCATGGGGGAAACTGGCCTCATGTGGCTTGTTCTACAACCTTAATTCTTATTCTGAATGCTAAAGACCCTCATCTATCTGGAATTATTTCCCAATTAGTATGTGTAACCTCCCTTATAATGTTTTTTCTAGTATCATCAATAGGAGATTTGGCCCTCACCTCTAAAATTTGATTTTATAGGAACAACATGGTTTCGCTAGAGGGAGGACAACATAGGAGGCATTTGTTCTTGCTCAAGAGATGGATGAAGACATAAACTGAAAATCCCAGGGATCCAACATGGAATTTAAAATTGAAATGGAATGTAAGAACCCAGTTTTGGCTACGAAAGAATTTGGAATATTCTTGATGATATTCCAGAGCAGCGTCCTCAGACGGCGTGCGATTCCGAGCCCCGGAGTGGCCGGAATTAAATTTTCAGTGCGTTCACACTGGAATCACCAAATAAATGCTATAACTCCTAAACGGTGATCCGGATCAGAGATCCGAGTATACGGATGGATCCGGAATGGGGTGTTTACCCTAGGAATGACATAAAACATGTCGGCGCGGGATGTTTGGACCCCTCGCCCGCTTCTGAACGTTAAACTGATTAAATAAATAAATTAATTCGTTTAATGTGGAAACACAAGTATCTCTTATACGGTGACTCGGATTGGGAAACTGAGGGCACCGTTGAGTTTGGAAGGTGCCTTTTACCCTATAGGGGGTGTACGTTTCGCGGGTGTGGGCCGTTTGTGAAAAATGGCCCCATGGGCGTTTTCGTAATTTGGCGGCCTCGGGCGCTAAGTTTAATAACATTTGAACGGGGTTTAGGATTAAAATTCCGAGACCTCTGTTGTGCTCGGGAGGTGGTTTTTGTCCTAGGGGATGCTTAACCTCGTCTCCGCCGGAGGTTCGGGTTCGGGCCGGCAGGCGGGTGGTTAAGTGTGTTTTTATTTAAACACTTAACCCCCCCCCTCTCTTCCCCTCTCTTCATCTCCTGGCAGGAGCTCCCCCTCCCTCCTCCCCTCCACTCCGGTGAGGCGTCTCCGGTGAGGCATCTCCGGCAAGGCGGAGAATCGCGGCGAAGCTCCGGGCAACGCCCACGAGGTAGGGTCTTGTTGCGTTTTGTCTTCCCGCACCTACTTTGAGCATGCTTAATACTGTCGATTCCTTATCAAAACTTCGATCAAATCCCATTCATGCGTAGTATAGATTTTTCCCTTTCCAACGCATCTTTTGGATTCAAATTCGGAGCTCCGTGGCGTCCGCAATCATCCGCCGAAGTTGGCGGGTTTTCGGTTTCCGACGGGTTCGAGCGGCGGCGCGGCTAGGGCGGACGGCGCGGCAGCGGGCTGCTCGGGCGGGCATCCGCGGGTGTCCGGAGGAGCGGTTGGGCGAGGCTGGGGTGCGGCGTGCCTTCAACCGAGGGTGAGGGGGGCGGCGTCCGGAGGTGGCGGGGCTCAGGCGGAGCGCCCGGCGAGGCGGCGGTCGCCAGGGAGCGGCGACCGCGGGGTCGCGGGGTGCGACCCCCGTGCGGCGACAAAGACCCACGCCGCGCGGGTCTTCACGCGGCTGCCACGACCGGCCCTCGTGGCCGGTCTGCATGCGGACCGCGAGTCTGCGGCTGGCCAGCGCGGCTAAGCCGCGGGCCGGCCCAGGTCGGTCCAGCCCCAGGGGCCCTGCCCCCTCGGTGTTCGGACACCCGTATTTTCCGCTACGGGTGTCCGTTTTGAGTGTCGTCTGTGGCGGTGGAACTGTATCGACAAGGCAGAATTTTTGAGATGGTTTCGGGAATTTTTAATTCCCTAAATGAGGGGCCTCGGTAGCGTGACACGTACATCGAGGGGTTAGTTGTTTCTTCGGCGGATCTTGTTTTGGACGGCGCGGACGCGTCCGACGTCCGTTTTGAGCGCCGTCTGTGGCGTTGGGACCCTGGCATCAAGGCAGAGCTTTCATGGGTGGTTTCAGGCATTGAGGCCGAAGTTGAGGCACGGGCCCCAAGACCCGTCTTTTGAGCTGCCTGCAGCTTTTAGCGACTTTTTCCTTGGACATCCGTTCGGGGCGTGCGAGCAGTCGATGTTGGGTGTTTTTCCGAGGGCATCGCGTTGGCGCAGTCTGCCCGTTGTAATTCCGCACGATGGTGCAGGCCCCACGAGGGTCTTTTTGGGAGTTGACGGTGATTTCCAGCTTTATCACCGGCGACCTTTTTGGACAAGTGAATAGTCCATTTCGTGTACTTTTTCGAGAGGATCGCAACGGTGTGATCCGTTCGTTGTGTTTCCGGACCGGGATGTGGGTCCCACGTGGAACCCCTCGTGTGCGGTGCACCGGGATGCACTTGTTTCTCTGGATATTCATTGCACTCATGTGAGTAGTGCTTTTGGCGTGTTTTCCCAAGGGGATCGCAATGGTGTGATGCGCCCGACTATTTTCGGGGCCGAGGCTCGGGATCACGGGACGCCGTTCGGGCGTGAGGCGGTGTTGGAGACTTTTCCATCGGATATCTGTTTGAGGCGAGTAAGTAGTCGATCTCACGTGTTTTTCTGCGAGGATTACAACGGTGTGATCTGTTTGGTGGTGCGGAGCCTCTTGCGCGATCTTGTTAAATGTGGAGCATGAGAGGTGCTCCGGTGGTGGTTCGTCCTACCTTGTTTGTAGAGGAACCTTGGCGTGTTATCGTGCACTCTTGGGAGAGTGCTATAATTGGTCCACGAGATGTGGTTGGTCGTGTCTGGGCCTTTGAGGTGGAGTTGTTACGTCACGCCTTCGCGTTGACGCTGGGTACCATGTCCACGATAGCCTTTGGGCTAGAACGAGTTATACTCTGGGAGTATACGGGAGCCCTTGGAGGTACGTGTGGTTGTTTGTACCTAAGAATGTTTGTGCGCTTGGTTGGGGCTGAGATGGGGCCACACGTCGTGTGGTCCCCACGTGCGTGATGTGATCTGCTTTACGTACTTTGACCTCTCACGACGTAGAGGGTACCTCTGTGCTCGTTTGTTTGACCATCAGGGTGGAGTTTTCCCCTGGATTTGTGCTCGTTTGTTTGACCAGCAGGGTGGAGTTTTCCCTTGGCTCTGTGCTCGTTTGTTTGACCAGTAGGGTGGAGTTTTCCCCTGGCTCTTTGCTCGTTTGTTTGACCAGCAGGGTTGAGTAACTCCTTGCCTGGTGCTCTTTTGTCTGACCAGCAGGGTTGAGTGGTCTCTCCCTGGTCTTGATCTCATTGGTTTGGCCGGCAGAGATGGTTTGGTTCCTCTGCTTCTTCAGCTATGAGGGGTTCCAGTATTGTGCCCTTTCACCAGACTGTGCCACCGTTTGCGACTACGAGTGTTCGTGCAGCGTGGGGGTTTTCCCCACTTTCTGGGATGAGATGTCCCGGTCCACTTCAACAGTGACTCGGTGGATTGGAGCGGGATTGTCTTGTGAGGCCTAGGGAGTTTCTCCCGTTGCTCTGTGTTCCCTAGTAGAGCTTTTGGTTTCGGTGTGACCAACACTTTACGCAGGCACCGATCCTCTACCCAGGAGGTTGTTCCAGCAGGGCTGATGTTGTTCCAGCAGGGCTGAGGTTGTTTCCAGCAGGGCTGAGGTTGTTCCAGTAGGGCTGAGGTTTTTTCCAGTAGGGCTGAGGTTGTTCCAGCAGGGCTGAGGTTGTTTCGAGCAGGGCTCGCCAGTGGGTTACAATCCAACAGGGATGGCCAGTACATCGGTGTTCACCGAGCAGTACTGTCCAGCAGGGATGGCCAGAGCAGTTCCGGGCTTACCTCCAGGTGGGTTGGGCAGTGGTCCCCGATGTCAGGCTTACCTCCAGTGGGGCGAGGCAGTGGTCCCCGATGCCGGGCTTACCTCCAGTTGGGCTGGGCAGTGGTCCCTGATGCCGGGTTACCTCCAGCTGGGCTGGGCAGTGTTCCCGTCACCGACATTAGCCGGGTCGCCCTCCAGTGGATTACCCTGTTACGAGACTGGGCAGTGTGGCACCCGTCGACTTTCTGGGTCTCCCTATAGTGGGAACACGTTGACTTCCATGGATCCTCCAGTGGGGCTGGTCAGGGGGTCGCTTGTCAACTTTGAGCAGACCTCTCGACTGTGGGGCAGTGACGTGGTGTGGTTTGACGTTCCCCCAGAACTCTCATGTACGAGGAGTTTTTCTTCCCCACCGAGACGTGTTCTTGTGACGCGATCTAAAACCGTGTAGGCGAGTTAGTGCCGCTAAAAGAGGATAGTTTCAAGGTGCGGTGATTGAGCCTCTTGGCTTGTGGTTCAGGGCAGACGTGCGGTATGTTGGGCATCGATGATGGTGTTACTTCTAGGACTGTTGGCAACTCATTTTCCTGGGCTGAGCAATGGGACGGAGATCCCCTTATGACATTGTTCGGGATTCTTGCTGAGCATAAAGATATGTATATACCTTGTTTCTGGTACCCACTTCTTGGGTTTGGTTACTCTCCTTCTAGGAGAGGCGAAGACACGCAGGGTATGTCACGTGCTTTCTGTGTCTAGCTTCTCATGGTTGGATGAGTCTACTCTCCTACTATAGGTAGTGAAGACTTGATGGGAAGTTCATCTTCTCACTGTTTCCAGCTCCTTGTGTTTGGACGAGTCTACCTTCTTTCCTCTTGTTGGGTTGAGCTGGACTCTTTATTGTACTCCTTACTTCCCTCTCTATTGTGCTCCCTTACTTTTCCCTGTTTGCTCTACTGCTCACCCTTCAGTACCTCCTTTGTTTCTCCCTCGAGCCTTCGGGGTATCCTACTGAGTATTTTTATACTCACCCCTGCTTGGGCTTTGCCCGCACTTGGTGTGCCCTTGCAGACGACGGACAGGTTGGTCATGACTTCAGTGGAGCATAGAAGTTTGGGAGCTTGGACCGCATGCGGTGGTCGTAGCCGGGTTTCCAGTGGGAGACTTGTCAGCTGTCTTTTTGTTTACCTATTGCCGGGTTGTGGCACTTTTTGGTTGGGCGCGTGTTTTTTCCCTTTTCTTTTCAGTGTCCCTTCAGCTTTCATTGTACTTATAGAGGTCGATGAACTTTGTGGTATATATATAGCAGTTGCCCTTTCCTTTTCTTTACCTGTCTTTTCTTTTACTCTGCACTATTGCATTGAGTGCGCTGTGTGTTTGTGTACTGGTGCTTAGGGAAAGGCCTCCCCGAGTTATTGTGCGTTCGGCACTGGTCGCCAGCCCCTGGCCTATGGAGGCGGGCCAGGGGTAGTTGCGGCTCGAGCTCGGGTACGGTCGGGTCATGACATGGAAAAATACTATGACTGAATTGAATGGGGTTTAATTTTGAATGTCCAGACCAGCTTGGGTTTCTCTAATTAGTTATCGGACATATTCTTTAGGTGCTTCAGCTCTCCCCGTTTCTTGGTTATGTTCATGGGAAAAAGTTCTACCTTTTTCAAATTCGTTTGAGGTTTAAGATAAGGATATCGTTTCTCCCCAAGCCTTTTCATTTTGGATCAAGGATCCTTTAGAACATACTTATCCAACTGCATTCATAGTAAAAATGTAATACCTTTTTGAAGTAGGTATCATTTCAATGGCATCTCCCACCTTTTCTTTGAAGACGACAAGATTTTTTCATTAACAGAAGCAAGAGATCGATTCGGGGGAGATTAAAGTCCTGAAGGAATGTTGAATGTGGAGTGGACAACGTATCACTGATGAGAAGAGCAGCTTTTATATCACCAAATCTTGTTCTGAGCGACGTTTCAAAAAGATTGAGGACTTGATAAGGGTCATTAGGAAACCATTTCAAATGGAAAATATGGGGGGAAAATTTTCCCCCTGTGGTCTTCCCATATTTCACTTTGATCGTTTGACAAAAAATCCTAGGGCACATTAACAATTGGAAGAGTCATTTCTTATAATTTGGGGGGATTATTACACTAATTAAATGTGTTCTTTCATCTATTCTAATGCATGTCCTCTCAGTCTGTAAAGTCATGAAAGCAGTGACTCAGAAGATTAAAAAAACTGTAGCTACATTTGTTTGGGATACACATGGAGAGGGTCATTGCCACATTTTTCCTTGGGCTAGGATGGCCAAATCTGTGGATGCTGGTGGTTCTAGACTTCGGAGTGTGACTATTACTATGGATAGGATTCAAGCTAAGATGGAATGGTGTTCTTTAGAAGAAAATTCCCTATGGAGAAAATTATTGATTGGAAAATATAGAGATAACTTAACTGGACCTAGAGGGGTGGTTTCCTCCATGTGGCAGGTGTTACACAGGCATATTCCAGAATTTAAATGCAAGTCCAGATGGCTTGTTGGATGCAGTGATATCAGCTTTTGGAATCACAATTATGTGGGAGATATCCTCACCTTCTCATGTTTCCATATACCCTATATCTCCTTTTCTCTATCCAGTACCTTTCCGAGGCTCATTCATACCACACTTGACTCGCATCAACTTGAAATTTTCAACAACGTTCAACTTTGTACTGATCCGGACAAGCTTGTGTTCACTGGAACTTCGTCGGAAGTCCAATCTACTACGACATATCATCAGGATACTCAAATTTTTCCCGATGAAGGTACGGGACAAATTTTATGGTGCAAGGATGTTCTAATCAAATATAATTATTATGATTGGAATATTTGGAATCATGTTGTCCTGACATACGATATGATTCAATGAAGAGGTATCTCCTTGGGGTCCAAGTGTTTTTGTTGTCAACATTCCAAGGTGGAATCGATAATGCACTTATTTTATTAAGGTGATTGGGAAAAGGTAGTGTGGTTTTTTTTCGAAATATTGTCATTTTTGATATGTCAAATGTTAAAAGTGAGAGTTTTGCTCATTCCTGGTTCCACATGAATATGGAGAGCATTGTGGAGAGGAATATGAGAACCAGTATGATCTTGGGTGGTTGTTGGACAACTTTTTGTGACAAGAATAAGGCTTGGGTCGATGGTGCTCCAGGCTCAAATTTTGTGCTGTTACTCATTCCAGAAGCATAGAGGTTTTCTTGGGGTCTCTGTTGAAAGGCTAAGATGTTGCTCTTTCCATGAGGTTGTTATTTAATGGTCGAAGATTTGCACCAAATTCTAGGGACTTACCTTCACCGAGATGATGGTTTTTCTGTAATCCCCCTGGACATGGCCTCAAAATCAACATTGATGGATCTTGTAACCTTTTCATCATGATAGGTGGAGGCATTGTTCACGATTCCCTCAGCTGAGTCATTATCACTTTTAGTAATTACTATGGTCATAGTGACTCGCATATTACAGAATCCAAGGCGATGGTTAATGGGATTCATCTTTTTCATGCCAAAAATTTCATCCTTAGTGAAATTGAAACTGAATCCTCAGTTATTTTCAATTCCTTATAGGTAAGGAATGCCCCCCTGGTTCCATTGATTATATTATCAGAAAATGATTAAATGTCATCTGTCGTGCTCTCTTGACACACTCATAGAACGAGGGTAATGTTCTTGATGATTGTATGGATACCCAAGGCAACCTCTATGATCCTTCTATTATTTATTCACCCTTGGGATAATTACCCCATGAGTGTGTGGATTTTGTTTGGGTAGATTCCCTTGGATTGCATTTTTCAGGCAACCTTGACTACGCCTCTCTCATCTTTCCAGTTTGACATCCTTCTTTTTTATTAATAAAATGATCCCCATGTTTTACAGGGGACACACTTGGCTAAATGAATCCCTTATCATGGTTTTGTTGGATTTTCTATATATATTCACACAACTCAATTGGGGACATTCTATTGGGAGTCTCTGAAATTGTTTTGGAAAATGGAATGAGATATATCGACAAATAAACCTCATGTATTGGTGGATGGATAAGATACTTTTCTACGAACACATCCACAAATTCCAAAACAATAGAAATATCATTGATATCAATTTTCTCCCCAAACATTTTAGATAAAAGAGCCTTCAAAATGGGAATTAGAACCCATACACTAGATTTAATCACCATTGGATGTTTATAATTATCATCACATAGATATATAATCCTTTATTTGTTTGAAATATCAAATATTACATCATTTCCAAAACAATTTATGTGGGATATATATTGATAAATTAAATACATGCCTAATATGACATAAATTCAACTGTGGGAAAAATGAAAATATTTTCATGAAGAACATTCACATTACTATCAAATGGGGAGGAGTCATATAATTGAAGAGAAATCATAATAACATTAGGTTTTCACTACGAATTCCACATTTAATCATTTGGGTGTAATCATAATACCCATAAGAAATTTTTTACATATGAATAGGTGGTTTGATCTATAAAAAATAATACACAAGAATTTGTAGAGTGGATGGTATATGTACCTTTCAACACATCGTTATCACAACCATCCTTTGAAATAGTGATAAAATGGGATTTCCCCTTATCCAGTAGATTAATATGTCTTTTACATCGATCATCACCACCAAAACTATGGTTTGTGAACTATTAAGAATAATTCCTATCATCCATAATCATGATGCACTAATGTGTGGGAGGTGTATTTTGTGTTGCTTTTATTCTATTTGAATCATTAGACAACTTCTTCCCATCATTTTGGAAATCAATTTTCTGAGGGTATTCCCTCTCACACATGAAACATTTATTAGACCCCATTTTACAATTTCTTCCATTCTTTTATCCATACATTGAGCCCAAAAGAATGATCATCTTATTTTTCTCATTGTTTTTTATTTAATTTTAAACTCCATATTATTTTACATATTAAAACCAACAAATTGATATATAAATAAAACCACTATATAAAATTTTATTTCACAAAGCTCAATCTCTTCGTAGCTACTAAAATATCATTTTTCCAATTCCCTTACGAGACTTGGATTTTATCTAGCTATGAATGTTTCGACTTTAGTTTCGGTTTGGATGATAATTACATAATCGTACCTTGTAGGTCTTGTTAAATTATCCTTATCAGTACGGACATATTCACCATCATATTACATCAATTGTAGGAACTAATGTTCCATTTTCATATGAGGAACATGAGGAAAGTACTTATTTATGTATAACTTCTTGAACTCATCCCAATCCATGGATTCAATTTCATATTGATTCTTTATATTATTTATTAGTGTTCCCCACTAGTCTATTTCATGTTCTAACTGATAAACAGTCAAAATGAATTTCACAAGATTTAAGCACCAGAGAACATAGAATATATTTTTAGTGGTACTGATCCTATATCCAGGAATAAGTGGATCATAAGTCCTACTGAATGATGGTGGACATTGCCTCAAGAAAGAATCAATTGAATGTTGTTCCATGTTATTTCTTTTTGTGAGCTCAGTATGATTTGTATACTAGGATAGTTGGGTTAGAATAGAAATGATATTTTTTATTCAAGATATCGTAGCATTCAAATGATTAGGAAGAAAGTAATTTAGTTATCCAATTCAATCACCATTAACTATGATATTTCAGGTTCAATCAATTTACTAAAACAAAAAATCATAGAGTTAAAAATATTTATCATAGTTAGAATCTCATAATCATGAAAAAACACTTACTTGACTTTAAAATTATGAAAAATTCCATAATTTATGACACCTTGGGTTTATCCTTAGTTATTCATAGCCAACTGATTTTTAAATCCTTCATGATTTTTCATGAATAGTTTGTGAATTCCAAAATAATATCCCCTAGTAGCGTCAAACCATGTGTACAATATGGACCATTTTTGTGTACCAAGTTATAATAGAGTCAGACCCAACACACCATATCAGAGTGGTTACACCTAGGTACATCTTTTCCCAAAAAACATCTAATTGAAGTTTCTAGATATGGATGCATTTCTAGAAATCCTCTCCCTCTACCATTTACAAAAATTCTTGGACATTTATAGATACAATTCCATATCCTATTACTTATCCATATACATAGCCATCGGATTCAAACTAATATTTTTTAATCATAAATTCCAATGGATTACTAATAATTCTTCATGATACCAACCATAGAGTACCTAACTTTTCAGACATTTACATTACATCAATTTTACATAATACATAATGAATTTAAAAAACATCATCCCAATGACTGTATTATCCAAGTGCTTTTTAGAACATGAAAACAAAAACACTGGTACATAAGTGAGCTACATTATATTCTACTTGGTACATCATGACTAGAACCCTCATTATGTATATCATACTTCAAATATATCTTCAAAACATGGTTAGGGAATAAAAAAATGGGCGATATCAAATGATGAGTAAGGATAAAAAAAGGAGATATGTAATCATGATCCTGGGAATTAGGGTATCGTATTGTGATCATTACATTTTTAATATCATACCATGTATATAATGATCATAAAAGTAAATAATGGAATTAATATTGGATGTTCATAAGAGATGAATCATAATGTAATCATGATCCGAATCCAAGAATTTCTAACATAGGAATAACACATGGAATTATGAAAGACACATAAACATGTAATATAACTTCATATACATCATGTTGCAATTCCAACACATAATAAGGAACCTCATGGGTAATAAACCTACTGGGTGGGACACACCACCATCCCCAGTCATAGTCTATTCCTTGTAAGGGATTAGTGGTCCCATTCATCAGATAGGGGATCAGGTTTCCCCATCTTCCAATAGTGGGTTTGGTTTCTCCATCATCACATAGTGAATTGTGTTTTTTTGATCTTACCCTAGTGTATTGGGATTCCCCATAATCCCATAGAGGATTAAACCCACTAACATGACTCCCATCATTATCTAATGACCGAGAAATGTTTATTGATGGCATTGGAGGGGGATATAGCTCGCACCCATCTCATAATGAAATCATACATACATGTTCCACAAAATCATAAACATTCATATAATAACCCATGAAATGAAATTTTTGTCCAAAACAAGTAACCATATCTTAACCATTGAAGAATTTTTGGATACATAATCATTTAGTCAAAGAATAAATTATTAAAATTATATGGTTTCATTAGAATATAACCCCTTAGAAGAAAAGGGATTCAAAATAATATAACCCATGAAAAAAATCTGGTTTTATAAAATATATTGAATAAAAATAGAAAACATTCAGAGAAATAATATGAATATATCATTGGGATCATTTTCATAGAAAGGCACGAGTAACACCGACAGATGTGATCTTAGATGGGAAATAATTTTGAAATATATAATAGAAAAATTTCTTGATAAAAATATCCACTTTATTTGTAAAAAAAATTAGACATAAAATAAATTGAAAATAATTTTATTTTAAAATAATATTTTAAAATTATAAATAAATCATGAAAATATTTTAGAAAACAATTTCATTGAAAACACATTGAAAACATATAATGAATGCTTAAAATCATTTTGAAAACCATTTCTTTGAGAACACTTCGAAAACATATAATGAATTCCTCAAAAACCATAAAATTTTAAAATAGTTTTTCATGAAAATGAGATTAAAATACCATATTTGAAAAAAGTTTTTAAAATGTTCATTAAAATAATTTTTAAAACAATTGTTTCTGATGTTAATGGAATGATTCCCAAAGAATAAAAATTGAGACAAAACTGCCATAACAATTTGGGTAATATTTTAACATAAACCCAATTAAAGAGATGAAAAAATATAAATATATAAATAAAAAAAAATTAAAAATAATAATGATATAATATATTCATTGGATGTTTATAAACCACATAGAAGAAACACATGGTGAATTATGAGTTAATCTCACAGAAATAATATTCAGATTAGAATTCCCCTTACATTATGTCTTGACACTAATAATACTCATTAAAAACTCTAATATAATTAATATAAAATTTTTACACATATAAAACAAATAAATAATCTTAAATATAATACCATATATTTATTTATAGAACCTTCTTATTAACACTTCCATGTTAAGGTTATGTATTGGGGAATATCAGCATTTTTCATGCATCTTAATTTGTTATATTTTCTATTCCGGGTTTCTACTTCTAAACTTACTTTCTAGGGAAATTCAGGGATGAATTTATTTAAGGAGGGATGTTTGTAAGAACATGAATATTCTTTTCAGGTATGTCTTTATTTTCTGGTCATTATTTAGAAAAGGTGGAATTTCTGGAAATTTCTTTAGTATATGTCGTGTACTTTATGAGTACACACTATATAATCAGTTTCCATGGTTAGTCGTGTGATGGTTGTGTAGCGACTATGCCCAGGGCCATGTGAGGGTGACCTGTAGGCTGCCTAAAGTGGGGCTTGGTAATGGAAAGTACACATTGTGTACTTCCAATGTATATGCCATGTACTTTATTTTTTTTATTAAATGCATTGGGGTCGTATCTAACAGAAAAAAACATCTCATTCTAGGTCTGGTTTATCTGAGTGAACTTGTACTATCGCGAATCTTCTCTGAGACCCTGAGTGTGGGTTTGTTCTTCGATTTGATCACCGTTGATTGCATCGGGATCACCTTGGTAAGCTCTTTCTTTTTCTAAAGCTTCATTTCTTGGTTCCTCTTATTTCTTAATCTATCTTCCTTTTAACATTTTGAGAGTTTTTTTATATCTACGGTATTCATGGTAAATTCAATGCATGAGGTTCACATATATTGATATTCCAATACTGAGGTAGGTGGTTTGTGAATTTTGGTTGAAAGTCTTTGATTTATATGTGAAAAATTTCTAATACCATTGAACAAGGTATTGCGTGTTTACTGTTTCAGCCCAATTGTTTTCATTCTATGCGTGTATGCTTGACTAGAGGTTAAATGGAATGTGATTAAGGTAAATTGATTTTCATTGGGTGTTTTTTCCAATGCATGATTTCTTATTTTTATCATTTGGTCATGTTTGCCTGTTTGGCTACCTTGTTTGTTTCCCATACCTTGGATTGTAGGATGCTGTGACTGGTTTTGACATGCTAATATGTTGTAGATTGTTTAGGCAAGTAGTTATTGAGGTTTAATTTGGCTGATATGCTTCACTATACTTGGTTGACATATACAGGTCCGTGAGAACCTGGTGTATAGACCATAGGAAGAATGGAGGTAAGGGATTCTCCAGAGTGTCTTTTTCTGCTTACGATGGAAGACTATAGGGGGAATTGATGTATGTGCTTCTTTAGAGTGTATGTAGTTCCTCGACGTGGGCTACAGGGGGAATGTGGAGTAAGTTCTTCCCTCGAGTGCCTTTAGTTACGGATAAGAGACTATAGGAGCAATTTACGGCGAGTGCTTACTCAGAGAGTATATACTTAAGCTGAACCGGAGTTTTTAGAATGAGCATGTTGCCTTGAGGGTTGCTTGTGTTTCTAGGTAGAACCATAGGGGATAGGTTGTGAGTACTTCCTAGAGGGTTTTCGGTAGTGTTATCTACTTGCTTGTGTTTCTAGGTTGGACCATAGGGGATTTGTTGTGAGTACGTACCAAAGGGTTACTTTTTGTGTTTACCTGATTTGATTAGTTGTTACTTGATATATGAAATTGAATGCTTTGAAACTGTGGATTGTTTAGTACTAAGTACTATCTTGTTTACTTCTTCCTTGAACTTATTACCTGTCAAATATATTCATTTACTACTAGGAACAGATCTTGTGGTGGTTGCCTACTGAGATTTATCCCCACACCCTGTATGGGCCATGCTTTTAGGCCCCAACAGATTATATTGTTGCAGGTATAGATAAGGGAAATCACCCTTCTACATTTGGTATTTGACTACTTTGGATATGGAGAGCATGGGACCAGGCATAGGGTTTCTATGCTATGAAGATGTTTATTTCTTTTCTTTGTACATTGTTTTAGTACTGTATTTTAGCATTGTGACTTGTTGGATATTTTCCAAGACATATGTATCATGCATCATTTATATATATGTGCTCTAGTTATTTATTATTCCAGTATGTCATTGTTACTATTGTTTGGTATGTTTACTACTTCCTCTATTGTAAATCCTTTTTACTTCAACTGGGTCACTAGGCCAATGAGGGAATAGTTTCCCCACTATCAGACCAAAGGTCCTCGCTGTTAGTCGGTAGCCTCTAGCATTTGGGGAAATGCACTTGAGGCCATGTGTCCCACTGGGTAAGGGGTGTCTCGGGGCATCTTCTGAAACCTGGACGTCACAACAAAAATAATCAATTTTTTATTTAGAGGTTTACCAATATATTACAGTATCAGATTCTTAATCACAAGGAATCCAAAAAAAAATCTTGATAATGTATTATAAAACCTATACCATATTAATTACATTTGAATCATAATTCCCTTGATATAAATAAACAAATATTGATATGAAAATTCTAAAATTTTTCATAATAATCCCAATAAAGTTCATTCATTGGATGTATATACACACATAAAATAAATAGGTAGTGAATATGAAATATACCAAAATAAATAATAGTGTGACGGAAATTCCATGCATGTTTTGATAATGTTTCATCATAATTCCAATTAAATAATATAATTAATTGAATAATTAAATATATAGATATCAAATTAATTAATTTTATAATTGTTCAATGACTATTTATATAATCTTCATAAAATAATATAACATCATAACATAACATATGACCAATAGATGTCATTTTTAAATATATATCCAATACCTTATGTCCCAAAATATTGATACACATACGGACCTCATGTATAATAAATATATGTTTATTATGAATATATTTTTTAAATATACTGATATATATATATATATATATATCACACACAAATTATTTAATTATGACATTTGATTTCCAATTTATTCACAATTCTATTTTAAAATCTCATTATTGGTAACAACTACTTTATTTTTCTTATATATTTTGATATGGTATTTTTTTCATATAAATTGATCATGGTTCCGACATATCTAGAATGATAAAAAAAGATATAAATATTAGAGATATTCATTATAAATGTATTTAGTTTAATCCATAAATTATAGTGACATAAAATGGATTAATATATCAACGGAGATAGTATGTCATATTTACAGATGAAAACATTTTCTATTTTCACTAGGGAAAGAATAAAATAAAGGTAAATGTTAATTAAAAAGTTAAGAATAAGTTTTTGTATAATATATTTCATATTTTTAAATTAATTATATCTTTATAACCATCAATTTAAAAATAAATTGAAAACAATTTCACATAATTTCGTGGAGGTGGTTGTTCACACATACACATGATCGATGTTACCATTTTACAACAGATTGGATGGTAATATGGTAGATTTGTTGATATAATAAAAAAGGAATAATTATGTAATAAATATTATATACATATGTTTAATACATTATTATATCCATATATAAGATTTGGTAATGAAAAAATAATAACATTAGTTCGTGAGGAGGTAGTCTGTGGTAAACATGACCGACAGTTTCATTTTCTAATTGCTGGAAGAGGAGATATATGTGGATAATTCCATAAAATTAATAAATTTTTAATATATGGGATATTATGAAGTTATTATATTAAAATATTTGGATAATATAATATGAACGTAGATTAAGTAATAAAACAGAAAGGCTCTATTTTGAATGAATCCTCTTCTTCAGACATCTTCCTTAGCTTATCAATAAATAACATAGTAAAATGGTTTCCTAAAATTATGATGTCCTTTAGGAAGTGTTTAAGGAAGAAAAATAAAATTTGGTATGTGTTTTTTGATAAAAAATGAAATTACACTGGGAATAGGATTAGAGAGTGGATTTTAATTTATAAGTTGGGAAAATAACACACTTAGAAACAACTATGAAATTTCCCAAAAAAATAAAATTTTAAATTAATTAATAAGAAATATAAATCCAAATGAACTTCTATTATATGATGGTATTGAATATGGTCTAAATATTTATGGAAAAAATAATTTAGATATGATTTATTATAATATATTCCCTTATCTCTAGGTTTAATCCAATATAATCCTATTTTAACATAAACATTACTAAAGAATTATTACTTTGTTTACAATTATTTTTTTACCAAAACATAATATGAAATTACCATATAATAAAAATTATTCCAACTCTAATTATTTAATACCCATTTATAATTTCCATTCACATTGGATGAAAATTTTTATTTTAAATTAAACTTCCATATGGGATGAAAAATCAATTTTCCAAAGAGAAATTGTTTTCATTAGTGTATAATGTTTTAATAACAGAAATAAAATAAATTTTTTCAAAGAAGTAATTTTATTATTTTTAAAAAAATCATTCTAATTCAATATATAAAATAATTTTAAAAAAAAATACTATTTAAATTATTTAAATTAAAATATACTGTTTTTTAAATATCAGGTTTGATTCTAATTTATAAAAAAAATATTTCATAAAAATTATCAAAAATAAACTCCAAGATAATATTTAAATTTTGATTCCAATAATTGATATTATTTTTGTACATACATTTTATAATATTATAAATAATTACTATCACAATTTGATCACAATAAACACTAAAACTGTTTTGTGAAAATGTTTTTTTCTAGGAATATAATGTTATGAATAAAATGTAAGTACATCTTATGAATATTTTTTTATTATATTAAAAAATATTAAAATCAGTGTTGTGTGTAATGAAATATATAATAAAACAATTTTATTTTAGATTCAATTATTTCATTAAATAATATAGAGAGAAAAAATTTATTATTTTTAATCATATACAGTTGTTAAAATTATTTTTTGTAAACAAAAATTATATGATACTCACTGAATGATTTGTTTTTGTTGTAGATTTTGGATAATTTCATGAAAATCATATTAATATTGCTTATAGGCATGGCCTATATATTATTATGATATTGGTATCTATATTTGAT
Organism: Viscum album; assembly: GCA_963277665.1. Lineage (NCBI taxonomy): Eukaryota > Viridiplantae > Streptophyta > Magnoliopsida > Santalales > Viscaceae > Viscum > Viscum album. The sequence goes on along the minus strand of OY728131.1, from coordinate 1,098,815,315 downwards.
AAGTATTCATAATTTTATGAATTATGATAATCTACTTTTGACTATTGTACAGACAAATTCGATTAACTCTGAATCATGGGTAATAGATCTCGGGTAGTTATCCCACATTTTTTACAAAAAACACCATATCTGTGATAAAATGTTATTGATAAATGATTATGTAAATCCTCATATAAGAAATTTATAATTAATTTCAACATTATAAGAATATAATAATATTTTTATTTATCCAAGTGCATTAATACAATAATTGGAGTGTTGTTATTATTTTTACACCAAAAACTAAAAAATGATCTTAGTACCTTCCAAGATAAGAGGGAATTTTCATTAAATGTTGATAAAATTTGTTCTTATATATAAGAATTATTTTTCTATGACTTCAAGAATATAATAAATGTTAGATGTATTCTACATATAAAAACCAATAATTATAATATTCAATATAAGAATTTTAATTTTTCATCAAATCTCGTGTATATTTTTTCCCTTGTTGACATAGAAATATATATAAGAAATGAATCCAAGAGATTACATAGAGACATACTATTCGATCCATTCAATTATTAGTCAATTAAATTTTTATTATTGTTGTATTTATTGTAGAGGACCAAAGATAGTTTCTGATGGAAATGTGAATGTGAAAATGGAATATTTATTCCAAAACATTGTGATGTGTATGGTCTAATGTGAAATAAATAAATTTTTAATTTTAGATATTTTTTACCTTTATCATTGGTTTTAGTCACTAATTATATGTTATTTAACTAAGATAAAAGTTTGAAACATTAGAAATATATAAATAGATTCATAAAAATTACTTAATAAACAATAGAAATGTATAAATATCCTCCAAATGGATTTTAGTGGAGGACTCATTATCTATGATTTCATTAGTCAATTTAAATATTGTATCATTTTTTCATAAGTCAGATATTCATGAAAAAATATTCTAAATGACATGAATGAAAGAATAAACCATATAAGGATGGGCACTAATTAAGTAATGAAGATCTAGCATAACCTCCCTATTATAGTCTATTGATATTTTCAATAGCCTACTACATTTCTATAAAACAATGATTCAACTAATCCATTTATAAAGATATTTTATGAGATATGGTATGATAACTATTCAAGATTCTATTTTATAAAGATTTCATAATTTAAAAAATTTGTAATCTGTTTGGCTATTTATGATCATGATTTTGAAAATAGAGAGTTCATATTTTTTATTTATATATAGGAAACATTGTTATAATATTTCTATATAAATATTGAGGAAAAAGTGTTGATGACCCCATTTTAATACATTACTTGTGCAGGGATTCATCCATCACGGATCTATTGGGAGGAACTTTGACCATGGAAAAGTTATATATCAATAAAAATTAGGTGATCTTGTGATAGAGGTCAATCCAATTATAAAATGTGTTAAAGAATTATAACAAACTAGATATACCTAAAAAATTAAAGGGTATTTTATGATTAATTATGTGTTTGTGAGACAATTATTTCTTATAGAAAATGATGATGAGGTAATATCCATAGTATGTAATCTGACAAACCCCCAATAAAAAATATTGATTTCAAATTTTAGTTAATGATTGAAGGCTGTATAATACAAAATAGTATCCATATACACTGTCCATGAACGGTTGATTCAAAATAAGGGGTAAGACCCTTTGAGTGAATGAATGTTTTCTATAAGAATTTTGGAATTTATTATAGTGTGTCTTCTAATAGGTCAAGTACTGCTACAAATGGATAAATATAATTTCATTGTATCATATATAAAGAATCATTTCCTACTACAATGATGATAGTTTTATATTTATATATTATTTCCGTAGAAGAATAATTTTATTATGATATATATCAAATGGAATTCAAAACTAAAATCCTTAAAGTGAATGTAGTCAATGAAATTTATATAATAAAACATTACGATTGTTAGGTATAAAATGATACAACTGATATATGAATTTTTCAATTATCCATATACGGATTAATGAAATATTTTTAGAGTTATAATATCTATTTTTATGATTTAATCAAATATTTTGGTTTCATAAGTAACACAAGTGATTCTAATGTATACATATTTTTTAGTTAGAGTGTTTTTAAATTTATTATACTGAATAGGATCATATATTATATATATTAAATATGAAATCCTAAAACTTCAATAATTTAATATAATGATGTGAAAATTATTCTAAATGATAATATTAGTGATGATTCATAGACCATGCTTATAGTTATATATAGTGATTTATTTTGGATTTTGATTAGATTTAGTCTGAACAAATTCATTAGTAAAGTGATAATGAGTTTTATCTAAGAGAAAATTATACTGTGAAAATTTTTATTATTATATAGCACAACTCAGATCCATACCCAAGGAATGCACCCGTAAGGGGCTCTCTCTCTAGGTTTCCCACTCGCCGCCACAGGCTCCTCCGTGGCGGAGGGCGCGACGCTCCTTCTCGATCTCGGTGGGCTGGTGGAGGTCTCCTGCTACTGGCTTGCGTTTCGTGGTACCTCGCTAGCTGTGGAGATACACTAAGGACGGCGGTGGTTTCGGGTTTAGATCTACAGGTGTAAGACTGGTCTCCGTCGACGGCACACTCTCCGGAGCGCCTTTGGCTCTGTTCTATGCAGCTCGCTGTCATCCTCTAGGGTGTTTCTTAGCATTTGAGGTCTACGCTCATGGGTCGGTGTTTTGGGGGCTCTGACTCTTCTCAGGTGAGTGAGGGGGGCTCTGTTGCGTCTGATACGGTCGAGCTAGTCGGTGGCGGCGAGGTTCTCGTTTTAGGGTTTTTTGGTTCATTTTGATTTTCTCTTTTGAGTGATTTCTGGTTTGCTGGTGATTTTCACCCACTCGCAATCTGCTTTGCGAGCGTTTTTTGGTTTCACGGATGAAAATGGATGGGTTTTGGTTTATGAACGTGGCTGTTTTCTGGTGAAATGGTGTTTCCGACCAGTTTCTGAGCTGGTGGTTGAGGGATGCGGTCTCGTTGAGGATAGAGGAGGGGAGGATGGTGTTACTTCGGCGACGACGGGCTCCGGGATGGGCACGCCGGTGATCTGAACTGGAGTTGACCCCGGTGTGACGACGGCGAGATTGGCTTTCCGGCGCTGTGATGATGGGAGGTGGATGGATCTGACGCTGATGCGATGGGCATCCGCTTCGAGGCAGGAACGTGAATCGAGTTGAAGGGTGATGATGATGTTTAGTTTTTGAAATTTGAATTCGTGGCCTTCGGGAACCGGATACCCCTTAAACCGGCTTTTTTCTGCACTTTTCTTTTAATAAATTTGCGGGACCAGGTTTATGCCTGGTTCAGACTTTCCTGGTATAGCACAACTCATAGAATTGCTTCGAAAACTTCTTTAGAGTTTGATGGTATGGATTAAATTTACTATTGGTGAAAAATATGTTATATTAGGAATGTGATTATTTTTACCAAATCGGATGTAATTGTTGATCATAGAGTTAAAAAATGATACCAATCTAATCCTACTGTAAGTGAAAATATTACTGTGATAAAAATTAATATGTACATAGATAGGATGTTATATATGTTTTTTTATTTAGAGGTAATGATATCATTGGTTTAAAGGGATACAATAACACTAGTTTCTAATTTTAATGAGGTGATGTGAAATATTAATATAGTTTCATTATTTTCCATAATTGTATATCTTTTTATTTGATGATTTCTGAACTATCCATTATAGTGAACAAGCTATTGGAGGAAATACACATCACTCTATCATATTCTATAAAGGATGTAGTTGGGATCATAAGGATTATCTCTAAACTATATGTTTTTACAAGAATCAATGGTCTAGTAAATCATTAATGGGAAATGAAGGAGATATTTGTTTTGGGTAGGGAACCTTGGAATCACCAAAAAACAAAACATATTCTTCACAAATATTGTCTAATATAGTATACCATTGAGGGGAGTGATGTAATGATTATATGGTTGGATACAAATAAACATCGAGTATATCCTTTGAAAAAACTAGTATAATAAAAAAATAATGAGGGTATTATAGATTTTATATGTTTAAATAAATAAGTTCATAATGTATTATCTTTATATTGTATTATGTTATTATAATACATAAGTTCCCACCCTTTCTAGGGATGAATTTTTAATTTCAGTAGGTTCTCTTTTATAGTAATTATGGTTATAACTTGATTGGGATTTTTTGGGGATGATTTGGGTGAATTTGTAGAAATTTTTCAACCCTTGGGGCTTTGAACCTTTAGTGAATAGTTAGGGAAAATCATGTGTCATTCCCCAAAAAACTATGCACTGTATTTTGGATATTGGAGGAGGAACACTGTTTGTGTAATGTTTGGTTGAACAATATGTCCTCCCCCCCCCCAAATAACTAAAATATCCAATAGATGATGTTTTCATGGATATCACATACTTAATTAAACAATGGTCCAATTAGTACCGACTGTGTGACCGCTAAGTATAATCCCACAATTTGGAAAATCATGGGCCTCAACCAAGAAAACCATAACCATTGGATTTTAATCCCAAATATAATTTATTTACAATTACCTAAAACCCCAGTAGTAACCACCAATAACCCTACATAGGGCCAATTAAAATTGAATTTATTTTTAAGCTACAAAGAGTTTTCCATGACTCATTTAACCCCTTTATTGACCAATCGAAGATCTGGTTGAAGTATTGTATTATCTATCATATGTTATATTTTTAACATTTTCTTTCCTATACATCACTCATCTTTATATCTCTCCCTTATGAATGATTATTTTCCATCCATTGGTAGTGGTTTAAATAATGCTTTTTATAGATAGTTTTCCTTTGGATCTTGATCTTTTTTTATTGGTCATAGATCTTTTGTGACATTTTTTAATATAATTTTGTATCAAATTAGAGATTTTAATTCATTTAAATTTCATCAACATCATTAAATTAGGTTTTATAAATTTTCATTCCAAATGACTTGATTATAATAAATTTTAGGTAATTATTAAATATTAATTTTCATGTTAGGAAATTTCTTTCTAATTTGAATTAATCAATTAGTTCATCATAAAATTATAAAATTGATGGAATAATGGGATTATTAAAATGATTGTTTTATGGGTTTAAAAATTGATTTTGGCCCACGATTTGTACTAGTATAATCAAATTAATGATTAACAAATTATTCCTAGTCGATAAATGAAATTTTTAAATAGTAGAACAATGAATTATGGAAACGATTGATATATGGGTTGAGAATGTGGAATCACATGACATGATGATTTTGACTGTGTTGTTGGATATGGAAGATTTCAATAAATACCCATAGTGATCCAAACTACCACTATAGGCCCAAAATATATATATTATTATATGTGATCATAGAGTTGTGGGAAAGGGACTGCAACTCCAAATACAAACAGGGTTTCATACAGCTTCTCTACGACCCCATTATTTGAATGTGAATTTTATATGAAACGAATAATGGAAACCCAATATGTAAAGAAATGAAATTTAGCTTGGTGGATGGTTCATACTCTAAAATATGATAATGAAGTTATTGTTGTTTTAGGTGTCATCATGAACTTGAGGGTTTATGTTGTTAATTAAAGAATAAATTTACGTGAAAATTGTTTTCCTAATATTTTTTACATTATTATTTTTACAACTAAGTACTATTTTATCGATTGTATATTCTATAAGATTTCATTGGTGGTGGACTATTATTTTGTTATCAGACTAAACATAGGCTTCATAATTGGCACCCAAAAATTGTTCATGTTTGTATGATATTACAAGGGAGATATCCATATTCTAGATAGATGATTTGGGATATAGCATGGGTGATGGAACTAGAAATTTTGTTGTGACCTGATTAGGACATATTAGTGTACTTATTTTCAGTTATTATTTGGTATTTGATAATTATTATTACATGAAATATATAATATTTTTAATTATAGTAATTTTCCATGTGTTAGAATTATCATGTGACGTTGGTCTTATTTATTATGGTATTTCCCTGGTTATCAAATATTATCATTTGGATATTAATAATTTATTTATTATATTATCATATGTTGATAAAAAGTGTATAGTCTTCCCATGTATCATATTACATCGCCACTACTAGTTGTAAGCCTCTTGCATATGGGGAGGTGAACATGTTTTCGTATAAATAATAGGCTCAGGGCACAAACATGTGGTAGTTGTGTTAGTGTGCTACATTGTTGTATTCGAAGTGTTTTTTTCTAATTTTATTACAATTTGGGTATGGTATAGAGGATAATATCATTATTCTGGGCTTGTTAATGATCTCTTTAATGGGATTAGCTAACCCATTTATGGGGGAAAACCAATGTACCCATAGTGGGATTTTTTTATTAATGTTTGATGTTTCTATTGAATGTTATTTCACCTCGAGTGAAATAGATTCATAGTGATGTTATTATTTTTCAGACATATTTCATTATAGATCAGTATGTCATGATATTTTTGTATATGTTCATAATTATATGAACATAAAATTTATTACGACATGAATCATTTTAGGTATGAAAAATATAGGTATTTGGGTGAGTTATTATAATGAAATGCTTTTCGTTGATAATGTAATTGAAGATAAAATTGATGCAAATAAGAAATTGAAAATTATAAATGATGAAAAAATTTGAAATTTGAAATGTGTAAAATTCATGTTTAATGATGAACATAGAAACATTGAAGTGTTTACCCTATGTTTACCATAAACTTAATGATTTATGGTTGAGGATTGAGATAGTGCATCATTGTTTACTATGTGATGGGGTATGGGTGATGAATTGACAATGATTTATGGGAATACATTTCATTATAATAAGATAGTGATATTTTATGTGGCATAATACATGTCTTTGGAATTGTTATGAAATTGTTCCATGGATATTCATGTTGTAAGGTTGACAAGAGGAAGTGACTTGAAATGATATTCCAGTAGTGGAACATGAGGCACTGAAAGTTCAAAGTGAAGGAGCCAGAGAGATGTTCCTTAATAACTTTTCTCTCTCAATGTAGTTTATAGAAAGCGACCGAGAGTGGGTTGTGAGAAATATTTCTTAGATGAAAATGTATTTCTAGTTATATCACACTCTAAAATTCACTAGAGAGGGAAGACAGGAATATGTTGAGTTCTCCAAAGAGCCTATCCAAATAATCCATGATCATTTGGAGACTCTTTTTGATAAGAGAGTCATGCAGTATTTTTATATGTTACTTTATCTAGTGATGAATTGGAGTCATATGTTGACAATATATTATAATATAGATAACACGATGTTGAATGAATTTCATGAGAATTTATTATAAAACCTTTACCATGAGATTCATAGGGAGAATATGGTTTCTATATTTATGTGGTTGTCCCAGGGGTGTATGCCTTTGCTGGACTATACTGGTTGCCTCATGGATTTTTAGTGTTATATCCCATCATTGGGAGTGCATGAGGTAACAACGGTAAAAAAATTCCTGGTGGGCTTAAATGTTATCTTAATTCCCATGTGAACATATTTTGGAAGAAAATTTTTATAAGGTGGGGAGTTTGGATCTCATCTGTGAGGGGAAACTGATTGGAGTTTCCAATCAGATGTATGTGGTTTCTATAGGATGGCCAAGAGGTAAGTAATTCTATAAGAGGAAGCATCACTATGATAATGTCAACTAGAGAAATGGAAAATGCAGTATCAAAGGAGAAGGAATAGGTACTAAGATACATACCCGAATACAATTCCATTAGTTCGGTGGGTCAGATCACATTCAAACATAGTATCTCCAAATACTTGTGGAGTGACATGCTTGAGGAATGATGGGTTACTTGTAGTGGTTGTTCCAAAACCCTCAACTGATGGGTAATAATGGGGGATCTTGGTAGAGACTGAGTATTTGAAGAGGGTATTCCACACCATATCAGTCAATAAGTTGGTGTTCTTCTAGACAAGGTGGTTTGGGTTATTGAAATGGTTTATAAGGGATTGATATTCTTTATATGGGTTTATTGTGATGTTATTCTATCAGATGAGCACAACATTAATGTTTGTGGTCTTGATGAATAGAATCATCCAATTGTACCTTGATGATTTTGTGGTTGTTTTTTTATGAAATTTTGTTTATATAAAGAATCATGACAATCATGACCAACATCTTGGCATCATCCTATGTAGTGTGAGATAGAATCATATATAGGAAAATATATATGTGCTTATATTTGGATCGACCAAGTACATTTCATGGGTTACATCATCTCTATGGATTGTGTGTTAGTGGTTATAGAGAATGTTTACATTATTTTTTCATGGAATATAACCAAAAATGATTTTAATATTTATAGTTTTCTTGGTTTGTAATTTCATTATTGAAGGTTCATCGGGTTTTTTCTAAAATCGAAGAAACACTTTTGAGCGTAACCATGAAATGAATTATGTTTGATTGTTCTAGATTTTGTGAGGATACATTTCATGTGTTGAATAAACATTTTACTTTTTCATGAATGTTGATCCAACGTGAGCTAGGTGAGGATTATAGCATGTTTTGTGATGTATTTGGGACCATACGTGGATGAGTGTTGCTGCAAGGGGATCAATTTGTGGTTTATAGTTCATGGAATTCAAGGCCACATGAAACGAATTACCTGATTCATGACCTCGATTTAGCTATTGTGGTTTATGCTCTGATGTGTTGGTTTCATTAACTATTAGGAAAAATGAGTACTATTTATACCAGCCAAAGATGATTAAAGTTTATCACAATGATATATGATCATATAGAAGTTGATGTGATTTGAAAATATGTATTCTTTTTTACATAGACCTAGAATATACACTAAGGAAGAGAAATAATGGTGTAGACTATTTAAGAAGGAAAAAAATTGACTCAAGATGTTTAGAAGTCTAGTTATGTGATGAAGATGATCACATTTCTGGATGAGATGAAAATTTTGTTTCTGGAGGGATAGGAGGATATGTCCCTCATATCTATATCATAGTAGTCAACACACTTCAGTTAGATCGGGGGAAGTCATTATTATAATACATGACATATGGTATTCAGAAAAATCCTTGATGTTTGGGATTAAATTTCTGATTAGACTATAGATGAGGATGATATCATCCTTATCCAGAACAACATTGTTCTTCCTAACAGTGTGCGAAAATAGATGAGGTGTAATTTTCATTCCTCAAAGAGGTAGGTGCATCCGAGTTTGGATAAAATTTATCATGGATTATGTCGAAGATATTGGTGTCCATGAATAAATAGGGATATTGTATAGTTTGTGGAATGATTCTTCACCCTTCAATAGGTAAATCCCATGAATCAATGACCAGATGGTTTACTATATCCATTTCCCAATTCATAATGGATGTGGAAAAATGTTTCCATGGAATTCATGTTGTTCATATGAGGACACCTTTGAATAATGAATCTTATTATGTGGTTTTGGACTGACTGATCAATGTATCTCATTTTATACCTACCTAGGATACATTAACATTAGATCATTCGGGGAAAGTGTTTTTTTCAGAAGATAGACTATCTATATGGGGTTCTATAGAGAACTATTTTAAGTAGTGACTCATGATTCACATCGCACTTATATAATGTCTCATGAAAGGATCTTGGTACATATGCATTTCAATTTTTGGGTTTCTAACCATAGATAAATGAGAATTCATAACATACTATAAATATTTTAGTGGATATGATATAGGATTATGTTTTATACTTTGGTGGTTCCTAGGATAAGAACCTATCACTTGTTTAGTGCTCATGTAATAATTTTCATTAGGATACAATTAATTTATAACCATACAAGGGAACATAGGTTTGGCCATGTTGATAACCTTTATGATCGATTAAGTAAAGTGAGTGTGAGTTTTTGATATTGAGTCTCATGGAGGAGAGATCAGAGTAGGTTTAACTTTTTCAAAAATGTTGGACTACAATATAGTGTGGGAAGTAGTCATATATTGATTGACATAATATAACCATTGAGTTTTTAGGGAGTGATCTAGTTATCATCTGGGTTTAACCTAGATTGGATCCCTATAGGATCTGGAGTAAGGGAAAGATGGTGCATAAGATTGGAGGACCATTCGAGATTGTAGATATAATCAAACTTGTGGCATACTGTCTGGCTATTCAAAATAGGTATACTGATATGTATGATGTTTTGAAGTTTCAAATATTTATAAGATTAACCCCATCCATTCTCATTTTATCGAAGTTGATGACATTGTTCTTATAGAAGTTGCATCCTATGAGGAGAATCTAATTCATGTAATGGATCATAGTGATAATGTGTTACATGGAATGATAGTGCTGATAGTTCATGTATTGAGGAATCATAACTATGTTTGGGTGGAAACATGGAAGAGGGTATAATAAATGAGGGATCAGTGGACTAAATATTTTACCTTGAAATCATATAGATCATTGGTAGTGAATTTGAAGGATGAGATTTTATAATATGGGGAGATTGTATAGTCTGTGCCTTTTTGGGGATTCCCTTTTCATGTTTTCTCATACCATTTTACCATTTTTTATAAATGCGTTTAGTTTTAATTTTGGGTTTTAGGGTAATGATCGAGACATTTTTAAGACTTTATAGCTATTCACAATTCGAGTACAGTTAGGGAAATTCATACAACTTTCCCTAGGAATTCAAACATCATATTTTAGAGAGAAATTAATTGGAACAAAATTGGTGCCTAGTTTTTCTAGACCATTTGGCCTCCCTCCCAGAACTATGCACCATCCAATAGATGGGATTTTCACTATTCTTGAAAAACATTTCAAACTGTTCATAACATATAAGATACTATACAGCCCTAAAGTCTATGTGCACGGTTAAGGTGCAGGATTTGGAATTCCTTTCACCTCATCCTAGGAAACCATGTGTGAACGTTTTTTTGCCAATGAAATTTTAATAAAAATTATCAACCCTCTGGTTTAACCCTATAATCATGTCTCTAATCCCTAAGAATGTTTCATCAATTTTGGAAGCTACTGGGAGGATTCCAATGCTCCTCAAATTCCATTCCTAATGAATAAATGGTCTTAGTGAAAGATCATATCCACTACGATATGTGATTACCCCCAAGATTAGTTTCACACATCTCTCCCGTCTCACTCTCATGATGAATATGGATGATTTTTACTCCATTGGTTATTGGTTTGTTTTAGGTTTTGATAAATCTTATTCTATTAGATCTTAATCATAGGAATTTGTAAAAGATGTTCTCCACCATTTTGATTTTGATTGTTCCACCTCAAATTGGGAATTTTGGTTTTGAAAAGGTTCATCAAAAACCATGATTGTGGTTGTCAAATTGTCAATTCACATGTTATTTATTATAATTACATGTATGTTATTGTAAAATCTTCGTTGTGGTGTTGGAAAATTATATTCTAATCTAAATTGATAGATTGGATCAATATGGGTTTATAAATTATTAGTAATAATGAGTATATTTAATTTGATTGATTAATGGGATTATGAAATTAATGGTGACCCATGGGGAGTGATGATATAACTAAATTTTTTATTTATACAATATTCTAGATTGCAAAATGAACATACTAAATAGTTTAATATTATTTTTTAGTAATGGATGATATATGGCTTGAGAATGTGGAATCATGTGATATGACGTTTTAAACTATGTTATGGGATATGGAATGATTTAAAAATAACCATGGTGTTTTATACTACAACTTGAGTCCCAAAATACATATATATATATATATATATGTCTATTTGTATATATTGTATGTGATACAAGAGTTTTGGGATGGGGACTACTACTCCAAATACCCACATCCTTCTATACTACTACTCATGGCCCCCATTGTTTGAATGTGAAGTTGAGATTAGAGGAATAATGAAAACCCGTTATGGAATAAAATGTGATATACATTGGTGGATAGTTCTGAATATAGCATAGGCTGATGGAGGCAATACAGATTCAGGTTTCACTGTGAACCCTGATATTTCTATTGTTAATTAAAGAATAAATTAATATGAAATTTTTTAACATTATCTTTATACATTATTCTTTACATAGGTGCATACACTACTATAGACTGTATATTTTTTAGATTTCTTTGATGGTGGCATACTATGTTGTAATCACACCCTACTTGGTCTTCTTGATCGGTACTTGAATTTTCTTCATTTCTGTAGGATAGAATAAGGGGAAGATCCCTATGTAAGATAACTAAGTTGGGTTAGAGCATTGATGAGGGATCTAGACATGACATCCAGTCCTTATTAGTAGTTTATAATGTCTTTATTTTGGGTTTTCATTTCAAACATCACACTAATTATGGAATTAAATATCAATTGTTTGGATTTTTTGTTATGTTTTCAATGTATTGGTGTTTTCTTATGATGTAGGTCTTATAAATTGTGATATTATCCTAGTTTTGGACAAAAATAATTTTGATGTTGTTAATTTGTTTCTTTTTTTTTATTTTGATAATGAGGTTAAAATATACAAACATATCATATTAGACCGACGTTTCTAGTTGGTAGCTTCTCATGTACACAGTTGTGTGTCTGAGGTCATATAACCAACCATCTTGGGGCACCAACAAGTGGCACATGGGTCAGAACATTACGTAAATAATGAAATATAAATTTATCATTAATTAATGGGTGAAAAATATTATGTTAAATTAATTATATAATTATTATACCCCATTAAAATATGAATTTATGTTTTTCTTAATTAATGATCTTCTTTGAGTATCATGGGTCGTGATGATATATTATTTTTCATGATGAGAATATTGTATTCATTAAAATGGTTTGAATATGTGATATAAATAATATATTAATGATTAAATAGGTAGAGTCTTATTATTTTTATTTTCCCACCATGTATATTCTGTGGAATAAAGTAACACCCGCAATCCTTCTGTATATATCATGGTGACAAAATGTTTTTATTACCTGACATCATGGACGCTTCCCCGTACACTAGAGGATGATGACCAAAAGAGGGGGAATGATATGTATAGTGGGGATACCCTACCTCCATCTATAAAGTTTCACCATAGTAGAAAATAACCCTATTAACACATGAAATAAACATACAAACAAAGATAAAACAAACAATAAAAGACAACTAAATAATTAATAAACAATAATAGGAATTGTGTAATGATGTATTGGAATGTAAGTAAATGTCATGTTATAAAAAATAAAAGTAAAATACTAGTAGAATAAAAAACCCTATCCAGAATCCCATGTCAGTCCCACCAATAAACTCTAGACCATCTAGATTAAAAACAGTCAACAACTAGTTCATTTTCCCATGTCTAATTCAGAATCCATGTAACCCAAACAGGTAAAAAATAGCAGCCTGAATAGGGTTTGAGTATAACAAAAAAGTTCAACACCACTGTGTATAAATAAACTGGTCTAATAAGAAGTTTATGAAATAATTAAATTTCCATGTTTATTAATTAATAAAACAATTAGTAAAATACATAAACAACATTATTCATCTCTGTGATGGAATATCATTGATCTTTTTCATCTAACCATTCAATGTTGAACCATATAACCATGTCAAAATAACTTACTTCATCACCATATAGAACTATATTATAAGTTTTATTACAAAAAATCCAATCACAAACATACAACCATGTTATAGTTGCATCAATCTAAGTCAAAGACATATAAGAAATATTGAATCTAGGTTAATGACTTATAAACAATATTGAATGGGACTGGGAAGATCCCACTCACTGTAAGAATCATAGAATGGGGTTAGGTTGTTCCCTCTAAATATCACAATTGCTACATATATGTGTGAAAATTCCAGTTCAATGCCTAATATATAATAATTCCATCAAAGAACAGATGATATGTCATAATAGAATGAATATTACAATATCCCATCATGAGAATCAATAGTTAATTATGTGAATTTCCATTTGTATTTGAATTAAAAGATTCATATATATAACAACGGATCTCCAGTTAAAATAATAACCAGTATTTCACAACATAGGAATTCTATATCAATAAATAACCCAAGGTTCCATGTCATGATAAAATACATTAATACATTAGACAATTGAATTATATTCGTGGTCTTCAACCTATGGGTATCCATAATCTAAATCTAAATCCAATTGATACCAAAGGACTCCATGGATTAATCACAATCATTATTTAGTTGATTCGGCACACTTTAGGTTGTGGCAATAACAATATTTCCTATAGATGAAAATTAACAAACACTAGGTTTATGATTTAGACCCCATACCATTAAAAAATGAACCAAAACTGATTCTAATGGGGAAACCACATGATGAAGAAGGCAAGGATGACCAAAAAATATTTCCTGGCTTTGATGGAATTATCATGATGTCTTGATGGAGGTTTGTCACTTAATAATCACTTGGAAGGTTCCCTAGGATTGAGAGGAGGAGGATGCAGTGATTAGAATGAAATTTAAACCACATAAAATACATAAAAATAGAAAGACATGGAATTACAAGGTGTGTAATGTAGTTACACATCGTGTAAATATTTTTTATTGAATAATTCAAAAAATAATCACCATAGATTATGTTATTAAAATATCATGAAAATTAGATGACAAGTAATCCATTTACAAGGTGTGTTCATGTTATACAGATGGATTTTCACTCAATTTTCTTTATAAAAAATTCAAACTCTCCTTAAATATTCACAATATAAAAATGACCCATGATACACATAATCCACTTAACAATACTTTACTAATTCCAATAAATATACACTCGTGGATAATAAGTCATTTTCCCAATGAAATATTTCTATGTGTAACCTATCTGATTTTATCATGTTTACTTGGAACCTAATACTACATTTAGATGAAAATAAGTACTTATGAAAAATAATGAACACTATTTTTTAATTATAAGTACAAACATTCCCAAAATAAATACTAATGAAAAACTCATAGAGAGGAATACAAGGAAAAAATACAGGATCTTAAAACCTCTCCACCATATAACAACTTATCCTTGATCTTCTCCTAGAATCACTATAAGGTCTCATCGAAAAAGTTTGACTCTATGATCAATGTTTATTTTCCCAATCCTAGGTGTCCTCCTGAACACATCCATGCTATCACTACACTAGAACCAAAAATATAGTCTTATCTTGAATATATTTATCACTACAATCCCCAACTTGTATTAGACTCTCTTGAAATGACTCATTAGCACAATGATTGAGGTATACTAATTTTATCAAATAAGATGGATATGATTGATATCTCTAATGTTAAGACTTGTGAAACAAGTAATGGATGACACTATATCATATTTAAGGGAAAAATAGTATGCCACTTTACCAAACCTTGCCACTATATTAGACAACCAGGAAAACATGGGTGCCAGTTTTACCTATTTCCTAATACTAAATTTCTACAATCTAGGAAACACTTGATTGAAAAAATGATGACCAACCAAAAAATTTATAGGTAATCTCTGATATAAAAAATATTATTTATAAATTCTCTATTTTTAAATCAAGTAATTTCTAATCAACAAAAGATACTCGAATGTCTCCTGCACAAGACTAGACCAAACAATTTTGAATTCACCAACCTTCAAATTGAACAGAGAAGAATGAATGAGACTTCATTAAAATGTCTCAAGAATTTCTATTTGCATCAATTCCTATAAGTAATTATTATTTTAATAATATATGAGTACCATATAATTCTCCTAAATAATAAAAAAAATCACATCTTCATAACATTTCCTTTGAACCTAAATTTCCTACTTATATTGAACAGTTGTAGGAGGATGAATGGTTGTTCTTAATAGAACCTATGATCCTAGATAATTATGAATACACTCTTTAAAAATGGATGTAAAAGAGGATATATATTAAAAATGTGACTCTTCATAACATCGTGAAATCTGACCACCTCGAGCACATAAATATTGTCCATATCATCAATTATGATGGTCTCCCTAATCAGTAACTAGTGGTAAACGTTCATTTGTATATCCAAAATCACCAATATAAAATCATTATTACATAATTTCCTAGGTAATACTTTTAAGAAATCAATTGTGACATAATCCCCTTTCCACTTAGTAATGGGTAATGTTTGAAAATTCCCAACCACCCTCTAATTCTTAGATTTCACTATTACAAGTAAAGAATCTATCCATGAAGCCTGCTAACTCATTATACATTCCTGGCCAATAGTACTATCTCTAGAGAGAACAATTCATCTTTTTAATACTAGGATGCACCACCAATCATGGAGAATGAAAATAACTCACCAAATACTCAATTGAAATCATACGAACCCATAATCCTCAACAAAAAAGAAGAAGAATATTTTCACTTCCAAGGGATCATCCTGGTGGTGTATCCTCGCCATATAAGTTATCTCTCAAAACTATAACCTTCTGATTAGATAACCCCTCATTCTTAATCAAATACAAAATTATGGGTATGACATATGTTGATGTTTGAGTTACCTAGTATTTTTATTATTGAACATCAAGATGAATGTTTCCAAATACTTCCATCATTCAACACTCATCACAAGACTCCAAAATTAACTCTATTTGTATCCTTTATAACCAAGATTAAAAAATGACATTTCTATTTCTCAGTGTAAACACCAACTCAATGTTGATATACTATAGATACTCGACGCACAACCTCATCCATGGTTTTGGGTCTCTCTATGAAAATATTTACCTGAGGCTCTTTAGATTCATTTTTCCTAACAAAACCCCCCACCCATGTGATATATATTCAAAAAACATAGGGAATGTATGGATGCATTTAAATCTAGATCATGTGTAGCGTAATACCTCTTATGGAGTCTCAATTACCTAGATCCATAAGAAACCACTCTATAATTTTTCATTATAGTTTCTCTAAATCCAACTATGTATTCATCACAATACAGGGTATATGATTTACCCATCATACGAATAATGAGGATAGATGCTGAGTTCAGTCTTTGTTTCAGTTCATTAAATCTTCTCTCGTAAGCCTAATACCAAAAACAATTCACCACTTTCTTGTTTATACTGAAAATTGGTGCTACTAAATGGGTTAAATTATAACTAATGATAAAAAAAATAGCATACTAAACATATAAATCTTTTCACATCAATGAAATTATTGGGATATTTCCAAGAAACTTCAACTGTAAATTTCTCTTTATGCACAAACTCTTTTTTCTTTAAGATGAATTGTCCTAGGAAGTTCACCTTATAATATCATAAGAATCATTAGGTTTGTTTTGAAAAAATATAATGATCTTAGAATGTACTCTAGGTCATTTCAAGCAATTCAAAATGAACATATGCTCACTGGGAGTACACTAAGATATCTTATACACAAATAACTAAAAATTTATCAAGAAAAGAATGAAGGATCATATTCATTATGTATGTGAATACCATCAGTGTTTTTATCAACACATATAGATCCCTACTAATTAATAAAAGCCATATATTCTTCTAAAATAATTATAACATTTATCCAATGGCCTCAGCCAATACTGGTGGTAACCTAATCTCAAATTGATATTGTAAAAGATCTTATCACCACTCAACTAATCAAAAACATCATTTAATACGTGGGAGGGGATACCATTTATTGACCATCATCTGGTTCATCATCTGATAATCCACACATAAGTGATAACAACTATACACCTTATTGGAAAAGATTACTCAAGAACCCTAAAGAGATATACTAATTTGTTTGATGCCTTTAGATTCATTGTATTTCAACTGAAATTTCAACTACTGACGAGCTATGGGTTCTAATTTGTAAGGTGGTATATAAACCGGCTCGGCTCCCGACACCAAATCGACTGTGAACTTGATCAATATATTGTGAGGTATGTTATAGAAAACTTCAAGAAAAAAATGATTGAAATAGATTATCATTGGGGAAATTAATCCTACTACATTCCACCATCATCAAGATCATGAATGACTATCTATGTTGTGAGACTATCCAATCTGCACTGAATTTCTCTAGCGCAACTAGTATGGTGACCCCACTCTCCTTAGTGAGAATAAAGACCTCCTTCTAGAGATATAAAAGATACTCTCCTCCTATAATAGTCGATATGATAAAAATAATAAACTAAATAATCCATTACATGAAACACTTCAAATTTTATCATTTTCCTCATGAATGGTTCCCAAAAAAATAGTAACTAAATATCTATAGGGAACACACCTTGCAACATTTAATATTCTATGATCATGCTCTAAATATTGTTTCGGTGGTCAACAAACCATCCAATCTATCCACAACTAAGTCCAAACCATTAAAAAATAACATATAGACTACAATGTGATGGTACTGTATCCAAAAAACATAAGATAATGTAGATTGTATAGGAATTTTACCTATAATTGAAGATGGTCCTGTAACAATGATAGAAGGAGTATTCTGTATGACATGTAGTTGACTGGTCACTTTTCCTGGGGATCTAGTCTAACTACCCTAAGCTATTTCCCCTGCCTTGTATAATTTTTCAACCAAAGGGGTACCAAATCTGCTGACTCACCCTAAAAATCTAGTGGAAGTAAAGAAAATATTCAATTGAGGAGTAGTTGATCCCCTTCCCGACTCATGTGCGTATTCAGATACCCTTACATTGTTTTGGCATGTAATTTTCACCCAAACCCACTAAAGATAACATGCTATGTTATAGATTTGGAAAAAAAACAATAGGGTGAGAACACTACAAGTGCTTATGGCCATAAATTCCACACTGATAGCACTACAATAAAACATGGTCCAGAGATGGATTTACAATACCGTGACTACACTTCCAAATACTTCATTAGTGGAAGCTATCATATTAGATCTTCTTTCAACATAAAAAGGTGTCCCAGTATGCACAGTTAAAAAATCTTCTCAACTACTCAAATATTCTCTTAGATTCCACTCTGTGATGAGTCCTTAGTTCATCTTGACCTCAAAAATATTTAGGCATAAGACAATCACCTATTACAAAATCTCATAATAAATACCATCTTGAAAAGTCAATAACCCTAGGGATCTTATTAGTAGTAGAAGATGACCAGAAAAACTATTGGTTGGTGAAACGTTCAACATAGTCTGTCAATAACAGGACCTCCTCTGTCAGATTCATTAATTCGGGAGGTTTCTCATCCCTCCACATATTATTTTAGAAATTTCTCAATAACATAATCTCAGGGTCCTTCAATAATAGTTCATCCAATCACAAAATATCCTGCTAAATATATGACCAATCCTAAGTTGGTCGATGAGGGATATATTAAGTATGCTTCATCTACAATTCTAGGGGTTTATCAATATTCTAGAAGATTTGATGGATAGTCTCGATCCAAAATTTGGATACATGGATTCTAGGGGTTTATCAATATTCTAGAAGATTTTATGGATAGTCTCGATCCAAAATTTGGCTACATGGGGTACTCTTTCCTGAGGAAATGTAGATGGATGGTGAATATGTAACACTCTTATCATCTTACACATCGAATTCATCATATAGACATTTTCCATTTCCATGGATCACATGACCCTAAGGAAGTTATCCTACAACTGAATATCTATCTGATCCATAAGAGATATAAAAAGCTCTGGCTCAGCTATGTTATATGTGCGGTCACTTCCACTATCCTGATATTCATGTCCAATATGATGAGAATAAATTTTTTATATTATAAAAACACACACCTTATAGCACTGGGTAACAATAAGGCTAACTTTTATAGGTGACTACAATATAGAACCATTGATTCATATTTGGCCTTATCATGGCATAATTATATTTTATCATGAAACATCAATTCATATAATTTATTAGGTATAATATATATCTCATACCACATATCAAAATTCTTGTATAAATCAACCAAAAAATGTAAATATGACCTATATCAAGAAAAGAACCTTGTCAATATATCCCTATGTTCCTATTATGAGGCATGTATTCTCCTCTAGAGATATACTGGACTTGAATACAAATATCTAAAAAATAGATCATCACAAAACAGTAAACTCACAACATATTTGAATTACTAATGGTGAATTGACATTAAATATATTAATCAAATAGTTATAAAAACTATCTCATGTCAGGTCACTAAGATTCCCTCCCCCTACATGGGTTAGCCACTGCCACGAAGAAGATCATTACCATGTCGTGACACATCCTATAATCCATTCTACCTTTCCCAAAGTATAATAAAGAGAAAATTAAAAGCTCCTCGTCTAATTCAACTTTGTTACATCCCCTAATCGATCACTTTCTCACATGGCTAATAATGGTTGGTTATGTGACCTTATCCACGCCTCCATGTATGCCAGAGGCTGAAAAATAGTAGTGAGGGTGCCAAATGTAGATTGGGGAGACTATTCCCCTATAATAAGTGTCACGGAATTATAAATAATTGATAAAACTGAAATAAATCATTGTATTGATGATGAAAAAACCAAAAAAATCCCAACATTATAATCAATAAATAATAATTGGATTAACATAATGATGTGTTGGAATGTAACCAAATAATATTCTAGAAAAAAATAAATAGAATACTGGAATAATTAATAAGACTCAACATTCCCTGATCATAATACCCATATCATTACCACCTCTAAACTCCAGCCCCTCAAGAAAGCAAACTATCAAAAACAAGGTCATTTTCACTAGTCCAAACCTACATCCATGTAATCTTCCACTATACCATATAGAATACCAAATAAAGAGTGAGTATAATTTAGTAGGTCGATACCACTTTGACTAAAAAACCGGTCTGATAAAAAGTATATTAAATATTGTAATAAATATGTGTATGAATTCATTCTAAAATAATAAAATACATCAACAACCTACTTCAGATCTAATAAAGAATCTCTATAAGAATGTCCTACAACCATGACATCCACAACAATATAACCCTACTAAGATAACCATCTTCATCACCATATTGGAATATCTTGGAGCATATCTTATGACATAGCCAACCACAACCATATAATCATGGTATTATCAAAAAATCTTGGTCAAATCCTTATAAGAACTAAAAAATTCATGTCAAATACCTATATGCATTATATCATGGGACTGGGTAGATCTCACCCAGTATAATAATTACATTATGGGACTTAGATAAGCCCGCTCGATGTCATAATTACAACATACATGTGTTCATGTTCTGGAGCCCTACCCTGAATATATGGATTTCAGTAAGGAACACAAGATATGTCTTAATAGCATGGATATCACAATATCACATCATAATCCTAGATGGATAAATATTTAAATTACCTTGTTTTATTTTAATTACCATTTTCATCTATATCAAAAAATGTCAATAATTAATATAATAAAAAGTAATCTTCTACGTAGGGATTCATTATCAATAAATCACCCTTGGTTCAATGTTAAGATAAAAACACAACATTACATTATCCATTTCAATTATATTCATGGTTTGATCACACAATGGGTATCCATATGCTTCTCTATAGTCCAATTCAAACCAATGGACTACAAAGAATAATATCTTCTATTATTTAAATGATTGTGGAACAATTTACATTTGAAGAGTCAAAAAATTTCATATATATAGAAATTATAAAACCATAGGGCTAAGATTTTGACCCCTAC
This sequence comes from Viscum album, assembly GCA_963277665.1. Taxonomy (NCBI): domain Eukaryota; kingdom Viridiplantae; phylum Streptophyta; class Magnoliopsida; order Santalales; family Viscaceae; genus Viscum; species Viscum album. The sequence continues at coordinate 1,098,793,597 of OY728131.1, read as the reverse complement.
ATTTAAATGAAAATCCAAAAATGATTAAAATAGATAAATCCCATGAGGAGGTTGGTTTAGATTATCACAGAATGGTTCCAGGGATCGAATCCCATATCATGACATCTGTAGGGAAGGATGGAACAACAAAATTTCTTGGATGGAACCATAGGGTTGTGAGGAGACTATTACAATGAATCAGAATGAAAATTCAAACACATAACATATATTAAAATATTTTTTTAGGGAATTACATGGAATGTAATGTAGTTACATATCATGAAATATTTTTAATTTAATACGCCAAAGATACCATTACCTTAGAATATATTATTAAATACCCAAAGCATTACATGATGTGTAGTCCATTTACATGGAATGTAAATGTTCAAAATCTAGTTTTTAGCCCCAAACAATGATTTTAAATATACCAAGAACACATGAAACACATAAGCCATTTAATTGGACTCAATTAATTCTGATAAACATATATCTCTAGTTTTTTAGTCATTTTCCCAAAAAAATATTCCCACATGGATCGAATCTTGTTTTCTCAAGTTTTATCCTAACCTAATATTATTTTTTAGATGAAAGGTATCCAAAACTGAACAAGACCACCATGTTTTAAACACAATTCAAAAACATACCTTAATAAAAGTAGATGAAATACTCAAAGAGAGAGAGAGATACTTGAAAAAAGATGGGATCTTACAAGTATCATATAGTCTTTGATATACATTGGGGTCGTTACATATTATCTATCCCCATTACCTTAGGTTAGTGAGATACAAATTTTGAGAAACATATTTACTTTAATACCTTTCTTATGTAAGTCAAAACTGACTATGAATGAATGGGTGGTTGGTAATGTAAAACCCCAAAATTTTAAAGCATGCATGTTGTAATCGATATCATGTATGACAAAAAATACCATGAGTAGAGGAGAATATAAAAATACAAATACTATATGATAAATTTAATTTTTAAAATAAGTGATAACTATGATATTTTAGTCAATGCACACAAAAATGGGTTATCTTGTGTAACACACTATAATTAATTTCTTTGATAACCTGTGTTACACACGAGATTGGAATTTTACAGAATACTATTAATATTATTTTTTAAAATGAAAATAATATCATTGATATAAAATATGATGTTATGAATATCAAAACATATATTCTGAAAATATATGGTTGAATTCATTTTTTACCAATTGATTAGAAATGAAAATAAAACACATTGAATACAATGTAAATGTTTTTATTAAAAATTATTCTTATGCAGAGATAATATATTTTATCCTAAATAATAAATAGAATTATATTTTAAAATTTTGTTAATAAATTTTATAAAATATATTTTCAATCATCTTTTTTTTTAATCTAATATATTTTATTATATTAAAATATAAACAAATCTAATTTTATACTTAAATAACTATATTTTTCTAAACTAAGTTATGTCATCTTTTAATGGTGAACATGTTTTAACCAAATATTTTAATACTTAATAAATTTTATATGAAAAAATAAACTTAATTTTTTAAAAATTTATTTCATAATTTGGTAACGTTTGTTTCAAAAAAAATTTGCGATGATTCATTTTTTATAAATAGTGAAAAACAATAAATTATAATTGAAAACTAAAAACATGTATAAATAATTTATAATGTTAGACTATATTTTTAGATATTTTTAAAGTAAAAATTAATCAATTATAAATATAATAATCCAATGTAAGTAACTATAATTATTTTTATATCAACGTGATTCATAAAAATATAGTAATCCTTTGAACATTTTCAATTTAAAAAACATGCTTTCTCATCCTATCTATGATATTAATTTTAAATTAATTTATGCCAATTATATGATTTTAATTTTTAAAAATGGATTTAATATTTGGATACGGAATAATTTATAATTTATTATAAGAAAAATCTAATTTTTTAACAATATAATTAGTGAATGAAGTTATAATTATTTACAATGACTAAGAGGAAAACTAGTTAACAATTCACTAAACATTAATATTTAGGGGCCAAATGACCTAAAAAAATTATTAAAAAAATGTTTATTTTCATATTTTAATAATATTACTTATAGGATCATGTTTTGTTCATAAATTTAACCACATTACTTCAAAAATAAATTTTTCAAATCCACTCGTAAAAGATTACATGTTTTCCACTCACCCCACTTATAGGCATCCCCTCTCCCCCATATTCACATAAATAGACCAACATTATTGAAAAAAATCCTTCAGAAAACCACTCCCCAAATTCACTCCATTAATCTCAGAATACAGATTTTGAGAATAAATCCATCTTATGAAGGTATTAGTGAAATATTAATTAGGATACTCAAAGAATATATATTGTTTTTCCAAAATCGTTTTTATTATATTTCAATATCCACCACATTATATTATTATTATATAATAACATCAGGATATTGAATAAAATGAAATGTTTTTCTGTTAAGGGTACTACCCAAATCATCTCACACCTACATTAAATGGGATACATAATCATTGTTCATGGGTACAGTAGACTATTGTTATATGAACTGATGACGTCCGTTCATATTTTACCACCTCTCAAGGTTGAAAATAAATAAATAAATACTACTCGTATATGATATTTTTCATACATTTTACATCATAAAACTAATAAAATATTTATATAACATATAAATCCATACTTTTCATTTGGTGGGAATATGATAACATTGTTTACGTGTACAACAAAATACCTCATCACAAAGTGATGCATATGATTTACACTTTGCATGAAATTTATTAAGGATTGTATGAATAAATAAATATAAGGAATATGACATAAATATTATAATTGATTTATAAAATAATCATTTATCAATTAATTTTCATTCTTTCATACGATAAGAAAATGAATCAATGTTCATGCATATGTACAACCTACCGTCTCCACGAATAGTGCATTTATTTTCTAATCAAAAAAATTTATGGATTAATATTATTTAATATATAATATAAATATATATGAAATTAATTATATTTTATTAAAATATTTATATTATGAAATCATTATATATGTATGTTTAATAGAAGAAAATAATCAAAAGATACTAGACAAATAAGGTAATTAACACCCGAAACATTGTAATTATAGAATAATTCTTAAAAAATGGTGATAATATTTCATAAATTGGTAATATTTGAAATTAATAATATTAATATGGTTATAGTATAAGTTAGTAACAAAATTAAATAAATTATAGATGTGGTAAATGGGCATTTATCCAAAAAAAGCATAAGGTTTTCAATTTCATAACTTAAAATCCACTCACTGGCGTAAAATTCTTCTTTGCAGATTATAGAAAGATTAAATTATGTGTTAAAATAATTTTAATTAACATATATTTTTATTACACTATTTTATGATTATTTAAATCAGATACACATAATCGATTCATTTATAAATTCTCACCTTAAAATTATGATAATTTGAATGGTTTACTTCGCAATATTATTCTAATCAAGATTTTTTATTCTTGAATATTATTTAAAGAAACTTACTTGAACATTATCAAGTAACCCATTCAATTTTCATATCATTTGGTTACTAATTTCATAATTTAATTAATATTAAATGTTTTCACACTATTTGGAACATAAAATTTCTTATAATTGTTTTCTAGTAAAATAATATTTTATTTATCTCTTTAGTAAAAAAATATTTTCATCTAAAACAATGTTTTCTATAAAAATTTATGATATTTTATCCTTTTCAAAATGATTTATTGAAGTATTTATCACCCATGTTCACACATTACTTTTTTTCAGAGGAATATTTTTATAACATCCAAAACAATTCCCATTTGGATTTTATTGAAAAAGTTAAAGAAAACATTGTTTTAATATGAATCACGTTAGAGGTATAAATAGTTGTCATGAATAAAAAATATTTTATATTATCTTTTAAACTTTTCATAGAAAATTTTAAAACAAATTGTTTTAAAAATATCTGAATAAAAAGATTTTCTCATCAAGACAATTTTATATATATTTTGTGGTATTTCTATTTATCATTGACTAAAACCCTTTATTCGTAAACTAATGGGTTAATATTGAATTTATATTATCATTAATATTTCTAATAATGTTTTATTCTCATTTTGAAAAAGGTAAGTATTGACATTTACTACTGTGATTCAATTTTTTTTTCATTAAGTTTACTATGAATTATTCACTTTCCTATGGACATCAAATTTCACTTTCTAATCAATATAATTTATCGTTGATAAATTTATTTTTGTAACTCTATACCATTTATAGATCAAATATTTAATTTTATAGTTATTAATTAACTTAGAAAATATTGGTAAATCTATAATATTTACTCAATATCAATATTTAATAAGGAACATTGTTTATTAAATAAAGTGATTATTCGATATATAAGTAACACTTTTTATTGGTAAGACACTCGTTGGGGACCATTTAATTTAACACACTCGATGCATCAATATTCTCATCAGAAAAATTAGTTGGATGAATTAGATGGAATTTTTACATGGTATGTTTTTAACATTATTTTGAATGGAATTATTAGAAAAGGTATCATGTACCTAAGAAACATGGCATACCATAATTATGAATTTCATTTATTAAAATTTAGTTACTATTTTATATGTGATTTTCACAATGAAAAAAATAAATAAATTCCTTTCATTTACATTTTATTGATTAAATGGAATGGTTTTCCAAAATTTACCCAACACAATTTATTATTCATTATCCAGTTTTTCTCATGGAATGTGTGATCTATTATTTACAACAACATATTAATTATGATTATTGATTTATGAAAAATTCTATTTTACATAACCCTTACTGCGTATTTGATCTCACGATTATTTTTTCCTTTCCCCAGGTTTTGATGAAGTGATCATTAAATGAGTTTTCAAGGATACAGTTTGTTATATTTTGATAACTATTTTGTTTTATTTTATATTCCCAAAATAAAATTTGTATCATGTGTGTATCTGGTTCTCCAAAAATTCTAAATGAATTGTTCCATTTGTATTTGATTCCATGTGTTCCGGAAAACATAATAAAGGAACTGACTCTCAGCCTCTAATGTCGAGTTTGTTATAGTTTGTATCAATGGGATATTCAGTATAAACCATGGAAACATTATTTAGGAAAATATAGAGTACGAAACATAACCCCAAGATAGGATTTGGGAAAATTATTTAAAAAAAAATCTTTATTTCATAATGTAGTGATTATGTGGTTATTCATAAAAATAAATCTATATCTAGATACTACATTTAGATGTGGTTCTGGAACAGATTTACCAAGGGGTAATAACTCTGAAAAGGGTGTTTCAGTCTTGACTAGACCATAACAAAGAACATGACAATGGACCTTTCTACACACCTGGTTTGTCACTCCTAGGATATATACCTATGATAATTCCCATTTTCTATAATAATCATTATGAATGAATTGAGTGTTAATTTATCACAAAGAAACCATATTTATGATTATTAGATTATCAATATATAAAATTTTTATTTTAATTATTTCATTAGTTTTTGGGTTATACATTAATATACATAATGATATGTTCTAATCTAAAGTACATCAACATTTATAAATGTAGCGTAGAAGATGTAATGGTATACTCACCCACACATGTGTTCTAATGATTAATAATGATAATAATTTTTATGGTCTTAAGAAAATGTTTCAATTGGAAATAGTCACCCAACCATTATCATCATATGAGGATATAATATGATGTTAGAAAAGTATAGCTATAGAATTATCCATGTTTAATAGATCGAAAGGAAATCAAGGGAAGAAGAGGGTAGAAATAAAATGCTTGATAAAGGTGAGAAGGGAATGAATTATTTTTCGACATGTGATAATTTTGTAAGGAATCACCTTGGAATATGCTTAAGAGGAAAAGGAATTTCATCATTTTTGGATAAAATGGACACAACGATCATGATTTCAATGAAAATAAATTATTTTACAATATTTAATTATTCAACATTTTGTATATGGGAAAAAATGATAATTATTTCTCAAATAATCAAATGAATGGACTTCAGAAGAAGATAATGGATCATAGTAAAACTTATTCTATTACTAAAAGAATAGATTAATGAATAGAGTTAATGTTTTTTGGATTTAAGATTTATGTAATTTTATTATTTTATTATTGAAATCCTAGTTATAATTATTATGAAATGTAAAATGGTTGTAATGTAATACATTTTCATTAAGATTTTTAAATTGTGTGGTGAATGGTATACATGAATAAGAAAAATGATTTAGTGGAAATATGATCTTATTGAAATAAATATTGTGGTAAAGATATTCATTAATATGTTATTGATGTTGAGATAATTATGTTATCATAAATGATGGAGTTAACATATTTTTAGGATTTATTGAATATATTGAACAATCATTGTTTTACTTATTTAATATAGAATATTTAGTGTTTTGAATAATTTTTTTGGTTATTCATGTTCTTAAAATATTTTAACATAATATGTGACGAAGGTGTTGACATGTTTATTATGTAATGATTAAAGATACAAGTTATATTTTTTAAAGATTAATGATAACTTCATTTTGTAAATTATAGGAACTTAATTATAAATTTCTTGATTAGAAAATTTTGTAAAATTTATACATCTATGAAATTTTTTATGTTGATCTTTGGATGAGGTATTAGATATTAATGTTTTACTTCACAATATGATGCAACATGTACTGTGAGATGAAGTAAATAGTAGTACAAGGTGAATCCAAAGGGTAATAATGTGCTTATTAAATGGAATTCAATCAAGAAATTATGTCCTCTCATTAATTTTCATCAATATTGAGAAAATTAATCTTGAAACATAAATGATATCCTATTATAATCATATACTATTAATAAAATTTTATTTTAAATTATCACATATTTATAGAGTTTATACTGTTAAATTTCAATTGATCATCCAATTTATTGTGTTCAATGTTAAAAATCACTCACTATCATTATTTGGGTGTTATGTTTCACATCCATGTCAATATTTTTATTTTACACCTTTTCTATCTTATCTGGAACCATAGTTAGTGATTATTCCAGACAACTTTTCCACATTACCCCTCTCTTTTTGATATGATATTTTATTAAATTATTTATAATCTGGGATTTTTTTATAAAATATGAATTTCCAAATATAAAATTATTGATTTCTGAGATCATGTTTATATGTGAGGATGCAATTGAGTTAAGGTGGTGAGAATGAAACTCATCAGAATTTGAAAGTGTGAACATTTTAATTTATATCATATATGACACACAACAACATGTATAGAAGGTAATACAATATCCTAAGAAATTATTATGAATTTAATATTTTAAATACCTAAATTATATTGTATATCATTCAATGAATTCAATATTGACTCGTATTTTTTTGCACACAACAACTTTCTTTTCTAACATGCATTACCTACAATACCAAGATTTATGGAATTTTATTAATGTTATTATTTAAAATTAAAATTATCTCCTAGTCATCAAATTGAAAATTATTAATTGGATTGAATATATTAAAAATATATATGGTTAAATTTATATTTCATTAATTGATTAGAAATGAAAATAAAATAAAATTAAATATATATGAAATATGTTTATCTAAATCTGTTTTTATAATGCCCAAAGACATGTAATTATAATAAATACATTAATTACTATTATTGAATTTTATAAATGAATTTTATATATTATTTATTAGATAATATTTTATGAAATTGATATAATAGAGTTTATTAGAATATGATAAGAACAAATCCCATTTTATGTATAAGAATCTGTATTTTTTAGAGGCATTTTGTCCTCCTTTTAAAAGAGAACAACTTTTAAATTATATTTGACATTTCTATATATTTTATATGAAAAAAATTAATATCCTTTTTGAAATAATAATTTCTAAATTATCTTAGGGTGATGTAATACTTTTCTAAGGATATTCATTTTTGATGAATAGTGAAAATACAATATTTTAATTGGAAAATAATATTTCATCTAAATAACTTTTTTATGTATTATTAATTGGTTTGTAAGATACAATAAATTATTATTAAATAAATTAAACCAATTTAGTTGATTTTATTCATTATAATATCAATATATATATAAGAACATTGTAAAAAATTAAACATTTTCACTATTTAAACATACTTTCTCATCTAGTCCATGAGATTAATTTTAAATTAATATTTTCCACTTTATTGATTTAAATTTTAAAAAATGGAATAAAAATAATGAATAATAAAAATTTATAATTTATAATAAGAAAAAAATATTTTAAAAAACATAATTATTGAAAGCCGTTAAAATTAATTACATCGATTAAGAGAAAACGAGTTAATAAGGGACTAAACAATAATGTTAAGGGGGAAAATGACCTATAAAAATTTTCGAATCCAATTTTATATACATATGTATACCATTGAACATATATTACATAGTTCAGTTTATTATTTGATCCACCTGTGATGGAAAAAACGTGGGTGGAATTCTGTATTTCCAAAACTTGTGTGTTTTCCACTCACAATGCTTCTAAATGGCCTCCCACTACCCCCCTTCTTCACACATATCAATCCAATTTTTTTTAAAAAATTCATAGATAAATAAATCCCCATATTTTCTACCCTAATAATATAATCCTCAATTTAGATTAAATACAAATTAAAAATTAATTAGTTCAATCTTAAAGAGGATACCCTAAAAAGAGATATTGTTTTTATAAATGCATCTCTATATTATTTATTTCCCCACAATCTTCAATTATTAATGTATCATGATAATATAATTACATAATTATATTTAATATACTTATCTTTATTTATATTAAGGTTATATCATACAACTTGACACACTTATATCAATTGAGATACATAATAATCGTTCATGTGTAAAATAGACTACCGCTTTATGAACCAATGTTGTTCATTCTATCATTACATCCTGTAAAGGCTAGAAATAAATATGTTAACATAGAATATTAATTAATTTTATGATATTTATGAATTTTTAATTCTTATGTATTTATTATATGACATATCCCTTTATAATATTCATTTTCTCGGAATACTATAATTTTGTTCATGTGTGTGGAAAACAACTGCCTCACAATGCGATGTGATTCACACACACTATGCATGATGTAAAATAAGGATTTTATAATTAAAAATATGTATTATATGTAATATAAATATGCTATTTGAATTATAATATGTATATATATCATTAAATTCTATCTCTTTAATTCATAAAAAAACGGAAGTAATGTTCATGAGTACGTACGACCTACTAACTCAATGAACCATGTATTTCATTTCTTAAAACTAAAATTTATTTATTACTATAAATACATATATACAAGATATATATGATATTTTCTTCATGGTTTAAAACCTGTTGATTATATAATCATAATCTATTTAATTGGAAAAATATATAAAAAGTCAAAACATACTTGAAACTATGGAAATTAACACCCAGAAATATAAAAATAATCAAAGATTTTTAAAAAAGTATATATGATGTTATAAAATAGTCATATATGATATTATAAATGTATATATGGTTGTATAATATGTTCATAACATACTTAAAAATAGTTTACATGAAATTAAATGTATTTTATCCAAAAGTCAGTGCAAGGAAATAGAATTCTTAACTCAAGCTCAGCTCATGGGGTTAAACATCTAAATCGTTGATTATATCATGCTAGGATTATTTGTGTAATGAATCTTTATTACATTATGTTGTAAGTGAAATTATATTAAATTTTGATATAATGTGGATATAAAAAATCATTTCATTTTTAATTCTCATGTCAACATTAGGATCATTTTATGGTTTAATTTCACACAACCATTCTAATCAAAATAGTATATTCATGAAGATTAGTAAAAGTAAATTACTTAACAATTTTTTAATAATTCATTAAATTTTATTATCAATTAGTTAATAATTATGTATTTAAATTTATATTACCATATTTTCCACTATTTTATACATAAAAAATTTATGTATATGTTTTCCTGAGAAGTAGCCTTAATTTTTATCTTCGATTAGAAATATGTTTTCTTCAAAAAAACATATATTCTAAAAATGATTTAAAAATTATTTAAACCATTAAATATGTTTTTTAATGTAATTAACGCCCATTTTTACTCTTTAAAGAATTATTTTGAAGTAATATTTTTATACTTACCATAACAATGCCCATTTGGATTTTTCTAAAAAGGGAAAAAAACTTTATTTTAATATGTATGACATGAGTAGGATTTATAGAATATAAGAACACTCATTTTTTTAGTATTCAACTACTTATTTCAAAGGATATTTTAAATCAAAATAATTTTGAAAAAAAAATTGTATTTTTTTATTAATTTTTTCTGAAGAAATAGATTCTAAAACAATTATGAATAAAAAGAATATTTTCTTTAAAAAATTATTATATATATATATTTGACCATGTATTTATTCATCAATAAAATTTATTTATTCATAACCCAATGAGTATTTTTTTTTGATACCATCCTTAAACTTCATCTAGATGGTCTATTCACACTTTGTCAAAGGAAATTTTTGACATTCACTTACTTTATTCAGTTTTTTCATTTAAATTATCATTAATTATTCAATATCTTATATAAATGAAATTTCCTCAAAATATAAATATTATTTATCCTGGATTCATGTTTTCATAAACCATATACCATTTTACATAGGTTATTTAAATTGTAAAATATTAATTAACATTAGAAATATTGATAAATGTTTTTCCTTTACTTGACAGAAATCATGGATAAAGGTCATTGATTATGTATTAAATTGATTATTATGTATATATGAAATTATTTGGACTGGTACGACATGGTTTGTGAATAGTTTAATGTTATCCGATTGATTTAATACAAATCACATGATTTAAATCAATTGGACAAATTGTAATAGTTTATACTATGTTTGTTGTCAACTGCATTGTGATAGGTTTTAATGGTAAAGGTACCACATACATGGGGAAAATACCATTAAATAATTTAAAATTTCCTTCATTCAGATTAAATTATCATTATCTACAATATCTTTACTATAAAAAATATAAGGTGGCATTTCATTATCATTTTAGTTTTTAAATGTCTTGGTTTTCATTTATTTACCTTTCCATATTGATTATTCTTTATCATGTTATTAACGTGGAGTGTGTGTTTATTTATTTATATTTCCATATTTATTATTATTATAGATTTTTTATGGATTCCACTATACAAAATCTTTATTGAGTATTTCATTTAACATATATTATATTTCTGTTCTCTATGATATAAATTTGAGATCATTGAATTTGTTTTCAAGGATATAAATTTTTATCTTTGGTTTTGTATTATGATTTAATTTCTATTCCCAATGTAAAATGGGTATCATGTATGTATTTAGTTCTCTAAAAATAATAAACTAATAGGTTCTTTTGATTTAATTTTTTTTAATCATTCCAATGTAATAATTTAAGGCACCAAATTTTGGGTGCTTGGTTTTGGGTAACTATAGTGTATGTTGTAAATTATGTCACCATTTCAAATATAGACATTAAAGTAATTTTCCAAATATATAAATAAGAAATATACATGGTTATTGGTAGAATTATACTAAGAAATTGTTTTGAAAATTGTGACATGATTCACTTGTGATATGCTCAACTCCATGATTGATGGAAATGTGAGATACTCAACTACATGATAAATGACATGAAATGTAATCATTAACTATGTTAATATTTTAAAAAAATTATACAAATGATGAAATAGGTTATACAATATTGACATTATTCCATGTCTACAAGTAAACTAATAACATGTTCATATTCTTTTCATTTCATAAATATATGAAAAAATATATTTTATATTTGTATCCAATGGTACTAAATACCACATGGTAACATAGTGAAGCCATTGGATAATGATTCTATTTTGAAGAAACATTTTGTATCCAATAGAACATAACATGATAAAATCATATCTAATAAGAATTTTGGATGGGTGGATGACATTTTTCAAAAAAAACCATTCCCTAATACCTTATCGTACTTAAGTGAAAGTGGGAGATTATTTTATATAAACATCATTGAGGTGTTTTTTATATTATGATAAAACTAGATTATAGGATATGATACATATGAAGAGAAAATAATTGAATATGATATTTTTAATTTATAAAGAGGAATAGGATACCTATGCATCCCATGTGGAATTATACAATATGCCATAATAATTATTCATGTGGGATATAGAATTATTTCCACATCATTCCAACACAGTTTCCATTAGTGTTTAATACATTAAAAATATAGTAGCCATATGATGAACATCCATTGAGTCACATTAATGGTAAAATAAACCAAATATAACAAAATGGTGTATTTAAGTGACACTTAATGCGGCCAACTACTTATTAATTAATCAAAAACATTTTGACACAAATAAAAATTATGTCATACCTTCTACTGGTGATGGAGATGTTGAATAGTGTAGTAATCATCAGTTTCATGGAAATATTTCCTTCAAAAATAGTTCAAACAGTATGATGCTCATCCTTTCTCAAAATAGACACATGAACCCCTTTAGGATATGATAATTTTAATGTTAGTAAAATGGATCTAGAGCCACTTGTTACCACCCCCTAATCAGAGGAAATGAATTTTTTTATAGTTGGCGATCATCATAAAACAAACTTCACTACAGATAGAGGCCACTAATTACACACTATAGATAAACCATTATCTATTTATGATTTCATATTTAATTACTTGAAGATTGATATGATATTTTATTATTTTATTCACCACCAATGATCATTATATGATACCAAAAATGAAATCACATGTCACCTATTACATATTAAAAATGAAAAACTATAAATATATTTACATATTATTTATCACTAATAATATTTTTAGAATCACATTGATAATATAAATGAGATAATTTATTTTAAAATTGATATCATAATTTTATTTGAAATTGAAAATAAATAAAATTTTGTCATACATCTATGCATTAATATAAATAATAAAATTTTTATTTTCTTGTTTTGAATAAAAAATTCATTGCTCAAAGTATTTCCCTTTCACTATTCAACTACACCCCTGAAAAATGAAAATTTATCTAGGAATAAAAAATTCATCAATGATGTATTGTAATGTAAACATTAATAAAATTTGAATAAAACTATAACATAATATTCTATATTATATTATATTGAACTAAAAAAGTGAATTAATATCTGTTATATATAAAAAATTAAATATTTCTTTCACACTACATCATAGTCCTTCGTACTAAAGTTTGTACATACATGATATCATCTTTTTTTCATTACATGGAATACCTAAAAATAAAACCCAATAATATATGAAAACATATCATTACAAACCATAATCATTTTTCAACAAAAAAACTATTTAATTTTAATAATACATAAAACTAATATCTCTAACAACAATTCATCGTATTTGGGTACTATGTAACTAAATAATCATTCAATATAGGTAGAATATCTATATCTATTACAATTATGTTGGTCCATGAAATATATTAATTATATTACTATTCTCTCTATAGGTCCTATAATTCAATAAATCATCCATCCATCATAATGTAAACATCATGAAATTTGGTGTGATGTTATAAGAAAATATTAATATATATATAATGAACTATAATTCGAACATAAATTTTAGATATTTTTCTACCCATATCATTGTTTATGAGTTATCATTGATTTCATCATGACGTTTATCAATGATATTGGTTTCATAATTATTATTTCAGTGTATTTTTCTATAATCAACATAAAATTTCAACACACTCTACAATGATTATCAATTATAAGTCTTTATAATTTTATTTTAATTGAATTTTTGTAGTGCAGTTCATGACCTAACCAATTACTGTATACCCAAAGATTCTTTTAATAGATCTAGAAGAAAAATAAAATGAAAAAATATAATTAAGAAACATATAAAATGGAAAAAAATAATGTTGTAGAATTTAATAAACTTGTAATTATATGACTGATATAAGATATTAGTGGTATTAAAGTTACATGTATGATATAATGGATCAATAGGCTATAAAGGATGTATAGGATCCAATACATACCCTAAAGGATATGAATTTGGTGAATTAGAGTTCCAAATATCTTGAGCATAAAATCATAGAGATACGAAAAATGTGAAATTGAAGTGGCAGAAAAGTGGGTGAAATGATAAAAGGGAGTATGATCCATCATAAAATAAAAATATATATATCTACAAAACATGGACTATATGAAATGATGGAAAAAATAGTTTGGAACATCCATAATTCCATACATTTAATAGTTGGATGACTAAGTGTGTAATTTGGGATTTGTAATGGCATGTTTTTTATGGAATTGAGTGTGATGGTTTTTCCAAGTACTACTAGTTACACCCCTATGTAATGTCTCATGATTAACACCACTATTATTAGTAATCCAATAGAATATTTTATACAATATGGTTGTTCAAAAAAATATAAAAATGAATAATAAAATATAATTAAGGTTATTGTAATTTATAAATAATAATATTATTAAACACACAATAGAAACCAAAGCAAATAAGCACATGTCTTGTATTTTTCAACAATTATTATAAAATATATTCTTGGGTATTTACTAAATAGTATCATATTCTAATTTGTATTAAAATGTTAAATTTCTATAAATGAGCACTTATAGGTATAGATATACATGGAAAAATAAGCCTAGATAAATTATTATAGAAAAAATAATTGTAATCCCACACAATCAAAAAGAGGTGATAAACCATAAAAAAGTAATACCCATTAATGATGTTAATATATAAACATGTTATTCAGTTAAGATTAGTTTGGTATATTTTTTATTAGTTAATTGTAACACCCTAGGTAAATAAAGAATATGAAATTTTCACATTTATCCATATTTGTGAATAAAATATTAATATTACTTTAAAAGAGACTCTATGCTCGATGGCGTACCCAATACGCAACAACGAGTTTCTTGAGAATCTTACGTTGCACTCTAATAATAAAATAATATTATTTTAAATGGTAGTTAACGCCTAGCTGTTGTAATGGCGGGAATGAACAGAACTAACTAAAAAATGATTATATATGTTTTTAAAATATTTTAACTTTTTACAATAAATGTTAGAGGATTAAAAATGAGAATGAATCCAATTTTAAGCGTAAACATTCTAATATTCTTTAAAAGGTCAATTAACCGCCTTTTGACGGTGAACCTCTTTTAAATCCACTTTTTGAAAATTTTATGTGTTATATTTGACAAAATAAAATTCTTCTTTAGAATCGGGACATCAAAATTTACTTTATGTAAATTTTTGGTATTTTTTCGATAAAGTTCATTTTTAATGAATAGTGAAAATGTTGTATTTTAATTCAAAACCTCTTTTTAATCTAATTTATTTATATGATTAGATTATATTTTGAATTGGTTTTAAAGTGAAATTATAATATATTTTTACCATTTAATCTAATAGTGGTCGTTGGAATTAATTTCATCTTGAAATTGGACTTAAACTAGTGTCAATCTTTTGATACTTATTGTTTCATAAAAACACGTTATTTGCTCTAACAGCGGGAATTAATTATTAAATTAATTAATGTAACTTATATGTTTTAAATTTTTCGTAAAATAGACATCATTTTTGAATTCGGAATATCAAATATATCTTAGGGTGAATTTTTGGTATTTTTCTGGAAAACTTCAATTTTTTATGAATAGTGAAACCACTATGTGGTACTTAAAAAAACTGATTTTTCGTTTAAATGAAATTTTACCACCTCTGTGTTTCGAATTTCAAAAATCCGACATACATGGTTGTCAATAATAAGTAAAATGTGGTTCAATGGGATTAAAATATTTTTTTTGGTGAATAGTAACTTTTAAGTTTTAATCGCGATTAATGGTAATTAGTGTAGTTTAAGGTAAAAATAAAGTTTTAATAATATGAAATGACCTAGAAACATGTCCTACCCTCATTGGATGAGTCATGGACGACCAAGAAAATCCATGGGTCAACTTGGGGACCCCATGGAGCCACTTCGGTTGAAAATGACATAAATACCTTTTTATTTAAAGTTAAAATTAAAATGTCACAAACATGTGTTGTTTTAATAAAACAATTTTTACATTAGTTTATATAAGTCATATCTTTGACTATAAATATTCATTAGAAAGATAAAAAGATTTCCTACATCATGATATTTTTTTTATAATTTTTAGACATTAAATTAATTAATTTATCTATGACACCGTGATGATGCAGTGATTACCTCATAAATAAACGATTTAAATAAAATGAGAAAATACGGTGAAATATAAGTCTTTCACTTGTCACAAACCTATTTTATGGGTGTATTTCAAAACCTGATCACCTTATCCTCTAAATATTTCTTTTTGGGACCTTTTAAATCCGAAAATCATTTTATAATACTGTAATATTTTATAACTTTTCAAGAGTGCCCCTCCTCTCCTCTTATAAAAGGCCCCCACCTCTACCACCTTACACACACCCCTCAATCCTTTGGCTCAGCCAAACCCTACCCATTTCATCTCTAAACATCCCTATATTCATCATTGAATCCTCACTTTGGGCATAATTATTTTCCAAGGAAGTCTTTGAGCTCAAATCAAAGAGAGTTACCTGATTTAAAGGTAACGTCTTCCCTTGTATTCTTTTGTTTTATTTTTCTTCTCCTAACCCCTAAACTCTATTTATTACTTTTTTTATGTAACAAAACCAGTATCTTAAATATAATAGGATGTTTTTATAAGAATTATTTGAGCTACACTTTCACACACCTCCGTCTAATGGTTAAAGAACATACTGTTTCTGTGGATGGCTAATTACTGCCTCACGAAACGATGATTGTTCAATATTATTTTAACACCTTAAAGGGTGGCCATTAAGATGTCACTATATTTATATATTATATATAATATTTTTATTTTTTCCTTAATCTTATTTATTTTTCATTTATGGCATACCTTTATGGCTTCCATTATGGGTAAACGCGATATCTTTAGTTTTAGGAAGTGCGGACTACCGCCCCCTCAAAGTGATTTGATTCGTTAATGGCATATGTGGGACGTATAAAGGATGGAATTAATGGTATTACATATGATATCCTACTGGAATTATAATATAACTTTATATCATTATTATTTAATTCCATTTAATACAAAAAAAAGAAATAGTAGTAGCATGCATGCATACGTACGGCTTACCGTCTCCATGAATGATAAATTTCATTTCTTATCTCCAAATGTTATGTACTATTATAAGTACATATATAATGGATATATATGTAATATATTACATATATGTTAGGGATATCATTCTGGAATTATAATATATATATCTCTCATTTTGTTTTAATTCCATTAATATGACAAAAAATGAAAGTAGCGCTCATGCGTACGTACAGCCTACCGTCTCCATGAACGGTGCTTTTAATTTTTTATCTCCAAATGATATGGAATAGTATAAAATTAATATATACTGGATATATATGATATTTAAAACATCACTACTATTCTGGATATGATGTACCTATAACTACATGGAAAATTCTTTTCTAACAAGTTCGATTTTTACTCATGTACCGAACATCGACAAAAACGTCTGATATGAACTCACTTTATTAACCAATTATTATAACCTTATAATATGTGATATTAACTGAATAATAATCTTTAAATTTGGTCCTTAAGAAATTATTAATTAACCAAATTTTATTATTCAGGAGATTAAAGAATGATCGAGTCATGTCGGACACGAGGTAAGGGATCATACCCCTTTCTTTCTTTTTAAGTACACTCTTTTAGGTCATTTCTTTTTAAGCTCATCTTTATTATGATTGGGGTGTTATTTTATATTAATAATACTGTAATTTTTATTTTCATATGATGAGAGACCCTATTTTCTCTCATCAATCCATTTTGTATGTTTTGAGTGGTGCCGTTAGGCTGTCGAATTTTCGTAAGAGATCTAACCTCTTTTTTTCTTTTTAAGTACTCTCCTTTATGTCACTTCTTTTAAGCTTCTCTTTGTTATGTTGGGGGATGTTATTTTATATTACTATTTCTATAAATTTTATTTTAATATGATTAGAGACCCTATTTTATCTCATCAATCCATTTTTGGATGTTTTAAGTGGCGTCGTTAGGCTGCCGAGTTTTCATAAGGGATTTTTTTATCTCACTTTTAGTCCCGTGAGATTTATGCTACATTTGCCACCATTTCCTTTGATTGGTATATTTACTGCCCATTATTATACTATTTCGTAATATAATTTCATTTATGGGTATTTACATATTCATTGTATGACCCTTCTTCAATGGGGTGTACGTTTCGAAAGTTACCCAAGTCGGTAAGGGAACCTTTCACCCTCCTCTTTTAAAAGATTTATTTTGTTATGTCTTTTAATTCACATACTATTATGTTGGGATATGTTCTTATATATCCTTATTGATGTAAATTTTATTTCCAAGTGATTATATGCCCTTTTTATCTCTCATCAACTCATTTTCTGAATTTTGTTGTGACGTCGTTAGGCTGTCGAATTTTACCAAGGGAACTTTTTAACCCAATTTCGATTTCTTTGGGTTCAACATATAGTTATTGAATATGTAATCCTTTTAATATGTGTGAATGACCTTTTATTGTTTTACACTTAATATCCACTTATATTGGGTGTATTTATATTTTTCACACATAATTTTGAAATTGATTTATCCTTAATTTAAGGACACCTTCTTTATAAGGGATTTCATCACATTTTACATTTCTATTGAGACTTCATTTTTGGTTATGCAACAATTCACTCTTATATGGTGTATATACTGTCCTTTGGATTATTATATCATGAATCCATTTATTCTCAGGATATAATAATGTTCTGATTAAATGTTATTCCTCAATTATTGTATTCAAGTGTCTCTAGTTTTGGTAAAAACCCTTTAACCAAAATATCGCTTTAAATGTTTTAATGATTTGTTCTTATTAATATCCATGTTTTCAACATGGTTTTAAGGATTTATTTATATGGATATTAATGGTTTAAAATGTTAAAAGCTTCAATGTGGTATGGGAATCTTTGATTCAAAAATCTTTTTATTAAATGTTTTAAATGGTTTTGAAAATGGTTTTTTTTAATGGATTCATTATTTCAATATCCTAAAATGATATACTGTGATTGAAATGTGGAAATGTTATGTTTCCTTTATTCATGTTTTATGTGATACTTTTATGTTATAGTTCTTGGGAATTGTTATGAAAACGGTTGGTTCCGTGATAAACTCAAGGCGGGTGAGCCCGACATAGCTCTCCAATGCATTGGGTAACACGAAGGAGTTAAACGTTAAGGTTTCTCCAAAGAGATTTTTGGGATATACTGTGATGGGTATTCCAAACATAACCAAGAGGTTTAATCCCTACGTAATAATGTTATGAATGCCTCAAATTACCTTTATTCCTTATGATTTCTATGATTCATTCATGATTTGATGAGGTATGTTAAAGTGATTATGTTTTATGAGTAAAGTATGATTTCATACATGGACTAATGTTTTCATTTCGTACTTTTATATCCCTTACTGAGCTTTTTATGCTCATCCCAAGTTTTTGAAATGTTTTTCACAGGTCAAGGGAAAGGTACATGATGTGATGATAGGGTCAAGGAAGTGTCATGAAAGAATCCATGTTTTGTTTTAAATATGTTTCTGTCGATGGGAAAAAAAGGAATACTATCTTTTATGTAACCACTTTGTTTAAATGGGGAATGTAATTCATGATTTATGATCTAATTATCTAAAACTATAAACCTGAAAATATCCTCAATGTGAATTATTCATTTAATTAAATATTAAGTAAGGTTTAAGGCCGGGGCCTTATAGTTGGTATCAAAGGTCGGTTTAGATAACTTTAGAGGTTAGGGTATTCTCTAGGCGTAAGTGACATTACCATAATGGTTAGGATTTCAGAAAGAGTCCTAGTTTTTGATAAAGTGAATGAGTAAGTATACCTTAGTGTTTATCTTCCTCATTAGTACATGATGGTTTTTCTGATACACTCACACTGACATTTCTATTTTTAGTGAATAGATGGATCTAGCAAGCACCAAAGTGACAATAGGTTTGAAGGGAACTGTGGTGGTTCTCTGATTAAGAGACTGGATGAAATGGGGGATTCAATGAGGAAACTCATGTTTGTTCTAAACCAACTATCAAGGAGTCATGATCAACCACTTGTACCTTGGTATGTTTTGTAATGCATCATGTATGAGATGACCAATCGATGTGGAAGTTCAGGTAATAATTATAAAGGTAACCATTAGGGTTTATATGATCCTTACTTTTGAGGTAATTATGGGTTATTATATATTATGATGGAAAACGAAAGGCATGAGATAAACTTGATTTTAAAATATGTTATGATTTTTTTTGATGATTTTATCTCGTTTTGGGGAATGTTTTAAGAATTATATAGTTTTGGAAAAAGGACAACACGCAGACCGTGTGACAACCCGTCGTGTCGGACAAAGCTGCAGGAATCGAACCCACAACCAAAGTGCGACTTGTATTTATCGCCTACCACTGGACTACGTGAAGTCCCTGGTTAGTTTGACTAATTATATTTAGTTAGATGATTTTAGGAATCAAGAGTAAGTTTATTTTGGGTTATCTATGGAAATGATTAACCTATCATCGAGAATATGTGATTAGGTTAATTACTTTTCAATATGAGAATTTAAGAGCAACTGATGTTATTTGGAGATAAAAGTTAATTTGTACCTTGTAAGACTATGTGATTAAATCCTTCAAATATTTGTGTTTCAATCTTAGTTTGGTTTATTTTGAAGAATTTTATGGACAATTGTTTATCGAATGGTCTTCGTTGAACTTTGGGTTTTTTTGGAAAAATATTGGAGATTAAGAATAGATTTTCTTTTTATAAAGGATTATACTTTTGTGGATTATCTGTTCTCATACTAACAATTTTGGTTTTGGATTTTGTCTAAAGACATGGGAAATATATAGTTCTCTTTTTTGGATTATGTGATTCTCAAGAAGTTGATTATAGTACTCTTAATGCGAACAAGTCTTCCTAAATACTCGTCTTTTGGAGAAAATATGAGTTTGGTTAAGGAATCTAGTAAAATTTGAAAGTCTACGTGATAAGTAAGTATGTTTCATTATGATTTAGTTAAGCTCAAAAAATAAATTCCTCAATGAAGAGTAACTTAAAACAAAAATGTTGTCTGTTAACTTTTCCTACTGGGGAATCGAATACCATTTAACTCATCACAAGTTTGTGATTTTCTTATGGTTAACTTTCTCCTAGACATGTTTACTTTCACTCTCCATAAGAACATGAACCTTTGTTTTTTTCCTCCATGTCCATATTTTCATACTTGGAATCCTAGTATGGGTTAACTCAGGTGACCTTTGTACTTCTCTTTCTTTATTTTAAAGTGATTTTTTTACTGACTCGTGTTCCGATGTGGGATTTTCAATGAAGTTTCCAAGCCCAATTTTAAAATTGAGAGGATGCAATTCCCAAAAGGGGGGAAGGATGTAACACCCCAGGTAAATAAAGAATATGGAATTTTCACATTTATCTATATTTATGAATAAAATATTAATATTACTTTAAATGGGACGCTATGCTCGATGGCGTACCCAATACGCAACAATGATTTTCTTGGGAATCTTACGTTGCACTCTAATAATAAAATAATATTATTTTAAATGGTAGTTAACACCTAGTTGTTGTAATGGAGGGAATGAACAGAACTAACTAAAAAATGATTATATATGTTTGTAAAATATTTTTACTTTTTACAATAAATTTTAGAGGAATAAAAATGCGAATGAATCCAATTTTAAGCGTAAACATTCTAATATTCTTTAAAAGGTCGATTAACCGCCTTTTGAGGGCGAACCTCTTTTAAATCCAATTTTTGAAAATTTTATTTGTTATATTTGACAAAATAAAATTATTCTTTATAATCAGGACATCAAAATTTACTTTATGTAAATTTTTTGTGTTTTTTCGATAAAGTTCATTTTTTAATGAATAGTGAAAAATGTTGTATTTTAATTCAAATATCTTTTTAATATAATTTATTTATATTATTATATTATCTTTTGAATTGGTTTTAAAGTGAAATTAGAATATATTTTTACCATTTAATCCAATAGTGGTCGTTGGAATTAATTTCATCTTGAAATTGGACTTAAACTAGTGTCAATCTTTTGATAATTATTGTTTCATAAAAACACGCTATTTGCTCTGACAGTGGGAATTAATTATTAAATTAATTAATGTAACTTATATGTTTTGAATTTAGTAAAATATACATCATTTTTGAATTTGGAATATCAAATATAGCTTAGGGTGAATTTTTGGTATTTTTCTGGAAAACTTCAATTTTTGATGAATAGTGAAACCACTAAGTGGTACTTAAAAAAACTGATTTTTCGTTTAAATAAAATTTTACCACCTCTGTGTTTTGAATTTCAAAAATCCGACATACATGGTTGTCATTAAGAAATAAAATGTGGTTCAATGGGATTAAAATATTTTTTGGGTGAATAGTAACTTTTAAGTTTTAATCGCGATTAGTGGTAATTAGTGTAGTTTAAGGTAGAAATAATTTTTTAATAATATGAAATGACCTAGACACATGTCCTAAACTCATTGGATGAGTCATGGCCGACCAATAAAATCCATGGGTCAACTTGGGGACCCCATGGAGCCACTTTGGTTGGAAAATGACATAAATACCTTTTTATTTAAAGTTAAAATTAAAATGTCACAAACATGTGTTGTTTTACTAAAAAAAATTACATGGGGTTATATAAGTCATATCTTTAACTATAAATTTTCATTAGAAAGATAAAAATATTTAATACATCATGATATTTGTTTTATAATTTTTAGACATTAAATTAATTAATTTATTTATGACACCGTGATGATGCAGTGATTACCTCATAAATGAACGATTTAAATAAAATGAGAAGATATGGTGAAATATAATATTAAACTTGTCACAAACCTATTGGATGGGTGGATTTAGAAACCTTATCACCTTATACTCAAAATATATCCTTTTGGGACCTTTTAAATCCGAAAATCATTTTATAATAAAGTAATATTTTATAACTTTCCAAGAGTGCCCCTTCTCTCCCCTTATAAAAGGCCCCCACCTATAACACCTTACACACACCTCTCAAGCCTTTGGCTCGGCCAAACCCTACCCATTTTATCTCTCAACATCCCTCTCTTCATCATTGAAGCCTCAATTTTGGAATAAGCCTTTCCAAGTAAGCCTTTGAGCTCAAATCAAAGAGAGTTACCCGATTTAAAGGTAATGTCTTCCCTTGTGTTCTTTTGTTTTATTTTTCTTCTCCAAACCCCTAGACTCTTTTTATTGCTTTTTTTTGTAACAACAACAGTATCTTAAATATACTAGGATGATTTTATAAGAATTATTCTAGCTACACTTTCACACACCTCCTTCTAATGGTTAAATAACATACTGTTTCTGTGGATGGTGAATTACTGCCTCACGAACTGATGATTGTTCAATATTATTTTAACACCTTCAAAGGTGGCCATTAATATGTCACTATATTTATATATGATATATAATATGTTTTTGTTTTCCTTAATCTTTTTTATTTTTTATTTATAGCATACCTTGATGGTTTCCATTATGGGTAAACGCGATATCTTCATTTTAGGAAGTACGGACTATCGCCCCATCAAAGTGATTTGATTCGTTAATGCCATATGTGGGACGTATAAAGGATGGAATTAATGGTATTACATATGATATCCTACTATAATTATAATATACCTTTATATCATTATTATTTAATTCCATTGAATACAAAAAAAAAGAAATGAAAGTAGCGTTCATGCGTACGTACGGCTTACCGTCTCCATGAACAGTACATTTCATTTCTTATCTCCAAATGTTATGTACAATTATAAGTACATATATATAATGGATATATATGTAATATATTTTGTCTAAATTATGGATATAATTCTGGAATTATAATATATATATATATATATCTCATTTTGTTTTAATTCCATTAATATGACAAAAAATGAAAGTAGCGTTCATGCGTACGTACGGCCTACCGTCTCCATGAACGGTGCTTTTAATTTTTTATCTCCAAATGCTATGGAATAGTATAAAATGAATATATACTGGATATATATGATATTTAAAACATCACTACTATTCTGGATATGATGTACCTATAACTAAATGGAAAATTCTTTTCCAACAAGTTCGATTTTTACTCATGTACCGAACATCGAAAAAAATGTCTGATATGAACTCACTTTATTAACCAATTATTATAAACTTAAAATATGTGATATTAACTGAATAATAATCTTTAAAGTAGGTCCTTAAGAAATTATAAATTGAAGAAAATTTATTATTTAGGATATTAAAGAACGATCGAGTCATATCGGACACGAGGTAAGGGATCCTACCCCTCTCTTTCTTTTTAAGTACACTCTTTTATGTCATTCCTTTTAATCTCATCTTTCTTATGATTTGGGTGTTATTTTATATTACTAAAACTGTAATTTTTATGTTCATATGAAGAGAGACCCTATTTTCTCTCATCAATCCATTTTGGATGTTTTGAGTGGTGCCGTTAGGCTGCCGAATTTTTGTAAGAGATCTAACCTCTCTCTTTCTTTTTAAGTACTCTCCTTTATGTCACTTCTTTTAAGCTCATATTTGTTATGTTGGGGGAGGTTATTTTATATTACTATTTCTGTAAATTTTATTTTAATATTATGAGAGACCCTATTTTATCTCATCAATCCATTTTTGGAAGTTTTAAGTGGTGTCATTAGGCTGCCGAGTTTTCATAAGGGATTTTTTTATCTCACTTTTACTCCCATGAGATTTAAGCTACATTTTCCACCATTTCCTTTGAGTGGTGTATTTACTACCCATTATTATACTCTTTCGTAATATAATTTCATTTATGGGTATTTACATATTCATTGTATGACCCTTCTTCAATAGGGTGTACGTTTTGAAAGTTACCCAAGTCGGTAAGGGAACATTTCACCCTCCTCTTTTAAAAGACTTCTTTTGTTATGTCTTTTAATTAGCATACTATTATGTTGGGATATGTTATTATATATCCTTATTGATGTAAATTTTATGTCCTAGTGATGATATACCCTTTTTATCTCTCATCAACTCATTTTCTGAATTTTGAAGTGACACCATTAGGCTGTCGAATTTTACTAAGGGAACTTTTTAACCCAATTTCGATTTCTTTGGGTTCAACATGTATTTATTGAATATGTCATCCTTTGAATATGTGTGAATGACCTTTTATTGTTTTAAACTTAATATCCACTTATATTTGGTGTATTTATATTTGTCACACATAATTTTGAGACTGATTTATCCTTAATTTAAGGATACCTTCTTTATGAGGGATTTCATCACATTTTACATTTCTATTGAGACTTCATTGTTGTTATGAACCAATTCACTCGTATATGGTGTATATACTATCATTTGGATTATTATATCATGAATCCATTTATTCTCATGATATAATAAAGTTCTGATTAAATGTTATTCCTCAATTATTGTATTCAAGTGTCTCTAGTTTTGGTAAAAACCCTTTAACCAAAATATCGCTTTAAATGTTCTAATGATTTGTTCTTATTAATATCCATGTTTTAAAAATGGGTTTAAGGATTTATTTATATGGATATTAATAGTTTAAAATGTTAAAAGCTTCAAGGTGGTATGGGACACTTTGATTCAAAAATCTCTTATTAAATGTTTTAAATGGTTTTGAAAATGGTTTTTTTTAATGGATTCATTCTTTCAATATCCTAAAATGTTATACTGTGATTGAAATGTGGAAATTTTATTTTTCCTTTATGCATGTTTTATGTGATACTTTTATGTTATGGTTCTTGGGAATTGTTATGAAAATGGGGGTTCCGTGATAAACTAAGGGCGGGTGAGCCTGATATATCTCTCCAATGCATTGGGTAACGCGTAGGAGTTAAACGTTAAGGTTTCTCCGAAGAGATTTAGGGGATATACTGTGATAGGTATTCTAAATGTAAGAAAGAGGGTTACTCCCTACGTAAGAATGTTATGAATGCCTCAAGTTACCTTTATGCCTTATGATTTCTATGATTTATTCATAATTTGATGAGGTATGTTAAAGTGATTATGTTTTATGAGAAAAGTATGATTTCATACATGGACTAATATTTTCATTTCATACTTTTATATCCCTTACTGAGCTTTTTATGCTCATCCCAAGTTTTTGAAATGTTTTTCACAGGTCAAGGGAAAGGTACATGATGTGATGATAGGGTCAAGGAAGTTTCATGAAAGAATCCATGTTTTGTTTTAAATATGTTTCCGTAGATGGGAAAAAATGAATACTATCTTTTATGTACCCACTTTGTTTAAATGTGGAATGTAATTCATGATTTATGATCTAATTCTCTAAAACTCTAAACCTGAAAGGATCCTCAATGTGAATTATTCATTTAATTCAATATTAAGTAAGGTTTAAGGCCGGGGACTTATATTAATAATAGTTATTGACAATTTAGGTATGTTTATTTCAGTTCAAGGTTGTTTTATTTTTTATATATACTCCATATATTAATTATTCATTTATTTTAACAAACATATTCCATATTTTATTAACATTTTGGTATACTCAAATTTATTCATGTATTATTTTATACGTTTAGTTATATATTGAAAAATTCTTCTATATTATACCTAATGTGCATCAATGAAAATTAGTTATCATTGGTTAGATCAATTTCAACCAGTTATGTTTTGATCTGTTTAATTTATTTCTAGTCTAGTTATCTTTAACATGGATTATTTCTATGAAATTTTATCATATAGATTTATTTTATTTATATTTTGGTTTGGTCATTCATGTAATTTTTTTAATATCACATATTAGTTTGGTTATTTGGTTCAATTTTAATTTTTTATATCATTTTTTATTTTTTTCATTTAATTATTAATTTAATTGGAAAAATTCTCATTTGATCATTTTTTAATATTGTTTTTTTATTCAATTATTTACTATGACATTTATTGATTTATGATTTCTTTTCATTTGGTCATTTATTCATTTGGTTGTTGTTCTGTTAATTGTCCATATGTATGTTTGGTTTCCATTTTCACCTATGGTCCTTTTTTTGTTAGGTTTTTTTTTCAATTTTTGGATTTATAGTTTTATATGATTCATTTGTTCATTTTTTAATTTGGTTATTTGAAAATTTCTTCAGTTTTTGTATGTTTATTTTTCCATTTTGGAGTTAGGTAATTCAGTTGTTTTTGAACTGGATCATCTGGCCGATTTTTAAATTGGATATTTTTTAATTTGATTCTATTTTTTCTTTTTTCTTTTTATCATATAGAAATTAGATCATCTGGTAATTTGGTTTTTAGTCATTTGGACAGCTGGTTGTTTTTGGTTACGAATATTCATCAGTTTTTAGTTTCTCAGTTACTCATTTATATCATTTATTCTTTTGGTTATTTGGTCATTCATTCATTTTTTTCATTAGGAAATTTTATCATTTTAAATTTTTTATTTATTTTTTCACCTGTATATTTTCTAATATATCAATTTTTGTTTTGTCATTTTTTTCATTTGGTAATTGGACTATATGTGATTTAACTTTTTGATACTATTAGAAAGGTTCGTTTTTTTATTTTTCTAGTATGTTATTTATGAATTTTAATATTAATTCATTTGGTTGTTTTTTTTATTTTTTTATTGGGCTCTTCTTTCAATCAGATTCAATCATTTTAATTAATTTTGTGTTATGTTTTATTGTAATTTGTATATTTGGTTCATTTTTCGGTTTTTCATATGATATAATTTTGATTAGGTCATTTCATCGTTTGTATCCTTTTTCTTACATTTGGGCTAGGTTATTTATTT
This sequence comes from Viscum album, assembly GCA_963277665.1. Taxonomy (NCBI): domain Eukaryota; kingdom Viridiplantae; phylum Streptophyta; class Magnoliopsida; order Santalales; family Viscaceae; genus Viscum; species Viscum album. The sequence goes on along the minus strand of OY728131.1, from coordinate 1,098,765,447 downwards.
TTTTTAGGTTAGATCATTATGTAATTCTTGGTTTTTCCTTCATTTAGCACATTTTTTCATATTTTCTGGTTTATTCACCTGGTATAATTATATTTGATTTTTTGGTTCATTGTAGGATTTATTATATTTTCATTTTTGTGAAAACTATTTAAATGATTTTTGCATTCATTTATTTGGTTCATTCAGAATAGTTGGACCATTTTAGATCATTTGAAATGGGATAGAATCACTTGTTTATTTGGTATAAATTTCTATTGGGTGATTTATTTTACATTTGGGATAAGTACATTTGGTTTAATCAATTCCATCCTAATATGAACACAATATTACCAAATTGAAGAGACATAAATCAAATAAAATTTAAATTAAACGAATAAAATTTAAATAAATTAATCAAAATTGAAGGGAATGTATGAAAATATATTTAAATTAATCAAAAAATAAAAAAATTTAATTCAAACATACACTTAAAAATTGAAACCATTTTTCAAAATGTTCCACATAAAATACTAACTAAAATGAAAAAAAATCTAATTTTAATATAACCATAATCAAAGAGCCTAGGTCAACCTAAATTTAATGAATAGAGACCACAAATAATTAATTCTATATATTACTGACCACCATATTAGATTCATATTTAACATTGAAAATAATAGAATTCATGTAATTTTATATAACTTATTGGCCATGTACAATGTGAGTAGTTTTGGTGTCAATTGTTTTGTAACCGGTATAACAAATATATATTTTTTAGACTTTATTAATGAAAAATATTTCATGATTCCCATGTTCACTCATATATAAATGTTTTCTCTCAACATACTCAAAAATATATTGATCATCAATATCTAGGACGTGACTCATGTTAATATGATTAAATTCATATTCATCAGTATGTTTTCCCTATTAGGTTAATCAACAAAACCAGTTTCCCTTTATTATATTGACTCAATAATGGGTGTAATAATCTAATACTAGTATTATGAAAAACCCCCATAATAAGTTGCATTTTTATATCAATTATTTATATATATATATATATAACTAAAATAATTGTATTACATTACAAATTATGTAGCACAATCAAAATTGTGTTCTATTATTACATTAATTGTTATAAAAATCTTGTAACCAATAATCCGTAGTTATTTTCATTCATGAGATTCATTATTGGGAATAAAAAGAAACTCTTTTAATTATTTATAGATATCATTAAATAAAAAATTCAATACATAAAATATATATTTATATTTAAATGAATAATTATTATTATTATTATTCTCAATTAATGGTCATATATTCAATTTCAACAATGAAGAAAACACTCTTCATGTAATGTCTATCAACTTCTAGAATGTAATGAAAGGATCATTATATATATAATTTTTTCTTGGTACCTAGGTAAAAAGGATAACAAATATTGTGATATTTATATAATAACATAATATAATATATCATTTACATTTCCAAATTACATACATGATGAAATCCTAAAACAAGCCATAGTTAAATGTGATCCTGAAATTTTCAATATATTTCCCTACAATTATCAATGTTCCTAGTGTATATAAATGAAACATTCATCCAAATAATGGTATTGATTAATTATTAGGGTTAGTTTTCATATACTAGGAATCTTAATTTAACAATTTTCTTTTTGAATCATTGGAAAAAATCTTCAAAATACTTCAAAAAAATAATATCTCTACATACATACATGTTTATAGTGGAACATATGGGATTATTCAGGATATTAACATAATACAATGTTACATACTTGATTAATTTCAGTTGGATAAATCATATGAAAAACAATGGGTACCATATTTTTTTATTTTAGATCAAAATGGATAGTTAAGTGAAACTTTTAGTTAAAAGAAGACAATGTAAAAAAAATTGAATAGAACATAATTAATTGTTCCTCTTATTAATTTTTTTTTGAAGGTGTCACATGGTTTGACATGTAGATAACGTATATTTTTAAATATTGAATAATCAAACCACTATCCCTGTTACATTATAAGATAATTAATTATTTATTACTATTGGAATTTATTCATCAATATGAATTTGATAGTTATATGTTTTAAGAAGTTTCAACTTTACATATATTTTGATGACCCATTTTTATAAGTTTCATGAATGACAATTAAAATACATACAAAGCTATGGTACTTCCCAAATAGTTTTATATTGAGTTTCCTTCACATTATAAGTTCATGGATGATTTCATGTATTTTGACTGATTAAATTAGGTTGTAGTTCTGGTTTGATCCCATAATCCACCATGTCCTGAAAATATCAAAAATATTCCTTTTTCTTTGCATTAATATTTAGAAGTATTAAAAAAAGTGACTCATTTTTTTCTCAATGGAAATTATGTCTACATATTGATTCAATAAATTCATTAACCCTTCGGTAAAATACAATAAGATTGTTTTCTTCATCAAAATGTAATTGGACTTAGTGGGAAAATTATTATGCATTCATGATTTCATTTTTCCTTCCTTTAATGATTAACTAAAAATATTCAATACATTATGAACATTAATTATAGATATATTCCCTGGTGGACTACAAGTCTCAATTTGTTTTTAATGTTGTTGATGGGTTTTAATGTATAATTAACATAATGGTAATAATTATTGATGACCCATAAAACTGAAACTGTAAATATATTTATGCCTTCACGATCATGTATTCTTTATATGACCATAAAATGATACCTTACCCATCATGAACCATAATTAAACCTTTGAATAGAATAGGAAATATTTTATCATCCATATAAGATGTATATTTATATAAATTGTTTCCATTAATGTATTATCAAATATTTTCAAACCCACATTCCAAATTATATTCAACTAATTAATTAATAGTTTCATGTAAAATCTATATGAGTTTTATAATTTTGATGTCTAGACATTATTAAATTGGTGAATGTAAATTTTTTCATATAAATAAATAGTGGAATGTTATATATGGGAATTAAAATTATAATAGTGCTATATGATGTTTTAATCTAACCAAATAGATTAAAATGATATAATAATAACAAAAATACATTACACACCTCATCTCTAAAATCAAGATATCATGCATCAATATTTTTATATGCTAATAGATTAGTTGGATATACCAACTTCACATTATACATAATTATCTAGGAATAATTCAAAGACATAATTCTATATATTTCGTTAGAACTGAAAATATTTTTATGCCTTTGAATTGATGAAATTTTCAAAATGGATTAATATGGAACATCTACTATGGTTTCTAATATATTTTTCTTCAATAAAAATATATAATATTATTCCTAGTCATTCAGTACATTGGTTCCCACACAAATAAGGCTATACTATTTTTTATCAGGCTTGAATTATATTATTTAAAAATTCTAGATGATCAATTCACTAATATTCCATGTAATTATTTTATAAAATATTAGGATCCTAAATAATTTATTTCTTGAAAAAATCATGATGATAATATATTCATGTATTATATATTTCATAAATTATTTTCTTATGATAGGGTCACATTAAAATTAATAAAATTTAATATTTATGAAATTAAAAATATAGTAGATTACTTACATCATCCATTAATTATTTCACACTCCTATGGTTATAATATTCATTAATTTTTATTTTGTTATTTAATTGGAAAAAAATATTTCTCATGTAAAGGAATAATAAGAAATTATATATATGTCTATTTCTCTATTACACTCCATTCATTTCAACAAATATAATTCTAAAATTTCTTTTTTCATTAAAATTTAATGAAAAATAGAAAATTTTATATTAATGACATATTTGGATATATAGAATCATACATCATTAAAAAAAAATAAAGGTCTTACAACATAAAAATAATAATATAAGTATATGATTCTTTAATTTATTCGAATATAATTTTTTAAATATCAAAAATCCATCTTGGTTTAAAAATTTGTTGATATCTTATCAATTTCATACATCTACCTTCAATCCATTATTATATTTTTTATTCAAATCCACATAATTGACAAAAAATTTATAATTCATGACTATGATGATTCTTTAGAATAAATATTAATGCAATATAATAATTAAAACACTAAATAAATTTTCTTTTATCATATAAAAATTTATTAAATAAGTACATTATTCCCCGCAACATAAAAATTTCCATATTTTATATATATATGTCTTTATTCAATATTATTTTTTAATTCATTGATAACATAATATAATATAACATGTATAGCCCAAATTACTAATAAGATAAAAAAATTATCACAACAATGACTCAAGATCCCAAGAGTCAGTGGTTATTTATTAACAATGGTAGAAATACATAGATTACAATACAAAACATAACACAATTTTTTTTCATAAGAATCTATATACGTGAATGATCATTACATTACATAAAAAATTTAAGGCATGTAATATGAATACATGAAACATTTAAAATTATATTTTTCCAATCCATAATCCGCATACGTAATATTTATGATAAATTAGAAACAATATTAAAGGGGTGAGCTCAGATGCGTAGTAAGGGTAAAAAATACAATAGAAGGTATCATATAGTAGCCTGAAATAAATAATATAAAATGAATAAATAAATTCTAAGAAAACTGGATTTTTTTTCATAATATACTTATGTTTTAAGTAACAACATATAAATTAATTGTCGAAAATAAATGATTTGATAATAGTAAAAGTAATAATGTTGGACTTTATACCCAAACATCATGGAATAATGAAAAATCTTCATATATAAATAGTTATGGATTAAAAAAATACAAAATCGTGCTTTTCACATGAAACCTACTAATACCATAACGGGTTATTACTATAGACCCCACCCATAGTATAATAATGACAATGAATCTATAAAATGAAGTATATGAGGAAACTATAAAAATAATGATTTTATGGAAGGATCCTCATATATAATCTGGGATAGGTAATCATTTGGAATCCATATAGAAATAAAGGGTATAAAAAATTTAAATATTTCATAATGGAATATAACAATATGGATATCTATGTTAATATCGTAAAATAAACGTAGAAACTATATGATAATCAAAAATTAAAGGATAACATTTCTATCAATAAAATGATAATGAAATTATCACATAATACAATTTCGTGTAATAGGAGGTTTGATAGGTTATAGTCATTGATTTATGTAGTTTCAAATGATAGGAGGCTGAATCAATGATTTAAAAATCAACCCTTGGCATGCATATCATGATATAGATTAAAAATTATAAAAATTATATATATAAATATAAAATTTAACACATAACCACAATAAGGAAATCAAATCCTTTATAATTTATCGTAAAGTGTTTTTGATTCACTGAATGCATGTCCCTAGGGAGTGTCAAACTGTAACACCCTGACCCCAGTTACCCAGAGTCGGTGCATTATTACATAACATTGGTATGATCACAAAAGATCATGTCTTGAATGACCGATTAGTTTAGTAGCCTTGGAATCACTGTATACATTCATAAATGTTACATTACATCATAAAGTGAAAATCTACAATAATATAATCTACATGGTCCACACTCATATCACCTTCAGACTATCCCTACAGGTCATTCATAAAATACATATTCACATCCTGGGAAAAATTAATACATTGAAAGGGGTGAGCTCTGATGCTCACTAAGGATAACAATATAGCAGAAACTTCCATAAATAAACATAAACATTTAAGGAAATGTATGACTAAAAAAAGAATTTTAAACTTGAAATTGAGCATAATATGGAAAAAAATAAAATGAAATAATGCAATTTACTTATTCAAATGGATATTCTACTAGTCGAATAATCACATGCAATATCAATAACCACTTTCATAATGATGTAATGAATAATGTCAGACTATCAAAACCACATAGCCAAGGCCTCGTGCCAAGACTAAAAATAAGATTTTGTCAAGGCCTCATGCCAAGACACTAGTTTTTCTTAGGAGACCTACCGATTCATTGAAGAGCTATATTGGTTTCCACCCGTCACTTACTATGTCCAATTCATTCCTCATATGAAAATTTTGAATCATAACATTAACATTCATTTTAAAACTAGCTTACGAAATGTCAATACTTTCTTCACAAACCATGAATGGTATAAAAATAGCACATCAAAAGTCAAACATAACTCATTCAATAAAATATGGAAGGTTGTATTGTAACATATTAACCTCAATCGAGAATAATGAAGGATATCGACATATATTAAAATAATCATCAAACTATTGAGATAAATATCCCACTTTTTCTTGAAAACATTTAAAAGTCACACTATTTGTCAAGAAGCCATTTAAAATAGATTTTTGAATTAAAGTGTATAATACCACTTTAAAACTTTTAAAAGTAATTTTGATTGGAAAACATTAATGTCCATATAAATAAATCCCTGGAACTGTTTTTTAAACATGGATATTAATGATAATGATTTAGAATAATAAATCTTTAAAACATTTTAAAATGATATTTTAGTTAGAGTTCCTAACCAAAATAGAGACACTTGAATACAAATAATTGAGGTAATAAAAACTTTTTAATATCATGAGAATATAGGGATTCATGATATACTATGTCAAAGTACATTATATACACCATATAAAAGTGATTTTTTGTATAACAATAAAGGAGTCTCAATGGAATGTAAATTGAGATGAAATATCTCATAAAGGACGTGTCCTTAGGTTAAGGATAAATCAAAGAAATAATTATGTGTGAAAAATATAAATAAACACAATATTACTGGATATTTAGTCTAAAATAGTCAAAGTACATTCACACATATTCTTGTAAAAACAACACCAATGAATTAGTTGTTTAACTAAATAAATGGAGATTGAGTTAAAATTACTGTTATCAAGTTCATATCGATGACTTGAGAATTTATCAATGGATTGATTATGTGTATCAAAATTATATCCATATAAAGGGAATTGGAAATAATGACATAAGAAAATGAATAGTGATTCCACACATATCTTGGACTAAAATAATCAATGAAATATGCGTAAAGTCGAATGGGTGGAAATTAAAATTTCAAATTCCCTTATCAATTTGGTAACTTACGAAGCATACACCCCATGAAAGATAGATCATACAATGATTATTTAAATATCCATAAATTAAAGTATATTACACAATGAATACAATCATGGGAAGTACACACACCACATGCAATAAATAAGTGGTGACCAATGGAAATCTCACGGAATTAAAAGTGAGATAAGAAACCCCTTACTTTGAAATTTTTCCTTGGTCAAGGGTAGGTTAGCCTCCTTTATAATGGTGAAATAATTGTTATTGAATTATACAAGCATTATATACATTAATATGATATCATATATGATTTTTTAACATTGCTTTGTTAATAATATCTTAGTGTTATCGTCGTTTTGGGTGTTAACTTACATGTTTTCTTTTATATGTTTTGTTACGTAAGTCTTGTTTGTTATGGGTAGGTTGTCTATTATTCATATAAAGAATTATATCAAGTCCTTAAACATTATTTTTAGTTATCAAATGAGAATTAGACTTGAATATATACAATGGGGAATGAATCTCATCGCGTTCATGGAGACGGTAGTCCGTACGTACGCACGAGTGATAATATCATTATTTTGATATTAAAATAATATATAATTGGATGTTATATCATATATACATAATAATTATAATGTTATATTTATTATTTACATGAATTACACATCATTATTATACATATCCAAATAATAATGTATTGAATAACAATTACACCAAGACGTGGAGACGGTAGGCCGTACGTACGCACATATGGTGACATGTCATTAAAAGGATGGATAGAATACTGAATATGGTTGTACCATATTTATAATAACATCACAGTATATAGAATATACTAGAGGTATTTTTTTATAATGGAAATAACAAAGAAAGAAGAAGTTGAAGAAGAAAGTAACTTGAAAGATGGTGATGAAAACATTACCTCTTCTTCATGTTCTTCCTATTGATTTGATCAAAAGATCCCCATAGGTTGGATTCCTGATCAAAATAGGGCCTATAGGTTAAAGTGAGAGAATTTTAGAGAATAATTGGTCAGGTTTTGGTGGAACCAAAAGGATTTTATGGTGTGAAGAATTTGTAAGAAGTGGGGTCCTTTTATAAAGGGGAGGAGGCGCTCTTTAGGAAAAACATAAAGTATTATTTTATAATAAATTCATATTCGGTTTATAATGGCTCCAATGTAGATTATTAAAAGTATAAGGTAGTGATGGGTCTAAATCCTTTCCACCAATAGATTTTAGATAGTTTTGGGTCATTATATTAACCTTATCTTTTAGTTTTAACTCTTAGTTAATTAGTTTGACATTTACCATGTAACTTTGTATTTTATATTATATATTTAATAAACTTACTATATACATCTAATAGACCCTCAAGTGTTCCATAAATGATAAACCTATCATTATATAAGTCCATTGGCCGAACCTTATATTTTTATGAATAGAATATCAATTAATAATATAATATTTGTTTTGAAAACTCATTTTTGTCAATTTTGACACTAGTCAATAATTTATTTATTTTAAAGTCTTAACAACATTATTAATTCGAATAAAATTCATTTAAGAAATCCTAAAATGTAATAATAACCAATAAAATTCGTGTATGGCATCAAAATTTCAAATTATATTTATTTTAACTTTTATAATACTAATTATTTGATTCTTTCATTAATAAGAAAAATATTGCATCATTAATGTGTCATAAATAAATTTAATTATTCAATGTCTAAAAATTATAAATAAAATACCATTATATAATAAATCTTTTTATATTTCTAATGAATATTTATAGTCAAAAATATAACATATATAACCTTATGTAAAAATTGTTTTTCTAAAAGATATATGCTTATATCATTTTTGTATTTACATGAACTTAATTAATATAAAGTGTAATTATCACTTACATGTGGATCCATGGGGTCCCAAAATCGACAAAAATATGCCCATGGTCGGACATGTATCAACAAATAGGGTTAGGAAATGTTTTAGGGTAATTTATTATTATTAGAATATTATTGTTTACCCTTATTTACCGAATTTACCCTTTAACTATGGTAAATAAAATATTTACCGAAGTAATTATTCAAAATTTCTAAAAATAAAAGTTACCTATTTACAAAATATGAACATCCAGTTCCCAAATAAGGAATCCATTTTTCTAAATTCAAAACACAGAAGTGGTAGAAATTAATTTAAAATTAATTCTCATTTTTAAAACAAAACAGTGTGTTTTTAAGAGATAATAACTATCAAAAGATTGACACCAGTTTATGTCTGGTTTAAATGGGAAATTATTTCCAATGAAAAAAATTGTTTTAAATTTTATAAATATATTCTAAATATACTTCAAAACAACTCAAATTCATAATTTATCACTATTAATTATTTCAATTAAAAAAGTTGTTTTTAATTAAAATTTATTAACTTTCACTATTCATCAAAACATGAAAGTTTTTAGAAAAATACCAAATTTTCACCCTAGAATAATTTTGATATTCTGAATCAAAAATGAAATCCATTTTGAAAGATAAAATTTATAAAAATTCAAAAAGTGGGTATTACTATTCATAACGGCTAGTTTGATTGGTCACAGTGTGTTAGAATCTCAAAGTTGTGTACAATGCAATTTATTGCATTGTTCAAAGAGAAGTGTATCGTCTAAGATTGGGGTGATACATTCTCACCTCCTTCATATAATTTCATCCTCGAAATTATTAAAATTGGTCTTCATAATATAAGGGAAAGTCCCACATCGAAAAAAGAGTCAATAAAACTATCACTTTAAAAGGAAGAAAGAGAAGTAAAAAGGTATCCTAATATAACCTATACTAGGATTCCATGTAGAAAAACATGGATATGGATGATAAACTAAGTGTCAAGTTCTGATGTAGAGGGATATAAAACATGACCAGGAAAAAGTTCATAATAAGAAAACCACAAACTTTTGATGGGACAAACGGTCATTAGTTTCCCAATAGGAAAATTAAACGAACAACTTTTTTTTATTTAAGTTACATTACATAAAGATGAGAAATTCATTTCTGATATTGACTAAGAAAATAAAGATATCTACTTACTTTTTAAGTAGTGTTTCATTTTTTAATAAATTTTCACCACTAACTCATTTTTTAAACGATGAGTATTCCAGAAGACATGGTCACACTGGAAGATCTAGAATAAGATTCTATAGAATCACATGATCCACGAAGGATAAACAATATATTTTCCTCATCTTTAGAGATTAATCAAAACCAAAACGGTTAGTACAAGATCTGATGATCCCCCAAAAGGATATTCCTTTAGAGAAAGAAACACTAATCTTAATTTTTAAAATCAATACCCCAAAATTAAATAAATACCATTCAATAAAAAATTGTCCTTAAAATCCTTCAATATAATCCAAACTAATATTAAAACCCAAAACATAGAAGAATTTTTTTATGTAGTCTTCCATGTTAAATTGTATCTCCAAATGACATCAACTACTCTTAAAGTCACATACTTAAAATTAATTAACCTAATCACATACTCTCTATTATAGGTTAATCATTTCCATAAATAACCCAAATGACTATAAATCCACAATAAAAACGTAGATAAAAATCCACCATTACTCCTTAAATGAAACCCCATAGTATTCTATTTTCCTTGGGCATATAGAGTTCCCAAAAAAGCGAACATCTTCTAAATAACATTTATCACATAATCACCAAATCATTTTCCTATACCAAGGGTATTCATTTGATAAGACATAAGAACCCAAATAAACTTATTATTGATCAATAAAATCATTTAACTAAAAATAATTAGTCACACTAACCGGGGACTTCACGTAGTCCGGTGATAGGCGATAAATCCTAATCGCACTATGGTTGTGGGTTCGATTCCCATAGCTCTGTCTGATCCGATGGGTTGTCACATGGTCTACGTGTTGTCCTTTTTCAAAAAATATATTTTATAACATTACCAAAATGAGATAAATTCCTCAAAATAACCATAACATAATTTAACCAGAAATGTTATCTCATACCTATCATTTTCATCCCAAAATATAATAACTTGTAATTGCCTCAAACCCAATGATCATATAAACCAAATGGTTATTTATAACTATATCCACAATGGAAAAGATAAGACTTCCTCAAATATCATTTTCACAAGGAAAACTACGGGGTTATAAATACAAGAGAAAATTATTCCAAAGTAATCCCATCAACAAGGAGCACTAATACTTTTAAACATTTCTCCAACCATTTATTTCCACATAGCTTCTTCTTTGACCAAGAAAATATCCTATAGAATAGGGCATTCACTCGGGTAATGGTCAGGTCCCCTACATTTATGGAAAATGACTGTAAATGGATTCACGGGAACATTTTTATTTTCTTCTATAGTACTCTTCGTTTTTCCTCAGAAATTATTCACTTCATGTCCTTCTTTCCCGCATGTAAATCATTTCTTTGTTCTGTTGACACACTTTCTTGGGTGTCTCCTTCCATATTTCCAGCATGATGGAAATTTAGGATTCTTTTCTCCATGTTCTCCACTACTGTATCTCTTATCATTCATCACCTTTCTCTTCTTTGTTGAGTCTGAGAGTTGGTTAGTATATATGTTATTGATCATATTTTTGGAAAACTGATTTTTCATGAACACAGTATCTTTTACACCTATTAGCATTCCATTTTTTTCCTCATTTCCACAACCATTCCCACCTTTTACATCATTCTCAAAGTTACTATGACTTCCTTGGACTCTAACCATTAACTAAAACCAGAAAGAATTTTGTGAGTAACAGTAGTCATAAAATCATTTAGAGAATATCATGACACAATATTCTCAATTTGAAACTCCTTAAGATTAAGCAAGGTCATTAATTCTCATATTATATTAAAATACATCAAATTGGTTTGTAAAGAAAATGTAAATTATTTTAAGCATATACCCCGGAAGTGTCGTAACCAAGAGTGCAGCAAGGCATGTTGTCATGCACCAGTTCTCATTCGAGTCTAGCTCAAAGTAGTGTTTTCAGGTTTTACCTCTAGGTACATCTGTGTCATAGCCGCCTCTACCTGCTCGTATCTAGAAAGGGATTTATTGCTCGGAAAACACACAAAATCTTCTAAATACCAAAATTCTAAGAAAATCTTCTATAATAATCCTCAATGTCTATCTTATGAATATGTGCTCTAATCAGAGTTTATCTAAATCTAGTTTCCAAGGTTTGTACTAAACATCCTCTAATACCAAATGTAACACCCCGACCCTAGTTACCCAGAGTCGGTGCATTATTACATAACATTGGAATGATCACAAAAGATCATGTCTCGAAATAAAGATTTGTTTAGTAGCCTTGGAATCACTAGATACATTCATAAATGTTATATTACATCATAATGTGAAAAACTACAATAATATAGTCTCCATGGTCCACACACATATCCCCTTCAGACTATCCCTATAGGTCATTCATAAAATACTTCTTCACATCCTGGGAAAAATTAAAACATTGAAATGGGTGAGCTCAGATGCTCAATAAGGATAACAATATAGCAGAAACATTCATAAATAAACATAAACATTTAAGGTAATGTATAACTAAAAAAAGCCATTTAAACTTGAACATGAGCATAATATGGAAAAAATAAAATGAAATAATTCCATTTACTTATTCACATGGATATTCTACTAGTCAAATAATTACATTCAATATCAATAACCACTTTCATAATGATGGAATGCATAATTCCATACTATCATAACCACGTAGCTAAGGCCTCGTGCCAAGACTACAAATAAGATTTTGTCAAGGCCTCATTCCAAGACATTATTTTGTCTCATGAGACCTACCGATGCATTGAGGAGCTATAGTGGGCTCCACCCATCACTTACTAAGTCCAATACATTCCTCATATGAAAAGTTTGAAACATAACATAAACATTCATATTAAAACTAGCATACGAAATGTCAATATTTTATCCACAAACCATGAATGGTATAAAAATATCACATCCACAGTCAAACATAACTCATTCAATAAAATATGGAAGGTTTTATTGGAACATATTAACCTCAATCGAGAATAATGAATGATATCGACATATATTAAAATAATCATCAAAATATGGAGATAAATATCCCCCTTTTTCTTGAAAACATTTAAAAGTCACACTATTTGGGAAGAAGCCATTTAAAACAGATTTTTGAATCAATGTGTCCCATACCAATTTAAAAATTTTAAAAGAAATTTTGATTAGAAAACTTTAATGTCCATATAATAAATCCCTGAAACCATTTTTAAAACATGGACATTAATGAGAAATATTTAGAATAATAAATCTTTAAAACATTTTAAAATGATATTTTAGTTAGAGTTCCTAAAAAAAAGAGAGACACTTGAATACAAATAATTGAGGTAATAAAAACATTTTAATATCATGAGAATATATTTATTCATGATATACTATGTCAATGTACATTATATACACCATATAAAAGTAATTTCATGTATAACAACAATGGTGTCTCAATAGAATGTAAATTTAGATGAAATATCTCATAAAGGCCATATCCTTAGGTTAATGATAAATCAAAGACATAATTATGTGTGAAAAATATAAATAAAATCAATATGATTGGATATTCAATGTAAAACAATCAAAGGACATTCACACATATTCTTGTAAAAACAACACCAATGAATTAGATGTTTAACTCAATAAACGGAGATTGAGTTAAAATTACTCTTATCAAGTTCATATCGATGACTTGAGAATTTATCAAGGGAATTATTATGTGTATCAAAAGTATATCCACATAAAGGGGAGTGGAAATCATGATATAGGCAAATGAATCGTGATTCCACACATAATCTTGGAGTAAAATAATCAATGAAGTATGTGTAAAGTCGAATGAGTGGAAATTGAAATTTCAAATTCCCTTATTAATTTGGTAACTTACGAAACATACACCCCATGAAATATGGATCATAAAATGATGATTTTAATATTCATAAATTAAAGTATATTACACAATGAATACAATCATGGGCATCACACACACCACCTACAATAAAAAAGTGGTGAACAATGGAAATCTCATGGAATTAAAAGTGAGATAAGAAATCCCTTACTTGGTACTTTTTCCTTGGTTGAGGTTAGGTTAGCCTCCTGTATAATGTTGAAATAATTGTTATTGAATTATACATGAATCATATACATTAATATTATATCATATATAATCTTTTAACATTGCTTTGGTAATAATATCTTAGTGTTATCGTCGTTTAGGGTGTTAACTTACTCGTTTTCTTTTATATGTTTTGTTACATAAGTCATGTTTGTTAAGGGTAGGTGGTTTCACCCAAATTTACCCTACTGGTAAAAGCGGTTGTTTAAGTACAAGTAGGGATCGAATCCACAGGGACCGAAGAAGAAACCTTGAGACACACAAATTTGTTGATGGATTGGCTATGAAGTGGCTAACTTTGAGGTTGATTTTAATTGTTGAACTAATGATATAATTTAAATAACAGATAAGGAAAATTAATTGAACTAAACAATTATTGATTATGGGTTGATCTTAGGGTTTCGCTTGGGATGGATTGGATAAATTTCTTTTCTTAAAAATTTCATGTCATTAATTGAAGATGTATCCAAACAACAAGATAATTCTCCCAAATCATTCACCAATTTAATCCCTACACAATTCCAAGGCCAATCACCAATTCACTTTGAGGATCACTTTAATGATCACTCAAAGGAAATATATCATACTATCACTCAAAATGTGTCATCGTTAAAGTTGGAAAAGATGAGAAAGAATGTAACTCATCAAATGGAAATCCTAAAATAATGAATAGATTTAAATATTAAGTACATGAAATAACATTCAATCCCTTACCTTGCTACTCCTTTGGATCAACCCTTAAGAGGTTATCCCTCCATTGATGCTATTATACCAATGGAACCAGGATGTATACTTATGGAGGCGGAATTGAAGAAGAATAAAATTATTAAAAGAACGAACACTCCATCGTTGTGTGATTGAAACCACAAGTGCTGGGGTGAATAATTTCACACCTTGATTCAACGGTATCAAAATGTGAAGAAAAGGAAAATAAAAAGTGAAGAAGAATAAGAAATTTTATTAAAATAATAAACGTGAAAGAAAAACATACATGGGAAAACTTGATGATGCGATTACAAATTGAAAGCAGGAAATTACAATTGAAAGGAAAATACAATGGATGAAAGAAAAACATGGATTCAAAGAAAAATGTTAGATGATTATTACATTCACCACCAAATCCTTATATAGGCATATTAGAAGCCTTATGTCCACCCCCAACAATTAAAAGAGTCAAAAGGAGGGTGAATAATCAAAAGGAAATTAACATTACAAAGTTGACCATAAAACCAGCAAGATTCATCCTCCATTTTTACGCATGCATTTGACACTTCATACGGAAGAACATGAAGGTGTCATAAATAGGAAATATCTTCTTGCATGTGTCTTCTAGAAGCTCTCAAAATTTCAGGTGATTTGGTTTAGCCGATTTGGAGTTATGTTCAAAATGGTGGGCTGTTTTTATGAGCATTCTGCTATGCCCACCATTTTAATTCTAAACTTTATCCCCTTGTATCTCATTGAAATATTCTGAATTAGCTCTGAACACAGTTGAATAAAATGATCCTTATATTTTTCTATTTCTACTGTAAAAATTTGAGCTTCATTGGGCTTGTTTTGTTGGCCCCACCTTTGTTTGATGGGCCTTAGGCCCATTATGCTTTCTCCAGCAACTTTCTGCATTCAGGCGCAAAAATATCCATCTTCCCTTGGGATTCATCCATCGGACCTAAAAGATAAAATGTTCCAAACAAAGTGATAAATCATATCCCAAAATATCAAATTCATAAAATGAATATAATTCTGTCCAAAAATAGATGAATGATTGGGCCCAAATTTGCATTTTAAACATGAATTGCATTTAAGATGAGAAATGAAGTTCTATTTATGTAATGCACTAAAAACAATGTTTATGCACTTTGGAAAAATGAATATAAAGATATTAACAATGAATATTAGCCACTTTTAGTGACTAATCACACCCCCCAACTTGATTTTTTCTAGTCCCGAGCAAAATAAATTACAAATATGGAATTCAAATCCCCTTTTCCAAAAACATTTTAATACACATTGCTCGCCCAAAGACCTCACACCAAAAAAAATTATGAAACCCATAAAAATAATTTAAAACAAGCTAGGTCCATAAGCATATCCCAAGCCCAAGCTCATTCCTTTGTTCAAATGCATCGCCACATTTCAACCAATTCCAATTAAGCATGATAAAGTGTTGTGCATCATAAAAGATATGGGGCCCATTTTATTGTTTAAGGGGAAAAATGGACGTGCTAGGTGGAAATCACATTAAACCTTAAGATGAGTATCCATTTTTTTTTTAATTTTTTGATTTTTTTTTTATTTTATTTTTTTAACCACAATAGATATGAAAACATTAACTCTGGGTAAGACAACTATGGAGTCACGAACCCCAAGTGTCGGATGCCACACGTATTGTCAATTGCATGCTCTACAATAGAGATATAAAGCCAAACTCTGGGAAAGTAAACTATGGAGTCGCGATCCCCAAGTGCCGGATGCCACGCATTTGGATAGAACATTTCTCTATGTGGTCAAATTTTGTTTTTTTTTGTTTTTTTTTTGTTTTTTTTTTGTTTTTTTTTATACTCAAATTAAACTAAAAGTGACCCCAGAACCCTATGATATAATGAAAGGGACCCACGAACTCAAATTTACACCCATGATCCAGTAGACGTGTATTGTGGCATTTTTATTAAGAGGATGAAAATGTAAACTTTGAAAAATCACATCGGAAAATCACACTTTCCAAAAACTATGCTCATGAACTTAAACTTGCATTAAAATCAAAATCAAGGCATGCATAATTATTTGATATCCAATTTTAGAGTTTGCAATGTGTGTTATCATGTTCAAGGTTAATGGAATTTTTTTTCCATGCATGTTTTTATTCAAAAAATAAAAAAAAATCATTTTTTATCTCCCTCCAACATAGAATAACACTGTCCTCAGTGTTTAAAGGAAAAAAAGTTTGAAGGGGGTAGGAGAGGAGTTCAAAGAGTAAATTCAAAATGATAAACCTGGAACAAATTCACCTAGTTTTTGAAGTTGAAGTTCATGATGCTCCAGATTACTCCTTTGATCTCTTGGGGGATGTAGGCACCTCCTTGATTGAACATGTATCACCCAAAATAGTTCCTGAACCATAAAAATAAGAACAAATCAGACAAAACAAACAACACAACAATTTATTTAAAACCAAGTACAACATTTTTATGGTTTTCCCTATTTTTTTTAAAATCAAACTGATGATACATTGTCTTCTTTATATTTTCTTGGTAAGGTATTACTTGGGAATCACACCGCGTGACACGGATGAATACGGCGCTCCCATTTCATACCCATCAATACTCATAAAAGAAGACTAGGTTAAGAGTCTAATTTTTTTTAGCCTACAAAAAACATAAAAAAATAAAATAAACTGATGATACATTGTCTTCTTTATATTTTCAGGGTAAGGTATTACTCAGGGATCACACCGTGTGACACGGATGAATACGGTGCTCCCCTTTCATACCCATACTTACTCATAAAAGAACAACAGGTCAATAGTCTATTTTTTGATTTTTATATTTTTAAAATATCAAAATGATTTATTAATCCTATTTGAAAAATAAATATGATTCCAAAAATATTGGAAACATGAAAACCATGGGTTGCCTCTCGTGCAGTGCTTTTTTTAACATCGTTAGCTCGACTTGTACCCCCCAACTTATCTAATTCCAACTTTCGACATTTTAATTAACCCATATTTTTCCACTTCAATAAGATTGAGATTGATTATTTTTTTGAAACTTGTTTCATGTAAAATCCTATTTTCTACAATGATTGGTAAAATCCATGGAATATCTGAAATGGTTGATCGAGTTGAACTTATATTCTTTCCTAAGACATCAATGACCATTCCACAATTATTGGCTTATTTAGATGAATGAACTAAAACTGCAAGGTCTTTTTTATCACCTATGATGGAATTCTTGTCTGGGGAAGTAAGGATAATGATTTTGTGTTCTGGTCGATTGTAATTTCCTAATAAATATTGGCAATTTGAATGAAAGTCAGTTTCTTCTCCAAAAAATTTAAAAATAATTGGTTCCGTTTTAAAATATGATTCATCCCCAAAAGTGTCGAGTTGAATTTGAGGTGTGGGTATGGGCTCAATGTTTGGTATTTCTCCCAATTGATCAGTGATTTGTGTTTTTGAAAAATCATCAATGGAGAAATATTCAAGACTCTCCATCCACAATGTCAAGTTTCCCTCTTGTGAGTACAAAAAATCAGTTTCCTCTTGATTTAAGCACCCATCAACAATTCCTTGATTATATTCAACTATCCCAAATCCGATGGTTGGTTCTTCAATAAATTCATTTGAGTTTTGTGAGAGACAAGATTCTTGTATTAGTGATGAGGAAGAGACAACCTGAGTATGAATGGGTTCCACAACCATTTCAATGCTTTGTAGTTCTACTCTTAAAGATGAAACCTCTGAAATCATTTTATCCATTTTTTCACACAAATGTTCAAGAATTTTTTTTAGAATTAGGATTGATAGATGTTTGGACATCATGAACTTCATTATGTTTGATCTCTTCAATCATCCTCGAGAGGTATGGAAATTGATATTTTAAACAATCGTCATCCCATTGATTGTACATATCATCTAGTGTGGTGTATTCAATCATGGTTTGGTTAATGAAATTTTCTATGTGATTTGATTCAAAATATTGATTTTCTAGTTGATTATAGCATTGGTATACTAATGGGTATTGTTGAAGATAATCCATTGGAGTTGATTGAAAGTTGTTTTTGGGATTCATTGGACACGCAGAAATAGAAAGGGGAATAGAGAAGAGAAATTAGGGTGAGAATAGAGAATTTGGGGTGAGAAAAGAAGATGAGTGTCTAAGATACTTACTTGGGTCCCTGGAAACGGCGCCAAAATTTGGTTGCGCCCAAATATACCCTACTGGTAAAAGCGGTCGTTGAAGTACAAGTAGGGATCGAATCTACAGGGACCAAAGAAGAAACCTTGAGACACACAAATTTGTTGATGGATTGGCTATGAAGTGGCCAACTTTGAGGTAGATTTTAATTATTGAACTAATGATATAATTTAAATAACAGATAAGAAAAATGATGTGAACTAAACAATTATTGATGATGGTTTGATCTTAGGGTTTCTCTTGGGGAGGATTGGATAAATTTCTTTTCTTAAAAATTTCATGTCATTAATTGAAGATATATCCAAACAACAAGATAATACTCCCAAATCATTCACCAATTTAATCCCTACACAATTCCAAGGCCAATCACCAATTCACTTTGAGGATCACTTTAATGAGCACTCAAAGGAAATAGATCGTACTAGCACTCAAAATGTGTCATTGTTAAAGTTGGCAAAGATGAGAAAGAATTTAACTCATCAAATGGAAATCCTAAAATAACGAATAGATTTAAATATTAAGTACATGAAATAACATTCAATCCCTGACCTTGCTACTCCTTTGGATCAAACCTTAATAGGTTGTCCCTCCATTGATGTTATTACACCAATGGAAGCGGGATGTATACTTATGGGGGTGGAATTGAAGAATACGAAAATTATTAAAAGAATGAACACTCCACCGTTGTGTGATTGAAACCACAAGTGATGGTGTGAATAATTTCACACCTTGATTCAATGGTATCAACGTATGAAGAAAAGGAAAATAAAAAGTGAAGAAGAAGAAGAAATTTTATTAAAATAATAAACATGAAAGAAAAACTTACATGGGAAAACTTGAAAATGCAATTACAAATTGAAAGCAGGAAATTACAATTGAAAGAAAAATACAATGGATGAAAGAAAAACATGCATTCAAAGAAAAATGTTAGATGATTATTACATTAACCAACAGCTCCTTATATAGGCATATTAGGAGCCTTAGTTCCACCCCCAACAATAAATTCACCCCCCAACAATTAAGATAGTCAAAAAGAGGGTGAAGAATCAAAAGGAAATTAACGTTACAAAGTTGACCACAAAACCAGCCAGATTCATCCTCCATTTGGACGTGTACGTTTGACACTTCATACCGAAGAACCTGAAGGTTTCATAAATAAAAAATATCTTCTTCCATGTGTCTTATAGAATATCTCAAAATTTCAGGTGATTTGGTTTAGCCGTTTTGGAGTTATGTTTAAAATGTTGGGCTGTTTTTATGAGAATTCTGTTATCCCACCATTTTAATTCTAAACTTCAGCCCCTTGTATCTCATTGAAATATTCTGAATTAGCTCTGACCACAGTTGAATAAAATGATCCTTATATTTTTCTCTTTCTACTATAAAACTTTGAGCTTCATTGGTCTTGATTTGTGGGCCCCGCATTTGTTTGATGGGCCTTAGGCCCATTATGCTTTCTCCCGCAACTTTCTGCATTCAGGCGCAAAAATCTCCATCTTCCCTTGGGATTCATTCATCAGACCTAAAAGATAAAATGTTCCAAACAAAGTGATAAATCATATCCCAAAAATATAAAATTCAGAAAATGAATATAATGTTGTCTACAAACAGATGAATGATTGGGCCCAAATTTTCATTTTAAACATGAATTGCATTTAAGATGAGAAATGAAGTTCTATTTATGTAATGCACTAAAAACAATATTTATGGATTTTGAAACAATGAATATAAAGATATTAACAATGAATATTATCCACTTTTAGTGACTAATCAATAGGTTGTATCTTATTCATATATAGAATGATATCAAGTCCTTAAACATTATTTTTAGTCATCAAATGAGAATTATACTTGAATGGATATGATGGGGAATGAATCCCATAGCGTTCGTGGAGACGGTAGTCCGTACGTACGCACGAGCGATAATATCATTCTTTTGATATTAAAATAATATATATTTGGATGTTATATCATATATAAAGAATAATTATAATGATATATTTATTATTTAAATGAATTATACATCATTATTATACCCATCCAAATAATAATGTATTGAATAACAATTACATCACGACGTGGAGACGGTAGGCCGTACGTACGCAAGTATGGTGACATTTCATTAAAATATGAATAGAATAATGAATATGGTTGTACCATATTTATAATAACATCACATTATATATAAAATACTGGAGTTATTATTTTAGAATGGAAATAACAAAGAAAAAATAAGTTGAAGAAGAAAGGAACTTCAAAGAGGGTGGTGAAAACGTTACCTCTTCTTCGGGTTCTTTCTTTTGATTTGATCAAAAGGGATACTTAGGTTGTCTTTAGGAACAAACTAAGGCCTCTAGTTTGAATTAAGGGAATTTGAGAGAATAATTGAGTAGGGTTTGGCCAAACCAAAAGGCTTTGAATGTGTTAATAATTGGTTAGAAGTGGTTTCCTTTTACAATGGCGAGGAGGGGCTCTTTAGGAAAAACTAAAAGTATTATTTTATAATAAATTTATATTCAGTTTATAATGGCTCCAAAGTATATTATTCAAAGTCTAAATTGGGGATGGGTCGAAATAGTTTCAACCAGTAGATTTTAGATAGTTTTGGGTCATTATATTAACCTTATCTTATAGTTTTAACTCTTAGTTCATTAGTTTGACATTTACCATGTCACTTAGTATTTTTATATTATATAGGTAATAAACTCACTATATATGTCCAATATACCCCCAAGTGTTCCATTAATGATACACCTATCATGATATAAGTCCTTTGGCCGAACCTTAGATTTTTAAAAATATAATATCAATTAATAATATAATATTTGTTTTAAAAACTCATTTATGCCAATTTTGACACTATTCAATAATTTATTTTTGTTAAAGTCATATAAACATTATTAATTCGAATATAATTCATTTAAGCAATCCTAACATGTAATATTAACCAATAAAATTCATGTATGGCATCAAAAATTTCATATTATATTTATTTTAACTTTTATAATACTAATTATTTGATTCTTTCATTAATAAGAAAAATACTACATCATTATTGTGTCATAAATAAATTTAATTATTCAATGTCTAAAAATTATAAATAAAATACAATTATGTAGGAAATTTTTTTATCTTTATATTGAATATTTATAGTCAAAAATATAACATATATAACCCTATATAAAAATTGTTTTTCTAAAAGATATATGCTAATGTCATATTTGTATTTACTTTAACTTAATTAATATAAAGTTTCATTATCACTTACAAGTGGATCCATAGGGTCCCAAAATCGACTCAAAGATTCCCATGGTCGGACATGTATGAACCAATAGGGTTAGGATAGGTTTTAGGGTAATTTATATTTATTATAATATTATTTTTTTACCCTTATTTACCGGATTTAACCTTTAACCATGGTAAATAAAATATTTACCGAAATAATTATTCAAAATTTCTAAAAAAAAGTTGCCTATTTACACAATTTGTAAATCCTGATTCCCAATATGGAATCCATTTTTCTAAATTCAAAACACAGAAGTGGCAGAAATTAATTTAAAATTAATTTATGTTGTTAAAACCAAAAGGCCAGTTTTTAAGAGATAATAACTATCTAAAGATTGACACTTGTTTATGTCCGTTTTAAATGAAAAATTATGTCCAATGAAAAAAATTGTATTAAGTTGTAAAAATATATTCTAAATGTACTTTAAAACCACAAAAATTAATAATTTATCACTATTAATTATTTTTATTAAAATAGTTGTTTTTAATAAAAATTTAGTAATTTTCACTATTCATCAAAATATGAAAGTTTTCAGAAAAATACCAAAATTTCACCCTAGGATAATTTCGATATTACAAATAAAAAAATGAAGTCTATTTTGAAAGATAAAATTTATAAAATTTTAAAAAGTGGGTATTACTATTAATATCGGCTAGTTTGATTGGTCACAGTGTGTTAGAATCTCAAAGTTGTGTAAAATGCAAGCTATTGCATTATTCAAAGAGAAGAATACCGTGGAAGCTTGGGGTGTTACACAAACCAAGTTTGTAGTTAGGCCCACGTTTTGAGAACAGATTGAAGATCTATTTAATAAAAAATTGACTATTTTTTGTGTTATAAACATTAGGTAAATCTAAACCAAATGCTACAACCACATGAAGTTTCTAGATCTGAATTTTAGTTCAATGTAACTATTCTATATTTATATTAATTTTTTGTAGTTTTTCATATATATACATTTATCCCATCAGTTGATAATAATTTTGGAGCAATGTAATGAGCTATGGAAGTATTATTAAGAATATATAATTCTGATACATCATATATAATATGATACATAATTTATAAAAATGAATCATAATAACATTTCACATTGTACATAAAAGGAATTACAATATATTATCAAAATACAGGATAAAAAGTGAGCAACGGTAGTTAGCCTGGCATATAAATGACATAGGGACAGGATATTAATCTATAAGAATAACTATTATATAATTAAAAACATATTAAATTTTGTATAATATAAATAAATTATATGAATTTAAATATATGTTAAATAATTTTAAATTACATTACAAAAAATGATTTCAGTTAGAAAGAAATCATGATGATTGGGAATCATTAACTTGAA
The DNA here is from genome assembly GCA_963277665.1 of Viscum album. Taxonomy (NCBI): domain Eukaryota; kingdom Viridiplantae; phylum Streptophyta; class Magnoliopsida; order Santalales; family Viscaceae; genus Viscum; species Viscum album. The sequence goes on along the minus strand of OY728131.1, from coordinate 1,098,741,613 downwards.
ATTTATCTTCTTATATCTTTATAATAACATTATACACCATAAAAACATTATAATGAGATTCATTAAAATTAAAATAGGAGGAGGAACATGCTTTATAATTTTAGTGTCAAGAGGAATGGGTGGATTGTGGTTTATTTCAATCAAACATGGGGGAGATGTTTATTAATTGAAATAATTGGACATTGAATCTTGGTTTATAAATAATTTAAAATTGTTTGCATTCCCAAAATTTTATCCCAAGTAATTTGACATATAGAGGATTGAAATAATAGTATTATTGAGTAAGGAATAAAATAACATAATATATATTATTTCTTGTGGTGAAAAATTCTTTTTCTATTATTTTTACATAAAATTAAAAAATTGACATTATGTTTTTAAATAATCATTATCGATTTGAAATTTTAATTATAATGACCGTAAGGTGATTTATTCAAATGAATAACCATTTTTTGGTGGATAAATATTTTTTGTTAATAAATAAAGAATTTTAAGTTATTATTAGGCTATAATACATTTTATATATTCATATTGTATTTTAATTTTTACCCAAAATATTGGTCTATCTCAAAAATTTATAAAAAATTCACCTTTTAGTAAATTTGAACTGTAAATTCTAAATTAAAATTAATTTTTATGAATATTATTATCTATAAATGTGTAATTTAATTATTATATAAAATCATTCATGAGTTTCAAAATAATTTATTTGGATTTTAAATTTATTTGACCATTCTTATATTCATGTTGGGATGTATATATATACATATATTTAAATTATTAAATATCAATAAATATATAAATATTAATGAATATTAATTATATGATTTCCAAAATATTTTATGGTATTGAATTTATATTTTATTAATGATTTAATTTCATATTTTACTATTATCATATTTTTTATAAATAAAAAACATAATTTTCATTTCAACACAATTTTGTGGTTAAATTTTTATTTTATTTAATATAAAGTCGTGCACTAAGTTATACCACCTATAAATAATTATTATATTAATATTTACGGTGAAAATTAATTTCCGAACCAATTAGGTAAATTTTTACTCTTGGATTCTTCATTTTGTATTGTTTCATCTACTAATGTGGGATTCCACCAAGTAACATTCACCTGTTAAGTTGACAAATTCGATAAAACCATATCATTATTGTTAAGAATAAATGTAGTAACGTTATTTTATGAAATGTTTGCCTCAATATCTATTTACATGAATTTCAATACCTTCATTGAGTATAACACTTACATAATCATAATTAATTCATGGATGGGAGCCTACACATTGGAGATGGTGGGTGGTAAATCCCAATTATAGTCCACAACTCTAATTCTATACAAAATCATAAAATGGATAATATACAATTTTAATAAATTCCTCTTTTTACTAAACCATATTACCCATTTCCAAAGTTACAAATTCATGAAAGTACAATCTCATACATGATATTTGAAGTATGCCCTTTTATTATCAACGTAGAATTTCTATCTCCATTGCGCTTCCTTGATTATTACTCTAAATAGCTTATAACATCCCTATTGTTTATTAAAGATTTTATAGAACTTAAATATTCCCTTATAAAACATTATCGAAGATGGTAGACATTCAAAAAAATTCCCAATACAATAACTTGTATGGTTTGTTGGTGCCAAAATATGTAATGAAATAAAGGACGTGAAGAAGAAACCCATTCCAAGGGGCTGCCACATGAATACCATTTGCGGAGCCACTTAGCACAGCACCATTCATGGAGCCCCTCTGCACTGCTCCATTTGTAGTGCCGCATAGCATTGCGCCATTCGCCAAGCCCTGCAACACCGCAACCGACGTGAATTCGAAAGCCCCTCTATGGTCGACATAGATCAATGATATGGGAGGCTCCGCGATTACGATGTAATTGATTTGGAGATCCGCACTACAGAGGGAGCCAAACCAAACATTATGAACCTGTCGAACTTCATGGAGGCCTCTACGAGCACCGCACAGAGAATCTATAAGATCTTTACATTATTGAGGGGATGATAGTGGACTCTGGGGTTATGACGATCTTGATGCAATCCACGTCTGATCGTGGAGTGCCACGTTGCATCACTCCGAGATACATTTGCATCGCACCACCCCTCGCCTATAAATACCAGGCTCCCCTAGAACACAAAGAATGGATACTATGTCCTTTCTCCTTCCCTTCTCTCCAATCGTGTAGCACCATCAGCTCTGAAAACCTTGAGAAAAATGGGCTCTTTCAAGTACTCGATCATTGTAAAGTACCCTTCCCTTAGCTCAAAAACAACCCCTCTTCAAGCAAGGATTCCCTTCACAGAGCCCATAGGCCACCATAAAGGAAGGAAATCCTCAATGGGTATCATGTCCTTACAAATTACTCATGCTTTTAGAAGTACCCTCCATGAACATTTGATCCATATGATAAGGCATGGTCATTGTTCTTCGCAAATCACATTGCTTCTTAGTGATATACTTTGAAATTTACCCTTACTTCATGAAGTCCTACTCTGAGAAAGCCTTTCCACATCTCAAATCACCCTCCATGTGCTCTTATGCCTTATTCCTAGGCTATTCTACCCCACGTTATGAAGAACACTCCTTGGCGAAGCCTCTCCATTGCATAGAGCACTAGAGCTTCACAAACTCCCTTCCTATGAACCCTTTTTTTCACAAATACATCTCCCGTATGATACTCTTGGTTGGTAAAAAGTGATTTAAAGGTCCCTAGGGTGGGGATTTATGTTTCATTTCTTAGCCTTATGCTTCTTCACATACGCACACTAACAATTATTTCTTCTTCACATGGCCATGCTAACGTGGGCCCCTTAGTGGATGACTCCAAAATACCACCTTGCCATGTCATTTCTGGTGTCTTTACTTCACTAAGGGTAAAAGAGTTGATGTTATGTAAGTCCTAGGGGGAAGAGTGAAGCCACCTCATTCGAGCTACATGACATTAAACCACCAAGCGTCAGCATCCTCATCACATGATGTTAAACTATGGTCTCTCCCCAGGCAACACACGCGGGGTGCCCCATCTTAGAAATTTTCTATGCCCGCTCATCTCCACATAAGTGAGATATTCTTCACATGTAATGTGGTCCTCTTTGATGGAGCGGGGTATGTCAACAGGGAAGGGAAATAATCTTGGTGTAATCCCCTAGCTTTTATTGTGGGAGGCACCCTCCCTACTCCTCTTTTCCTCATTTGTTCCAAAGACCAGAGGAGATATGGGAAGACAGACCTTCGTTATCCCCTCCCTCTCCCTCTGAGCATTGTCACCATTAGTATCCCATCTTGGATTAAGTCCCAATATCCATCTCTCTAGGCTATTAACCAAGAATATTCCCCTGTTTCATCATTGGGCCACTAACCATGTGTTAGACCCATTACACTTCTCGTGGTTGCACCATCCACGATGTGATTGTTATGTATTTTCCACCTCATGTTTCTCACACCAAGATTGACTCAGGTGGACTTAGAGTAATCATTTACCATGGAACCCTTCTTGGGATTCCATAGACCGTCAGCCCAAATCCACTATCCTTAACTACGTGGACATTGATTCTTTCCACCTAGGTAGAGTATGTTGGAAGCCTCCCTGAGGTTCAAGCCCAACACCTTCTGGTTTCAACCCCTTCACGTTGGTAAACCATCTTCCCACATGAAATTAAATTGAATCCACCATACCGAAATTTGTGGACTTTGATCCTTGGCTCCTAGGCAGGGTACGTAGGAAGCCTCCCCAAGGTTCAAGCCCAACACCAACCTGTCCCAACCCTTTCATGTCGGTACACCTTTATCCTGCATAATGTTAAACTTCATTCATCATTCCTAACTATGTGTACTTTTATTATTTCCTTCTATGTAGGGTATGTAGGTAGCCTCCCCAATATTCTAACCCAAAACCTACTTCTCTGGAACCCTTGACGTCAATACAACATCATCACTCATGACATTAAATTTCATCCATCATCTTGAAAAATGTGGAATTTGACCCTTTTCTCCTAGGAAATGTACGTAGGCATCCTCCCTGAGCTTCAAGCCCAACACCCATTGGTCCCTACCACTTCACATTGGTTCACCCTCATCCTGCACGACATTAAACTATTTTCCCCCTTTTCCCACATGATGTTAAACTATACCCATTTGAAATAGGAGGGCTTAGATCCTTGTCTTCTATATAGGGTACATAGGAAGCCTCATAGAGGTACAACCCCAATGGTTTGTAAGCCATCGTGTTCCCCAGTCGGCTACAAGCCTTCGTGTTCCAAAATCGATGACAAGTCATTGTGTTCCTCAATCGATGGAAAGATGTTGTGTTCCCCATTCAACAGTAAGTCATTATGTCCCCTAATCGACGGAAATCCGTTGTGTTACCCAATCGATGGTAATCGGTTGGGATTCGCAATCAATAGTATGTTGTATTACTTATCAATCTACGGTCTGCCATTGTGATTCCCAATCGAAGGTAAGCCATGGGGACCCATTTGCTGGGGCCCATATATCTGGTCCATCCCAATGGTATCAGACTAACCCGAGATACTATCCAAGTGTAATCCCTAGTATATCATTGTGTCGATGTCCTTTATGTACACCTCAATTACATGACCCATCTTTAACTACATGGACATTGATTCCCTACAATAGGGATATGTTGGAAGACCCTCTATAATTCAATCCCATTACCCATGTCTCATCCCAATCCATCCCTCAAGCATATGCGTTTCGGGCATTTCATGACCTACCAAGGAGGATCCACTTCCTCTGGGTCCCATCCATGCATCCATCCTCATTGGCCGCCTCCTTAGGTTCCACATTGCCCCACCGAACTAAGTGGACCTGGATTTCCTATCACAGAGATATGTAGGAAGTCTCTTTGGGATCAACACCAACATCACCATCATCGTCAAGTCAGTTCCATTTCATTCTCCAACAACTCTCCATCATCCATCCTGATTCTTACCTTGTCTACCACATCCCTATGAGATCATGTCACCAATATTCTTGCTTCTTCTAGCTATAATCATGTAACTAACAACACATTAGTCCCTATATCTGCAATCCCTCTTGGGTTCCCACCCATCTGATCCAATCCCGTTAGTGTTCTGATCAGTCCGATATGTCTCTACTAGATGTTAAACTCAAAGAATACCCTTTATTAAACATGGGAATCTGAGTAAATCCTCAAATAAAAGCACATGGAATATAATTCCTCGCATTTAATGTGGGATTCATCAGGTTTTCATCCCCTCAAGAAGCCCTATCATAAGGGGAAAGAAACCCAGACGCCTCTGTGTTCCAGCATCCAGAAATCCCAACGATGTCCAACGTGACTACTCCTCTGACTATTGTTTGATTCCATGACTAGACCCCTTGGAATGTCCAGACTAGAGCAGCATAATTATCTAGCGTCCATGGAGACATGAAAATGGGAACAATTTCCCAAATAATGTCTTAAGTGTATGATGGGGACCTGGACTATGCAACTAGTTCCGTGGAGAAATACACTGATGGTGAAACCCACATCTCATCATCCTGTTTCGATCAAGTAGAAAATGTCCCTAAATATGAAATAGATTCCACCCACCTTTGGAAAGCAGGAATTTAGGGAAACTGTTAGGGCATCCTCTGAAATAGATAGATGTGCGCCCTGGTGAAAGCATCAAAAACAGAAATGGGGAACCCGAATTGATGTTCTTCTTAACAATTTTTATATTTGTATCATTCAAGACCTATATTGATTAGAGTGTCACTAAATCCATGTATTTAACACTAGGTACCTCCCAGAAAATAGTGGGCCTGGGGTGAAACTCACTTGAAATTGGGGTAGTTGAACGTTGGTCATCCCGATCTGCAATGTTGTCATCATAGATCCTTCTAACCAACCATAGATGACAGAATGACAATGGGGCACTGGACATCTCTTTCCATCTTTTAACAATAATGTTTAATCTCACTACTTTTTAGGACCCAAGATGTCATGATAGGAAACCAATCACAGCCCACCCACCGACATAGGGGCAGGGGAAATATCAACCTAGCGATCACGTGTGACCTTACCTACCACATGGTAGCCTCCATGCCCACGACAGCTGGGTAGCCATGTCAAATCTCCCCATATGAATTCATTCAGAGAAGGGTAATTAAAGACCTCATTCGATGATATGAGGAATAAATTATTATCCCAACCAAGGATATGGACCGACAAGACATAGAGGATTCGGCACCCTATCACCTTTGCCTCCCCCATGGGATGTGCAGGGAGCCAATGCTCCCCAAACTGACGTATAATTGTTTCAGGAGCCTCTCCCCAAAATTCTACGATGACTCCCTCCCCTATAAAAATGAGGTGAGGGACATCCAAGATAGCCAAGATGTAATCACATTCCAGGGCTCCCATGGAAGACTCCTACCAGGCCACATCTGCTCCACCACTCAGCCCCATGGGATAAAGAGAAATTGAGTCATGCACCTGCCCCACCGGCCCCAGTCCAGCTGACACGACGCTAGCATTGGGTGCAGGCTGAGGAGGACGTTAGCTGAGGGGCTTCAATATCAATGGCAACCATGGTCCATGCAACCGCTGACACATACCATCAGTCCCCAATTTTTGTCGAGTAGGGGCACTCGTACGTGCATCTCGGATCAAGGCCCTAACCACCTCACGGGTGGGCTGGATCGATTCTCATGGTCGGTTAAAAAGGTGGCATCCATTGAGGGCATACCCGAGACATTTACATCCAGTATGGAAGTCTTCCTTGTACCATCACCAATGATAGTGTGGGCCCTCCCTTCTCCCAATATTGATGTAGAGGTCCTCCCTATGCCTCCTTCAATCCAATTATAGTTCCTACCCATAGTAGTGACACTCAATACAGAAGCCTCTTCGGCATTCATGACCTCATGTATGGATATGTTCCTCCTGTCATAGGTCTCCGACATGAATCTTATACCCTTTCGGTCAACTGTCATTGTGGGGGTCTTCCCCATGTCCTTATTGCAATTGAAGAATGTTTTGCTCATCCTACCGATCGTTGAAGCATAAGATTTCCTCGCTTCATGGGCACCCAACATGGAGGTCAGTCCAGTGTTTGGCTCAACCAGTACGAGGATCCCCATCACATCGATGTTGTCGAAGGAAACAAGTGTGGTGTCTCTACCCATACACGCACCAACTCCAGCAGATGTCCTACCCACTCCATCACTTCATGTGGAAATTACCTATGTGCATCATCCAATGGACATAAGGGTCCTCCCTGTGTGTCCTTTTAAATCTATCGAGGTGCTCCTCACACCCCGACTTACCGAGGAGGAAGTACTCTCCACCCCATCATCTACTCGGTCGAAGGTCACCCTCAAGCCAAAAATATAACATTTCCTTAATATCTATCTTAGGGTAGGATGGCGGGTCACCGACACCATAAAAATTTCACTGAGAATAATTAGACCATGATTCGGCCAATCTGATTCTCATAAACTGAGGTGCAATGTGATTCCGTAATGGAACCCTCGCCTCGATCCTCTATGTCGAGGGCCGAGGCAAGAACGTGACATATCAGCCTCATCCTTTTAGAATGTGAATTCCATGAGATTCTAGCCTCCCTCTACAAACACATTTAGGAGGAGGAATATTTGGCCCCTTTCTAAGGTCAGGCCATGAAATCCTCTCTATCGTCAACATGGTCATTATCTACCTCAACTAGAGATCATGGAGTGTTAATTTGGGGGGCCATTAAAGGATGAACAACAATGGCCCACCATAAATTACTACATCCACTACACCAAAAACTATGGTCTCTATTATATCTTACAAAGATGTAGTGGCTCATTCGTCACATTCACTATAGGAAAGCCCTAGGTGCGGTGTCTTGTCAGCTCGTTCGATGTATTCTCCACCAGTCGCACTATCATCTTAGAGGTCTGCTTTAGTGACGTTGTTGGTCCCGCATCCACATCCAATTTATGAGTGGGGTAACCAAGGGACATATCCCGAGTTTGTGCCTAGGTTATTTTGGGAAATCCTTTCAGTAGATCATTTCCAAGAGATGTTCGTGCCTTCTAACATCAGCGTGTCATAATCTCCCACACAGGATGAAGCCGCGTGCTTTCTCCAAACCCTATGGGTGATTCGCTTTTGTCTCTATTATCATTGAGTGACTTGACCCATGATTCAGGAACACATAGAGGTCATTGGCCAGTAATTTCATATGGTTGACTAGGTTCCGCTCCATCTGGCCCAACACCCTAAGTGTCCTGTTCTCCACCGGTGTCTCCAGCAACGATGCGTTCCGAGTTTTAAAGTGCTCTACCGAATTATCAATGATGCTTCCATCCATGTTCAGGTCTGTGGTTAGGGGCAGTATGCTGCCCTCTATTTCAGTTATATTTGATGCCAGCCTGACATGCCAGGTGATATTTGAGGATATATCTCTTGTTAGAGTCACGGTTAACGGGGATGATCTATTAGAAGGGGAGAACGATCTAGATCTCCTTGATGAGAACTTGTCCCCTAGGGGAGGTCCACAATTATTGGATATTTTTAGAAGGGTTACTCACCAGCAGAGAAATATACTGGGTCTTCTCATTCCCACCGAGGCATTATTCCTCAACTGGAATCCCAATAAGGTAAAGAATCACCTTAGAGCTGTCAATCCTTTATGCCAGTTTAGATCAGTTTAGAAGGCATAAGATGATCCATAAAAGGCCACCTTACATCAATAGCTTGTGGGACACAAAAAAAGGTCGATGACCTATTTTATTAATGTGTCATCAAGCAGCGACCAGAACAAAGTGATCCTCAGCAGGGGAAGCATGGGTAGGAAAAAATCTCTCCTGGTGAATTGCCTCCAGGTGACCCAGACAATCATACCCTAGTAAACAGGATACAGGCGGAAACTTATCGCAAAAGGGCATGATATGTGTCACCAAATTCACCTGAGTTCTGTGATAATCCTCGGGAGCCAACCCAGGTCTCCCCAGCCCCTCTGTAGGTTATCCCACCAGCCACTACACGAGTTGTTGGGCCTGCTTATCATGTTGAAGAACATTCCAATGCACTAGTGGTCAGGGACCCCTATCTAGATAGGAATCCCCACCTATATGATCTGATGGCTACACATATTTCTCACCTCAAAGCGATGGAAACTCGATTGGTGGAAATCACGTCTTATAGCAAGCCATATCTGGCATGAGTCGATGATATTACAGCACCCCCAAGTTTCAGAAATCCCACCTTATCCCCCTTTAATGGGACGGGCCACAGGGTACTTTCTAAGATGAATACAAAGTCCCCCTTTATGGGTATAACCTTATTCGAATGGATCTCTAAGATGAAGATTTTACAGCCTTCAAGGCACCATAGGGTACTTTCTGATACCAGGTAATGCCCTTCGGTCTAAAAATGTTGGTTTCAACTATCATCATTCCATGTACCACATATTTAATCAGATACTCAGGACAATGGTGTAATGATGCATGGATGATCTGGTGGTCGAATCTTGCCAGCAGCAGGACGATATCAAAGACATTGGGAAAGTCTTCATCTTCCTCCGTTCTCACCACCTCAAGATGAACACATTGAAGTGTGACTTCAGTGACACCTCTAGGAAGATTATCAGCTTCATTTACATATATAGAGGCATCAAGATATACGAAAGAAGATTATGTACATGAGTTAGATGTATCCTATGAGAAACATTTGGGTACTACGAGGTTCCAAGGCCACATGGCCTACATATGTTTATTCATCATGAATCTGGATAGAAAGTGTAATACCTTTTATCAGCAGTTGAAGAAAAGAACTATGTATCATTGGGATGAGTAATGTAAGTCAACTTATGAGTAAATAAAGAAGTATATGTTGCAGCCTATGGTCTTAATGCCACTTGTCTCTGGAAAGTAGCTGGATCTTTTTGTGACCACCCTGAAACAATATCTTATTTCCCTTCTAGCCCAGATGAACAATGAGGAATTGGAGAAAAATATATACTATCACAATCACATGCTCATCAATACAGAGACCAGATACTCCCCTATCGAGAAGAGCTTCCTTGCACTAGTATTTGTAGTGTAGAAATTGTGACATTACATGCTGCACTATGAGGTATATCTAGTGTGTCAAGTAGATCCACTGAAATACATCATGAACCTCCCCATGTTGACTGGCCATCTAGCTCGATGGGCAGTAATCCTCCACAAGTTTAACAATAGTTTTGTACCCCATAAGGCTATTAAGTGGTAGGTAATGGAAGACATCCTTACCACCCATCTAGCCCTCGTGGACCAGTCTCTCAATATTGATTTTCCCAATGATCCAATCCTCTCGGTAGACCGATCCATTCTGTGTTGGAAAATGCATGTTGATGGCGCTTACTGAAGACCAACGAGAAGAATACTCAATAACCCTGCACTCAATAGAGTAAGCAAGGGTATCTTCTTCACCATGCCACTGCAATTGGTTCTTCCATATTCATTCCTACATTCTGAAGGCTTTACAAATAATAGGCATAGTATCGTGACCTCATTACATGCATTGATATGGACCTCATGATTGGTGTTTCCCACTTTCATGTGAACGGGGATTCTGAACAAGTCCTCAAAATGATCAAGGGTGACTATGTCATCAGGATGCCACAGCTCATACAACTATTGGAACATACCCTCTAGCTGATGACTGAGTTCCAGTATTTTCCAGAAGCTACCCATGTCCCTTGATCCCAAAATTGTTGAGCCGATCCCTTGGTCCTCCTAGCTACATCTCCTGGGGAGCCTGATCATGAAGATTTGACTATCCATGTGTCACATCGGAGTGTCATCACCCAGGATACTCCAGACAACGATGACAGCCCATAGGTATGCCACCTTACCACGAAATCCTCCATGTTAGGACCCTCAGGTCCTCCTAATCTTGTGCTGTAAGTGGATCTCAACTGGAGGACCCCCTTTATCGAGCACCTCTAACATGAGAGTCCCCTGACAGATCAAGACAAGCATGAGTGAATCTGACGTCGCACATTGTTGTTTACCTACAGAGTAATCCTGGTCTTGAGCAGATCCTCTACAAGCACAAGTTTGATTGGGTACTCCACTATTTCATTCAAGGAGTTGAGATTCCTTAGGGCTTCTAGGTGGTTCATGTCGGTTCATGTGGGGCTCATCAAACAGGGCTGAAGCTATCTCACTCAATCTGAAGGTTGGGGTTTTTTTGGCCCTCCATGATCTGTGACTGCATTGTGTTTCCCAAGAGGTTCCATGGAATCCAAATCCATGATAACATTGTGCATCTACTGCCAGAGACTCTCCACATGAGCAAGTACTCTTGGCCCTTCACGGTCGGGCGACCCGATGTTGTGGGACCAAATCCACCAGTGACAACTCACCAGTACAGGTTCATCCAGACCGCTACTGATTTTTTTTTTCAAGAGATAAGATGCAGTTCCACTCATGGAGGTCGAGACCCATTCTATCATCGAATATGTGATCTCCAACATCATCTACTAATTTTCAGTCCCTCACTCCATCCTCATCGAAAATGGAACCAACTTCCAGGATGCTGAGTTGAAGAAATTGTACGCCAATTACAACATCCGTTATAACCATACCTCCCTCTATCATGAAAACCCAAATAGGAAGATCGATGTGTTAAACAAAAAACTCTATAACATCTTTCATAAAATGGTTGGTCAAAACAAGAACTGCTGGCCAGACAATCTCTCCAATAACCTCTGGGCATATCCGAAAATGACTCTCAATTCCACAAAGGTGAAACCATATTACCAGGTCTATAGAACATAGGTCGTCATGGCTATCAAGATTCAATTGCCTTCATTACGCACAACTACTTATAATCATCAAGCACCAGATAAGGTAGCTGAAATTTTCCTGGCTGAATTGGAAGCCCTTGAGGATAACATGCTTCATACCTTACAAAATATTTAAATGCATCAGAACAAAATAGTTAGATCATTCCACAAGATACTTTGCCTCATATCTTTACTACAAGGTGACCAAGTTTTGGCCCTGAGAACAACAATGGTACATGGTAGAAAACCTCGGAATATGGATCCCTAATGATATTGACCTTACATCATTCACAAGGTTTACCCCAATGGTGCGTAATCCCTGATTACCATGGATAGAGAATATATAAATCATCCCAATATTTCCAAATTCCTCAAGTAATAATTTTCTAAATTACAATTGGTTCTACATAACCTTACACTATTACGTCTTGTATGATGCTAAACTGCTTTGTTGTCCTGCATGAAAATAAACTACAAGATGGTCAGAGCTCAAAAACCTTAAATTAATATCTCCTTGTATTCTTCGTCCTTCATGATGTAAATTGCACCTCAATAAATTTATATAGCTTGATTCCCATCGTCATGAGATATGTAGGAATGTTCACACACCTTGTCTTAGATTCCAACCCCCAAACTCTTTTCATTGACTATCCACCCTAGGCTTAGTTCTCTTGGAGGATCCCGCGTGGTCTAGCGTGGGCTTATTTGGTCCCACTCATGTCTAGATTGTGATGATCACACTATATTCTCATCCTCGTTCTTCTATCCCCCCATGTCATCACCACACGATGTTAAACTGCATGCCCTTTTAGAACTAGGTATGGCTTGATTCCCATCCAGATGGGATACATAAGAATGCCTAAATATCTCATCCATTGGACTAGCCCCAAACATCAGGACCTCCCCTTAGGTCGAAACACATGGTGTGGTGCTAGATTTTCCCCTCATTCGCGTCGAGTTCATTATAAACGCACCATGCATCCATCTCCCTAGATATATAAATCTATTTCATCACCCCGCATGACGTTAAACTGCACGGACACATTCTTTCTTAATAAAATACCTTTCATTGGGTCTTCATCATCTTTCACATTCAAAAGGACTCTTGTATAGGATGGATGCTAGGCTCTAGTGCTCTCCTACAATTTCAGGCCAATGTTCTCGAGGATATTGAACAACAAATTGATACAAGTCTCACATTGCAAACATGGTCAGCGATTGACACTCATTTGTTAATCCCATTCTAGGTCACAGGATGTGGATGCTATGTTTCAAATGCAATCAACAGTCATCCTTCATTGTTTCCACCACCCCCATATGTCCCAAGTATTGGGTGCACTGATTCATTTCATCTTGTTATCCCTTCAAACATTAGTCTTCCTCGGGAAAGAGTGTTAGTTTAGTTTCCGTACCCTTATATATTGGGGAGATCCATATCCCTTTCCATGTTTTCTAACCGAGAATTGTTCACTTGGGATTAAGTGATTTTCTAAGGAAATACATGCATAAAGGGTCATGTTTCTATGGTCCAAGCTCTATGACCTTATACTAAGATCACCATCATCCTCACTACAAGATGTTAAACTAATAACTGGTTGGGACATCCAATCTCAGGTCCCTCAGCCTTCTTGGGCCCTTGGTCCAGGTTCTCACCAAGGATTTTGTGGTGTGGTGTGGACTCTTTGTCCTTGTTCACGTCGGGTTATTTTTTCCATGCTGCATGCAACCCCTTGAGACAACCCTCCATCTTTTTCCTTGTTACAAGATGTTAAACTGCACAGGTCATGCTGTTCTTCACATGTCCCATCATTTTTCTTTCCTCCATCATTTGAATCTAAAATGAACCCTGAACAACATAGATGTTTGGACTAAGGGTTCTCCTACCATTTCGGGAAAACGTCCTCGAGGATATCGAGTGAATAATTGATGCAAGTACCATGTTGAGTATATGGTCAAGGCTTGATGCTCAATTGAATACCCTCATCCCAAGTCAAACAATACATATTCTATACTACGAACATGGTCAGTTGTTATCCTTGATCATTATTGTCATTTTGTGGTCTCCACAAAATAGGCATAGTGATTCATCCTTCTTATCCTTCTGTCCCGCACACATGAAATTAAACTGGACATCTACGGTCTGAGCTCTATGAACATAAACTAAGATCATTTTCGTCCTCACTACAAGACATAAAACATAATATAGACGGTGAATTTTTGTCTATGTCCTAACGTCATGTCCCTCGGACTTTTTGGGACACTGGTCAAAGTTCTCACATGGGATTGTATGGTGTGGTATGGGCTTATGTTCTCATTCATGTCGGATTACTCCCCATGCCGTACATATCCCTCGTTTAGATACTTTCTTGTATCTGTGTCCTTTATGCATGATGTAAAACTGCACATAATTCCCCAGAACTACATGTGGCTTGATTCCCTCCCTTATGGGATACGTTGGACCTCTTGAACATTTAGCTTTTGGGTCTATCCCCATTTCATAGAATCCTTTTTATCTTCCTGGTCCCTTGGATAGAGTTTCTTCAAGAGAGGGACATGAGGTGAAGTAAGGGATTATGTCCTCATTCACATTGGTTTTGTAACAACAATGCCAAGTACCTCTTCCTCCTCAGATCCCTTCATCCCATTGTTCCAAACTCATTTTTAGAGTCATATGCTCTTTTGTTTGGCCCCTCGACGCTGTTTAGAAGTTAACCATTGTGCCCAGGTGCACTCTGGTTTAGGACCTAGATTGTTGGTTTCTACATATAAATGTTACCACCGATCCTCATGATTAATGTTAACCTTTATTTGTGTCATGAACCAGGCTGGGTTGCCATTCGACTCGGCACCTAACCCGGTTTGTGACATGGCTTGAAGGGAGTTTCCGATCTCCACGGGCTGATACAAGTGCCCATTTATCAAATGAAACATGTGGGAACGGTTTACCCAAAATAAGATATATTAAACAACCAATAAGATAGATAAACTAAAACTGAAGATCTATCAACCAAACAAGCCCTTAAACTAAAAACAATCTTAAAGGTCTACAACTCGATCCAACAACTAAAAATAAATGACAACAACCGAAACTAAAACTCTGACTCAAACATCCCAACAAAAGACTATTCACATCAACACCACTCTTCATGTGAAGGCCAACTGCCACCTGAACCACCGTCGCTGAGTTCAACGCTTCGACCTAAAAGGGAAAAGAAATAGAAACTACATACACCCAAAGGTGTATGTAGGGTGTGAGCCAAAATCCCAGTAGGACGTCACCCAATAAAAGGTTTCATCCATAATTATTAAATTACAATACATTTGAAATTTTAATTAAATCAAGAAGTAAATGATTGAACAATTTTAATGAAAATGAGATTAAGGAAAACAGTTTCAAATGGAACAACTTAAAGTAAAACACACACACACACCCTTACTTTTTAAAAAAACCAATGTGTCACACTGATGAGCATAATGTAACCAATGAGCACCAAATATGGGAGAGGCCTTATGGTTGTTAGCTATCTTGGGTCCCTAGATCTTCGAGTCTCAGTGAAAAGTGGCTTAGAAGGCCACGACCCTCAGAAAATGTGTCTTAGAAGGCCACGACCCTCAGAAAAAAGAATATGTTTAGTTAGTGTTGTCATCGTCAGTCCTACTAGTGAAACGGGTCGAGTCCCCTCTAGAACATTATCCCACAAGTCTAGTCCACCATCATAGCTACTTGGGCTACCTGGTTTGTTTTCAAACAAGTTTCATGTTCCTGTCACATGTCACAATAATGAAAAAAATCCAAGCATGGAACTTACAAACGCAAAATCACAATTTTCACACCCAAACCTATTTTTAAAACCATACGCACACCAAAATCATTTCAAAACATAATCTTCATAGGTTACATACTCAATTAAACACTTTGCAAAATTTTAAAGACACTCATCACTAAACAAACCACCACTTATACACGTAAACACCATTTTAAAATAAGGCGCACACTAAATCATTTTTCAAACACGTTTCACACCATTTTCATAATTAAGTAAACCATAAAGAAATATATAAAGGAATAGTAAAAGGGCTTCACATGTCTTTCCACAAACTAAAGTAACCATTTATAAATTCAAATGCATTCAGACATCACACACACTCAAATAAAATTTTAAAGTGTGACCTCCACCACCCAAATAGTTTGGTGGAGAAACCATACGCCATATGAACAAACACAATTTCATAAACCACCTAATTTAATAAGCCAAAAATAAAGGCATATAAAACATTTTAAAATAAATCTCTTGGTGTTAACCTCTACATCCACACAAACCATCTTTTACGACGAAACGCACAAGAAGGAATGTAAAAAATATACAGTTCTCACCACTTTCACAAATTAATAAGTCAATCACATAATTTAAAAATCACCAATAGAGATCTCAGAAGAAAACAAAAGCATTATATAAACAATCTAATAAAAAGTTTCAATGAAAATAAAACATTAAAAAGAAACAATTTTACACTACACAAATTAATTAAATAATATGCTATATTAATCAAACTTTCAAATTACTTAATGAAATAATAATTAATCATGGAACCACCTGCCTCGATGTCGAACCCTAAAAATTTATGAGAAATCTTCAAATTCTAGCGCGAAACATCAATCGTGCACCATTTTCACCGCAAGGAACCTCGCGCGAACTCAAACTCATGAATTCGAACAAAAAACATCAAATTTAAACCCCAAAATCATAGATCATACCCACTGAAAAAAATAAAAATCAACGAAGAGGAAGAGGCACTTATCAAGAGGGGGGTGTGGCGCGGACGGAAGGTGAGTGAGGCACCGGTTAAGGAGCCAGAAGTGATCATAGCCGGTCAGCAAGGGGGAGGGAAAACTGGACGACGCTACTGCCAGCAAGAGGAATGTGTGGCATGAGCTAGTGCTTCTGGAGGGAATAGAATGGCAGCGGAATGAAGGTCGCCAGATGGAGCAGGAGGGCAGCGGGGGATGCACGATGCAGTGGATGGATGTCGTCCAGAGGCAAGAAGGTGATGGAGGCGCTAGCTTGGAGTGTCACCGGGAAGGAGGTCCGGTTGGCCGGACATGGGAGGGGAGAGCTGTAGATGGCATAGGCGAGGAGGCTAGAAAAGGTGAATTTTTTTTTCTGGGTTTTAAAAATATAAAAAATTCGGAAGAGGGGATAGGGTTCCGATATTTTTGAAATTGGGTCCGGGATGCGTGAACGGCGTTCACGCATCCTTCACCGCAGAAGGATGCGTGAACGGCATTCACGCATCTCACAGAACACTCAAATCCTCCTAAAAATGTATAACTATTAATTATAAACTAATACACTTAATGTTAAAATTAAGAAATATTAATAAATATCAATTAAATAATAGAAAATATTGAAATAATGTTAATAATTTTTAATAAATATTCATGAATAATAGATATTCATTAAATAATTATTAATAGAATGGCTTGAGTATTCTCTAACATATATTGTAGTTAAACATCTATTTCTGTAATTATCCTCATATGGTTCCATTTGTATTCTAAAGTGGAAACTTAATTTTTATACTTTCTAATACTCCTTTTTCATTGTTTTTCTGATTAAATATTGGTATATTTGTGAACAAATGAGTTACATGAAAAAAGTGAACCATGATCACATCATCATTATGCTAAGTTCTCCGAGTTTCATTTCTAGATCCAAGAGTAATATTTTTTAAAGCATGTGATCTCTAAAAAAATATCATTTTATCTAAATAAGGTGGAAGAAGTGATGTCATGGACATGACTAAAGTTTTGAGATGCATACTAAATAATCTCACTCTTTAGATTGCGTACCAGTATAAATTGTTTCCTTTTATAAAGTCTGAATATGTATCTTCTCAAAATTGGCCAAATGAACTTCTAATTCATATTGTAGTTTTCAATGTTGTCCATAAACAACCATACATGTGAAATCATGCTCAGAGTGTATCAATTATTAACCAAGGGTAGATAATCAAAATTATCAATGAAATGCTAAATCCTGCACATACTTCACCAAATATATTAAAAAGTTCAAGTGAAAAGATAAATCTCCCCTTTTCATCCCATCTTTCCATTAGTCAAGCTCTCCCCCTTGATTGAAATGAGAAATATAATTAAGAACAATGGATAAAGTGTAATTGGAATACCTTAAGTTTCAACTTCTTGAGATGATATGAATTTCAAGATTTGTCATGAAATAATCCTTGGATTTTAGCACAAACTTATTCTTGGGAATAGTTTCTTTCATAGTTTTCTTGACTACATTGTTTTGCATATTCCCAATGGAAGATTTGCCAACTATTGTTCCATTCTTCTACACTTGTTGTGGCCTTTTATTCTTATCAACATATGCAATCTGCATGGTTGGACTGAACCAACACTCATCATAACTGTGACCACTTCTATTGCAATTCGAAATAATTAATATAATTAATATTTATCATTTAATTTAATCATATTATTTATTATACATATATATATATACATTGGTAGATAATTTGATAATAGTAAGACACTTATTAAAAATATAATAGAAGTCTAGATAACAGTAATAAACATACAAAATGTATCATAAATCAAATGTCAACCTAATCTACGCCTCTGGCGTGGATGCTCCTCTGTCCCACAGTCAGGCGTATACTGGATGCGTCCACGCTATGTCTGTCTATGTCTGTGCTCTGGCGTACGCTGCACATCCTCATCAACAGCCACCTCAACATCCTCCTGTGTGACAGACGGTGGATGTACAGTCTCACCGCCTGTACCTTGGCCTGCATCTAAGGATAGTGGAAGCTGGCAGGAACTCTCACCAATATAGGAATTAGATGGCTGCTCTGTTGTGGATGACTGCAATAAAACATCGAACTCAATCCAGTCAGCGTCTGTAAGTACCTCTGGGTGTGCCTGAGAAGCTGGAGGAGCATCTGACTGATCATACTGAACACCCTCCTCTAGTGGAACAATATCATGTGGCTGAGTAAGATGAGCAGCCTCCTCCTGTGGAACAACAGCATCCATAACAAGGTCGTCACCCCGAGGTACATCTATGTGAGGCTCAGCAGGCTCCGCGGCCTCCGCAGCAGGCTCTGCGGCCTCCGCAGCAGGTGGTGGATCAAAGAAAATGCCATGATAAATCTTTTCCATCGATGGTAGCATCTTTCATACAAGGTTAAGAAAATATGATGGGTTAAAGACAGCTCTCTCCACTGGATCATACATATGAAGTAGATGACAAATACAAGCATCCTGCGAAAACTAATTCTGTTGTTAACTAATTTGAATAAAAAATATGTTGAACAGTGAAATGAAGAATGCATACCAAGTCATGGAAGCCCCGTCCGTGCCGTGTCATAAATCTGACTGGAGACCTGATGTACCAGCCTACATAATCCATCTGATCCATCAAATGAAAACGTATTGTCTCTGCCCCTCACAACTGGGACTCCCGTCGTTTATCCCATAACGCAACATATCTGGCAGGGTAGCTCCTCCAATAAAAATCTATCTTCCCTGACATCTTTAGGAAATGCAATGAATCCAACTGACTAGGCGGGTCAGGAACTTGCTGAAGGAATCCAAACTGTCTCATAACCCTATCCGTCTTGTAACGACCCGAAATTTTTAAATAAATTTTGTTTCCTAATTTTATGTGTTATTGTTATACTCAACAAAAATGTTTTATTTGATAAACATGATTATAATTAAAATGAGATCAGTGGGTTTTGACTATTATATAACCATCGGTCAACATGACCACTGTGAACAAAATGTTTTGATTATTGTCTCTAAATATAAGTAATCTTGGTTAATTATTATAGAAAGAAGATTCGATGGCCTCACCCAGTAGTCTTGGACCGATCGAAGCCCATCTAACAGAGCTTGGGAAAGAGGTAGCACCATTGGGATTTGCTCTGGATCAAATCCAAGCCGAGCTTCATCATGTGAAGCTAGAACGGAATCGCCTTCGTGAGAAGTTCAAACTGATAGAAATTACTACTCGGGCAATGTTGACTGAGCCGCCCCAAGCTTCTATCACCCTAGCACACCTTACTCTTTGGTCCTATGCTGGTATTATAAGGGGCTATGTAACGAGACCGTAACTACCTTGTGTAATCCTTGTTTTAAATAAAAATTGGGATTTCTTCTTATGATGAAGTTTATGAATTTTGAATTGACCGGATAAATATAGTATGCATATTTTGATGAATTTTATAAAAAGGTTATTTTAAAAATGGTTGTGTAAACCTTAAATAATTAAAAATGTGTAATGATTTTCAAAAAATGGTCTTCTACAATTATGTCCAGTATGAAATTTAGAGTCTAATAAGATCAACTTGATTTTTGATGAATAGTAAATTGTGAATAGTGATTTTACGCTTAGGATTAGTAATGTGACCAAATGGATTAGTAATCTCACTTAAAGAAAGTTTTAAAATAATCTAGGCACCTTGATTAAGTAATGTGATTCAATAAAATGGTTAAATAACGGTTTCATTAATTATTATTCAAGTATTAGTTTTTTCGGGTGAATAGTGTTTTTTAATTAAAAAATTAATTAAAAATATTTAGAAAATTATTTGTAGAAAATGGATTTCATTTTTGAACTCAGAGCATCGATATTGGGTTAAGGTAATTTTTGGGGATTTTTCTGAAAAAAATGAATTTTCGGTGAATAGTGAATTTATTTAAAAATTGAATTAAAAATATTTAGAAAATTATTTTTATAAAATGGAGTTCATTTTTGAAATCAGAGCATTGATATTTGGTTAGTGTGAAATTTTGGGATTTTTCTGAGAAAGTTGAATTTTCAGTGAATAGTAAAAATGCAGTTTTAGGGTTTCGGTATGTTTAGTGACATCATAGCTGTGTCATGATGATGTAATGAGATATTTTGAGGGTTGTCCGGCCAAGGGTGATGAAGTATTGTTTTGGGGGCCCCATGTGGCCTAACTCCATGATAAATGCCAAGGGAGAGCACATGGGTTTGAGAAAAGAACATGTGAGGTGTCCTTTGGCCATTAATGCCTTGTCCCCTCACTTTCCCTATAAATACCAAGCCCTCCTCTCATCCATTCGACTCCCCACTCATTCCCAACGAATTTCTGGTCTCATTACCTCCCAAGGAGTCCTCCCAAGGTTCCCCCAAGCCCTCAAGGTCCCAACCTTTGAGGTTTAAGAGTTACATTTTAAGGTAAGGGATCCGACCCCTCTCCTCTTTTCATGTAATCTCTTTTATGTCATTCCTTTTATGCTCCATGTTCTTATGTGAGAGGATGTTCTTTTATATTCTTCTTACTTCCCATTTCATGTTTATATGATGAGAGATCCCCTCTTACTCTCATCATTTCATTTTATGAAAGTTTAAGTGACGTCGTTAGGCTGCCGAATGTTTAAGTGATTCTTTCACCCTTCTCATTTTTCAAGTTCGATTTTCATGTCAAGTCTTTCAAGTTCCTTTTTATTATGTTGGGGTATGATCTCTATATCTATCATACTTATCTCTTATGATCATATGATGAGGGACCCTATTTGATCTTTTCAATTCTTTTTATTGAAGTTTAAGTGACGCCGTTAGGCTGCCGAATTTTCATAAGAGAAATCTAAATTTTGTCTTCCTTCCATGTTTTTCATTTCAAATGGTATGTCCTTCAAATTTCATTTCCATGTCCATATATCCTTCTTATTCTTTCCCCTTACTGTTTTATGGATCATTTATGAGTGGGTGACCCATGTCCCCTCTCTTTTCAATGTTTTCTAAAACCCCGAAACATAGCCGTTATGCTGCAGAATTTTCGTCTCAAAATGCCTCTCCCTCTTTTCTCAAAATTATTTTATGTTATAAAGTGAAAACTCAAAGATCTTATTTCTACAAGGGTATTCACATATATATCAAAATGTTCTATTTCAAATTCTGGGATTTACATACATGAGACCCACTTTCCCTTCCGTGGGTTTAAAGTGCCGTAAAGATCATGTCATTAAAGCAATTTTTAAAATGTTATGATTATGAAATGAAACCCATTTATTTTATGCTATATGGGTTATTTATGAAATGTTTGATGATGATATATGTGTCTCACATGATAATAAAGGCAAATTTAAGGGTGCGCCCTGATAGCGCTCCAATGCATTGGGTAAAGACTTAATCTCTAGAGATGACCATTTTTTTTAACGACGCCTTGGTGAATAACCTTGGTAAATTTTAAAGACACCTTGGGGATGGACCTTGGTGAAACGAAACGATTGTCAATATTAAATGTTGCAGCCACATCTTCAAGTTAATAAAAATGTTATTTTTCTTATGAAATGCCTCATGATTTCTCTTTCATGCCTTAAAGTTCTTTTCATGACTTTATTGATGTATCTCAAGTTCATATGTAAAATGTTCATCTTGTTTCCCTTACTGGGCCTTTTGCTCACCCTTTCTTTTGATGTATGTCCTCAGGTTATGAGATGCAGTAATGAACCTAGGATGAACATAAGGAGAAGCCTTTCAAGTGTTTAAGAGGAATGTTTTATGTTGTTTTCATGTATTATGTTCCTAGTTTCCAAGACACTAAACCTTAAAGATCCTCAGTTTTGTGTAATGAAATGAAAGTTTATGTTATAAAAAGGCGGGATGCTATAGTTGGTATCAAAGGATGGTTTAGTTATTTGTGGAAATTAGGATATGAAAACTCTAGGAAGAACCCTATATAAAAGTTTAATATAGGAAATCTTCCTGGTATTTTGGTGAGTATTGAGTAAGGGGTTGCCAAGCAAATACATCCCTGTCTGGATACGAGCAGGTAGAGGTGGCTCTGGCACAGATGTACATAGGGGTAAAACCCAAAAACACCGCTTTGAGCTAGACTCGAACGGGAACTGGTACACGACAACGGGCCTTGCTGCACTCTTGGTTACGACACTCCCGGGGGATATGCTTTGGTAAATTCATAAGCTTGGTATGCACCATTGTTAAAGGAACAAAGATAAAATAAAATAAAGGTTCACATAAGAATATATGATCATTCACAACCTATATGGGAACCTAGGAGATCACAAGTTAGGGTATACCTTTCATATACAAGTTATCCTTATATGCTTTCAGTTCCTTTTCATGATTATTAGCTAAGTACTTAAGCCCCTTACTATAGTTTCTTTTCATAGTTAATGGCGGGAAATAGAAGAACATGTCTCAACAACCAATGTGATAGGAAATGCTTCGATTGTCGTATTAAGATGACAGAGATGATTAGGGGATTAAAATATGATTTTTATTTTGGAAGACGTTCACTATTTTGGGGACCCTATATGATCGAGGTAAATAGATTACAACGGTATTTTCATTGAGGAGTAAGGTTGACTTATATTTTGAAGAGTCGATGAATTTAAGGTGTACTTATAGTAATTTAGGTTACTTACGGGAATGATTAACCTATCTTGGGTAAAATATGTTTAGGTTAGCTACTTTTGTTATAAGATGTTAGGAGTGGTTGATGTTGTTTGGAGATGAACAATGAAGATTATTTTTGAAGACTATGTTATCAAATCTTTCTTGTATTTGGGTTTCAATCTTAGTTTGGTTTATTTTGAGGACCATTATTTACGGAATGGACTATGATGAACTTTGGGTAGTACCATGGAATTTGATGATTTAAAAGTAGTTTCCATTCCTATGGGATTCTTTCTTTTTGAAGAGTTGTTTTACCTTAACCTTTCTGTTTTTGGGATAATGTTTAAAGATAGAAGAAATAGATAGTTAATCTTTTGTAGATTATGTGATTCTATAGAAGATGATTCTTGTGCTTTTATGAGACCAAGTGTTTTTGAATTCTCATCATTTGGAGAAAAGATTAGTGTTGGTAGGGACTTGTTAAAGGATGAAACTCTATTTGAAGGTAGGTATATTTTCTTATGTTTTTGTTCTATGTAGTAAATGAAATCCTCAAAATTATGAAAAGAAACGTAAAACAAAAATGTTGTTGGTTTACGTTTCCTACTAGGTAATCAAAGACCATTTACACACATCATAAGTTTGGGATTTTCTCATGGTTAACTTTCTCCTAATCATGTTCTCTATCACTCTCCGTCAGAACTTGACCCTTTGTTTTTTCCTCCATGTCCATGTTTTCCTACATGGAACCCTAGTGTGGGTTAACTCGGGTGACCTTTGTACTTCCCTTTCTTTATTTTAAAGTAATAGTTTTACTGACTCCTTTTCCGATGTGGGACTTTCAATGAAATTTCAAAACCCAATTTTAAAATTGCGAGGACGCAATTTCTTAAGGGGGAAAGATTGTAACGACCCGAAATTTTTAAATAAATTTTGTTTCCTAATTTTATGTGTTATTGTTATACTCAACAAAAATGTTTTATTTGATAAACATGATTATAATTAAAATGAGATCAGTGGGTTTTGACTATTATATAACCATCGGTCAACATGACCTCTGTGAACAAAATGTTTTGATTATTGTCTCTAAATATAAGTAATCTTGGTTAATTATTATAGAAAGAAGATTCGATGGCCTCACCTAGTAGTCTTGGACCGATCGAAGCCCATCTAACAGAGCTTGGGAAAGAGGTAGCACCATTGGGCTTTGCTCTGGATCAAATCCAAGCCGAGCTTCATCATGTGAAGCTAGAACGGAATCGCCTTCGTGAGAAGTTCAAACGGATAGAAATTACTACTCGGGAAATGTTGACTGAGCCGCCCCAAGCTTCTATCACCCTAGCACACCTTACTCTTAGGTCCTATGCTGGTATTATAAGGGGCTATGTAACGAGACCGTAACTACCTTGTGTAATCCTTGTTTTAAATAAAAATTGGGATTTCTTCTTATGATGAAGTTTATGAATTTTGAAATGACCGGATAAATATAGTATGCATATTTTGATGAATTTTATAAAAAGGTTATTTTAAAAATGGTTGTGTAAACCTTAAATAATTAAAAATGTGTAATGATTTTCAAAAAATGATCTTCTACAATTATGTCCAGTACGAAATTTAGAGTCTAATAAGATCAACTTGATTTTTGATGAATAGTAAATTGTGAATAGTGATTTTACGCTTAGGATTAGTAATGTGACCAAATGGATTAGTAATCTCACTTAAAGAAAGTTTTAAAATAATCTAGGCACCTTGATTAAGTAATGTGATTCAATAAAATGGTTAAATAACGGTTTCATTAATTATTATTCAAGTATTAGTTTTTTCGGGTGAATAGTGTTTTTTAATTAAAAAATTAATTAAAAATATTTAGAAAATTATTTGTAGAAAATGGATTTCATTTTTGAACTCAGAGCATCGATATTGTGTTAAGGTAATTTTTGGGGATTTTTCTGAAAAAAATGAATTTTCGGTGAATAGTGAATTTATTTAAAAATTGAATTAAAAATATTTAGAAAATTATTTTTATAAAATGGAGTTCATTTTTGAAATCAGAGCATTGATATTTGGTTAGTGTGAAATTTTGGGATTTTTCTGAGAAAGTTGAATTTTCAGTGAATAGTAAAAATGCAGTTTTAGGGTTTCGGTATGTTTAGTGACATCATAGCTGTGTCATGATGATGTAATGAGATATTTTGAGGGTTGGCCGGCCAAGGGTGATGAATTATTGTTGTGGGGGCCCCATGTGGCCTAACTCCATGATAAATGCCAAGGGAGAGCACATGGGTTTGAGAAAAGCACATGTGAGGTGTCCTTTGGCCATTAATGCCTTGTCCCCTCACTTTCCCTATAAATACCAAGCCCTCCTCTCATCCATTCGACTCCCCACTCATTCCCAACGAATTTCTGGTCTCATTACCTCCCAAGGAGTCCTCCCAAGGTGCCCCCAAGCCCTCAAGGTCCCAACCTTTGAGGTTTAAGAGTTACATTTTAAGGTAAGGGATCCGACCCCTCTCCTCTTTTCATGTAATCTCTTTTATGTCATTCCTTTTATGCTCCATGTTCTTATGTGAGAGGATGTTCTTTTATATTCTTCTTACTGCCCATTTCATGTTTATATGATGAGATATCCCCTCTTACTCTCATCATTTCATTTTATGAAAGTTTAAGTGACGTCGTTAGGCTGCCGAATGTTAAAGTGATTCTTTCACCCTTCTCATTTTTCAAGTTCGATTTTCATGTCAAGTCTTTCAAGTTCCTTTATATTATGTTGGGGTATGATCTCTATATCTATCATACTTATCTCTTATGATCATATTATGAGGGACCCTATTTGATCTTGTCAATTTTTTTTATTGAAGTTTAAGTGACGCCGTTAGGCTGCCGAATTTTCATAAGAGAAATCTAAATTTTGTCTTCCTTCCATGTTTTTCATTTCAAATGGTATGTCCTTCAAATTCCATTACCATGTCCATATATCCTTCTTATTCTGTCCCCTTACTGTTTTATGGATCATTTATGAGTGGGTGACCCATGTCCCCTCTCTTTTCAATGTTTTCTAAAACCCCGAAACATAGCCGTTATGCTGCAGAATTTTCGTCTCAAAATGCCTCTCCCTCTTTTCTCAAAATTATTTTATGTTATAAAGTGAAAACTCAAAGCTCTTATTTCTACAAGGGTATTCACATATATATCAAAATGTTCTATTTCAAATTATGGGATTTACATACATGAGACCCACTTTCCCTTCCGTGGGTTTAAAGTGCCGTAAAGATCATGTCATTAAAGCAGTTTTTAAAATGTTATGATTATGAAATGAAACCCATTTATTTTATGCTATATGGGTTATTTATGAAATGTTTGATGATGATATATGTGGCTCACATGATAATAAAGGCAAATTTAAGGGTGCGCCCTGATAGCGCTCCAATGCATTGGGTAAAGACTTAATCTCTAGAGATGACCATTTTTTTTAACGACGCCTTGGTGAATAACCTTGGTAAATTTTAATGACACCTTGGGGATGGACCTTGGTGAAACGAAACGATTGTCAATATTAAATGTTGCAGCCACATCTTTAAGTTAATAAAAATGTTATTTTTCTTATGAAATGCCTCATGATTTCTCTTTCATGCCTTAAAGTTCTTTTCATGACTTTATTGATGTATCTCAAGTTCATATGTAAAATGTTCATCTTGTTTCCCTTACTGGGCCTTTTTCTCACCCTTTCTTTTGATGTATGCCCCCAGGTTATGAGATGCAGTAATGAACCTAGGATGAACATAAGGAGAAGCCTTTCAAGTGTTTAAGAGGAATGTTTTATGTTGTTTTCATGTATTATGTTCCTAGTTTCCAAGACACTAAACCTTAAAGATCCTCAGTTTTGTGTAATGAAATGAAAGTTTATGTTATAAAAATGCGGGATGCTATACATCTGATGCCACTTGACTATATGAAAATGAATCAGTGGAACCATGCAGGAGCCGATATCAAGCATCACTGTACAGTATGGGGGCAGACTCTGAAGGATATCATCTATATATGGAATCCATGTAATCTGAAAGAAAAAATGAATAATCAATTAATAAATGAATAGATGTACAGTAAAGAGTAAAGATTTAACAATATAAATAATAATCACTTACATCGTCTGGTCGAATGATGTCTAACATAAGTCTGTAGGCGTGAACATCATGTCTGGGAGAATCTGAATGTCGATGCACCTGACTCCACCTGTAGATAACATTTTTTTTTACATTTCATAAAAGAATTTTATACAAGTAAGTTAGATATTATAAGTAATTAATAACATACCAACGTCCACATGGAGCCTCTGCTACAATATCTATGGGTAATGGCGCACGGGCATGTAGAGCTAAACGAGGTATGTGCTCCCATACCCACATCTGTATAAGAACCATGCATCCTGTGATCTGCATCTTATTGATGCGACATGTGCTGCATAGGGCTCTGTATGTATATGCTAGGCAGGAATACCCCCAACTATATCGGCATGCCTGGTCCAAATCCTCCAAAAAAGATAGATACATCAGGTGCACAAAAGTAGTAGAGTGGTCAACAAAAATTGTGCCACCGATCAGCCTCAAAATATATGCACGTGCAAATCACAGCACGGTGACGTCATCAGCATCATCTGGTAAACGTGTGAAGTTCTGGTCTAACCAAGGCATCCGCAATCTACCACCGACGATGGTCCTGCCATCATCCTGGACCTCTATGCCCAGAAGTCTATGAACAAGCTCAGGAAAATCTGATGGAACACGGCCTGTCGAAGCATGTCCGTCGATAGGGAGTCCCAACATAATGGCCACATCCTGCAACGTAATAGTCATCTCCCCCTCACTGAAATGGAAAGTATGCGACTCTGGTCTCCATCTCTCTACAAGTGCGGCAATGAGCTGATGATCAAGAAATGTGAAGTCGCACATCGCTACTCCATAGAATCCAGCTCGACGAAGATGTGGGACGATAGAGGGAGGTGGTGCAGTATGATGGAAATGGTGAGATCTACGTACACTCAAGGGAGCCACAGGACGTCCCTCTAAAAGTAGTCGTGATACATGAGTAGCCTGAGATGTAAGCAATGGAAAACCTGTCATCTGCACACATGATATCATCAGTACTTATTAATAGTGGAAGCATGATATATTCATTTTTATTTTGTGTCACAATCAACATTAGCATAGTCTCACAATCAACATTAGTTAAGGATGCTCAGAAACTCATATGCCATTACTAAAACTAGACATCTTATAAGAAAACCATAATTTAAAAGTGAAAAATTAATTATTTCTTCTTTTTTGTGAAATTACGTTTGTTAATTTATCCATTATCCATTAAATAACCATTAATATTATTCCACGTTAAAAATTAATAGGAAAAAGTGAAAAATTAATTATTTCTTCTTTTTCTTGAAATTACGTTTGTTAATTTATCCATTATCCATTAAATAACCATCAACATTATTCCACATTAAAAATTAACAGGAAAACGTGAAAAATTAATTATTTCTTCTTTTTTGTGAAATTACGTTTGTTAATTTATCCAAAACAAGGCACTTGAACTCCTCCAGAAAAAGTACAACTCACGCTCTAGAAAATTATATTTATCACAAAAATAGAGCAGGTACACAGACTCGATCATTGATGATGAGATTTGGAACTCTGTCCTACCACTTGGGGACATCTCTAATGAGTATGTCCTTCTGCGTGGCAGATACTGTATCGTATTCTCCCTCTTCATTGCCGAGGTCAATCCATCTCATTTCTGATGTGAGTTGGCTTCGGTCTTCCTCGAGACCGCAACCTGGTAGCATGAAGCCAATAATTTTAAAAATGGCAGACATTGAAAAAATTATAAATGAAACCAAAACCAACTTATGAAAACCTAGAAATATCAGGGATGATGGTCAGTTGATCAGCATGCAATGTGATAGAATGGAAGTCACCAACAGGCATCCAAGCAGCACTATAACAGTTAACCAAAGTGCTCATGTGATACACCGGGTCAACATATGGCTCCCATGATATATTTACCGAAGCGAAAGTTGCAATAACATGTACACATGGATATCTCAATGCCTGAAAGCTGCCACAATCACAGTACCTTTTGTCCAACATCGCGACAAACACTCCACCATTAGTGCATGTACCCTGGTCGTAGCACTGTCTTATCCAAAAACTCATCTTTTCCCTGTCAAAGGCTATAACATTCCATCATGAAGCCTCATTCCTTATCCGGTCAATATCAGTTTGAAAATGCTAAGTAAAAAGCATTCCATTTTCCATCCTCTGGTAGGCCTTTTGGGACCAGTCAACAAAGTAGTGAACACATCTAAAAAATGTCTCTTGCACTAACCCTGTGATTGGGAGTTTGCGCACACCCTTGAGGACCGCATTTATGCACTCCACTATATTAGTGGTCATATGCCCATATCTCATGCCACCATCATATGCTAATGACCATTTTTCCTTTGAAATTTGTACCATATATTCATATACCTCCTCATTAACTGTTCAGATCTCTTCAAGACGTCGATCAAACCTTTCTTGTTGGGGTTCATATGCTGAAAGCATAACATAATAATGTATTAAAATGAATATTAAATTTTGTTAAAAAAAGAAAGTTTAGAAAACCATACCCAATTTCAGGATCACCTTCTTTATGGCCTCATCTCTAAACTGATTATGCACATTACTTGCAATATGTCTAATGCAATAACGGTGATAAGAATTCGGCTCAGTCCAAGAAACCCCATCACTACTCATGGCCTCTATAATCGCTCGATGACGATCAGATATCATACACACGCCCTGTTTTTGTGTGACATGAACACGTACACATGCCAAGAACCAGCTCCAGCATTCAAAATTTTCTTTTTTAACAACAGCAAAAGAAAGTGGTAGAGGAGCGCGATTACCATCCTGTGTGGCAGCAATGAGTAGAACACCTGTATACTTTCCATAAAGGAATGTGCCATCTACCTGAATAAATTGTTTACAAAAGGGAAATGCAGCAATGCACGGTCTGAATGCCCAAAACATCCTATTGAACTTCACCTTTGACCGATCAACTTGATGATTTTGGGATACATACTCAACACTGTCCAATTGATAAACAATCTGATTATTGAGAGACAACAATTCCATGAGCTGTGGCAACATCTCATAAGACTCATCCCAATCACCATACACTTTTACAATGGCTTTCGGTTTTGCATTCCAAGCTTTGTTGTATGATACCTTATAGTTATACAACTGTTGAATTCTTTCCTGAACAAGGGCAACAGGAACATCCTGACTTTTTCATATCATCTCACAAATAATAGTAGATATAAACTCTGCATCAAGAGAAGAGTGATCTTGTGCGAAGCTCGGATGTAGACAAGTGTGTGGGCCTTCTAATTTGGTTATCTTCCAACATCCATAATATTTATCAAATAGTGCTCTTAATTGAAATTTACATTCTGACCCATATTTTTCACAACGAATGAGATATTTGGTCTTCTTTTACTCATAAACCACAAATGTGAAATGTCGCTCAACGTGGTATTGTTTTATCACATTTTTCATGACCTGTTTACTTTCTAACTCCTTCCCAACATATATGGCATTATCATTTGATGCAGGCATATTCCCTATAATGCCAGGGAATTCAGAAGCTGGTGTAATGACATCCTAATCAAAATGTTGTTCACGAGACATTCCTTCAACTAAGGAACTCAAAACTGAAGGATGATTACCACTAACTGGTGGATGTAGTGGATGTCTGTCTCTCAAAGGAACCTCAGAAGGTTCATTCCCAACCACATCATCTCCTGCTGACTCCCCAGATTCTTCTTCCTCAGATAAACTTTCATGCACTATATCGGCACAGAAAGGGATGTCATCTACATTTCCTTCCAAATTGTGATGATCTTCTTCATTAAATTATTCCACAGGAGTCGTATGAGAAGGAGGCAATGAAGAAGACTGTTGTAAAGGACCGACTTCTATAGAGGTCACAAAGCATGGTTATGTAGTAATCGATTGCACCACATCAATATCAGAAATGACAATAAATAATTCCATCAAACCATTAATACACTATTGCCTGAATAACTGAGAAGCCTCTATCCAATCCTCATCATCGACTATAGGGTAGTCATTGTGCCACATACGCTCAGGATATTGAAGATTTCGGTATCTAATTGAAGTGATTGCTTGTCCTGCACTCAGTTTTTATCGACTATGAATCTTATTACGAACTGCATCCAATATCATACAACCATGGAGATTTTCCACTTTGACAGGTGGCACACTGTAACTAAAACCCTGCTCGGTACAAATTACCTCACCGTTGCAATATATTTGAGCAGACATAATTACCTATTAAAAAATAATTTAAAAAATATTATACACTACATTAAAATTTTAATTTATTTAATTTGGTTTTGAATAATTTATTATCTTGGTACTTTTTTATTTATTGATTTATCACTGTTAAGGTATAGTGATTGTGATTTTAGCACAAAAGCAAATTTAATATAATGTTTCATAAAGTTTAATTACTTATGAATATATAATCATGACTTGATCTTGAGACTTGCAATTAGTTTATCATTATCCGATAAACTAACCACAACATATATAGGTAAACTCCTGTCTCTATTATCAAATATTGCAGCAACTGCCAATCTCCTGTCAAACAGGAACGCCTCCTCTCGAACGAGTTCTCGAATGCCTCTTCGTCGACAACTCTTCGGGGATGCCTCTTCGTCGACACCTCTTCAGGGCGTCTGTCTTTTAATTACAAATTTACTCACATGCATGTGAGGGGGTCTAGGGGTATGAAATACATAAATTATTTTAAGCGGACACACAGGTCCTTACACTTACTGAGAGATGAATCGCAGGTCATCAATGCGTAAAAAATGCAATTATTACAAATTGAATAACAACATACACAAAATAAAACATGTAATTTCAATTATTCATGGTCGGTCATCTCAAGATCAGTCATCACTCATACCGTGTTTTTTGGTATATTTATTATATTATCCGTATTATATAAAATCTATATTAAATACTACACCTCATTTATAAAAATTTAACTTCATGTGTATATATATATATATAATTATTAATAACATTTAATAAATTTTATTATAACTGATCTAATTGAGATTTAAATAATAAACACTTTTGTTATTTTAAATTTTATGAAATTGTAATGTTTTTTGGGCATTCTTCTACTTTTCAAAATATAAGTAAATATATTTTATACTTTATTGATTAAAAATATTATTACTAGTAAATAAAAGTAATTTAATTTACACTTACATCAAAACCATCCATTAAAATAAATTTCTCTAACATAAATTAATTTTCCTAAACATTAAAAACTTTAGACATAACATAAAACATTCAATATTCAGACAACAGAAATTCTAAAAATTAAATCATACAAACATTCAATATCAAGAAAATTAAATCATACAAAACATTCCATGTATAACATATGAAATAAATAAATCATACACACAATTAAACATACAAATGAAATAAATAAACAAAATTAAACAATTAAATTATTAAATAGAAATT
Organism: Viscum album; assembly: GCA_963277665.1. Classification (NCBI taxonomy): domain Eukaryota; kingdom Viridiplantae; phylum Streptophyta; class Magnoliopsida; order Santalales; family Viscaceae; genus Viscum; species Viscum album. The sequence continues at coordinate 1,098,708,776 of OY728131.1, read as the reverse complement.
TTACCTCAATAAAAGCAGCAAATATTTGTTGAGAAAGATTTTTTGCAGAGCTTCGCAACAAAAACCAGAAGAGAACAATGGGTTTTTTGGGGGGGGGGACCCCTTATTTTATAGAAAATCTCAGCCAGATGCATGAACGGTGTTGACGCATCCTTTAGCTAGTCCGCGAAGGATGCATGAACGCCATTCACGCATCACTGCCGCGGATCGGATGCGTGAACGCCGTTCACACATCTTTTCCCGCGCAAGGATGTGTGAACGGCATTCACGCTTCCTTTAGCTGGTCAGCAAAGGACGCGTGAATGCTGTTCACGCATTACCGCATGGGTCCAGGATTGTGAATGGCATTTACGCATCCTTCCGCGGTGAAGGATGCGTGAACGGCGTTCACGCATCCCAGACCCAATTTTAAAAATATCGGAACCCTAACCCCTTTTCCCAAATTTTTATTTTTTAAAAACCCAGAAAAAAAAATCACTCGCTAGAAAATGTAGGGGCATTATTGTTTGTCGGACAACATGGGGTGTTGGGGTACGCTGTACATGCCAAGGGAACAAGGGGGGTCTGACGGGATTTCAGGCAGGAGGTAGGGGTGTGGCGCGTCCGGGCAGGAGCAAGGAGGTGGAGCAGTGGATTGGTCGAGCAGTAGGGGCGCAACGGGATTAGGGTTAGGGGTGCGTGGGATAACCAAGTGGAGGGAGGGAAAGTGAGGGAGAGAAAAGAAATAAAAAAAAGATAAAAAGAAAAAGAAAATAAGTAATAAAATAAATAAATAATAATAATAAAAATTTTGTTATAACATCACATAATATTAAAAATAATATTTATTATTCTCAAACAATATTTTTATTATTATCATTAAAACAGTTTCTTAAAGTTTATTAAACTATTTATTTCCATTTAATTTTTATTTCATTATTCGTTAATATTTTATTATCCCACTATGTTTTAACTCATTTTGAAAGTCGGGCAGACCGCATGGTCTCAAAACCGTGCAATGCTCATGCGTCCGATGACGCAAAACCCAAAACACTGGTAATAATAATAATAATAACAAAAACAAAAACAAAAACAATAATAATAATAATAATAATAAACTAAAATATGAATAATGATGATAAAAATAAAAAAAAACTCATTTCATCATGCTAAAATAAAATAAAATGTTGTATCAATTAAGATAATAATAACAATAATAATAATATCCTAATATTATTATTATTACCATTTAGACAATTTATTAAGTTAATTACATTTTTCTTATTTTATTTTTTTCACATCATTATTCACTTAATTTTTTTTATTTTTTTTATTGAATACATGTTATTTATCAACGTTAATCATCGAGCAAGCCGCGCGGTGACCCAAGCGAAGTCGCGCGGCTTCGACCGCACCCCCACAGTGCGATGAAAGCTGTCAAGGAAATAACATACAATTTTAAATATGAACTCGAAAATTTAAAGTTGGGCTTCAACCCTGACTATTTGATGCCCAATAAAATAATAAAATAAATAATATAAAAATGATTGGTGTGACAATTTTCCCCACCATAATGTTTTCTGTCCCTAGAAAGACACAACTTAGGCTAAGACCCAATGTAGGAAATGACAACCCCTTAAGGCTCAAAAAGGATCCCCACAAACAACAAGTGAGAAGAGGTAAACACATCATGCTAAGAGAAAGTGAATTAAAATGAAAATCTTACGAAACTCATAAAAAGACTTTCTAATATGTGTCACCCACCCGAAAGAGCTTGAACACCTACAGTTTATTAATGAAGGATATGGACTTTCACATCATGAAAACCAACCTCAAAAACTGAAACACCTCAAGTATCATAGGATGAAAACCCCACCATTTGTTTGGAAGGTACAAACAATATCGAATAATATCCCAAGAACACTCTCTTCACCTACTACCAAGTCACATTTAGGAATAGGACTGAAAGGCCAACATGTTGAGAGACAGATGGGCGCCCCACCATTAGAAACTTACTGACGCTCAAGATGAAACTGGATAAGCGAAACGAGAAGGTCTTAGTTGGCTCCCCACCATATGGAGATGGACAACACTGATTCACTCCAAATACATTTGACTAAGACATATCATTTTTCTCCCCACCATTGGAGTTGATAAAAGATACAAAACCTTGATAATTTTATGACGGTAACCAAGCACCCCACTAAAAGGGGCAGGGAGGGTCGAGTACAACTATTGGGTTTCAAAACAACAGCCAGAGACAAACCAACATCTCATAATCCTTTGATGAGAATTATAAAAATTGAAGACTGATTTACCCAACAGACTCCCATAAGGACCACTAAAGTGATTACATATAGTGGGATGCAACCCCAAGACATTATGGAAACGAGATGAACATGCCTCCACATAGTCACAGAAATCTTATGCAGCCAGACAGTTCATTCAGAGCAGAACAACCATAGAAACAATTTAAACTACCCCTACATTCCACACTGATGATAGAAATAATGTAGGGGTCCCATACAATATTGGGGTTCCGGACCACGCACCAGCCTCACTCTGACGCCTATGGCTGGAGCCCTGATGTTTGAAGCATCTACTGCATCACAGTAAGGTATTGAAGACTCCATAATGGAGCTTCTCTTTGTGGTGTCACAGGAAACCATATAACAACTGAGACATCACCAGCAAACACAACACACCACGACATCCAAATAATCGCTCGTGAGACGTCAACCAAACATGGGATTAAATGATGCACATGCATCACCTCTTCACCATCACCATGAAACATAATAAGGACAGATGCATGACAAACACTCCTCTTTGAAATGAAAGAAAGAAAAATCACGCCATAAGAGAAAGATGCACTCCTATGAAGATAGGGATTCTTTAAGGGTTCTACAAAATCCACCTTTACTCTTCATGAAAACTTACACTGAAAGACATCACCATACATAACCCTTGCGGTCGATGAAAGCACTACGAGCCTTTCAAACCATCGGTCAGCACCGATAACTCTGAACCACATTCACCCTTCCCTGCTGGAATTCCTTTCACTTCTTCTAGGGGGAACCTTCAGATGCAACAATGTCAAACTTCATACCTAACAAGTAAGACAACTCAAAGAGACCAAATCTCCCTTCAACTCCTCTCACGTCTGTCATCCCGCTGTGAGAGGACCCGCTTAACCGAAAAGGATAAGGTAAAAACATAGCACTATCACTAAAAAGGGAGAGTCCTCACTTTAATCAACTAGAAGGTTGGCCCACAGAAAATTACCTGTGGCCGCACTTCGATCGCATGTTAACACTTTATGGGGGTGTAAACTAGTTATTAATGAAAAACATTGACCCAGTCAAACTGGTCCAATGGCCAAGACATACCACAAGAGAACACTACACATGAAGTGGAAACCACTGCAAGGAATTCCCGAATCACTTTTCAAAAGAAATCATTAACCACAAGCTTGCACACCAACATAAAAATAAAAATTCAAACTCAAGACACAAATTAGTGAAAAATGATTCTCAGATCAAAACGCCACACATCCTACACTTTCTAAAACACAAGGACACACCTTGCAATCACCGGTTACTCAAACACCAAATTTTCATTTAACAAAACATTTTAAAAATTAGAAGATTTAGTGGGTTGCACAAACACCAATTGTGTTCCATGGGCCTTGCACATGCATGTTCTCGTGTCACACCAGTACCCACTTCATGTCCATCCAGGCACTCATCCGCTCGTGCCATTAACCATTTCCCTCTTCATATATACCCATGCATGTGGTTTCCCATGAGATCACCAAGGATCAAAACCAATACGTTCCATTTTTCAAAACCAAAACATTCAACCCATGCTTTTCAAACCTTACTCATTGTTTTCTTTTTAAAGAGCTTAATTTCAAAACATTTTCCAAGACTAAATCATTTTTACATAAAAACCAAATTTCCATGAATCCAAAACAAGGAGATGAGGAACGATACAAGAGGAGACTAGTGTTAGCGGGTGACTTGGACATATGGTTAGTGTCCATACACCAATCATTCCACCGCCGTAGAGAGTATTCTAGGATAGCTTCCCTGACTCCTCATGGCTCTCCAGACCCTGTGAGCTCACTGGGACCACTAACCCTACTCCCTTTTCATTTCCCCTAAACAAGATAAAATACACATACCAAAGGTTTAGACAAACCTATACTAGCTTTGGTAACTCTAGTCCTGCCACGAGGTGTGCTGGCCAGGCACCTTGCTCGTAGCTAGGACATTGAGTCACGACATCCTTAACTTCAACCTATCGTGACTCTATCCCAAAATAACACAACCCAAGAGGACAAACCACCTCTGATACCATTTTTGACATGAACCAGGCTGGGTCGCCATCCGACTCGACGCCCGACCCGGTCCGCGACATTGCTCGAAGGGAATTGCTGATCCCCACGGGCTGGCACAAGTGTCCGGGTATCAAAAGTAACATGTGGGAACAGTTTACCCAAAATAAGATACATAAAACAACCACCAAGATAGATAAACATAAACTGATGATCTATCAACCATACATGCCCTTAAACTTAAAAAAATCTTGATGTTCTACAACTCGATCCAAAAACTAAAAAGAAATGACAAAAGTGGAAAATAAAACACTGACTCAAACCTCCCGACAAAAGAGATGTCGCATCAACACCAATCTGCATGAGAAGACCAACTCCAACTTGAACCACCATCACTGAGTTCAACGCTTCGACCTAAAATACAAAAGAAACAAAAACTTCAAACACCCACAGGTGTATGTAGGGTGTGAGCCAAAAGCATACTAGGACGTCACCCAATAAAAGGTTCCACACATAATTATTAAATGACAATACATTTTCAATTTTAATTAAATCAAGAAGTAAATGCTTGAACAGTTTTAGAGAAAACAAGATTAAAGAAAACTGTTTCAAATGGAACAACTTAAATTAAAACACACACACACACACCATTACTTTTTAAAATAACCAATGTGTCACACTGATGAGCGTAAAGTAACCAATGATAACCAAATATGGGAGAGGCCTCATGGGTGTTAGCTATCTTGGGTCCCTAGATCTTCGTGTCTTGGTGAAACATGACTTAAAAGGCCACGACCCTCAGAAAACGTGTCTTAGAAGGCCACGAACCTTAGAAAACGTGGCATAGAAGGCCACGAACCTCAGAAATGCATATGTTTAGTTAGTGTTTCAATCGTCAGTCCTACCAGTAAAACCGGGTCGAGTCACATCTGAAACACTAGCCCACTTTTCTAGTCCACCCTCTTAGCTACCTGGGCTTCCCGGTTTGTGCTCAAACAAGTTTTTAGTTCATGTTACATGTCACAATAACGCATAAAAGTCAAACATGGTACTTACACATGCAAAATCACAATTTCCACACCCACACCCACTTTTTTAACCATACACACACCAAAAAATTTTCAAAACATAATTTGCATAGGTTACATACTCAATTAAACCCTCTACACAATTTAAAAGACACTCATCACTAAAAAATCCACCACTTACACATGCAAACACCATTTTAAAATAATGCGCACACTAAATAAATTTTAAAACACGTTTCACACCATTTTCATAATTAAGTAAACCATAAAAAAATTATAAAGTAATAGTAAAAGGGTGTCACATGTCTTTCCTCAAACTAAAGTAACCATTTATAAATTCAAACACATTCACACATCACACGCACTCAAATAAAATTTTAATGTTTGACATGCACCACCCAAATTGATTGGTGGAAAAAACATACACCATATAAAAAAACAAAATTTCATAAACCACCTAATTTAATAAGGCAAAAATAAAAGCATATAAAACAATTTAAAATAAATCTCTTGGAGTTAACCACTAAACCCACACAAACCATATTTTATGACCAAACGCACACGACGCCATGTCAAAAAATATATAGTTCTCACTACTTTCACAAAAAAATAAGTCAATCACATAATTTAAAAATCACCAACAAAGTTTTTAGCAGAAAAAACATGCATTATATAAACAATCTACTAAACAGTTTCAATGCAAATAAAACATTAAAAAGAATCAATTTCACACTACATAAATTAATTAAATAATATGCTAAATTAATCAAACTTTCAAATTAAATAATAAAATAATAATTAATCTGGAACCACCTACCACGACGTCGAACACCAAAAATTGATGTGGAATCTTTAAATTCTAGTGTGAAACGTGAATTGTGCTCCCTTTGCACCACAAGGAACCTCACGTGAACTCAAATTCGTGAGTTTGAACCAATAAATTCAAATTAGATCCCCAAAATCAGAACTCATACCCATTGAAAAAAAAAAACACAAAGAAGAGGTAGAGGAACTTATCAAGAGTGGGTGTGGTGCGCGCAGAAGGTGAGCGAGGCACCCGTTGAAGAGCCGGAGGGGAGCATCACTGGTCATCAAGGGGGAGGGGAAACTGGACCATGCTGCGGCCAGTAGGAGAAAGGTGCGGCGCGAGATTGTGCTGTTGGAGGGAACAGGAGGGCAGTGGAACGGTGGTCGCCGAATGGAGCAGGAGAGTAGTGGGGGAAACGCGACGCGCTGGATGGAGGTTGGACAGAGGTAAGAAGGTGAGGGTGGTGCCGACTTGGAGTTTTAGTAGGAAGGAGGTCCGGCTGGCCGGACATGGGAGGGGAGAGCGGCAGACGGTGCATGCGAGGAGGCGGGACAGAGTTGGGGAGTTGGGGTTCACCGGACAGCATGGGGTGCTGGGGTTCGCTGGGCAAGGTAAGGGAACAAGGGGGTCTGACGGTATTTCAGGCAGGATATAGGGGTGCGGCGTGTCCGGGAAGGAGCAAGGAGGCAGAGCAGCGGATTGGCCGGGGTGCATGGGCGCGACACACTTAGGGATTGGGGGTGGGCGCGGGACAACCAGGGGGAGGGAGAGAATGTGAGGGAGAGAAATGGAATAAAAGAAAAAGAAAGAAAGAAAAAAAATAAAAAATAAATATAAAAATAAAAATAAAATAAATAATAAAATAATTAATTAATTATAATAAAAATTGTAATAACATCACATAAATTTAATAATTATATTTATTGTTATCAAACAATATATTTATTATTATCATTAAAACAATGTCTTAAAGATTATTGAACTTATTATTTCCATTTTATTTATATTTCATTATTCATTATTATTTCTTTATTCCGCTATGTTTTAACTCATTTTGAAAGTCGGGTAGACCGCGCGGTCTCAAAAACGTGCCTTGCTTGTGCATCCGGTGACGCAAAACCCAAAACACTCGTAATAATAACAATAACAATAATAATAATAATAATAATAATAATAATAATAATAATAATAATAATAATAATAATCTAAAATATAAATAATTATGATAAAAATAATAAAATTCATTTGATCATACTAAAATAAAATAAAAAGTTGTCTCAATTATGATAATAAAAATAATAAAAATATCCTATAATTATTATTATTACCATTAAGACAATTCATTATGTTAATTACATTTTTCTTATTTTATTTTTTTCACTTTATTATTAACTTAATTTTATTTTATTTTTAATTGATTTTTTATTATTCAATACATTTTATTTATCCACGTTAATCATCGAGCAACTTGCGTGATGACCCAAGTGAAGTCATGCAGCTTCTACCACACCCTCCCTGCATGCGGAAAGCTGTCAAGGCAAACACATACATTTTTAAATAAGAACGCGAATTTTTAAAGACGGGCTTCAACATGGACTATCCGATGCCCAATCACAATAATAAAATAAATAATATAAAAATGGTTGGTGTGACAATTTTGTCTTTCATAATCATTCACATTCGAAATGACCACCGAACGGCATGGATGCTTAGCCCGAGCATCCTCCAACCATCTTGGGCTAACGTCCTTGATAATTTCAAATGAAAAATTGAAACAAATCCCACATTGTGAATATGGTTAGTGGTCGACATTCATTTGTTGTTCCCATTTCATGTAACATGATATGAACGATTTGTTTCAAATACGGTTGACAATTATCCTCTATTGTCACACCAACTCCATCATTCCCTAATTGTTGGTTGCATAATTCACATTGTTTTCCACTCCATCATGTGCAAGTGGAATTTCGACACTCTTGGTACTATCCCACAGTGCGTGTTTTAATGTTAAGAGGACAAAGCAATGGCGAGGCATCATTCTGGGCTCCACACATACTTCCCCTTTATGTGTATTCTATGTGTTGTGAAGGCCTTATCTGCACTTGTTTCCCACATCGAGCATAGCTCATGTGGGATTATGTATTTCGTTGAGGTTTTCACCCATTTGAAAGTGTGTCGGATTTCTTATGATCTGAGATCTAATACCATAAACTAAGATCTCTCTACCTCCTTCCTAAAAGGCATAAGAAACATATCTTCTAGAACTACACATATCACGATTCTCATCCTCATGGGAGATGTAGGAAGGCCCGGGCATCTTGTCCCCGGGTCCAGCTCAGGTTCTACTAATTACCTTTTCTGTTCGGCCTTTTGGCACTAAAATTCCTAGGATTGTGTGGTATGGTGTGTTTGGGTTTATGTCTTCACTCAAGTTGGGTTTCCAATAGCCTTACCATGAAATCTCGTTTTAGGAGATGGTATCTCCTACCTGTTGTCCTCATTGATGTTAAACTGTACTCTCAGAACTATGTATGGATTGATTCCCATCCTCATGCAATACAAAGGAACACATAGATGTTTCATCTTGGGGTCCATCCCCATATTCTTTGACCTTTTCTAGCAACTTGGCCCTATGTTTCTTTTCTGGAATTGTGTGTGGCGTGGTGCGGGATTATGTGCACATGCACGTCTAGTATGATTCATCACACCATGTACTTTACTTTTAAAATATAGATTCTTATGTATGTGTCCAATAAATATAATGTTAAACTATTATTCCTGGACCCACATGGCTTTAAACTATTGCATCTTTAATATTTGATGTTAAAATGCATTTGTTGTTCCTATCATATGACCCTAAACTATGACATTATCGTCATGCCCACATGACATAAAACAAAACAACATTATGGTGTCCTCAATTGAGGGGACATAATGTTTGTTAGCGGTTATCTACCATACCATTTGTAAATTCCTACATATGGATTGATTCATTTAGAGATTCTAGATATATCCATCCTGGGTTTATTGTTTCATAAAAAACACACATATGTCCTTAAGAACAAACAAGATCTATCAAATTTTGTTTCTTTTGGTGTGTGGACGATACCCACACCATAGTATTGTCCATGGAATTGGTACCCTACAATTATATTCCTATAACTACATATGGATTGATCCCCATCATAATTATGTATGTAAGAACACCCTGACACTTTGCCTCAGGCCCAACCCAACTTTTGTTTTCAATCCCTCGACCTAAAACCACCCTTGATAGCCCATGATGTGATATGTACTCCAACCATCCTAATTCTTGTCGGGTTTTCCAATCACCCCACCACGTGTCTCCATCCTACAATTCTATTTACAATCATATATCTAATACCTTTGAACTAAGATCATACCTTCCCTGTCACATGACACTGAACTATGTGACATTTTCAAGAACTACGGGTGGATTAATTCCCATATTCATGTGATACATAGGAATGCCCAGACATTCCATCTGTATGTCCAGCACCAGGACTATTAAATCATGCACTTTTTTCAGACACTTGGCTTGAACATCTTTGGAAGAATGTGTTGTGCCAAGAACCTCTTGGGTTCTCATTTGGGTCATGTTTTGGGACAACTAAACCATGATTCTTCCTTGTCTCTTCCCTGCCTAGTCTGAGTTCTATAAACCTAAACAATGATATCCCTATGGGAACTATGCATCGGGTTATACTACTTCGCCACCCTACGAGCATTTAATTATGTTAGGTCCCCTCTTAATGGTCCACTCTATGACCTAAAGTTAGGAGCATGCGATCCAGGACCCTTGTCCTTGGAATGGGATTCAATCTCCTCTATCTGACATGTCTTATTAACGTACTCACATGCTTTATGAAAAGGATCCCAAAGTATGGAATTTTCACATGGACATTATATCATTTCATGTCCAGGCTTCATGATCCCTTTATTTGGATCCCCATCCTCATCCATGTCTAAAGGGACCCCCTTTATGGCCTGGTCTCATGACACATTGTCTCACCTACCATCTTAGGCCAATACCCCTGAAGACCTCAGACTACATTTGTGACATGTCCCATGTTTCGAACATGGGTAGTGGTCAACCCTCATAAATCTATCCCCATTACAAGCTAATGCAAGTCATAGGATGTGTTTATAACATGTTTGATAGTTATCCTTTATCATCACACCACCGTTATTGGGATCCGGATCTCAGGCCCCATGATTCACATCATTCCACTCCCTTATGTTCTAGTGGAATTCCAACACACTCGGTTCTATCGCCTCTCGCATATGTAGGGTCGTTGAGAAAGAGGTCTAGTAATAGTGGAACGTCACTCACCTTGTGTCCCATAACTCCTAATGTGTTCTCCCTGCATCATAGAAATCTCACTACTACTATTTATTTCCCACATCGAGCACAACTCACCCAGGCTGAGAAGTTTTTGTGGGGTGTGTACTGGTGCATCAATGCCACACTTTCCTTTCATCCAGCATGATGTTAAAATGTGATTCCAGAACTATGTGCGGCTTGATTTCTATCCTCATGGGTTATGTAGGAACACCAGGGAACTTTTACCTAGGCTCATCCTAACATTCACTTTTGGTCTCTTGACCTAAAGATACTTCCTCTGAGGATACGTGGTCTGGTGCAGGTTTTTTCCCTCATTCACATTGGATTTGTAGCTACCACATCAGAGACCCTCTTTTGGGATCTCCCCCTTCACTCCCCATCATATCATACGACATTAAGATGCTAGATTCCATATGTCATCGACACATGACACTAAACTATGGGTCTCCCCTGAACATGTTCAGGATTCCCCATGTTAATTAGCGGATGCATCATCTTCCTCGCCAGATAGGATTCTCCCTAACAGCATTGGTCTCAGACCATGCAGTGAATTAAGAACTAAATTTTCCTTGATTCCCATATGTATGGAATACGCAGAAATATCTAGGCCTCTCTCCTTGGGCCCAGCCGTAGGGTCATTAACCTTTCTGGCCCCTCAACCCCGATCTTGGTCTGGGTTGTATGACCTTAAAACTATGTGCACCATCTTCACCATATGGTGTCTAAAATACGTGTTTATCTTCCATCATGATATGATGTAAATTTACATGGCACTATAGGTCATTATTAAGATGGTCATGTTCAGAAGTATGTTTGATCCCTGATTAAACTGATGCACCCAGCTTATGTATTTCCAACATGGTGGCGTAATTTCAAGAGTGTTGGACTCAATTCGAACAACCCATCATTCCACCCTCCAGTCTATTCATGTCATTAATTTGGACCCTCTTCTTATTTCATATCAAAATGGACCCCATAACAGTATAGGTGCTCGGCCTATGGATCACCTACTATCCATGGCTAATGTTTCAGAAGACTAAAAGATGACATTTTTCCTCAGGCCCTATGTTTTGAACGTAGTCAGTGGTCGGGATTCAGTTGTCACCCCTACTTTAGGATAACACAATAGGGATACAATGATTCAAATGAAGTCCTCATTTATCCAAATTGTCACACCACCCTCATAGTGTTCCAAATTTTGGGTATAATGATTCACACATTCCATTACCCATTGTTTGGATTGATTCTAACCCCCATGACATTACTCCTCTCGTGGACCAGAGCACATTGGGAAAATGGGAATTTGACTATTCAAGGAACCTTATCATCTAGTTAGGCCTCCCTCATTCTTTCTAGAAATTTGGGTTGTTGTTTCAACATTGTATTCCTAAATATTGGTCAATACCCTCAGGTTCGGATGGAATAACATGATAGTCATCCCTTGTTTATCAAATCAGGCATGACCCACGTGAGTTTAGGGATTGATCACTGGCTATTTCATGAATTTGATGGAAATGAAATAAACCAAAACATATAAGGGAACTCATGCATGTAGCGATCTTAAATGATTAAAGCATGAAAGTACATTTAATTTTTATACGGGTTACATCTCCCAAGGATTGGTGCCTCCCATGGATGGGTTGACCTCTACAATATTATGTTCTAGCTCTGCCACTCTCTGGCTGGTGACATCTAGGATACGTTGTCTCTTTCTTAGCTTCTGCTCCTCCTTTGAAGAGATGGAGTTTTGTTCATCAGCCATTATCTGGGCCCACTCCTCATTGGTTTGGATGATTTCCATGTTTTCAGAGGCTCAATTTACCCGTTCATTATCCTACACCATCTTGGCCTTTAGGCGTGACACGAGCTCTGATTGTGATTGGAGGAAAGCGGAGTGCATGTTTGATCATGCCCACAATGGCTGAACCATTATTTCTTCCTCCAAGATCTTCTTGATGTTCACTGATTTCCTCTATTGTGAGCCCAAACCATGGCCATGATCAAGCTCTCAAATCTTCTTTTCCATGAATTCTTGAATGAGCATATAAGAAAGATGGGCGTCAACTACCCCAGCGCATAGCTCGCGTAGCTGGAAACTAATCTTCCAAATCTGGTCTATCCATTGCACTTGAGGGGTCCCTACTATGATGTTCTTGATCAGAATCCATGACTGGCGATGGAAAATTTTGTTATCCGCTTTATTAGAATCAATCTTGTCCCGGTCTGTGGGTTCAGTATTTTCATAGGTAGGGAACTCTTCCATGAACCCAACAGTATGGTCTTCATCTAGAATTTAGTCAGGTAGGTGAAGACCCATGTCATCTAGATGATCCTCATTGTCATACTCCAAATAATTTATTTCGGTATCGGTCATGCTGATGTACCCACCTGTGATCAAGAGTGTTGTGGTTTGGTTAGATCGGACATCCGGTTCCATGACCATCGGTATTCCCCTTGGAATGGTAGTGCCAGGAGATCCAATCATCCTCTCCACGGAGATCCATGCCATTTGATGAACTATATAAACAAGAGGCACACAATCATCAGTTAACCTGATCGATGAATTATGGATATGAATTTTGTGATGAATATATACAAAGATCAAATAGTTGGTCTCTCTTGTGTGTTTTATCAATCGGAATGCCAAGACGTGGACGTCCATATATTATTGGGATGTTTGAAGGCTCTAGGAGGACCACCCTTAGTCGTAGGCGCAGATCCCAAAGTTCATGCATCGACATCTACCATTGAGCGAGAGAGGTTTTTGTGTTCGAGGCCCTCCTGCACATGTATGATTTTAGTTGAGAAGTTCTAAATGAATTGGATGGAGGCTATGAGGAAGTGGTTTAAGGTTTTCCTCAAGGAACTCTACAAACTCTTTCAACTCCCAATATGAGTTTCCAACCTCACCCTCTTCTGGAGGGATCCCTCCACTGGCCTCCTTCCCCCAGGAGGACTCGTCTGATTCTTCCGTTATAGGGAAGCATTCTCTCAATTCAGCAGCCAATAACTAAGGAGGGGCCATTTGATAAAGAACTACCATTACTCGATATATCATTGGATGTGGAGCACCCTGAGAGTGCATAAAGTCCTTCATCTCTGCAAGGTACTTCTCCCCCTCCCACTGGGATACCGCAAAGCATGGCCTGATAGGACTGACCCCCACTACTACAAACATAGCCTTTATCAGCGCTAAAAATGGCCTTTATCAGCGCTAGAAAAGCGCTGATAAAGCCAGCGTAGATAAAGGGGGGGGGGGGGGTCCCCTTTATCAGCGCTCCGAAAAGCGCTGATATAGGACTCCTTTATCAGCGCTAAAAAAAAGCGCTGATAAAGGGGTCCTATATCAGCGCTTCCTTTATCAGCGCTCTCGTTTTAGTGCTGATAAATGACCCTTTTATCAGCGCTTTTAAAAAAGCACTGATAAAAGTTAAAAAAATTAAAAAAAATTTAAAAAATTTTAAAAATTTTTAAAAAATTTAAAAAATACTGCCAATCAGGGGGGGCTTTTATAGCGCTTGAACTCCCCCTTTTACAGCGCTTTTCGGCCCCTATACAACACCCCATGCACCCCACGCACCCCCTCCACCCTTTAACAACGCTTGCTCCAATATTCCTCATGCGCGCGCACCCCTGCCTCCACCAGGATTTGAACTCGAGACCTCTCCCCTGCGCGCCTAAGCCCTTACCACTACTCTATTTTGATTTGCTTTCTAATTCATGATATCTCTATATATATATATATTTATATATTTAGTTATATTTATTCGTATAGTAATATATATTTATATTAATATATATATAGTTATATTATAATATATATAGTAATATTAATATATATATATATAGTGGTATTAATATATATTTATATATATATATATATATATTTAGTTATATTTATTCGTATAGTAATATATATTTATATTAATATATAGTTATATTACCATATATATAGTTATATTAACATATATATAGTTATATTAACATATATATAGTTATATTAACATATATATAGTTATATGAATATATATTTATATAGTTATATTAATATATATATAGTGATATTAATATATATATTTATGGTGATATTAATATATATATTTATAGTAATACTAAGATATATATATGTAGTTATATTAATATATATATAGTTATTAGATTAATATATATATAGATAGATTAATATATATATAGTTAGATTAATATATATATATAGTTAGATTAATATATAGGTATATAAATATTCATATATTGATATTTTAAATAAAATGGATATTAGTTATTATTTAGATAAAGCTAATATATTGTATATGTAAATATGTTTAATTATTTATTTAAAAAATTTAATTTTTAGGTGCGAATATATAAAAAATATGTACATATAGTTATATATTTGATTATAAATAGTAGTTCATTATAAAAAAGGATGAAATTTCAAAGACATAATATCAATATGAATGTAATACCTTGGAATAAATTTAGTCCCCACCATGAAAAGCCAACAATACCCCCTTAAACGAGTTTGAAAATCCACAAAATGTTAAAAAATCTGGGTACCCCGACAAAAAACTCAGTTTTGGAGGCCTTCTGGGCCTCTTTTGGCCTCAAAAAACGCTTGACTGGGGTCAACCTAAGTCATAGCGACGTAGAGCTCGTCGCAGGCTTCGATTTGATATGTGGTAGAGCTCAAACGGACACCCGGATCAAAAGTTATGGCCGTTTGAAGTTTGAGTTGCGTTTTCAACATATTTTGGATCTTTTTTAATTTTTTTAGTTTTTTTAGTCCTCAAATTGTTATTAAATGACTATTACTCCATAATTATTATCAAAATATTAATTAAAAATATTTTTTTAATTTTTTAAGAAGTCATTTTCACTAAATATCTTAAATATTAAGTATAATAAGTGTAAATGTACATTTATACTTATCTAAAATATATTTAAAAATTATATATTATATTTATATAACAATATAACTATATTTATATATTAATATATTTTTAATTTTTTTTTGAAGTCGACCCTTTATCAGCGCTACTAGGTAAGCGCTGATAAAGGGGGGCCCTTTATCAGCGCTACTAAGCAAGCGCTGATAAAGGGGGGCGCTGCGAAAAACTGTTTTTGTGGTAGTGCCCCAAAAAATCTATCCTTGTATGATTCATATGTTTCTATATATTTGTCTGGGTTGGGGAATTTTTTTTTGACTTCCAAAATGTCCCGAGCCTCTAATAAGGCAATGTTATTTTTTCATGTCTATGTGGCACAACCATATCCCCAGAGCCTGGGTGGGTATCCTACAGAACCCCCTAGGTGACCTCCCCTTTGGATAACTTTTTTCCTCTAGGACCACTGGGTCAGCCACTGCCGATTGCCTTTTGATTGGTGCGGTCCACTCTGCCACCATAGCCTCGCCACCACAGGATGTCCTCACCACCTTCCAGACCCAACCTTGTGGTTGGGGAGGCACTCCATCACTAACCCGAATGGTCTACTGCTTTATCATTTCTCCCAGATAGGCTGCCTCCCAACATTTGGTGTATTCATTCACCATCCTATTGTTAGGTTTGGGAATATGTAGGTCATTTTGCATGTTCCTATCCTTTTGTGTGAGCATGAGCCACATATGTCTCATCAAACACAGGTGGTCCTTAAGGCACACTTCAATTAAGACTAGTAGGGTCAACCGCTGCATGCCCCAGAACATCCCCACAAAACGTTGTGGGGGTGTAAGGCTCACAGAGAGGCTCGTGGTCGACCTGCGCCACCAGTACTCCACCTCGAAAGGCCAAGAGGTACGACCAATTCTCTTCCATTCCATGGCCGTTATCAGTGAAAACACCTGTTAGCCAAAGGAATGGGTGGAAGTTGTGATTTTCCACCTTCCAGATCTATTTCAGTCCCAACTACAGGATCAGCTGGGTCGGGAAACTCCCTATAGCGTTAAGAATGGTTGGTCATAAATCTGAACCTGGGGGGGGGGGGGAATGCGGTTCAGATATTTTTAGATGCCAAAAATATGTGTTGTTATCCACCCATATAAAATATGGAATGACCCACATATCCTCAGCATATTCTTCCTTTTGATGATGTTCCAAAACACCTTATACAGTTTGGAGAGCATCAGGATTCCCAGTTTGACCCTCTCCCCTATCTCCAACGCGGATGCCATAATGAACACGCTCGATCACATGCCCATGTTTGTGTCCCTCACTAGAAAAATCCACAACAGATAATCACTAGGATGAATTTATCCAATCTAACAACCTATTTTTGCTTAGTACTGACACTTAATCTCTATGTTATCCACTGGTTGTCCTCGAGGAGTCGCTAATATGAGTTCTTCTTGCCACACTAAACCCATTTCGGGCAGGTCTGAGGCCCCATGGGAAACTGCCTATCTTTAGAGAAATTCATGAAATGCTTGAACCACAGCTTGAAGTGGATGTAACTCACTGATTTCTTGTCCTCCCCTAACACGAAATCCATCAATGTGTTTTGCAGCACCAAAATCTACTCTGGGTCATCCCATGTATTCGTGGTAGGGAGGATCTTTTCATACATTGCCTTCAGTATCGGGACCCTTGAGATCCGGTGCATGTCCCGGAGGCTGATACAAACCTCCCAATGGTGAAGATATAAGGTATTGGTCCTCGATGGCCACCTACTCAGAAACTCCAGAAACAGATGCTCCGGCTGGTAGATGTGATATTGAGAAGCCCAAGCTACCTCATACAAGCCCACTCGCCTCATCTCCACCCTAAACTCCTCGCACGAGGCGCCTTCCTAGTAGGCCCATGCCTATTCATCTATGAAGTTTCCACCTAGGTTTAAATCACACCAATCAGTCCACCACTTCTCTAGGTTTCCCAGGGTCTCCTTTAGAATGGTGTGGCATAGTGGAGTGGGTGTCTTTGGCTACAATGCCTTCTCGAAAATGTTATTCTCATGATTGTACAGAAAATATTCATGGACGAGTGTGAAATCCTTCTATGTATTGCCATCAGCCACCCTGAACCACTGGATCTGGAACAACATACTCATGAACTAGTATGTAGGCTCATCCCAGCTTGCATTAGGAATGATCATGTCATACCTCAGATCGAAGCCATACAGAGGCATCCTTTTGAACAGTGGTTATTTCTTCTAACCCTCTGACAACTGCTCCACTAGATAATAATTTTCTGAATGACTCCATAGATGTTCCCTGATACCCATGTTTTTTTCCATTTCTTCTCTTATGGAAATATTCCCAAGGCCCTGCTAGGCAGCCTACTGACGAGCCATTCAGTCTTAAATTTTTTTTAAATTTTATCCAGGATCACGGATCTCGATCACAAATATCAATCTTGAAGCTCGATTGCAGAGGCGGGACGTGGAGCCCTACCACAGTCCTTGCAGATGCAAGCCACATAATACTCACTTGCAGAGTCAAAGGACTCATTGTGCGCTGTGATGAAGAAAGGCTAGATTCACAAAGAGAAATCACAGAGCACACAGAGCTTCGTGAATCGAGAGAAAAATATCCAAAAATGAAAAGATGAGAATTTAAAAAGGAGAGGTCACTCCCCTATTTTATAGGCGACACCTTCCCTTGCTTTGCGGTGAGCATCGCGTTGTTCCAACCCGGACATCACTGCTTTGTATCTCGACCATACTTTTCCACTAGACATTGTGATACAACTAAACATTTTTGTGATTTCCCCTCAAACATAGGCATTCATATTTTCCATGGCTCTATGTATGAGAGGGTGGCTATTTTTTGGTACCAAAATACGCGAAGAAATAAAGGACGCGAAGAAGAATCCCATCCCAAAGGGGCTACCGTGTGAAACACGTTCGTGGAGCCCCTTAGCACCGCGCCATTCACGATTCCCCACAACAACGTGCCATTTTCGGAGCCCTAGAGGACCATGACCACTGCAAAGCCGAAGGCCCATCTGTGGTTGTTGTGGAGCAATGAGGCAGGAGCCTCCGCAGTTACGATGTAATTGATCGAGATCTCTGCCCCCTGGAGGGATCCAAATCAACCTCTGTGGACCTGTCAAACCTAACAGAAGGCTCTGTGAGTGCAACACAAAGAATATATAAGAGCTTCATTCTGAGGAGGGGATGATAGTCGACTCAGTAGTTACGACAAACTTGATGCAATCCGTGGCCTATCATAGAGCCCTACATGGCTTTGCACCAAGCTGCCTTTGCTTTACGCTGCCCCTCACCTATAAATAATGGGATCCCCTCTAACCCAAACGATGGATAATCCAACCATTATACTTCCTAGCTCCCAAATCGTGAATCACCTTCTTATATGTGGAACATTGAGCAAAATGGGCCCTTCAAGGTACTCAAGCATTGTGAAGTACCCTTCCCTTAGCTCAAAAAATGCCTCTTCAAGTAGGGATGCCCTTTGCAGAGCCCACAGGCCACTGCATAAAAAGTAGATCCTCATGGGGACTGGGGTCATTAAAAAGCACTCTTGATTCACGAAGTACCCTCCATGCACATGTGAACCATATGCAAAGGTAGGGTCATTGTGCTTCATGAAGCACATTTCTTCGTTGGGCATTGCTTTTCAAGGAACCCTTTATTCTTGAAGTCCAATTCTACGAAAGCAATTCCACATCATGATGCCACCCTTATATTCACCTATGAACTATGCCTAGGATAGGCTACCCCACTTTATGAATCATAGCCCTTTTCAAAGCCCCTAAACTACATGGAGCACTAGAGCATCACAAGGTCCCTTCCTGTGAACCAATTTGCATCACAAACCCCTCTCATGTACGGACCTCCAGGTTTGTACGAAGTGATTTCAAGGTCCCTTGGGTGGTTCTTTATATTGTGTTTCTTAGACTTATGATTCTACATATAGGCACGCTAATGGATATTTCTTCTTCGCATAGCCATCCTAACATGGTCAACTCAGTGGATCACTACACAACACCCCCTCTCCACGGCATTGCTGGTGGCTTCCCTTCACTAAGGGTTAAAGTGTGTCGGTTATGTAAGTCATAGGTGTGTGGATATAAACTTCCTCATCCAAGTTGCAAGAAGTTAAACTATTAAGCGTCATCATCCTAAGCACATGACATTAAACTATGGTCTCACCCTGTGCAACACACACGGGGCACCCCATCTCAGACATTCTCTATGCTCAATCATCTCCACGAGAGTGAGATCCTCCTCACATGGAATGAGATCCTCTTTTCTTGAGTCGTGTCTGTCCACATGGATGGGAATCCATCTTGGTGTAATCCCCTATCCTTTCTTGTGGGAGGCAACATCCCTGCCCCACCATTCTTCTTTAGTGCTAATGACCAGAGGAGAGATGGGCACATGGACCTTCGTTATCCTATCCCTCACCCTCTGATATTTTTCACCATCATGCCTCCATCCTAGTGTATGTCCCAATCTCCATTTCCCTAGGCCGTTAACCATTCATTAGCCAATGTCTTCTCTTTGGGAAGCTAACCATGTATGAGCCCCATTCCACTTCCCACGAATGCACCATTCACGATGTGATCTTCAAGTCTTTTCCGCCTCTTTTTTCTCACACCTAGCTTGACTCATGTGGGATTAGAGTAATAATTGACCATATAACCCTTCATGGGCCACCCTAGAGAGTAATCCCAAAGCAACCATCCTAAACTACATGTACTTTGATCCTTTCCACCTAGGTAGTGTATGTTGGAAGCCTCCCCATGGTTCATGCCCAACACCTACTTGTCTCGACCCCTTCACGTTGGCACACCTTCATCCTGAATGACATTAAACTACATCCACCATCCCGAAATATATGGAATTTTATCCTTTCCTCCTTGGTAAGGTAGGTAAGAAGCCTCCCATAGCTTCTATCCCAACACCTACTGGTCTTGAACCCATCACATCAATACACCTTCATCCCGCATGATGTTAAACTAAATCCAACATCCCAAACTATGAGGACATTGATACTTGTCTCCAAAATAGGGTATGAAGGATGCCTCATCGATGTAATATCCCAACACCCACTTGTCCCAACCCTTTCACGTCTGTACACCTTGGTCCCTAATGACAAAAACTGCATCCACCATCCTGAACTAATTGTACATTGATTCTTGTCTCCCATGAAAGGTATGCAAGAAGCCTCCCTGAGGTTTTATCCTAACACCCATCGGTCCTGAACAATTCGCATCGGTTCACCCTCATCCTGCACGACAATAAACTGTATTCCCATTTTGTCTCGAAAGATGTTAAACTATACCAATTCTAAATACATGGGATCTGATCCTTGACTCCTAGGCAATGTACGTAGGAAGACTCCCTGAGGTCCAACCCTAATCGATGGTCAGCTATCGCGGTACCCAATCGATAATAAGATGTCATTTTCCTCAATCAATGAAAAGACGCAGTGTTACTCAATTGAAGATAATACTTAATGTTCCCCAATAGACGGTAAGCCATTTTGGTACCCAATCAACGACATGATGTTGTGTTCCCCAATCGACGGTAAGCTATTGTAATTCCCAATTGACAGTAAGCTGTAGTAATTCCCAAATGATGGTAATCTAGTGTGAATCCCAATAAAAAGTAAGTCCTTGTGGTCCCCTATGTTGGGGACCATATCTATGGTATGTCCTAGTGGTGTTAGACTAACTCGGGCTACTATCCATGTGTATTACCCAGTATACAACTGGGTCGCTATCCTCCGCGTACACCCAGATTCCAGGCCCCATCATGATCTATATGGTCTTTGATTCCCTGGCATAGGGATATGTAAGATTCCTCCCTGGGGTTTAATAACATTACCCATGTTTCATCCTGGTCTCTCCCCCAAGAATATGTGGTTTGGGATAGTCATTCCCTAACATGGAGGTTCCACTTCCTTCGGGTCTCATTCATGTGTCCATCCTCATAGGTCACCTCCTCAGGTTTCCCATCGCCCCACTGAACTACATGGACATTGATTCCCTACCACAGGGATACATAAGAAGTCTCTTTGAGGCTCAAGCCCAACATCACGGTCATCCTCATGTTGGTTCCATCCAATTATCCATAAACTCTCCATCATCCATCATGATTCTTACATGGGACGCCAAACAAAAGTGGTGTTTTTATCTCCAACAAGTGTTCTTCTAGGAGATCTGTGCTCATTCAGAATAGAATTGGTTTGGCCAAGCAAAGTTTTCCTATGGAATATTTGGGTGCCCCTTTATCTAATGGGAGAGTCAGAATTTTCCATTTTGATTCCATTATGTCTAGAATTATCGGAAGGATCCAGAATTGGAAGAGTCATTTTTTATCCTTTGGGGGAAGGATCACTTTGGTCAAAAGTGTGCTCTCTTCCATTCCTATGCATGTTTTATCTTAGTGTAAACCTCCTAAAGTAGTGATTAGGAATATTGAAAGGCTTATAAATTGCTTCATATGAGACTCACATCATGAAGGACGTCATCATTGGGCTAGTTGGTCCAGATTAGCAAGACCTTTTCTGGAGGGGGATTTAATCTCAAAGGTGTTGATGATAATATGTGATGTATGCAGGAAAAACGGGTATGGGAGGCTATTTCTGGGGTTTTTCTTTGGTCTAATTTTATCAAGAGGAAGTATGGGGAATGCCCTTTTGATTGGGTTGATAGTGGTAATGGTCCTCACCTTTGGAATTTTTTAAAAAGTCTTGTTTCTCTTATTTTGGAGAATTCTCGCTGGATTGTAGGGTGTGGTGACTTCTCTTTCTGGAAACATAATTGGGCTAGTTCCATTCTGTTTTATCCAAGCTGTCCAGCCTTGAATATCACTATTAGGCAGGCAAGTGCATACCCACTGTTCACTGATGCAGTGTTGAATGAGGTTCAAAAGGATGTGCTGTATAATATCTATTTTTATAAGGATCCATACAAATGTTACATTACGTCTTCTTCCACTGGTAATATGTTATGCTCTGCTTTTTGTTCTATGGTTCATCCTTCCCCTATTTTGGACTATTTGGGCATTAGAATTTGGTGTAAAGACCTTTCTCCTAAATTTAGTTTTCTTCTCTGGAGAATCCGCAATGGTGCTATTCCTACTGATGATAATATTCAACGGATTTTAATTCCTCTTGTTTCGAAATGTAAATGCTACTTATTCTCTCATTATGAGACTGTTTTTCATCTTTTTTGAAAAAGTGATTGGGCTGTTCATCTGTGGGTTCATGTGGATGGTTTTCTGAATTTTAGTGGGTGTGTGGATATAGTGGAAGAATTTTTTCAAGCATGTTAGAATTCTCAGGAGAGGGGTTCTGTACAAGCCAAGGGCTGGTCTTTACTCATCCTTGCTACTTGTTGGAATTTATGAGAAACGCGGAATACTGTTGGTCATCATGGATCCCGTCCAATCTTGCAGCACATAAAATTTAAATTTTTGAACCTTCTCTCTTCGTTTGTGCAACAATGTAAATGTGCGAGTATTTCTATAGTTTTGCATTCTTTTGTTTCATCGGATACTTTGATAGATGCAACCATTTTGGGGCGGAGGTCTACTGGTGTATGGGTGTGTTGGCATCCTCCTATCGATGGGCTTAAATTAAATACTGATGGTTCTTGTGTGCAAGGATTTATGCGTGGTGGTGGTGTTGTTCGGGATGATCGTGGTTCGGTTGTTGTGGCCTTTTCATCATTCTTTGGGGAAGGTAATTCGGTGGTGGATGAGGCACTAGCGCTTCTTCAAGGTCTCAAAATGCGTAGGGAGAGATCTGTCCATCTATCTGAAATTGAATCAGATTCTGCTATTTTGATTAATTCCCTGAAAGGTAAAGTGGATTGCCCCTGGAATATTACTTATTCAATCCTTGCTTGTAAGGCTTTCTTTCATTCAAACATGTTGGTTCTCCATATATGGCGTGAAGGTAATATGATGGCAGACTTCCTAGCCTCTAAAGGCAATCACGATGAAAGGCTTCAGATTTTTTCTAGCACGATATCTCTTCCTATTGAGTGTTCTATGATTGTCCGAGGGGATGCCCTCGATCTTCATCATTTTCAGCCCCCGTGAACTTTTTATCTTGTTTTCTTTCCTATATCTCTCTTTCTTTTAATAAAAGTTTATAGTTTTCAGCAGTATAGTTGTAATAGGGTAACTAACCACATGTTATCCCCTGCATCAGTGATCACTCCTAGGGTTGAACCCATCTGATCCACTCCCATCAGTGTTCTTATCAAACTGATCCATCTCCACTAGATGTTATACTCACAGCATACCCGATTTTAAACATGGGAAGATGAGGAAAACCTCCGAGACATGCCTATAGCATATAATTCCCCACATTCGATGTGGGATTCCCCAAGATTTTGCTCCCTCGAGAAGCCCTATAAAATGGTAAAGAAACCCAAACACATCATTGTTCCAGCGTCTAGACATGCCAGCGATGTATAATATGACTACTTCCCCGACTGAAAGTTTCATCCCTAAATATACCCCTTGGAATGTCTAGATAGGAGCAACGTAATTAACTGGCATCCATGAAGATAGGTAACTAGGATGAGTTTCATGAACACTGACTTCTGTCTATGAGAGAGTCACGGACTAGGCAATGTGTTTTGAGGATAAATCCACAATATCCCATCATCCCATTTCAATTAAGTATCAAATGTCCCTAAATAAGTGATGAATGCCACCTCCCTTTTGAAAGTAGGAATGCGGGGAAACAGTCATCGCGTCCTCCAAAACAGACGGTTATGCGCCCTGGTGAAATCTTCAGAAACATGGTTCCATTTGAATTCTCTAATACAATCTATTCATGTTTTATAACTAAACTTGAGGTTTATATTGGTTCCATGTTTACTTTTTGTCATGTGAATAGGAAAATCACATGTCAGCTATGGTTTTAATTGTGCTATTAGATTATGCATCTTTATGTGGATGACAAGTAGTTCTCAAATATATCTCAATTTCTTAAGTATATTGTAGAATTCTCAATAATTTTTATGCGAATAAATGGTAAGGATATAGTTATTAAAGATCCACCATGATGTATCACATAATCATCAATATAGATTCATATATTATGTCTAAGATATATAAACTCCCTTAATTTTAAGAAATGTTATTACTTGTTATGATGATCTATGAAGGGCCATATAAAAAATTCATTTTAGATGATTTTGGAAATATATTAAAAATGAAAATTTTCATATTTTCACAGTTCCAAATTGGTGTAGGGAGATGTTACAAGAACACATTTGGGAGTTATATATTTTCCATCATTTTTCCATTCATACCATGAATTTGAACACTTTTTCCTAGATTTTATTATTTATGTTTTACCATAATAATTTCTCATTAAGATACTTTTTCATTATGTCACACCATTGGTGTATAGAGAATATGGAATAATGACATTTATTGAGAAATTTGAAAATAATCTCTAGTAGTAATGTTACACATAGGGCCTATCCAATTTCCAATGCACCATCCTCATAGTTAGATTTTATCATATTTTCATGTCCCTTGGATTTAATCATATTTTACAACACCATTTAATATTTTTAAGTCATATTCAAAATATGTAATAATGATGAAATGTAAATTACTAATAAAAGTAATGAAACATCCCTTTTCTTAAATGATTCAATATCCAACATTGTT
The DNA here is from genome assembly GCA_963277665.1 of Viscum album. Taxonomy (NCBI): domain Eukaryota; kingdom Viridiplantae; phylum Streptophyta; class Magnoliopsida; order Santalales; family Viscaceae; genus Viscum; species Viscum album. The sequence continues at coordinate 1,098,683,655 of OY728131.1, read as the reverse complement.
AAATCCAATAATACTGGATCATTTTGAATCCTTATTATCGATAGACCTCTATGATCCACCCTAAACAATGAATAATCAACTTTTTTTCCAACCTATGGTTATAGTGTTATGCACATACATATTCCTCAAATACCTAAAAAATACCAATTTCCAATTTATGATATACTTATATGTTAAAATATTTAAAAAAATTAATGATTAAAACATATGTACCATAATTCAACATCATAATATTTTCTTTGTGAAATAAAAAAATTATAACTTTCAGTAAAAGATCATGAATTTGATAGTTTTGTTCATGAATATTTAATTTATAATTGTATATGAAAAACCTATATCATTCATCATAAAAACAAATTGTAGTCAGTTAATTAAAACATCACTATTAAAAAAATACCCCATTTTAGATGGTATTGTTATTATAAGTAAATTTATTAATCTCTTTTGTAGTATAACAAATCATCATTAATTTATTTTGACAATGAAAATTTGACAACATTACATATCAAAATTATTATTGGATAAGTTGATATTGAAAATTTTTCTATGAATCCTCAATAGTAACTTGAATGTGCCTGGAAACTGTATATATCATTTAAAATAAATAATTTGGAATATTCCTTAATTAACTTTTACATTTCCTAGTAAACCTATATTTCATATTTATTTAAAATTCAACTAAAAAAATAATTATTTTGAAATAACATTTATAATTACTGAATATCCCACAGTGCCTCATCAACATTATAGTAAAAAAAACTATTCAAATTTACCTCATTTTCTTTAAAAAACTTTTATTATATGATTATTTCATCAAAATCATCTAAATTTTATTAAAATAGCCTTTCTGTGTAGTATACAATAGATTCAAAAACATATATGGAATACTTATTATACCAAATGGAATTAATTTTAACACGGAATTTCTAATATATATGTGAATATTAAAATTTGGAATAATATACTTCATGATAAATATTTCAATTAAAAATATAATGCAGATCATGCATTTAGATGAATGATCTCATTGGAACTGATCAAATAAATCATCAATATATCTTAAATGGTATTTGTTATTATTTGTAATGGAATTGATTTACTTGTAGTCAATGCATTACCTTATATATCCATCCACCTTTATTTAAATTAATATTGATTATACCAATTTGGAATCAATGAGGAGTATGAACCCCATATCACACAACTCTTATAGTGGTTTCTATAATTTCTCCAATTCCACCAATGTCATTCTATTTGGAGGATTAGATTTTTATTTTTCTATTTAGATAGTTTCAACAGGGGATTCAAATTCATGATCATGTAGATATCATAGTAATTCCATAGTAAATACACCAATATATTGTATAATAATATATATTACTTGTATTCATATTATTTCATTATCATTAATAGATTTATCTTCTCCAATAATTTCCTTATGAATGACCAAAATAGGTGCATTCAAAAAAGAAATAAGAAATAAATACTCAAATAAAAAAAGGATTCAATTAAATTTCTATTTATTATATGTCATTATCACCATAATAGTTTTATTTTTTATACATTGAAATACAATCCAACCTATGTATTATATAAAATTTAACAATTTGTATCAACACTAGGTTCCCAATTATAGATCCTTCATGCATTTTAATTTAGATAGTCTTCTATACCATCATGTTATATGAAATTCAATTGTATTTATAGTAGAAAACATAATATCTATTAGATCATGGAATGATTAAATGCCATTAAAACCACTACACAGATTACAGGAGATGGAAATGAATTTTTTTTCCTGAAGATATTTTTCTATACAACATAATATAACTAATTACATCATGAATAAAACTTTTAATTATAAATCATTGAATGTAATTACTATGAATTTATTAAAAGCAAAAGTCATGTTATCTATAAATATTTATGTTGAATATTTTAAGGGGTTACCAATATGATTGAGAAATTATTTTTTATAGATCTATTCCCCATGGATTCTTCAAATTGTGGGCATGAAACCAAAAAACAATTAAATCCATTAACCTGATTCTTGTGGTCATTTTATTATAATATTTGAGATACATATATCAAAATAAAAAAGCTTAAATGTTTTAGTATTCATAAGGAACTATATTCATTAATTGGAAATACTGTAAATTATAATTTAGTGATACATCATAAAAATAAATTAAATAATTATTATTTATTTATGAAAATCCATAATTCACATATATTAACTATGATGATTTCCTAGAGAAAAAAGTAACCATAAATATGGGTGAGATAATATTCTCTCAAAATCGTATCATAATGGTATTATATCACATATATATATGCAAGTAATCTTTAATATGATAATTATAAATGAATACCAATATAATGGAACTGTGATCATGAAATACTAATTGATTAAATAAAAATAAATAAATTAAAGGATAAGAATAAATGAACTCATTTTGAAATTTTTTTTGATAATTTTTGAAATCATAATCATAACATAAAAGCCTCTTTCCCTGAAATCATATATGAATGGGTTTGAATTACATAAAATATAGAATCTACTTTCTTCCATCTTACCCACTAGTGAATCTAATGGATGTATAATTCTTTGTCCCACCCATCACATTTTTTATTCAATGGTACAAACACCCAATGAATATATAAATATTATACATATTATCATGTTCCCGAAATATCCTCATAAATAATAATTGATATATAATAAATATGTATATATATAAGTGTAGGATATAATGAATTCTAATATTTCCACATTTAATGGAATAATATGTTGATCTACATTAATATCGAACAATAAATAAATATTGTAGAGACCCGAAGCTTATCGTACATGGACGTTACATTACTTTTGCGGAATACTTATTACATAACAAAAACACACACACAAGGATCGTAATAGTTTAGTGTCTTTGGAAACTCGGAACGTAATCTTCTAATCGTGGTGAAAAATCTTCAACATCTCCCATAAAGATCTTCTTTTTTTTTATACCTAAAACCTTTCTTTATCTCCTGGGGAAAAGAAAACATAAAAGGGTGAGCTCAAATGCTCAGTAAGGGTAAAAAAAAGAAATATCAATCATATCATATACATAAGAACATAGCTTTTGGAAATCTTAACCTGCAAAAGAGCTCATAATATCATAACATGGGATAAATCATAGAAGTGAAATGTAATCCCAATAATCATAACTTAAAACATGAAACTTTGTGGCATACACACATAATCATAGAAAATCATTTCTTGTTAGTCAAGACTCATTTCCAAGACTATCTTAGTGGACAAAGTCCCTTTCTGAATCGAGTAACCCTCGTTTCAGTCCTGTTTCACTGAACCGGTATAACCTACCATTTCAGCCATGTCTATCTCATGAGATATAAAATCTTTACCCAATGCATTGGAGGGAGATATAGGTCCCACCCATCTTATAATGAATCCTTTCTTATGTGTGCCACATAATCATAAAACATACATCATCGCATAACACATGTAATAAAAATGGGATTCTTAAACAACATGACATCATAAAACAATTCATATAAGATAAAGGAATTCATAAAAATAATTCCATCAGAACATGATCAAATCAATGTAATAATAGGGATAAAAACAGAACCCTTTATTATCTTATATGGAAAATAATTTTGATAAAACACTTGAACTCCATTCTTGAGGAAAATATCCTTTCTTCTTCAAAAACATTTTTCCTTTCATAACATGTCATACAACTTTAAAATAAAAGAAGTTGATTAAAAATAAACTTGAAAACTTGTAAAGGAAGCTTCTTGGAAATAATGTTTTAAAAATCCATTCATGCCGTATACGTTAAAAAAACATTCTTTCGTACTTTTGTCGGAAAAGTCAAAAAGTACCTCATACGAAAAAGCGACAAAATATTCCTTTCATATTCTTTACTAAAAACTCACCGAAGGGTAAAATTGGATTTAAACAATTGTAGTTGGATGGAAATAATATTACATATTTATGAAACATGGATGTGGATGATAAAATACACCCCAGTAAATACTTACGAATAAAAAAATCTCGGATAAAAATGAGATTGTGATATTTCCCTTACCTTAGGTCCGATTTGCTTCGTATGTGTCCGAACCTCCTGTATAATGATTTAAATCATGTTATTGACTTATTACAGAATCATATTCATTGTTATGATATCATATATGGTTCTCTTATGGCTTTATATTACCCGGTCTTTTGTAAATTCATGTTAAAGTAGCATTTTGGGTAAAATCGTCTTATTTGTCGTTCGTCTTTTTAACTTGTAATTATTAATATGATTACTTGGATCATGATTAATTATATACAGAATGTAAAACATGATTTATATATAATATATATTCATAATATAAATATATATATATATATATATATAATATTGATAATGGAATGAAATACACCGTTCATGGAGACGGTAGTCCGTACGTACGCATGAACGCTGTTTTCGTTTCCTTATTGAATTGAATGGAATTGGATGACATACATATAAATATACATAAATACAGTATCATTATTATGTCATATATTTCATTAGTACTTATTATATATACTTTATAATCATTCATGAATGGATAATCATTGAGAATGAATCTCATCGCGTCGTGGAGACGGTAGTCCGTACGTACGCACGAGCGATGATATCGTTCCCATGGTCGTGGAATTGTGTTGAAGTGTTTGTATACTATTTCAGTATCAATATCAATTTATAATAATCATATATAGTTACTCATTACACCACTATACCCATCCAATTAAGGTGGTGGCGGAAAATAGATTACACCACGGCGTGGAGACGGTATTCCGCACGTACGCACGCGCGGTGATTTCTTTTTCCGTAGGATGGATAGATGGTGAAATAGGGTTGTTTCATACTTATAATAACATATCAGTATATGAGTGATACTGATGTTATTACTTCATAATGAAACAACCTAATAAGAAGAAGTGGAAGAAGAAATAAAGATGAAAGAATTGGTAACGGTAATTACCTCTTCTTTGAAGCGCCTCTTTGAGACCTCCTCTTAGGGCACTAAAATTGGTCTTTTATGAATACCAGAACCTCTAGGATGTTTCTAGGGAAGTGGAGAAGAGATTTTGGCAGGGGTTGGCAGAGATTGAAGGCTCAAAGTTGTGTGAGGAAGAGAGGGAGGAGGTTCCCTTTTATAAGGGAGGAGAGGGGCACCTTAGGAATTCTTAAAAATATTAATTTATAATAAATCTAACCCCACTTAAAAACCTCCAAAAATGACTCATATTCGAAGATTAGATGAGATAGGGTTGTAAGATCATCAATAAATCAAATTTAGACATGTTTGGATCTTATTTTAAACCTTATCAATTAGATTTAACTCTAAGTTAAATAATTTAACTTTTACCGTGTCTTTTTGTTTTCTTTCACTATATGGTTAATACACTTACTATAACATTCCAAACGAACCCCAAATTGTTTATTATTAATATATATATCCTTATCTAAGTCATTTGGCCGAACCTTAGATTTTTAGGAATAAAATAACAATTAATAATATAATATTTGATTTAAAAACTATTTTGTGTCAATTTTGACACTATTTGATATATGATTTTTGTGAAAGTCATAACAGAATTAAATGTTCGAACCAAGTTGATTAAATAAACATTAATATATCGTAGTAACCTAGAAAATTAGTGGAATTTATAAAAAATCTCAAATTACATTTATTTTGGTGTTTATAACATCAATTATGTCAATATTTCATTAATAAGATAATTACTGGATCATCGTTGTGTCATAAATAAATTAAATTATTTAATATCTAAAAATTATAAATAAAATACAATTATGTAGGAAATCTTTTTAGCTTTCTAATGAATATTTATAGTCGAATTTATCTTATGTATAACCCCATATTAAAAATGATTTACTTATTAAACTTTGATTTTAACTATTTTAACCCTTCTTTAAATAAATTAATAATAAATGTCCTAATCTAATCCAAGTGGGCCTAAATGGTCATATTTTATTCCTAAGTTTGTTTTTGGTCGAATTAAACTTGTCCAATAGAATTAGGACATGTGTTAGGGTAATAGTAATATCATATTTACCCTTAGTTACCCTATTTACTATTAACCGCGGCAAAAAAAGTAAAAAGTTACTATTCACCAAAAAATTATTTTTATCTCATTGAACCACATTTTACTTACTGATATCAACCGTGTCTGTCGGATTTTTGAAATTCCATTCACAGAAGCGGTAAAATTAAGTTTTATGCAAAATTCAGTTTTTAACCTACCACTTAGTGGTTTCACTATTCATCAAAAATTGATGTTTTTCAGAACAATGCCAAAATTTCATCCTAAGCTATATTTCATATTCTGAATTCAAAAATGAAGTCTATTTTACCAAATTCATAACATAAAAGTTGCATTAATTAATTTTATAATTAAATCCCGCTGTTAAAACAAATAGCGTGTTTTTAAGAAACAATATCTATCAAAAGATTGACACTTGATTATGTCTGGTTTAAATGTGAAATTACATCCAATGACCAACATTGTATTAAATTGTAAAAATATATTCTAAATATACTTTAAAACCACTCAAATTAATGATTTATCACTATTAATTATTTCGATTAAAAAAAGTTGTTTTTAATTATAATTTAGTAATTTTCACTATTCATCAGAATATGAAAGTTATCTGAAAAGTACCAAAATTTCACCTTAGGCTAAATTCGATACTCCGAATCCAAAAATGAAGTCCATTTTGAGAGCTAACATTTCTAAAATTTTAAAATGTGGTTATTACTATTCATAACGGCTAGTTATAATAATATTTTAATAGCATATCGTTGTTTAGTGAAACTCGGTATTGCGTACTACACACGCTATCGAGGAAGGTCGCGATTGCGTGTAATGCAAGGCAAGTCAAGGATGTGTGTTGTGCAAGCTCCTTTTGGTGTAGCGTAAAACACAAGACATTAATAATATTAAAAAGAATATTTTTCATAAAATCTCGGGCTGTTACATTCTACCCCCCTTAAAATGAATTTCGCCCTCGAAATTCGTCGGGGTTATAAATGGTTTACTATTCGAAAGTTTCTTTAATAGAAACCCACATCGTAAAAAGAATACCAAAACTTGGCTTTAAAAACTAAAGTATGAAATGTAACGATTACCCAAATAAACTAATCACTGGGTTTCCCCATAGGTGAAAATATGGATATGGAAGAGAAATCTAACCATCATGTTCTGATGGAGAGTGGTAGAGAACATGGCTATGGAAAAGCCAGTAATCACAAATCCATAGATTTGTGATGATATAAGGTACCAACTGATTCATCAGGTATAAGATCACTAGGACCACATTTTTGATTTTCAAGATCATTTCCCTAAAGTTGAAAATTTGAATTAGAATAAATACTTACTTTATTTTGGTACAATCTCACTGTTGTTCGTGCCTTGAACAATTTCCACTTCATCTCTTAAATAAATGAAGATGAATTTGTTATTCGTGAAGTGTTAGCAGATCATGTGATAGAATGACGAGTCATTCCATCTGTCTCAAACAAAAGGTTAGCAAAAATTATATACATAAGTCGACCTATAGTGAGATTAATCATATATTGTTCCTAAAATGGACTTATACTTCATATATCATACTGCTTAATATAATAAAACTAGTTTCTACTAAACATGGACTTCCTGTAGGCCAGTGGTAGGCAATAAAGGCCAGTCGCACTTCGGTTGTGGGTTCGATTTCCACAGCCTTGTCCGACGCGATGGGCTGTCGCCCGTCCTGCAGGTTGTCCTTTTTCTAAAACTATATTACTATAACATCTCATCAATAATATCACAAAACTTCTATCCTTATAAAATACTAACTTATGTCTAACATAATCCATTCCAATATTTAGGCTTATCCATAATACAGCAGTCCACTCTCATAACATAGTGAAAACGATTACCAGAGATTTAACACCACCGTCGATCCCCATATATCATAAGATATGTTTTGTTGGTCACATTTCAAACATTCAAAGTCCTTAATCATGTATTCTCTTGAATACCTTAGTGAAAACATGAATGCAGTTAAAAGTTAACACTTTCCACCTACCAAAATCCTCAAAATTCTATATACTCAAACCATGATATCACTTAGTCCTTATATCAATCATGAGCTCATGAATACAATCAAACATCTCATTATCGTCTTATGCCTTCATTATGCGCATATCATCTTATTTCCAAAAATATCTCAATCACTTCGAATACCACATTAGACCAATACATAAATATTCCAATACACCATAAAAGTACCTCAACAACATTATTCTTGAATACCAATACATAAACACTTCAGTCCATCCACATCAATGACTGTCCTGGAATAAGTCCTTCCTTGATTTAGAAGTATCTTTTTAGGTCAGGGCATTGAGTTGGGTAATGCCCATGTTCTCCACAAATAAGACATTGAACTCCATAACAGTCTGTCACCCTATGACCCTTTTCTCCACACAGATAACATCGGTCCCTCCATTTGAGGTATTCCTCAAGGTTCTTCTTCCCTTCTGTAGAAATCTCAATCTTCCTTTATTTATGCTCCTCAACATGCGAACATGCATAATAGTTTATCTTCCTCTTCTTTGATGAATTAGGCATACCACTAAATTTCACCTTGTTAATCATATATCGTGATGACTGATTTGGCATAATCACAATATCTTTATCTCTAGGCATTACACAATTTTGTTGCTCATAGTCACCAATTTGTCCACTGGATTCAATGTTAACCGAATTCCTTCTGGTTCCCTCCATTAACTAAAACACAAAAAGAATTTTGTGAGAGACGAAATCATGCTAGGGAAGACAACATAGTAAAGGGGGAGAACCCTCAATATCTAACATCTTAGGTTAAATTCTAAGATCGTTACCGTAGTTCTAGGACTATATCCTATACGTATACTTATCCTTAGGGACATCCCTAGACATACCTTAGAAATATCTCTAGGTATCTCACTAACGTTTTCGCGTCCTAGTTTCCAAAGGTTGACTAAACCTTTCCTCTGATACCAACTGTAGAGACCCGAAGCTTATCGTACATGGACGTTACATTACTTTTGCGGAATACTTATTACATAACAAAAACACACACACAAGGATCGTAATAGTTTAGTGTCTTTGGAAACTCGGAACGTAATCTTCTAATCGTGGTGAAAAATCTTCAACATCTCCCATAAAGATCTTCTTTTTTTTTTATACCTAAAACCTTTCTTTATCTCCTGGGGAAATGAAAACATAAAAGGGTGAGCTCAAATGCTCAGTAAGGGTAAACAAAAGAAATATCAATCATATCATATACATAAGAACATAGCTTTTGGAAATCTTAACCTGCAAAAGAGCTCATAATATCATAACATGGGATAAATCATAGAAGTGAAATGTAATCCCAATAATCATAACTTAAAACATGAAACTTTGTGGCATACACACATAATCATAGAAAATCATTTCTTGTTAGTCAAGACTCATTTCCAAGACTATCTTAGTGGACAAAGTCCCTTTCTGAATCGAGTAACCCTCGTTTCAGTCCTGTTTCACTGAACCGGTATAACCTACCATTTCAGCCATGTCTATCTCATGAGATATAAAATCTTTACCCAATGCATTGGAGGGAGATATAGGTCCCACCCATCTTATAATGAATCCTTTCTTATGTGTGCCACATAATCATAAAACATACATCATCGCATAACACATGTAATAAAAATGGGATTCTTAAACAACATGACATCATAAAACAATTCATATAAGATAAAGGAATTCATAAAAATAATTCCATCACAACATGATCAAATCAATGTAATAATAGGGATAAAAACAGAACCCTTTATTATCTTATATGGAAAATAATTTTGATAAAACACTTGAACTCCATTCTTGAGGAAAATATCCTTTCTTCTTCAAAAACATTTTTCCTTTCATAACATGTCATACAACTTTAAAATAAAAGAAGTTGATTAAAAATAAACTTGAAAACTTGTAAAGGAAGCTTCTTGGAAATAATGTTTTAAAAATCCATTCATGCCGTATACGTTAAAAAAACATTCTTTCATACTTTTGTCGGAAAAGTCAAAAAGTACCTCATACGAAAAAACGACAAAATATTCCTTTCATATTCTTTACTAAAAACTCACCGAAGGGTAAAATTGGATTTAAACAATTGTATTTGGATGGAAATAATATTACATATTTATGAAACATGGATGTGGATGATAAAATACACCCCAGTAAATACTTACGAATAAAAAAATCTCGGATAAAAATGAGATTGTGATATTTCCCTTACCTTAGGTACGATTTGCTTCGTATGTGCCCGAACCTCCTGTATAATGATTTAAATCATGTTATTGACTTATTACAGAATCATATTCATTGTTATGATATCATATATGGTTCTCTTATGGTTTCATATTACCCGGTCTTTTGTAAATTCATGTTAAAGTAGCATTTTGGGTAAAATCGTCTTATTTGTCGTTCGTCTTTTTAACTTGTAATTATTAATATGATTACTTGGATCATGATTAATTATATCCAGAATGTAAAACATGATTTATATATAATATATATTCAGAATATACATATATATATATAATATATTGATAATGGAATGAAATACACCGTTCATGGAGACGGTAGTCCGTACGTACGCATGAACGCTGTTTTCGTTTCCTTATTGAATTGAATGGAATTGGATGAAATACATATAAATATACATAAATCCAGTATCATTATTATGTCATATATTTCATTAGTACTTATTATATATACTTTATAATCATTCATGAATGGATAATCATTGAGAATGAATCTCATCGCGTCGTGGAGACGGTAGTCCGTACGTACGCACGAGCGATGATATCGTTCCCATGGTCGTGGAATTGTGTTGAAGTGTTTGTATACTATTTCAGTATCAATATCACTTTATAATCATCATATATAGTTACTCATTACACCACTATACCCATCCAATTAAGGTGGTGGCGGAAAATAGATTACACCACGGCGTGGAGACGGTATTCCGTACGTACGCACGCGCGGTGATTTCTTTTTCCGTAGGATGGATAGATGGTGAAATAGGGTTGTTTCATACTTATAATAACATATCAGTATATGAGTGATACTGATGTTATTACTTCATAATGAAACAACCTAATAAGAAGAAGTGGAAGAAGAAATAAAGATGAAAGAATTGGTAACGGTAATTACCTCTTCTTTGAAGCGCCTCTTTGAGACCTCCTCTTAGGGCACTAAAATTGGTCTTTGAGGAATACCAGAACCTCTAGGATGTTTCTAGGGAAGTGTAGAAGAGATTTTGGCAGGGGTTGGCCGAGCTTGAAGGCTCAAAGTTGTGTGAGGAAGAGAGGGATGAGGTTCCCTTTTATAAGGGAGGAGAGGGGCACCTTAGAATTCTTAAAAATATTAATTTATAATAAATCTAACCCCACTTAAAAACCTCCAAAAACGACTCATATTCGAAGATTAGATGAGATAGGGTTGTAATCGCATCAACCAATCAAATTTAGACATGTTTGGATCTTATTTTAAACCTTATCAATTAGATTTAACTCTAAGTTAAATAATTTAACTTTTACCGTGTCTTTTTGTTTTCTTTCACTATATGGTTAATACAATTACTATAACATGCCAAACTAACCCCAAATTGTTTATTATTAATATATATATCCTTATATAAGTCATTTGGCCGAACCTTAGATTTTTAGGAATAAAATAACAATTAATAATATAATATTTGATTTAAAAACTATTTTGTGTCAATTTTGACACTATTTGATATATGATTTTTGTGAAAGTCATAACAGAATTAAATGTTCGAACCAAGTTTATTAAATCAACATTAATATATCATAGTAACCTAGAAAATTAGTGGAATTTATAAAAAATCTCAAATTACATTTATTTTGGTGTTTATAACATCAATTATGTCAATATTTCATTAATAAGATAATTACTGGATCATCGTTGTGTCATAAATAAATTAAATTATTTAATATCTAAAAATTATAAATAAAATACCATTATGTAGGAAATCTTATTAGCTTTCTAATAAATATTTATAGTCGAATTTATCTTATGTATAACCCCATATTAAAAATGATTTACTTATTAAACTTTGATTTTAACTATTTTAACCCTTCTTTAAATAAATTAATAATAAATGTCCTAATCTAATCCAAGTGGGCCTAAATGGTCATATTTTATTCCTAAGTTTGTTTTTGGTCGAATTACACTTGTCCAATAGAATTAGGACATGTGTTAGGGTAATAGTAATATCATATTTACCCTTAGTTACCCTATTTACTATTAACCGCGGTAAAAAAAGTAAAAAGTTACTATTCACCAAAAAATTATTTTTATCTCATTGAACCACATTTTACTTACTGATATCAACCGTGTCTGTCGGATTTTTGAAATTCCATTCACAGAAGCGGTAAAATTAAGTTTTATGCAAAATTCAGTTTTTAACCTACCACTTAGTGGTTTCACTATTCATCAAAAATTGATGTTTTTCAGAACAATGCCAAAATTTCATCCTAAGCTATATTTCATATTCTGAATTCAAAAATGAAGTCCATTTTACCAAATTCATAACATAAAAGTTGCATTAATTAATTTTATAATTAAATCCCGCTGTTAAAACAAATAGCGTGTTTTTAAGAAACAATATCTATCAAAAGATTGACACTTGATTATGTCTGGTTTAAATGTGAAATTACATCCAATGACCAACATTGTATTAAATTGTAAAAATATATTCTAAATATACTTTAAAACCACTCAAATTAATGATTTATCACTATTAATTATTTTGATTAAAAAAAGTTGTTTTTAATTATAATTTAGTAATTTTCACTATTCATCAGAATATGAAAGTTATCTGAAAAGTACCAAAATTTCACCTTAGGCTAAATTCGATACTCCGAATCCAAAAATGAAGTCCATTTTGAGAGCTAACATTTCTAAAATTTTAAAATGTGGTTATTACTATTCATAACGGCTAGTTATAATAATATTTTAATTGCATATCGTTGTTTAGTGAAACTCGGTATTGCGTACTACACACGCTATCGAGGAAGGTCGCGATTGCGTGTAATGCAAGGCAAGTCAAGGATGCGTGTTGTGCAAGCTCCTTTTGGTGTAGCGTAAAACACAAGACATTAATAATATTAAAAAGAATATTTTTCATAAAATCTCGGGCTGTTACAAATATGCTATATAAAATTCCAAAATGTAATAAATATTACATTCATCAAAGGGGTGATAATGAAATAATCATGTAATGTACATTAATGGGACATGGATATCCATAGTAAATAGTCATTTTGTGTGATACTTTTAAATAGTATGTGACAAAATAAATGAATGATAAATTACAAATAGATATATACTTCAATAATTATTTCAACACATACGTACTTTAGACATATAAATTGAAAATATATTATGTCATCATAATAATATATTCAAATCATTCATTATTGTTCGTAAAGTCCTTGTAAATTATCAAAGCATATCCCACATGTGTTTCCAACAACGTGTGTTGTCGGAAAACTTATTATGAACCAAGTTATGAAAATGTCAATGCACTAAAATATATTTTTTAGAGATATTACAACTTATATCAAATAATCTAAATATTTCATCCAGTGCTAGTATCCAACAATATATTTCATTTCATGATTCCACAAGCTCATCACATAATAAATAGTTTAGAATGTCTTCCTATAATTATATTTATCAATTAGGTTTCCAGAAATGATTGACAATTATAAGGACATATTATTATAGATTGATGATATAAAATGGTGATATATCATTTGTACTATAATAAACAAATTAAAAAAAATAATCATAATACCATTTTCCAATTAAATGAATATTATTTTAAATGGATTACACAAAAAATAAAAAATAAGGGATTAATGTTCCTTATATAAACATAATAACACCTTATAAAAAGTCTTATAATGATATGGAATATGTAATCATACATTAAAAATCTATTAGAGGGATGATAAAACCACAAAATTAATAGACAGTATATATATGAAAAAACTAATGATATTATTAAAAAATCATTTAAATAGAAAATCAATTTGGAGGATGGGGACCTTTACCATTAAAAGTATCATCTCAAATCCAATTATGATCACCTTAAAAAGTTATATTCTCTATAGAGGGAATTTTGGGGGTGAAAATTTTAGGAGAACCATTCTCAATATTTTTAGGGTAATTAGGAATAGGTGGATTGGTTTGTAATTAAAATGAATGAGGGAATTTTATTATTAATTAAAAAGACAACCAATTAACTGTCGACAAACATAATAATAAAACCATTGGCCTTTTCATGGTTAATTCCCATTTCATTTGACATATAGTTATATTATTTTTGAAATTCAATTTTCATTAACTAAAATAAAATAAAATGTTTTATTTTTATTTTATATAATATAACTCTTTCATACGTTATTTTTGATTAAAAAATTAACATTTTAATTTGATCGATTTGTTAATGTTTTGCAAAGTATATTTTATTAAGTTATGATGAATTATTTTGATGTATAATTTTTTTGAAGATAATCAATTTATGTTCCATATTTCATTATTTTTAATTCATTATGACATTCTAATATGTACCATATATTCAAAAAATAATTTTATTTTTACCCACAACCTTTGAAAATCATTGACAGTTATTAAAAATTCTGAAATATTTAAGCTTGACATGATGAATAAAATGTTAATGAATTTTCTATAAAAATAATTCTATTTCTTTGAAAAAATTAATTATTATCTAAAAGAGATGTTGTATTTCAAAATAATGTAATTACGTTGACAATAAGAAAAATCATCATATTTTTATTCTGATAGTCAAATGGGAAATTATATTACAACAAATCAATATATTTATACTGTTAATTGTTCATTATGTAATTACAAAATGATTTTATGGTACATGTTTTAGTTTATATTATAACCCTATTTTATAGGTTTTTGTTGTATCACAATGTTTTTTCCTATTTTGATGAAATAATAGAAGTTTCATTAATCCCTAATTATTGTGATAATGTTTTTATTTACAATAGTATAATATAGAGTATTACACTGAATATTATCAATAATATTAAATTCATGAAAGAATATTTGTTTACATCTATAAAAACTATTGTACATGGAATATGCTATAATCGATGAACACTATTATCTAATAAAACAATGATTAAGACACGGAATAACAATAAACTAATATATAGTTTAATCGCACAAATGAAAACTAAATTATTGTATTATGAAAAATGTAAAAAATTATGATATAAAAAAGTTATGCTAGGAAAATATTTATCAATGTATTAAAGTATAAATTGAAGGAAAAATATTTTTACTAATATATAGTATGTTAGGGAAAACGATATTTACACATTTAACCATTTCAAAATTATATGATATGCATTTATAAAAAAAATCATTCCTCATAAAATATAAAATAAGACTTATGTAATAGTTATAATGGAGAAATGTGATTTAATTATTAGAAAGTAAGGGAAACTCCTAGAGATTATGTTTATAACAAAGAAGAACTCAGATAATTCATATTTGAATCATGAACTACCCCACACATTAATATTTTACTAAATAGTGTGAAATAATTATTATTTAGTTTAATTATAATTTTAATGAAATCAATATATAATAACTTTTTAAAAAAACCACATCTAATTATTAAATAGATGTTTGGATAATAATCTATTGTTATTCTCAAAAAAAATTTATAATTACTTTTATCTAATATAAAAATGGTTAACAATATTTTTAAAAACCTCATCTAGGCTTATATCATTTTTTATAATGACATACCTTAAATGAATAATCTTATCTTCATTAATTAATATCAACCAGAAATAAAAAATTATTTTATAAATTATCCATGTAATTAACTGACCTATTTTGGTTAGTCAGGGCATTCCTTGAAGTCCACCTACAAGATTTTTACTACCACATTGGATGGATTCGTGTGCAATATAAGGAAACATCTATGTCATATAGATGGACCACATGCTTTGTGGGTCCCCTAACACATAGTGTACCCCTTTTCCTCCTTTAATAAAACATCAATGTTATATATCTCATTCATTTGAACATAGATTTTGGGAAATGAGTATCCTACCCTAATTTGTTTTTATATAGAATGAGATGATGCCCTCAGTTTTGGATTTTCAAATATTGTGTAAAATTCTCAAGGAATAGTTCTTGTTTAGAAAACGGTCAATGAAGGTAGTGATCATGTTGTAGCAATAGTGGATTCTTCTGAATCGATCCCGCTACTAGGTATGGTGCAAATCCTCGATGATAGGATTAGAATCCCTATTTCATACCAGGGTGTGGACCCTCAACCACTAGAGTATAACCCCAAATAATTATAGTTGTGGGTCCTCTTCATCAACATTCTGAATGAAACCTCCTAGTAGATAGTGCGCAGATCCTCAATGGCTATAGTGGAACACCCTGTCACACTGGGGAAGGTGTCGTCAACCTACAGAGTTGACCTACCCATAATCTTTGGAGTGGGACCTTTACCTTACCGAGTAGGACTCCCCAACCAGCATAGGGTGTAGGTAATCATGTAATTAGGGAGGAAACCCTATCATCTTGGGTGTGGGTCCTCAATGGATTCATTTAGTGTGGAACACCACAAATTCACTAGGGCATGGGTCCTATTCATCAAGTTGGAATCCAAATGAATTTACAACACATTAATAATGAATTGCATGTATTAGATGGTTGCTTATGGGTAGATTCATGTGATGTGGGGCATCATTGATTGACTTTTTGAACTATTTGTTACACTTATTTTTAGGAAAAAATGTGAGATTGGGATATCCTTAAAATATCCTTTGGGATTATTTGACTGTGTATATATATATATACATATCCTTATATATCAACACCTCAGATTTAGTTAATCTGCTTCTAGGAGAGGCAAAGATGTGTAGGGTATGCCATATTCTTTCTCTGTAAAGAATCTCCTATTTATATGGGTCTTCTCTCCGAATATTATTGATGAAGAAATGAAGGGTAGTTTGTATATTCACCATGTTTTCCCTTTTTTTGGGATGAGCTTACATTCAATTTTAGTTTGGGATGATATTATAACATCAGTTGTATCTTGCATCTATTGTCTATATTTTCCTATGATATCTTTTAATACCCCCACTTCATCATTTGGGCCTTCCAACTGGATATCTATATAACCACCCCTACATAGGATTTTTCTACACATGTTGTCTCTTAAACATACGATGGATTGGTTGACTGTGAATTCAAATGTGCTTAGAGATTTGGGGTACTTCGACCGTATACAGTGGTCATAACTTTGGATTCAAGAGGCGGGCTCCCTTAACTATTTACATTTCTAGCTATTATCAAGTAAGGACACATTTATGGTTGGGTTTATATTTTCCCCATAACATTCTATTTTACAATAATACACTTCTATATTTTCTAGAGGTTCATTCATGAATGGTTTACTTTATAGAAATGTTTCATATTTTACTATTTCTCTCTAAACTTTTCCATTGAGATGGTTGTTTGTGTATATAGGTACATAGGTAATTACCTCCACATTTTAGTTATTCCTTTGTCACTTTTCATCGGCCCCTTTCCTATGGAGGCATGATTGTGGTAGTTGTACCTCACGCCCCAACTTGGATCGGGGCATGGCAGATTGGTATTGTTGGAGGTTCAATCCTTGGGACATTGTTCAAATACGTCCCCTTACAAGTATTAGGTTGGGTGTATAGAAATTGTGTCAAAGTGAATCAAGTGTGTCTCCCAGTGTAGATAACCTAGTAATTGTGCGGTGAATGTCATATCCTTTCCTCTGGACCCTGACTTCCTACTTCTCGACTGGGTATGTCGAGACATTTTTTTTCATGATCATTGGTACATGCTTTCTATATGATTAATTATTTGATTATACTTCTTGTGTCAGTGCACCATTGTTTTATTAATTTATATATATATATGCATGTGTTCTCATATATCATTCATACATTTTGATAAATCTTAGGTTGCATCCATGACAATAGCCATCCATGGTACAAGTTCTGGTTCGTAAAGATGATCTGATGAGGGATATGTCCTTCGTTCTGGGTACAACCCATGATCCCCTTTCAACAAGTTGGATTGTAGAAGCATCTCAACCTTTCATGTGGTAAATTGTTCCAGCATAATAGGTTGGGGGGAACACATTATCTTAGCACGCTCCATGAGTTTTAATATTAGGGCCCACTAATGATCCATGATGATCCAAATCCTAATGAAGTAAAGGATTTTCTAGAGTCGGAGGAATATATCATCATTTTTTGGACATCGATAGATAATATTATTTCCCTAAAATATATCATTTTCCACTAAGAAACATGGTTCTAGTTGAGTGTTGATACACTGATAGACAATGATTCGACACACTCATGGCCTTAAGTCCAATAATTGTTTTTGGAGGAGTTAAATCCCTCCTACTAGTTCTCAGTGTGGATCTAGGAGCTACAGGAGCTACAATATAGAGGGTTGATGGTGGCTGAGTACGTAGATAGGGTCATACACATTATGTGGTACTCTCTTATCATGATATAAGATGGATACTTTTAACCATGTATGTTTGATTAAGTATTCTATATATAGATACAAGATAACGTTGTTCCCATGTGAATCCCAAAAAATGTATGGGTTTTTTAGCGGTAACTAGTGACATAGAAATATTTTTATAGGGATTCTAGAAAACTAGAGGTCATAGTGTGTACCCTTGACAAGAGTCATATGCCAAATCTAGAAGATGTAAAACACCTATATAGTGGCACATGAGATCTCTATGTGATCATGTAACGATTAATGTATTTATAGAAAATAAATTTTTCTATCGATTAATATTTAAAAATAATATATTAATTTTATGTTAAAGGGTAATCTTATTCTGGTATCATACTCAACATGAAACAATTGGTTTCTTTGAAATATAATGTTTCACAAAACATTGAGTTATACCGAAAAATAATACAATAATAATATTATTATTTTAAATGGTAGTTAACGCATAGCTGGTGGAAGGGAGGGAATGAATTTTATCAATTGAATTTTGATATGTGGTTTAAACATGTTTAAATAATGATTCAATTGGTTACCAAAGTTATTAGAAAATTAAATAAAAACTAATTGAATATAAAGGATGTTTTTTTGATAATATATTTAGAAGAGAATAATCGTGTTTATAAAATAACATCAATCTTTATGTATTTTTTTTAATGAAAAATATATGTCATATATTCAGTGTAATGTTTTAAATTCATCTTATATTTTTTCTAGATATGATATAAAAACAAATTTGAATTTTCTGATAAGAGAAGTATTTTTCAAAAAATGAAATATTACTGCCTTTTGATGGAGAACCCTTTTTGAATATATTTTTTGACACTTTCATATGTTATATTTGATATAATATGATTTTTATTTAGAATATGAAAATAAATTTTCAATTTGGATTGATTTCTGATATTTTTTTGATAACTATCATGTTTTGATGAATAGTAAAAGTACGGTAAATTTTAATTGAAATCAACATTTTCCATCATGATTATTAATATTGTTAAATAATATTATATAATGGTTTTAAATTATAAATGGAATATATTTTTATCATTTAATCTAATGTTGGTCATTGTATATAATTTCACATTGAAATTCGACATAAACGAATTTCAATCTTTTGATAGTTATTATTTCTTAAAAACCCACTTTCTAGTTTTGAAAATGGTAATTAATTGTAAATTAATTACTAAAAATTATGTCTTTTGAATTTATAAAAATGGATTCCATATTTGGAAACAAAAGGTCCAAATTGTGTAACTAAGTACTTTTTATTTTTGGATATTATGAATAGTATCTTCTGTATTTATTTTATTTACCATGGTTAAAGGGTAAATTTGGTAAATAGGGGTAAATATATTATAAAATTATTAAACTATCCGTAAAAAATTTCTAATACTGTTTTTGAGATATGTATGACCATGGTAATCCTTGGGTTTATTTTGGAACCCCATGGAGCCACTTGAATGTGAAAATCACATTTTGTAAGAATTAATTTAAACACAAGAGAAATATAACATAAACATATACCTTTAAAAAAAATATTATATGAGTTTATATAAATGATATCTTAGAATATAAATATAAATTATAAATGTAAAAATAATTTCCACATCATGATATTTTATTTATAAATTTAAGACATTAAATAAATAAATTTAATTATGACACAATGATGATGCAGTGATTGCTTCATTAATAAAGGATTCAAAAAAAATGATATAAAAAATATTAAAATAAATGTAATTTTGTTATTCATATGAAATCCAATAATTTTCTAGATTATAATGACATATTATATTTTAGATAATTAATTTTTTCAAAGGAATCATGTTTTTATGGCTTAAACAAAAATCAATTACTTTATATTGTTAAAATTGACATAAATAAGTTTTTTAAACCAATACTATTTTATTTAATGATAAAATAGTCCTCAAATTTAATATTGGGCCAACCAACTTATATAATTTTTAAACTGTGATTAATGATCCACTTATGGTTCTCTTGGCATTTTATAGTACATATAGTTACTTTATATTATGAAAATGCAAGATGACATGGTAAGAGTTAATGTTTTAAGGGATAAAGCTACATATAGGGATTCTATTATACTGAAAACATTTCTAAAACCTATTGGTTAAGAGTATTTCGACCCAAAATCATCTTATCTATGAAATAAACGTTTTTTGGACTATTTGAAACCGAAAATCATGTTATAATAAAAAAATATTTCAATACCATCAAAAAGTGCCACTTCTCTCCATTATAAAAGACCACCAATGCTACCCACATAACTCACACCTCTCAATTCTATTGGCTTGTCCATTTTTTTGAAAAAATAAGATCCCAACAACCCTACCTTCCACCTATAATCCTAAACTTGGGCATAAGGAAATTCAAGAAATCTTTTTAGTTCAAGTCAAAATAAGTTACCCAATTTAGAGGTAACGTCTTCTCTCAAGTTCCTTTCCTTTATTTTCCTTCTCCACTACATATACTCTTATTATTATTTTAGTACATAACAACATCAGCATCCTCAATATAATTGTATTTTTTTATAACAAGTATTCTAACTACACTTAAACACACCTCTTTCTAATGTGTAGAAACATATTGTTTCTGGGTAAGTCAAACTACTGCTTCACAAAATGAGGATTGTACAATTTTTTCCTAACACCACTCATGATGGCCATTATGATGGATATATATTTATATATAATATATATTTTATTTTTATTGTATCTATTCTTATTTATTTTTCATTTACACTAAAAATTTAGGATTTCCATAATGTGAAAATATGATAATTTCATTTTAGGACGTACGGACAACCAGCCCCTCAATGTGATATGACACATTCATTCAATACATAAAATGTATAAGGGATAGAATTAAAGAACTTATGTAACATATATAACAAATATATTATACATTAATTTTTATAAACCTATGTATCATTTATTTTTCATTCCTTTAAATATGAAAAGGAAATTAAAGTAGAGTTCATGTGTACGTACGACTTACCGTTTAAATAAACGATGCATTTCATTTCTTATCTCCAAATGTTATGGAATATTCTAAATGAATATATACTGGATAAAAATACATATATACTAGAAATATATGAAACATAAATCATGAATAATATTTTTTTGATGATGGGATTTTGACCACATGGATAATTTTTAATTATAACAAGTTTATTTTTTAGTCAAGTACCGAACATCGAAAAAATGATCAATATAAACATGAATAATTTTATGATCATCATAAAATGTAATAAGTGACATAAATAGAATAATAAAATTGAAAACGGTTCTGAAATATGTATAAACTGACTTACATTTATTATTAAGGTAGATAAAGAAAGTATAATACAATTTAGACTCAAGGTAAGAAACTTCATCTTAATCTCTTTTCAATGAGTCATATTTGGGATTATACGTGACCTTTTTTTTATACAGTGTGTAATTATACCCTTTTTCTTTTAATTTAATAAAAATATTTTCAAAAGGAATCTTTTTCTATGAATCATTTTACAAAACGACCAAAGGAATGTTTCTTTTCAACATATGTGGTGACAATGACCTTTTCGCCACTACGAGCACAATTTCATATTTGGATTCCATAACAAGCTGTAATTATTTTAAAAGTAAAATAAATTTCATATACATTTTTTTTGTATTTTGGAATTGAAAATGGTTTTTAGAATAGATTGATTATTTCAATTTATTTAACTGATATCTTTTGATTTCAATGTGGAAATATAATATTTCCTTTAGGATTGTTTTATGTGTTATGATTTTGTTATGGTTCATGGGAATTATTTACATATACAGGTGGTTCTATGATAAATTGACGGTAGTTGAGCCCAAAATATCTCTCCAATGCATTGGTTAACATGATAGAGGTAAATTTTAATGTTTCTCCAATGATATTTAGAAAATATACATTGATAGGTATTCCAAACATAACTCCCTATGTAGATGTGAAAGCTACAATGTAAGTATGTTATAGATTCCAAAAGACACCTTTATGATTTATGATTTCATTATTATATTCATAAATCTTATAAATTAATAAGGTATTTTAATGATTTTTTGTTTTATAATTGAAAAGTATGATTTGTTTGATTTGTATGTTTTCATGGAATAATGTTTTATTTCCTTATTTTATATCCCTTAATAATATTTTTATGATCCTACCATGTTATTGAAATGTTTTTCATAGGATATAAGGAAGGATAAAAGAAAAAAAGAAATAACGAATATTTTAATGCCCTGGTTCCGGAAGACACCGAGAGGCGCCCCGTACCCGGTTGATCACATGGCCTCAAGCGCATTTCCCAAAACACCAGAGGTTGTCGACTAGCAGAGAGGACATTGGGTGTGATAATGTGGAAACTATGACCTCATTGGAAGAGTACACAATGTAAAATAGAAATAATAAATAATAACAGGAGCAGTAAACAATCCGTACACAAGTGAACAATGAAAGACTAAATATGATAACAACAGGAGCACATATATATAGAAATGAAGCATGATACATATATGTCCAGGAAAGTAGAGAAACATGTAACAATGATGAAAACATTACTAAACCAAAGTACAAAATAAAAACAGATGAGCAACTCCTCAGCATCGCAAGACTCGTCATGGTCCCATGCTCTCCCGATCCAGTGCAATCAAGAACCTGAAGTAGAAGGGTGCTTTCCCTTATCTATACCCGAAACAATATAATCTGTTTGGGCCCAAAAGAATGACCCAAATAGGGTGTGAGACAAAGTATTAGTAGAAAACCACCCAAAGATCTGTGCCTAACAGTCAGTGAATATATGGCTGGTAAAAGTGCAGTAAACAATAAATAATAAGAGGAAGTACTCAGCAGGAAACAATCCACAGTTCTAGAAAATAATTTCTAGACAAGAAGTAGTCACTCAAGTAAGTTGAACAAAGAGGTAACCTCTAGGTAGTTATCAGAACCTAACCTCTATGGTTCAACCTACAAGTACAAGCAACCCTCTGGGAGGCACACACAATATCACCCCTCTGGTTCATCCAAAGAATAGAATCTCTGGGGAATCACTCACCGTTAATTCCCCCAATAGTTTCGTATCGTACTAAAGGCACTCTGGGGAAGCACTCAATGTCTCAATCCCCCTGTGGCCCATATCGAGGAACTACAGAAACACTGAGGAAGCAATCAACGTCAATTACCCATGTGGTATTGCATCGTAAATTAAAGACACCGTAGAAAATCTCATACCTCCATTCTTCATATGGTCTGTTACACTAGGTTCTCACAGCCCTATGTAAAGTCAACAAGTATTGCATCGTGTAATGGCCAAAGTATCATCCAGAACTACTTGGATAGTATTCTACAGCATCTCAGCATGCAAGAACAGTCACACCATCCTAGAAACTAGGCATGGAACTGGAAATAGCCTAACAGGAAAAACTAGGCCAAATGGTCATAACATGCAACAAGAATGGGAAAAAAATCCAAAGCACAGTAAGTTACCCTATTCACAAGCAAATTTCTCTTTACACAAGAATATAAGCAATGCAAGAAAACAACAAGAACAAAATAGGAAACACTCAATACCCCGTTCAATGTATTCGTAGGAATTTGCACAAAATACTCAATGACTTTCTACAGAAAGGCACAAAACACCATCCTCGATGTTATGAGATCGATATAATTGAACCTCAATGATTGATTCTACTTGGAACATCATATATCTATGAAAACATCCAAAATTCTCAACCAACCATAACTTGAGAAAGAGGATGAACTGGAAAACGAAGCTC
This sequence comes from Viscum album, assembly GCA_963277665.1. Classification (NCBI taxonomy): domain Eukaryota; kingdom Viridiplantae; phylum Streptophyta; class Magnoliopsida; order Santalales; family Viscaceae; genus Viscum; species Viscum album. The sequence continues at coordinate 1,098,659,106 of OY728131.1, read as the reverse complement.
TAGGAGAAGGAAGAGCTTACTGTTTTGGTTCCAAAGTAATCGACGACGGTCTATTTGGAGAAAAGATGGAGGCTCGGGGGCTCGGAGATGATCTGCGGCTGTACGGAATGCTCTCAGTCGAAGAAGCTATTGAAGAAGATGGTTCAGGGGTTAAGACGCCACCCCAGTCTGTTTAATGAAAAAAAAGTACATGGCATGTACTTTTGAAGTACATGGTGCATACTAAGCTTTTCCATACACTGATTTAGGTGGCCTACATGTCACCCCAACATGGCCATGTGTGTGTCCATGACACGACTAGTACACGAACTCGAGCGACAACAAAGTAAATGGGGTGTACTCATAAACTACACGGCGTGTACTTAAAAAATTTAAAGAATCACCTCTTTTCTCAAAAACTCCATAAAAATGGAAAATGTACTTGAGAAGAAGGTTCAGGTTCTTACAAACTTCCCCCTAAATGAAATTCATCCCCAAATTTCTCTAGCGAGGCATAGAAGAAGAAAGCCTGAAGAGCACCAGCCACTGCGATCGTATATCAGCCTCCCTTTCCCATGTCTTGTCCTGTACTCACCCATGCTATGATAACACCTATACCAGAGGAGAAGACGAGCCACAGAGAACCTTCGTACTATGATCAACAATCCGTATAGGATGCTCCTCAAATGATGCATCTGTTTTGAGCTCAACCTCCAAATGTTGAAAGACACGAGACGTGTCTGAAACCTAACACTGGAGCTGAGAAATGTGGAAGGTGTCGTGCATATCCCAGTACCTATGAGGCAATTGAAACTGATAGGAAACCGTCCCAACTCTATCCAACACCTCAATTGGACCGACATACAATGGTGAAAGCTTACCCTGTCTCTAAATCCTCTTGTGTCCCAACCTTGGTGCGACATGCAGGAAAACCTGATCCCCAACATCAAACACCAGAGGTCGTCTCTGCTAATCATCATAAGACTTCTGTCGAGACTGTGCAGTATCCATCCTCTTCTGAATGAACTTTATCTACTTAGTGGTCTCCTGAACAAGACAAGGTCACAGCAAAGCTGCCTCTCCTACCTCCAACCAACATAGGGGTGATTGACATGGTCTACCGTACAAATCCTCATAAGGTTCCATCTGAATAGTTTCTTGAAAACTATTATTATAGGTAAACTACACAATAGGTATATGATTCTTCCAAGAACCTCCAAAGTCCATAATTCAAGCTCGAAATATATCCTCAAGCTCCTGAATCGTACGATCAGACTAGCTATTTGTCTGCGGATGGTATGTTGTACTCAAAAGTACCTGTGTACCCAAAGCCTCTTGAAGCCCTTGCCTAACCCAAGAAGTAAAACGTAAATCCCTATCTAAAACAATGGAGTGTGGAACTCCATGTATACGTACATTCTCTCAGATGTGCAACCGTCCTAGCTCGTCAACAATGAAGGTTTCCTTGATCGGCAAGAAGTGAGCAACCTTCATAAGCCTATCGATGACAACCCAAATAGAATCATTCCATCAAGGTGGTCTCAGAAAACCAGTCATGAAGTCTATCGCGACATCATTCCACTTCCACTCCAGAATGGGTAACTGCTATAAATGACCTGCTGGCCACTGATGCTCTGCTTTCACCAGCTGACAATTGGAACACCTCATGAATAATCTAGCAACACACCTCTTCATACCTGGCCACCAATAATGATGGTGTAGATCACGATACATCTTGGTGACTCCAGGATGAACTTCCCAACCCGAGGAATGAAAATCCCACATCAGCTCCTCACTTATGTTTTTTGGCACCTCTACGTGTCCCTAGAAATGCGAGGTCTCATCCACGCCTACTGTATATCTAGGAATAGGGTCCTCTCCTGACATGCTTTCCCGTAGGACTAGGCCTTCCGAATCTGATAGCTGCCTCATTCGTACCCGATCATGAAGGGTAGAGGTAAACGCTATAGAAGATATGAAATTCTTCCCTTGTCTATCATGCACCTCCAGATGCATCTCAGAGAACAGAGCCATAAGCTGCTACTAACTGCTGGCCTCCTGAACTACATGTATCTGAGTCCTCCTGCTCAACACATCAGCCACTGCATTGCCCTTACCAGGTGTGTAGGCAAGCTCAACGTCAAAGGACTGAAGATACTCGACCCACCTGCGCTGTCTCAGATTCAGAAAGTGCTAACTGAAGATGTATTTGAGACTCTTGTGGTCAGTAAACACCACAAAGTGCTCTCCCAGAAGATAGTGTCTCCAACAACGTAAGGCATGAACAATAACTACTAACTCTAGATTGTTCCTCGGGTAGTTCCTCTCATGTGGCCTCAACTACCGAGACCCATATGCAACGACTCCATCTCCCTGCATAAGCACAGCTCTGAGCCCAATACCTGAAGCATCACAGTAAATAGTGTAGCTCTTCCTAACTTTGGAAAGACTAGTATTGGTGCTGAATTCAATCTCCCTTTCAGCTCCTAAAAGGCTGACTCACAAGAATCTGTCCATAAGAACTTCACAACCTTCTTGGTCAAACCTATCAGTGGTGCTGCTAAGCGTGAATAGTCTCATATGAAGCATATGTAGTATCCAGTCAGCCCTAAAAAACTCCGCACCTCAAAGAAATTCTTCAGCTGCTCCCAGGAAACCACTGCTCTCATTTTCCCTGGGTCTACTAATACTCCTGTCTCTGAGATAACGTGACCCAAAAAGTGAATCTGATCCATCCAAAAGTGGGATTTCGAGAGCATAGCATATAACTGATGCCCTCTCAGTGTACTCAAAACAATCTCAAGATGGGTAACACGGTCCTGTCGAGTGTGAGAGTAAACCAAGATATCATCCACGAAGACCACCACAAAAGAGTCTACGTATAGATGGAACACTCGGTTCATCAGTTCCTTGAAAACTACATGCACGTTAGTGAGACCGAACAACATAACCATATACTCGTATAGACCATACCAACTCCGGAATGCTTTAAGAGGTATATCGGATGGTCTAACGTGCAACTGATAATAAAAAGACCTCAAATTGATCTTCAAGAACACACATGCTCCTTGAAGCTGATCAAAGAGGTCATCAATCCTCGGTAAGGGGTATCGGTTCTTGACCGTCAACCAGTTCAACTTCTGATAGTCCACTCAAAGCATGAGGGTACCTTCTTCCTTTTTCACAAATAGGACAGGCGAACCCCAAGGATAAGTACTGGGTTAGATGGACCCCTTTTCCTATAAATCCTCCAACTACTTCTTGAGCTCCTACAACTCAGGTGTAGCCATCCTATAAGGAAGAATGGACACCGGTGCTGCTCTAGGAACAAGATGAATAGATAAGTCTACCTCACGCTCCAGAGGAAAACCTGAAAAGTCATCTGGAAAGACATCCCTAAAATGATCCACCACTAGAGGAAAGTCTAACTGTGAAGTCCCATGGTCATCCATATATAGACTGACAATCTGAGCTGTAACTCCTCCTAGACCATGATGTTCGGGCCCTGCTCTACATGCCTGGACATCCCACTCACCTCGATAAATAAAAGATCCACCCTCTGGTGATATGAAACTCACCCTATGGCGATAAAAGTTGACTATTTTCTGGAAAGTAACTAGCCAGTCCATTCCGAGAATGACATCATAGCCTATCATCTCTAGGATATAGAGGTCCCATAGAATGTGATACCCAACGACCTCTAGATGGAACTCCTTGTACTGACGTACACCAGCTTTCCTAGTCCCCAACACTGTGTCTAGTGTCAACATGTCTGCGAAAGAAAAGATACAGATCCCAAGGCAGTCCACAACAACAACAAAGATAATTCTATGTGTAGCACTAGTATCGAAAAGAGCAGAAGATAAAACTAAGACTACTAAGATCGTACATCGAACTATAGAGGGTTTGGGATCCTGCCCTTGCTGGGTCTGCTCCACTACAAAATCTTGACCTATACCATGGACCTATGACCCTGCATGACCGCTTTGAGCTGATCCACCCTACTTTCGCTGGATGACTGGTGACTAACCACCATGGCCTTGACCTCCACCTTAGCCCAAATGGCCGGAATAACACCACTTCCCAAACTGGTGAGAAACTGGTGGTGCTGATCTTGAACAAGGAGTCATGGATGAACCCTTGTCACCAACTACTGGTGAGAAAACCTGACAGAAGCGCTAGAGGTGACCCATCTTGCTGCAAGATCGACACTCCACAGGGTCTCTCTGGCACTGCGGCCTCGTATGCCCAACTCTTCCACACTGGTAGCATACCACCTGGCTACCTTAAGATGTGTCTCGCTGTCTCGGATCACCATGTGTAGACTCATTACAGTGCTTACTGATGTCATCTAGTAAAGAACTAACTTTGGAAGCAGAATCGCCCTGGCCATCAGCTCTAGAATCTCTCAGATTGTGCTCTGCAATCAGTTTTTGGTTGATGATGAAAGCGATGGATGTCAACCTGAAGATATTCACCTATGAGCGGATCTCCCATCTGACACCATCCTCAAACTTCCTTGCCAAGAATAACCCATCTTCACCCTGGAGGGGTGTGAAACTCTGAAGCTCTATGAAATGAGAGGAATACTCCATGACATAAAGATTACCTTGCTCCAGGCTCATGAACTCCCGGGCTCAGTCGGTCCTCAGGGTCTCCGGATAGAATTAGTCATAAAAGACGTGCTGAAACTCCTCCCACACCATATAATACTAATAACCCACCTGTGATATAACGTCCTACCACATCTTGGTGGAGTCTTGTAGTATATAGGTATCAAACATGACCCGCCTCTCTAGAGGCATCTTCAGATGCTTGAAGATCGTCATCATGGCTTCTAGCCATGAGTCTGTAGCCTGCGTTCCTCCTTCCCCTGAGAATGTGGGGGGATGCTGCTGGTGGAAAACCCGCTTCAAGTCTACCATATTCGAGGCCGGAGGTAGAGCTCCCTGGAAGGTTTGTATCATCCCCAGAAAGCCTTCCAAAAACTGCGCATCAGCGCCTGCAACTGGTATAATTACTGGTTCCAAGGCTGACACAACAGGAGGATCTGCATGAGGTCCCTGATCAGCCATATCTGGCATCTGATCACTAACCTACAACTGACGGACAACCAGAGGACGTCTCGGTGCCATAGCTTGGAAAGTTCAAAAGTACACCGTAGATACCGAATTAACAAATACTGAAAAAGTGAAGGAAAAAGAAGGAAAATGGAAAAGAAGGCATTCAAGTTATGCAAAACAAGACTACATGGCGTGTTCTTTCCCTACATGGCGTGTTCCCTTAGTCATTCACATGGGCATGTACTTCTACCTAAACTGGTCGTGTAACACCCCAAATACAAGGTGTGTTGTCCTAACACACGACATGTACTTGAATCCTCTTCCCTTACTAAGTCCTTATATACGATTAAGCCACACGGCTCCCCTAAGACAACACTACACGATGTGTTTAAGGCAGAAACAGTGTGTACTAGACATGCCTTACCTGGCCCATGTTGTTAGCGACATGGCCTGACACACGGCCGAAACTACACGGCGTGTTCCGGACGAACACAAAGCTTAAGAGAAAGGGTAACACCAACCCGTGTTGTTCGTGATAGGGCCAGGTACCTAGATCATACTACACAACATGTAAGATTTATACATGGCGTGCATGTGAAAAGATAACATGACCCATGATGTTCGTGAGATGGCTGAGGTACAAATTTCATACTACATGGCGTGCTAAACTAGCACACGACGTGTTCCTACAAGATTTTTCACCACCACGTGTCCCTGCTCGCACAGTCAGCGACACGACTATAGACTACACGACATGTAATCATAAAGTACACGCTGTGTATTCTGGGTTTTTCAAGACAGTAGCCTCAGAAACTACTCCAGAGCCCAAAAAACACAGAAAACCAGCGTTAAGGTGCCAAATTCCAATCTGTGAGGGCCCATACTCCCCGCGAATCAATGTTTGGTATCTTATACAAGTTACAAATAAGGTAAACAACCCAATGATCCACCAAATTCGGGTCCATGAAGGCCCATAAAACCTCAAGAACCAAAATATGGAATTCATTCAGGTAAAACCTTACACAGTCAATGCTCTAACAAGAAGCATATATTTTTATCAAGGCATCTATCACATCAACATTCATATTCTACAGAACATATATCACAACAACATGCAATTGGTAATGCATCCTAGAGGACATGGGAAGAATGCATGACATGTGATTTCTAAGAAGTTCCTATATGATGTATGAGATGGAATACCCTCATATCATCGGGTTATAATAGAAATAGATCCTCAATAACAACAACGGTAACAACACAAAGCATGTGAATGACTCAATGGTGAAATCAACCAACTGTAAAATTTCAAACCAGAAAAATTATAATAAACGAGGTAGTATGGCTTTTCCCTATACATGGGTTAGCTACTCCTGGGCACAAATAATTACCATGTACCTATTCTATCCTATCCCTGGCTATAGATTCCAAATAGTAAGTCAAGAGAAAAGAAATACACTGATACCACTTTGTAACGCATCGGTTCCGAAAGCCACCCAGAGGCACCCCGTACCCGGTTGGTCACATGGACTCAAGCGTATTTCCCCAAACGCCATAGGCTGCTGACAAGTAGTGAGGGCCTTGGGTGTGATAGTGGGGAAACTATTCCCTCATTGGAAGAGTACAAACCAGAAAAAAGAAATAATAAACAATAACGGGAGCAGTAAACAATCCATACATAAGTGAATAGTGGAAGACTAAATATGATAAAAAACAGGAGAACATATATATAAAAATGATGCATGATACATATATTCCTAGGAAATAATCCAATCAAGCCACAATGCTGAAAATAGTAATAAACCAAAGTACAAAAGAAAAATAGATGAGCAACTCCTCAGCATCGCAAGCCTCATCTTGGTCCCATGCTCTCCCACTCCAGTGCAATCAAGAACCTGAAGTAGAAGGGTGATTGCCCTTATCTATACATGCAACAATATAATATGTTTGTGCCCAAAAGCATTACCCAAATAGGTTGTGATACAAATTACTAGTAGGCAACCACCCAAAGATCTGTTCCAAACAGTTAGTGAATATATGGAATGGAAAAGTGCAATAAACAATAAACAGTAACAGGAAGTACTCACCAGCAAACAATCCATAGTTCTAGCATATAATTTACAAAAATGATGCAGTCACTCAAGAAAGTAGAACAAACAGGTAACCTTTGGGTAGTTCTCACATCCTAACCCCTATGGTTCAACCTACAAGTACTAGCAACCCTCTAGGAGGCACACACAGTCTCACCCCTATGGTTCAGCCAAAGAATAGATTATCTGGGGAAGCACTCACCGTCTATTCCACCTATAGTCTTTTATCGCACTAAAGGCGCTCTAGGGAAGAACTCAACATCTCATTCCCCCTGTGGCACATGTCGAGGAACTAAAGACACTCTGATGAAGCACTCAATGCCAATTCCCCCTGTGGTCTCACATCATAAATTAAAGACATTCTGGAGAATCCCTAACATCCACTCTCCCTATGGTCTGCTACACTAGGTTCTCATAGCCCTGTGTATAGTCAGCAAGTATCACATCGCATAATTGCCAAAGTATCCTCAAGAACTACTTGGTGAGCATTCTACCGCATCTCAGCATGGAAGAACTATCAGACCATCCTATAAACTAGGCATGGAACTGGCAATAGCCTAATAGGAAAAACTAGGACAAACGGTCATAACAGGAAACAAGCATAGGAAAAACATCCAAAGCACAGTAAATTAACCTATTCAAAAGAAAAGTCTTCTACACAGGCATATAAGCAAAGAAGGAAAACAACAAGGAAAAACAGGAAACTCATAATACCCCATTCAAGGGTATTGGTGAAATTTTCCCAAAATACTCAAAAACTTTCTACAGAAAGGCACAAACCACCTACCTCAATGTTAGGAGATCAATATAATTTAACCTCGACGATTTATTCTCCTTGTAACATCATAGATCTTAGAAAACGTCCAAAATTCTCAACCCATGATAACTTAAGTAATAGGAGGAATTTGAAAATGAAGCTCTAGGAGAAGGAAGAGGTTACAACTGCTATTCCAACACAATCAACGACGGTTGATTTGGAGAACAGATGGAGGATCGGGGGCTCAGAGAAGATCCACAGTCGTACGGAATGCTCTCAGTCGAAGAAGCTGGAGAAGAAGAAGGTTATGGGTTTTAGACGTGACCCCGGTCCGTTTAATGAAAAAATTACATAGCATGTACTTTTGAAGTACACGGTGTGTACAAAGCTTTTCCGTACTCCGCTTTAGACGGCCTCCATGTCACCCCTACATGGACATGTGTGTGGCCATGACACGACCATCACACGAACTCGAGTGGCAACAATGTACACAGTGTGTACTCATAAAGTAAACGACGTGTACTTCAAAATTTTCAAGAAACACCTCTTTTCTCAAAAACTCCAGAAAAAGGAAAAACATACCTGAAAAGAAGGTCCGAGTTATTATAAATATTTTTATCAAGAAAATAGTTCTTTTTTTAAATTAAGGAGTTTTATTGTTTTGAAAAAATTTGGATAGATTAGAAGTGAGTACATTGTAAATTTTAAGATGCACTGTAATAGTTATGGCCTAATTCTCTAAAACTCTAAACCTAAAAAGATCATCAATGTGAACTATTTACAAAAATAAATACTATGTAAGGATTAAGGTTGTGACCTTATAGATAAGTCATATTCCCATGGTCATGGGGTAGCACTGATGAATAGGGAATCCCAGAGAGGGGCAATTATTTACATGTGAAGGGTGAGGTCACATGTCGGGTGACTTCCTGACTAGGAATTCTAAGAAGTTCAGACAGATAGATTATGTACCAACATGGAAGAGGAATCACCCTGATCATGGATCTGTTTTGTGAGAAAAGGGTGGTTCCATGGGATGAAAAATTAGAAGAGGAACAAGAGGACATATTTTTATAAACAAAGACATGATATCCATCCACCACCACCATTGGGCGACCCATGTCAAGCTCATGGAGCTGACTGTCGAGGCCGCTGATAGCTGCAGACTTTCGATATCTATGATCTCACATCACACGAGATGATAGTAGGTATGATATTTGTTAATTATACTCCTTCATCAATATTATTATACCGATGTGAAAATCATTAATTTATATATTTACTCCATATGTGGGAGCTGGATCTCCCAGTTGAGGCGATAACCCAACAAATTAATCATGAGGTTCTAATAGTGAACAAATCTTCTGCATCACTCATCTACTAGTAGTGAGAGCTATCTCTAGGTTGGGAGAAGTTCCCATGGGTCCTTTGGCCATCACTATAAAACCCTATAACATCATCTTTGGTATGCATTTATTTTCCATTATCCAATACCAAATTGATTGTCATTGTAGAGAATGTAGATTCTTACACACATATGGGATGATGCTATCCTTTTTTAGCAAGTAATATCTCATGGTAAGAAATAATATATTTGTAAGAAGGAGGAAAAAACCCATCACCCATCATTTATAGATACTATCCCATGAAGAAATATGATTTTTAGGAATTTGTAGTCCTATGATGTAGAGGATTACATGGATGTTTAACCTGAGGAACTTCTGGTACTACCTCCAAGACATGATATGGAGTTTTTCATTAAATTTCACTACAACACAACTTCGATATATTTTAAGGAATATTGGATGGACCCTATCAAGATTCAAAATCATTGGTTTGTATTGGAGGATCTTTAGGTCAAAGGCTTCATTAGACCAATTGTATTCTCCTAGGAGTCTCATGTATTGTTCATGACGAAGGAGGATAAGAGCATGCGACTTTGTGGGGATTATCATAAACTTAACCAATCCACGATAAAGAAAAATTACCCCTTTCCATTGATTCACAACATATTTAAACTATTATAAGGATTTATGTGCTTCTCAAAAATCTATCTTTGTTCCACCTACCACTAGTTGAGGGTTTAAGAGGATGGCATTCCAATGTTGGAATTCCGAGGCCACTATAAACACTATGAGTTTAAAGTTATTCATTTTATTGTAAAAAATTCCCCCAATATTTTTATGTAATTGAGGAATAAGTTTTTTCGTACATATATAAAACAGTTTTTTGTTGTATTCATCGATCAAATACTCATATATTTACATCATTTGTGGAGAATATAGGTCACCTGAGGGTGTTCCAAGAATTGCTTCTAGAGAACTACATTTAAGGAAAGCTCTCAAAGATCTACTTCTATATTCATGAGGTTCAAATTTTAGGGAATTTAATTTATGGTCATTGGTCTTCCATGGGGCCAGCTCAGATCAAATCAGTTATTTCTTGGGAGCCAACGACATCATGTCGAAGCTACAATGAATTCATGGTTTGTTGGGGTATTACATGTTGTTTATGGCATAAATATCTAGAATTTTAACTACTTTAAAATCCATAATATGAAATGGTAGGATGTTTATATGGTCTGAGTAATGCCATATTTTCTTTGAGGAGTATAGGATGAGGCATACTAGTTCTCCCTGGTTGAGACTAACAGAGGAAGGCATGTAGTTCGTAGTGTATTTTAAATCTTGGTAGTTGGGATCAGATGCGTTTTGATGTAGTGGTAAAATGTAATCACATATGGGAGGAGGTAATTGAGAACACATTATCAGAACAGCATAACTCATCTTCTCGAGTAGGAAGTGATATTCTTTACCTGAGGATGTGTATACACTACCTTCTATGGAGTGCTCTCTGGTTTACTTAGACCCCCAAAATCTCAAGTATATTTAAAAACAAAGATATATAAACCCAAGAAACTGATGATGCATAGAATTCCTAAAGAATTATGAAATAAAGGTAGTCTATAATCCAAGTAAGGAAAAATTATAGTAGATTCCCTTATTAGGAAGTCCCAGGATCACATAGGAATGGAGACTTTGGAATAGTGGGCCTCTTGGATACTAAACCTAGTAGAGAATGAGGGTATAACTTTTCTATAATAAGTGGTACTGAATCCTTTCCTCATTAAGAATATGAGAGTGTCCCACCTTGGATACATAGACAATGAGATCTTATGTGATCATATATCTATATGATACTCAACATAGTGATATTATCAAAGAGGGAATCATTTCATCTTGTTCCATGGGTAGACAATGGTTCCAGTCCCATGGTAGGAGGAGTTGATGTGGGAGCTCCACACATCTCCCCTAGTTGTAAATACAGGTGTGGAAAACGTGTATAGAGACGTCCTATGGTAGCTTTATCGATATAATGTGAGATAAAGTGTATATGAGATCATCTCTTGGTACCTCACTTATCAGTAGGTGAATACTGAGCACCATGTTCTGGTAGGTTTGTTGAAGCTACTTGAAACCATTGAGTTGAAATGTGATGGAATATACTTGGAATTTTTGATAGGGTTCCACAAATGGAGAAGTTCCATGATTCCATTTGGGTGACAATTTACCGACTCAAGAAGTCATTTACCTTCCTTTCTATCAGGAGGGAGAGTTTGGTGGATAGTTTGGGGTAGTATAATGTATGAGAGATCGATCACCTTCATCAGTAACCCATGAATATTATCTACGATCATGATGCTTAGTATACAACATGATTTTACAGAGGCTTATGGGAGGTTTCCAGAAAATGTATGGGGTTGAATACACCATTTCACCACCAAAACATTGGGTAGACCATGTGCACTATATAGATGTTAGAGGATACAAAAAGGTATTATGTATTAGACATCAACCCTAGATTGGAGGATCACCTACCCTCTATATTTAATGAATTCAAAAATATCTACAACTCAATAAACTATCTGAAAACATTTTAGTGCCTGTATGATAAATCTAATAGGGAACCCTTGTGATTAATATAGATTAGTGATACGTATCTTATGGTCCTAGATGTGGTCCATGTTAGGTCGAACAATGTCGAGGTCTTCCAAAAGATAATATGGATATCCAATTGTGGAAAAAATACACAAATAACTACCATAGGTAATTGGAGTTCATAATGGGAAAATTTTTTTTCTTATGAGTATCACTATGATAAGGATTGAATATTCTTAGATGGGGATTCAATCAATCCATATGTTTCATTAGGACATTTTATATCATGCAGATGGTTGATGGTGTTTGTTTACTGCTTCTAACTACCCCTATAGCTAGATAGGGTGCATGACATCTTTTAGGTGTTTTAGATGAGGTAATGCATGGATGACCCCATTAACATCAATTTCTAGAGAGAGAGAGACATCAATGATAGAGATAGATTTTCAAATCATCTAGTGAAGATCAAGGATTAATAGTATAATCCCATATTTGGATGGACCATATCATCAGTTCTCATGTTGAGGTATCAAAATAATCTATTAGAGAGTTTCTGGTAGGTGGAGATCCATGTGTGGGATTAGTATGCTAAGAAAATTATTTTCCAGGATGACAAAACTTGAAGGAGGTAATGATGTATAGACCTATTTTTTTATTATATGTCTTTGAAATATTTTAATATATATATCTAGAGTTTGGGGATGATACAATGTGTGATTTTGAAACCCGGTGTGCCTAGATTTAATTATATAAAAATAGTACATATATTCTACATTTTTCATGTGAAAATTCTTAAAGAAAACTAGATAAATAATAAACAGAATCTCAGATCCTTAATATGATACCACTGTTGTGTCAGAAACATTGTTTTCACACTAAGAGCAACTGAATGTTGGTCATCATGGGATGTTTGGACTCCTCACTTGATGAAGGTATATTAACTGAGTTAATTAATTAATAAATTAATTAATTATATAACATTAACACATTTAAATATATATATCTATACATATAGGATGATTTCTAAAGGGTTATCTATATGAACCATGAATGAAACCCATAGCTTATCAACCATACTCTTTTAGTGAATGTCATCAAACGAGATAAAACACTGGATCATATAAGATCAGGATGAAATGAATACAATGACATCTATAATTGATTGTAAGATGTGTTCTTCATAAATGTAAAATCCATAATTGATGTAAGAATCAGAAATTCATGTTTTTAGAGCCTTTTAATTATATGTTCTGAGTTGATCAGCCCCCTAATATCAATCTGTTCTAAATTACATCCTTTTCACATTCCCAAGTACAGATTAATTTGATTATCTAAATTTATTTATAAACTCAACTCCTGTTATATATTTTAGTCCATGAAAACTCTAAGAACAATGTTTAAAAGTTTTTTCAAATTTTTACCCCATGTTTCTTCACTTTCATTAATGGTTGGACCCCATGGTCCTTGTTTAACAATTTTCAGGTGGTTCTGAGATCGATCAGATCCCCATATTCATAGCGGGTTCATGAACAAGGACCATATAGATGATCCTAGACAAGATTTTGTATTATTGAATGGTATCAGTGTTTTTTTGATTTTAGATTAAGAAATTAGAGGTCGAATAAACATCATCATTCAATATATGTGATGAAGCCTCAACAGGCCACCAAAGGATGATTTTTAAAGAATGGAGGCCAATGACCCCGATTTTAACCCTGGTCCACTCTTTTTATGACAATTGATGGTAATATATATAGTTTATTGAAAATATTCTTTCATGAGGAGTGGATCGGGAAAAATGGTGAAAAACTAGACTACACGCCGTGTTCATGGGTGAACACATGGTGTGTAGATAATCAGTTGTGACACCTTGGATTTTGGAATCCTATAATGATGGAACCACATGTAAATTACCAACATTCCATGTACCACCATCTCTATGTGGGTGGGTCTTGTGATGGGTCACACGAGCAAGCACAATCCATGTGCAGAGTACACGTAAATGACTAAGTGACACATGAATCACCTCGTGTGAGGTCACTCGCCCAGTACAGAGTACTGATACACTACCAACAGGACATGGATTGGTCAATGTTAGTTGTTACACACCATGTAGTCCACCTACACAGCATGCAATACTAATGGTATGGAGCTGTGTACTGGCATTGGACATGGGAATGTGGTGTATTAGGACCACACACCATTTGGGTCCCCTCATAAACCTTGTACCCCTTGACCTCATTGAAAGAAACTTTAAGGTTTCATGTGTCCTCTATTTGAACATGGAATTTGGCCCATCAGTATCCTATCAAAAAAAATTCCATATTGAAATCCATGATTCCACCTATTGCATATTTATAGGTACTGTGTGAAATGATTGACAAATGATTATTGTTTAAGAGATTCTTGATGATGGTAGTGATCATGCATGATCACCAGAGGATTCAATTCAGTGGAACCTCCTTTCAGGTAGGGCGTGAGTCCTTGATGTCTAGAGTGGAACCCCACTATCGTTCCATGGCATGGGTCCTCAACCACTTGAGTGGAACACCACATTATCATGGGTGTGATTCCTATATAACTACTTTCTGAGTGGAACCCCCTATTGGATAGGGAGAGGTTCCTCAATGGATATAGTGGAACCCTGTTACACAAAGGCACTGGTCCTTGACCTATATAGTGGAACACCCCTATCATCATGGGATCAGGTCCTCTACCTTACTTATTGGAATCCCCTATTAGTATAGGTTGTAGGTCCTCGTGATACTAGTGTCACACACCCCATTGTCTTGGGTGAAATTCATCTAAGGATATATTCAGAGTGGATCCCCCCTAACACACTAGGGTGTGGATCCTCTAAATCGAGTTGGAAGTCCATCGATTGTGTGACATAGTGACAAGGCTATGATTGACTTGGATGTTTACTTATTGGAATATGCATGATATGATGGGCATCGATGATGGAATTTTTTACATTTCTATACACTCCTTCTTGGGCTGAGCTATTAGATGGAGATCCACTTATACTCTCATTTGGGATTTATTTATTGATTATATATATATACATCAATATCCACTCCTTTTATTTGGTAACTCTCATTACAAAAGTGGCTAAGATGCATGGGGTATGACACATGCTTTCCATCTCTATATTATCATGGTTGGATGAGTATACTCTACCGTAGTTGTTAGTGAATAATCTATGGGTATTACATCTAATCACCAAGATTATCCCGTTGTGAATAAAAGATCTTACATTCACTCATGTTGGGGTGGAGTTGTTCTATTAGTATGTATCTTGAAACTACTATCATTAATTTCTAGTTATGTCTCTTAATTCTACCCCTTCAACTTTCAAGGTTTCTTATTGTGTATGTACATACATACCTATAAATTGGATTTTCCCACACATTTCATTTCTTATGCAGATAACAAAAAATTCATCCATTACTTCATATGACCTTTTGGATACTAGGTGCTTAGACAACAAATGCTGGTCATAGCATGTGCTTAATTAGGTGGGATCAATAAATTATTTAATTTAACATTTATTTGTCAGCTTATTTCACATTTCTGGTTGGGCAAAAAAAAATTCCCTTTACTTTTCACTTTACACTAATGTACATTTTTATTATCTTAACGTTCGTCCATGATTGGTTGACTTTATAGAAGTGTTGCTTATTTTAATCTTTCTTGATTTATTTTTTCATCAATATTGTTGTCTGTATGAATACATGTACTTCAGAAAAAGCTACCCCATGTAAGTTATTCCTTCAACCCTGGTCGCCAGCCTCTAGCATATTGACGTGGGCATGGGGTAGTTGTGACTTGAGCCCCAACTTGGGTCAGGTCATGACATGATTTTTATTGAATTCACTCTATTCTAAATTATCATTACATTTGTTTATATAGTAAATCTATACAAATGTATTTAAAAACCCATTTTAATATGATAGGAAAATATAAATCGATTATTAAAACAAGATTTATGTGGTAAATAAACAATTTTGTTTATAAAATATTATTATTCCATTAATGGTATTGAGAATAGTTTATGTAAAGACTTTGTTTGGATATTCAGCAGAAGATTATGGGTATTTTATTATTGATGTTTCATTTGATACTTTACAACACGAATAGTAATAAGTGTCAGTTAGCAGTGATCACTTATTTTTTAAATGCCTTTATTTATCTCTCAATAATATAATAGATAATGTGACTATGATTTCGTTAATTTATAATATAATAATAAAAGTATTGGATATTTCTTAATACTAGGATAAAATTAAAATTTATTAACTATCAATTGAACTAATAACCCATGATCACATTATAAAAATTGGGCTTCTTTAAATTATTTTCTATTTCTTTCAATCCAATCCACTAAATCCCTATTTTCTAAAATTTTGAAAAATGAATTTACACCAATATATTGGGACAATATTTGGACCCCAAAAAATTATATAATATTTCTTATGGTTAATAATATATTGTTACAAAACCACATGTAAGGTGATTCAAAATTTTTAAATCAAAATAATAGAGGTAGTTTCAATATTATTAAGTAATAATATTTATGACCAAATCTAATAAAGACCTTATTTTCTCTCTTGATTTTGTGATTAAGAGACTATTTTAATGCAATCATTGAAATATATATTTATAAATAAAATTCAAAATTTTATTAAAAGAATATGGTGAATCTATAAATTATCATTATGATTATATAAAAAATAAATATTTTATTATCACACCCATATGAGATAATTATGAACTCCATTTTATTAATTGGAATAAATAAATTATGTTGTCTACATTACATGATGACATTGATACTGAAACTAGATAAATTCAATTGTGACTATGATTTAATGGACTTTGGGGTGAACACCACATAAATATATCATTTAATTAAACATGGAATGTTAAACAGCCAATATTATATTATTTAAAATTGAATAATACAAGAAAAGAGCCTTTAAATTCTCTTGGAAAGTTGAATCTAAAGAGTAGTTATACAAGCTATATCAAAGATATTTAAATGATCTGGATAAAAATTAGAGGATGTTCTCCAAAAATTCATTCAACTTACTAAATCAAAATTCTAATGAAATTGATTTCTTCCATAAAACAATAATCATGATTCACAATCCCTGAGTGTTGAGAATGATCCAAAAATCTATGTAAATGTTATACATACTAAACAATTGGAGGACATAATCTCTTATTTATTTATCTATCATGGACTAATGGATAATTATAAAAACATTCTTGATTAATAGAATTTAATATAATTAATATAAAATTCACTACTTAAATCTCGATGATGTATTGGGAAGATGCTTCCACTACTGGAAAACTAACCTATACCAACGGTTTAGAACTGTTGGTATAGGCCTCCAAACCGTTGGTATAGCCTATACCACCAGTTTGGAGAACCGTTGCCAGGTAAGCCATTGGGATAGGTCTATACCAACGGTTTTCCCAAAACCGTTGGTATAGACCTATCCCAATAGTTTTTTGAAACCGTTGGTATAATTAATATGAAAATATATACCAACGGTTATGGAACCGTTGGTATATGTATTTCAAAAAAAAAACATCTGCTGGGATTTGATCCCCAGACCCCTAGTTTATTATTCAACGACTTAACCACGAACCTAACATGACTTTTGTGAATATAATTACATAAATATATATATGTATTCTCATAATTATTTTAAATTTTGATTTATATAATGTTTTGGTTAACAAATAATGATAAAAAATCAAAGGATCTATACCAACAGTTGTCAAAACCTTTGGTATAGGCCTATACCAACGGTTTTGACAACCGTTGGTATAGATTTTGATTCTTGATTTTGATTTTAGGGAAGGTTGATTTGTGGGGGACCTTTACCAACGGTTTTGGAAAACCGTTGGGATAGGTACACCCTTTCCCAACATTTTTGGCCAAACTATTGGGAAAGATATCCACAAAGTGGAATTTTCCCTACGGTTTGTCCAAACCGTTGGGAAAGGGTGTACCTATCCCAACGGTTTTCCAAAACCATTGGGAAAGGTGGCCAAAATGTGGGCTTTCCCAACGGTTTGGCCAAACCGTTGGGAAAGGTGGCCTCAATGTGGGATTTCCCAACGGCTTGTCCAAACCGTTGGGAAAGGGAACCTATACCAACAGTTTTTACGAACCGTTGGTATAGAAGCATTGGGAAAGGTCAGATTTCCAGTAGTGTTCCACTTTAATAATTATTTAGTATATATAAGAAATGTAAAATATTATATAAATGGGTTAAATGAAATGAATCACCATTACTAGAGTCTAAAGAAGCACAAGTTACCATTTTGATTAAGAGTATTTATCTTGAGAAATAAATTGATAAAATCAAACTAAGGAAGGCATGTAGTCTTTTTCTTACAAAAAACACAATCCAATCCAATGTAACCATGTAATGAGAACATAATTTTGTCAAAATCCAAATAAATAGAGTTAATTTCAATATCATTTTTAAGGATTAAAAGACACTTTTGAAGTCCCATTTATATTTGGTTACCAATAAAATAAATCCAATGCACTATTTGTAAAAAAATATTATCAATCTCCACCATTCTAGAAAACCTATAAGAAATCATTATAAAACATGGCTTTCAACCAATACCATTACATCAATACAAATCCTAAAAAAACCCATCAACCAGTTCAATACTATATTTGAATAAAAAATAAAATTCTTGAATTGTGTATATGATAAGTTAAATTAACGAATTAAAATTTTAATTTGGAATATATTAATATTTGACTTTAAAAATTCCAAAAAAGTACCATCAAAACCCATAAAAATAACAATGGTAATGTGATCATTGTAATAATAATTATGGTAAATAGATTCACTACATTATAAAATATGATCCAATGGAAATCTATAACATCTTATGGACTCTAATGGGGAAGATGGTTAAATTTATTGGAAGAGTATGATTAAATGAGAAAAAATATTATAGGAAGGGAAACAAAAGATATTATGTTACCATTTCACTCATGAATACTGAAATTAATAATATTTTGGAGGAATAAATTGATAAATTAGTTTTTAAAAAATTCAATAGGATTGAAATAATCTTATATATACATGTTTCTTTTAAATAGATTCTAAAAGATTCTATTTTCCTTAATGAAATATAAACCAAAAAAGCAGATATAAAGGGAATGTAATAGTGGGTTTAGTGAAATATATATCTCCTATAAACATAATAAAATGTCCCTCCAATTTACATAATACATTAATAATTTATATCATTTTATAATTATATCTATGAATTTTACAAATGAGTTGTTTTATTTGGTAGCTTCCATTAATATCTGTACTCATTATTTTATACCTATTTACATATTGGATAACTCAAACTAATAAGAGTGGCGGTCCAAATAGCCTACAGATCCACTATATTCTAAGAAATATTTGGTAATGATTTTTTACTATATTTTCAGAAATAGATCTTCATTATCTTATTTTTATATATTAATATGATAGAATGAATAATAATTTCTCAACCACCAATAATAATTGGATAAACATATCAAAAAACAATTGAGATAATCATAAATGTCCAAAAAGGTAATCTTATAATAAATTTGGGTGAAACAATCAAATTTATTGGTTTTTATTTACAAAAGTACTCATAAGAGGGAATTAACTTTTCATACTTTCACACTCTCAATAACCTAATGCTTTTGAGTAAAATGTTATGATATATGAAATTTAGTGCTTTTTTATACAATTATTATTTTAATATGTTTTGAAATATATTTTTGAGAAATATGACTATTCAGTGAAATGATACCAAGAGGGGGAAATTTATTACATTGAGGTATTTAATCCCAATTTTCATTCATCATTACTTCATCTGCTATTGTATAATTAAAAATATTATTTATTAAGTTAAAAATTGTATTTTCAATATATGGAATCATGACACAAGTTATTAATTTTTAAACATTTCTTCCAATAAAAATAATCTTTTAAATATTTGGTGAGAAAATTTTAGTTGTTAATATTGTAAATTTTGAGACCTAACTAAAATAAGTTATAAAATCTACATGTAAGTAATTCAATTGAAATGTGGGTAAAATTTAGTAACCAACATGTCAGTAGACTTAATGTATCATTAATGGATGTTGTTAAAAAAAAATAGAATATTTATTGGAAGTATAAATCATTTAACAATCTTTGATTGAAAAATGGTTCTCTTAATTTGGATAATTCATAATTAGTCTCTACATACCATTATTGATATTAAAAAAAATATTAAATCTTACGAGAGTACAATATAGTAAGACATTAATAATAGGATATAAAAAATTGAATTAGTTTGAATAAAATATCATCCTATCATACCATTTATTGAAAAAATCCTATAAATACTACAAATGAAAATCAATTATTTAATTTTTGATTAATTTACATGATATATTCTAGTTTCCAAACCTTTCAAGGACTTGGATGAGAAAAGCTTCACATATTTTTATAATACCATTGATTATATAAAATATTATGTCTAGATTATACTATGTACATATTATATTTTACCTATAAATGTTAACTATTTTTTAATATTTGATAAAAGGAATTCTTGATAATTTTCTTCCTAATTTGAATATTTTTTAAAAATATTCTAGCCACCATTTAATATTAGGTACGATGTATTAAAAACATTTATTCAAATGAATCATGAGTTGAATTTTAAAAATTTAAATTCTTGGTTGAACTTGGATTTGTTCATAGATATGTAATAAGAAAAAATGATATTGATGTTGTGAAATATAAAATTTAATTTATAAATTATTTAACCAACACAAATTTTGAGAAATGGTTTTTATTATTTTTAGTAAATAAATGGATTTATAAATAATTTATCTTGGATTTAGGTATGACATTATTTATTTTCTATTTTACTTTTAAATATTTTAATATTAATTTTATGATCATTGCATGAATGCATTAGTTGGGATAGATTGTAAACATTCAACACCACCTATTTTAAAACCACCAAAATATGGATATAAATTTGAGCTATTGGGTGAAATTTCAGACAATCCTATTCAAAAAATGATATAATATGAAATTTTATTAATGAAAACTAGTCATTTGATATTTTTTATGAGCACTATATTTATATTAAAAACATTATATAACCACAATATACAATTATTTGATTTTTCTATTGGATATATCAATTTAAACCATATCTATATGGTAAATGGCTAATTATATTCTATAAAAATAAAATAATTAGGGTCATTTTGAATAATTTATATTAAAATACACGGTTAGTGCGATGTATTATGTCAATATATGAGTTTTATATTATGATAAAAAATGAAGACCTGAAAATGATGTGGATGTTCATATGATCTAGATATCCAACCCAACAGAGGTATAAATTAATGAAAATTACGTATTTAATCAACACAATATTATATAATTGTTATATTTGATTAAAGGATAGGTACCATAGTATGATGACAATCTATTGACTAATCGAGTTCTATATTATCAAAACTATGAATAAATTTTTTGAATTAAATTTTAATAGAATTTTTTGGTAGGATCCATATAATTTGAATATGTTTGATGATCAAATAATTAAAATATGTTTTATTGAATTTTTATTTAAATTTTCCCTTGATATTTCCCCAAGCTTATCTTGTGTAATCCAACACGGACCTCAATGAACATATATTAATGTATTGTAATTTGGAATGTACTTGTGAATATTATTTAAACATGTTTATGGGGTTTTTATATAATATGGTCAATGATACATACCTTTAAATATATCATCGAGAAATATAAATTTCCAAATATCCCAATTGTTTTGTGAAGTCAGGTAATAAGTTGAATACATTTTATTTTAACCTTACCTATTCCATTTTGATAATCATATATCTTTTTATTTCAGATATATTTTTTATTATGGGAGGAATAAAAATCCACTAAAAATAAATATTTCACAGTAGTTTGTCATTTTATAAGACTAATATTATCAGTATATTTGGAACCCAAGATAAATCATCAGTGACCAAGAAACCCACCATTTTAGTTGCATCATTGATTATTTATTATTGATGTATTTAGTGATCCAAAAATCCTCAATGCTTTAACATACAAAAACTAATGTACCAGATAGAGATATAAATTGTGAGATAAATGTTATCCTAAAAAAACATTAAAGACAATGATGAATGTTTAGACTCAATTTTTGGTTGAAATAGTTTGTGTGTGAAGAAAAGAATATAAAACATTGAACAGAATGAGTTAAAACAACACGATCTATGAGAGAATATATCATCTACCCATGGAGATACATCACAAGTGTAATTGGGTAGATAAGGAAGTGAATAAGAATATTGAGAAAGAATTATAAGATATGAGAGTTAATATTGATGAACACAAATAAATAATTTTGGAACAAAGATTTTATTATAGAACTTATACATTGAGAACAAGAGTGGAACATGAAGAACTTATTAAACTTTACTAGTACCATTGTGGATATATAATTTAAAAACTACCATGTATATATTGAATAGTGTTCCTAGTAAATTGGTTCCAAAGACACATTTTGTACTTTTTACTTCTAAGAAAACTAGTCTGATACACTTGCATGTTTTGGATTATCAGGAATAACTAATATCTTATAATCAACATGAATGAAAAATGGATACAAGTGAAGGTTTTTAGGTGTAGTGGAAGCGATGTATAGGTTCCGATTTTTTTCAAATTAAATAGATAATCATGAGGAACATTATGAATGAAACCCCAAAAATTCCTTAAGAGGATATTTTAAATTTAATTTATTATAAATTTAAAATAATAATTTACTTAAATTTTATAATTATTCTCAATCAATTCTAATCCTACTCTTATTGTATCATCACTGTAGTAGAGAATCTTAGAGAGAACTACTCAAATTTTATCCACATGTTCTCTACATTATTTGTATAAAATTCTTGGTATTTTGAGTGCATCATAGGGGAACCTAGAGCCATATGTTATTCGTATTTGACCACAATATGTATTTCTATTTTTTCTCATATTCTAGAGAGGAATGATGATATTTCTCAAGATATTGAGATAATTATCTATAGTTTCCACATTATTCACAATAATAGTAATCCTATAAAATTATATATATTGGAATATATACATTGTATTAACATTTTATAATTTCTCAGTGGACCTTTATCAAATATCCATTGTACAGAATGCCTAATGTCTCCGAATAATAAAAATATTATATCTCATGACATGGATATAGTTAAATATCAATTTTTAAATAAATAAAACTATATTTATTTATATGATATAAAATAAAATATATCATTTCCAATGGTCTCTTAACTTTGAAATTCAATCATCCTTGAAATTTATCAATCCTAGAATAATAAAATATTAATTAAAATAAATAAATAAATATTTTATTCACTATCTATATGAATAAATATGTGTTTTAATATTCACATAACTAAATGAATATTTGTATTAATCTATTCAAAAAATAGTGAATAAATATTTAATTATTTATTACTTTCTGAATAATGAATAAGATATAAAATTCAAGTCACATAATTTAAACTCGAATATTTGGTGATTGAATTTATGTGATAAAAAATTATCGAATAATTATTATTCAACAAGCCAAGAATAATATTTATAATTAATATTAAATTTAATATAATTTCATTATATTTTGGATACATTTCATGTTTTATCCTCTAGGCCACTTCCTCAAATGAATTTGGTGAACATTACTAGAAAAACTATTCAATATAAAGTTTAAATTTTCTATATATTTTTTTATTTTGTGAGTGTTACTAAAAGTTTTTGATGTAAAATTGAATAACTTATAATGTTTATATTCATAAATAATTTTGAAAAATTTATTTAACTGAGTAAAGTTTTTATTAATTATTATGTAATTATATTTTCCAATAATATGATTAGAAAACTAAATAAAATACCAATATCGTTTTATTCACATGCCATGAAATGCTATCTTTTAAAATATTTACATACATGAGAATCATTGGATCATTTTTTACTTGTTCTTTGAAATTACATAATTTATTGTCTCAATCAATCTATGCCTGAATAACCCAAATTTTCATAGAATTCATTTCTAAATATTGTATTATTGAGGAACTTATATGAAAAATCATTGTTTCATCCTAGTGATTTAATTAAACTTTAACATAAACTTATATTCATTCTTATGAAAAAAATATAAACATTGTCATCCTCCTATATTCATGAATTTAGTTTTTAGGTATACACCTTAATGCCTAAAATCTTTAACTACCCAATGTCGAAAGTAAGTGAATGATCATATTTAATGTAAAGTGTGGGGGAGTATATTTTTTGTTAAAATTTTAGAAATAAAAAAAATTATATAGGGAAAATATCATTTAGTTTTAGGGAATTAAGTTACTGAATCGATTGAAGGTTTAAATATTCTTCTCTAACTTCAAAGTAAAAAAATCTTATAAGGAAGAAAAGAAATCACTGAATCACGTAATAGTAAATTAAATTTTACTTTTTCTAAATTGGTTATTTTATTAACATTAAATGGGAATATAAAATGATCTAATAGATGAATCTCATAATGAGAGAGAAATTGTGGTTATCAATATTTATTATAGACTATTAATTGGAAATTATTGTTCAATTAGATTCAACCACATAATTATAACATCATTTCCTACCATCCTATATACAAAAAAATCATAAAATACCCCATTATAATAAACAGTACATGAACCATTTGGTTAATATATAGAAAATTTTTAATCTTATAGTGACAAATGTATGCATTTGAAATATGAAAGTAATATATTAAAATTTATACATTGTGTGATGAGAGAATTATTTCATGGATGGTAGATATAAATAACAATGTAATTATGAAGGATGTGGATATACATTTCTTATACATAATATATATAATTTACATTAAAAATGGTGGATTCTTGATGAGATTTAGAGACAAGGTAGTTGATCAAAGAACTTATAATGAATTTCTTTTTTTCCCCTGATCAATATTATTGATGCTCGAATGTCTAAGAAATCACAGTGTCTGTGTTGGATAACTAATAGAGTTAATGAATTGAAAATATATATATTTTTTGATAATAAATTCATTATAATACCCCCATATATTAATTAATTATGTTTTACAATGCTTCGTAATTAAAATATCATTTCATTTGATTTTTTATATATTTCTTAAAATGTATAAAATTTTAATTTCATTGATTTTAATTATTTTTGGAATATTAATAATTTCCTGCTACTGATAATAAATTTATTTTTCACTTTGATTGACATTGGATGAATTATATAAATTATGTACCGTTGAAAATTTATTGATATTTGAAAGAGTGTATAGAATAATGCATAAGAGTTCTATGTTGTTATGTGTAAGAGTCCTTGCATAGAATGAATGGAATTTATTTCATAGGTGGAAACACTTATGTATGTGTCATATTTTCCATAAGAGTTCCTAACCATATGTAAGAGGTGTTTTTAGTTGATATTTAATGGTAACATTATGTCCAACATTGTTATGTAATGTTTGAATCCTTTTCCATGGGAATGAAACCCATGATATATAACAGTTTTTGGCAAGATACATTGAAACTTTAGAAAGGATACCATGATTAGATAGATGTATATGGTCATGTTTTTTATGTATCTTCTTGCATAAAATGTACATGTCTATATACATAATGGTTTCAACCCAATACAAAAAATCATCTATCTTGATATGTGAGAGTTCAAGTCAATGAGTTGATACATAAAAGAAATTAACTTACTATTTGAAGAAAATGGTCATTCCACCCAATTATATGTAAGGGTTTATTAATGTTTCAATATGATACATAATGAGTAACATGTTATTATGTAAAAATTTATTCATTTGATTTCCTTTTCCCCAATATTAATGTTTTATAAAAAATAATTCTATTTTAGGGGTCACATTGGTTTAAAAGATTATATTTAATGGTCTTGTACACTAAAAAAACCAATGAATTCTATTAAAAATTGGGATATATGTTTTTAAAATAAATATATGGAATTAATTAAATAATATTTATTTTTATACAACATGGATCACGTACAAGAATATGAAACATAGAGAATATCATTTAAATTTTGAATGAGTTATTGACATTGTTTTATAGTCACTATTAATTATCAATCTATATATTGAAAATAAAATTATATATGATCTATTTTACTTAATATTAATGAAATATTAATTAATTAAGATACTATATAGGTTATTGGATGTGAATAAAAGAGAGATCATTCTTTTTCAATTTTTTTGTTTGATTTATTTTTTAATATCACCTTTTATCACTTACTAAAACCACTAATATAGTGATGTAATTTCTTATGTTTATTTTGAAATGGGGATGAGGATTCTTATTATAGTGCATGATTCTATGATTTAGTTAATAAGTTTATATTTATGTTGTTTCATTTCAATATTATGTGGAGTAGTATTATTTTAAATTTTATTGTGTAATTATTAAGATGATTTTTTTACTACATGGGCTGATAATTTTTTTATCCATACTCTCCTTCCACTTATATGATAATGTATTCATGATTTAATGTGGAGTATGAATGGATTTCTAATACATGTGTGGAATTTAATTAATTATAACAAATATAATTGGGATCTAGAATTATATGTTTGGAATTTTCTGTTGTATCGTAGAGGTTGTTTGTTATTAAGGTTTCATAAAATGTCTTCTCTTACACTTATGAAGAAGTGGATATCCACTATGATTAGTAAATGAATAATACTCAATGTTTCCCTAAAATTACTGTGAATGATAAATAGATTATGGATTATTTCATTTATATGGTAATTAGAATATGATGAACCATTTTTAATACTAGGATAACATAATATTTTGTAATATTACCCTTGAAATAGTCATTGTTCATCCATTTGAAAAAATCATGCTATTTAAATTGTTTTCTAGATCCCTCATTCCTATATTCATAGAAATATCCTTTTTACTATTTTTGATAATTAAATTTATAAACCTCCATGGAGTATACCTTTTGGGACTAATATAATAAGTTATAAATATAGGTATGAAAAAAATAACCACCCCACATTGTGTGACTCAAGAATATTTGAGAAAATCATCACCATCAAAATCATGATAGGTTGTTGACTTATATAAATTATTATCTATTTGTGATTTTACAAAAACTATATAATTTTCTATTATGGGATTGATATTATAAAGGATGTATATAACTAATTTATTATAGAGAGTCAATATCAGTAAAATTTTATGTACCCATTTCGTAATTCATTAAATAAAAAACCATTTATATGACATCAATTTTTTCAGATCAGGTTTTCCAAAGGAAAACTAGCCTCATGTAGGAATATATAGGTATGAATCCATGATTTACATGGATTTTGGGAGCTAGTATTTCCTTTTTTTATCAATGTGTGTTGAGTTTTTTAACTAATATTTTATTTCTTAACTAAATGATAAGATGTATTTTATGAGTCGCAACATTGAAACAGTAAAATTATATTACTTCATTGGTCATAGATTTATTTATATAATTAATTATTTTGTATTGGGGAGTAGAAATTTACACAACGTTATGTATTTATCAATCTATAGTGAAAATTATTTTGGGATACCATATGAAGAGGTCAATTACTTTTTTTTTACTTTGACCATATTTTATAATACATAATATTCATATATGAGTTCTCATAATAATTAAATTTAGAAGTATTATTATGGTATAATATAAAATTATGTCGATATAATACATTTAACAAAGGTTCTATTATAGTGATATAAACCATATATAGATAAATGTATAGTATTATATATTGAGTAAAAACTATATATTCTAGAACTAATTCCTAAAATTGAGTGTTAGATAATAGATCCTATATTAATGTATTATATTATATTTTTGACATGTGTATATCATCAATGTTATCAAATCTATATATAATAATATTATTTAGGTTTAGTTTAATGTTTTATATTAGAATTGATATATATATATATATATAACTAAAAATACATTAACATTAATGTTATTATATATTAATGATTGACATATTTTGAATTATTTCAGATTCCAAGAGACATGAAGTCTAAGAATACATCCTTTTACAGTTTTTCAAAAAAAACATTAAAATATAGATGAATTTATTGAATTTTATAAGATGAAATTATTCTTCATGATATTCCTCATTTTTGAAATTTTTTTCCTCAGACCCTAGAGGATTGGTTAGTGCTTCTTCAAGGGCCACATATATTAAAATAGATAAGTATATATTCTCTAATAATAAAAGGTATTCTGAATTTATTGTTTGATCCTTTAACACTAATGAAATTTCTAAACATTTCAACAAGGCCCATTTTATTTTATATTCGGTTAAAGTCATATTGACTATTCTTTTATGTTATGAAAATGGATACCGGAAACAGAGGATGGTCAGTTAGTATCGGAGGAGAAGGTGGTAAGACAAATGCATCCTTTCTATATACTAAATACATGGTGTTTATTAAATACACGATGATATTTTCCCAAGATAAACCCGATTAAAGATGTGTTGAGGCTTTTCCAAAATAGGGAAAGCCTAAGAATTACAAGAAATGTAATGAATTTGCATTCCATGTAAATTTTAGGGGGATGTTTTTAAAAATGTTGTTAGTTCAATTTTTTTATTGATTCTCTTTTTAATTTTCCACACATGAAAGGCCATCAGAGAGATCCCCTATGTCGCATCGCTGAGGTTATTCTACTCCAAATTCATTAGAGATTTGTTTCATTACACACCAACAACATTGTATCAAAAATAGTAACATCTTCATTCCTCTTCAATCCACTAATCATTTATATTTTATCCACTATTATATTTTAGTGTGATCTCATATTCCCTGTTATTAGGGTTTTTGTCGTTACTTCTGATTTTTCATCTTCTAGATATATTTAAGGGACGAAAATGGATGACTAGTGATATTTTGGTATATGTCAGCTACTCTATCACTTTTCAATAATTTATTATTGTGTTTTATTATCTATATGTGTACCAAATATCGTACATCTCTGATCATGCATACAAAATGAGTAGTTAGTTAAAATAAATGAGTTTTCTTGGTTAATATGGCCCTATATCATGGAAAATAAACACCATTGGTTAATCTCATTGACCTATGCCACCCCATGGGTGTTCTTTTCTATAAAAGTCTATATTTCCATTAAAAGTAAATTGTTAAACCACCATTTTTAGTTTTCTTATCATATTATAATTAAAATAATAATGAGAATTGATATCCTATGTGACAGGCCCCTAGGATTTATTTCATTTATTGAATTACCAGATAAATAAATTTGAGAACATGAATAAATTATCGAAACTATAACTACATGAAAAATGGTATGTGACCTTGATAGTTGACCCATACATTCTTGTTATACAAAGAGTGATACAAGGGCCCTAACATGAGTACATGATGGATGGGATCATCGTGTATTGTAATTTGAATTGTTAATGAGATGAAAATAGAGAAGGGGTGACCCTTTGAATTCCATTTCCAATATCATCAAGCAT
The DNA here is from genome assembly GCA_963277665.1 of Viscum album. NCBI lineage: Eukaryota > Viridiplantae > Streptophyta > Magnoliopsida > Santalales > Viscaceae > Viscum > Viscum album. The sequence continues at coordinate 1,098,629,606 of OY728131.1, read as the reverse complement.
TTTCCATAAATCTGGAGGAGAATTACTTGTTCTCTAGGGGAGACACAATGGATGAGCTTGGTTTCTAGATCTCAATTCCAATTCATGACTGATAATTAGTCCATAATGTGAGATAACAATTATTGTCTTAGATAGTTTTCCCATTCCACAATTTTGAGATAGACACATGGGATTCAATATATGGATCACCTTGTATTGAATATTATAATAGTGGGTATTTATATTGTGGCTAGAGATATACTTGGGATTACTTTCCCGATCTCCTTGGATGGGATAAGGGTTCATCTAATTATATTAAAATGATTAATTTTATATTATATTCTAATATTCCATAGTTATTATCCTTTGATACACTCACAAAACCAAATCTCATGAATAGATTCATTCAACATCTTCATTCTGGGTTTTTGATGACATATAATCATTACTACATATCATGTCTGTATAGGTTAAACTTAGTTTTGAGACAAACATCATTTCATGAAGAAGGTAATATCAGTTGGATATCCCATGAGTAATCCCATAAGATGTATTTATTTATTTATTTCCTTTAATATATTATTATTGAAAAAATCCTGATTTTATATGCACGGAATGAATTATTCTAGACATTTTGGGTGGTGGAATACTGAGTTCTTCTCACACCTTACTCAGGATAAAATTAAAACCCAAGGGTACTTCATGATTATAGATATAGAAAAACAGAGGTTTCTAACTTCCAATACATTATTATTAGAAATAGTATTAAGCATGGGGTAATTGAACTGAGCCAATGCTCGTGATTCTAGATGTGGATGATTTAGGACTTTTTTTTATATTTTTATAGAATGTGTATATGATTTTTTAACTATATCCAAATGTACCCAATATTATTATGTCTATATGACATTATCACAATCATTTTGGTAACATATATTATTCACCTTCCTCATGTGTATTTGTATTTTAAGTTTATTTATTATTTCGCTACTCCTTGTTAATTTCTATTTTTCTTGTATACCCTTATTATTTACCACTTTCCCTTACTATTACTCATAATGGAAGAGTCACCCCATAGACACAGCCTATGACCACATTGCTATTTCACAGCCTCATGCATATTTAGAGGCATGCTTCATTTCATGTGACTAAGAGTCTCAGGGAACCTCTTAGTAGCTTTTGGGGAGGGATGCTACAAATTGGTATCTGATTAATTTTATCTTTTTTATTACTATTTTGTATTTGGATAAGATACTATGATTTATTTAATATTTTCAATGAGAATATTACTGGGAGTTTCTAAACGATGTATTGGGGAAACCCAAAATACCTAAAATGGTTTATTGTTGTTCTTATTTGTGCAAGATATTGTCAAACTGGTTTCAACCATGGGTCACACACATATCATGTGTCATTATTATTATTGTTTATATTTTTATTATGGTTCTATTATCCTTGTACTTTTACATCAATGATTTCTTTTATCATAAATTATATTATGAATACAAGGATTCGAATTTCAGGAATTATTCAGTTACATATTATATTTAAACATTTATTGCTTGTATTACATTTTATTTTCTTGAGTTTCTTGATTTATATATATTAAATTGTGCTAATGTTTCTTTCAGGCCTAACATAATTATATAAATTAATATTCCTATCTCAGTCTAAGTAGTTTTCTTCTACAAAGATTTATTCTAACAGATATTTATCCAATTATTCCACATTCGAGAAATAAAGTAGATGTTTTAGTGGATAAAATAGTAGTTAATTTGATTGAATAATGGAAATTGTAATTTATGAAGCAATTACTTCTATTATTTTGGAATGATAGTTCATGTTGTAAAATCGAAATACTCAACCTGTTAAATTTTGATATTATACGTAATGTCAGACCGTAGTGACATGACACAACAATTTCAATTTAAAAATTGTTTGAGATATTTATATTTTGAATAGTGATGCATTTAACATAATTGGAATATCTTTATCCATCTAAATAATAATGAACTTCAAAAAATTTATTGTTTTAAAAAAAAATTGTTACCGCTAAAAGGTGATGGTAATTAAAAATAATTTTTTTTCCTCAGTACAGTGCAGTTGAAAATATATATATCAGAACCTATGTTGTGTTATATGTGACCTTGAATTGACCCAACCTTCATACTGGAATAATAGGCAGTGTCACCTGAGACTTCTATGATATTTCATATCACCTAGATTTGGATTTAGGAGTATAAAAAGTTGAATGACTCATTAATTGGAAGGATTTGAACCAATCCATTTTGATATAACTTTCCATCTATTCCATTCTATCATATATGAGGTGTGTGTCTGGATGTTATTGAGTTATACTACCATGATGTCCTCTTTCCGTATCCCAAGGGAGTGGTGATGATATTCCTTTGATGAGGGTGGGCCTAGAGACACTCATATTAAATATTGTAGTGAAACTAAAGGAATCACTTATTGATCTTACAATGGGCACCAATGCAATGTTTTTAGATATCTTATAGCACTTCACAAATTTAGTACATAGAGATTTTGACATACCCATACTTTGATAGTACTGATGCAAGATTTACATAATTATAATCATTCTTCCTTTTCAGTGGAAGATGATCCTTAGGTAGTGGAGTATTTTCCAGGGGATATGATTCAGATCTAAGAGAATATGAAGACATTTAAAATGTGGAGGTTCATTATCTCCACCTATATGCTTTATGATTCTACCAAACGTAATGGGATGTCATCACTCAAGATAATTATCGTCCAGGGGTTTTTCAGCACGACTTCCTTAAAACCTTTTTGGAAGACTTATTTCCAAATACACTGAGATGAGACCACTATAGAGGGTTTATGAACTGACATCAGTTTAATATGTCTGTAATGGAGTATTAATCTTGTTTATCTGAACTTCAGTACTTAACATCGGCCCTAAAGGGTGTTGATATGACGGATGTAAGAAAATTAGAGGATGGGATTCTGTAGGAGATCCAGACATAGGTGAATATTCTCCATCATACCATTGTTTCTGAGATAGTGAACTAGGCCCTCATTATATAGAGAAACCCGAGGGAATTTTGTAATGTGAGTGTAACACCTAGATGTTTTTTATGAAACATGTTCCTTGAATTATTTTTATTCTCTAGTAGATTTTGTGGCATGAAATTTTGTGTTTAAAAGATCTGTGAGACTCCCCTAGTATAGAATTACCATTACAATTAGCCATTAGGTTTGTGGGAATAATTATAACTATCTTATGAAAATGTTGTGTGATTTCTTTGGCTATCAATTATTTATGAAAAATAAAATTTAGATATTTATAATTTTGAGTGAATTACTATTGGTAATGAAATTAATGAGATATATATTTTATATCATTAATAACATATTTTTTATAAATTCAATTGATATTTTAATCACTGGTTGTGAATAAACACTTTTTATGGTGTAAAAACAAACTTTTATTAAAAAAAGTGTAATCTTATGACATTGAATGGAGAAACCCTTTTAAATTATGATTTTGACCAAATAAAAAATTATACATGACAAAATAATCATTTTTCTTTAGTGCGAGATAAAAAAATTTACATTGGTGGAATTTATGATATTTTCTAATAACATTAATGTTTTGATGAATAGAAAAAACATAATAAATTTTAAGTTAAAACAATTTTTTTCATCCAGATAAATTATATAGTTAAATAATATTATTTAATGGTTTTAATGTATAAATAGAATATATTTTTAACAGTTAATAAAATTTAGTTCATTGGAATTAATTTTACATTAATTCAGATGTGAAAAAATTTCAATCTTTTGCAATATTTTAACTTTTAAAACCAGTTTTCTCATTTCAACAATGGGATTAATTTAAATTAATTACTAAAAACATTGTGTTTTGAATTTTGAAAAATGGATTCCATATTTTGAATTAATTGGTCCTAACTATGTAAATAGCTATATTTTATTTTTGGGAAATATGAATAGTATCTTTGGTAATTATTTTTATTACCATGGATGAAGGTAAATAATAGAATAAAGGTAAACCTAATATTATAAAATTACCCTAACACCATTAAAAATCCAATTGGATAAATAAATTCAACCTTTATCATCTATTTTTTGAAATGGAATAAATTAATTCCCACTTACCTAGGAATATGACATGAATATAGTAAAAACTATGGAATGTGACAAAATATCACAATTTAATTTTATATAACTATATTAATTTTGATATAGGGATAAATAAATGATACTATAGACTATTGATATTTCTTCGAAAGACAACAGAATTACTTACATCATAGAAATTTATTTATATTTTTTAGAGATTAAATAATTACCATTAATGATGACACTATAGGGATATAGAAATTATTTAATTAAAAGAAATATCAAAAAATGGTTTTAAAATATTTAAAAAGAAATATCATATGAAATAATTAATGAGGTACAAAAATTTTCTAGGTGATTGTAACATGTTATTAGTTTATTTAATATTTTTTTTAAATTTATCTTATTTGTGGATTTTTTTTATTTTAAAATAAACAAATAGTTTCAAAATTGACACTATTTATTTTTTATAAAAATAAAATTTAATTAAATTATTTAAAAATCATAAAAATATATAAACATTAAATAATAATATCGATAATGTCATAAAATATCCATTTAAGTTCAATTATCACCAAAAATGTAAATATTCATAACCATTAAATATTTAGAATGTTATTACCACAATTAAAACTAAATAGAATAACTAAATGTTAATAAAAAAATATATGGTTTAAATTGACAAAATAACCTGTCCAAAATTTACAAGATGATGATATTTTTTGTACCCCCAGTTAGAGGAATGTTGCCTTTGTTTATGATTTTTTATGTGTTTAAAGTGCATGAGATTAGTTGGGAAGAGGTTGGGAGAGTTTGAAATGGTTTTGGATAAGTTTGGAGGCTTTTCTAGGGGAGCACAATTTAATCACCGTTAGGGGAAACCATGCAGATGCTCCAGTAAACCGTGCAGGGGGAGACAGTAGGCTTTGCCTGGCCTAGGCACGTTTTTCCAAACCGTGCGAGGAAACCGTGCAGACCCTTGATCTTGAGGCAGTAGCGTGCACACGGTTAGCGCACGGTTTTCTAAACCGTGCGGACTAACCATGCGGCCACTTAAAAATAGTGTTTTAAAACCAGGGTTCACTCAGGATTACCTCATTTCTCTCCAAATCCTCTCCCACTCATGCCTCACTCGGGATTTTCGGTTCTCAAGGGTGGGAGGGCTCTCCCACTCATTTTGGAAGCGTTTCAAAGGGGTTTCAAGGTGGGTTGAAGGTGTTTGCTCTTGGGTAAGTCTCTTCTCTTGTTTCTCTAGTGTTTTCCTCTAGATATACATCCCTCAATTTCATGTTTTTCTAGATCTACACTTGTTGTGCATAGATCTAGGGTTTTGGTTGCCTTGGATGTTAATATTAAGGCTTGTGTATGTTAGGGAAAGGGGATCTAGAGAGGTTTCCGTGGTGCGTTCGATGGATTTGAGGTGCGGTGGCTTGCAGGTTGATTTCTTGGGAACCCTAAAGTTAGGTGGCTTCTCTCTCGACTCCACTTGGTTTGAGATAATGGTTCTGGTTATAGTTAAGTTGTTGTTCTTGAAATTAATTATTTTTTGATGTGTGAAATTTGTTAGAAATACCTTGGGTGATGTTTTGGGGATTTTTGGGAAAAAGGGTGTTTTATGGTGAAATGTTATTCCTGTGGATTTTAAAATGGAAACTCTAAAATGGAGATTTTAAAATGGGATGCTATGGTTGATTTGGGAAAATGATCGATGGAAAGGGTTTTCAATAAAAGGGTTGTTTTATTGAAATGTTTTTTGGCACGAAAAATGGTTTTAAATAAATGGGTGATTTATTTAAGTGGATTGATATACAATGGAATTGGATGATTGCTTGTGGTTGTGACCTTGGTGGGTTTTATTCTTGGTTTGTCTTGATTGAAATGTTGTGTAGAAGTAGGCAGGAAGTCTCACTATAAAAGGTGAACTAGTTGGGCCGAAAGTCCCACCGTTACCATTTTTGGGTTGTCAGGTAGTGGGCGGGAAGTCCTGCTAGCTGAAGATGGGGGAACGGGTTGGAAGGAATCCCACCTTTTTGGTTGTTTGTGTGTGAATGGGTGAACAGGTTTGGTGGAAGTCCCAACTTTTGGGTTATCTGTTGTGCATTGCTTTTCAATATGGAAGTTGTTGTGCTAACGTATAAATGATGAGATGGTTTGTAGAATGTTTGCTTTGGCTTTCCCTTGGTTTCTTGGGTTGGATGTGATGGCTTGGTAAGGGCATGTTTGGCTTGTGAAAAATGGTTGCACTTTTGATTTATTTCATATAAACTGTTTTATATAAATGGGATAACGGTTTTATCCTAGTGGAGTGTGTAGGGAAGTCATTTGTGGAAATCCTATTGAGTTTTAGTACTCATCCTCTGATTTGGAATTGTGGTGTCTTTGCAGATATTGTGTACCGTGGCGTGGGAAATGGTAAGGCATCACCCTCCTTTAGTGGAGCATTGTGATCCCTTGGTGGGGCTTGGAGCTTGGAGCTTGGCGTGGATCTGTGGTGGTGTCATGAATTGTGGTGTTTGGTTGTTTAGTTTCCACAGTGTAATCTGATGTTTTGTTGACATGTTTAGTTATATTGGATTGGGGTTGTATTTTGGAACAACTTGGTTGTTTTGGGAATACATGTTTGGGTTTTTTCTTGACATGCATCATATAGTGGCTGTTAGTGGATGGTTTGGTTGGTTTTTTCTTAAAGGAAAAATCATTCCCCAACTTGATCTTGAAGCCCTCAGCATTAATTTCCAGCCTTTAGTGTCTTGGGAACGTCGCTTAAGGCCAAGTACCCCTCACCGCCTCCTCAAGCCAATGAGGTAGGGGAAGGGTGTTACAAGTGGTATCAGTTTGTCCGGTCCTTTGGAATGGATTCTCGGATTTGGTGTTGACATTTTTTGTGTTACATTCCTTGAGGCGGGATGGTAGTAAGGTGTAGGAATGTCAGAACATGGAATGTATAGCATAAAAGGACATAGCTAAACCTTTTATGCTGAAATTCATGTTACTAGGGAGTTGGGTACATAAGTTTTTTAGAGACACTTATAGGCATTGGATATCTCATTGTCGTGGGTGTAGCCAATGAAATGCACATGGCATGCATGGTAGAAATGAATTCCCACTAGGATTGAATATCTCATTATGAGGAATGATTTGTGATTTTTTGCATGGTTCTAATTTTTTAAAAATGCAGAAATTGTTTTCAAGTGAAAGACCTTGAAAATAGGGTATTTGGTGTATTTCGAAAATTGGTTGATTTTCAAAAAGTATGTTGAATGTTTTAAAAAAAGTTTGAACATGGAAAAAGGTTGTTTTTGGAAAAACAATGTTTTGGTAGTTGATGTGATAGAATTTGAAATGCTAATCCAAGAGTTTCTAGATAGTGAAATTGATGGAGTTCGTTGTCGGTTTAGAAAACGGAAGATGTGGAAAGGTGGAAAACCTCATTGTGATAGTGTTGTATAATGTGATTTGAAATGAGAATTCTCGATGTCTATGGAAGTGAGACTCAAGGTTGGTTGTTCTGTTTATAGAATTCCAGGTAGGTGTCATAGAGACCAACCGGATGTGGCCGATGAAAACATGGTTGCACCGAGCGCCAGGTGAACCAAAAGTTAATCAAGAGCATAATGAAAGGTTTCCAAGCTATGGTAAGTGTGAATAGAGGGGAATAGCCAAAGCATGTTTATAATGTGACTCAATCCCAAATGTAGGATACAACCGTCTTTAGGGGTGATTCGAACCCAGAAAGGGTAGAGACGTGCCTGTCCGGAATGAACAAAATTTACGAATTCTGGGGAACACCGATAGAGTTAAAATTGAAGTTGGCCACATATATGTTGGAAGATCTTGCCCATCAGTGGCAGGAGTTGGTAGTCCAAGCTGGGAAGGACCAGGGTATGATGTGGGAGTGCTCTAAGGAATTGTTTAATAAACAATTCTACCCACATTAGTTTATGATTCAGCGTATGACTGATTTCTTCGGTCTGAAGTAAGAGCATATGTCTGTGACAAAATATGCAGCTAAGTTTATGAGCTTAGTGTGGTTTTCACCCAAGGTGGCGGGTAGCATGTCGTTGAAGGCAAAGATCTTCGAATCAGGGTTAAGGAAAGAGATCTGTTCAAAAATAGCAGGGCTCTGTATTGGTGATTACACAGAGATGGTGAATCGAGCATCGATGGCTGAGCGAGATCTGTTGGGAGCTCCGGGCAGAGGAAGCATGGTGGTACCCATGGGGAATAGTGTGAACTCTAATGCTAGGTTCAAGAGGAGGAGGGAAACTTACTCCCAGGGTGGGAACTCTATTGCTGCACGTGTGGTTAAGTTGGTGGGTTTAAGAGCAGAAATGATTCCCTCAGTTTTGAAACTTCAAACTCTTCTGGGTCAAAGAGATTGTCGAGCATTCTGGTGTAGAGAATGTTGTATCACTATATAAATGGTAGAGATAATGTGGAATTTCTCAGTGCTTGATATGGATGGCTATGATGTAATCCTGTGAATGGATTGGCTGGTGGCGTTTAAGGCCCACATCAACTGCGATGAGCAGACAGTGGATTTCACGACACACGATGGCGTTAGACATCTCTTTAGAGGAGAGAGGCATGAAAGGTAGGGGCAACGGGTTTGTTGGCACCCGTAGTGGGTATGTTATCGTATTATTAGGCGGTGTTGTCATTGGAATCAGTAGAGGGTGTTGACCAGACTATTCTTCCGACATTTTTAGATCAGTTCACGAATGTTTTTCCTGAAGAATTCTCTAGGTTACCTCCCGTAAGAGAAGTGGAGTATACGATTGATCTCTTTCCAGGGACTAGTCCTATCTCACTTCCGTTTTACTGGATGACACCTACTAAATTGTGGGAATTGAAAATTCAGTTGGAAGGGTTAGAAAACAAAGGGTTTATCCGTCCTAGTACGTCTCTGTGGGCTGCGCCGACATTGTTTGTGAAAAAGGCGGATGGAACCTTGAGGATATCATAGAATTAACCAAGTTATGATAAAGAATAGATATCCACTTCCACGAATTGATGATTTGTTCGACCAGTTGAGGGGATCCTAGTGGTTCTCCAAGATCAACATGAGGTCGGGATATCATCCATTGCAGGTGACGAAGGAGGATATTTATAAAACAACTTTCAGAAGTAGATATGGCCAATATGAATATATGGTTATGCCCTTTGGTCTAACGAATGTGCCAGCGGTGTTTATGCAATTGATGAATCAGATATTTTAGAGATATCTGGATAAATTTTTTGTTGTGTTTGTAGATGATATTCTGGTGTAATCAAAGACAAGGGTGAAGCATGAGTGACACTTGGAGACAGTGTTGGGGATCTTGGGGGATCATTGGTTGTATGCCAAATTGTCGTAGTGTGACTTTTGGATATGGGAAGTTCATTTTCTTGGCCATGTGATTTCTAAAAGGGGTGTTTTAGTGGATCCAAAAAAGATAGATGATGTTATCTCGTGGCAACCACCAAAGAATGTGTTTGAGATACAGAGTTTTCTTGGTATTTCTGGGTATTATCGGCGTTTTGTTCGTGATTTTTCAGGTTTGGCTTCACCGATGACAGATTTGACAAGGAAGAATGCTCCATTCCAGTGGAATGAGTAGTGCCAATAGTGTTTCGAAGAGCTAAAGGGTTGTCTTACATCATAACCAATCTAGGTTTTTCCAGAACCAAGAAAAGGGACATGGTGCATTGCGATGCATCGAGATCAAGGTTGGGGTACATTCTCATGCAAGGGAATTATGTGGTTGCATATGGCTCTCGACAGTTGAGGGTGCATGAGAAGAACTAACCAACTCAGGATTTGGAGTCGGTAGCAGTGGTCCATGCTTTGAGGGTGTGGCGTTATTATCTCTTCGGTGGAAAATTAACAGTATATATAGATCATAATAACTTGAAGCACATTTTCTCACAAAGGGATTTGAACTTGAGGCAAAGGCAATGGATGGAATATATCCAGATGTTTGATTTTGACTTAATGTACACACTAGGTAAGGGTAATTCGGTGGCAGATGCATTAAGTAGGAAATCATATGCTCAGGTGGTGAAACAGGCATCAGACTAGTCGCAGTTGATGTCGGTTATAGCTGATATGTGGTTGTAATGTGAGGACCAGGGTGATAGAGCAGTCTTCTTTCTGGTTTTGTTGATTCCTGACTTGGTTTTCCTGGTTAGAGAGGCACATATATCTTATTCTGAGTGTGTAACCATGGGGTTGAGACCCAATGGTGGGGAGACCATTGAGGGTTGGAAACTAAATGGAGATTCAGTTTTGTGTTTTTGGAATAGGATGGTTGTACCAGTTGATTTTCCAGAAGATCTTCTCAGGGAGTACCATCATTCCAGGTGGGCTATTCTTCTTGGAATTCAGAAAATGTATAGAACATTGAAAGTGATTTTCTGGTGGGCTGACATGAAAAGAAGAGTGGATGAGTTTGTTTCGAGATGCTTGACTTGTCAGAATGTCAAGGCAGAGCATCAGAGGCTAGTAGGAATGTTGCAGTATTTACCAATCTCTATTTATAAGTGGGAGAAGATAGCAATGGATTTTTTTACAGGTCTCCCAAGAATAATCAAAAATCACGATGCCATTAGGGTGATAGTGGATCAGCTGACGAAGCCGGCCCATTTCATCCCGGTTCGTGAATCTCATACGGTGGAGGATCTATCCAAAATCTATATTCGGGAGGTGGTAAAGAGGCATGGTGTTCCAGTTTCGATTGTATCAGATAGAGATCCAAGGTTTAAATATCGTTTCTGGAAATCCTTACAGCAAGCCCTTGGAATGTAGTTGACGATGAGTATGATGTATCACCCTCAGATGGTAGGTCAATCCGAAAGGATGATCCAAACTCTCAAGAATATGTTGTGGGCTTGTGTCATGGATTTTGGTGGCTCGTGGGAGTATCACTTGTCATTGGATGAGTTCTCGTACAATAACAGTTATCAGGCATCCATACAGATGGCTCCGTTTGAATCATTATATGGGCGTCCATGTCATTCTCCACTATGGTGGGTGGAAACGGGTGAGTCCTCGATGGTTGGACCAAGCCTTGTCCAGGAGACAATGGAGAAGATCAAGTTGATCAAGAAGATAATAGAGATAGCTTAGAGTCTTCATAAGTCGTATGTAGATCCTCATCGATGGCTTTTGTCGTTTGAGGTGAGTGATCATGTGTTCTGGAGGATCTCTCATAGGTTGGGACATCGACGGTTTAGGAAGCAGGGAAAGTTTTCTCCAAGTTATATTGGACCTTTTGAGATTCTTGAGCAGGTTGGTGAGGTGGATTATCATTTAGCTTTGCCTCTTAGGTTCAGTGCAGCGCACAATGTGTTTCATGTGTTGCAGTTGAAAAAGTATCATCCAGATCGTGACCATGTGATTCGATGGGATCATGTTGAGCTAGAACTGGATGCTTCGTTGGTGCACGTGCCAGTGCGGGTTGTGGATATGTAATAGAATTTCTTGTGTGGAAAAAGCATCGGTTTTGTTCATGTTTTGTGGTAACATGTTCAGATTTAAGAGGAGACATGGGAGCAGGAGAATGAAATGGTTGGGCAGTGGACTGAGCTCTTTCAGCAAAGGACGGGTTCACTACTTTCTGAGGACGGAAAGTCAAATGGCGGGGAGAATTTCGTGCCCCCAGTTTGTGGTATGTGACCTTTGATTATGATTTTAATGTGTTTAAAGTGCATGAGATTGGTTGGGAAGAGGTTGGAAGAGTTTGGAATGGTTTCAGATAAGTTTGGAGGCTTTTCTTGGGGAGCACAGTTTGAGCACAGTTGGGGAAACCGTGCAGATGCTCCAGGAAACCGTGCAGGGGGAGACAGTAGGCTTCACACATCCTATGCACAATTTTCCAAACCATGCGAGGCAACCGTATGGACCCTTTATCTTGAGGTAGTAGCATGCGCACGATTAGCGCACAGTTTTCCAAACCGTGTGGACTAACTGTGCAACAACATAATGATAGGGTTTTAAAACCCATCTTCACTCAGGATTGCCTCATTCCTCTACAAATCCTCTCCCACTCTAGCCACACTTGGGATTTTCGGTTCTCAAGGGTGGGAGGGGCTCTCCCACTCGTTTTGGAAGCGTTTCAAAGGGGTTTCAAGGAGGTTTGAAGGTGTTTTCTCCTGGGTAAGTCTCTCCTCTTGTTTCTCTTGTGTTTTCCTCTAGTTCTACATCCCTCTCTTTCATGGTTTTATATATCTACACTTGTTGTGTGTAGATATTGGGTTGTGGTTTCCTTGGATGTTAATATTAAGGCTTTTGGATGTTAGGGAAAGGGGATCTAGAGAGGTTTCGGTGGTGCGTTCGCCGGATTTGAGGTGCGGCGGCTTGTGGGTCAATTTCTTGGGAACCCTAATGGTAGGTGGTTTCTCTCTCTACTCCATTTGGTTAGAGATAATGGTTTTTGTTACAATTAATTTGTTTTTCTTGAAATTAATTGTGTTTTGATGTGCGAAATTGGTTAGAAATCCCATGGGTGATGTTTTGGGTATTTTTGGGAAAAGGGTGTTTTATGGTGAAATTATATTCTTGTGGATTTTAAAATGGGGATTTCAAAATGGGATGGTATGGTAGATTTGGGAAAATGATTGACGGAAATGGTTTTCAATAAAAGGGTTGTTTTATTGAAATGTTGTTTGGCATGGAAAATGGTTTTCAATAAATGGGTGATTTATTGAAGTGGATTGGTATGCAATGGAATTTGCTGATTGCTTTTGGTTGTGACCTTGGTGGGTTTTATGCTTGGTTTGGCTTGATTGAAATGTTGTGTGGAAGGGGGAAGGAAGTCTCACTATAAATGGTGAACGAGTTGGGCAGGAAGTCCCATCGTTACTATTTTGGGTTGTCGGGTAGTGGGCGGGAAGTCCTGGTAGCTGAAGATGGGGGAACGGGTTGGGCAGAAGTCCCACCGTTTTTGTAGTTTTGGTGTGAATGGGTGAATGGTTTGGGTGGAAGTCCCACCGTTTTGGTTGTTTTTTGTGCATTGCTTTGCAAGATGGAAGATGACGTGCTAACGTGTAAATGATGAGATGTTTTGTAGAATGGTTTTTTTTGGAATTCCCTTGGTTTCTTGGGTTGGATGTGATGGCTTGGTAAGGGAATGTTTGGCTTGTAAAAAATGGCTTCACTTGTTATTTATTTTATATAAACTGTTTTATGTAAATGTTCTAACAGTTTTATCCTAGTGGCATGTGTAGGGAAGTCATTTGGGGAATTCTTGCTGAGTTTTAGTACTCACTCCCTGCTTTGGCACTGTGGTATCTTTGCAGATGTTGTGTACCATGCTGTGGGAAAAGGTAAGGCGTCACCCTCCTTTAGTGGACCATTGTGATCCCTTGGCGGGGATTGGAGCATAGAGCTTGGCGTGGAGCTGTGGTGGTGTCATGGATTGTGGTGTTTGGTTGTTTAGTTTTCGCAGTGTACTCTGATGTTGTGTGGACATGTTTAGTTGTATTGGTTTGGGGTTGTATTGTGGAAAAATTTGGTTGTTTTGAGAATACATGTTTGGGTGTTTTCTTGACATGATTCATATAGTGGCTATTATTGGATGGTTTGGTTGGTTTTGTCTTAAATGAAAATCATTCCCCAACTTGATCTTGAAGCCCTCAGCATTAATTGTTAGCCTTTGGCATTTTGGGAATGTCGCTTAAGGCCAAGTAGCCCTCAACGCCTCCTCAAGCCAATGAGGTAGGGTCGGGGTGTTACAATATTAAAAACCTATATCATATAATCTACTAAATTGTGACATTTTTATCGTTTTGGGTACGATTTTATTTTATTATATATTATTATTATTGGAATTTTGAAAACTACTGCTCACTTCAATTATAAAAGGGAACCACCTCCCTCACCTCTTCACTTCATTTTGAGCCTTCAAGCTCAACTGTCCCTTACAAGTTTTCCTTCTCAACTTCTCTATATTCATTATAGAGGTTATTTATATCTTCGAAGACCATATCTAGTGCTCTAAGTAGAGAATTATAGGAAACACGTCAATGGAAATGTAATCTCTCCCACTGATTCCTTTGAACTTCATTCTTATTCTACTTCATCTTCATTATTTGTTTCATTATAAATTAATTACATCAGTATAAATCATATAATGATTTGTTATATAAAAATTATTCAACCAAATTTCACCTTTTATCCATCTTATGAAAAATGAAATCATTGCACGTGCATACGTACGTCTTGCCGTCTCCACACCATGGTGTAATCTGTTTATCACCACCCCTTATATGGATGGGTATAATTATTGAAATAAAAAATATATATGATTATTATAACATTTTACTCAATCTTTAATACTATACACAATCCACTTAAATACCATTCAACAATTTTGGGAATGATATCATCGCTCGTTTATACATACGACCTACCGTCTCCATGATGTGATGTTATTCATTATACTTGATCTTCATTAAACTATGATTATATAAATTAATTAAATGAATCGATGTGATATATAGTATACTAATATCATTATATAAAATATTTAACTATAAAATAATAACTATAACATGAACTTATTCGAAAAAGCTAGCATAAGAATATAAACCATTTAATATCAGAATAATGAGTGCTAATGAAATGTTACCAAAAAATAGATGATAATATAATCATATATGATATCATAAAAATTATTATTATTGTGAAATAAGTCAATAACATTATTTAAAACATTATAAAAGTAGTTCAGATACATATGAAGTATAACAGAACTAAGGTAACGTATAATTTTGCAATCTCATTTTTATTTGAGATTATTTATATGTAAGTATTTAGTAGGGGTATATTTTCCATCCATGTCAATGTTTTCTATAAATTTTTTCATAAAAAGTTTTCTACTATTCTATGCATGATTAATGTCATTTTTAGAAATTTTTTAATTTTATTACATGGTATGGAATGAATCATTATTTTTTATACCATACGAGGTACTTTTTGTCTTTTCCAGAAAAAGTATGAGAAGAATGTATTTTTAACATGTACGACACGAATGGATTTTTACAAATTCATAATTACTTATTTTCTTGAAGATTACTTTATAATATTAAAAGGTTATATTCACAAAAAATGGGTTTCTTCTAAAATTTTGTGCCATTTTGAAGAAGGAAAACGTTTTTGAAGAATGAATTATATTATCCACATGAGTTAATTTCAAGTTTTTTCTCAAAATAACCTTCCATATAAGATGAAACCCTTTAAATAGGGTTATATTTATAACCTTGATATAACTATGATTTGATTGTTTTTATGATGGAATGTTATTTATGAAATACAATTGTTTTATATCAATTAGGATAGAATGATGTTTAAGAAACCCATTTTATTTAGTGGGTTATGTTATGGTGAATGTTTTTATGTTTTTGTGGAAAACATAAGAATGGCTTCATTATGAGATGGGAGGTTCCTATATCTCCTTCAAATTCATTGGGTAATTATTTATATCTCATGATATATACATGAAAAAAATGAAAACTAAATTCAGTTCCACAATATAAGGCTAGAACGAGGTGTGAACTCAGTTCAGTATTGGAATTTTTCTGCTATAATTCACTTGAAAATTAGCCTTGATGAATATGAAGTGATTTTATATGCTTATGTGTGTATGAAAATAAATTTCTTATGTTTTGAATATTGGGATTACATTTCAATTTAACGGTTTATCCCATAACATGATATTATGATCTGTTATACGAAGAATAACATTTTCAAATGTTATGATCTTATGATTACGATATGATTATATTTCAATTAATTACAATTACTAATCAGTTGAGATCACCATTTGATATGTTTTCCCATGTCATGAAGAAGTGTATAAAGTATGATATGTTAAAAAGGAGTCTAGTTTTGAAGAAATAAGTGGGAGACCATGTCAATGTTTTATGAACCAGTTGTTTGTGTTTCCCAGCTTCTAGAGACCCAAAACCTTTACAGTCCTGGCATGATTTTTGTTATGTTATATATAAAATATTCTTTAATGTTGAATTATTATATCTATGTCAAGCATGGGTCATTATAGTTTGTATCATAGTAAAGGAATAGTTATCCTTTATAAAAAAGGACTAAGGGAACCTTAGTAAGAACTGTTAGGATATGTCTATGCATAGGTTACAATACTATCCTATTGTTTTAGATATGTTCATGAATAATATTGGATAAAACCTAAAGATTCTTATATAAAAATTTTCTTCTTTAATTATCTGTTTTTCCCATTATGATTAGTGTTACTGACAATATGTGTCACGACCCGTCCTCGGGGCCCATGCCGTGACTACCCCATGCCCGCCTTCCATAGGCCAGGGTCTGGAGACTAGCACCAAAGGAATAAATCCTGATAAAAAGTGAAGGAACTTCCTTTATAAAGGTAAAGAAACACAACAGAGTATGTAAGTGAATTAAGCACTAAGCTAAACAGAGTAGAAAAGTAAGTTCTAAGAAGTAAATGAGCCAGTATACAAACCCAACTGAAAGTATAGTACAACAGAAAAGAAAGTTCAACAGTAGTAAAGTAAAGTAGCAAGCACCGAGTCATCCTCTGGATATCCCACCTGAAGGGTGGGTACAGATGGCCTCCTCGGCTCCATGGGTCTGGCCATCCACTCCGTGTACGTCCCACCAAGTGGACCACCTCCGGGTACCGTCCAGCTCCACAAGCCTCCACCTCGTTCAGTGTTATCCGTCATCTGCATCCAACACAACGTAGTGCGGGCATAGCCCATGTAGGGATGATATACGATACTCAATAGAGTCCCTGAGACCCCCGAAGGTCTCCCAGAATCCATGAAGGATAAACCAAAAAGGAAAGATACAATCATGAAGTATCAACCGACTCTACTTAGGTATATTCCCATATATATACCTAAGTCATCAATTACCATTCAGTTCCAACTCTCGAGCCCAAGCCCAACCCAGTCCACATAGAATAGAAGTCAATCACACCGTTGGTATAGATTGAAAGTCAAGACTCAGCTCACATAGGTATACTACTCACAAATTGGGATGGAGATGTTTAGATGTAGCCTCTAAATCATCTCCTCTGCTGAACCCACATAGGATCCTAGTAAAAACGTTGCTGCTGCCGAACCCACAGAGGATCCAAGTACAGTCGTCACCACTGCGGAACCCATGGAGGATCCAAGTACAGTAGTCATGGCTTCCGAACCCACGGAGGATTCAAGTACAGTCGTCATTGCTACTGAACCCACAGAGGATCCATGTATAGTCGTCATCACTGCTGAACCCACAGAGGATCCAAGTACAGTGGTCATCGTCATCGAACCCACGGATGATCCCAACACAGTAGTCGTCGTTATCGCAGCCAGCTTTAGGGTTCCTACACACAGCACGCTTGATTTCGGGAGGGTCCGTGTAACACCCCAAGCTTCCACGATACGCTTCCCTTTGAATAATACAATAACGTGTGTTGTACGCAACTTTGAGTTCTAACACACACACCACAACCAATCAAACTAGCCGTTATGAATAGTAATACCCAATTTTTGAAATTTTATAAATTTTATCTTTCAAAATGGACTTCATTTTTGGATTCAGAATATATAAATTAGCCTAGGGTGAAATTTTGGTATTTTTTTGAAAAATTTTAATTTTTGATGAATAGTGAAAAAACACTGAGTTATAGTTTAAAACTGAATTTTTATTTAAATAATTATTTATTTTATTTAAATTTAATTAAGGTAAAAATAGATACATAATACCTATATAAGTTCAATGTAATTCATTGGAGTTAGTTTAGAATTATTTTAGATATATAAAATTTTTATTGAACTTTTCACCGTCTTTTACCCACCTCCTAGGAGAATTTAGAAATTCACATAAAACATAATTTTACCGTTTCTGTGAGTGGAATTTCGAAAATCCAAGAGACACGGTTAATATCAAGGATTATAATGTGGTTCAATGAGATACAAATAATTTTTGGTGAATAGTAACTTTTTACTTTTAATTACCACGGTTAAAAGTAAATAGGGTAATTAAGGGTAAAAAAGATATTAATATTACCCTAACACATGTCCTAATTTTATTGGACAAGTGTATATCTACCAAAAACAACCTTAGGAATAAAATATTATCATTTAGGTCCACTTGGATTAGATTAGGACATTTATTATTATTTAATTTAAAGAAGAGTTAAAAGAGGTAAAATCAATGTTTATTTACAAAAACATTTTTAATATAGGGTTATACATAAGATAAATTCGATTGTAAATATTCATTAGAAAGATAAAAAGATTTCCAACATAATGATATTTTATTTTTAGTTTTTAGAAATTAAATAATTTAATTTATTTATGACACAATGGTGATACAATAATTACCTATTTAATGAAATATTGAAATTATTGATATTATAAATATCAAAATAAAAGTAATTTGAGAATTTTTATGAATTCAACTAATTTTCTAGGTTAATATGACATATTATTATTAGTTATATAAATTTTTTTCGAAGTAATAATGCTATTATGAAATTATCAAAAACAAAATACCTAATAGTTTCAAAATTGACATAAACGAGTTTTTAAAACAAATATTATATTATTAATTTATATTATATTCCTATAAATATAAGGTTTGTCCAAATGAATTTTATCATGATAGGTGTATCATTAATGGACCACTTTGAGGTCTTTTGGATTTATATAGTAAGTTTATTAACTATATAATATAAAAATACAAAGTGACATGGTAAGTGTCAAACTAATTAACTAAGAGATAAAACTAAAAGATAAGGTTAATATAATTACCCAAACCTGTATAAATTCTATTGGTTGAGTTGTTTTCGACATATACCCACCTTAAACTTTAAATAATCCACTTTGGAGGCATTAGAAACCGAATATGAATTTATTATAAAATAATATTTCTAGCTTTTCCAAAGGTTATCCTCACCCCTCTTATAAAAGGGCCCTTCCCCTTCTCACTAATTCACCAATTAAAAACCTTTTGGTCCGACCAAAACCTGCCCAAATACTCTCCAAACATCATTAACTTCAACCTAGAGGCCTTAGTTTGATCAGAAAGCCAACCTAAGGATCCCTTTTGATCAAATCAAAAGGAAGAACCCGAAGAAGAGGTAATGTTTTCACCACCATCTTTCAAGTTCCTTCCTTCTTCAACTTCTTATTTCTTTGCTATTCCCAATATAAAATAATAAATCCAGTATATTATATATACTGTGATTTTATTATAAATATGGTACAACCATATTCAGTATTCTATCCATCCTTTTAATGACATGTCACCATACGTGCGTACGTACGACTTACCGTCTCCACGTCGTGGTGTAATTGTTATTCAATAAATTATTATTTGGATGGGTATAAAAATGATGTGTAATTCATGTAAATAATAAATATAACATGATAATTATTATGTATATATGATATAACATCCAATTATATATATTTTAATATCAAAATAATGATATTGTCGTTCGTGCGTACGTACGAACTACCGTCTCCACGAATTCGATGAGATTCATTCCCCATCGTATCCATTCAAGAATAATTCTAATTTAATGATTAAAAGTAATGTTTAAGGACTTGATATCATTCTGGATATGAATAAGATACAACCTATCCATGACAAACAAGTCTTACGTAACAAAACATATAAAAGAAAACGAGTAAGGTAACACCCGAAACCACGATAATACTAAGATATTATTAACAAATCAATGTTAAAAGATCATATATTGTATTATATTAATGTATATGATTCTTGTATGATTTAATAACAATTATTTCACCATTATACAGGAGGTTAACCTACCGTCAACCAAGGAAAAGTACAAGGTAAGGGTTTATTTCACAATCTCTTCATTATCTGAGGTTGTTTATACGTAATTATCTACTGGGACCTCTTTATTATCCACATCCATGTTTCTTAAAAATGTGTTTCAAAACATTCTTACTATTTTACAAAATATGTGTTAAATTCATTTATACCCTTGTTTGAATTTTTATAAGATGTTTATAAAGGAATCTTTCCATCATTCTCCAAATAAGGTCCTTTTTAACCTTTTTGACAGAATTAAGGTAAGACTGTCTTTTTTTTAACTTATACGGCGGGTGTGGATATTTTACACCATTATAAAATCTTCAAGGATTCCCTTACAAGATTCTATTAATATTTTCAATGTAAAACTTTTTTTTATAATTATGTGACTTTTAAATGATTTCAAAAAAAGAGATATTTCTCTCAAATAGTTTTGATTTCATCTATGTCAACATCCTTTGATGGATTTTAAGCTTATTTAAAGTTTATTTACTATGATACAAATCTTCCATATTGTATTGAATGTTTTCTGATATGTTTGACTATGGATGTGTTATTTTTATACCATTCATGGTTTATAGAGAAAGTATTCATATGCTAGTTTTAATACGAATGTTTATGTTATGTTTAAACCTGTTCATATGAGGAATGCATTGGACTTAATAAGTGACTGGTGGAGCCCGCTATAGCTCCTCGATGCATCGGTAGGTCTCATGAGACAAACTAGTGACTTGGCACAAGGCCTTAAAAAAATCTTATTTGTAGTCTTGGAACGAGGCCTTGGCTATGTGGTTATGATAGTCTGGCATTATGAATTCCATTATTATGAAAGAGGTTATTGATATTGAATGTGATTATTCAACTAGTAGAATATCAATTTGAATAAGTAAATGGAATTATTTCATTTTATTTTTGCCATATTATGCTGAAGTTCATGTTTAAAAGGCTTTTGTTTTAGTTATACATTGACTTAAATGTTTATGCTTATTTATAAAATTTTCCGCTATATTGTGATCCTTACTGGGCATTTGATCTCACCCATTTCTATGTTTTATTTTTCCCAGGATGTGAAGAAGTATTTTATGAATTACCTGAAAGGATAGTATAAGGGGATATGAGTGTGGAGACAAGATGTTGTTGTAGTTTTCAATTTATGATGTAATGTAAACTTTATGAATGTATCTAGTGTTTACAAGACTACTAAACTAATCGGTCTTTCGAGACTTGATCTTTCTTGTGATCATGCCAATGTTACGTAATAATGCACCGACTCTAGGTAACTAGGGTCGGGGAATTACAGTTGGTATCAGAGGAAGTTTAGTACAAACCTTGGAAGCTAGATTTAGATAAACTCTGATTAGAGAAAATAGATCTAAGATGGACTTTGAGGATTATTATAGAAGAACTTCCTAGAATTTTGGTATTGTAGAGATTTTGTGAGTTTTCTGAGAAATACATCCCTGTTTGGATATGAGCAGGTAGAGGAAGCTTCGGAACAGATGTACCTAGGGGTAAAACCCTTAAACACCACTTTGAGCTAGACTCGAATGGGAACTGGTGCACGACAACGGGCCTTGCTGCATTCTTGGTTACGACACTCCCGGGGGATATGCTTAGGATAACTCTCATTTTATTTTCAAATCATTATGAAGGGTTTATGATTATATAAATCCTCAAAGAATTTTTTTTATGATTATGGATTATATCCATAAATAGTTCAATTTATGTTAAGTGTTTTACAAGTATGGAATTATGTATTTTGATTCATAAACTGAACTAGTTTATGCCATTGTTTAGAAATGGCGCCTGGTGGAAGAAATGGAAACTTTATCAATGCACGCACTCCATGTAGGTATTTTCCTCCTACTCAAGATAATTATAGTGGAGCTGGTGATGAAACTGATGCCGATCAACTAATCATTATACTAGGACAACTCACTCAGGTTATGAATTATAACCTTACCCGTATGGAGCACCCTGATCCACAACGTGGATGATCAATGTTAGATCTCTTCATGAGGAAGAAACCACCAACATTCAATGGGAGTAAAAATACATTAGTAGTTGAGCAATGGATAAGTTCCCTAGAGAAAATATTTTAGGCTTTGAGGAGTAGTGAAAGGGAAAAAGTTGTCATGGCGGTTTATTGCCTCACTGGAGATGCTGATCAATGGTGGTCATTGATTCAAAACACGAATGAAGATGATAAAGTATAAAATATGGAATGGAGGTAGTTAAAAGAGCTTTTCTTAGAAAAATACTTTCCTCATGACCATCGAGCAGATATGGAAAGGCAATTTCTGAGTCTGAGACAACAGGGGGATAAGAATGTCACAAAGTATTCGGCTAACTTTACAAGGTTAGCAAGGTATTCTGGAGATTATATAAGTAACCCAAGATGTAAGATTGATCATTTCATTGATGGGTTAAAACCGTCTCTCCATTGATCATTAGTCTCACAATCCTTCTCATCGTACAAAGACATTGTCTCATGTGCTGTGAAGACATAAAAGGAATTCTCTAAGTCTTATGACTTTAAAGCAAAGAAAGAGAAGAAGAGATCTGATGATCAATATGGAAATGGAAATAAGGGGAAGAAGGGAAGGGTTGAATATCCATCCTGTGGTAAATGTGGGAAGAAACACCCTGGTACTTGCTTAAAAGGAATGGGAGTCTGTTACAAGTGTGGTGAAAAAGGACACCAAGATCGTGATTGCAAGGGGAAGAAGGAAGCTACCGATGTCCAATGCTACAATTGTAGGGAGATGGGACATTATGAAAATGAATTTCCTAAGTGTTAGGGGAACTTACCTTAGAAAAGGCCAAGGGATCAAGGCCAAGCTTATGATATCACTACTGCTGAGGTAGAAGCTATGAAAGACGTGGTGGTAGGTAATTTAATGGTTTCCTCAAGTTTAGCAAATGCATTATTTGATTTTGGATCATCGCATTGTTTCATATCTTCCCAGTTTGCTAAGAAAATTAGATATTTCCAATTTGATTTAACATGGGAGTTTTCAGTTAATACTCATAAGGGAAGTATCATTGCAACTAAGTTTTGTGAATTAGTCCCCATTAGAGCACATAAATGTTCTTTATCCGCTGATCTCATTGTCATACCTATGATTTAGTTTGATATAATCCTCGGTATGGATTGGCTTTCGAAACATGATGTGAATATTTATTATAAGAATAAGGAGGTTACAATTTTTGATGATGATGATAAAAAACACCTTATCTTTAGAGTAGAATCTTCGCCACCTAATTTTTATCTAGATCCACCCCCAGTAGCTCAACTAAATTCAATTATTGGGGAAGAAGAGAATGAAATGATTGTTGGTGGGGAAAGGAATGTTCAAATAGAGGATGTACATATTGTGAAAGAATATGTAGAAGTGTTTCCAGAAGATTTACTTGGACATCCTCTAGAACGAGAAGTTGAGTTTTCCATTGATTTAATTCCTGCATCACGACCTATATCGAAGACCCCTTATAGAATGGCCACAGTGGAATTAGTTGAACTAAAGAAACAACTAGAGGAATTGAGTAATAATGGATTTATTCACCCTAGTTTTTCTCCATGGGGATCCCCTGTTCTTTTTGTTAAAAAGAAAGATGGATCTATGAGGTTATGTATCGACTACAGGGAGATCAATGCTATAATAATAAAGAACAAGTATCCCATACCTTGCATTGATGATTTATTTGACCAACTGCATGGAGCTCAATTCTTTTCAAAGATTGACCTTTGGTCTGGATACCATCAGTTGTGTGTGAAGAAGGAAGACATTCTGAAGATAGCATTTCGAACCAGGTACAGGCATTACGAGTTTACAGTAATGCCTTTTGGACTGACTAATGCGCCCTCTGTATTCATGTATCTAATGAATAGAGTTTTCAAGGAATAACTAGATGAATTTGTGGTGGTATTTATTGATGATATCTTAGTATACTCCAAATGCTACGAAGATCATAAAAATCACTTGCGCATTATCATGAAGACTCTGAGAAGACATGAATTATATGGGAAGTTTAGAAAGTGTGAATTCTGGCTTCAAGAGATTTCTTTTCATGGCCATATTGTCTCTAAAGATGGAATCTTTGTTGATCCTTCTAAGACCAAGGCAATCCAATAATGGCCTGCACTGATGAGTATAACTGAGGTACATAGTTTTATTGGTTTAGCAGGTTATTATCAACGTTTCATCCAGAATTATTCCCGGTTGGCTAACCCATTAACAATGCTCACACGTAATGGGGTTAAATTTGTTTGGACAAAAGAATGTGAATAATGTTTTGAAGAACTAAAGAGAAGATTAGTCAATGCTCCTATATTGACTTTACCATCGAAGAATGATGGGTTCGTTATTTATAGTGATGCATCGAAGAAAGGATTTGGTTGTGTCCTTATGCAGAATGATAGGGTTATTGCCTATGCATCACGATAGTTGAAAATTCATGAGCAACACTATCCTACTCATGATCTTGAGTTAGTAGCTGTGATATTTGCTTTGAAGATATGGAGGCACTA
Organism: Viscum album; assembly: GCA_963277665.1. NCBI lineage: Eukaryota > Viridiplantae > Streptophyta > Magnoliopsida > Santalales > Viscaceae > Viscum > Viscum album. The sequence continues at coordinate 1,098,605,151 of OY728131.1, read as the reverse complement.
CCTCTATGGTGAAAAATGTGAGATTTATACTGATCACAAGAGTTTGAAGTACATTTTCTCACAAAAAGAACTCTACATGAGGCAAAGGAGATGGCTTGAACTACTCAAGGATTATGATTGCATGATACACTACCACCTGGGGAAGGCAAATAAGGTGGCAGATGCTTTGAGCAGAAAAATCATAGAGTTTTGAACATGATGAGAATTGAAAGGGATCCTATTTTCATGAATATAGTGAAGATGGATATGGGAATTACCATGGAAGGTGAAACATCGATACTTTATCAAATGGTTGCCAAACCATCTTTACTAGAAAGGATAAAGAGTTCTCAGACTGGTGATGAAGAGTTATAAAAGAAGATTAAAGCTATGAATGATGGGAGATTGAATGACTTTGGGTATGAAGATGGAATTTTGAAATTTGGGAAGAGGCTTTGTGTTCCCAATATACCTGATCTAAAAAGGGAATTGTTAGGCGATGCTCATAGTTCCAATTTCTCCATACACCATGGGAGCACCAAAATGTACAGAGACTTGAAGGAACATTTTTTGTGGGACAACATGAAGAGGGAGATTTCTGATTTTGTGTCAAGATGTATGGTTTGTCAACAAGTGAAAGCTGGAAGGCAACAGCCTAGAGGATTCATGCAACCTCTTCCCATACTAGAGTGGAAATGGGACAATATTATGATGGAATTTTTCATGGGACTACCAAAGACTCCTAGAAGGAACGATGAAATATGGGTCATTGTTGATCATCGTACCAAGTAAAAACATTTTATGGATATAAGGGAAGTTTTACCACTTGAACTTCTAGAAAGGCTATATATTAATGGAGTGGTGAGACTTCATGGAGTACCCCTATCGATTGTTTCTGATCGTGATCCCCATTTTACTTCAAGATTCTGGAAGAGTCTGTAGAAAGACCTGGATACTGAACTTCATTAGAGCACTGCCTACCACCCTCAAATAGATGGACAATCAGAACGGACTATTCAAACCTTAGAAGACATGTTGAGATCTTGCTCACTTGACTTTCAGGGTATGTGAGATCAATATTTACCTCTGGTGGAATTTTCCAATAACAATAGCTTCCATTCAAGTATTTGGATGACACCATATGAAGCGTTATATGGAAAGAGATGTCGCACACTAACCCGTTAGGATGATGTTGTTGAAAGAAAACTCGTAGGCCCCGAACTTGTGGAGGAAACGATGGAAAAGGTGAAGGTAATCCAAAACCACATCAAAGCAGCTCAAAGTAGGCAGAAGAGCAATGCTGACAACCAAAGAAAGGATTTTGAATTTCAGGTGGGAGATTATGTTTTCTTGAAGGTATCTTCATGGAAGGGAGTTATACATTTCGGAAAGAAAGGTAAATTGAGTCCTTTCGAAATTATAGAACGAATTGGGGTTGTAGATTACCGTTTGGAAATGCTGCCAAGTCTCTCCAAAGTTCACGATGTGTTCCACGTATCACTGTTGAGGAAATACATGCCTAACCCAATGCATGTACTCACCTATGAGGAATTAGAACTGGAATTTGATCTGTCTTATTGCGAAGAGCCAGTCAGGATTCTTGATACAAGAGAACAAGTACTGGGAAACTGGACGACTCGTCTGGTAAAAGTTTTGTGGAGAAACCATAAGATGGAAGAGGCAACGTGGGAACCCGAGGAACTTATGATAAAGAACCACCCAAGTCTTTTCATGCGGTAGTATTATAGAAATTTCAAAGACGAAATTATTTCAAGTAGGGGATAATGTAACAACCCAAGCTTCCATGTTACTCTTCCCTTTGAATAATACAGTAGCATGTGTTGTACGTAACATCGATTTCGAACACACACACCACAACCAATCAAACTAGCTGTTATGAAAAGTAATACCCACTTTTTAAAATTTTATAAATTTTATCTATCAAAATGGACTTCATTTTTGGATTCGTAATATTGAAATTAGCCTACGGTGAAATTTTGGTATTTTTTCTGAAAACTTTCAATTTTTGATGAATAGTGAAAAAACACTGAGTTATAGTTTAAAACCAAATTTTTATTTAAATAATTATTTATTTTATTTAAATTTAATTAAGGTCAAAATAGACATATAATACCTATATATGTTCAATGTAATTCATTGGAGTTAGTTTAGAATAATTTTAGATATATAAAAATTTTATTGAACTTTTCACCGTCTTTTACCCACCTCCTAGGAGAATTTGGAAATTCACATAAAACATAATTTTACCTCTTCTATGAGGGGAATTTCGAAAATACAAGAGACCCAATTAATATCAAGGAGTAAAATGTGGTTCAATGAGATGAAAATTATTTTTGGTAAATAGTGACTTTTTACTTTTAATTACCAGGGTTAAAAGTAAATAGGGTAATTAAGGGTAAAAATGATATTAATATTACCCTAACACATGTCCTAATTTTATTGGACAAGTGTATCTCGACCAGAAACATCCTTAGGAATAAAATATTATCATTTAGGTCCACTTGGATTAGATTAGGACATTTATTATTATTTAATTCAAAGAAGAGTTAAAAGAGTTAAAATCAACCTTTATTTACTAAAACATTTTTAATATATGGTTATACATAAGATAAATTCTATTTTAAATATTAATTATAAATCTAAAATGATTTCCAACATAATGGTATTTATTTTATAATTTTTAGACATTAAATAATTTAATTTATATATGATACAATGGTGATGCAGAAATTACCTAGTTAATGAAATATTAAAATTATTGATATTATAAATATCAAAATAAATGTAATTTGAGACTTTTTATTAATTACACTAATTTTAAAAGTTAATAAGACATATTATTATTAGTTATATAAATTTTTTTCTAAGTAATAATGCTGTTATAAAATTATCAAAAACAAAATACCCAATAGTGTCAAAATTGACATAAAGGAGTTTTAAAAAAAATATTATATTATTAATTTATATTCTATTCCTAAAAATCTAAGGTTCGGCCAAAATAATTTTATCATGATAGTTGTATCATTAATGGACCACTTTGGGGTCTCTCGGATGTATATAGTAAGTTTATTGACTATATAATATAAAAATACAAAGTGACATGGTAAGTGTCAAACTAATTAACTAAGAGTTAAAACTAAAAGATAAGGTTAATATAATGACCCAAAACTTTATAAATTCTATTTGTTGAGTGGTTTTAGACCTATACCCACCTTAATATTTAAATAATCCACTTTGGATCCATTAGAAACCGAATATATTTTTTTTATAAAATAATATTTCTAGCTTTTCCAAAGGTGCCCCTAACCCCTCTTATAAAAGGGCACTCCCCCTTCTCACTAATTCACACAATCAGAGCCTTTTTTATCGGCCAAACCCTACCCAAATACTCTCTAAACTTCTCTCACTTCAACCTAGTGGCCTTAGTTTGATCAGAAAGCCAACCTAGTGAGCCCTTTTGATCAAATCAAAAGGAAGAACCCGAAGAAGAGGTAATGTTTTCACCACCCTCTTTCAAGTTACTTTCTTCTTCAACTTATTCTTTATTTGTTATTCCCATTATAAAATAATAACTTCAGTATATTATATATAATGTGATGTTATTATAAATATGGTACAACCATATTCAGTATTCTATCCATCCTTTGAATGACATGTCACCATATGTGCGTACGTACGACTTACCGTCTCCACGTCGTGGTGTAATTGTTATTCAATAAATTATTATTTAGATGGGTATAAAAATGATATGTAATTCATGTAAATAATAAATATAACATGATAATTATTCTTTATATATGATATAACATCCAATTATATATATTTTAATATCAAAATAATGATATTGTCGCTCGTGCGTACGTACGGACAACCATCTCCCAGAACGCGATGAGATTCATTCCCCATCGTATCCATTCAAGAATAATTCTCATTTAATGATTAAAAATAATGTTTATGTACTTGATATCATTCTGGATATGAATAATATACAACCTATCCATGAAAAACACGGATTACGTAACAAAACATATAAAAGAAAACGAGTAAGTTAACACCCGAAACAACGATAATACTAAGATATTATTAACAAATCAATGTTAAAAGATAATATATGATATCATACTAATGTATATGATTATTTTATAATTTAATAACAATTATTTCACCATTATACAGGAGGTTAACCTACCCTCAACCAAAGAAAAGTACAAGGTAAGGGTTTATTTCACAATCTCTTCATTATCTGAGATTGTTTAAACGTAATTATCTACTAGGACCTCTTTATCATCCACATCCATGTTTCTTAAAAATGTGTTTCAAAAAATTCTTACTATTTTATAGAATATGGGTTAAAGTCATTTATACCCTTTTTTACTTTTTATAAGAATTTTATAAAGGAATCATTCCGTCGTTTTCGAAACAAGGTCCTTTTTAACCTTTTCGACAGAATTAAGGTAAGAATGTCTTTTTTTAACTTATACGGGGGGTGCGGCTATTTTCCACCATTATAAAATCTTCAAAGCTTCCCTTACAAGCTTCTATGAATATTTTCAAAGTAAAAGTTTTATTTTAAAATTATGTGACTTTTAAATGATTTCAAAAAAGGGATATTTCTCTCAAATAGTTTCGATTTCATCTATGTCAACATCCTTTGATGGATTTTAAGCTTATTTGAAGTTTATTTATTATGATACAAATCTTCCATATTGTATTGAAGGTTTTGTGATATGTTTGACTATGGATGTGTTATTTTTATACCATTCATGGTTTATGGAGAATGTATTGACATTTCATATGCTAGTTTTAATACGAATGTTAATGTTATGTCTAAATCTGTTCATATGAGGAATGCATTGGACTTAATATGTGATGGGTGGATCCCGCTATAGCTCCTCGATGCATCGGCTGGTCTCATGAGACAAACTAGTGTCTTGGAACCAGGCCTTGACAAAATCTTATTTGTAGTCTTGGCATGAGGCCTTGGCTATGTGGTTATGACAGTCTGGCATTATACATTCCATCATTATGACAATGGTTATTGATATTGAATGTGATTATTTGACTATTAGAATATCCATGTGAATAAGTAATTGGAATTATTTCATTCTATTTTTTCCATATTATGCTAAAGTTCAAGTTTAAAAGGATTTTTTTTAGTTATACATTTCCTTAAATGTTTATGCTTATTTATAAATGTTTCTGCTATATTGTTATCCTTACTGGGAATTTGAGCTCACCCCTTTCTATGTTTTATTTTTCCCAGGATGTGAAGAAGTATTTTATGAATGACCTGCAGGGATAGTATATGGGGATATGAGTGTGGAGACAAGAGGTTGTTGTAGTTTTCAATTTATGATGTAATGTAAACTTTATGAATGTATCTAGTGTTTCCAAGACTACTAAACTAATCGATCATTCGAGACTTGATCTTTCTTGTGATCATGCCAATGTTACGTAATAATGCACCGACTCTGGGTAACTAGGGTCGGGGCGTTACAGTCTGCTCCTCGAGCCAAGGGGGTTCAATACATCAACTATAACAAAGTCTGGAGTTGATGTACCCCAAAGTTACGTATCGTAAATAGGAACTCAACGCAACAGACGACGCGTCAATCGGACGCCCGGTCTGAGACATATTGGCTTTTCCGTTTCAGGGGCCTGGTTAAAAATACACTCTTTTCTAACCTATAAGTTCCCCAACATTGTCCAAAAATCTCTTAGAATATCACAAAAGGACTGCCTAGCTGCAGGGGTCATCGTGCCGCAGACGACGCGTCGATCAGACGTGCGATCTTCGAGTTATTCACCTTTATGTAAAAACGGGCCCGGCCCGTTAAACCCAGTGGACTGACGGGTCGGGTCATCATGTTTTTGGCGGATCCAACCCAAAAAAGGGTTGGACCGGCCCGATGAATCACGGGGCTTTTGCTGGCCTGAGGGGGCGCGACATGGCCCGACGGGGCGCGGCCCGGCCCGGCACTGCGCGGCCCGGTCAGGAACGGCGCGACGCGGCCCGGCTGGCTCGACCAGCGGTCCGAGCAGCTCGGTTGAATGGCCGAGCGGTCTAGGGCGGGGTGGATTCCCAAACCAGCGGCGCCCAGTGGCACCACCCTCCCAATCCGGTCGGCCGAAGATGACTGACCTTCTTGGTGCAAGCGGCTCGCATGGGCGGGCTGCGATTCATCCGGTGCGGCACCCTCCTGGTGTCGCAGTTCTTCTCAGCTAGGTCCTCCGCCTGCTAGCCGGTTCGCCGATGGAAATGGCTCACTGAATGCGGGTCGTCGTCCTCCAATGCATAGCACCCCTAGTGGCGCCAGGGTCTCTTCGGTCCAGACGGATTTAGCCGGCCGGTTCTTTGTCAGCCGAGCGACCCGCAGTTGTGGGCCGCGGTTCCTCCGCACGTGTTCGGCGCACGTCCGCCACCTTCAATCTTCACCTCCATCCTTTCTGTCACCGTCACCATTGAAAAAGAACAAGGTTCAACAGAGGGTCGTCGGGCCGTGTTCGTTTGGCCCGTTCCCTCCGCGTTAGGCAGTTTCATATAGCCAATGATGTTCACTTGTATACAACAAGAACGAAGGAATAATTTATTTAAATTAAATTAAGAAAACTCCCTACCTCGAATTAAGGTTCGTGGTTTTTAGCGTCATGGAAGACAACATCGCGGGAAGAGGATTCGTTGATGACGTCAGAGTGCAACCAAGGAGGAAACGACGTCTCTTCACTTGTTGCGGAGATGAGGAAGGAAGGCACATCATCTTTGGCATTACATGCGGGTGGATTCTTCTCCTTTGGCTTGGTTGAAGATCGAATGTGATGATTCGTTCTTTGATGGTTCTTCATTGGATGGAGATGGTGTTCTTCGTTGAGAGAAGGACACTATCTCTATTTCTCTAGAGATTCCTCCAGATTCTCTCAACACAACAAAAGCCCCAAAATAAAATAATACCCAAGGATATTATTTTATTAACCCATGTAATTCAAATTTCAAACCACTTTAATTAATTAACTGCATTTCAATTCATTAATTAAAAGTGTTGTCATATAATTATAGGGAGAGGGGAAGGTGGAGAGATCATAATTAATTTAGGGGCAGTTGTGAATGAAATTAATTAAGGGGAGAGTTATGGAGAGTTCAAGAGAGTTATGGGGAGTTCAAGAGTTTAGGGCACGTGTGGGCCCCACCCCACAAATATCCTCTCATGGGAGGTTATGTGGGTGTGGGAGCCACCACTAACTCCCCTTGGGAGGAAATAACCACCATCCACAAAAAAATATATCTAAAACATATTTTTTTTAATAACAACCCGAAAATTAACTTCTCCTCCCGACAAAACACAACTACGGTAAAGGACCCCTTAGGCGAATAATGGCACTATGAGTTCATCAGTTCCCTCAGATTTTAATTCCAAGCACCGTTTTAAATGATAGAAAAACCCGCACGTACGTTTATTGAACAAACCTGAACAAAACTTTAGAAATTGATTCTGGACACACCGGGCCTCGTAATCAAGTGCCGTCAGAAACCACAGACTCGCAAAATTCCAAAGTATTTAAGAAAAAATTTTCCTTGAAATTTTAGGGTCTTTATATTTTTACCAACTTAGGGATTTACGTCCTCGTGAAGCTAAAATACACACTAGGAAAAAAGATGGGGGTACTGAGCTCGCATCTGAGCCTCCCGCTCCCAGGTGTTCTCTTGATGGTTCCCGTGCTGCCAGTGAATGCACACAAGGGGAATTGACTTCCCACGTAAGACCCACTCCTGTCGATCCTCGATCTCCTCTGGGACCTCCGTGAATGTTTCCCCTTCATCAATGTCCAACTCCCCATGATTGATGATGTGTGATGGGTCGCGCACGTATCTCCTCTGATGAGATACGTGGAAGACGTCATGCACTCGGTGCAACTGAGGTGGAAGGGTCAGGTGGTAAGCCACCTTGGCTACTCTGCTGAGGACCTGGAACCTTCCTATAAATCATGGATATAACTTGACGCCATTTCCAAATCTCCGTAAAACTCATTGAGTAGAGACCCATATGAAAATATGGTCGTCATCCTTGAACTCCAGTGGTCTTCATCTCCTATCAGCATATGACTTCTGAAAGCTCTGTGCAGTCTTCATCCGCTCCTGGATGATCTGCACATTCTCCATTGTAGCCTAACCTATCTCTAGTCCTACAACTGCTGACTCCCCTAGGTCAGTCCAGCACATAGGTGATCTGCATGGTCGGCATTACATTGCCTCGTATGGTGCCATCCCGATGGTGGACTGGTAGCTGTTGTTGTACACAAACTCAACCAAGGGTATGTGATCCTCTTAGATGTGACCAAAGTCAAGGACACATGCACAGAGCATATCCTCAAGTGTCTTTATGGTCCTCTCAGTATGCCCGTCCATCTAAGGATGGAAGGAAGTGCTCAGATGTAGATGCGTCCCAAAAGCCTCCTGTAACCCCTTCCAAAGCCGGTAAGTGAAACGAGCATGTCTATCAGAAACTATAGTGGATGGAACACCATGAAGTCGTACGATCTCCTGAATATAGAGGCATCCCAAGCTCTCAACTAAGCCCTGCTCTCTGATTGGTAGGAAGTGGGATGACTTGGTGAGTCAGTCGATAATCACCCAGATAGAGTAGTGTCCTCTAGCGTTATGTGGAAGCCCCGTCACGAAATCCATGGACATCCCATCCCACTTCCACTATGGGACCTCCAAGGGTTGTACCATGCCTGCCGGTACCTGGTGCTCTGCCTTCACTTGCTGACAAGTTAGGCATCGTGAAACAAACTCTGCTACAGACTTCTTCATACACGGCCACCAGTGCTATCAGCTGAGGTCCTGGTACATCTTCGCCACTCCTGGATGTACTTTTAGAGGGGAAGTATGAAAATCCCTCAGCACTTCCTCCTTTAATGAAACTAGTACCATGGTACATCCCCTGAAGAGGATGACGTGCTCCCCTCCTTCAGAAAATACATCAGGCGCCTGCCCTGTGGAAATCTGAGCACATCACATCTCACAGTCAGAATCCCTAAGATGTGCCTCCATGACCCGCTGAATTAGTGGAGAAGTGACTGTGAGAGACTATAGAATGGCTGCCCCATCTCTATCCACGAAATATATCTGCAATACAGCTAGTTAATCCGTCGCCTCTCCTAGTAGCTATATGCTTGAACTCCTACTGAGAGCTTCTGCTACTACGTTCACCTTCCTAGGTGTATAGACTATCTCGAAGTCATAGTCTTGGAGAAACTCAAGCTATCACCATTGTCTTAGGTTCAGGACCTTCTGCGAAAAGATGTACCTAAGACTTTGGTGGTCAGAGTAGACTGTAAATCGCTCGCGTATCAGATATTGCTGCCACATCTTCAAGAAAAAGACCCCTGTTTCTAACTCCAGGTCATGGGTAGCGTAGTTCTGCTCATGCTTCCTCAACTTCCATGAACCGTATGCGATCACAAATCTCTCCTACATTAGGACACACTCGAGTCTGGTCCCTGATGCGTCGCAGTAAACTACGTACCCAACGCCCTCCTCCGGTATCCCCAAGATGGGCTCACTAGTCAATCTCTGTCTCAGCTCCTAAAAGCTCTGCTGGCATCTATCTGACCACACGAAGGGTTTCCCCTTCATTTTCAAAGAAGAAAGCGAAGCTCTAACTCTGGAGGAGTCTGGAAAAATTCTCTGATAGTACCTAGCCAGATCTAGGAAACTCCGCACCACTGTCACGCTCCTGGGTGGATCCCAATCAAGCACTGCCCCGATCTTCACTGGATCTATTGCAACTTCTGCCTCTGAGATGATTTGTCCCAAGAAGTGAACCTCTTGAATCCATAACTAGCACTTCTAGAGCTTACCATAAAGCCGGTTCTCTCGGAGTGTATCCAGTACAACCCGTAAGTGGTAGGCGTGCTCCTCCTCAGTAGTCTAGTAAATCAGTATGTCGTCAATGAAGACTACAAAAAAAAAATTGAGGTAAGTCTGGAAAATCTTGTTCATGAGACTCATGAACACTAATGGAGCGTTGGTTACGCTGAAAGGCATAACAAAGAACTCATAGTGGCCATACCGACACCTAAAGGCCGTCTTCTGCACATCCTTATCTCTAAATCTAAGGTGATGATAGCCTATCCTGAGGTCTATCTTCGAGAACCAACGTGCTCCATTGAGCTGATCAAAGAGGTCTTCAATCCTCGGGAGAGTATACTTATTCTTCACGGTCACCTAATTCAGGCGATGGTAGTTAACATACTGTCGTAATGTCCCATCCACCTTCTAGGAGAACAGAATCGGAGAAGCCGGGGGTGAAACACTGGGTCGGATGAATCTCGTTCTTTGTAAGTCCTCCAGTTATACCCACAGCTGACAAAGCTCAGCGGGAGCCATCCGATACGCTGGAGTAGATATCAGTGATGTCCCAGGATACAAGTCTATGTTTAATTCTAACTCTCTACGAGGAGGTAGTATTAGAACATCGTCTGGAAAAACATCCACATACGGATCCACCATAACCAGAAAACTTGGACTCCGCACATCAACTGCTCCTAGGATGAGACTAGCCAACTGATGTGTGATCGGCTACCCTCTCCTCTACGTAAGTCCATCCTGCACTGCAAAGGCTCCTTTCTCACTGGTGAAGGTGAACTTGCTTCCATCAGTGTGGACACACCGCACATTGCGCGTAATGAAGTCGATCTGACCATGGACTATAGATAACCAGTCCATACCCAAGATGACGTCATAAGGACTCGACGCCACTACAAGAAGATCTTAGCCGAAGATCTCACCTCCAAGAGTAAGCTCACACTGCCGGCACCAGTTTGTAATCATTGAGTCTGCTTCCATAGGAGTCTCTATCCATAAGGATCAAGCCAACGGCTCCATCGGAATCTCCGAGATCCGAACAAGGGGAGTGACAATTAAATAATGAATCACTCATGTGTCTATAAGAACTGCAGCAAAGGTGGAGTAGACATAGATAGTACCTCGAATCATCTCAGGTACACCGTGGTCATAGGCCTCGACCGCCTGGAGCTGAGACTTCCATTGTCTTCCAGCTCCTTGGGGTTGGGGTGGTCCTCCTGGTGGTGGTGTCGGTAGAGCCTCAATGTGTCGTCCACCACTCGCTGCTCGGACAGCTCCTCTGCCACATCCGCGTGCTCCCTGCAGACCGCCACGGTCAAACCTCTCCCTCTACCTGGGAGGTCCCTCTACTGTCTACTGCTCATTTATATGGCGGGTCGGGTAGTCTCGAGCCATGTGACCCTGCCCGCCGCATGCATAGAATTGCATGCCCCTCGAATGACTTGCTCTATTTTGTGTGACTCACACATTCAAACTAGTATCCTGCGGTCTCCTACCTGATGGATGGTCCGCTTGGACCTCTGCGACATCTATCTACTTCCAGCTGTAGAAGACTCCGCTATGTGTCACCCTGTGGTGGGTCTCGCTACTGTTGTTGACTCAGCAATAAATCTATCCACAAGAAGAGCTCGCTCCAGCACTCATTCCTGCATCAGAATGCTTATGGAGATCATCGAAGCCCTAATCTCATGCCTCAGTCCCTACTCAAAGGTCTGGGCCCTGAAGAATGGGTCCCGTACCATGTCTGTGGAGTAGCTTGAGAGGTTAGTAAATCTGTCCAAGTACTGACCTACTATCATGATTCCCTGCCGTAGATGTAGTAACTACTGAATCTGCACTGCACGAAGGGTGGCTGGAACAAACTCCGAGCAGAAGAGACTCTCGAAGTCCGTCCAAAGTAGAGATGCCTCGTCATGCCCTTGGAGCATTAGGCTCCACTATCAACCTTCTGCTGCGTGCATGAGACTCGAATCAAGGATCACTATAAGATCATCTGTTGTCCCTAATAATCTGAAGACTCTAACGATTGCCTCTATCCAATCCTCAGCAGCCTGAGGGTCCGTCTCTCTGCAGAACCTGGGTGACCACTGTCACTGAAACTAATGCAGCGCACTCAGGTGGCCTGCACTCTCTGCTTCTGGGGCTGGTGGTATCGGTGGCCCAGCGGGTAGTGGTACCGCTGGTGCCTCCAGTGTGATTGGGCCCTGCACCAAGGCCTCGTCGCTCAGTGAGCTACGATCTCGCACGTGACTCAGAACCCTAGCCAGCTGCCTTCATGGGGCCATCCTAAAAAGAAACAGGTGCACCACAGTCAAACAGTATACCTGGTGAGCTGACACAAAGTAATCACAAATAACACTTTTCAAAGGAAACACACATGCAATCAATGTTTTTGTGAACTAAGTCAGAAATCGGAGGTAAGGGTCCTAGTGTATGGATAAGTCGGCCACCGCACCAACAATAGACTCCATGGACTGAAAACCACACTCAATACCCTTAACACTATTGCTTCATAGTAAGATAGATCAGATTATTATGTTCTGTGGAAGAACCGACTCCTCTGATACCAATTTGTCATGACCCGTCCTTAGTGCCCGTGCTGTGACTACCCCAAGCCTGCCTTCCAAAGGCCAGGGGCTGGAGACTAGCACCGAAGGAGTAAATACCAATATAAAGGGAAGGAATTGCCTTTATAAAGGTAAGGAAACACAACAGAGTACGTAAGTGAAGTAAGCACTAAGCTAAATAAAGTACAGAAGTAAGTGTTGAAAAGTAAATGGGCCAGTATACAAACACAACTGAAAGTACCAGACAAGTGAAAACAAAGTTCAACAGTAGTAAAGTAAAGCATCACCACTGAGTCATCCTCAGGATATCACTCTAGAAGGGTGGGTATAGATGGCCTCCTCAGCACCTCAGTTCCGGTCGTCCACTCCGAGTACGTCCCGGCAAGTGGTCCATCTCTGGGTAACGTCCAGCTCCCAAAGCCTCCACCTCGTTCAGTGGTGTCCGTCGTATGCATCCAACACAACGTAGTGCAGGCATATCCCATGCAGGGGTGAGTATACGATACTCATTAGGGACCACGAGACCCCCGAAGGTCTCCAAGAATCCAAGAAGGATAATCCACAAAGGAAAGATACAATAATTAAGTATCAACCGACTCAACTTAGGTATATTCCCATACATATACCTAAGTCATCAATTACCATTCAGTTCCAACTCTCGATCCCAAGCACAACCCTGTCCACATAGGATAGAAGATAACCACACCATTGGTAATGATTGAATGTTAGGACTCAACTCACACATGTATATTACTCACGAAGTGGGGTGGAGATGATTAGATGTAGCCTCTGAATAATCTCATCATCCGCAGCCACGTATTATCCTAGTACAGAAGTCATCACTGCCGAACCCATAGAGGATCCATGTATAGTCGTCACTGCTACCGAACCCATGGAGGATCCAAGTAGAGTAGTCGTCGTTGCCGAACCCACCGAGGATCCAAGTACAGTTGTCATCACTGTCGAACCCACGGAGGATCCAAGTACAGTCTTCATCACTGCTGAACCCATGGAGGATCCAATTATAGTGGTCATATTTTTTCGAACCCATGGAGGATCTCAACATGGTAGTCTTCATCATCGCAGCCAGCTCTAGGGTTCCCGCACACAGCACGCTCGATTCCGGGAGGGTCCGCTCCACGAGCCAAGGGGGTCGATACATCAACTATCACAAATTCTAGAGTTTATGTATCCCAATGTTTCTTCTCGTCAATAGGAACTCAACGCAATAGACGGTGCTTCAATCAGACACTCGGTCTGAGAGATATTGGCTTTTCAGCTCGAGGGGTCTGGTTAAAAATACGCTCGTTTCTAACCCAGCCATTCCACAAAGTCGTCCAAAACTCACATAGAGTATCACAAAAGGACCACCTCATCGTAAGGGTCCCGTGCCACAAATGGCACGTCTATCAGACGCGCGGCCTTTGAGTTATTCACCTTTAAGTAAAAACAGGTCCGACCCGTTAAGCCTAGTGGGCTGACGGGTCGGGTCATCCCAGTTTTGGCGGGTCTGACCCGACAAAGGGGTAGACCGACTCGATGAATCGCACGGCCCAGCCTGAGGGGTGTGGACTGGACCTAAAGGGTGCAGCCCAGCTAGAGGGGGGGGGGACCCGGCGAAGCGTGACCCGACCCAGAACGGCGTGGCCCGGCAAGCTCAGCCAGCTGGCCGAGCGGGTCGGCCGAATGACCGAGCGGTCCAGGGGGCCCGACTTTTCGAACCGACGGCGCCTCCATCCTTATCCGTCTGGACGAAGTCAGTCGGCCTTCTTGGCGCACGCATCCCACATGGGCGGGCCGCGGTTCATCGAGCGCGGCACCCTCTAGGTGTCGTGGTTCTTCTCAGCCTGATCGGCTGCCTACCGGCCGGTTCGCTCACCGATGCGGCCCACATAATGTGGGCCTTGGTCTTCCGCAGCGCGACACCACTTGTGGCGCTGCAGTATCTTCAGTAAAGCCGTGTTTAGCTGGTCAGTTCTTTGTCGGCCGAGCGGCCCACTGTTCTGAGCCGCGGTTCCTCCACATGCGCCCGACACACAGCCGCCGCCTTCAATCATCGCTTCTATCCTTTCCATCACCGTCGCCATCGAAAAAGAACAAGGTTCAACGGAGGGTCATCGGACCATGTTCATTCGGCCCACGCCCTCCACATTAGGTGCTATCATATAGCCAATGATGTTCACTTATATACAACAAGAACGAAGGAATAATTTATTTAAAATAAATTAATCAAACTCCTTACCTTGAATTAAGGTTCGCGATGGTCGGCATCGCGAATGACGATGTCACAAGAAGAGGATTTTTTGACGACGTCAGAGTGTGTCCGAGGATGAAACGACATCTCCACACTTGTTGCGGAGATGAGGAAGGAAGGAATGTCTTCGTTGGGATTCCTTGCGGGTGGCTTCTTCTCCTTTGGCTTGGTCGAAGAGCGAAGGTTATGATTCGTTCTTCGATGGTTCTTTGTTGGAAGGAAATGGTGTTCTTCGTTGAGAGAAGGACACTATCTCTTTTTTTTTCAGAGCTTCCTCTAGATTCTCTCAACACAACAAAAGCCCCAAAATAAAATAATATCCAAGGATATTATTTTACAAACACATGTAATTCAAATTTGAAACCACTTTAATTAATTAATTTCATTTAAATTCATTAATTAAATGTGTTTTCATAGAATTAAAGGGAGAGGGGAAGGTGGATAGATCATAATTAATTTATGGGTATTTTCAAAGAAATTAATGAAGGGGAGAGTTATATGGAGTTCAAGAGAGTTATGGGGAGTTAAAGAGTTTAGGGCATGTGTGGGCCCCACCCCACAAATATCCTCTCATGGGAGGTTATGTGGGTGTGGGCCCCACCAATAACCCCCCTTTGGAAGAAATAACCACCATCCATAGATAAAAATATCTAACACATATTTTTATTTATTTTTTAATAACAACCAGAAAATTAACTTTTCCTCCAGACAAAACTCAACTACATTAAATGTCCCCTTAGGCGAATACCAGTGCTGCGACATCATCGATGCACTCGGGTTTCAATTCCGGGCACCGGTTCAAAAGATAGAAAAACCTGTATGTACATTTACTGAATGTACCCAATCAAAACTTCAGAAATTGATTCCAGGAATGAAAAATCTTGTATTCATGATTACACAACTCTTTAAACCTATAAATCTTTCCAAACATCATAACGAGAAAACGTGGTAGAAACATTCTGTTGAATCCTTCATGAGGCAGCATCCACTATCATTTAGTGGGTCTACTTATCATTTAGAAGTTGAACAGTAAATCAATACCATTTAAATGATATTTTTAGTTCAACAATTTTCTGAACATGATAAATTCATCTTAGTAGTATATCGTTTGTAAGGTGAAGCTAATCAGTGGTGTAATCTTATCAATAAAAAAATAGATTAAATTGAGTCCATGGATTGGGATGAGTTTATGAAATTATTTTTCAACAAGTAAATTTCTCATATTCATCATATAATGATAGATAAAGAGTTTATTTAACATAGGAAAAATGATGATAAATCAATTGGAACCTATGATGAAAATTTAACAACACTTTCAAGGCAAGCATATGGAATTATTATCCAACCTAAAAGTAAAATTGATTGATTCATTAGTGTCATAAAACCATGTCTCTGAATGAAATTATCCATAAGAGACTTCAATATCTATGAGGAAATTGATTGATGTGCACTAAAAGTGTAGATGAAGATTGGAGTAACCCATCCGTAATATGGGTTTGATAAGAAGATAAAAAACAATTCAAAGGAAAATCCAAAGACCACACAGAAATGAAGATGTGTTTCCCATGTCCTCAATGTGTTTAAAGAAACCTGGGGGGAATTATCTTAAATGTATTTTTAAATGTTTCTAGTGTGTAAGAGATCATCAGCGGGCAATTGAATGCTGATGTGACGGAAAAAATATATATAATGATGTGAACAAAGAAAAGGCTATAAAAAATTCTCCTCCGACTCTTCAATTCTACATGTGAAGGGAAATTGGAAATTATGACAGTCCATGCCCTAATCAAAGGGTTATTAATGATGATCCCTGAAAAAAACTCTCAAGTCCAAAGACAAATCAATGTCGCTTACAATCATTATCAGCAACATAGATTATGATAATCAAGTGGTAAAATATACATCTACCATCCACTCTAAAGTAGAAAGTGTTTTATTTCATTTTGGATCCACCCACTCTTTTATTCATAAATAATTTTCTAAGGGTTTTTCCATATTACCTCAATAATTTGATGTTTAGTTAGCTGTGACAACTTCTAATAGCACAACGGTCTCATCAAATGTTTATAAATCCTTTCTGGTTGATATATGTGGGAAATTGCTTCCTGAAAATCTTGTGAACCTCCCTATAGCTGAATTTGATTTGAAAATTGGCATGGATTAGATTTCTCAATATAGAACTCATATCAAATTCCATGGAAGGGTATACAAATTTCTTATTCATGATCAATCTATGATCATCTATTGATACAATGATGAATATAACCCTTGAGTAGAAATTTCTTCTATATTGTGGGTCTTGATTCATATAAATAGAGGTTATTTATCACAATAGGTTGGGGGATAAACTCATGATTAATAATACACCAATGGTACAAAAGTTTTAGGATGTCATTCTATAGGAACTTCTTGGTCTAACACAAAATCATGTTGTCGACTTTTCAATATAACTCATATCAAGTGCTATGCCGATTTCAAAAACACCTTATTGAATGAACCTAATTGAATTATAAGTATTGTAGAAGAAACTACAAGATAATCTTGATAAGGGATTCATATGACCTATTGAGACACCTTGGGTATCACCTATTATTTTTTTACAAGGATATGTGGATTAATGACGCTCTGTATTGATTATATATAACTTAATAAGATCACTATTGGGAAACAATTTCCTCTTCCCCACATTGATGACTTATTTTACTAACTATGCAGAGCACAATACTTTTCCATGACTGATATTCATTCATGATATCATCAATTATGGGTCAAAAAGAAGGATACACCAAAGACAACATTTTTTACATGGTATGGACACCATATATTTCTAGTGATACGTTTTGGTCTAAATAATTACCAAACTATATTTATGTATCTAATGAATAGAGTCTCTAGATACTATCTTGACCAGTTTATGTTGGTCTTTATAGATGATATTCTAGACTATTGAAAGATAAATAAAGAACATAAATATCACTTGAGAATTGTACTGAAGACACTAAGAAAGGGTGATCTTATTTCTAAAATTAGCAATAGTTAATTCTGGATTTAGGATGTTTTATTTTTGGATAACATAATCTCAAGATAGGGGATATTAGCGGATCCAGCAAAAACATTGGTTATTGAAAGATTGTCTAGACCAACAATGGTAACTGTGATCCAACGTTTTCTGGGATTGGCAGGATATTATCAACGTTTTGTGAATTGTTTTTAATGATTATAAAATCCAATCACCAAGTTGACTCAGAAAGGATTTATGTTCATTTGGATGATTGAATTTGATGTAAATTTCAAAGAATTAAAAAGTAGGTTAGCCGGTGAAACTATGCTCACACTTTCTTGTAGTGCAAAAAGGTTTTTTATCTACATTGATGCATTCAAGAGGGGTATGGGATCAGTTATCATGAAAAATTATTTTGTGATACCTTAACAGTAGTTTGAAATCCACAACTAAAACTAAAAAAGTTTTTATTTGGAGTTTCCTGCAGTAATAATTGCATTCACAATATGGAAGAATTATCTTTATGTTGAATAGTGTGATATTTATACTGAACATAGAAGTTTAAAGTATATTTTTCACACAAAAGGAACTAAATATGCACCAAAAATATGGTTTGAGTTGATTAAAGTTTTCAACTACTCCATAAATTACCACCTTGGAGAAAAAACAAGTTGGAAGATTCATTATGTCCACAAGACCATGATAGCCTATCCATTATGTGGATCACAAAAGATTTAATATTTATGGATTTGGAAATGATGGATTTGGAAATATTAATTGGGGGAAATATTATCTTTCTTAAATGAATTTTCAACCATCAATACAACTAAAGATTAAGGATGTCTAGGAGAAATATGTTGAGCTAAAAAATAAGGTTAGAAATGTTCCTAAATTAAGCCTTTATTGTGAATAAATAATAAGGTTCATGAACTGGGTTTTTATTTTACCATACTAGAATTAACGAATAATCAATTGGTTGAGGCTCATATTTCATCATTATCTATTCAACATGAAAGCGTAGAGTTGTACGAGGACACGAAATACTATATCTAGTGGGATGGAATAAAAATAGATATCATTGAATATGTCACTTGATGCTTGGATTTGTCAGGATGTTAAGGCAGAGAGACATATGTTTAAGGGGATGTGACAACCTTTTCTTATACCTGAATAGAAATGGGAAAATATCACTATGTAATTTGTCATCTAACATCCCAAAACATCCAAAGTCAAGAATTTTATATGTTTATATTTGACTGCCTTACAAAGTTGGCACACTTCATTGCTATTAGAGAATATTTTTCCCTTAATCAGATTTAATATATATATATATATATGTAAATTAAATGGTAATATTTCATGGAGTACCGGTTTTTATTATATCCTCTCGATATCTGTGGTTTAACTCAAAGTATTGGTGAAGTATTCAGCACGCTCTGGATATATAGTTAAGTTTCAGCACTGCTTATCATCATTTGAAAAATGGTTAATATGAGAGGGAATTTATACTTTGGAATACATGTGGAGAGATAGATCTTAGGATTTCAAAGGTAGTTGGAATCAACACCTACCATTGGTGTAATTTTCATACAATAATATCTTTTACTACAACATTCATAGGGCTCCTTATGAAGCCCTCTTTGGAAAAAAAGTGCAGAACTCCAACTTATTGTGATGATGATTGGGAAAAAAAGCTAATAGGACATGATATTGTTGATGAAATGGAAAAAAGGTAAGATATATTAAACAAAATATTAGAGAAGCTCAGAGTTGACAAAATATTTATGCTAGAAACCATAGAAAATACCTAATCTTTGAAGTGGGTGATAATGTTTTTCTTCAAATATCTCCATGTAAGATTTTAATGAGATATGGAAAGAAGGGAAAGCTGAGGCCTAGGTATATTTTTCCTTTTGATATTTTGGATCATGTTGGGAATGTATCTTACTGATTGTAAATTTCACTAAATCTCTCTCAAGGCAATGATTTGTTCCATGTATCTTTAATAAGAATGTACATACCAGATCCTTCAAATGTACTAAGTTCAGAATTCGTATAGTTAAAGAAATATCTTTCTTATTAAGAACATCCGATAGAGATTCTAGATCATTGTGAAAATGTTTTGTGAAACTAAAACACTTGCTTGGTTAATGTTTTATGGAGGAACCATAAATTTGGAGAAAATACATGGGAATTTTAGGATATAATGAGGGAGAGGTATCCACAAATGTTCATTTCCATGTGATGAGTTTCGAGGGAAAATTCAATTTAAGGGGAGGGGACATAGAATGTTACACTTGGATGTTTTTATGAAAATTATTCATTAAATAATTTTTATTCATCAGATGATTTCATTGAATGAAATCACATGTTTAAATGAAATAAATGTAACCCTTAGAAAAACATTACCATTATATCCTATCTTCAAGGTTAGTGGGAATAATTATAACTAACTTATGAAATTGTGTTGTGAATTATATGGCTAACATTTATATATGAAAAATAAAAATTAGATATTTTTATTTTTAAGTGAAATAATATTAGTAATGAACATAATTAGATTTTTTTGTTATATACATCATAAAATATTTTTATTCATTCAATGTAAATCTGAATAATATGGTGTGGATAAACCCTATTTGTTGTATAAAAATCTACCTTTTTTAAAAGGGTGATATTACTCCTTTGAATGGAGAAAAAATATTAAAATAATATTTTGAAACAATAATAATATTTATATGAAAATAAAAACATATTCTTTTAATGAGGGATATAATTCTTTACATTTGTTGAATTTATGATATTTTCTGATAACATTCACTTTTTTTATGAACAGTAAGACGCCCTAAATTTTAAGTGAAACAATATTTTTTCATCAAGATAATTTATATGGTTAAATTATATTATTGAATGCTTCCAAAGAACAAATAGAATATATTTTTCCATTTAATATAATTTAGGTCTTTGGAATTAATATTACATTAAATTAATATGTAAAAACAATTCAATATTTTGCAATATTTTATCTTTGAAACCCATTTTCTCATTTAAACACATGAAAAAATCCTATTGGATGGCTAAATTCAATCCTTATCATATATTTTTTAAAATGGAATAACATAATGGCCGCTTACCAATGAATATGACATGAATATAATAAAAACTAAATAATGTTACAAAATATCACAATCTTATTTTATATAAGTATATTAATGATAATATATAGATAAATAAGAGATAATATAGAATATAAATAGTCTATATAAAGATTAAAGAATTACTTATATCATTGATATTTGATAATATGTTTTAGATACTAAATAATTACCATTAATGATCACACTATAGTGATGTAGAAATTATTTTATTAATAAAAAAATTGACATTAAAATATTAAAATAAATATCATATGAAATAATTATTGAGCTCCCAAAATTTAATAGGTTATCATGACATGATAGGCATGTATTTATTATTTTGGATTGAGTTTATATTTAATGTGGATTTTTTAAAAAAAGCAACTAAATTTATAGTGTCTGAATTGACACTATTGATAGTTTATAGAAATAACATTTTATTATATTATTTAAATATCATGAAAATATTTAAGATTTACAAAGTTATAATTATAAGATCTAGAATGTCATAAAATATAAACATATTGTCAATAAACACCATATAAGTAAATGTTTATAACCATTAAAAATTTAGAATGTTATTACCAAAATTATAATAAAAAAGAACATCTATGTGTCAATGAAAAAGAGATGGTTTAAATTGAAAAATTAACTTGTCCAAAATTTATTTTTTGTTGAGATTACAACATTATCTCATCTCAGCATTGTAGTTGGATCATTTTTTAAGTTTTTTGGATGGGTTGTTTTTATTATACATTAGTATTTAAGGAGATTCCAAAAGTGACCCACACAACAATTATAAATGGGAACCTCCTCCTTCACCTCTTAACATAATTTTGACACTTAAATCTTGGAAATACCAAGTAATTTATCCTTCTATGTTTCCATATTTTCATTCTAGATGTTCGGGTCATCTTCAAATTCCATATCTAGTGCTCTATGAAGAGACATAGAGGAAGCACACCAAAGAACATGTAATATCTTCTACCAGTTTCATCAAAAATATTTCTTATTTTACTTACTATTCATTTGTGGTTTCATTATAATGTAATAAGAACTGTATAACTCATATAATGATATATTATTATAAATATGAAACAACCATATTTCACCTTCAATCCATCCAATGAAAAACAAAATCACCACGCATGTGTATATACGACATACTGTCTCCATGTTGTGGTGTAATATATTTTTTACCACCACCTTACATGGATGGGTATAATGATGGAAATAAAAACTATATATGATTGCTATAACATGTTAGTGATTCAGAAAATCATTCATAAGAACATAAAGTGGTTAATATCGGAATAACTAGTGACAATGAAATGTAACAAACAAACATATGATAATATAATCCTATATGATATCATAAAAATTATTACGATTCTGGAATTAGTCAAGAACATTATTTTAATCATTATACATGGTGTTCAGATAGATATGAAGGATATAAGACATAAGGTAATGGATAATTTTATTATCTCATTTTTATATGTGATTGTTTATATGTAAGTATTTATTAGGGATATATTTATCATCAATGTCCATGTTTTCTAAAAATGTTTTCTCATTTTGTTTATTCTTATTCTATTCATGTTTAAAGTGTTTTTTACAAATTTTTGACTTTTACTGCATGGAATTGAATGTATCGTTATTTTCTTCACCATAAAAGATAATTTTTAACTTTTTTGGAAAATGTATTAGACGATTTTTTAACTTGTTCAACATTAATGGATTTATACGATTTCATAAGGCCTTATATCCATGAATCTTCCCCGACAAGCTTATAATGTTATATTGATTTCCCTTGAAATTGTGTTGCATTTTGAGGAAGGAATTTGTTTTTGATGAATAAAATATATTTTCCCCATGAATTAATTTCATGTGTTTTCACAAAATTACTTTCCATATAAGATGACTCTCTTTATATGGGGTTATTTTTATAACCCTATTATTAATATTATTTTATTGCATTAATGATTTAATTTTATTTAGGAAATACATTTTTTTATATCAATTATGGTGGAATGATGATTCAAAAATAGTTTTTTAATGGGTTATGGTATGGGGGATGTTTTTATGTTTTTGAGGAACAAATAAGAATGGTTTCATTATAAAATTGGTGTGACCTGTATCTCTCTTCAATGAATTGGTTAAAGATTTATACCTCACAATATAGACATGACTAGAATGGAAATTAAATCCAGATTAGTAATACATGGCATTAATTAGGAGTGAACTCAGTTCAGTAATGGAATTTTTCCACTATGATGGTCTTGGTAATGAGCCTTGACTAATATGAAATGGTTATCTATGATTATTTTTGTATTCCACAAAATTTCATGTCTTATGATATGAATATTGGGATTATATTTGACTTCTATGATTTACCAATGACAAGATATTTTGATCTTTTTTATGCATGATAATATTTTCATATGTTATTTTCTTTTGATTATGATATAATAGATATTTAACATGTTTTCTCTTACTGAGAATTCAATCTCAACTTTTCATATGATTCATTTCCCCAGGTCCTAAATAAGGGTATTAGGTAATGATATTTCAAATGATTCAGGTTTTGACGAAATAAGCGGGAGGCAATATGGATGTTTTATGAACTAGTTTCTTCTGTTTTCAAGTTTCTAGAGACACATAACCTCTACGGTCCTAACATAGTTTCTATTATATTCTATAAAAAATATTCTACAATGTTGAATTAATATATGTATATATTTAATGTATGGGCCATTATAATGATCCTGGGAGGGATTTTATTAAGACAGGGAGATGAGTTTTCTAGTGGTATTAAGTCTCATTTCAAGGGTAGATGCTGGGGAAATACCATCTAGATAGAATGCGAAAAAAATATATGTTATTCCACTAGTGTGGAAGGGTTTTAAATATGAATCCCAAATTTGGGAGAAACCCAATTGAGTGCAGATCTTGTGGAAAGATGGGAAATATTCTGTGTTTTGGCTAAACTTCCCCAATAGTTTCTAGTGAGAAGGGATGTATATAAAGAGTGCATTCATGTATAGGATCAGTATATCCACATCGGTCTATGAGGTGGTATATTACTGTCCAATCAAGAAATACTTGTGGTATTAGAAAACATATCCTGACCATAGTGCTTTAGTACCAATAAAGAAACCCTATATTGGTTTTATCGGATGCATCTTAGGGCCATGAATCAGACCATATTTTTTAATGCATCCTACAACAAAGGAGAAGAGTCCATCTACTTATACATTATATGGTACGATTCTAGTAGCCTATATTTCATTTTTTATTTGATATAGGTGTATCAATCTATTTTACGTCTACAGAAAATATTGAAATTATAGAACTAGATATAGAGAACTTATGTTTCTTTATTTCTCTCAACACATAGTTAATAGTTCAACTATAGAATAAATTCTAGTGTATGGTATAATTCCCCAACCCTATAATCCTAGAGCCAATTCATTATTTTAAAACATTTTCATGATTACATAGAATCACGTCTTGAAGGAACAATCTCTTTATAAGTATTCTAAAGTATATTACATACCTGATATTTACATTACAATTCACATAATACGAAATATAGATAAATATTTGGAAAACCATTATTCTCTAAGTTTAACCCTTTATATCAATCATAATACACTTCTTGGCATTCTGTGAAAATAAAACATAATAAATGGGTGAGCTCAAATTCTCATTAAGTTTAAACTGTATAGTAGAATATTTCCAAAATATGAATAAAATTTTAAGGAAAGGAATAAAACTAAATTAAAATCCTATTAATGAAATAATGATCATGATATGGAAAAAATAAATCAAATGATTCCATTTAAATTTTAGATAGATATTTTAGAAGTCAAATAATCACTTGTAATATCAATAACTAATCTCATAATTAGGGAATGCATAATATTTAACATCATAACCACACTACAAAGGACTCGTGCCAAGACTATATATATGTGGGTAAGACATTAGTCAAAAACCATAATAGTTTGTATCACGATAATTACTTATGCATCTAGGGGGTTTCCATAAATAATCCCTAAACCATAGGGCTTTCATTAAGTAGTCTCTAACCCATCATTTACTTAGTCCAATGAATTCCCCATATGAAAAGGAAATAATATAACCAATATAAACCTTTGTATAACATACGGAATTTTAATTCATTAACTGTCAACCAAGAATAGTAAAAAATAGAACATCCATGTCAAACATACCATAAATAATTCAATAAAATATGGTAGATTTTATCATTAGTAATCAATATCAATTAAACATAAAATATTACAATATATGTTGACATAGAAGAAACTAATATAATAAAATCATTATAAATATTTGTGGGAAATATCCATTTTTTCCTTTGAAAACATATAAATGTCACAAAATTTATAAAAGAATACATATTAAATGAGATTTTTGAATCAATGTGTCCCATACCACTTTAATACATTTGAAGGGAATTAAAATTTTAAAACAATCATGTTTATATCATTAAATAATTAATACTATTTTGAATAAATGGACGTTAATGAGTAATATTTAGAAGAATAAATCATTAAAATAGTTAAAATCATATCTTGGTTAAAGAGCCCCTTACATAAAACCGTACAATGTTTAATTATTGAAAACATTTGAATGAAAATAATGATATAAATAAAATTACGTTTATAATCCTTTTATATCCATAAATATAGTAATGTAAAATATTATAAAAAATATTGTAATGGTGAAAGGATTAATTCATTAATCATTTTAGAAAGTCCTATACCACATTGAACATTTAAATCATATGAAAAATATCATTAAATAAAGTGTTAAATACCATTAAGATAATTTTATATATGAGATGAAATATTTTAGGGGAAGTACATACACCACACAAATGAAATATGTGGTGACATGTCTTATATCTCATGAAAATTAACAGTGAGACATAAATTCCCTTACAAAGATCCTATCATTAGAGTGATGATAAATCAATGTCTTAATTAGATTAGAAATATATAAATCCTCCCAGAATTTGTGGATATTTTGTATAATATAATCTGGGTTCCTTCATACATATTTGCATAATAACATTACCAATGACATATATGTTTAACTCAATGAATGGAAATTGAGTGATGATTTCCCTTACCATAGGTCTGATACTCCCTCTATATGTCCAAAACAACTGTATTATGTTTTTGAAAATATTATTAACTTATAAAAGAAAATAATAATATTTATTATAACCTAAATTATTCATTTATGACTTATATTCCCCATTTATTAGTAATTTCCATTTTAAAGAAACATTTTGGGTAATAACAACTTTGTTTATCATAGGGGTTTTGAATTTTTTTCTTGATTGTATTACATAAATCATGATTTAATTACTTAAAAAATGTAAAAAATGGTTTATTTATCATATATATTTAGAATATAAATACACATCATAGATAGATATATGAATTGCAATACACCATTCGTGGAGATGGTTGGATATACGTATGCATGAATGTCGTTTCCATTTTTATCATATTAAATGGTATAAAGTAAATATATATATATATATATTATAGTATAATTATTAAGTAATAAATTTTATAATTATTCATTATATATAATTTTATAATCATTCTGGAATGGTTAACGTGGAGGATGAATCACATCGCGTCGTGGAGACAGTTAGATGTATGTACACTGTAGTGATATTATCATTCCCTTAATGGTTAAATGGAATGGAGTTTGAATTGGATGGTATATTAATTATAAATATTCAATATTATTTTATATTTATTATTTAAATCCTTTATATTCATTTTTATACACATTTAATTAATGTAGCGAGGAAAAATAATTTGCTCCATGGAGTGGAGACGGTATGTTGTACGCACGCACGCATGACGATATTTTATTGGTAAGATGTGTAAAGGGAGGAATATGGCTGTCAAATAATCATGAAAACATCTCATAATATATAATATTATATATTTATTAAATTTTTAAGGAAAATACTTCATAAAATAAAGTATAATATGAAAATAACTATGAAGGAGTTCATAAAGAATTACCTCTTCTTTGACACTCTCCTTTTTATTTGCTGAAAAAGACTCTATATGTTGATTTTCTACACAAATTATGGTCTCTAGAACGTATTGAGGGAAGTTGGGAGGAGAAATGGGAATGTTTTGGATGAAATAAATTGCATTAGAAGGTTGTGTAAATGAGAATGATATGTTCACTTTTATAAGGGAGGTTAGAGGCACTATAAGAAACTCATGAAATATTAAATTAATATAAATTAATTTCCAATTACAAATGGATTAAAATGATTTATTTTCAAGGTAGGATGACTATTTTTAGTATTCCACTCAAACAATAAAATTTTGACCTATTTTGATATCATTTTAAACCTTATTATTTTGATTTATCAATATTTAATATTTTTAATTTTAATTATTGTAATAATATTCAAAATATTAAATAGTTATACATCATTACTTATATTGTATCAATTTTCCATAAATGGAAAATTAATTCCATTTTTGACCTTATAATCATAAATATTTAGTTTTTTAAGGATTTTTATTATTTTTAAAATATTTAATAATTTTTTTATACAATATCCAAAGTATCAATTATGACATTATTCATAAGATTGAATTTAATAAAAACCCAAAATGAAAGAATATTTGATCTAAATCATGGAATATAATATCAACATGTCATAGTCACCTAAAAAATTATCGTATCTCCTTAATCAGGTCAGATTATATTTATATTAATATTTCTAAAGTCATTTATTTGAAATTTCTAATAATAAACCAATTATTTCTTCACTATTATGTCATTATTTATAATGAATATTTAGTCTCTAAAAATTGTAAATAAATTACTATAATGTAGATAATTAATTTATATTTTTAGAGACAACTAATTATTGATTTTACTTATAAGTTATCACTATATTAAAATTTTGGAAATGATAAGAAATGAGAGTGTTACACTCTGTCACATTCCATAATTTTAATAATATCTATGTCATTTTCAGGGAAAACTATCCATTAATCGATAAAACATTGATCATTATTATGTATTAAACATTATCATCATCATGTTTCTGAAATATTTATTTTTATTAATTTTAAATCATTTAATAAAATTCTATTAATTTTATAATATCTTAAATTTCATTTTTGACACAATTCAATATTTTGTCTTATACAAAAATCAAATCAACATGATATATTAAGAACATGAGCTATAAAACATTTCTATTATATCCATATGACTAATAAAAATATTTTATGACATTATCCCACTTATTTTATATTTATATTAATATTATGAATATCATTTACCTGATTCTTGTTTTAAAAATAAATTAGTCAATCATTGTGTTTCCATTTAATTTAATTATATATTTTCTAAAAATATAAGTAAATTATATGATTATTTTGTAAATTTTTTTATTTATAATGATTATTTATAGTCAACCATACCAAATATATTTTTTCATATTAAAAATATTTCATTAGTTTAAAAAAAGTATATCAAAATTAAATTTTCTATAAATATAATATTATAAATATATTAATGTCATCTAAGTTGCTCAAATTGATCCAAAAATTTACCCAAGGATGATTTTGGTATAAAAAACACTTAAAATAAATTATTTCAAGTCTTATTGTAACTTAATAATATTATTATATTATGTTTATCTTTAATTAACCTATTTACCGTTAACCGTGTTAAATAAAATTTTTTATGTTACTATTCACCAAATATTATAATAATATTATTGGACCACATTTTTCATAACTATTACTAAAATTTATTTAAATTTTTAAAAATTAAATTAATAGAAGGGGTAAAAATACATTTAATGCTAATCTCGAAATGTGCCTAAAAAGTAGGAAAAGAGACGTTCAAAAGTCCAATAAATTTTTATATCTATTTTCATTATCAAAATAGTTCAAACGACCTATATTGGATGAATATATGTATTATTTATCTATTAAAATTTTATAATAAATTCAAATTAAAATAATCATTTAAATGAAATAATATGTAATTAACAACAATGTAGTATATGTCACTATTTATCAAAAATTGAAATTTTTATAAAAATGCAAAAAATTGATCCTACGCAAATTTTAATATTCCAAATTCAAAAAAAAGTCTATAATACCAAAATATATTTTTATGAGTGTCTAAAATTAATTTTATTAATGTTTACAAACGTCCAAAAAATTAGTCCCTTTAAGAAATAGTATTTCTAAACATAGACCTATTTTACTGAAACATATAAATTCAATTATAAATATGTTTGTTTATGTAAAAACAAAATAAATAACATTTAAAAATTATTTATTTCTATTTATATTTATATATTTGATGTATTATCTATAAATATATCATTTAATTAATTATAATACTAATGTGTTGTTTCACATAATGTCAATGTTGCATGTAATACAAGCCGAGCAGGTGATGTGTGAAATAATGATATTGAATTTATTTCAAATGCTCACATAGTATGAATTATTGGGGATTCATATTCTCCCCTACATAAATTAATTTCATCTTCTTAATTTGAAATTTAACCTAAAAAAATTAAAGGATTATATAAGAAAATACATTTGTGAAAATCCACATTAGAAATAGGGTTAATAAAGCATCATCTTAATAAGTTGATAAGGGAAATCTGAAGGTCACCACTAAATTATGATTTCAAATATGGGATAATTTTTGTAAAGTATAGAAAAACCAAAATAATTATATGTAGTGATTGAGGACACCAATAATAAACAAGTAAATGATATATGTAAATTTGAGGCCCTCAAGGCCATAAATCTATGGTGACTTAAAATACCATCGGTTCGACAATAATTTTGGTATTAGGATAACACATTATATAAATAATGTTTCATATATTTGAGGTATTATTTTACCATCAAAATAAGTATGTAATAAAACATACTTGTGTTCATTCTATGTCTCAATGTTATCTTTTGGTTGTGCATCAATCTATTTTCACATCATCCCTTACTCCTGGAAATAAAATATCAATGTGAATTTTTCACATCTGAATCACTTTTGATAAATCATAAGGCCTTAATGTATTTACCTCATCCTTTAAATATTTATTTAAACCAATAATGATATCTCAAAGTATCCAATTAATCATACTTTAACCTCCAACAAAAATATCCAATGTTTAACCTACAACATTTCAACATTAAGACTATTCCAGAATATATTTTTTTCTATATTAACAGTTTAAAAAGGTATCTAAATTTACAAAATCTGTCATAACATCATATTACCCAACAAACATAATGTATCTCTTATTGTCACATAAAAAATATTTTATCACTTATAAATACTTAATGAAAACACATATGCTTCCAAATCCTTACTAAAGAATTACTACATTACAATATTTATATATATCAAATGATTCTTATAAAGAGAGCACCGTTGATGTAATAATTTTTGAATCCAAATGAATATGAACTATAATCAATATTATTCATTCTCATTCCATTAACTATGCTTCAACCTTAGCGGTATAACCATTACTTGTATAACCTTAATGATTCTAACCATTGACCAAAAATCAATGCACCAAGTGAGAAACAATGATCATAGTGATAAAGTCATGGAAATTAATTTATAGGATCTCTAAATTAAGTAATCTTATTATCAATCCATAATTCCATAGGAATAACATAGTTTATCCATTACTAATTCTAAATGATGAAAACTTATACTTAGACGTGTCATCAAAGTAATTAAAAGGGTTATTTGTTTTCGTATTTTATTTCAAAATATACTTTCTATTTTTGTAGTGAAACTTCCTCTAATACCAATTGTAGTGCCCTGGCCATAGATGATTGGAGCTGGTGTATTATTTTTTAACATTGGTATGATTACAAGGAATCATGTCATGATAGACTAATCTGTTTAGCAGTCTTGTAAAATAGATAACATACTTGAAATTTACATTACAATTAAGAAAAATATTATTCATCATAGATAAGTCATTTTAAACACCATTATTCAGCGAGAATAACGCTTAATATCAATCATAAAACACTTTTTACATCCTAAGAAAATAAGAAATAATAAATTGGTGAGCTCAGATACTGTGTAATGTTAAAAAATAAATAATAATATTTAATAAATAATACTAAAAGTTTATGGAAAGGTTTAATACTATAACAGAAGTCTTTTAAACTATTATTGAGAATAATATGGCAATAATAAATCAATTGATTCTATTTATACTTTCCCATCGATAATATACTAGTAAAATAATCATATTTAATATCAATAAATAATTTCATAGTTAGGGGATTCATAATTCCGGAAATCATAACCTCAATGTTAAGACCTCATGCAAAGACCGTTTTATGCGGGTAAGATGTGAGGTAAAACACAGAGTAGTTTTTCTCTTGAGAATAACTAATGAATAAGTGGAATTTCATTAACATGTACCCAACTCATAGGGATTTTATTAATATGTTCCTAACCCATCACTTAATATGTCCAAGGCATTTCTCATATCAGAAGGGAGAAACCTAACCAATAAAATCATTCATATTCAAACTAGATTAAAAATGTTAAAACATTAACCATAAACCATGAATGGTATCAAAATATAACATCCATAGTCAAACATACCATAAATAATTTAATACATTATCATAGGTTGTATCATTAGTAATCATCCTAAATTAAGTATAAAATGCATAATGTAAACTGAGATAGATTAAAATAATCTAATTAAATCATTAAAATCCATTGACAGAAATATCTATTCTTAAATAAAAAACATTAAAATTGTCACACAATTTATAAATGAGTACATTTAGAAAGATATTTTTGAATTTTTTTTCCCATACAACTTTGAAACTATTTAATAGAATTAACATACTAAAATAGTCATGTATATATAAATAATAACATAAAACCATTTTTAAAACAAGGAAATTAATTAGAATGATTTAGAAGAAAAAATCATTAAAACATTTAAAATAATGTTTTAGGTAAATATTCCCTTACATAAACCCATTAAATTATTACTTTTTGAACACATTTGAATGGACATAAAAAGATATAAATTGTTTTTTATAATGCTTTTATATCCATATAAATAGATATGTAATATCATAAGAAAAATTTTGATGTAGAGAAAAAATGAATTCATCAATCATTCAGAGGGACCCATACCACATTAAATGGTTAAATAATTATCCTAATATCATAAAAAGAATATTTAAATACTATTAAAATAAATTTATTCATTATATGAAATATATTAGGTATGATATCCCACATTTTCATTACATATATTTTCATTACAATTTTACAAATAGTGGATCTTTAAAGTCTAGTGTCTTGGAAACAAGGTAAATTATACAAGAAAACACATAATTTTATTTGAAACCACTAGAAATAATTTTTGAAATGTTCATCCTATGTGAAATACCAAGTATCATAACTTGGGGACATACATCAACGGAATGGGTGAGCATAAGGCCCAGTAAGGGAAAACAGGGAAAATAATCCACATGTGAACTTAAGAGAATACAATACAAATATAAAGAAATATTATAAAGTCACGATAAAGTGGAATATAATGATAATAAGAACCAGAATAATATCTCGAAAATGTGGCTATTAAATTTAATTTATACGTTCTTAATAATATCACCAAGGTCCATCATTAAGGTGTTATAAAAATTATCATTGTAACATAAAACATATCATCTCAAGAGATTAATTAATTTACAAAATGAATTAGAGAAATATAAGGGAAAACCCTTAATATGTATCTACTTTTATGTGAGAAACATGGATAATAATCAAACATTTCATAAATAACCTAAGGAAAATAAAATAAATGGGTTTCAAAGAAAAATAGTGTCATTTAAAAAGTGATTGAAAACATGATCATTATGTCATTAATAACCCCTGGAATAAGAATGGTGGTTTCCAATATTAAAATTATAGAATAAAATATATCATTTTTATGTATTGATGAATACCCCTAGAAATGAAATAGTTTTGGGTATTCCTAGAAAAAATAAAATTATTTCATGAGAAAAGAACAGAGGGATTTTGAGACAAAAATTCTACAGCATAACGAAAATGTAACTTGGTTTTAGAAAAAATTATAAAAATAGGAGATAAGAGCTACCCATTCATAAAAGACTACTAATATAGAATGGGTAAGAATAAAATGATAATAAGAACATATTATTTAATATTTGGAGACATACCACATAGAAGAAAATTTGAATGGAAAAACATAAGGTGAGAATTTTCTTACGAAAATTCAACAGCCTAATGGTGTCGGTTAAAATTTCAGAAAACCTGTTGATGAGAGAAAATAGGGTCTCTCATCACATGGATATAAAATTTACATAAATTTATTTAAATAATAACATACCCCAACATAATAAAATGGAAATTAAGAGGCATACATAAAATATGTATTGACTAAAAGAAGAGGGTGAAAGGTTCCCTAACCTTGAAGAGTAACTTCTAAAACATGATAATTGTGACCATGGCTGTTTGAGGGAAACTTAGATGGACTCCTTGGTAGGTAAAAATACCATATTATCATTGGGGGGAATTTTGAAGGAATGGAATGAAGGAAAGGGTTGGTATTTATAGAAAAAGTGAGGGAATATTTTATTAATTTCTGAGGGACACCAAATTAGTGGTATTTAGAAATAATAATCTTGACCATGGTATTTTCACATAATTTTGGACACTATGGCAACACATATAATATTTTATTACAAATTATGCTTCCATCATTTTAAATTACAAATTACATCATTGTGATACCATAAAACACACTGAAAACAGTAAAACTCTACTTTCAAAATTCACTGAAATACGAAATATTTTATAAAAAACAAATAAATTCACCCTAATCCAATATCGATGTTATGAATTAAAAATTAACACCATTTTTTTTAAATAATTTTTAAATATTACATATTATATTTTTAAGTGAAAACTCTATTTTCTCGGGAAAAAATTGTAATACATAACTAATAATTTCTGAAAAAGTTTTTTACTTATGCTATTTTATCATATTACCATTAAAAATGCCTAAATTATATGTATACTTACATATGTGATGTTACTATTCCATTATTCATATTACTATTCATAATGGTAATATTACTATTTATAATTTACTATTCACAAAAAATTATGTTGATCTTATGAGACTCTAAATTTCGTACTGATCACAACTATACATGTCCATTTCTTGAAAATAATTTCACATTATAATTTTTTTGATGTATACAAATTATTTTAAAATACTTTTTCTTTTCAATATCCCAAAATAATATTAAACCTATAAAAATTAATCATATATCTATTTTTTCCATTGAAATTAAAAATTTTTATTATAATAATAAATAATAATTTTATTTATAAAAAAGGATTACACAATGTAACTGAGGAATCTTTACATAGCCCATTATAACAATTTTATAGGACCAAATATTAAGGTGGGAAATGGTGATAGAATCATGGGTCGGCTCCGACAACATTGCCTGAGATTTGATTTCGATCAGCTTGAACTTATCCTAATGGTTATTACATTCAAGCTATACTTGTTGAAAGTCAGATTTGTCTTGATTTAGAACAAATCCCAATGAAGATACCTCTTTCCCAAGCTATAACAGATGGGCTTCGTATGGTCTGAGTCTATTGGATGAGCCCACCGACTATTCATTCTTCATTAATTATCAATTATAATTTAAATTTTAAACCAAAATTATAATGTTAAAAATCATTATTATTTCCAATAGTCATATTAATAAACGATCATATAATGTTTAAAACCAAGTGGTCACATTTCATTTATTATTATATTTTTTTTACTCATTAGGAAGTTGTAATACATTCATTTTAAGGAAACAAATTATTGTTCAAAAGTGAAGGTTGTTACATTCTTCCCCCCTAAATAAATTTTGTACCTGAAATTTCAACTCATATGATAAGAATAAAAAGGTTGTGTGTACTTCATCCTTATAGACTCCTATAGTTCCCATGTGGCTTCTTTATATTTTTTGTTCCTCTATAACACATTAACAACATGGGCAGTCTTGTTGTGTAGAACCTTGTCTCTAGGATCCATGATCTCCACCAGC
The DNA here is from genome assembly GCA_963277665.1 of Viscum album. NCBI lineage: Eukaryota > Viridiplantae > Streptophyta > Magnoliopsida > Santalales > Viscaceae > Viscum > Viscum album. The sequence goes on along the minus strand of OY728131.1, from coordinate 1,098,570,129 downwards.
TACTCCTCATAAGAGAGGTAATGTTTTAATTTTACCACTATTTTAATTAGTACATGTTAACAGTCCGGAATATACTTAAATTTAAGGGATACATGGAAGAAATCTTGAACTTGTGCAAGATTGGGAGGAAGTCCAAGTAGATAATCCATTTCTCCCACACGATCAAGGATATCATAGGGGCCAATGTACTGAAAACTGAGCTTCCCTTTCTTCCCAAACCACATCACTCTCTTCTAAGGAGAAATTCGAAAAATAGAATTATCACCGAAATCAAACACCAAGTCCCATCGACGGTTGTCGTCATATATCTGTTGCCGATTTTGAAGAGCCTTAATGTGTTTCTGAATGGCATGAAACTTTTCTGTCATCTATTACACATGATCAGGCGCAAGAATCATTCTCTCCACAACTTCATCCCAACATGTATGATTTGTAAATCTCTTACTGTATAATTATTTATAGGGATCCATTTGAATGATCGAGTGGAAACTTATTTTGTAAGATAACTCAACTAATGGGAGATGTTGATTCCATCCACCTTTAAATTCCCTTAAGCATGCTTTTGAATAATCGTTTTGGATTTTCTATCTGTTTCGGGGTGATAATTCGTACTGAAATTCAATTCGGTACTCAATGAAAGATAAACACTTCTCTATAATTTTAATGTAAACCATGGATCACAATTTGATTCAATAGAACCTGTAACTCCATGCCTCCTTACTACATCCATCATGTAAATCGTGGAAATTTTATAAATAGTGAAATATTCCCAAATAGAGATAAAATTGGAAGTCATGGTGAGATGATCCACAATAACCCATATTGCATTGCTACCTTTGGATGTTATCAGGAGACCAGTTACAATGTCCATAGTGATATTGTCCCACTTCCATATTGGTATGAGTCATCATCCTAATACCCCGTTAGGAATTGTTCAGTCTTCCATCACTTGCTAATATACTAGGCACATTAAAGTGTAGTAAAAAATCTACCTTTTCATATTATCCCACCAATAATGATCATGATGGAACATATACATTTTTGTTCTTCCAGAATGTATAGAGAATGTAAAACTATGAGCTCCATCCATCATATCCTTCTTTATTTCTAGAATAGATGGAACACAAAGTCATGTACAAAAATTTTAGTACACCTTTTTCATCATTATTAAAGTCCGGAAACTTCCCATACCTTTTACCCTCATATTTATTCTGTAATAAAGTATATTTATATTGATTATTCTTCATCTTTTCTTTTAATTATGTTCAAGAAATCATTTAGGTTAGGATTGATGATGTCCATTCACAAACAATTCCCATGTCTAGATTTACGAGGAAATTGAACAAAGGATCTCTTTGAATCCTCATCATGGACAGAAAAACTTGGTATTTTCGTCTTAATTCATTAGCATCACTGTTTGCTCTTTTGAGATGGCAACGAATTGAAAAATAATAGTGTTTAAAAAGTTTCAACCTTCTCCTCTGTATCATGTTCAATTACTTTTGTGTGAAATGTACTTCAAACATTGATAGTCTATATATATATATCTAACTTCTCCGCATAATGATAGTGCCTCCATATCTTCAGAGAAATTTGACCATAGCTAGCTCCAGATCATGTGTAGGATAGTTATGATCACGAGTCTTCAACCATCAATATGCATAAGTAATCACCATGTCATATTCTAATAGGACACACACAATCCCTTTTATAGATTCATTTCATAAAATAATGAATCATTTTATACATGAGGGAAGAGTAAAAATGGGTGAAATAACCAATCACTTATTTAGCTCTTGGAAACATTCAACACACTCATTTGTCTAGATAAACATAACCCCTTTTTGAGTTAACTTGGATAGTGGATTATAATGTTTTGAAATTTTTTTCACATACCTCCTATAATATCCCTCTAATCCATAGAATCTATGAATCTCAGTTATTGTATTAGGCTGACACAGCTCCTCTAAAACCTTTGTCTATTCAGTTTCATATGGAATTACTACAATGGTTACAATGCACCCCAAGAAAGAAACATGTAGTTAAAAAAATTCACAATTGCTGAACTTTCCAAAAAGCCTCTCCTTCCATAGATTCTTCAACATAACCCTTAGATGATCCTCATTCTCCTCATGAATTCTGGAATACATCAAAATATCATCAATAAAAACTACCAAAATGTTATCAAGGTAGTCCCTAAAGACTCTATTCATCAAATCCATAAAAATATCTGGAGCATTATTCAAGCCAAAAGTAAAAGAACTCATACTACAAATATCATGATTGGAAGGAAGTTATTTGAATATATCCTTTATTTACCCTTAATTGATGATTACCATATTGAAGATCAATCATAGAGAAGAATTAAGCCCCACGAAGTTGGTCAAATAAGTCATCAATTCGTGGAAGAGAGTATTTTTCTTCCCTATGATCTTGTCCAGTTCTATATAATCTATGCATAGCTTCATTGATCCATCCCTATTCTTCACTAAGATAACATATTCTCCCTAAGGAGACTAACTCGGGGTAATGTCCCGTGTATTTGAACCAGGTTAAAATATGAGGGGTTTTGTTTTTTGGGGTTTATCAAGGGGTTGATTTTAAACTGAGCTTTGAAATTTTATTTTGAGTGTTGGAACACCTAAAGGTTTTGTTTTTGGACTTACACAGCTACCTGATATTGTTAGTAGGAATTCTGAGGAGTCTCAGGAGCACCAGATCTAGAAAAGTCTACATTAATGGATCATTACGGGAATCACACGGTTGCAGACCAACCTGTAAAAATTACCCTATTTAATAAATTATTTATTTTAATTATATGGGAGATTTTGATTAATTAAAATAATGTTTTAATAACATTATTAACAATAATGTTATTAATATTATTTTTGTGGTTGTATAATTAAATTAATGCTAAAGATTTAATTAAATTACAATTGAAGAAATTAATGTGGTTTTTGGGTTTATCAAAGAACTGTTTTAATTAAATTTTGAGTTTTAGAATTAATAATGAACCAATAATTATTAAATAAAGGTTATGGGTTGGGGTTATCATCATTAATATCATATTAATGATATTGAAAATTAATTGGGGGTTTTGGTTTAAAATAAATGAATGTTGGAATAATAATATTAATAATGTTATTATTATTTTTATTATGTTTATTAAATTAAATAAATGTTAAAATAATTTAATGTGGCTTTTGAGATTTTAAATGAAATGTTTTCATTAATGTGGGATTAATTGGGGAGTTTCATAATTTGTTGACAAATTTTTATTCAAATAATATTTAATGTTGTCTTTGAGCTTCTAAAATGAACGTTTCGTTAAATGAGGGGTTTCATATTCAATGAATAAATGTTATTGAATATAGGTGTTTGGTTTATGAAAGGTTTTAAATATAAAAATAATGATATTATTATAATTATTTTAGTTTTCTGAAGGTAGTAATTATTATTATAATTAGGGAAATTAAATTAGGGGTTATGGGTTAGAGTGTTTTATCATATATATGATATTATAATAAATTGGGGGTTTAGATTTTAAATAAATGAAGTTAGAATAATAATAATGATGGTGTCATTATTATTATTGATTTTATATAGTTAAATCATTTTTAAAATAATTTAATTAAATGATCAATAGGGTGGTTCATAATTAATTATGAAACATTTATTAAGAGAATAGTAAATGAAGAAGTGTTTTTATTAAATGGAGAGTTTTTCACTTATTAGATAAGTTTTTAATGTGTATAATGATAATAATTAAGTGAGTATCATTATTTTAATTATTACATTAAATTATTTATATTAATTTTAAGGTAAAAAGTAAAAAATAAAATAAAAAGGGGAGGTATGACCTGCAGGTGAGGTGGACCCCCCCTATTTTTTCTCTCCCTAGGCGAGACACCACTTTCATAGTGCCCTCGCTCTCCAGCTGCTCTAGATCCTTCCATGTGGAACAAACTCTACCAGTGCATGGCCCCTTATCTCTATCATGAAATCCTTGGTCAGACCCACTTGCAGTAGCGCACAACACTCTCGGGTAGAACATGTAGCGCGCCACCCACTCTCCCAGACTCCACTTTGCGCGTGACGATTCCTCTCAGACAATTCAGAAATATTCTCTGCCTCCTCAAATTGAGCCTATATACAACTAACTCATCATTCTCATTGGCCATTTCACTCCTCTCTCTCACCTTGTTTTCTCGGCTCAAACCCAGAAGTTTAGGTTTAATCTGATCATTGTGTTCCTATATTTTTAGGATATGCGAATGTTGACTCAGGACCCATTGGTCCATAATAACAAATCCTCTACCATGGGGGAGGTATAGAGACTCATTTTTCCTTGTCTTCGTTGATTTAGGTAAGGATATGAATTTTTTTTCTATTTTTTTCACCATCTAATTTAGAGTCTGACAAATTATATGATTCCCTAGTACTTTATATGAGGTGTGTTGAGTCTTATTGTCACATTTTTGTGATTCTAAGTTATTTTGCATTTGGGTTTGATCCATGTAGATAGAGACCATATATTTATATATATATAACTATATATTTATATACATAAAGGAGTTTACATGTAGTTGATGACCAGTTACGAATTGGTTGTCGTCGTATGTCAAGAAGCTAAATATTTTTTTGGTTCCACCTCAAGGTAGGGTCCCAAATATCTTTCAATTTTTTAAGAATTTGTTTCCTCTTTAAATAATTTTATAATTTGAGTTTCCATTATTATAGATGTATGATATTTTATTTATATAGTTATAAAAGATAAACTCGTGGATGATGGTAATGGCATTTACTAAATATCATGAATATTGAATATTTTGACGTGTTTTGAATATAAATCGAAAACACGTAATAATTAATGGATGGATTAATTATTATATGATAAATGGTTAATGGTTAATTAATTTATGAACTGGTTAATGTGATATGTTTTAATTAACTAATTGTTTAATTTAATAATTTACATTCATTGATTTATGATTGTGAATTGATTGATTGTTATTATTGTTGGCCAATACTACCTATGGTTTTGTGTTTATTTTACATGACTTAATTTGTTTATTACGGAGTTATTTAAAAATATGATATGTTGTGTAAGATGGTTGATAAATATCTAGGCCTTGTTGAGCATGTTTTTGGATGATTATGACATGCATGTCAATTGTTAAAGTCATGGATGAAACATTGATTCAATGGATGGGTCCAGACCTATTAATGATTTCGAATAATTAACTGAGAATAATTAATTGATAATTAATTGTTAACTATTGATATGTTTAATGGTTAGTTGATTGTATAATTATTTTATGTGATATTTATGTTGTTAATTAGTTGTTTTATTAATTAACAGATTTTATTAATTAATTTATGAAATAATTAATGGATGGTTTTGGGGTGTTAGACATGGGGTTATACACTGATAATAAATATATATGTATGACTGATAAATGGGTTGTGAGATAGGGACTGATTCTCCTAATACTCAGGGGGGGGGGTAGACATGGCATTCTACACCTAGCTTGCATGAAAACATTCTTTTAATGGATAGCGACGAATGCTTCAAATATTAATGGGTAGTGAGACAATGACAGATGCTCCAAATACTGACAAGTGTACTAGACATGATGTTGTACACCCTTTAATTAACATTGGATTGTTGATCCAATGGGTCGTAGATGAAATTAATTAATTGGTTGATGAAAAATCTTGTGACATGATGATTTGTGAATTTAATATGAGAAAGGTTTAATACTTATCAATGAATTCAGTGAATCAATTTTAGGGTACAGACCCATGAACAAATCACTTTTTTAATGGAGGGGCATAGGTATAGTAACTGGATGATTAAATTGAATATCATATGATGTGTTATCTAAGCCAAAGAACATGTTTGGATTCAGTCTTTAGTTTTACTACTTAGATTTTATTTAGAGACATTGGTGCTGAGAGAATTATATGGGGGATGTCAGGCTTAGGCCGAATCTCAAGAATATCATAATTTAATGAGGTTTTAATAATTAATAATTTATAATGATTGTGTAATGACTATTGTGTATGTAGGAAAAATGTATAATATAGGTACAAACACCAGTTGAGGGATGAAGCATGTACTTGGGTATATAGTTACATTGTACTGCTTTCTTAATTTTTGCAAGCTTTGCCCGAATTAAATTATTTACTAAATTTCATGATATTGGGTAGACACCAGTTGCCCCAGAAAACTGAGATTATATATCACACCCTACTCGGGCTTCCACTACACTAGGTACCTGAGTAGATTCTATCTAGATGTATGATTGTTTTGATTGTATATACTAGGGGGATAAGAGTAGTGGTCCGATCAGAAGCTTGGAATGATCAAGGAGACCACCCTTATAGATTTGAGACATTGTTTATTGATTTCTGTATTGGAATGTAAAGCATGACGTTTCTGTTCATTTCATTACCTTTTGTATATATTCGTATATATTTATATACATAATGGTCTGTGTGTGTAGTTGTAGACTTGCAACGGATTGGTTGTGGTCATATGTCAAGCCGTAGAACATTGTTTTGGTTCCAACCTAAGTTAGGGTCCCAAATTTCTTTGACTTTATTTAAGAATTAGGTGCTTTTTTAAATAATTTGAGAATATGTATTTCCTAGATTATGGAACTGCTATATTTCCTTAAATGATGATTAAAGATAAATTGTTGGATGATGGTAGTGGAATTGACTAAATATTATGAATATTTAATATTTTGATATGTTCGGAATATAAATCAGAAACTCGTAATAATTAATGTATGAATTAATATATTAATTGATTTATTGTTATGATTTTTGGCCAATAATACCTTTGGGTGTGTGTTTATTTTATAGGCCTTATGTTGTTTTAGATGAAGTTGTTTAAAAATATGATATTATATGTAAGATGGTTGTTAAATAGTTGGGCCTTGTTCAAATTTTTTGAGATGATTATGATAAGAATGTTAATAGTTAGAGTCTAGGATGAAACACTATTTCCGGGGTGAGCCGGGTCAGGATGTTACAAAGTGGTATCAAATGATTCTTTTCCTTTTGTCTTTCTATTTTGGATTGGTAGTCAAAAGACTAGGAAAGTGTTACCAGTTGGGTTAATAACCATTTATGGGACTTATCACCCATGTATGTGAAATGACCTAGTATCCAAGGATGGGAATTAATGTTTTTACTATTAGAGGTTACAATTGATATGATTTCACCTGGATTGACTGGTGTATTTTCCACTACTTATTGATTTTGATAGTTTTGAAAAATAATAGTCTTGACCTGATATGGCAAGGAAGTTTCATACATGCATCATCATATGCACTGATAGATTAACATTTCATGCATATAACATGCCATGTAGTTTCATTAGTAGGATGAATTCTAATTTGGATTGTGTTCCTTGGGTGAAATGTCACGTCTTGGTCTACTTTAGCATGCCTATGTATATAGCATGTTTCAGTGACAGTTATAACATGCTTGAGTGATTATATGACATACATATGGAATTTTTTGTGGTTGTGACATACTTTTGTGTTATATCATGTTGTTTTGTTACTGCTTATGATAACATGATAGTGATGTTTTGATGTGTGAAAGGGTTGCTAAAGTTAAAATGTAAAATGAATGGTGGCTGTTATAAATGGGATAAAACTGCTATTGATAAGGTTTATGGGCGCCTTATCAATTTGTATATGGACACCCATGTGTTTGAACATTATATTACCATACTATGTTTGAAAAATATTATAAATGTAAAGCTCATGAGTTTTGATCGAAATGAAATATTGTTGGGTTTCTTTTTGAAGAACCTAGATTGAATAAGCAGGACCCTTAGAGGTTTCCTATGTGGTAAAAGGAATTTTGATACTAAATTTTCTATTTAAATTTTAATAACACTGAATGTAAAATTATTAAAGAAGATGTTTGGGATAACATTCCATTTTTTTCAGTAGGGAGTTGTTTTGAAAACCATGTAACTGGTTATGAAAAAATTACCTGTGTGTTTGTTGATATTCATTAAAATATTGAAAGGTTTTAATGTATTAATTAAAATAGATTAAATGAAAAAGTGGATTTTGAATCTTATAATTTTGGTTTTTTTTTGATAGGGAGAGAGGGTCGATGTTTATGTTTTGTAAGGGGAAAGCCCATGGTAGGTAGCACCCTTATAATGTTATAGGTTGTTAATGTATGTTCTTCCCACTACTCGGGATGATTTCATAGGACTTGGCTATTATGGCATGACAATATGATTATGTTACAGCTTTAAGATCAATTTTTGATGTGGTGATCATGGTTTGAGTAACGTCACGTGCATGCATTAATGTGTTCTAATATATCATGCTGGCGAGTAGCTGATCATTTCTTGTGATGTCATGGACAATCCTAAGGTGGGTAGTGTCACATCATTTTCAGAAAATGTCTCAATAGGAGATGGAAATCATTAAGAATAGTTATGTCTAGTAGTAGTTTTATGGATCTTCTTAATGACGTTGGTTTTTATCTTAGTGTGCTCTTTTAAATATGACATGCATGTCCCCAATCATGACCTCGTCACAGAGAAACTAAGATATGGTTTGTCTTACACTATGATATTGTTTAAATGTTGTTTGACATAATGAGTGGTTGTTATCTGTGCAGTATGTGGGATGCATGGTTTTTTTGGGCCACTCCTTTATTTGTGATGGAGAATGGATGTTTTTAAAATATCCTTGTGATGGATTGACATTGAAATTTCACCAGAGGTTAGGTAAGGACATTTTTATACATTTGGATGGGTTTGGACTTGTTTTAATAGAACTTCTTCACAAAAAGGGTAAATTTGGGTTTTTGGTCTGCGACGTCTTTCGAGGGAAGAATTCACAACACGTTCTGTTGGTTGATCAAAATTCAATCATTTTCATTGATGAGGTCCCTATAATGGCCTCACATATAAGATTTGTTTTGAAGATAAATCTATAAAGTGAGCATTGGCTATGGTTTTAAAGGCTTAGCCATTAGGGTTGTGAAGGTTTAAAGGTGTTTTTGGAATTGGGAACACAACACATCAGTTCTAATGAGATTAAATGACCTTGGTAGGTCAGTTGTTTTATTAGCGGTTCCCGATGGCTTCTCGGGGAGGGGAAGTTTTTAAAGGTGGGTTGATTGTAAAGTCTGGTGTTTTTGAATCGAGCTAAAATACGAGGGTTTTCTATTTTTGGGCCTATCGAATGGTCGGTTTTTAAACTAAGCTCCATAACTTTATTCTTAGTGTTAGAACACCTAAAGGTTACAATTTTGGACTTGTGTAATTACCTGAAATTTTTATCAGGCATTCTGAGGTGTCTTGGGACCACTAGATTTGGAAAAGTCCACTATAATTGATCTACATGGGCAGAAAACAATTGTGGACCAACCCATGCAGTTAACTATGTTTAATAAATTATTTATTTTATTTATTTAGGAGATTGTGATTAATTAAAAGAATGTTTTTAATAATAATAATTATGAAGGTATTATTATTATTATTATTATTATTATTAGTGTATTTATTTAATTAAATGAATGTTAAAGATTTCATTAAATGACAGTTGAAGAAATTAATGTGGATTCTGGGATTATTAATGAACTGTTTTAATTAATAAAAGAGATTTAAAATTAATAAAGGACCATTTATTATTAAATGGACGTTATGGGTTGTAGTTTTTACCATTAATATAATATTAATGATATTACAATTAAATTGGTGGGTTTGGTTTATAATAAATGAAATATGGTACAATAATAATGACGATGTTATTATTATTATTTAGTATAATAAATGTTAATAAAATTTAATGCGGATTTTTAGATTTTCAATAAATCTTTTTCTTCTAAGTTGGATTAATTGGGGATTTTTCGAATTAGATGAATTTTTTTATTTAATTAATATTTAATGCGGGTTTTGAGCTTCTCAAAGTAACATTTAGTTAAATGAGTGGTTTCATATTTATTAAAGCATTGTTATTAAATAAAGGCGTTGGGTTAATCAAAGGTTTGAAAAATTATAATAAATAGATTATTATTATTTGAGTTTTATGAAGGTAATTATTATTACTAATATTATGTCAATTAATTCAGGGTTTATGGGTTAAAGTTTTTATCATATTAATTATATTGTAATAAATTGTGGGATTGGGTTTCAAATAAATGATATTTGGAATACTAATAATGATGATGTTATTATTATTATTTTCATTATTTAGATAAATAAATGGTAAATTAATTAAATTAAATGATCTATATATAGTTTCATAAATAATTATGAAACATTTATTAAGGGAATAATTAATGAAGAAGTGTTTTAATTAAATGCATATTTTTTCACTTATTAATAAGTGTTTAATGTTTATAATAATAATATTAATAAAATGATGGTTATTATCTTAATTATTACATCCAATTAATTATATAAATTTTAGGGGAAAAAGAAAAAAAATAAAATTAAAAGTGGAGGTGCGACCTGGATGTGAGGCACACGACACCCCTATTTTCTTCCTCCTTTTGCGACGCACTAGGTGCGCAGTGCCCCCATTCTCCAGCTCCTTCTATTCTTTGCAACCTCCAACAGCGTATGTACCCTTCACTCTAGCTTCTATCCCTCAACCGGACCCCCTCGCATAGTGCACGACACTCCTGGTTAAAACCTATAACATACCACCCCACTCCCAGACTGCACTTTGTGTGGGACAATACCTCTCAGAAATATCCTGAATCTTGTCTTCCTATTCAAGGTAAGTCCATATTCTAATAACACTTTATTTGAATCTGAAATTTTTCTCCTCTCACTCAACTTGTTTGCTCAGCCAAAAACCTAATGTTCGGGTTTAATCCGATCATTGTGTTCCTCTATTTTTAGGAAATGAAAATTTTGACTCATGACCCATTGGTCCATAATACAGCATCCACTGCCAAGGGTGATGCAGATCAACGCATTTTTTCTTGTCACCATTTCTTTGGGTAAGGATATACATTTTCCCCAATTTTTTTGCACCATCTAATTTAGATTCAAACAAATTATATGAGTCCCTAGTTCTTTATTTGAGGTGTGTTAAGTCTTTTCGTTTCATTTTTGTGATTCTAAGTTATGCTGTAGTGGGTTTTGATCAATGTTGTTAGCACACTCAAATATATATATAAGTATATATTTATATATATAAAGGCGTGTGCGTCCAGTTGAAAACCAGCTACAGATTGGTCATCATCAAATGTCTAGCCGAAGAATAATTTTTTGGTTCCACCCTGACGTAGGGTCCCAAATCTCTTTCACATTATTTATGTATTAGTTCCTTCTTTAAATAATTTGAGAATACAAGTTTATTTGATTATGGAAGACATATATTTTCTTTAAATGACGATTAATGATAAAATTTTGGATGATGGTACTGAAATTTAGTGAATATTGTGAATATTGAATATTTTGACTTATCCAGGATATAAATCAAAAACTGGTATTAATGACTAGATGGATTAATTATTACATGATTAATGCTTAATGGATAATTAATTGATGAACTAGTTTTTATGATATGGTTTAATTAATTATTTTTTGAAATAATTAATTTTCATCCATTAATTTATGATTGTGAATAGATTGATTGCTATGAATATTTTCCATTAATACCTTTGGGTGTGTGTGTTTTTTTCAGGACATTAGTTGTTTAGGATGGTGTTGTTTAAAATATGATCTACTATTTATGATGGCAGCTAAATATCTATTCCTTTTTCATCATGTTTTGAGATGATTATGACATGCATGTTAATTGATAATGTCCTGGATGAAACACTATTTCAGTGGATGGGTCCCGACATGTCAACGATTTGGGATAAATAACTGATAATTAATTAATATCTTTTGATATGTTGAATGTTTAGTTGATTGTAGAATTATTTAATGGGAGATTTATATTGGTAATTAGTTATTGAATTAATTAACGGATTGGATTAATTAATTTATGAATTAATTAATAAATGGTTTTGTGGTGTTAGTCCTGCAGTTCTAAACCAATGGTAAATATATATTTATGATTCATTGATGGGTTTTGAGATAAGTACTAATGCTCTATACACTCACGGGGGGGGGGGGGGGGGGGTAGATATGGCACTCTACACCCAGCTTGCCTGAAAACATTCTTTTATGGGATATGAACTAATGCTCTAAATACCCATGTGTAGTGAGAAAAGGACTGAAGCTCCAAATACTCATGAGGGTGATAGAAATTAAGTTATAATCTCATTAATTGGCATTGGATTGTGGATCCAGTTGGTCTTACATGAAATTAATTAATTGGTTGATGAGAATTGTTGTGACATTATGATTTGTGAATTGAATTTGAGAAATGGTTCAGACTTATCCGGGAATTGGGTGAATCCATGTTAGTGGATAGACCCCATAGCGAATCTTTTTATAGTGGATGAGTATAAATATAGTATATGAAAGATTAAATAGAATATCTTATGATGTGTTATCCATTCCAAAGCACAAGATTGGATTTGGTATTTACATTGATTACTTAGTAGGGTTTAGCGACATTTGTGGTGAGTGACATATATGAGGGGGTGTGGGTTTAGGACGAACCTCGATACATTCGTAATTTAATGAGCTTTGAATAATTGATAAATAAAAATGATTATGTAATGACTATTGTGTATGCATGAAAAATGTATAAAATAGGGTCAGACATGAGCTGAGGGCTGAAGCAGGTACTTAGCTTTATAATTAAATTTGACTTATTACTTTAATTATGAATGATTTTACATTGTTTAAATTATTTATTAAATGTATATATTTGGGGTTCACAACAGTGGCACCAGCCTAATGCGATTATATCACACACCCTACTTGGTCCTCCATAGAAGTGGTGTACCCGAGTAGATTCTATATAGATATAGGATTGTGTTGTTTCTGTAATCTTGAGGGACATGAACTGAGGTCCAAGAGGAACTTTAGAATGCTCGAGGAGATCGCCCTCGGGGATTTGAGTCATTTTTTATCTATTTCTGTATTGGAATGTAAATCATGATTTTTTTTGTTCATTGTATTCCATTTTTTATTATTAACAGGTCATTCATTCATCGACCCTATAATTGGAATTGGCCACATTTATAAAATGAGTACTATTTGTCTTCCACTATTTTTTCAATTATGTATCACTTCTTCTGTTACTGATTGTTATTTACCCTAATGTACCACTATACAACTTTGATAAGAGGGTATAGTCTCCCCATTAACTATTTATAGACCCTCACATCTAGTTAGCTTCCTATGAAGTACGGGGAGACGCGCTTGAGGTCATATGGAGATCGGTCCGGCCACTGGTTCAGGGGTGAGCCGGGTCAGGACATTAAACTTGGTAGGATAAAAGCCTTTTACAAAATATCTAAGAGTAGTTTCTTTACTTCTTCTAGATCTATATTTTACATCCAATATAGGGTATTTGATATTAGATGAGATCCAAGTACATGTTCAATGGATAACTCTACCTCTCTTTCTAGGGGAGGTATGGGTAACTACTTAGGAAATATGTCAACATATTCTTGGAGGATGGGCACATTTTCTATCATTATACCCTCATTTCTGTCTTCTTCTTCACTAATAATCTACATAAATAATGATGTAGGGGGTGCTTCTATAAAAATATCTAGACGAGAAATATCTCCATGGAAGATAACTATAGGTTTCCCATTAAAGACTTCTAAGATTTCCTTTATTCTACATTTGATCATAACATTATACATTGAGAGCCAATCAACCCCTATTATAATGTCTAATTCCATCATGGGAATGACTACTATATTTGTGATAATATTGTTCTCACTAAAGTAAATACTATATTTTCTAAACACAAATGATTCATGGATAATCCCACCAAGATTCTTGGCTGATAAATCTATTTTATTCAATATAGGGGTTCATTCTAAATTCTTTTAAAACATGGAGGAAATAAAAAAATGCGTAGAACCAGAAAATAAATAAATTCTATCTTTGAGAGAACAAAAAAAGTACATCCCCCAATATAATATGGAGATTCAACATTTGTTGTCATGATAATAAAAGCACGACCTTACTTCCTTGTCCTTTTCAGAGGCTGATGATGATTCCCCTCAACTTCTCTCAGATTTGGACAATGACTAGAAATGTGCCCAAGATGCCAAACTCAAAGCATTGGAATTCATGTATGGTCTGCACCTGCTTCCCTCTATACACAGTGTTGGGAATTTGAGTCTTCACCTCATAATGACTATTACACATGATCTCTTCAAAGCTATCATAGTCTTGGTTGGCTATATTCTTCTGCATATGAGGTATTAGTCAAAAAAATAGTATATCAAACTTCACCTTAGGATCCATGACAATTATTGAGGTGTAATAAGAATTCCTTGTCAGGTTCATCTTGTATCATCCCATAGATTTATTATCCTTCTCCATCAGCTGGAGAAACTCCTTCTCAATTTTTGTTTTCATCAAATGATGGAAATACGTATTGATGAAGATCCCTTTGAAATCTTCACATTCCATATCATGAACCTCCACTCTTGGACTCATGTTTTTAATCCATTCCCACCACTGATATGCTTCTCCCTCTATGTAGTCAACAAACAAGGTGACCTTCTCTTGTTCTGAATTTTAGAGCACCAAAAATATATTTTCGATGGATCTGATCCACTTGTTCAATAATTAATGGGTGGTTGGATCCACAAAAAGATGGTGGATGTTGATGCATAAAAGACTCACCAGAAATATTTTCCCTTCGTGCTGAAATAGGTGTCACATTTTCATTCAAGTTAATTTCCATAGCTGGAGGTAGTTGGTTTATCAATAACATGAATGTTTCCATTCCATCTTAATTTGAGGGCCTTCTGTGCATGGTCCATTGTGGTCACCATATGCACGGTTCCTCCTATATTCTTACATTTTTTTAAAAAATACAACATATTTAGAAACATATTTTATTTTTGAATCATTATCTATAAAAAAATTTATGTCTTAAAACACCCTGATTGGACATATTATTCTTTAACAATAATTACATTTCTCAATATATCCATTATAATTATTCATAAAAATATTTTGATTCAAAAATCATTTCCCTCAGTATTGTCAAACCAGAAGTGAATCCAAGACTATTTTTAGGCACTAGTTTCCACTTGAGTCTAACTTAAAGTATTTTTTTTGGGTTTTACCCCTAGATACATCTTTTTAGGAGCCACATACACAAGTTCATATCCATACAAAGATCTATTTGTTAGCAAACCACATACATAAGATCTCACTAAAAAACCTGGAAGTTTTCCTATATTAAAAATTTTCTATAAGGTTTTTCCTACTGTTTCAATATCCTAATTTCCCCAAATTACTAAACTACCCAATGATACCAAGTATGGAATCTTTCCATATTATTACAAAAAATTTTATTAAAATTTTACAAACATAATATCATTAAAGTCTAATCTCTCGGAGAAAAGGTACATAATACATGAAAACATATAAAATTATTTTAATCATATTATCATGATTATTTAATTGTTCATCCTTTGAAAAATTACTACATTTCATAACCTGGGAATATACGTCAATGGAAATGGTGAGCATAGGGCCAAGTAAGGGAAAACAGGGAAAACCGTTTACATGTGAGCTTGAGAGAATACAATACAAACATGAGGAAATATAATAAATTCAGGAGAAGATGATTATAATTAAAATAATAACATGAATAATATATTTAATATTTTATCATAACCTTTAATTTAGACATATAGATGCATATCACCAATTTCCATCTCTAAGGTGCCACACAAATTATCAACGTTATTCTGCAAGGATTCATAAAACTTGTCATCTATAGAGATTAATTTCTTAATCCAATGTGTTAGAGTGATTTTCAGGATCACCATTAATATGTATTTATTTTCATGTTATCCATATATATCATAATAAAACATTTCATAAATAACCCAAATAGAATAAAACAATTGAGTTTCATGTAAAAATCGTTACGTTTAAAAAGTGATTAATAACATGATGATATTGTCATTCAGGACCAATAGAAATGGAATGAGGGTATTCTGTATGCCAATTACTGAATCAAATATACCATATTTAGGTATTGGTGAATACTATAAGAAATTAAATAGGGTTAGGTATTCACATAAAAAGAATAAGATAATTTCTTGAGAAAAAAGAGAGAGATTTTGAAATGAAAATTCTACAGCATAATGGCTATGCAACATAGTTTTAGAAACATTAAAAAGAGACTGGACATGGGTCACCAATTAATAAAAGGCTCATAATATAATACAATAATTCAATATAATAATAATATGAACATGTTATGGAAAATCTAAATACATACCACATAGAAGATAACTTGAATGAAAAAAAAGAGAAGTTGAGAATTTCCATAGGAAAATTCGGTAGCATAACGACGTCGCTTAAATGATCAGAAAATCATTCAATGAGAGTAGAAATGGTCTCTCATAATTTGGATATAAAATGGAAAGAAATATGTATACATAATAACATAACCCCACATAATAAAATATATATTAAAAGACATAACATAAAATAATTCTAGACTAAAAGAGGAGGGTGAATGGTTCCCTTACTTTGAAGAGTACCTTCAAAAACATGATGATCGAGACCTTTAGGGATTGAGGGAACATTAGGAGGACTGATTGGAAGGTAAAAAAGACCAGAGCATCATTTAGTGGGGATTTTAAATGAAATTAATTAAGTAAATGGTTTTTATTTATAGAAAAACATGAGGGAATATTTAATCTATTTATTAGTGACACCTCATTAGTGATATTTGAAAAACCATGGGCTTGTACATAGTATTTGCCACTAATTTTGGCCACATGGGAAACCAAATTTAATATTTTTATCCAAAAGAGTATAAATAATTTTAAATTACAAATTAAATCATTATGATGTAATAAAACACACCAAAAAATAAAAAAATTTATTTTAACTACTCACCCAAAAACAAACCATTTTATAAAAATTTAAAAAATTAACCCCAACCTAATATATATGTCCTGGTTTCAAAAAGGAACTAAATTTTATGAAAATACTTGTTTAAATATGATATATTTAATTTTTATGTAAATTCACTATCTACCAAAAAAAATAGTAATACTTAACTGATAATTTATCAAACATTTATTTACTGATGCTATCATATCATATTAAAATTTTATATCCCTAAATGATATTTATACATATATAGTTGATGTTACTATTATATTGGTAATATTACCATTCATAGGGGTAATATTACTATTAATAATTTTCTATTCACCAAAAATTTAGTTGATCCTATGAGACTTTAAATTTTTTACTGATAACAATGGTATATGTTTATTTTTTGAAAATAATTTCACATTATAATTTATTTAAAGTATAATTTTTTTAAAATACTCTTTTTATCAATATTATTCAATAATATGATACTTTTAAAAATTAATCCTATGTTTCATTCTCCATTAAAATGAAAAAATTACCATAATAAAAAACAATTTTATTTATACAAAAGAATTACACAAAGTAAATCAGTCCTTGTTACGTAGACCCTTATAACACCAACATAGGACATATGATTAAGGTTTTAAATGGTGATAGAATCTTGGGGTAGTTTGGAAAAAAGTGCCCGAGTGGAGATTTCTATGTGCTTGAACTTTTCCATGAGTTGATTACCTTAAAGACTAACATGTTAAAGATCAGCTTGGGCTCAGTCCAGAGCAAAGCCCGATGATGCTACCTCATTCCCAAGCTCTAACATATGAGCATCATATGTCCCGAGTCTCCTAGATGAGGCCACGAAATCTTCTTTTTTACTTTAATTATCCATTATTATTTATATTTTAATCAAAATTTATAATGTTAAAAAAATTTATTGTTTCTAATAGACATATTGACTAATGTTCATATAATGGTCAAAACCCGATCATCAAATTTCATTTAAACATATATATTTTTTATTGATTATGATATTGTAAGAAATAAATTTTAAGGAAACAAAATATTATTCAAATGTAAGGGTCATTATATTATGGGTAGTACATACACCACATATAATAAATAGGTGGTTAACATGTCTTATATCTCACTAAAATAAAAAGTGATATGGAAATTCCATTACAATGATCATATTATTAATGTGATGATAAATCAATGAAATAATTATGTGTGAAAAATACAAATCCACCCAATATAATAGGATATTAATTATAAAATAATCAGGGTTAATTCTCACATATTCATGTAAAAACATAACCATTGACATAAATGTTTAACCTAGTGAATGGGAATTGAATTATGATTTCCCTTAATTTAGATTAGATACTCTCCGTATACGTATGAAATACCTGTAAAATGTTTTTAAACATGTTATTAACTTCTAATAGAATCAAAATAATATTTAAAATATCATATATTATTCATTTATAAATTTATATTACCCATTTATTAATAATTTCCATGTTAAACAACATTTCAGGTAATAATTGATTTGTTTATCGTGAGTGTTTTGATTAGTTATTCATGATCGTATTACATATATCATGATTTAGTTACATCAATAATGTAAAAAATGATTTATATGTCATGTATATTCAGAATATAAATATATATAATTGATAAATATATGAAATGGAATACACTGTTTATAGAGACGGTTGGCTGTACGGAAACATGAACATTGTTTCTGTTTTCTAATCATATTAAATGGAAGAATATATATATATATATATAATTCGAGTTCATTTATTATGTAATATATTTCATACTTATTCATTATATATATATTTTTAATCATTCAGTAATGATTAACGTGGAGGTCGAATCTCATTGCATTTTATAGATGGTTAGTCATACATACGCACAAGCGACGATATCATTCCCTTATTGGTTAAATGGTATAAAGTATGAATTGGATAGTATATTAATAATAATTTTTTTTAAAATTTCACATTTATGATTTAAATAATTTATATTTATCATTGCACCCATAATAATAACGCAGTGATGAAAAACATGAGATACCATGGCGTGGATACGATATGCCATATGTATGCACGTATAGTGATATTGTTTCTCATATGATGTGTAAAATAAGAAATATGGATATTCTATAATCATAAAAATAGACCAAAATATATTATATTCAAGTTTATTAAATTATTAGGAAAATAAAATTGTAAAAGAAAGAATAATAAGAAATAAACATTGAAATTGTTGGTAAAACAATTATCACTTCTTCAAGTGTCTCTTTTTTATTTTTCAAAAGGAATACATTGGATGGATTTATAACCAAATAATAGAATCTATGATTAATTTAAGTTTGTTTTTAGGAGAAATGGGTGGGTGTTGGCTGACATATTTGGCTTCAGTGGTGTAAATAAAAGGCGAGACCATGTTCTATTTTATATGATAGCTGAGAGGATCTTTAAGAAACCCTAAAAATATTAAATTAATAAAAATTAATTTTCAATTCCAAATGGGTCAAAATTGAATTATTTTGAATGGAAGATGATGAGGGGTCGAAATAATCTTAACCAATTATATTTATAAATCTATGATTTTATTTTAAACCATATAATTTTGGTTTATCATTATTTAATCTATTTAAATTTTATTGTGGGAATAATATTGTAAATATTGAAGGGTTAGAAATATTTATTTATATGGTAAAAATAGTCTATAAATGGGAAATTTATGAATATTTTGACATCATAATTATCACTTTTTAATTTTAATATGATTTGATGATTTGTTAATAATTTAATAAAATGTTATTTTAAAAAAATATCAATTGTTTCAATTTTGACACTATTTATATCTTTTAATTTATGTGAAATCCTAACAGAATTGTAACATCAAAACAAATAATTTAATATAACCATAACCTATAATAGTCACCTAAGAACTCAATTATGTCCATATATATTAAAATTTTTATAATAATTTATTTAATATTTATATTTATAAACTAATAACTTTTTCAATATTGTGTCATTATTTATTGTAACTATTTAGTCTCTAAAAGTTATAAATAAATTTCAATGATATAGATAATTATTTTATATTTCAAGATACAATTTGTGGTCTAAATTATATATAGGTTATCCCAGTATTAAATTTATTTAACTTATAAGAAATGAGGATGTGGCACTCTATCACATTCATTAATTTTTAAAATATCTAAGCCATTTTCATAGGTAAGTGCCCATTAAATGACTAAAAACATATCATTATGATATATTTAACATTATCCTTGTTATTTTTAAAAAATATATATTTTTATGTATTTTATATTATTTTAAAAAATATATATTTTTATGTATTTTATATGATTTTAAAAAATATTATTTATTTTAAAATATCTTAAATTAAAATTTTGAAACTATTCATTATTTTGTCTTATAAAAAAATCAAATGAAGAATATATGTTCAAACAAAGAATTAGAAATCATTACTAATATGTCAACTTAATTTATGAAAATCCTAGATAACATAAAATCACTCAATTATATTTATATTAATATTATGAATATCATTAATTTGATTATTCTTTAAATAAATCAATTACCACATCATCAGTGTGTCTCCATTTTATTTAACTATTCATTCATAAAATTATAAATAAATTTCCATTGTGTATATTGACATTTAATCTTTATAATAAAAATTTATTTCTGACCATATCACTTATATAACCTCATATTAAAATAATTTTAGTAGTTAATATCAAAAGTATCATTAAATTGGATTTTCATTTAATATAATAATATATATATATATATATTTACATATATTAAAGTACTCTATGTCACTTCATGTGGTCCGAAAATAGACCCATGGATGATTTTGGTCAAAACAAACTCATCCAATTAAATGAGGACATGTTTTATTGTAACTTTATAATAATATTATATTATTTGTACCTTTCACTACCCTATTTACATTTAATTGTGGTTAATAAAATTACTAAAGTTATTATTCACCAAAAACTATTTTGAACCTATTAAATAAAATATTTCATACTGATTACAACCTTGTATCTATGTTTTTTGAAAATTCAATTCACAAAAGTTGTAAAATTAGATTTAATGACAATCCCACAAATGTGGCTAGAAGGCGGGTAAAGAGACGTTCAAAAGTTCAATAAAATTTTTTATCTAATTTTTTTTAAAAAAAGTTCCCATGAACTATATTGGATTAATATATGTATTATTTATCTATTATGTCTTTAGAAAAATTTAAATTAAATTAATTATTTAAATGAAAAATAATTTTATTAACAATAATGCATTATTTTTAACAATTCATCAAAAATTGAATCTTTTAAAAAAATACCAAAAACTCACCCGAAATAAATTTTGATATTCGAAATTCAAAAATGAAGTATATATTACCAAAATCAATTTTTAATAGTGCCTTAAATTAATTTTATTATTTTTCACAAAAGGATAGAAAATATATTTTCTTTTATGAAAATAGTTTATATAAACATATACCTATTTTACTAAAACATATACATTACACTGTAAATATTTTTTATTTATGTGAAAATATGAAAACTAAAAATAAAATTTTCTGTATTAATATTAAAATTCCAATATTTAGTGGACACACTGTAAATATATTGTTTAAATTATTATAATACTAATGTGTTGTTTCACACAAACTCAGTGTTGTGTGTAACACAAGCCAAGTCGGTGTTGCGTACAATATAAGATATTGATTTTTTTAAGGTAACATACTATAAAATATTGGGCTGTTACATGAAGAATTCCACATTGGGATAGGTGGGTATTAATTATTATGAAATTTTATTGTCCTTAAGATGATCAGTTCCATCATTATTCTAAATATAGACTACATATTTTCATTTCATGACCATGTGGACTTCTATCAATATAGGGTGTTGCATATATTACCTAGGAATTTTAATAAGTTCATAACTATGAATAGAATAACTAGGAAAGTCAATAATGTCCTACGAATTGTGTGATGCAAATGGTAATAACCTATATGGATAGTTTATTTTAGGGTGTTCAATGAATGTAGCTTATGTAATTCCCTATTTTGGTTGATCATTTCAGTGATAAATTCAATGAAGGCATATCTTGTATTCCTTCTATGAAAGAGTAATAGTTAGCCATAGAGTTAGTTCAAGGAGTGAAACTAATGTCTATTCTTACATATAGGATGGTACCTACAAATATCTAATAACATAACATGTAGACAAATACATAGAGGTATAGTTTTTGTACAACCCTACACTTATTTGTGGAGTTCACCTCTCCTTTACACCAATGTATAATATGATAACCTATGGTTGTGCATGGATTACTAATGTTTGAACCAACATACAGTTATGATTCAGTATCCATGGCCTTGTATAGACTACCTCTTTGACCGACTCTTATGATAGATAATTTTATATATATAATTTGAGATGGATCTACCATGACGTTCGTGTTCGAGCATCAGACACACCACATAATGTGTTTTGGAGGAGACACAGATTGTATGAGTATCTAGTTATGATTTTTTCACTATAAATGTACCTTCTATTTTCATGTATTTGAGGAATTGATATTTCCACCTGTATATAGATTCATTCATGGTAGTATTTCTAGAAGATATCATGGCGATTCTCACACTATACACGACTATAGAAACCATCATTATACCATTTGAAATACATTGATATATAATATGCTATATTCTATGCTCTGTAAATACCAATTTTGGACAAAAAATTATCAATTTTTGGGTCATATCATTTCTGAGGCTACAATATATATTGACCTAGAGAAGGTGAGAGATGTATTTTCCTAGAATCAAATCAAGATTGTTTTTGACAATCATTGTTTTTTGGGGTTGGATTGATAGTATAGGTGGATCATTTAGGACTCTCAAGCCTAGTACTACTCCATGTGAGATTGACTAAATAGGGTGTGAAATTCTTCCGATCTAAAGATTTTGAGATTCCATTTCTAGATTTTAAAGGGAGAATAACATCAGTAACAATATATTTTATTCATGATCTGGGTAGAAGATATATAGATTATTGAGAAACTTCTAAAATTGTTCTAGGAGTATATATTATGACTGGATATTTGTTTTTAGAATACAGGTCCTTCCAGTTTTTATATAATGATTGATGTTAGGAAATGCACAACCTCTAGGTGATAGTCGTGGTTCATACATTTTGATCCTGGAGGCAATAACATATGGTTGTGGTGTTTTTTGTTTAAATAGATAACTTAATCATCAACTACATATCCACAAAGTGTGACCTGAATATTAGGTAGTGCATATGGGTGGAATACCTACATTCAACTGACATTGAGATTTCTTTTACACATGGAGTGGGTAACTTAGTAACTGATGCACTAATCTAGTTGATTCAAACACATTAATTCCTTTAGTTTTGTATTGAGTAGAATTTTATGACTCTATTTTCATATTTTCACTTACAGTTTCAAGAATGTTATGGTAAACCTATTTTAGAATGTTAGCGGTGACACAGTCCATTCTGAAATGGGTGAATATGAGAAAAATAAAATCAGATCTTGTTTTCTACATCCAATGTGAGGGTATCTAATGTGATAAACAACTTTTTTGTTAGGTTCTTCTTTTTTGTTATATAGTGAAATTATGCGGTCTTGTTTGGGTTCCTATATACAAATGAGAAGAAATTATGTTTGAATATTATGTTTTTTTTGTGAAGTACACCATGTGTTTACTAGTATAAACTATGAAATATGTCATCCATATTTATGAATATGTATATAGGGATAGATTTAAGGTTTTACCGTGAGGTGTTCCACGTGTCAGTAGGTGAAGCTGGAGCACTAGTGACCTAATGGACTTCTATATTCTCGAACCATTCATGAGTGGAAATTGAATGATGTCACCATGTATTTGGTGATATGATTTATAGGATCCCCTCAAGGTAGTGATGTAATATGGGTGATCCTTGAAATATAGACCACGACCCACACATCATACTTATCTTAGACTCCTTCTCAGTTAATGAGTTTAAGAGGCTTTATATTTAGTAGATTCTATAATTTCATGGTGTTACCCATTCTATCATATTAGTAATAAATTATGGTTTTATATCATTGTTCTAGTAGAGGATTTATAAGGAACTCAGTTAATAGGTACTCATGTATACAAAATATCACATCCATGCTGTTTGTGGGTCATTCTATTTACCCCTTTAAAAGATAGTTTTAGGTGGCACATCACTAATCAGTCCTCATATCATTTAAGATATTTCATAGAATGTTTAGTTCATGAAAAACAATATGGATACACTTGAGTCTTGGTAGTTGTATTATACTAATCTATATCCTCATCCTTGGTAGTTTGATGTGGGACATTGGTAATTTATGTGGGTTTCATCTATACTGAGTCTTATAATGATTTAGCGATTTGGAAATATATTGAATTATTATTATTGTAATTTTGAGATCTTAGAGGGAGTTAGACCTATTGAATATTGATTACTGTTACCTCCGAGGTAACATGCCATGCACTTTGTCTCCTATGTATTCAAATTTTCCAGCAACATTCTAACCTATCTCATTCATTCATCATTGAGAATATTGATATGAAAGAAGATGAATCCTTTGAGGAACATCTTATATGTATAATTGACAATGGAATGGATTATCCCCTGGGAAAGGTTATTTCCTATAGTTTGGGTTCTATAGAATAATGTCCATATATATGACAAGAAAAGAGAGAGAGACACTGATGGGTGTGTTTAGTGGCCAGAACATTTTGCATAAGATTCCTTATTTCCCTAAGTAGGAACACATAGAGATGAATTATTTTAATGAGGGAAGGTTTTAATTTCAAATCCTTTTATAAAGGAATGTCTTCTTTTAAATTCATCCAAACCTATGTCATATTTTCTTTTCGACATAGAACATGGAGATCAGAATTATAGGCCATTCAATTATCATATGAGGGGATGTTTTCAAGAGGATGGGAACATCATGGTAGACTAAATACAAGAAATTTATTAAATAAATATTTTTCAATTTTTTTGGCCAAACCATGTTTATAAAGTATATAGGTTTTCCATTAGGAGGGAATTAAAGACAATTACATTACTTTAATGCACTTAAAAACCGTGTAAATGTGATGTGTTATTTTTAAAAAAAGGGAAGAACTAATTTTTTAAATAGGATATGTTTTCTTTTGCACACATTATTAGTCATGTGAGATTTCCCATTTGGGACCTTACATAGGTTCTTCATCTCATCCAGCATCTAAACCATATTTCCCTCTGAATAAGTTATATTTTTTAAGAAATGGTAATATGTTAATCTCATTTCTATTCTTCTAACCTTTATCGTCATAACTTATGTCCAATTTTAGTGCAATCTCATATGGACAATTTTTTAGGTTTTTGTCTGTTATTCCAATTTCTCACATTATATATCAATTAAAGTGTAGAAACTAGACGTTGAGAATTCTACAAGCCAAATGTAGGTGGTCTATATACATTTTATAAATTCATCATTCATATTATTATTCATTGATGTTCCACATGTGAGACATCTAAAATGACACATCCAAAAGGATTATTTAATTAAATTAAATTCATTTTCATGCAAAATATTATCCTATGTAACAAAAATTCAACACTATTAGATTCTCACCTTCACATCAGCCACTTCATAGGTTTTCCTTTCATTAAATTCCTATATGATCCTCTTATTAATATTGTTAAACCAATTTATTAGGTGTTTTTACATTGTAATTTGTGTAATATAAATAAGAATTTATAACCCATGTGTTAGGATAATGGGAATTACTCTATAACATTAATTTCATAGTCAAAAGAACTAAAAACTTTTAATAATATATCATTATATCTAAATAAGGATTCTATGGATAGGATCACGATGTTTTATAATTATATTTTTTTTTGGGAAATGTAAAAATTCTATGATAGATACATGGATTTACTTTGATAGGCTCCTTAGGATTATTCTTTACATCCACATGAGCGATATTGGTACCCTAGGGGAGACACAATGAACAAGATAATATGATAAATGGTAATACCTGATCATGAGTGATACTCAGTCCCTAATGTGAGAAAATAGGGATTGGATCAAATAGTTTTTCCTTGAGGAAATTCTGAGAGTGATACATGGGATTCCATTTTTGTTTTACCTTGGATAGACACTTATAATATTTTCTGTTATTGTTCCCCTAGAGTGAAGCGTAGTATTTCTTTATGAATACTCATAGATGGTATCAAGGTTCCTATTATTAAATTCTAATGATGAATTTATTATCAAATAAGACTAATGCATAACTGTTATCTAGGGATATATCAACTAAGAAAAAACAAATGGTTTGGTTTAGTCCACCTCTAGATACTGGTTTTGTGCTGAAATATCATCATTATACGATGTCCTAGCTTTAGAAGTTCACAATGGTTCAGATACATTTAGTTTAGGAAAAAGGGGTTAGTTTTAGTCGAGTATCCCATTAGGAACCTGGCTGCTGTACATACATATTTATTTCCTTTCATATGTCATTGTTGGTACAAATCTCAATTTATATGAATTGACTAAACTATTCTAGACACTATTATTGATGAAATATTGTGTTTGTATCACACCCTACTCAGGATTCCCTTTGGACCCAAGCTGATTTTATGATTCCTGGTGTTGATAAAGGGAATGATCTTTTTTCCAATCGCTGATTCCAGGTTATAGTATGAACCCCAGAGGGAAGAGAACTGAGATTATTCTTGTGACGATAGTAGTGGAAGATTTTAGGATTTTTTTATTTTTTATAACATTTAGTATAATCAGGTTTACCTTGTACCCTATTTAACCTATTTTTATAGCTACATTACATGATCAACATCATTTTTGTAACCATTATTATTCATCTTCTACATGCTTATTCATATTAAATGTTTATTTATTATTCAACCGCCACTTTTTTACTTTTGTTTTCAATTTTTACCATTATAATTTACAATACTGCTATACTATAACTCATGAAGGAATAGTATCCCTACTGACACAACCTTGGCCCTCAATGCTTGTCAACAAGCTATAGAATAAGGGGAGTTGTGCATGAGGACATGTGGCCAACCATCTTAGGACTCAGATTAGTCAATTCTAGGGTGGGATGTTAATACTTATTATTAATTTTATAAGGTTATTTATATTCAACTATAGTGTATCAATTATATATGAGGATAATAGAATCATGTAACTAAGAATATGAACTCCTAGGTCTTGGAATGGAGATGTACAACTAATCTTAGACATGAATGAGTGAACATCATAATATATTGAGGATGGATGAATGGTTATATTTATAATTATAGTTTCTTAATTTAAGGGATCATGGGTAGAACCTTTAATGTGGGATGTTACTTTGTAATTAACTCTACTTAAATTTGATAACCCTTGAAATGTTACAAAATTTAGATTTGATATACTTAATTATAGTGTTTTCACTCCCTACATATTCATCTAACAAAATTAACAAAAGAAAATTATAATTAATAATTATAACAGTAATATAGATTCCATATGTGTGTTTAACTATAAATACATAATTATGGTTGTGATGGGTGAAAGGGAAATATTTTAGTCACATACCTATGATATATCATCCTAAATGTTTTTATATTATAGATTTGGATATCATCTCTATAAGGTAGACTAATGTGAGTGGGGAGTATTTAAAAAATATATTATGTGAATATGGAAAAAAGAAATATTTTGTTTCCTACAAGATATTACCCATTCTCATGATTGATTCTTATGTGTTACCCATTATAAAAAATATATATTTACATGTTTTGATATTTCAGTCACCAACTCAATAACCATTCCACATTACAACTACTAATAATGGAAGTTACTTGATCTATTTTTTTCCTATGATTTATAAAAGACCATTTAAGATTTATATATCTTTTTCAAGTCAAAATTTTGTTAACAATAATTCATAGAACATGTGTCCCATGATTTGATAGTAATGGATATTATAGTGTTATTTTTTTAATTCCAAATCATCCAATTATTTATCATAATATTCATGATCATGTTCTTTTCATGGGATTTTATGTTAAAATATCGAACTCTATATAACTATGTTGAATATACTATGGTGATTTTATGATAAGATACATATACCTATTCTCATTCCACCAATCATGTTTATATGATTTAGGAAAAAATTATAAGTACATTTAGATTGTTGTGTAATCCAAAACATGGCCTTATAAGGTGAGGTAATTTTTACTAAATTCATTGACATATATTCAATAACAATTCTCATTTGATGAAGTAGTTTTTATTTTAATTTTTTATTGTAAATCTATGTTATAGATTACATGAGTTTTTATCAGTGAAAACTCCTACAATATTCATGGTTTTATATAAGGAATAAATAACTTTTGAGAATCTTATTAAGGATTCCGATCATAGATTTAAAAAATTCTGGTGTGATGTACATGAATTTATTTAGAAGCATTATTATTATTTTTTATTTTCATATCATCTTTAATACATATTTTTTACATGGATTTTTTTGAGAAAGAATTTACTTTTGGACCCAACATTAGTGAGTGCACAATTGGTTTCCAGTTAGGATAACTTGTGAGTAGACCTAGTAGAGTCCATGTTCCCTAGATAGTGGTACTTTCTAATGAACACAACCATGAAAAGGGTGTGCTGGTAATCATGTTCCCATACTAGTGGTTCTTTCTAAGGTGTTGGATTAATTACATAGGGATTCACCCTTCCTTAAGAGATAGTTCGACCTCCTTTTCATTCAAATATAGGTTCCTCATGGATACTAAATGGTTTGGAACACTGTGTGGTTGAACTAGTCATCATTTTGGGAATCTTAAAAATGTTGAATTTACTAAACAAAACTTCAATGAATTTAACCCAAAAAGAACCCAAACTCACCCCATTTGTGATTATCTTCCCCAATCATTTCCCCCCCTCCCTCTTTGAAATTTCCCAAACATTTATGAATAAAATTCATTTAATTTTGATTTAATTAAGTTTTCTATGGATATAGAAAACATATTAACTTATTTAGTTTTATTATATCCAATTTAATTTAAAATTCCACCATGTATATTTACTTTTGACAGTATAGTCTTTGACAAGACATCACATTACTAGTGTAAATATAGGGTTTTAAAAAATCCTTTTGGCATAGATAAAGGAAGTGATAGCCTCACTAAGTTGGATCATACCCTATGAATCCCATTTATTCGAGATTCCGAGGGAGATATCATTTCTGAACATTTTCCAACACCAGTCCCAAGCTAAGATCCAACTACTTAAGCATTGGTAAAATTGTTTATGGGAGAAGTTCAAGCTCATCGATATCACGACCCAAACCATGTTCATAGAATGACCACAAAATATACCCCCATCACATACCTTTCTATTTGTGTGTATGATTGTTTAATAAATGGATATGTATCAAGAACCTGTAATTAGGAATATGTGCATTATTTTTATATATAAAATAAATATTACTTTTTTTAATCATGATGTAATAATTATCCAATAGTGATTTTTTCAAAATTTTCACAGACAATCAATTTTTTTGTGTAAAAATTAAATATCATATAAATATATGATGTGTTTTATAACATCATAATGGAAAATATTTATTTAATAAAGACTATAAAAGGTATATACGAAAGACAAATTGTTCTACATTTAAAATAATTTTATTTTATGTTTATTTTATTTATTTTATGTAGCCTTAGTGAATCCTCTGAGACTTATAACATATTTTATGATTTTAAAATAATTTATTTGAAAGTGTGACTCACCTCCTCATATTCAAGGGAAATATTTTATTATATTCTGGCCCTTTGATTCAAAAAAGAATTTATACTAAACCCCTTTTCAAAAAAACATGGGAATAACCCATAGTATGGTTTTCAATTTTGAATATTTTATTATGTAGTGTCAAAAATCAAAATAATAATGAAATTCCCCTCCTTTAATATATAAACCAACGCAAGATCCCATTTAACATCGCTCAAACTTTTTGAAGAAATATCACCCTGTTCCATCTACTACATAGAGTCCTCCCAAGGTTCCCCAATCTCCCATGAATCTTCTCCTAAGCCTTTGAAGTCACACATCCATGTAAGGGATTCCTCTCCTCACATTTGAATCCAAGCACCATCTTTGTGATTATTTCATTTAATTTAAATTTATTATATTTACATTTATTTTTAATCCCTAAATTACTATCCAATTGATATTATTTTTATGTGGGATCATATATCCCCCCTCATTTGAACCCTTACAATTGTAACTACTATGATGAAATTTGGTAAGGGAGTTCTCTCTTCTTATTTCCATTCAAGAACTTCTTTTATATAACGATTCATAAATTCTGTTTTCATATATTGAGATATGATGTTCCATGATTCCCATAATTTTCATTTTATTTCCAAATTGTGATATCTTCATTCCTCTCTCATTAATTCCCCATATAATCCTTTAGGTACACCCGTAACTATGACGAAATTCCAGAAGTGATTTCTCTCATCACATTGGAATTATAGATCCTTCTTTGAGATTAGTTATTTTAATATCAATTTATTATATTTAATTTAATTTGATATAAATAACTTACTATTTAATTTATGTTATTTCTATGTGGGATAATTTATCCTTTTCATTTGGACCCTTACATAACCCCACTACTGTACCGAAATTTTGAAACGGATTCTCTCCCTTCTTTTTTAATCATGAACCTCATTTATTATTTTCCTTTTTAATATCCATTTTCTCATTTTGGGATACATTCTCACATATCTCGAACACATTAAAATATTTTTATAAACCTTTTATTCTCATTTAAACCTCCTAATAACTATTATGTACACCCATTACCAAGCTAAAATTCTGTAAGAGTTATTTTTATTTCTCCTCTTTCATCAAGATTCTTTATTATGTTGCATCATCTATTTAAAATTACATATTTTGGGTAATTTCATTACATGTACCTATTACTCTCCATTTGAGGTCTAAATAATGATATACCCCTTTCTGTCTCATCAACCCATTTAATTAACTTCTCGATGATGTTGTTATGGAGCATAAATTATACAATGTTTTACCATGAAAAAATAATTTTGTAGTGAATACCATATCACTTTCTCTATCAAGGTTATTCAACATTAAATATGTACTACTATTTAATAGTGAATTATATATATATATATATATTACACATTTCTATTACATTTAATAATATTATATTGTTGAATGAGTTCATGTTATATGATCTATGTGGAACACTAAAACATGATATTGAAATGTTTATTAAGGATGCACCCTAAAAGAGATCCAATGCATTGCATATTGTTTTCTATCATGATATGTCATGTTGGGATGTGGTTTTACTGGATACCATTGTGGGAATTTTTTCACCATGATTTCTTTGCGGTCTATCATTGACTTAAGTTTATGATGTAGTGTTTTATGTAGTTACCGCATTTCCAAGTTTTGATTATCATACTATATCATGCCTTATTATCCATGTTCCATTCTTCCTCATTGGTATTCCTTTTTTAACATCTATTTTTATCCTCGTGTTATACATGTTCATTATTTTACTAGGATTTTTCGGTAAAACATTTATTATATATGTCCTCAGGTTATCCCATGCAGTGTTATGTATGAATGAATGATATGGTGTTGTCAAATAAGTTTTCAATAAAGATGTTTTATTATATGTTTTATGTTATTTTTTGATCTTATTTGTAATATCAAGGGACATTTTATATTGTAAATCATGTTTAAATAAATAATATAGATCATTGCTGTTATAATTAGTATTATATGATAGGTTTCATGATTTTGGGGATTAGGATAAGACAACCCTAGTGAAAACAATTAGAGATAAGACTAAGTGTAAAACAATTTTCCTAAATTATGGTAATTATAGGGTAAGTGAATTATAATGAAAATAAATACATGTCTGGATATTACATGTGAGAGTGGTTTTAGAATAGATGTACGTAGTAGTAGAAACTACAACAAGGTGTTTCAAGCATGACTCAAGGAAACCTGGTATATGACAACGAGCCTTACCACACACCTAGTTTGATACTCTTAGGGACAATCATTGCTAAATTAATAATCTCATTATAAACCATTAATAAGGTAACAAATAAATGCACATAAGAATATGTGTTAGTATGTGGATCAAGGATAACCTAGATTGAAGCCTATAAATTAATTAGTTAATGTGATAAATGTAATTTTTATGTTATACTTTTTATATTATTAGATTTCCCATTACGTGTTTAATGTTTTTAAAGTAATCATCCATATTTATATATTGAATAATATAGAACTAGAATCAAAATGGGAATGGTAGGGTCATCATACATAGTTCGATGCATTCCTTTATATCACAAAATTTTAGTAGAACTATTGAAACACCACTAGAATTCAAGGAAGTAGAGTTGTCGGTGAAAAAATAAAATGGGGAAATTAGAGTATCCCATGTGTATAACTCCTCCCCTGTAAAAATTTGTGTATTGAACAACCCGAAAAATGTTTTCATACTTCCCTTGGATGAATTTGATGAAATTCTAGGCATTGATTGACATTCTCTATATAGAGCCAACAATTATTCTTGTAAGAGGGAAATCACTCTTCTTATGGAGAATTTACCCCCGATTCTATACAATAGTAAAGAGGAGGGTGAATATTTATTATATCTATCATCTAAAGCTTGGATATTAGTACCATATAAGAAAGGATATCATACTCAAATTATTGAGTCTAAGGAAAGGATCATCCAAGAAGACATGCCTATTGTGAGGGAATACATTGTAGTATTTCCCGAGGAATTTCTTGGTCCTCCTATTAGATGAGAGATCAAATATTCAATCGATCATATTCCTAGGGAATCTAAAATATACATTAAATGATATAGAATGGTGGTTATGGAAATTGTGGAAATTAAGAAATAATTGTAGGATGATCTGGATAAAGGGTTTATACACCCAACTACATCACCATAGGGTACACCCATCCTCATCATGAAGATGTACGAGTCAATATGCCTTTCTGTTGATTATTTTGAGCCCATCAAAATCTCGATAAAGAAAAAAAGTATGTTTCCAAAAATTGATGTCCTGTTTGATCACCTATGTAGAGAAAAATATATCTTCTAGGGGGATCGACGGTTAGGATATTACAATGTTTGGGCGAAACAATATGATATCCCGTATACTTTTTTTGTACAGGTCACAGGAACTATAAGTTCATAGTAATTAATTTTTAACTCACATATTCTCCATAAATATTAATTGAATTAATGGATATAGTTTTTATATATTACCTTGAAAAAATTAGGGTTGTCCTTATAAAAGCTATTTTAATATACTACAAAACCAAGGAGGATCATGAGGAGCAACTGATCACTATGCTAAAGACTATGTGAATGGAGAATATCTATGAAAAGTATAGGAAATGTGACTTCAGGTTGACTGAAGTTTCATTCATGTGGTCTATCATCACAATTAATGGTATATATTACTATCCTTACAAGAAAAAAGCAATTAAGGGATGCCCGAAGGTAGAATATGTGACATATATCCATATCT
This sequence comes from Viscum album, assembly GCA_963277665.1. Lineage (NCBI taxonomy): Eukaryota > Viridiplantae > Streptophyta > Magnoliopsida > Santalales > Viscaceae > Viscum > Viscum album. The sequence continues at coordinate 1,098,536,410 of OY728131.1, read as the reverse complement.
TCCATCAGTGAGATGGATATTATTATTTATTTTTGAGAACATTCTCATGATTTTCAAACCCTCTTACCATGATAAATCAGAAGGGAGTAAAATATAATGGAATGATGAATGTAAATAAAGCTTCATGGAGTTGAACATGAAGCTTCTCACTACCCATGTTCTCACCCACACCACAATTGGGGAGCTTTTCATAATTCTTAGTGATGCTTCATTGAATAGATTGGGTTGTGTGTTTATGAAAAACAAAAAACTCATTGCATACACCTCAAGGATGTTGAAAATACATGAGAAAAACAATCACATTAATTATATAGAGTTGGATTCTTGGATATTTGATTTCATATTATGGTGGAATTTTCTCTTTGGGGAGAAGTGTGAAATATAAGTGGACCACGAAAGTCTTAAATATATATACACATAGAAAGAGCTATATATTTTCCAATAAAGAAGGTCAGTGATCATCAAGGAATATGACTTTTAAATCCACTTCCTTCATGGTAAAGTGATCAAAATGGAGGATGATCTAAGTATAAATGACGCAAAAATTCTATCATTAATGAGGATTGAGAAGGATCTAATCATCTTATATTTGAAAAGGATGGATATGGGAATCATAATGAAGGATACATCATCAATCCATTCACAAATTATTTTTCAATTGTATCTATAAAAGGTAAAGTTTTATAAAAAATATTATATGGGAATTCAAAATAAATTGGAAACTATCAGAAAATGAAAATCCTTGGAGTTCAATGTTAATGAAGAAGGAATTGTGAGATTTGGATCAAAACTATGTGTTTCATCAAATCATGTGATAATCAAGGAACATTTTGATGATGAACATAGTTTGACTTTCTCCATTCACCTAGGAAACATAAAGATGTATCAGGATATACGATAAGACAATCAGTGGGTAACATGAAGAAGGATATAACTGAACATACATCAATGTTCATTGTCTATAAACAAGTTATGGTTGAATGGTAGAAGTATAATTGGATAATGCCACCATTACCCATACTGACATGTAAATTTGAAAACATCATCATGGGAATTGTCACCAGACTTCCAAAGACATCTAAGTGAAATAAAGCTATCTAGGTTATTGTTGACCATCATAAAAATACTACAGAATTCATCAAGATTCAAGAGGATTTCACATTGGATCAACTAGAACTAAAATACATCAGAGAGGTGGTAAGTCTACATAAAGTACAAGAATCGATTGTGTGTGATCGAGATCCAGGATTCACCTCTATGATTTCGAATAGTCATTAGCATGATCTAAACATTGAGTTAAACTTTGTATGGATTATCAATCCCAAACTAAGGGAAAATTAGAGTGGACTATCCTATCAATTGAGGAAAATCTGTGATCTTTCTTAATAGACTTCAAAGGGGAATGGGACCAACATCTTCCATTGGTGTAGTTCTCTTACAACAAGAGTTTCCACTCAAACATTAAAATAACCCTTATAAAGAACATTATGAGAAGATGTGAAGAACACTGGCATATTGGGATGATGTTGGGGGAACAAAAATGTTTTGGTACTGAAAAGGTTGAAGAAATGATGGAAAAGGTTAAGAACATACCACAACACATCAAATCTACATAGATTCAACAAAATATCTATGCTGACAATCATTAATGAGATGTATAGTTTGATGTCAGAAACATGGTAATACTCCATATATCTCCATGGATGATAGTGATGAGTTTTGAGAAGAAGGTAAAGGTTAGTCAAAGATTCATATTTCCTTTTGATATTCTTTATTGCATTGGGGTAGTGGCATACAGATTTGAATTCCCACAGAACATGTCTTAAGTACATGATGTATTCTATTAGTCCCACTAAACAAAATAATTTATAGAACTAATATATTTTCTCAATATAGAGCTAGTACCATTGGAGAATTTCATTACCTATAAGTAGTAGCTAGTTAATAACTTAGATCACAGAGAAAAAGTTCCATAAAATAATACAATTACCCTCATCAAAGTGTTTTAGACAATCTAAAATATTGAAGAAGCAATGTGGGAACTAGAGGAGGGGATAAGGTAGATTGACCCTCCTATATTTTAGTCTGTGAAAAGGAAATTTCAAAAGAGATATTTATTAAGGGTGGATGTTGAAACGAACGAAACATTTATGAATAGAATTAACTTGTTTTTTGTTTAAATAATTGAATTATAGATCTAGAAATCACATACACTTATTTTTTCATATTATATCCGACTGTATTTAAATGACCGTTAATTATCATTTCCATTGATAATATATTAGTAGATAACTGATCACATGAATAGTATAAATATATGGGTTTTAAAAAATCCTTTTGGAATAGTCAATGTATGTCATGACCTAATCTATTGGGATTGTACCATACAAATCCCATTAAATGGAGCATCCTCAAGAGATAGCATTTCTATAATTTTCCCTAGACCAACCCCAAAATGTGATGCAACTTATTAAGAATTAGATGAACCATTTACAATATAAGTTCAATCACATAATGATCATGACCGGAACTACGTTCACGAAACATCCCCATGAAAGCCCCACCATCGTACACCTTATTCTTAAGGAGTACAGTACTTTAATGAATGGATATTTATCAAGACTATAACATAGGAATATGTATATTATTTTGGTATAGAATATGGAATATATATTCTTCTTATTATTGTAACTTTGTATATGATTTTTAATGAATAAATAGTAGTTTTGGAAATCAATTTTAATGAATTAATGGTTTTTAAAATAAATAATATTGTAATAAAATATTATTATTAAATTTTTTCATTTAAATTTAAATGATCATATAATTTTCATGAAGTCAAATGTTATTTTATTATGGTTCTAAAAGCCGTAATTATAAAAAACCCATCATTTCCAATAAATTTCATTTTTGTTTTAAATGTGAAAATTCACATATATAAATAATTATTTAGATAAAATGAATATTTTTTTTAGAATCAAGAAGTCTAAATTCTCCAAATAGAATTGTGAATTATTTTCTAAATCAGTCGATTTTTTGGAAAAAAAGTAAACACATTATAACTATACATGGTGTTTTATGACATCATAATGGCACAATAATGATAAAAAAATACTATAAAAGGTATCTTTAGAAAAAAAATATACCTTTAAGATAATTGTAATTTTAGTTTATTTTATTTATTTAATATAACATTAGTGAATCCTCCATGACATATAATACATTATAGGCTTTTAAAATCATTTGATTGAATGTGTGACTAACCTCCATATATGAAAGGGAAATATTTTATAGTCATCAGCCCTTGGACTCATAAAACAACAAATACTTTAGGTATTTTCCAAAATACAAGGTATGTTTTTTGGTTTTGAATATTTTATTATGTAGTGTCCATGACAAAAATAATAAAAGTAATCCCCCTCCTTTCTATTATAGACCCACCGAACACCCATTTATCTTCACTCAAACTTTTTAATGATCATCCAATATTGGACCTATAATCCCTATAGTCCTCCCAAGGGTCCCCCAAACTCCAAATAATCCTCTCATCTGTCTTTCTAATCACACATCCAATTAATGGATTCCTCTCCTCACCTTTGAATTCAAGCACCTTCTTGGAGATATGTTAGTTTTAATTTAAATTTCTTTTATTTTCATTTATTTGTAATCATTAACATATTTTACAATTGATTTTTTTATTAGGGATAATCCCCACCATCCCCTCATTTGGACCCTTAACTAAGCCGGTATAATAGCGAAATTCCATAAGTGTTTTCTCACTTATTATTTAAATTCAAAAACATCTATTATATTATGCTTCGTAAATTCCATTATAATGTGTCGTGATATGATGTACCATGATTCCATTACTGTCCATTTTATTTATAAATTATGGGATCTTACTTTCAATCTCGTCCATCCCCCCTATAATATTTTTTTACACACATTACTATCCTGAAATTCTGTAACATGTTTCCCTCCTCACCATTGAATCCAAACACATTATTTAAAATTACTACTTTTAATTCATATTTATTGTATTTACATGAATTTTTAATCTTTACCTTACTACCCAATTGATTTTATTAGTATTATTGATCATTTATCTACCTCATTTGGACCCTTACATAATCCTGTTACAATGCCGAAATTCTTTAAGGGATTATCTCTATCCTATTTTAACCCCGCACTTAATTTATGATATGATATTCTAATTTCAATTTATATAGGTTTTGATCCATTATTACCTATATAAAATACAATAAACATTATTTATAAATGATTATAACTCCTTTCACTCTCATTTAACCCTTGTAAGAACCACTACATACACCGGTTACCATGCTAAAACTTTATAAGAGTTGTTTTTCTTTATCATCATTCTTCAAGACTATTTGTTAAATTAAACCTTATATTTACCATTACTAATGTATTTAATGTAATTACATGTACCTATTAATATCAAATTTATATATAAATTATTAGATAAACCATTCATTCCCATCAATCCATTTTATTATTATTTTTATGATGCCACTATGTTGTCGAAATTTCTCAACGATTTACCATGCCAAAATAAATGTGCAGTGAATACCAAACCCATTTATCTATCAATGGTACTTAACATTACACACTTGGTCCTATTTATTGGTGACATAAAATTATATATTCCACATTTTTGATCATGGACGAAAATTATTATGTGGAATGAATCCATATTATATTATCTATGTGAAACCCTTAATCATGAGATTGAAATTTTTAGGAAGGGTGAACCTTAATAGCACCTAAATGAATTGGGTAATGTTTAGTATAATGATAAGTCATTTTAGGATGAGGGTTTACCTAATTCCTTTATGGGACTTGTTGCACCATGAATTCATGGCATTTAATAATTGAATTATTTTTTTGATGCAACGTTTTAACTTGTTCCCATATTTCCTTGTTATGATTATCATGATATATCATGCCTTATTATTCATGTTACTTTATTCTTTATTAATAATACTTTTATATCAAGTATTATTATCCTCGTTTTATTACACATTTACTTCATTATGTGGATTTATAGGTCACCCATTTCTTATGTTTTCCCTCAGGTTATCCCATGCAGTGTTAAGTATGAAGGAAGGATATGGTCTTCTAAATATGTTTTCAATAAAGATGTTGTATTTTATTTTTTATGTAGTTATGTAATGTTCTTAAACCACAATGTCACTTAAACGATCGATATAATGAGTAAAATTGTGTGATTTTTGTGGCGAATCCTAAATAAATAAGAAATAAAGAATAGGGTTTTTATACTCTTGGATCCAATGGACTTAAATTTATTGGTGCATTTGGTGTGGTATATTCCATAAATCCTATAGTTTCCCCTCCTATTTTTGTTTCTTCAGTCTTCTTGGTTCCTTCTTCCCACTTCATCTGGTTAATTATTTCCAGATAATTTTTATTATAATGTTGAATCATATAATTTATTTGGGTGATATCTTATTGTGAATTACCGCCCACCAAACATTCATGATTGGGTGTATGTGAACCATATTAGGTTTGGCCTATATAATGGAAAGCTTTTCTGTGGTGTCTATGGAGGTTCTATCTACAAGTGATCATTCATTTTTCATGTGTGGTTGGACATAGTTTTATGGGGTTTACCCTCTTGTCTCTTGGTGGTTTTGGTAGTTTGGGTGATTCCCCTCCCCATTATGAAGTTGTGGATTTTAGTTAAAAATGTAAAACTTCGAAAACTATGATATTGGAAAGTATGTTTTGATATGGTTATTGATTATGATATGATTATGGTTTTTCATAGAATTTTTGTAGAATATTATAATGGGAAAAGTCATTCCCAAATGTGATGCTTGATTCCCAAGAAATAATTTATATCCCATTAGGATATGGAAAACACTTCAAGTCATCCCCTAGGTTGGGAAACAGGTCAATTTTCAAGGAATCACATCTTGGTTCAGGATATTGTGGTTTCAGATGAGGCTTTATCTTTTCATTAGGTCATATTATTTGGGAGAGTCTAGATAGGCATGACATAGGACTGTTGGGGATTGAGGTTCTATTTGCGAGTGGAGTGTCTTACAACACACCTCATGACAAACATTGCGTAACCAAGGGATATTAGTAATTGTTTTGATTTATCCTTTAGTTTGGACATTAAAAATGTTTTTTTCATGGACAGTAAATGTTGGTAGAGTGGTCTGATTTGTGATTATTCTTGTCATTGTTTTTTGTTTTCATTTATTGATATATATTTAATTTTGTTGTTAATGAATAAATTTATTAACTCTCTTTTGATTATTTCTTTAGTTTATTAAATATTGTAGAATCATTCTTCCTCACAGTGTTTATCTAAAACCATGGGAATTGGATAGATAGATTTCTCCATCAAAAGTTTATCATTGACCGGTTTATCAAGTAGTTTGGGTTTTCATGGAATTTGATCCGGGGGACAACTCTGGACCTTCTCATGTTAGGAATTTAGACCTAGGTCATGAAAAGGGAAATGATTATGAGTTTCTAAAGAATAATCATCTATCATTATAAGGTAGCAAAGATCCCTTTGAATCCATGCATTGAACATAAAATATTTAATGAATTTATGGGTTCCTTGATACTCCAATAGAAGATATGGATAAATGTGATTTATTTTGATTTGATGGTCATTGTAGGTGGTAGTGGGACTCAGTGGTCCAGGACTGGATTCATGATAAAATAGGTTGGAAGGACATAATGTTTATCTTAAATGATTAGAATTTCCCCCCTGAAATTTTTCACCTCCATAACTGATGAGTTTCACGATCATTTCCAGGTGGATTAGACCGTGTTATAGAATACCAACAATTTTATTGAGTTATTTTTTTCGCACATGTTGTTATTAATATTTACCATCTTAAGGATCAACATTTTATAATGGTAATGTGGATGAATATTTGATCCAATGTCATCCTATTTATGTAGAATAATTATGATGAGTTGGTTGACTCAGTATTGATAGTGGAGATATACCATGCTTGAAATTTTGGGGTTTTGGGGTGGTTTCAGTAGTGGTTTAGGGTAAAAGTTTCCCACATAAAATGAATAGGAAGCAAGAAGAGCACAAAAATATGGCAGGTGGTAGTTCATGACAACCTTTCCAATATCTTTTTTATATAAATTTTGATATTGTATCAATTATTTTCTATTATAAATGTATTCAAGGGAATGTGCGCTTAGCATGAAAGGCACCACATTGTAATTGTCATTGTTGTGGAAACATTGGGCACTTGGTGTGGGTTTGTGGAGCTACAAGTATATATCAGGGTACTATGGTTTTCTTATTATATAAGGGAATTTATGCATCTTCAGAACTATCCCAGACAGCGAGCTCTCGGTTTGGATGTCATGGCGTCAGTGTAACACCCCAAGATTTCATAGTGTGTTATTTTTTCAAAATAATTCAATAACTTGCACTACACGCAACACCGAGTTAAAGCGCACCATGACTTACCAAACAAGACATTCAAAAGAGGTTATGAATAGTATTAACTAAATTTTAAACTTTATATAATCCTTATAATTTTAGAATCCATATTATGAGTTTCTTAGACATAATGTAAGAACAAATTCTTTTTTTTCAGATAAAAGAAGTATTTTTCAAAAATGCACTTTTACCAACTTTAATAGTGAACCCTTTTTATATCCAATATTTTTAACTTTTATATATTCAATTTGACTAAATTTATTCTTTATAACGGGGACATAAAAAAATTACAATGTAACACCCCAAGCTTTCACGATACGCTTCTCTTTGAATAATACAGTAGCGTGTGTTGTACGCAACTTCGAGATCTAACACACACTACAACCAATCAAACTAGCCGTAATGAATATTAATACCTACTTTTTAATTTTTTTTTTAAATTTTATCTCTCAAAATGGACTTCATTTTTGGATTCGGAGTATCGAATTTAGCCTAAGGTGAAATTTTGGTACATTTCGGATAACTTTAATATTTTGATGAATAGTGAAAACTACTAAATTTTAATTAAAAACAACTTTTTAAATACAAATAATTATAAGTGAGAAATTATGAATTTGAGTGGTTTTAAAGTATAATTAGAATATACTTTTACCATTTTATCTAATGTTGTTCATTAGAATTAATTTCACTTTGAAATTGGACATAAACAATTGTCAATCTTTTGATATATATTGTTTCTTAAATACACGCTATTTGTTGTGACATCAGGAATTAATTATAAAATTAATTAATGAAACTTATATTTTTGGAATTTTGTAAAATAGACATCATTTTTGAATTTGTAATATCAATTATAGCTTAGGGTGAAATTTTGGCATTGTTCTGAAAAACTTCAATTTTTGATGAATAGTGAAACTACTAAGTGGTTGTTAAAAACACTGAATTTTTCATAAAACTTAATTTTACCGCTTATGTGATTGGAATTTCGAAATTCTGAGAGACACGGTTAATATCAAGGAGTAAAATGTGGTTCAATGAGATGAAAATAATTTTTGGTGAATAGTAACTTTTTTCTTTTATTTACCACGGTTAAAAGTAAATAGGGTAATTAAGGGTAAAAATGATATTAATATTACCCTAAAACATGTCCTAATTCTATTGGAAAAGTTTATCTCAACCAAAAACAACCTTAGGAATATAATATTACCATTTAGGGCCACTTGGATTAGATGAGGACATTTATAATTATTTAATTCAAAGAAGAGTTAAAAGAGATAAAATCAAGGTTTATCTACTAAAACATTATTCATATAGGGTTATACATAAGATAAATACGATTGTAAATATTAATTAGAAAGATAATGAGATTTCCTACATAATTATAGTTTATTTATAATTTTTATAGATTACAAGATTTAATTTATTTATGACACAATGATGATGCAGTAATTACCTAATTAATGAAAAATTGGAATAATTGATATTATAAATACCCCAATAAATGTAATTTTAGACTTTTTATAAATAGAAATAATTTTATAGGATAATATGACATGTTAGGATTGAGTTAATTAACTTTTATCTAAGTAATCATTATGTTATGAGTTTTACAAAAATCAATTATTGAATAGTGTCAAAATTGACATAAAAGAGTTTTTAAAACAAATATTATATTATTAATTGATATTAAATTCCTAAAAAAATAAGGTTCGGCCAAGAGACTTATATAATGATAGGTGTATCATTAATGGACCACTTGGGTGTCTCTTGGATGTATATAGTAAGTTTATTAACCATATAATATAAAAATACAAAGAGACATTGTAAAAGTGAAACTAATTAACTAAGAGTTAATACTTTAAGATAAGTTTAATATAATGACCCAATCCTATCTAAATTCTATTGGTTGAGTGGTTTTAGAACCATCACCACATTAAACGTCAAATAATCCACTTTGGAGCCATTAGAACCCGAATATGAATTTATTATAAAATAATATTTCTAGCTTTTCCAAAGGTGCCCCTCACCCCTCTTATAAAAGGGCACTCTCCCTTATCATTAAATCACACCTTCAAAGCCTTTTGGTTCGGCCAAAATCTGCCCAAATACTCTCTCAACTTACCTCAATTCATCCTAGAAGCCTTCCTTTAGTCAGAAAGCCAACTTAAGGATCCCTTTTGATCAAATCAAAAGGAAGAACCCGAAGAAGAGGTAATGATTTCACCACCCTTTTTCAAGTTCTTTTCTTCTTCCACTTATTTCTTTGTTATTACCATTATAAAATAATGAATCCAGTATCTCCTATATACTGTAATATTATTATAAATATGGTACCACCATATTCAGTATTCTATCCATCCTTTAAATGATATGTCACCATACGTGCGTACGTACGGCTTACCGTCTCCACGTCGTGGTGTAATTGTTATTCAATATATTATTATTTTAATGGGTATAATAATGATTTTTAATTCATGTAAATAATAAATATAACATGATAATTATTCTTTATATATGATATACCATCCAATTATATATTATTTTAATATCAAAAGAATGATATTTTCGCTCGTGCGTACGTACGGATTACCGTCTCCACGACGCAATGAGATTCATTTCCAAGTTCACCATTCCTCGACGATTATAAAAATATATATTACTAATAAGTATGTAATATATGACATAATAATGCTACTGGAGATATATATATATATATATATATAAGGATTTATGTACTTACATATATCTTATTCAATTACTTCCGTTAAATACCATATGAAAACAGAAACAACGTTTATGCGTACGTACAGACTACCGTCTCCATAAACGGTGTTTGCCATTTCATATATATGTATATTATAAATATTTATATTCTAAATATATATGATATATTTATCATGTTTTATATTCTGGAAGTATTTAAATCCTGATCTAAGTGATACAACCAAGAGTGACAAGTTAAAACACGTACAATAAAGAAAGTGATTACTACCCAAAATGTTAACTTAACAAGGAAATTATTATTAAATGGGTAATATAAAGTCATAAATGAATCAGGTATGATATCATACATATTAATTTGGTTCTGGTATAATTTAATAACATACTACGATCTTCGTACAGGTGGTTAAACATACCCTCGACTAATGGAAAGTGCAAGGTAAGGGGTTTTCATCTCACTCCTTATTCCCGTGAGATTCATGCCATATTGCCACTATTACCTTTTGTGTGTTGTATGTACTTACCATAATTATATTCTTTATCTAATACACTTTAATTTATGTGTATTTACATATTCATTGTATGATACCTCTTTCATGGGTTGTATGTTTCGTATGTTACCAAACTGGTATGGGTTAATTTCACAATCTCTTTATTATCCGAGGTTGTTTTTACATAAGTATATACTGGGACATATTTATTATCCATGTACATGTTTTATGAAAGAGTTTTAAAAGGGATTATTTTAAGGTACTTTTTACTAAAACATCATTTCAAATGTTTTAAATATTTATTCTTCTAAATCTTTCTCATTAATGTCTATGTCTTCAAAATGGGTTTTAAGGATTTATTTATATGGACATGAATGTTTTTTCAAATGTTAATTCCTTTCAAAAGTTTCAAAGTGGTATGGGAAAATTTGATTCAAAAATTTCTTTAAATGACTTCTTTTCTAAATTGTGTGACTTTTAAATGTTTTCATGAAAAAGGGGTATTTCTCTCAAAGAGTTTTACAAATCAATCTCTTGTATGTAAAAATCCTTTAATGGATTTTAAACTTGTTTTGAAGTTGATTTATCATGATACAAATATTCCATATTGTGTTGAAGGTTTTGTGATATATTTGACTGTGGATGTGTTATTTTTATACCATTCATTGTTTGTGGGTAAAGTATTGACATTTCTCATTCTAGTTTTAATACAAATTTTTATGTTATATTTCATCCTCTTATTAAGATGAATGTGTTGGACAAGTACGTTCCGGGTTGGGGACCGGTAAAAGTAAGCCCTCTGGGTTGGTGTCCGGTTATTAGAGGCACTCCGGGTTGGTGTACGGTTATTAGAGGCACTCCGGGTTGGTGTCCGGTTATTAGAGGCACTCCAGGTTGATGTCCGGTTATTAGAGGCACTTCGAGTTGGTGTCCGGTTATTAGATGCACTCTGGGTTGGGTTCCGGTTATAGTTATCCCCTAGGCCTTGGCACGAGGCCTTGATAAAGAAATTAAAGTTCAGCATTATGCATTCCATCATTATGAAAGTGGTTAGTGATATTTCATGTGATTATTCAATTAGTATAATATCCATGTGAATAAGTAAATGACATTATTTTATTTTATTTCTGCCATATTATGATGAAGTTCAAGTTTAAAAGGATTTTGTTTTAGTTTTATACATTTCCTTAAATGTTTATGCTTATTTTTGAAAGTTTCCATTGTATTGCTTACCCTTACTGAGCATTTGAGCTCACCCCTTTCTATGTTTTATTTTTCCTAGGATTTAAATAAGTGTAATGTGATTGATATGCAGGGTTAAGACAAGGGAATAATGGCATTCATAAATGATTATTTATGTTGTTTTGTATGTTATGAAGTGTAATATAACATTCATGTATGTAATATATTTTCCAAGACTGCTAAACTGATCAGTTATTCAGGACTTGGTTCCTTGTAATCATGCCAATTTATTAAAATAATGCACCGACTCTGGGTCACTGGGGTCGGGGCATTACAGTTAGGGTTGGATCGACTTATGGGTAGATTATTCTTATATTTGAGGCATATATTAGTAGTCTCACTCTACCTAAGGAAGATACAAGCAATATTCTTACTTTGAATTATTAACTATTGAAATCAAACACATGACCTAAAATGGTTTGAGTAATTATTATTATTTAATAGTCCATATTTTGTGTTTTGATTCACAAGAGTGATTCGAATTCATTTATTTTTTATACATATTATGAATTTATAGAAATTTCCAAATGAGCTCATGTCTCATGTGATTGATATAGTGATTCTTATTAGTAATAAGATTTTATTGGCTCTTATGTACCCATATTATGACCTCACCATGTTAGGGGTTAGTCTAGAATGGAATTTCCTAGTTCTGGAAATGGATCTCCTGAATGTGATCCCAAATATTAATTGGATTGTGCATTTTCAGGTGCACATAAATTATTTTTAGTGGAGAGTGATATTTTTCAAACCCAATGGGAGTACCCAGGTTTTTTAAGGTGAATGGAATCCTTATTTGGGACAAGTTGGAATTACACTTTCAGAATTCAAGAGTCTTATTAGATATCGCCTATCATGTTAGAGGGATATGGTTATGTTCTTGAGGGTAGAATATATCATTTACATGAAGAGTTCTCAGTGCTATTCACAGATGATTTTGCAGGGTTTCCTCTAAAGCAGGATGTGGATTTAAACATTTATTTATCACCATGCAGATAACTAATATTTGTTCCCTCATACCGTATGTCCCACAACCAATTAAAAAATTTGATATATAATTAGATTATTTGGAATCCAGAAGATTTATTCACGTGAGAATCTCACCTTGGTGTGCTCTTATTTTGATTCCAAATAAATTCGAAGGATAAATCCTATTATATATCAGTTACCATATGATAAATATTGTAATGATCATGAATATATTTATCTTTCCCAGTGTTGATGATCTCTTTAACCACCTAAATGGGACAATGTTGTTCTTCAAGATTGATTTCTATTCTATGTATCACCCAATCACTATGATAGAGATAGATGTATCAAAAAAAGAATTCAAAAGTTGGTACATCCATTTAAGTATTTTTTTTCAGGCCATTCAAATTAAATAATTAAACAATATCTTTCATGTAACTCATGAACATGGTGTACCCTTTTTATCTCAAATCCTTTGTTGTCTTATATTTATATGTCATATTGATTTATTATTGAACCGCGAATGAACATAAAGAGAAAATGGAGATTTTTCTAGGCACTCATAGAGATCATCATCTATATCCAATGATCTCCAAGTGTGCCTTTCAGATCAGAGAGGTGATGTTTTTCGGTCATGTGATCTTAGAATGTGTGGTTTCAGTGGAACCTGAGAACATAAAAGTTGTAATGTCATGGGAGAAACTAAAGATCATTTTTTATATCAAAATATTTATTGGTATAGTAGGGTACTACCAGTAGTTTTATAGAGATTTATCTTGTATCACATTTCCCATGACCTTTTTTACCTAAACATGGTTAATATTTGAATGGAACCCAGAATTTTGAGAATCTTTTAAATTACACAAATGGTGGTTGAACACAATACATTTTTTTATCATTCCATCACCTAGAAATGGATACATGGTCTAATGTGATGAATCATGTATGTATCATGGATGTGTGTTGATGTTGGAAAATCATGTGGTAACGTATGGTTCTTTACATCTCTGACCACGTGATATAAATTTCCCAACGCATGCCTTAGAGTTAGTGGTAATGATTCATGTCATGAAGACATGGAAAAATTACCTCTTTTGGGAGATGTTATTAGTCCATAGAAATAACAAAATACTTTCCATAATTTTTTAATAGAGATGCCTAATTTGGGGAAGCACTGTTCTATAAAATACCTTTATGGGTTTTATGTTCATATTGAGTATACCCCAAGAAAAGGTAATGTGGTAGAAATGATTTGATCAAAAATGTACTTGTTTAGGCTCTAATTAAGTCCAGAATGATAAGACATTGATGGAGATTTTTTCCGAGATGAATCTTGATTCAAGTGTACACATTGGATGTGAATTATTTTCTAGTGTTCACTTGATAGCCTCAATATAAGAGTAAATTGGGAGGTATTTTCTTGGTGATAATATTCTCGAATGGTTAATGTACCTTTTTCATGGTGGGGTGGTTCCCAATGACTAGTCATTTCCTTCAGATGGAGTTGTTTGCATCACAGTCCATGTTGTGGTGATATAGTAATTTATGAAGTTGGTGATGTAGGACAAATACCAGTCTCAGTGGGCCATTCATCCTAAGACCACCATGATTCTCTTTGATTTTTGTTGTTAGTTCTGGTGGATGAGAATGAGGTTAGATATAAAATACATTTTATCATGGGGATATAACTATTAGTAGTTTAAAGTAGAGAACCAGATGCCCTTAGGCATGCTTCAGCCTTTATCCATTCTTACATGGATGTGGGATTAGGTTGTTATGGATTTCATTATTATATTACTTTATACTCCTCCTGGACGGAAGGAAATTTGGGCGATGATTCACAATCTGACCAAATCATCCCATTTGATTTCAATAAGGGACTCGACCAAAGTGGTTGAATTGGGTTAATTTTATGTTTATTAGATAACAGGATTAATTTCATGATGTCAGGGATTGTATTAGATATGAACCCCATTTTACATCATGATTTTGGGATGTCCTTTAGATGGAAATGGGGTCACATGACATGTTGAGTAAAAAAATCCATCACCAAATGGAAGGAGAGATAAAGACAAAAAATCAAATATTGGAATACATCCTCCCAGAATGTCTTCTGTATTTAGGGGGATCATTGGATATATACTTGGGAAGATTTTATTTTTCATATAACAAAAGATACTAGTCCTCTTTAAGAATGGTTTATTTTGAGGTGATTTCTATTCAGCCATGTCGGTCACCATTGTGATGTGCTGAGTTGGATGCGATCTCATTGTTCGGACTAATCCTTGCATAATAGACATATGATGAAGAATAATTGGTCATGAATAATTATTTACCAGTGTAGAGTCACCATAAGTCATATTCCAATGAATGGTGTTGAGTATTGTAATTCCTTATTGGTGATCAGTTGTTTTTTATGGTGGTTGTTTGCTTGGGTAAACGACATATTCCTTAGTTAGGGAATCAGACTCCAAGTTATATTAGAAAATTTTAGACTAATTATATATTTCATAAAGTGGAATAATGAGTATATTTTCCATCTCAGTTGATTTTAATTCATTAGTTCTTCCATGTCTTGTAGTAGAAAAAGTACAACCTTGATCTATTTCATGTGATGAATGGGGAAGAGATGGAGTTGGATGTAAATTTTTCTATGTCTGAGAGAATAATACAGATTATTTATTATCAAAATAATGTGATTTGGGTAACATCCATACCATTAGTTATGGTTAATTGGATATATGGTAATTATTATCATAGGAAATGGAATCATAAGTCCTGTTTATAAAAATATTACTTATTTTTTTCTCTGATAAAAATTTTGTATGAAATTTTGAGGGAAAAAATTCTATATTATAGAGAAATTTCACATCTAAGATATTATTTTGATGAATTTTTCATTTTTATCTTGGACTCATATATATTAAATATATTTTAAAAAGAGTTTTTTTTGTGAAAATTGAGTTCTTAGAAGCAACAATAGAGGATTCACGGTTTACACATGGTTATGGAAAAATGTGCAATCCCTTAAGAGGCCTTATTCCTAGTACATCAACACTATCCAACCTGAATAGTCTAAAATGGCCATGTGGCACACCATGTTACCAAAGTAGTTGATCTGTTTGAGGCACATGGTCTACCGCATGGTCATGAACACGTCCCTGGGATATGTTGATATATACTTTTCTATTATAGTGATGCACCTCATAGCTTCTTCACGGTTTCAAAAATGGTGTTCCCAAACTGTGATGCCTTCCCAAAAAATTAAAAATATGAAATATCCTAAACTAAAAGTCCTTGAAATTAACTAATAAAACCCAGAAACCCACCCCATTCCGGATTTCCATCCTATTAAAATACTTCCCCTCCATATTTCCATTCTTGGACATCCCATTATTTTTACATTTTTCTTGGGATCTTTAAGAGCTCCTTAGGTAAGTCCCTCCCCTTCTTGTTTTATTATTCTTCTAGGTTTCATATTACTTGGTATTTGTGTTATTTATTCTATAGTTTATAATTTACCTAATGAGTGTTAAATATTGGTTTGTTTGGTAATATCATAATGATAATGATATTTTCTTACCTCTATAGAGACTTCTGGTGGTGAATTTGTTATTTCCACTAGTTTTTTAGAAGCTTCCAAGTGAATGGTAGGTGATTCCATTATATAGCATTGTTTGATGATAATGTTATTCTTGATATACTTTTCTAACATGTTATATGATAGTTTTGGGTTGTTTGAACACTGTTTTCAAAGGAGTTTAGTATGTGTAAGCATTTAATGGAGGTTTTCCAATCGATAATGGTTAGTTTGGAATGTGTATTTCATGTTCTCAAAGTGTGTATATAAAATTGTTGGTTCATGTGACATAGGAAATATAACTGAGAACAAAGGGAATCCTATGTGAATAGGTTGTCCAGACTAGGATTAGTATTCAGGGTAGACCAGTAGGCTCTTGTCTTGGTTCCCCCAAAAAGGATTGACAATACCACACAAACTAATCATTTGATGAAGTTTAGATACCACTATATTTTTGGAATAACTCCCATTTAGTGGATTTTTTTGGAGGAATTTGTGTGTTATATTTTCTATAATATGTCACTGAGGTATAAGGATCCTAGGTCCCGACAACCCTAGTAATATAGAGATTACTTATGGTTCTCATGTGAGTCTTTTATTTTAACTTATCTTGGTGACAAGATTATATTACCATTCTTAATTTCAAAGAATTTATTATTTTAAAATTATTTTCTCTATATTAATTTCTTTTGATTAATAAATTTAATATTTATTTGTATTATAATGTTGATTCGTGGAATATATTTGTGTGATATCCCATTGGGAATAGGTTCACACCATACATACACCCTAGGTTGTATGTTTAAATTTTTATGTTTGACCCATGCAAAGAAAATATGTTAAATGTATGTTTTGGAGGGTGGAGTTTCAAGTGATCCTTATTCATGTTCAAGTTGGTGGAGGTGGAATGAGGGAGTTGAACCTCTTATTTAATGGTGTTTTTGGTAGGGTGGTTGGCTTCCCATTCAATTTTGGTATTTTGACCTTTGGTTAAAAATGTATAACTACATAACTTGTGATAGTTTCATCACTTTTGGTTAAGGTTATTTAATATGATGTGAGGAATGATTATTGTGGACTAAATGTGGAGAATTTTAGTTGGATATATCCATCCCAAAAGTAATGTTTGAGGCCCACACACTAGATTCATGCACGTTGGGATTGGAAACACCTTTCATACCTCTACATGGGTCAGGTCTTTTTTCAAGTTGGATGGAATCATCTCTGTGTTCATGACATGAGGTTCATATCATTTTACTATGCCCAAGAAATTCATTATGTCATATATTAAAGTGATTATATATTATAAAACTAATTTTTAATATAATTTTCATATGGTTTTACTAATCATAATATTGATGAATCAGTTAATAAAATATTGATGAATGTCAATATAACTAGTGACAGATCTAGATACCTTGTTTTTACTATTGAAATATTTTGACCCCATCATTGTTTTGGGAAAAAATATGATCCCAATTTAACTTTCCAAATATTCTACAGTCGTATTTTATAATGGGAAACAATATGTTCAAATTGAATAATGTGAAATAAAATTACCTTGATAGATATAAATTTCAGATTGAAAATATTTAGTGATGATGCATTGAGGTCCACCCATTTCAGGAATATTTTCCCCTAATCCTATTCTAGTTTAGACTATGTATTGAGAGAATCTACATAAGTTATTTGAGAACAATGTATTTAATATTATATTGAATTTCCCTAAATTTTTTATATTAATAGATCTTCTGAAACATTAGTTGATTTATAGTTATTGGAGTAATGTTATTAACATACACAAGGATAATGGCTAAAAATGTTACATTACAATTTCTTATTATAGTTGAACAACACATATCAAAACATATAGATTAAATGAATAGTAATGATTATGTTTAATTATTTTGGGTAGGGGAACCAAATTAATTATAAAAACTATTTTAGTGAAACATCCATGTAATAACTTCTGATTAAATATCAACAAATAATCAATCTATTATATTTTTATAGTGATTTACAGATCGTTATTGATATTGTTGCATGGTCATGCATATGATAAAATTTCGATGATTAGATGACTCTATACTTATCTTTATTATGAAAAAATATAGTTAATACAATATTTTATGTATATATTTTGGATATTCCCACACTATGAAGGTGGAAATTCCATAACTATTACTTTTAATCCAAGTAAACATGATTACCTTAATTAAAATTTCACTTATTCAGTGAATAGATCTCCCTCACATTATCTCCCCTTTAGTAAATATGAAGTTAATGAATAAAAAAAATACAAATATGATATCTTTAGGGTTTCTTAAGGATGATTGAATCCATTCAAATGACTAAAACCCCATTGAATCCTGATTGTTATATCATGTACACAAAATCCTATATATCATCAAAAAGGTCACTAATATGTGCATGACCATGAAGCCAAAACCATGACACAGACATGAAGCAGTGTAAAAGTGGGTGTGACATGCCACTATATATGAGAATGTCTATTTAATTCCATTTAATAAAGATCCAATGTGATAGGTCACATCCCTCTTGAACTACCAGAATTATATTCATATTCCGTTTATGTAGTTAGATGCAATAAATTAATGTATTGTAGACATATAAAAAATGATTTTATATGAAGGATCTATCCTAATAATAAAGATATATTTCATTAAAATTCATTTACATGTTCAAATATGAATAATAATATGTACTGAATGAATTAAAAACACTAATTTTGACATTAATATATATTTATAATATAATATTTAAAAATAATTATAACATTAAAATTAATTTAAACTCTCACATTATTTACACATAGTGCTTGTGAAATGTATATAAATATGAAATTAAATGATCTTTAAATCATGAAAAGTAATATTTTTGGATGATTTGTGATGTGAAAAAAAATTTATAGTCAATTATGATGTGTAATTTATTGAGAAAGGGTATTCATATGAAATAAATTGTTATTTAATAATGTTAATGTTAATAAAGTGAATAGTGTCCAAAATATCAATAATGTTGTTTGTGATATTTTTGTATTATTTAAAAAACAATATATATCATGAATTAATAAATGGGTTATAGGTATGTTCATAATAAACTAATATTGTAAAATTTATTACAAAAATTAAGGATAAAATGGTTTACTAAAGGTTTAATATAGTAGAAAAGATTAAAAATTATAGATAAACCTATATAAATTTATTTTAATTTTTATATAATTACTCTATATTCTTTATCAGCAAATAAATGACTTATTGGAAAAACTTTTAAATGAATTTTATTTTACATGATTTTAATGTTTTGAAAATTTACAAAAACTCTTCTTCACTCACTTATTAATGGAATCCCCACCATTGTCATTATTACAGTACATTGCATCACCTAAATCGAAAGAAATATACCTAAATAACATAGAAAAATTTATACTAATTAATTAAATGTTATTGAAATCTTATAATTCCATTTTATGAGTCCTTAGTAAAGGATATAATTAAGGCGTACTGAAGAAGTGGTAATTATCCTACTAGAAAAATTCGAGTTAAATTTTATTTCAATATCCTATAAATCATGTTTATTAATAAAAAAATTAATTTAAATGCACAAAATATATTGAGTTTTTAATGATCATACATAACAACCATTAATCGCTATATTTTTTATAAAATATGATCTGAAACTATTTTCCATGTGTATGTATGGACTACTGCCTCCAACTAATGATATAATTCATTTTCTACCACTATGAATCCCTAATATTTATTACAATCATTAATTTTTTTATAAAATATATTTATGAAATTATTATTATTCTTCAATTATTATATCATATCTACATTAATACCATCTTTTCCATTAGAAAATAATAACATCGATCATGTGTAAATGTGGAAAACCACATCCATGAAACGTTATCATTAATTTTATATTTATTTATTAATTTGATGGTAATAATGATTTGGTTGATATAAATATATTAAATCAACCTTCTAATTTTGCTTCTAAAATGATAAAATTTTATTTTAAATTCTTTTATTTTTTTAAATTAAATTAAAAACGATGGGTAAATATTACATACCATCTCTATGAAAGTTGTAAATAAAATTTCAGTCTATAACAATTCAAAATGATTATAAGTATTAATATAATAAATATATATGATATTTATGTAATTAATAACCTTATAGTGACTATGTAACAATGATAACAGTTAATGTATTTTAACTGTTGATGGAAAACAACCCTAAAAATTGAAACAGTTAACACCCTGAAATGATTATTTTATTGATATATTATTAAATATTTAAATTGAAATGTTATAAGTGAATCATATATGATGTCATAAACATATAATAAATTTTCATATTCACAATAAATTTATATGAATTATATATTATTTTAGAAAGGTTTGTAATCAATTAAAACATGATGTATGTGTTTCTCATCCCCCAATTATTTGTTTTAGTCATAAGAAATATAAATGAATTTTTGACTTTTCCCTGGGTATTCACATCCCATGAATGTAATTTAATTTTTCTCTAATAGAATTTTTTTTAATAAAACATATAAATATCCCTCTTTCATGATGATATGATTCATTTATTACCAAAATGGTAATGGTTTTTCATCTAAACTTTCCCTCTTTATAAAATATGTAATGTTATGAACCTGTATTATTTTATGGTGATTTTTTACAGTAAAATTGAAATATTTTATCTTTAATATTACCTTATTCATTTTATTTTATTATTTAATGTGTCTTACAATTAATAAGTGACCAAAACATTATAGTATTTATGTTTCTATATATTTTTTATCGATATTGTCTATAAAATGATTTACGTTAAGTGAAAATTTATGATCTATATCTAATAAACCCATTTAAATTATTATATAGTAAATTTATTCATGTATTTTTTATTTAATGTAACCACATTCCAATCATTTGTACTTAAAATTAGTGGGAACATGTTTTTATGAAAAAATATGTATTTCCACTTTGGTCAAGAATAATTTTATACCATTACCATGGATTATCTAAAATGTTTTCATTAATGTTTTTTTCTCTTATAATATTAATTTTTAGAGCACAATTTCCTTTCTTCACATTCAATAAATTATTTAATTCTTTCTTATATATTTTTTTATCAAATTTGGATCTTTTCTACATTTCCAAAACAGTGAAAGGAATCTTATTTTTTATAAATCATCATGAATGGAAATTAATTATATTTGATCCCTTAATTATTTGATTATAACATTACCTTATTCTATGAATATATTCAAATATATTATCTACCATAATATTATGTAAATATTTATATTTCAAATATGTTATTACAAAATGGAAAATAATTTTTTCATCAGGAAATAATTCATAGCTGTTGTATAAAAAATTTTCACACACATTTGATGTTAATTATGATTTACTATAAATATGAACTTATGATAAAATCATAATTATTTCTAATTATGGGTATTATTATGATAATTAAATGATTTTGAAACATTTTTATCATTAATGGGTTAATATCTGATGAAATGTGGAAATGTTTATCAAATATGGTTCCTTTAGAAAGGTTTTTGTATATTAATATAATGAATGTTTAATTATCTGGTGAATTATTTATGGTCATGTAAACATATAAGAATGTGTTATTATAATGTATTGGGTTGTCCATAGAATTATATAAAAATAGAATTCATTGGGTAATAATATATATCTCATGGGATAATAGAAAGGTGAATATGAAGGGAACCAAGTTCAGTATGAGACTCTGTTAAGCATGATATTATTGGGAGTTAACCATATATATGGATATAATATAATATATAGTAAACCCCATCCATTAATACAGTCATTAAGGTGATCCTATACTATTTATATGAGTTTATATAATTATTTGAATGTGAAAAATTATGTCTTCTACTATTGTTATGCTCTGATGGATCATGTTCGATGATTCCTTTATTTTTTATTTCATTTTAACTCCCATGATTTTTCCATGACTCATATTTATGATATATTAATTACTCGGTATTTTTTTCTATAGTCATGTTCATGTCAGCATACTATTCAAATCATGTTAGACCATTAAGATAATTCGTTTTTCCTTTTTTCCTTACCGTGCATCGGAGCTCACAATTTAGTAGGTTTCCTTTACACAAGTATTTGGAGAATGGGTTTAATTAGAATATATCTATAAACGGTTGTGTTTTTAATGAACTACATGGAAAATGATATAGATATTTTACATACAAAATATTTCTATACAATCATTTTTGTACACATAAAAAATTTATGGATTTTGAATTGATAGTAATATTATTTAGTGAATGATAATCTAATAAGATGTAATATCTAAGTGTGAAAAGTATCGGTTGCTATAGTAGTTATTAGAATAGGTATTAGCTATAAATTAAACTGGGTTGAGAAAACTATTGGTGTACCATAAGTCTAAATATAATTACACGACCTTAAACATTAAATAATCTTGAGTTTTATCCTAGAATATACATTCATTCACTTTGAGTATCTTTTCAGGATTATAGTTATAGAGAATTATGACATAAATTATACATTAGAAAACCATATAATATAAACTAGATACTTATGATCAGTATCCTTTTTTACAAAATATAAAAATCTTTAATTTTTTTTATCTATTTCATTAAAACTATTTATGATATTCAATATGACCTCATCATTTCCCTTAACAATCCTATGAAAAAAGTTTGATTTTTTGGATGTGAACAAAAACAACAATATGAGATAAAATGAATAGAAACTGTTAGTCCATATAAAACATCATAAATCATATAAAATTAACCTTTATCATAAATTTAATCAAGAAGATCAAATAAAATATTTTCAATGGAAGAACATATATAATTTTTTCTCAATTAAAATCATTAAAACATATTACAAGGAATAAATAACATTTTGTGAATTTTAGAATCATATTCCTAGAACTATTTAGAATAATTTATAATCGGTATAACTAGATATAAAACACGAAATATATTCATTACCCAATTCATTGGAGGATTATATTGGTGCGACCATCATTTAAGCTATAATGTGCTAACCTAGTATTATCTGGGCCGCCCCATTGTATAAACGTTAATGGGATAATCTAGTGCTATTTGGCCATCCCATAGTAAAATCTGTTATAGGCCCACCGAGTTCTTTCTTTGCTCACCCAATTCTCATGAATAATTATCATGTACCATTACATTACTAAACCATTATTTTTGTTGATATTTATAAAATGTAATTTACACTAAAAAATAAATAACATTTTCATATCAAAATACTATTTTCTTGTAAAACCCCAACTTTAAAAAAATAATTTTTTAAAAAGATATTTTTATTACTAAAATACCAAAAAATGTAATTTTTTTCAATTAAGGAAATGTTAAATCTTGTCATGTATGCCATAAATTACATAAAGATCTCGGTGTTAGAATAGTTGTTTTTGTTGTGTACGTTAAGAATTCCAATTACCATTTTTCAAAAATATACATATAAAACATGTGAAATTTTTAATTATGAAAACCATTTAAAATTATGAATAAAACTTAATATAATAATTTTTTTTTTAAATTCCAATAAATATTTCAAAAACTAGATAACTAAATAGAATGATATATAAGTGGATGATTTTAAATGATGATTTATTTACGAGAAAAGTCACTTATCACCTTGGAAATATTTAAATTATAAGCCCCGTGAATAAATAACAATATAAAAAAATAAATACAATTATAATAGATAAATTAATGATATAGAGTTTAAGAGGGATTTATATACACAATATAAATGAAAATAGTTTTATAAAATCAAGATATTCCTCAAAAAAGAAATTTAGATGAATTCTATTACCTTGTGTCCCATTCATCACGTGTGTCATTATCCTCTTAAATAATAAATTTATTTTAATAATTTACATTATTTATAATTTTTTATGATTATTATTAAATTTATTTCATTTAATAATAATTTATACAAAATTACATATTCAATTATGTTTATGTCCTATGTTTTTGTCAATTTTTCAAAAACTACATTGTTAGGTTCACTATGGTTAAAGGGGTAATTATTTAAACATACCAAGAATAATAATCATGAAATTATTTTAATATGTATACCTAAATTATAATTTTAAAACCAATTATTAACTATGTCTAGGAAAATTCAACTAATGGTCTGATCATGGAGATGGTAGGTTGTACGTACATTTGAGTAACATTTCGGTTCTCAGTGATCATTATGGAATGATGGTAAGTAAAATTTTATCCTCATAGAATTATAATTATATACTAAATGCAATATTATTTCATAGTATATTCACACACACACACACAGATATATATATCATTCTTTTGATTTGGTGGTGAAAAAATAATTACTTCACGTGGAGGAGTTGGTAGTCCTCATGTCCGTAAATGACGTTATCACTTTTTAAATAACTGATATTTTAAAATAGGAAATTATATATTATACATTAAGAATGATAAATTTGTTTTAAATATCATAAATATGTATTTTATGTCACATATAATCTTTATTTGTTCCTCATTAGATTCTTTGTAATGTGTTAGTTTAAAACAAATCTAATCTCTTCGCTAGTAGGTAGTCCCCCATTCACATGAGAGATATTATCATATCCTATATATAATAGTGTATAATAATTTAAAATATTATATAATGATTTTCAAGGAATAATAATGTTTTATATATTACATATTAAACTTTATATCAATCATTATACACAACTGTGATAAGTGGTAATGGAAAAATGAACAACATTGTTTCCCGAGGTGGTATTTCATCATACAGATTAATGAACATTTCATAAACAATTTTATAAAAGTGTGTGTGGTTTTAGGTCATAAAAATAACATAAAAAAATTATTTGTATATTTAATATACTAGAGTTAAAATATCAAAATTTTATATGATTAATTTAATGGATGAAGTATGAAATAAAAGAAAATTCCAATTGATAAATGTTGCCTCTTCTTCCGGTATCACCTTTTTGTTTGAAACAAAGGCCATCTTAGGATATATTTATGATGAATTTAATGATTAAAGGAAGATTAAATGGATTTTTGGAAGCCATTTTGGATGTTATTGTCTGAAAAAATTGGTTTTGAAGGATTGAATAGTGGGGGAGAGAGTGCAGCCATTTATAAGAGTGGTGAGTGGCACACTTCAAATTTTGTGAAAGAGTGAACTCTATCCATGATTTCTCACATAACAAGTCCAAAAAAATTGACCAAAATCAATAATATAAGGTATAATTTCTATCTATGACCTTATAATGAGTATTTTAGATGATTACATGCCATTTTATCATTTTTTGACATTTAACAACTAAGTAAACTCATTTAACATTAATCGCTGTAATTAATATTAAATTATTTAACTAATCAATTTTACAAAAAAAATGGTAATTATTAGAAATCATTTATTTTTATGACATAAAATTTATAATACATCTTTCAAATTAAATTAATTTAATTTTAAAAATATAATTTAATATTCTTCCTAAAGACATAGTGAGACATTAGGTTTTTATAAAGAGTTTTTTTCATAAATTAGATTCAGTATTAACTATATCATTATTAATAATGATTAAATAAAACAAAATTATTAATATATGATATATAATATAAGAATTTAATTTAATACATTCCCTATGGGGTATTATTTTAAATATTTAATAATGAGAAACATCATCCATTTTGAAATAGTTTTTAGAAGAACTGTTTTCTACACAAAAAAACAAACCTACTCTAAAAACTAAAATATTTTTTATTAAAAATAAATAAATTTGATTAAGTATAAATAAATAATACCTTTTTTGGAAACAATATTCTTAAAATATTTGGACTCTTATATTAAATAATTTATTATTATTAAAATACTTCTATTAAATAATGAATTTTTCATTATTCTTAAGAAAATCAACATTTTACAAAAAAACCAAAAATTTCACAGAGTGTAAATATTGATTTAATAATTTCTAAAATAATATTAATTATATAAAATTATTATTATAAAATTTATTATTTATTTTTTTAAATAAAACCATAGAATAAATGTATTAATTTTGGAAAAGTCCTTTCTGGATTAAAAATTACATGATATTTTTTTAACAAATATAACTATGTAATTAATATTAATAAAAATGAAAATTAATTGTTTTGTCAATATCTAGTTTTTTAATTCCATACCAATTTTATAAATGGTGTAGCGTAATTTTATTCACTTATTAGAAAATTTGGTATATCATTCCCTCATAACATTTTTAGATTTACATACTACCTATTCAACCATATGGGTTATCTATAGAACATTAACCTGAAAAATCACCTTATTAAAAATTAATTTATCTATATAGTCATTAAAAAGAATTATTTATTACTCATATGAAAGATTCTATTCCAAATTAAATACATTTTTTCTCAATACATGAGATGAAACCAACACATATTTCCTTAACATTGAAACATGAAATACATTCTATACCTGAGAAAAACTCATAGGTAAGGAAACATGATAGGAAAATGATCCAACAGTCTCATGGATTTCATATGATCCAATAAACCATGTACTCGCCCTCCTCTTCTTAAAAAACACATCACACATTTCCATGAATAATATTTTAGAATGATATGATAACCTTTCTCAAATGAAAGATCATTCATTCGGTTACCCACATAGCTTTTCATCTATTTAAGAGTTATTATCTTGTGTCACTGAATAAAATTAATATTATCTTTTTTTCCCCCTATAAAACCTAGTCCCATGAACTTCCCATTTACTAAATTTTTTCAAAATGATGGAGTCTAAAACTAATTTCAATATAATGCCACAAATGGTTCCATCTGTATATTAGAATGAAAAATATTTTTATAAGAAAACTAAACCAATGTAATATTTTAACCCAAAATTACTCAGTAATCCTTTTTAAAATGAATAATATCTTCCGTAATTTAAATTTTACTCTCATAATGTCTATCATATTGAGAATGACATGTTGTACTGAAATCTAATTTAGTACACAATAAATTTTGATGTCCAATCCAAAAATGAAACGGGAACATGGGATCACTTTATTATAAAATGGAAAAAGGCAATACATGTTACATGAATATATACTTTAGGTAAATTTGATAAATATAACTGAAATATATTCTATATTTAATAAAAAGGAAATGTAATGATTTATTTAGTTGAACTAGAATAAAAAATGCATTATTACCTCGAGAAGAATTTTGAAACCCTACCACAAAAACCATTTATATTTTATCCCAATTCCACTAGAGAACAAAAAAATATTGAATAACCCCCAAAATTAGTTTTCATTCTCCTTTGGCATACATACATGTTAATCAATTTTTGTTATTTTCAAAAAAATAACTTTTAATTTCCATTGACAAGTAATTATCATTATGATCATTGTACTTATTACTTTTACCCAAATTATTTGGAAACAAAGTACTATGAGCATTTGTAAACAACTATTTCCTCAACTGGGAATCACAATGTGGACATAATCCTTTTCCAAATTATAAATTACATAGTCATAAATATTAATATTAGTTAAATTACCCATATTAATGTATGGTTCATTTTTTAGCAAATAATGATCCTCCTTCTAATCTCTCTTAATTCATTCTAACAAAGTCCACTACACTAAAACCTGATACAAAATAAATGAATTTCCAGTCATCTACAACATTATGGAAATAATTATGAAATCAGTATATAAATTTTCATGTTCTCAACATAATATTGTTAAGGTATAATTACATTTTAAATTAAAATAATAGGTCACTTTTTATATTTTCTAGTATGGTAATGAATCATGAAATAATATTCATTTATGAGTTATGTCTGTATTATTTATATCATGTTCAATTAATTTTGATTGAATATATAATTTAATCTTTTGTGATCAAAATATAATTTATTATTTTCTCTATGAAATTGAATCCTCAAATTTTTTAATGAAAAAAATATTTTCTATTTCCAAATCATTTGTATCTTAATTTAGCTCATGAGTTTTAAACTGATGTAAAGAATAAGCAATTACCTAATCATTATGCACTATGATTTAAGAAAGACCATTCAATAAAGAATAAATATATATTTCAATTATTCTATTTATGGATTTTAGGGCCATAATTGGATCATCTACCAATCTTCTTTTTAGTTCCTGAACATAATTATCACATTATTTTGTCTAGATGAATTTATCTTTCTTTGAGTTAACATAGTCAGCTAGATAGAAAATTTTTAGTTTTTTTAATAAGCAACATATTTTATCCAAATAATAAATAAATTTACTTTATTCTATAGATCTTTTGGGTCGATTATATTATATTAAATAAAATTTATTAGGATCGATAGTCATTCCATACTAATAAATAATATGATTATGCAATGAAAATTGTTTCACATAGAATTCCCACATTCTAAATTTAAGATATATTTTATTTTATTGTATGGTTTGAAAAAAAATCCTTAGGTGTCTATAAAGTTTTTCTTTATATTTAAAATATATAAAAATTGGATTGATAAATATATCCAAAAAAATTTCCATGATCTAAATAAAAATTATATTCATTATTTCTATAAATATAGAATGTGTCATAGAAAACTGAAACAACATAAACAAAAACTCATAGTTCTATTATTTTGTCTTTAACAGAGACTATATATTGCATTCTTCTTTCACATCATCAATTTTAGGCCAGCCTTCAAACACTATTTTTCTCCCCAGTGCTAATAAAAAAAACCATCAATATAATTACATTGATAATTTTTATTAACAAATATGTTATTCAAGCCTCTATCATCAATGAAATGCCTCATTAAAAAATCATTATTCTTAAAAAAAAATAGGATCACCACATGGTGTTGTGTGAGATTAAAAAAAGCCTTATATAAAAAATCATACAATTGGATTTTCATTTATAAATGTTTTACTTGATCCATTTTGATATTGTTGTGTAGAAATTGTCTTAGCATCAGGGAATTTGTCAACCTAAATCAAAATTTTCGTATCTATAATAACACCAGGAAAAATATCTAAAAAACATACAGGTATTCATTTAGATCATTCTAATCACTAATTTCAAAGGATTAAATATTTTCAACAATATGATATAGGTAACATTCACTTCAATATTTAATTAAATTTCTAACGTCTTAGAATGTTATTAATTTCATTGAATCATTCAACACAAATTTAATAGTAGAGTAATATATCAAAGAAAGAAAAAACTAAAAAGAAATATATGATAAGGATGATATCAAACACCACTATGTCTAGATAAAAAATAACTTATAGAAAAACAATCCCCCTGAGGGAAATAACAATATTACTATAAATAATATTTTCCTTAACACTTACACATTGAGTTTTTACAAAATGTTATTTCATACTTTTTTGAGATAATATTTTCATTTTATTTTTATATTTCATAAAAATGAAATAATGTTATGATCCATAGTCAAACATAGTAATTTTATAATTAAAATACACGAGTGACACACCCATCACCATATACTTCAACTACCCAAAATAAACAATAATAATTAGAAATGACATTTCTACACCATTCTATTAATGATCATAATTATTTTTATCCTATAAAACTTACATCATACACATACTAGCATATCAAACCAGCTCATTTCAACTAAGACACATCACCTTTGGATAGTTATCAGTTAACCCATTCATTAATTGCTCAGTTATATTTTCATTATAATCATGATATATGTGACCAAACTAAACACATCATAAAAACTTCTCAAATACAACCATGAATTATTTGAAATGACTTTTTACAAACGTGGAACATGACTGGGGATTACCTATAGAATTTTTACTTGGTTTTTTTTCTTTCCACCTTGATTATTTCATATTAGGGAATATACATGTCCTAATACGTCATATTAAATTTCTCAGAGAAATGAACAACATTCATATAATTTTAAAATTCAAATGTTTCTGAAGCACTTCATATACATGGGTTTAATCCTATGTAAAACCAATAAATTTTGTTATCTGTGTCCTGAATGAAAGATGGTATATACCTAGACCATCATGTTAAATGTTCACCATATGTAGCTACAAAATATTCATATTTCTTCCATATTTTCTTGAATTAGTTTTCTATCATGAGCCAAAAAACCCCATTAAGAAATATTTGTCAATGAAATGATATTTAAATATTTTCCATTCCATGTAATCAAGGTCATCATTCTCACTATTGGTCTTAACCAATTACCAATATCGAAGATATTCTCCTTAAAAAGTTAAATTAAAAGGGTTAACTTTAGATGTTTTGATCATTCATTGATATTATATATCTTCTATATAGCTACGATAGACCCATCCGCTACCACTAGGTAATATGATTCACTCTATTATGGCAGATGTTTCCTAATGAAATCATCCATGATATACATGTTCATTTTTGGTTGATCGAGTTCCCCTCTAACATGGATACCACCAACATTTATAGTCCAATTCAACTAAACCATCACTATTAAAACTAATATGTAATAATTCCAACCATCTTGAGATAAAAATTCTTAAGGATATTTTCCTCCCAGTACCTCCCTATTTTAGATTCCCTACTTTCTCTTTGTCAAACCATTACAAAAATATATTCTTCAGAAGAAGAAACATGATAATCATTAAACCCTATATCAAATTAACTTCAATATAATGTAAAATATTTCATGGGAATTTCATTAATGTTATTTTAACATCTTATGTTGCATAAGCCAACATATAATACAATTATATGGAAGCAACATTAAACATTATATAATCATGTGTTTTTGTAAAGAATTTAAATTCTTTTACTTTGAGTACTTTACAGGTTTATTGTTTTAGAGACTTTGTTCGTAACTCATACATTTCAAAAGTATATAATATCTTGTGGACACTTTTGATCTGTATCCTTTTTTTCAACATATAAAAAACATTAAACAGAAACATTATTTCTTTTAATGATAATTCATGACATTAAACAAGACTTCAAACTTTACCTTACTAATCATGATAAAACCATTTAAAAAACTGTGATAAAAAAATTATATAATTAATATATATTAAGTAAATGAAACCTTTAGTATAATGAGTCCATGACAGCACATAAAAAATTTAACATTATCATCAAGAACATTGAATATATGAAAAAAGACTCAATTGAGAATCAAACAGAACATTTTCTAAAAAAAATCATTAAAAACCATATAATAATTCTTTTTGATGACCTAGATAATCATATTAATAGAAAATATTCGAAATCCATTTAATTTGTGTACTAATATAAAAAAACTCAATAATATCATTACCCATTGAATTGGAGTGCAATGTTGGTTTACCAATAATTTAAGCTATAAAAGGATCACCATACACAAAATTGACCACCCCATCATTTGAGCTATAATGGGATCACATTGAGATTTTTGGGAGAAAAGGTTTCTAATTTATAACTCTAAAGTATCATTACATGAATAAATTTTTTTAAGCATTCACTTCTTCAAAACACTATTAAACATGTAATAAAAATAACTTTTGGATATCAAAATACAAGTTTCTTTTATAAACCCATTTTCAATATCAAAATAACCATTTCTTTTGAAAAATGATTTTTCAATAGTAAAATAAGAACAAAAAAAGGAAAATAAATTTTTATAGAAGGAAATGTGAAATTTTTTAATTGATTCTTGAAATATTGTATTGGTCACAACAAAGGAAACATCGTTGTAACTATGTACAATCAGAATTCATTTTTCCATTTGTCAATAATTTCCATATAAAACATATAAATTATTTAATTTTGAATAACTTTTAATATATAATATAAAAATTAATTTATTAATATTTTTTAAAAGAATTTGAAAAATCATTTTTATAACATGAACAATGACGATAAATATAGTTTGAAGGATTATTATAAAAGATTATTGGTTTAGAAGAAAAGTCCATTATAAAATTAAAAATATTTAAATCATAAGAACCATGAAATAATATCATTATAAAAACATTTAATACCATTATATTAGGTAAATTCATGATATATTGTGTTAAGGGGTTGTATATACACATTATAAAAGAATATAAGTGTATAAAATCAAGACATTCTTCAATGAAAGGAGATTGAGACACAGTCCCATGCCTTTAGTCCGATTCATCATGCATTTATTTATCATCTTATATAAATAACATATATTAATTATTTAATTTTAGGAAACCTGTATTCTCATTTATTGTTAAATTAGATTCTATTATTAACAATTTATTGAAATTTACTTAATTATGATGTTTAAAGTGTTTTTTGGCCATTTTCCATTTATATGCCAAAAATGAATTTGATAAGTCGACTATGGTCAAATGGGTAACTATTTAAACATATATAGACTAATAATTATGATATAGTCATAATATTTTTACATAAATTAGATTTGTAAAACCAAAAATGAAATAAGGTTAGGAAAAATTGAACTATTGTGATGATCATAGAGATGGTAGGTCGTATGTACACTACCGTAACATTTTTTTAAATGATCATTATGGAAGGATGGTGTATAATATTTTATCAATCCATAATGGTAATTATATCATAAAATACATATTATTTAGTCATATATACCTATATATATCATTAACATCATATGACGGTGAAAAAAGGAATCACACTACATTGAGGAGGTGATAGTCCACACGTCCACAGATGATGTTATCACTATTTCAGTGAGTTAAGAGATAAGAAATAATATTATATAATATATATAAATAGTGATAAATTGTAAGGACAAGGACTTAAAATATTACATAATCATGAATTAAATGAATAATTCATATATAGGATTATTTCAGGTTTAGTGTTTTAGAGAATTAGGACATAACTATTACATCTCAAAAGATTACAAAGTAGACACTACTACTATGTTTCCATAAAATAAAATCTCTTAAAAAGAAACATGTCCTGTTCCATGTTTTAGATGACATATCTTTCCTTGATCCCATCCTTGACACTATTCATCTTTAAGTCCTGTGGAGAACATTTCAAAAACTTGGGATGAGCATAAAAATCCCAGTAAAGGATACACAAAGAAGGAAAACTGTATGTTTTTAAAAACAACAGGTAAATCATGAATATGTTATCAAAGTAATACTTTTCACCTTTATGAAGTATTAAATACTATTCACTAAATAAAACATCACTACTTATCCATTGTAACCAAAATATTTCCATTAACCCATATAAAGAACACATTACATATAAAGGTAACTTGCGACCTAAACATACTTAAATGGAATAACCATACGGTCGACTTCCACACATATCACTACATGGAATAGCCATATGGCCGACTTCCGTACCCAATGCATTGGAGGTTATAACAAAACCACCCGTCTTGGTATTCACTGCACCACCCGTCATATGATTTATCACAAAACCACCCATCAAATTTCCAAGTACCATTATAAAATCATAAGACATAAAAAAAATATAGTGGAAAGAAAACATTTCCATATTTTGATCATAGTATATCACTTAAATATATTGACATAAAAAATCCATTATAAAAACCATTTTCAATACCAAAATACATAAAAGATTATATGGTATTTATTTCATTTTAAAGACATTACCGCATGTTGAGGAAGCCAAAGACCATATAATACTCACGGCGGCAGAAAAGGTCGTTGTCACCACGTACATTAAAATAAACATTCCTTTTTGTAGTTTAGTAAAACATATCCTAGAAAAAGATTCCCTTCGAATGAAATGAATAGTCAAAGGTGTTTTATACAACTTATAAAATAAAGTCTTGTATTAGAACAAAATATGCCTCAATGAAAGGAGATTGAGACGAAGTCCCTTACAAGGATGGTATCCTTAGATTAAGGATAAATCAATTACTTAATTATGTGTGAAAAATACAAATAAACCCAATATACGTGGATATTAAGTGTAAAAAAATCAGATTAATTCACACATATACATAGAATGACATATTCAAGGAGTACAAGTTTAACCCAAAGAATTGAAATTGAGTTAAGAAGTTCCCTTGAAAAAATTCGACAGACTAACAGCGTCACTTTAAAATTAAAAAATTGAGTTGATAAGAGAGAAAATGGTATCTCATCACATGGAAATAAATTTTTTCATAAATAAGGATATATAAGAACATATCCAAACATAACAATATGTAAATTAAAAGACCCAAAAAAATGAAGTCTTATAAAAAGAGGAGGGTGAAAGTTTCCCTTACTGATTTTGGTAACTTTCGAAACATAAAACCCATGAAAGAAGGGTCATACAATGAAGATGTAAATACCCATAAATTAATTTATATTACACAATGAATAAAATAATTGGTAGTACATACACCACACAAAAGGAAATAGTGCCAAATTTATCATGAATCTCACGGGAACAAAAAGTGAGATAAAAACCCCTTACCTCGTTGTGATCAATCGAGTCGTATGACCAAAAGAAAATAAAAACAATATGAATCACATAATGCCATGAATATAAATAGAATAATGATAATATATTTTAAAGGGTTGTACACAATACACCACATGCAATAAATATGTTGCAAACAATGGAAATCTCATAGAATTTAAAGTGAGATAAGAAATCCCTTACAAAAATTCGGCAGCCTAACGACGTCACTTTAAAACTTCCAAAAAATGGTTTTATGAGATCAAATAGGGTCTCTCATTATATGAAAATAAAAATTATAGTAATAGGTATATAAAATAACATCCCCCAACATAATAAAGATGAGCTTAAAAGGGATGACATAAAAGAGAGTACTTAAAAAGAAAGAGAGATGTAGGATCCCTTACCTCAAGTCCGACTTGTCTTGTTCGTTTCTTTATATTATTGAATAATAAACTATTATCAATTTATAAATTCTTAAGGAAATCCTTTAAATATTATTATTAAGTTAATATCACATATTATAATGTTATAATAATTGGTTAATAATTTGAGTTCATATCAGACGTTTTTGTCAATGTTCGGTACATGAGTCAAAATTGAACTTGTTGGAAAAGAATTTTCCATGTAGATATAGGTACATCATCTCCAGAATAGTATTAATGATTTAAATATCATATATATCCATTATATATTCATTTTATACTATTCCATAGCATTTGGAGATAAAAAATGAAATGCACCGTTCATTGAGACGATATGGTGTACGTACGCATGAACGCTACTTTGATTTCATTGTCCTATTAATGGAATTAAAACTAAATGAGATATATATATATAAATATTATAATACCAGAAATATATCCATCATTTATAAGGAATATATGATATATATATCCATTATGTATATGCACTTATTACAGTACATAACATTTGGAGATAAGAAACGAAATGTACCGTTCATAGAGACAGTAATCTGTACATACACAAGAACGCTACTTTCATTTCTATTTCATTCATTAATGGAATGAAAAAAATAATGATACATAGTAATATTATAATTACAGTATAATATAATATATAAAATCATTAAATCCATCCTTTATACATCCCACATATGGTATTAACGATTCAAATCACTTTGAGGGGGTGGTAGTCTGCACTTCCTAAAATGAAATTATCGCATTTAACCATTATGGAAACCATAAAGGGAGACATAAATGAAAAATAATGAAGCATAAGGAATACATAAACATAATTTATATATCATATATAAATACAGTTACATCTTAATGGCCACCATGAGTGGTTTTAAAAGAAGATTGAAAAATCATCGTTTCGTGAGGCAGTAATTGTCCACCCACAGAAACAATATGTTCTATAACCATTAGATGGAGGTGTGTATGAGTGTATCTCGAATCTTTGTCATAACAACATCCTAGTATACTTATGATACTGGTGTTGTTATAAAATAAGTGAATAAAAATATTTTAGGGGTTTGGATAAGCAAAAAAAAAAGAACATAAGAGAAGACATTACCTTTAATTCGGATAACTCTTTTTGATTTGTGCTCAAAGGCTTCCTTGGAAAGAATTATGCCCAAAGTGAGGCTTCTAGGAGTAATAGAGAGATGTGTAGAGACAATATGAGAAGAGGTTGGATGATTCAAGGGATTGAGAGGTGTGGGTAAGGAGGTAGAGGCGGGGGCCTTATATAAGAGGGAGGAGGGGCACTCTTGGAAAGTCTTGAAAAGCTACTTTAAATGAAAAATCAGTTTTTTAACGACCAATTAGTTGTTTCACTATTCATCAAAATTGAAGTATTTCAGAAAAATACCAAATATTCCCCAAGCAATATTTTATATTCTGAATTAAAAAATGATGTCTATTTTACAAAATTCAAAACATATAAGTTGAATTAATAAATTTAATAATTAATTCCCGTTGTCAAAACAAATAGTGTATTTTTAAGAAACAAAATATATCAAAGATTGACACTAGTTTAAGTCCAATTTCAAAGTAAAATTAATTGCAATGACCAACATTGGATTAAATGGTAAAAATATATTCTAACTACACTTTAAAACCAATTAAAAAGATAATATATCCATATAAAAAATCATATTAAAAGGAGATTTTGAATTAAAATACAATATTTTCACTAAAAATGATCTTTATCAGAAAAATAACAAAAATTTACACAAAGTAAATTTTGATATCCAAATTATAAAGAAGGATTTTATTTTGTCCAATATAACATATTAAATTTTCAAAATGTTTATTTAAAAAGGGTTCACCATAAAAAGGCGGTTAATCGAACTTTTAAAGAATATTCAAATATTTATGCTTAAAATTGGATTCATTCGCATTTTAAGCCTCTAACATTTATTGGATAAAAGTAAAAATATTTGACAAACATATATAATCATTTTTTAGTTAGTTCTGTTCATTCTCGCCATTACAACGGTTAGGAGTTAACTACCATTTTAAATAATATTATTTTATTATTAGAATGTAACGTAAGATTTCAAAAAAACTCGTTGTTACGTATTGGGTATGCCATCGAGAATAGCATTCAATTTAAAGTAATATTAATACTGTATTAACAAATATTAATAAATATAAAAAAGTAATATTCTTTATTTACCTGGGATGTTACATCCTTCTCCCCCTTTTGGGAATTGCGCCCTCACAATTTTAATGTTGGGCTTGGAAACATCATTGAAAGCCCCACATCGGAAAAAGAAGTAAATTAAAATATGACTTTAAAAGAAAGAAAGAAAAGTAACAAGGTCACCCGAGATAAAATGTACTAGGATTCCATGAAACATGGATATGGAGGAAAAAAACAAAGGGTTAAGTTCTGATAGAGAGTGACAGAAACATGTTTAGGAGAAAGTTAACCACCAGAAAATCACAAACATGTGATGGGTTAAACAGTATTTGTATAAGGACCTGACCTTAAAACATTACTTAATCTTGAATTAAATGAATAATTTACATTGAGGATCTTTTCAGGTTTAGAGTTTTAGAGAATTAGGACATAACTATTACATCTCAAAGATTACAAGGTAGACACATCTTCTCAGTTTCCATTTTTTTCAAAAAATATAAACTCTTGATCAAAAGAGTCATGTCTAGTTCCATGTTTTAGACATATTGACATTCCCTTGATCCCATCCTTGACCGTATTCCACTTTATGTCCTGTGGAAAACATTTCAAAAACATGGGATGAGCACAAAAAGCTTAGTAAGAGATATAAAAATATAGAAAGGAAACATTAGTCCACGTATACATAAGAATAAATGAAAACACACTTTACTCATAAAACATAAGCAATTTAACATACCTCATGAAATCATACGATTTATGAATAAATCATAGAAATCATAAGTCATAAAAGTAACTTGATGAATTTATAGCATTCTTACATAGGGAGTAACCCTCATGTTTACGTTTGGAATACCCATCATAGTATATTCCATAAATCTCTTCGGATAAACCTTAGTGTTTAACTCCTTCGCATTACCCAATGAATTGGAGAGCTATATCAGGCTCACCCACCCTTAGTTTATCACGAAACCACCCATCTTCATAAAAAATTCCCAAGAACCATAACATAATCATATCACATAAATCATGCATAAAGGAAACATAACATTTCCAAATTTCAATCACAAGATATCAATACAACACATTGATATAATAAAAACATTATCAAAACCATTTTCAATACCAAAATAAAAGAAAGGTAAAACATGGTATTTATTTTTCATTTTAAAAAAAAATTATGGCTTGTAGAGGAAGCTGAAACTCAAATAATGGTCATGGCGGTAGAGAAGTCATTGTCGCCGCATACGTAAAAACATTCCCATTTCTCGTTTATTAGAACGCTTCGTATAAAAACATTCCTTTTGAATAAAAGTCAAAGTCAAAGGGGGTTTATACACCGTACAAAATAAAGTTGTGTATAAAACTAAAATATGCCTCAATGAAAGGAGATTGAGACAAAGTCCCTTACAACATTGAATATTTTAACATTTTAAACCATTAATATCCATATAAATAAATACCTAAAAACCATTTTTAAAACATGGATATTAATGAGAAATTTTTATAATAATAAATCATTAAAACCTTTAAAACGATATTTTAGTTAAAGAGTTTTTAACAAAATGAGAGACACTTTAATACAAATAATTGTTGAATAACATTTAATCAGAAATTTATATTATCATGAGAATAAAGTGATTCATGATATAATATTCTAAAGGACAGTATATACACCATATAAGAGTGAATTGGAGCATAACAACAATGACGTCTCAATAGAAATGTAAAATGAGATGAAATCCCTTATAATGAACGTATCCTAAAATTAAGGATAAATCAATCTCATAATTCTGTGTGAGAAATATAAATAAACCCAATATAAGTGGATATTATGTGTAAAACAACCAGAGAACATTCACACATATTAATAGGATGACATATTCAATAACTACAAGTTGAATACAATGAAATCAAAATTGGGTTAAGAAGTTCCCTTGTAAAAATTCGATAGCCTAACGATGT
This sequence comes from Viscum album, assembly GCA_963277665.1. Lineage (NCBI taxonomy): Eukaryota > Viridiplantae > Streptophyta > Magnoliopsida > Santalales > Viscaceae > Viscum > Viscum album. The sequence goes on along the minus strand of OY728131.1, from coordinate 1,098,496,842 downwards.
CACTTTAAAATTCAGAAAACGAGTTAATGAGACAAAAAGGGTATCTCATCACTTGGAAATAAATTTTACATAAATAAGGATATAGAAGAACAAATCCCAACATAGTAAGATGTAAATTAAAAGACCTAACAAAAAGAAGTCTGTTAAAAGAGGAGGATGAAAGGTTCCCTTACCGACTTGGGTAACATTCGAAACGTACACCCCATGAAAGAAAGACTATACAACATTGATGTAAATAATCATAAAATAATTCATATTACACAAAGAGTAGAATAATGGGAAGTACATACACCTCTCAAAAGAAATGGTGGCAAATGTCACATAAATCCCACAGGATTAAAAGTGAGATGAAAAATCCCTTACGAAAACTCGGCAGCCTAACGACGCCACATAAAACTTACAAAAATGTATTTATGCGATAAAATAGGGTCTCTCATAATATGAACATAAAAATTACAGAATGAGGTATATAAAAGAACATCCCCAACCCTAAGAAAGTTGAGCTTCAAAGAAATGACATAAAAGAGAGTACTAAAAAAGAAAGAGAGAGGTAGGATCCCTTACCTCAAGTCCGACTTGTCTTGTTCATTTCATTATATTCCTGAATAAGTAACTAGAGGTAATTTATACTTTATTAAGAAAATTTTTCATGTTCATTATTTATTTTATATCACTTATTACCATGTTATGAAAATTATGTAATTATTTAAGTTAATAACGGTCGTTTTGTCGATCATTGGTACTTGAGTCAAAAATAAACTTCTTATAATTACAAGTTGTTAATGTGGTAGAATATCCATTATATCCAGAATTATATTCATGATGTATATATCATATATATCATATATATATATTATATACTTGCTTTTATAATATTACATAACATTTATATGTAAGAAATGAAATGCACCGTTCATGGAGACGGTAAGCCGTACGTACCCATGAACGATACTTTCATTTCTATTTTGTATTTAATAGAATTAAAACTAAATGAGATATATATATATATATATATATATATATATTATAATTAAATTATAATATATGTGTTATATAGGTCAGATATTTTCATTAATTTCATTCTTTATACATTCCATGTATTGCATGAACGAGTCACATCACTTGAGGGGGCGGTAGTCCACACTTCTTCAAATAAAATTATCACATTTTCACAACATTCAAAGCATAAAGGTATGTTTTAAATGTAAAATATAGAAGAATATGGAGGAAATTAATATAATATAAATCATAAATAAATATAGTTCCATCATAATGGCCACCATTAGAGGTGGTAGGAGAAGATAGAACAATCATCATTTCGTGAGGAAGTAATTCTCCATCCACAGAAACAGTATGTTTTTTAACCATTAGACGGAGGTGTGTGTAAGTGTAGCTCAAAAAATTCTCATAACAAAATCCTAGTGTGTTGTAGATACTGGTGTTGTTACAAATTAAAGGAATAAAAAGTTTAGGGGGTTGGGGAAGCAAAATGAAACAAAAGAACATAAGAGAGGACATTACCTTTAAATCGGGTAACTCTCTTTGGTTTGAACCAATAGGGTTTCTTGAAGTGCTTTCTGCCTAAGGTAAGGCTTCTAGGATGAAGAGAGTGATGTGAAGAGATAAAATTAGTAGAGTTTGGTCGATCCAAAGGCTTGATTGGTGTGGGTAAGGGGGTAGAGGTGGGGGCCTTTTATAAGAGGGAGGAGGGGCACTCTTGGAAAGTCTTCAAATGTTACTTTATTATAAATTGATTTTAGGATATAAAAGGTCCAAAAATTATATATTTAGAGGATAAGGTGATAAGGTTTCGGAATCCACCCATCCAATATTTTTTTGAAAAGTTTAAGTCTTATATTTTACCTTATCATCTCATTTTATTTAAATCGTTCATTAATGAGGTAATCACTACATCATCATGGTGTCATAAATAAATATATTTATATAATGTCTAAAAATTATAAAAAAATATCATGATGTACGAAATATTTACATATTTATAATGAATATTTATAGTAAAAAATATGACTTGTATAACCCAATGTAAAAATTGTTTTAGTAAAATAATATATGTTTGTGACATTTTTATTTTATCTTTAAATAAAAAGTCATTAATGTCATTTTCCTACCAATGTGGCTCCATGGGGTCCCCAAGATGACCCGTGGATTTTCTTGGTCGGCCATGACTCATCCAATAAGGGTAGGACATGTGTAAAGGACATTTCATATTATTATAACATTATCTTTACCTTAAATTACACTAATTGCCTTTAATCACGATTAATAAAACTTAAAAGTTACTATTCACCGAAAAATTATTTTAATCCCATTGAACCACATTTTACATCCTAATGACTATCATGTATGCCAGATTTTTGAAATTCAAATCACAGAAGTGGTAAGGTTTCATTTAAACAAAAAATCAGTTTTTTAACAACCACTTATTGGTTTCCCTATTCATCATAAATTGATGTTTTTCAGAAAAATACCAAAAATTCACCCTAAGAAATATTTTATATTCCGAATTCCAAAATGATTCCTATTTTAAAAAATTCAAAACATATAAGTTTCATTAATTAATTTAATAATTAATTCCTACTGTCAAAACAAATAGCGTGTTTTTAAGAAATAATATCTATTAAAAGATTGACACTAGTTTAAGTCCAATTTCAACGTGAAATTAATTATAATGACCTCCATTGGATTAAATGGTAAAAATATATTATAATTTAACTTTAAAACCAATTAAAAATATGATCTAATCATATAGATAAATTATATTAAAACGAGGTTTTGAATTAAAATAAAACATTTTTCACTTATTCATTAAAAATGGGCTTTATCAAAAAAAAATCACAAAACATACACAAAGTAAATTTTGATATCCCAATTCTAAAGAAGGATTTTATTTGTTCTAATATAACATATAAAAATGTCAATAATTTCATTTAAAAAGGGTTTTCCATCAAAAGGCGGTTAATCAACCTTTTAAAGAATATTAGAATATTCACGCTTAAAATTGGATTCATTCACTTTTTAAGCCTCTAAAATTTATTGGATAAAAGTAAAAATATTTGACAAACATAAATAATCATTTTGTAGTTAGTTCTATTCATTCCCGCCATTATAACAACTAGGCATTAACTACCGTTTAAAATAATAATATTTTATTATTAGAGTGAAACGTATGATCTCCAAGAAACTCGTTGTTGCGTATTGTGTACGACATCGAGCATAACATTCCTTTTAAATTAATATTAACATTTTATTCAAAAATATGGATAAATTTAAAAATGTCATATTATTTATTTACCTGGGTTGATATATCCTTCCCCCCTTTTGGGAATTGCATCCTCGCAATTTTAAAATTGGTCTCGAAAACTTCATTGAAAGTCCCACATCGGAACAAGAGTCGGTAAAAATATCACTTTAAAATAAAGAAAGCGAAGTACAAAGGTCACACAAGTTAACCCATACTAGGATTCCATGAATACATGGATATGGAATAAAAAAAGGTTTATGTTCTGATGGAGAGTGATAGAAAACATGTTTAGGAGAAAGTTAACCACCAAAAAATCACAAACTTGTGATGGGTTAAATAGTATTTGATTCCATAGTAGGAAAAGTTAATAGACAACATTTTAGTTTTAAGTTACTTTTCATTGAGGAATTTATTTATGAGCATAGCTAAAACATAAGGAAACATACTTACTTGTCATGTTAACTTTCAACTTTACTAGATTTCTTAAACAAACTCATATTTTCTCCAAAAGACAAGCATTTAGGAAGACTTATTCATATTAAGAATACTATAATCAACTTCTTGAGAATCACCTAATCCACAAAAGCAAACTATATATTTCCCAAGTCCTTAGACCTTAACCAAAACCAAAATTGTTAGTACGAGATCAGATAATACCCAAAAATGATAATCCTTTATAAAAAGAAACACTACTCTTAATCTCCAAAATTTGTCCAACAAAACCCAAAGATCATCAAAGTCCATTCAATAAATAGCTAACAGTAAAATTATTCAAAGTAAACCAAACTAATATTTAAACCCAATTCGTTGAAGGATATAATAACATAGTCTTCCAAGGTAAATATTAACATTTATCTCCAAATAACATCAGTTGGTCTTAAAGTCTCATATTGAAATGAAATTAACCTAATCATATATCCTCCATGATAGGTCAATAATTTTATAGATAACCCAAAATCAACTTATTCCTGATTCATAAGATCATCTAACTAAAAAAAATTAGTTATACCAACCAGGGACTTCACGTAGTCTAGTGGTAGGCAATAAATACCAGTCACACTTTGGTTGTCAGTTCGATTCCCAAAGCTTTGTCCGACATGACGGGTTGTCACACGGTTTGTGTGTTTTCCTTTTTCCAAAACAATTTAATTTTAAAAACATTCCCCAAAAAGAGATAAAATCTTCAAAAATAATCAAAATATAATTTATCTTCAATTTTACCCCATGCCTTTCATTTTCCATCATATAGTAACCTATAATTACCTCAAAAGTAGGGATCATATAAAACCTAACGGTTACCTTTATAATTATTACCTGAACTTACACATTGAGTTGGTTCTCTCATACATGATGAATCTGAGAACTCACCAAGGATCAAGTGGTTAATCAAGACTCCTTGATAGTTGGTGTAGAATAACCACGAGATTCCTCATTGAATCCCCCATTTCATCTAGTCTCTTAATCAGAGAACCACCACAGTTTCCTTCAACCCCATTGCCACTTTGGTGCCTACTAGATCCATCCATTTACTAAAACCAAAAATGTCAGTGTCAGTATATCAACAAAATCATCTTGTACTAATGAGGAAGATAAACACTAAGATACACTTACTCATTCACATTATCAAAAAAAATATTAATCTTTCTGAAATCCTAGACATTATGGTAATGTCACTAATGCTTAAAGAATACCATTACCTCTAAAGTTATCTAAACCAACCTCTGATACCAACTATAAGGACCTGACATTAAAACATTAATTAATCTTGAATTAAATGAATAATTAAAATTAAGGATCTTATCAGGTTTAGAGTTTTAGAGAATTAGGACATAACTATTACATCTCCAAGATTAGAAGGTAGAAACATCTAATCAGTTTCCATTTAAAAAAAATATAAACTCTTGAACAAAAGATTCATTTCTAGTTCCATGTTTTAGACATCTTGACATTTCCTTGATCCCATCCTTGACCGTATTCCACTTTAAGTCCTGTGGAAAACATTACAAAAACATGGGATGGGAACAAAATGCTCAGAAAGGGATATAAAAATATGGAAAGAAAACATTAGTCCACGTATAAATAAGAATCAATGAAAACACACTTTACTCATAAAACATAAGCACTTTAAAATACCTCATGAAATCATAATATTTATGAATAACTCATAGAAATCATAAGGCACAAAAGTAACTTGAGGCATTCATAACATTCTTACGTAGGGAGTAACCCTCATGGTTACGTTTAGAATACCCATCACTGTATATTCCCTAAATCTCTTCAGAGAAACCTCAGTGTTTAACTCCCTCGTGTTACCCAATGCATTGGAGAGCTATATCGGACTCACCGGCCCTTAGTTTATCACGGATCCACCTAACTTCATAAACAATTCCCAAGAACCATAACATAATCGTATCACATAAAACATGAATAACGGAAACATAAAATTTCCACATTTCAATCACAAGATATCAATACAACACATTGATATAATAAAAACATTATAAAAAACATTTTAAATACCAAAATAAAAGAAAGGTAAAACATGGTATTTATTTTTCATTTAAAAAACATTATGGCTTTTAGAGGAAGAAGAAACTCAAATAATGGTCACGACAGTGGCGAAGTCGTTGTCGCCGCATATGTAAAAACATTCCCATTTTTTGTTTAGTAAAACGCTTCATATAAAAAGATTCCTTTTGAATAAAAGTCAAAGTCAAAGGGGGTTTATACACCTTATAAAATAATGTTGTGTATAAAACAAAAATATTCCTCAATGAAATGAGATTGAGATGAATTCCCTTACCACTTTTAAGCTTTTAACATTTAAAAACATTAATATCCATATAAATAAATCCTTAAAACCCATTTTGAATGGGTATTAATGAGAAATATTTATAAGAATAAATCATTAAAACCTTTAAAAAAATATTTTAGTTAAAGAGTTTTTAACAAAATGAGAGACACTTGAATACAAATAATTGAGGAATAACATTTAATATGAAATTTATAATATCATGAGAATAAAGTGATTCATGATATAATATGCCAATGGATAATATATACACCATATAAGAGTGATTTTTTGCATAACAACAATGAAGTCTCAATAGAAATGTAAAATGAGATGAAATCCCTTATAAAGAGGGTATCCTTAAATTAAGGATAAATCAATCTCATAATTATGTGTGAAAATATAAATACACCCAGTATAAGTGGATATTAACTGTAAAACAACAAGAGATCATCCACACATATTTATAGGATGACGTATTCAATAACTACAAGTTGAACCCAATGAAATTGGAATTGGGTTAAGAAGTTCCCTTGTAAAAATTCGACAACCTAACGACGTCACTTTAAAATTCAGAAAATGTGTTGATGAGACAAAAATGGTATCTCATCACTTGGAAATAAATTTTACATCAATAAGAATATTTAATAACATATCCCAACATAGTAATATGTAAATTAAAATACCTAACAAAAATATGTCTTTTAAAAAGAGGAGGGTGAAAGGTTCCCTTACCGACTTGGGTAACGTTCGAAATGTACACCCCATGAAAGAAGGACTATACAACATTGATGTAAATACTCATAAACGAATTTATATTACACAAAGAGTAGAATAATGGGTAGAACATACACCACTCAAAGGAAATGGTGGAAAATGTAGCATAAATCCAACGGGAATAAAAGTGAGATGAAAAATCCCTTACGAAAACGCGACAGCCTAATGGCGCCACATAAAACATCCAAAAATGGATTTATGAGATCAAGTAGGGTCTCTCATAATATGAACATAAAAATTACAGAATGAGGAATATAAAATAACATCCCCAAACATGAGAAAAATGAGCTTAAAAGAAATGACATAAAAGAGAGTACTTAAAAACAAAGAGAGAGGTAGGATCCCTTACCTCAAGTCTGACTTGTCTTGTTCGTTTCATTATATTCTTGAATAATAAACTAGAGTTAATTTATACTTTCTTAAGAACCATTTTCAAGTTCATTATTTCTTTTATATCACTTATTACCATGTTATGAACATTATGTAATTATTTAAGTTAATAACAGTCGTTTTGTCGATCATTGGTACTTGAGTCAAAAATAAATTTCATATAATTACAAGTTGTTCATGTGGGAGAATATCCATTATATCTAGAATTATATTCATGATGTAGATATCATATATATCATATATATCCAGTATATACTTAGGATTATAATATTAAAAAACATTTAGATATATGAAATGAAATGCACCGTTCATGGAGACGGTAAGCCGTACGTACGCAAGAATGCTACTTTCATTTCTATTTCGTATTTAATGGAATTAAAACTAAATGAGATATATATGTATATATATATATATATATATTATAATTCCAGTATAATATATATGTTATATAGGTCACATAAGTTCATTAGTTTAATTCTTTATACATTACATGTATTGCATGAACGAGTCACATCACTTGAGGGGGCGGTAGTCCACACTTCCTCAAATGAAATTATCGCATTTGAACAACATGCAAAGCATAAATTTATGTTTTAAATGTAAAATACAGAATAATATAGAGGAAATAAATATAATATATATCATAAATAAATATAGTGCCATCATAATGGCTACAATGAGAGGTGGTTGGAGAATATGGAACAATCATCGTTTCGTGAGGCAGTAATTCACCATCCACAGAAACAATATGTTCTTTAACCATTAGACGGAGGTGTATGTAAGTGTAGCTTGAATCCTTCTCATAAAAACATCCTCGTATATTGAAGATACTGGTTTTGTAACAAATGAAAGGAATAAAAAGTGTTTAGCGGGTTGGGGAAGAAAAATAAAACAAAATAACATAAGAGAGGGCATTACCATTAAATCAGGTAACTCCCTTTAGTTTGAACCAATAGGGTTTCTTGAAGAGATTTCTGCCTATGGTAAGGCTTCTAGGATGAATAGAGTTATGTTGAGAGATAAAATTAGAATAGTTTGGTCGATCCAAAGTCTTGAGAGGTTTGGGTAAGGGGGTAGAGGTGGGGGACTTTTATAAGATTGAGAAGGGGCACTCTTGGAAAGTTTTCAAAAGTTACATTATTATAAAATGATTTTCAGATATAAAAGGTCCCACAATTATTTATTTCGAGGATAAGGTGATAAGGGTTCGAAATCCACCTATCTAATTGGTTTTTGATAATTTTAAGTCTTAGATTTTACCTTATCATCTCATATTATTTAAATCGTTCATTAATGAGGTAATCACAACATCATCATAGTGTCATAAATAAATTTATTTATTTAACGTCTAAAAATTATAAAAAAAATATCATGATTTAGGAAATACTTATTTATTTCCAATTAATATTTATAGTAAAAAATATGACTTATATAACACCATGTGAAAATTGTTTTAGTAAAAGAATACATGTTTGTGGCATTTTTATTATATCTTTAAATAAAAAGTCATTAATGTCATTTTCCTACCAAAGTGGCTCCATTGGGTCCCCAAGATGACCCATGGAATGTCTTACTCTGCCATGACTCATAAAATAGGGGTAGGACATGTGTCAAGGTCATTTAATATTATTATAACATTATGTTTACCTTAAATTACACAAATTACCATTAATCGCGATTAATAAAACATAAAAGTTACTATTTACCAAAAAATTATTTTAATCCCATTGAACCACATTTTACATCCTAATGATAACAATGTTTGTCGGATTTTTGAAATTCAAATCAACGAAGTGGTAAAGATTCATTTAAACGAAAAATCAGTTTTTTAACTACTACTTAGTGATTTCACTATTAATCATATATTGATGTTTTTCATAAAAATACCAAAAAATCACCCTAAGAAATATTTGACATTCTGAATTCAAAAATGATGTCTATTTGAAAAAAATTAAAAACATATAAGTTGAATCAATTAATTTAATAATTAATTCCCGCTGTCAATAAAATAGAGTGTTTTTATGAAACAATATCTATTAAAAGATTGACACTAGTTTAAGTCCAATTTCAAAGTGAAATAAATTCCAACGACCAACATTGGATTAAATGGTAAAAATATATTCTAATTTCACTTTAAAACCAAGTCAAAATATGATCTAATCATATAAATAAATTAGATTAAAATGAGGTTTTGAATTAAAATACAACATTTTTCACTTATTCATTAAAAATGGACTTTATAAAAAAAATAACAAAAACCTACACAATGTAAATTTTGATATACCAATTCTAAAGAAGGATTTTATTTGGCCCAATATGACATATAAAATTTTCAACAAGTGGATTTAAAAAGGGTTCTCCATCAAAAGGCGGTTAATCGACCTTTTAAAGAATATTAGAATATTTATGCTTAAAATTGGATTCATTTTCATTTTAAGACTCTAACATTTATTCGATAAAAGTAAAAATATTTGAAAAAAATATATAATCATTTTTTATTTAGTTATTTTCATTCCCGCCATTACAAGGGCTAGGCGTTAACTACAATTTAAAATAATAATATTTTATTATTAGAGTGCAACGTCTGATTTCCAAAAAACTTGTTGTTGCATATTGGGTATGACATCAAGAATAGCATTCCCTTTAAATTAATATTAACATTTTATTCACAAATATGGATAAATATAAAAATGTCATATTCTTTATTTTCCTGGGGTGTTACAATTTGATTCTCCTGTAGGAAAGGTTAACGGACAACATTTTAGTTTTAAGTTACTTTTCATTGAGGAATTTATTTATGAGCTTAACTAAATCACAAGGAAACATACTTTATTATCGTTTAGACTTTCATCTCTTACTAGATTTCTTACACAAACTCATTTTTTCCTCTAAAAGATGAGTATTTAGGAGAACTTGTTCACATTAAGAGTGCTATAATCAACATCTAGAGAATCACCTAATCTAGAAAAGAGAACTATATATTTCCCATTTCTTTAGACCTTAACCAAAACAAAAATTGTTAGAACAATATCAGATATTCCACAAAAGGATAATCCTTTATTAAATGATAAAATATTCTTAATCTCCAATATTTGTCCAACAAAACCCAAAGTTCAAAGAAGACCATTCGATAAACAATTTGTCCATTAAATTCTTTAAAGTAAACCAAACTATGATTGAAACCCAAATATTTGAAGGATTTAATCACATAGTCTTCCAAGGTATAAATTAACATTTATCTCCAAATAACATCAGTTTCTCTTAAAGTATAATATTTAAAATTAATTAACCTAATCATATATCCTTTATGATAGGTCAATATTTTCCCAAAATCAACTTATTCTTGATTAATAAAATTATATAACTAAAAATAATTTGTCATACTAACCAGGGACTTTAAGAAGTCTAGTGGTAGTTGATAAATACCAGTCGCACTTTGGTTGTGGGTTCGATTCCCACAGCTTTGTCCGACGTGACGGGTTGTCACATGGTTTGCATGTTGTCCTTTTTCCAAAGCTATATAATTCTGAAAACATTCCCCAAAAAGAGATAAAATCATCAAAAATAACCATAACATAATTTAACCTCAATTTATCTCATGCCTTTCATTTTCCATCATAACATATAGTAACCCATAATTACCTCAAAAGTAAGGATCATGTAAACCCAAATGGTTCTTTATAACTATGTCCACAAAAAAATAGATAACAATTCCTTGAATAAAATTTTCATATATCAAACATCAAGGTTACACATACTATAAATAGTCATCTAATGTAACCCCATCATCAAAAGAGACTTAATACTTTTAAGAATTTCACCATCCTAAAATCTACCATAACTCTTGAATCCATTATATGTTGACTTCTTACTAATTCAACATTCTTCATGATCCATTAACCACCCCTTTACAACTTATTCTGAAATAATTCTTTCCTACAAACAAAATCATGAATCATATCCTAAGATTCCAAAATAGGAAAACATATGTTAAGAAATAATCCATACCTTTGGTTGGTCATTGTCAGTTTCTTCATCCTCAATCGCAATGGAATTAGGTATTGGTAAACGAATATTTTTACGATCTTGGTGATCCCATTCTTGAAACTTATTTGTAGGACATGTGTTTCCGTAATGACCGTGCACACCACATTTAAAACATTCAATTGATCCCTCATAAAGAACTTCTTTCCCTTTCCTCAAGTCAACTGGATGCTTCCTTTTTCTGTGGCAGGTTCTTGCTTTATAACCTTCATTTCCACATCTATAACATCTTTTTGTCCCTTTGAAACAATTTCCTAGGTGTTTCTTTCAACATTTTTGACACATAGGTTTTTGAACACACTTACCTTTATGATTATTACCTAAACATCCGTAGGTATTTGTTTCTCACATATATGATTCCTTATAGAAATCACCAAGGTTTAGGTGGTCAATCATGACTCCAGATAGTTGGTTCAGGATAAACACAAGAGTTCTCATTGCAGATCCCATATCATTCAGTTTCTCGCTCATAAAACTGTCACAATTTCCTTCACATCCACTATTACTTTGGTGCCTTCTAGGTCTAGCCATTTACTAAAACCAAAATGGTCAGTGTGAGAATATCAGTAAAATCATCATATAATAATGAGGAAAATAAACACTAAGATATAGTTAACCAAGTTATCTCAAACTAATTCTAACTTTAAAAAAATGACTCTATCTAATATACTACCCATTGTGGTTATACAAAACTTTTCACTTATGCTTAAACAACATTATAACCTCTAAAGTTATCTAAAACGAACTCTGATTCCATCTTTAAGGACCCAGCCTTCAAACATTACATATCATGAATTAAATGAGTAACTTACATATATGATCATTTCAGGTTTAGAGTTTTAGAGAATTAGGACATAACTATTACATCTCAAAAGATTACAAAGTAGACAATTCTACTAAGTTTACATAAAATAAAAACTCTTAAAAAGAAACATGTCCAGATCCATGTCTTAGATAACATGTCTTTTCTGGATCCCATACTTTACCCAATTCATCTTTAAGTCCTATGGAGAACATTTCAAAAACTTGGGATAAGCATAAAAATCCCAGTAAAGGATACACAAAGAAGGAAAACTGTTAGTTTTTCAAAAGAACAAGTAAATCATGAATACGTTATCAAAGTAAAACTTTTCACCTTTATGAAGTAGTGAATATTCCTCACTGAATAAAATATCACTACTTATCCTTTGTAACCAAAAGAAAACCATAAAACCATTTAAAGAACACGTAATATATAAAGGTTACTTGGGACATAAACATAATTAAATGGAATAACCATACGGTCGACTTCCACACATATCACTACATGGAATATCCATACGACCGACTTCCATACCCAATGCATTGGAGGTTATAATGTAACCACCCATCCTGGTATTCACGACACCACCAGTCATATGGTTTATCACATAACCACCCGTCAAATGTACAAGTACCATTATAAAATCACAAGACATAAAACCAATATAAAGGAATGAAATCATTTCCACATTTTGATTACAATACATCACTTAAATATCTTGACATAACAAACCCATTATAAAAACCATTTTCAATACCAAAATACATAAAAGAGTATATGATATTTATTTCATTTTAAAAACATTACAGCTTGTTGACGATGCCAAAGACTAAATAATACTCACGACGGCAGAAAAGGTCGTTGTCACTGCGTACGTAAAAATAAACCTTCCTTTTTTCGTTTAGTAAAACGCTTCGTAGAAATAGATTCCCTTTGAATGAAATGAAATGTCAAAGGTGTTTTATACAGCTTATAAAAAAAAGTCTTTTATTAGAACAAAATATGCCTCAATGAAAGGAGATTGAGATGAAGTCCCTTATAAAGACGGTATCCTTAGATTAAGGACAAATCAATTACATAATTATGTGTGACAAATATATATACACCCAATATATGTGGATATTAAGTGTAAAACAATAAGATTAATTCATACATATTCATTGAATGACATATTCAAGGAGTTCAAGTTTATCCCAAAGAATTGAAATTGAGTTAAGAAGTTCCCTTGCAAGAATTCGACAGCCTAACGACGTCACTTTAAAATTTAGAAAATGAGTTGATGAGAGAGAAAATCGTATCTCATCACATGGAAATAAAATTTACATAAATAAGGACATAGGAGATCATATCCCAACAAAAAAATATGTAAATTAAAAGACCCAACAAAAAGAAGTCTTCTAAAAAGAGGAGGGTGAAAGGTTCCCTTACCGATTTGGGTAACTTTTGAAATGTACACCCCATAAAAGAAGGGTCATAAAATGAAGATGTAAATACCCATAAATTAACATATATTAAACAATTAATAAAATAATGGGAAGTATATACACCACACAAAAGGAAATAGTGGCAAATGTAGCATGAATCTCACAGGAACAAAAATTGAGATAAAAACCCCTTACCTCATTGTGATCAATCGAGTCGTATGACTAGAAGATAATAAAAACCAAATGAATATCATAATACCATTAATATAAATAGAATCATGATAATATATATGAATGTTAAATTCTCAATACACTACATTCAATAAATAATAGGTGAACAATGGAAATCTCACAGAATTAAAAGTGAGATAAGAAATCCCTTATGAAAATTCGGTAGCCTAAGAGCGTCACATTAAAACTTCCAAAAAATGGTTTTATGAGATAAAATAGGGTCTCTCATCATATGAAAATAAAAATTACATTAATATAGATATAAAATAACATTTCCCAACATAATAAAGATGATCTTAAAAGGAATGACATAAAAGAGAGAACAGAAAATGAAAGAGAGAGGTAGGATCCCTTACCTCAAGTCTGACTTGTCTTGTTCCTTTCTTTATATTCCTGAATAATAAACTTTTGTAAATTTATAATTTCTTAAGGACCACCTTTAAAAATTATTATTCAGTTTATATAACATATTATAATGTTATAATAATTGGTTAATAATGTGATTTTATATCAGACGTTTTTGTCGATGTTCGGTACATGAGTCAAAATTGAACTTGTTGGAAAAGAATTTTTAATGTAGTTATAGGTACATCATCTCCAGAATAGTATTAATGATTTAAATATCATATATATCTAGTATATATTCATTTTATACTATTTTATAACATTTTGAGATAATAAATGAAATACACTGTTCATGGAGACGATAGGTCGTACGTATGCATGAACGATACTTTCATTTGCTTGTCATATTAATGGAATTAAAACTAAATGAGAGAGATATATATTATAATTCCAGAATTATATCCATCATTTAGATGTAATATATGACATATATATCCATTATATATATGTACAAATAATATTACATAACATTTGGATATATGAAATGAAATGTACTGTTCATGGAGACGGTAAGCCGTACGTACGCATACACACTACATTCATTTCTATTTCCTAATTTAATAGAATAAAAAATATAATGATATATAGGTATATTATAATTACAGTATAATATAATATATAACATCATTAAATCCATCCTTAATACATCCCGCATATGGTATTAACGATTCAAATCACTTTGAGGGGGCGGTAGTCCGCACTTCCTAAAATGAAATTATCGTGTCTACCCATTATGGAAACCATAAAGGTATGGAATAAATGAAAAATAAAGAAGCATAAGGAATACATAAAAATAATTTATATATCATATATAAATATAGTGACATCTTAATGGCCACTAGGATAGGTGTTAAAAGAATATTGAACAATCATTGTTTCGTGAGGCAGTAATTCGCCACCCACAGAAACAGTATGTTATTTAACCATTCGATGGAGGTGTGTATAAGTGCAGCTAGAATCCTCCTCATAACAGAATCCTAGTATATTTATGATACTAGTTTTGTTACAAAATAATTGAATAAAAGTAGTTTAGGGGGTTGGAGAAGAAAAATAAAACAAAATAACATAAGAGAAGACATTACCTTCAAATCGGATAACTCTTTTTGATTTGAGCTCAAAGGCTTCCTTGGAAAGACTTATGCCCAAAGTGAGGCTTCTAGGAGTAATAGAGGGATGTGGAGAGACAATATGAGCATAGTTTAGACGATCTAAGGGCTTGAGAGGTGTGGGTAAGGAGGTAGAGGTGGGGGCCTTTTATAAGAGGGAGGAGGGGCACTCTTGGAAAGTCTTGAAAAGTTACTTTATTATAAAAAGATTTTTGGATATCAAAGGTCCCACAATTATATATTTCTAGGATAAGGTGATAAGTGTTTGAAATGCACCCATATTATAGGTTTTTGACAAGTATATTTCATATATTGTACAATATCTTTTCATTTTATTTAAATCATTCATTAATGAGGTAATCTCATCATCACGGTGTCATAAATAAATTATTTTATTTAATGTCTAAAAATTATAAAAAAAATAATATGATGTATGAAATCATTTTATATTTCCAATTAATATTTATAGTCAAAAATATTACTTGTATAACCCCATGTAGAAATTGATTTAGTAAAACAATACATATTTGTGCCATTTTTATTTTAACTTTAAATAAAAAGTTATTAATGTCATTTTCTTACCCAAGTGGCTCCATGGGGTCCCCAAGTTGACTCATGGATTTTATTAGTCAGCCATGACTCATCTAATATGGGTAGGACATGTGTCATGGTTATTTCATATTATTATAATATTATCTTTACCTTAGATTACACTAATTACCTTTAATCGCGATTATTAAAACATAAAAGTTACTATTCACCAAAAATTATTTTCATCCCATTGAACCACATTTTACATCCTAATTACAACCATTATGTCAGATTTTTGAAATTAAAATCACAGAGGTGGTAAAATTTCATTCAAACGATAAATCAGTTTTTTAACTACCACTTAGTGGTTTCACTATTCATCAAAAATTGAAGTTTCTCAGAAAAATACAAAAAATTACACCTAAGATATATTTGATATTCCGAATTCAAAAATGATTTATATTTTAAAAAATTTAAAACATATAAGTTTCATTAATCAATTTAATAATAAATTCTAGTTTTCAAAACAAATAGCGTGTTTTTAAGAAACAAAATATATCAAAAGATTGACACTAGTTTAAGTCCAATTTCAAAGTGAAATTATATCCAATGACCACCATTGGATTAAATGGTAAAAATATATTCTAAATATACTTTAAACCCAATTAAAAAGATAATCTGTACATATAAATAAATAATATTAAAATGAGGTTTTGAGTTAAAATACATCATTTTCCCTAAAAATGATCTTTATCGGAAAAATAACAAAAATTTACACAAAGTAAATTTTGATGTCCAGATTCTAAAGAAGGATTTTATTTGGTCCAATATGACATATAAAATTTCCAAAAAGATTATTTAAAAAGGGTTCTCCATCAAAAGGCGGTTAATTTTCCTTTTAAAGAATATTTGAATATTTACGCTTAAAGTTGGATTCATTTGCATTTTAAGCCTCTAACATTTATTGGATAATAGTAAAAATATTTGAAAAACATATATAATCATTTTATAGTTAGTTCTGTTCATTCCCTCTATTACAATGGCTAGACGTTAACTACCATTTAGAATAATATTATTTTATTATTATAGTGCAATGTAAGATTTCAAAGAAACTCATTGTTGCGTATTGGGTATGCCATCGAGCATAGCGTTCCCTTTAAAGTAATATTAATATTTTATTCAAAAATATTAATCAATATGAAAATGTAATATTCTTTATTTTCCTGGGATGTTACATAAATATGCCATGAATATCATAAATATTCCATTTATATCAGATGTAATAAATATATTTTCTCGTATTAACTTCCATGTATTGTGTTAATGAAAAATTAATCGAATCGCTTCTTGAGGTTGTAGTCCACCATGTGCATGAGGGATGCTATCATTTCCTATAAAAATGGAATAAAAGTGTATATATTATATAATTAATTTGTATGTATAGTTATTTTAAAAAAATTATATATAAAATTTATATCCTTAATTACACCCAGTAGTGGGAGGTGGTAATATAATAATGAAGGCCATCATTTCTCGAGGATGCCATTCACCAAACACAGAAATAATATCTTCATATCATATTTTATAATAGTTTGTGTGGTTTTATGTTATAAGATTATCATAAAAAATTATTATATTTTAGATTATTATGTTCTTATATTATCATGTAATTCTTATAATTGAAGGTTGTGGGGGAGTAAATAGAATAAGACACCCAAAGATGGCCATTACCTCTTCATCAGGTATCTCCTTTTCGTATAGAGTAAAATCCAGGCCTTGTTTGATTTATTCCAAATGTAAGGATTAAATGATTAGTCTAGAGAATTTTAAATGTAATATTTTTAGCCGTTGGATAATCCTGTTGATTTTGATGGTGTGAAAAGAGGGGGAGAGGAGTGTCTATTCATATGTGAGATGAGTGCAATAGTTCATGTTTTTTAAAAGAATTACTTCCACCAATATTTTTATCATTTTATTAGGACCTAGTAATGGTGAAATATCATGTATATTTGTAATACTGTCAAAATATGTCAATAAAAATGGGTTTTGAGAATTTTCTAGGTCACCTGTCCCAATACGATTAATGTTTAGCCACTAAGTAAACACATTTATACCTTTAACGTTATAATTAATTTAAATTCCATTCACAGATCTACATGGTCAAAAATTTAGTTAAAATTATTATAAATTTTAAATTTTTATGATTTCAAAATTTTAATCTATTTTTTAAATTTAATTTGAAGCAGTGAAAAATTTTAGTTTAATGATAATCATGATGACCAGGTGAGACAATAGGTTTTCAGATGTGTATTTTTTAGAAAAAGATGATACTATATTAAATACACCTATAATAACAATCATTATAGGAAAATAAATTAATATTTAATGATACATAATATATATATTTCATCTGATAAATTCACTATTAGGATTTTTTTATTAAATTTATAATAACAATCATTGTTCATTTTAAAACAGTTTTTAGAAAACCTCGATTTTCAAACACAAAAACAACCCTATTCTAAAAGAAAATATAAAGTGGATTACAATGTAATTATGTTGATTAAATATATAAAATAATAATATGGTTAAATTAAAACATATTGAAAATATATTGGGACTCTTAAAATAAATAAATTATTAAAAACAAATAAAATGTTTATAAAAATCGGTATTTTCTACTATTCACTAAAAAAATAAACAATTCACACAAAATCCAAAATTTTCAACCTATTTAAATTTGGATTTGGTGATTTAAAAAATGAATTTAATTTTATAAAAACACAGTTAAGAAATTTAGAATTTAATTTATTTACAAAACCTTATATGAAAATTTGTTAGTTATGAAATTTTCTTTTTGGTTTAAAATTACTTGATATTTTTATGTCTAATATAACCATCTAATTCATATTAATAAATATTTAAATCATTTATTCTATAATTACCACATATTTACAATAATAATTTGTTTAACATAATATCATAATATTTTGTTATATTAGGATTTATGGGGTTATCGTTGAAATACACCCGAGTCTGAAACTACAAGTTGAGTTTTTTGGCACAAATGCATCTAGTGGTAGTAATGATGAAATTAGTGGGCTGATAATATATCAAATATCATTCTAGAGAATTTTAAATTTGATATTATATCACACCTATTTTTACACAATGCTATGTATTCTAAGGTGAAATAACATTTTTATTATAAACTATTATGAAGGTTTTGAATAAATGATAACTATGTATAACATTGGATAATCTTATGGTGTCATTTATTGGGTATAAAGAGTAAAAATTTAGAAATTCTAATAATAAATTTTCAGGATATCCTACCTTGATTTTTTTTACTGAAACTAATGTTTTTAGTTTTATATATTTTCTAGGTACTAGAAGTATATTTATTAATGGTGAATGTAGAATATAATGGATGATTTTTCCTTATGATAAACTAAACGAAATAGAATCTGAGATGTGAAACATTTTTATTATTCCAAATATAATATCCCATTGTACTATTAAAAAAAATATATTCTTGGAGTTCATTATTGTCTAAAATCGTAGTAAGAAGGATTTTTATAATTATTCATGGCGTGCTGACTAGAGAGGAATGAATATTCAATATTTATTAATGTTATTAATATTGGAAGAAGAACCTTGGATAATGTCTCAGTGTAAGATGATGATTTTTTTTGTGTGGAGATGAAGGTTATAGGGAAACTAATTCCTAAATAATTTAACCACTTATGGGTTGGAAAATAGGTATTATCAAAGTAAATTCCCTAATTGAAGGGATAACTTTGAGACCAAGGAAAGAGAGAACATTATTTTGGTCTTTATTGGGGAATTATTGTTGTACATATGTAATAATATTTATGAATTATATTATTAATGTTTATTATCAATTGTATTTGTTCTATGATAATATTGAAACAAATAACTAATTATCTTTAGTTGTTTGAATTTGAGGATTTTCAAGAAAATTTGTTCACTGGTATTATTATCCTAAAAAAGAGATTTACTACTAAGGGGATATTTTTTAAAATCAGGTAACTGAGGGATAATGAACTATCATTTTGTGTTCAACTATGAGAAAATAATTTTATATTACTATAAATGGATTATTAGTGTTTATAATTTATATTATATTGTATTTATAACCTTGGAATTTATTTAGGTATCCCCTCTATACTATTTGAATTTTTTTGGAATTAATTTAATCTCATTGATATTTCGCATATCACACAAATGTAAAAATAATCATAATATTTTAATTAACTAATTATATCCTGCATTATATAAATCATCAATTTAATAATGCCATAAATTAAAACAATTTTTAACTTTTTCTATTTTGAAAAATGAAGTCATCTTATATTACACCAAAGACTGACTTCCCACGATGGCTTGCGTAACATGACAAAATGTGGTTTACCGAATAATAATATATTATTAAAAAAGTTATTATTTAATATATTAAGATATAACCAAGCCATTGATTTGGTGGTAATTAATAATATTAACTATCATATCCAAATACATTATTTAATTCATTGGTTACTAATTAATTAAAATGAATGTAAGAACCATTTGAATATAAAGGGAATGTTTTTATAAAAAATAATTTTATGATCACAATATAATTTTAACATAATAAATTAAATTAACTATTATTTTTGGATAATATTAATTAAAAATTTATTTTATATATTCAAAAAATTTTTACATACATATAATATATTTGATAAGCTTAATGATAAGAACAATCCCAATAATAAACAGAACCACCTATATTTTTATATAATAAGTTTTAACACCATTTAATGGAGAACCTATTTAAATTGTAATTCTTTTTAAAATTTATAAATTTTTAAAATAAAAATGATACCTATTTTTGAAATATAATTGAAAATTTTAGTTTAGGGTTTTATTGAATGTTTATTTATTTTATTAATTGAGACAAATACTAAATTTTAGTTCAAAACTACTTTTTAGACTAATTTATTTATAATGATAAATCATATTTATAATATTTTTTAATGTATAATTATTTAAATTATACCAATATTAGTCTATTTTAGTTCATTTGGATCAATCTCGCATTGATATTAGATATAAAAATGTTAGAAAATTTTAACATTATTAAATTAAAAACCCTCATTTTCATCACTTATAAGGGATTAAATTAAATTAAATTAAATTATATTACTATAACTTATGTGATTAGAATTTGGAAACATGTATTACATATTTGGAATTATAATATTATATAATGTATTATAATGTGAACTCAGTTTTTTACCTAAACTTTTAGTGAAATTAAGGAAAAATATTTAAAATGATTATGAGGCAAATTAGCATAACAAGGGAATAAAACATAATCATAAGGGATAAAATGAGGTATATACTTGTTCAAAATCAAATATAATTTAAAATAAAGAACCTATACTCCCTTTAGTTTAATGTGTTCTACTATTAAAAAAACTTGTAAGGGAAAAAACGTGGGTGTGATTCCATTTTTCAAATTTTACATGAATTCCACTCATCTCTACTATAAAAAGGATCACACCCTCCCCATTATTCAATCCTATAATTACATTAGTATATACATAAATATGATCAAATATTCTCCCAATAACCATAAATTCATTTTATAATCCTAAAGTTTGGTCAAAATCTATTAGAGGTTCCCCTTTGGTGGAAACCAATATAAGATACCTAAAGAATAGGTAATATCCTTCCTCAAGCACTTTTCTTTTATTTCAATTATCCACCCCTTAAAATACTATTCATACATACTTATATAAGATACTGAATATCCTAAATATAATGAATTTTTTATTATAAGGTTTATTCCTAATGTTACACATGATGACATCTAATGGGTAATGAACATAACATTATTTCATGCGGTGAACTACAACCTCACGAAATATTGTTGTTCAATTTTCCTTTACCTCCACCCATGGATATGAACTATGATGGATACATCATTTAATATTATATATATATTATTTATTATTAATTTTTATTATGTAATTATTATATAAAAACATACGTTCATTCATTTCATTTAATGTAAATGCACTAAAAATGTCTTGGATGTGTGGACTACCGCCTCCTAAAAGTGATGTAATTCATTCACACCTAACTGTAATGTATAAAATATGGTTTAAGGGAATTTATATGATATATATGAAATAATAATTCTAATTGAATTTATATATTTATAAATATATATATACACTATTTAGTTTCATTATTTCATTACGATAATAAAATGGAAATAATGATCATGCGTACGTACGACCTACCATCTCCCTGAATAGTGTGTTCCATTTCATAATTATAAGAAATAAATATTTTTATTAATATTTATATAATGAATATATTTTATATTTACATAATTTTATAGAATTATTATATATGTGCATCATGATCTATGTAAGGGGATCATGAATAACTAGTCTAAACGTATAGGGAAAACAAAGAAGTTATTACCAGAAACATAATAGTAATTAAGAATTGTTAATAAATGGGTAATATAATGTCAGAATAAAATAATGTGTGGTATTAATTATATTATAATGGTTTTGTGGTATATGAATACTAAAATTATATTTATTATACCATAGGTTTGAACATGTACAGTGATATTCAAGACTAATGGTAAGATAATTCCATTTCAAATTTTATTTCCATGAGATACATGCCTTATTCAACTTGGATTTATTTTTTTAGTGTGTATACTACAAAATTAAATATTCTATTATTCTTATACTTAAATTTATGTGTACTTAAATACCCATTTTATTTTATTAATTTCATGGATTTCATTTTCCAAAAGTTACCAAATGGGTAAAGTAATTTTCGTCAATTTTCCTTGATTGAGACACATGCCATGTTATGAACCTATATATTTCTATGAGAAGAATATATTTCATTTAAAATTTAAATTCATTAATCTCATTTTGTCAATATAAGTTATGAATCATTTAATTTTATTATTTTTAATGTATTATGATTCAATGTTACCATTGTTTTAAAAGTCTAAAGAAATAATCCCATCATTAACGAAGATTTTTTTTATTTTGCTTCAATTGATGAAAACATATGATCCATATCCCAAGAAAAAAAAATAAATTTCTTAAATTATATTTTATAATGGAATATAAAATTAATGTACCCATTATTAAACTCTTTAGTACTTCATATAATTAGGAAAATATTTTTAGGAAAATATAAATTTTTTCACATTTCACTCAGAGAACAATGTTCATTAAAAACTATGATTTCTAAATGAACATCAAGAAAAAGTTATTATATTATCCTATGAATTTATATGGAATTTGTACACATTTTTTCCTCTTTTTAAAAAAAATTTAAAATTAATCTTCTTTTCTTTTTTTGATCAAGGCACATTTCTAAACATTTATGGTGAAAAAGGAATGTTTGGCACGTAACCACCTACCCACCATCAGGACCATAATT
Organism: Viscum album; assembly: GCA_963277665.1. Taxonomy (NCBI): domain Eukaryota; kingdom Viridiplantae; phylum Streptophyta; class Magnoliopsida; order Santalales; family Viscaceae; genus Viscum; species Viscum album. The sequence continues at coordinate 1,098,473,588 of OY728131.1, read as the reverse complement.
TCCATGATTATTCCTCGGTGAGTTCACAATATTATATTTATGTAAATATATTTCATAATAATGTAGAGAAATTTATTTCATTAAAATTTATTTTCAAAGAAATGTTTTTTAAAAGAAGTTTTAATTTTAAAAACTCTAGTAAATTATTTTCAATGCTTCCATTAAATGATATAAACATGTTTTATTACAATAAATGGGTTTTCAAATGATTTAGTGCCTTATTTTTAGGCCTTAAAATTGGATTCAATGAAAATGGGTTTTCAAATGTTTACAATCTCTCTTTATGATTTTTCAAGGTGTTTTGAATGTTTTTTTTTTAAAATTGGTTTATGTTTAAAATCAATTTTAAATGATTTCCAATGAATCCATTATATGTTTTCAAAAGGTTAGTTTCTATGAAAAGGTTTTTCAAATGATTTGGGCCATCATTTAAGGTTATCAATTTATATTAAAATAAAAAGTATTTATAATTTTTTTTGATTTATTAATGTTTTTTAACTGTGTTTTCAATGTTAAAGGTTTTCAAAATATTTTCAATCCTGGTTTATAGATTTTCTAATGAATTTTAAAAGAAAGAGGTTTGAAAATTGTTTTTTTAAAATAATTTTATTGTAGTAAAAGTATATTTTCATCATGAGTTTTTTTGATAATATTTTAAAGCATTAATTATAAGAAAATGATTTTGAAATGGGTTTATAAAAATTATTTTTTATGATAAGATAACATATTTATGAAATTTTATGTGTTCTATTTAAAAATTGTTCCACATATATGGTTTTATAATTTTTAAAATCTTATGCCTTACCAGGGATATGATCCATGAATACAATTAAAATTATATATTAAATTGAATATGTTTTGATTGAATGATGTTTATGAAACCCACTTCTCTTCTATGACTTATATACTCTTGAAACATTTTTTTCCACAGGTTTGTATTTTATGAAATTATTAGGATACCCACCTATATTCCTTTGGTAATTATATGATGAAATTATTTTGAAATTGATTTCATTTTATCGAGCATGATATTATGAATGTTTTATTATCTGGTGGATCATTTATAAATTAATTTATTATTTGATGGATGAGAACTATATATCCTTCAAATATATTGGTTAAAGATTTTTATATCATGATATTATGATTGGAATCAATTTTATGTGATTAATATACTATAGATGATGGGGAAACAAGATCATTTATTGGACAATGGGGTGAATTGATCCACTATGGGATGATAGGGAAACCCAATCCAATAATTGGATATGGTTAAACCTGATCAACTATGGGAAGATGGGGAATCCCGATCCATAATGGGAAGATAGGGAAACCAAATTCACTATGGGAATATGGGGAAAACCAATCGACTATGGGAAGATAGATAAACCCAATAATCTAAGGGAGGAGATGAAACCTGATCCCTTACAATGAAATGAGTGCTACCTTGAATGGCTGTGTATACCACATAGTAGGTACATTCCCCATGTTGTGGAATGATAATTTTAAACAATTCATATCAACTTATGGGGAATGTTGAAACATGTTTATGTGTATTCCACAATTTCATATCTTACTCCTGTGTTATGATTTCAGGGAATATTCTCCATATTCACTTATGATCTAGACCTTATGAAATGATAACCATTATTCCATGATTCATGATTATAAATGTTGATATGTAGGGTATGATCTTCTAATGTTACATTCTCAAACCATTAAGATAATCTTTTTGCTTATATATCTCCATTTTTTACACTTTCTGAGCATCTAATATCACCCATTTGTATGTTTACTTTCTCAGGTTATAAAGATATATTTTATATGTGCTGTGTCTCTGAGGGGTGATATTGTTGGATAATCTATTACTAGATAATATAGCTCACTGAAGTACCAATGATTATGTTTCTATGTTTCCAATGGCAATAAACTAATACTGGGGTTGGTTGTCTATGTGTTTAATGTTTTAATTATTCCTCAAAAATGATAAACAGTTTTTATATGTTAAGACTAGGTTTTTATAGACGGTATTAAAATAAAGTACCAGTATGCATTTTGAAATGAGGATGAAAATACATTAGTAATATCCCTATGTATATTTATAATGATATGTATTGGGATGTATCAACGAATAATTTTAAGGATAAGGAGAAAAAAACAATGGAGGTTATTTAAAATATATAGTGTATAGTTTTGTAGAAATAACTATATTTCAAGATATTACAAGTGGACATGGTTCTGGAATAGATGTACTTATTTTTAACAACTCCAATAAAGTTCATCGGGCCTGACTCGACTATAACCTAGTACATGACAAAAGGCCTTAATGCGCAACTAGTTTGACACTCTCATGGGATATTCCTTGGGAATTAACAATATAATTATTAATTATCATTAAGTATTTAAATATAACATGATTATGAATAACCTAGGAAAAAAATAAGGATTCATATAATAAATATGAATTTGTTACTATTTAGACACCGTATAAGGAATGTTTCATGATTATGTAGTTTTCTGTTAGGATAAGTGTTTCTCACCCTATGATTTCTAGTTTAATTAAGTTGAAATAACAAGATTAAATGGTGTTAATATTGAATGTTTCAAATTTGTAAAATATGGGAATGAGGAATATTTATTTCCTAAGTGGAAATATCATGAAGAGAATCCAGAAGGTTGATAAGTATTAGTTATCTTGTGAAGTCAAAGACCCCGAAAATTACATGTGAAAGGTATAAAATGATCTTCAATAATTATTTACATTATTCATAATAGGCATGGTTGGATTGAGTCTATACAACAATAAGACATTTTTTAAATTTAATATTCTACAAAATGAGTATTAAGTGTAAATATAATGAAGCCTGATAGTTTGATTAAGAAGAATGTTGGATGATTGAAGTGTATATGTTTTTGAATTCAATGACTATGTTATATGAATCATGAAACTTATATTTTTTTAGTAAAATTGTTTCATAGAGGATTGAAACAATATTTTCATTGGTGATGAAGATGTATAAAAGTGATATAATGAAAAGGTGATATTTTGAAACAATTGTGGGAAACCGATAATGTGTTCAAGACGTTGAGACAATGGTATTTAAATTGGATAATGATATGATTACTTTAGATAATGTAAATATGATAGTATTTATGATATCATAAATACTAAAGAATTTTCTGAAAAAATTATATATTTTTATGGATGAAGTTTAAAACATCTTGGATTTAGAGAATATATCTAGTAATAATTGTAATAAGTAAGAATATATGTTTTCAAATAGGATTTAGGTTTATTCATGGTATTAAAATATTGAAAGATAGTATACGATTAGGGTATTAAATTTTTTAAATGTGGTATCCAAGATCTACATTTTGATATCCAAGACATAAATTTTAGGCTGATCTCCTGGATTTATTTCTAAATTTTAAAATTTTAATATTTAAGAGGGGTAATAAGGTTTATTTTTTTGTTATTTTTACGTTAAAAAACAGTTGATGTTTTTGAGATTAAATTATTATCTCACCATATGAGGATTTATACATTTTGGACAATGTATTCTAACAAAATTATTTATATGATAACTGATGAAAGATTTGAGGGATTATTAGAGATCTCATGATCTATTAGTTCTTCAAGAAATGAAAAATTCAATATATGTTTTTTGGAGAAAGAGGTAAAGTAGAAATCGATCAAGGATAAAAAATAGATGATGTTATTTGAAAATCATCTAGTTTTATATTTTCATGTAAATTAATTAACTTTAGGTTGCTGATTTAGAAAAAAAATTCATAATACCATACTTTTTGTTGACATGATTTTCTTTTAAATTAATGCATATTTATGAATTTCAGTCCCCCAAAATTCTATTGATAATTAACTTATTTTTTATTAATTATCACAATAACTCCCAATAAATATTTATGATTTTCCTCAGTGTCCATATTTTCACATTCCACCAATGTTCTCACATGTGGAAACCTAGTAATGAGTTCCATTGTGTAATATTTCTGTTTCCAACATTCCATTTTAAATGATGTTTTAATTTTCATTTTTACGATGTGGGTTTATAAGAACAAAATTTTCAATTATCAATCCTCTAATAACCCATATGAATTTTGAGGGAGAAATTCATTTTAAGAGGTGTAGAATGTAACACCCGGAGATTTTATGAATTTTGTTCTAATTAATATAATGATGTTGATATTTATTAGTACTTGCAACACTAAAAATAGATTTCTTATATTAAGACTCTATGCATGGCATGAGTCATCTGAAACACCAATTTAATAATACAGTACATGAAATATAATGTTTAGCTTGATCTATTTGGAACCCCTAGTTTGGCTTACATTACACGCATGACTTACTATTCCCACTACCTTGCGTAACACGGAAGACCGAGTTTCAAGAAATAATAATATATTATAAAAAATATTACTATTGAATATAATTAAATATAACCTAAGCATTATTTTGGTGATTATGAATATTATTAACAAAATTATGAAAATTTATAGTTTAATCCATTGATTACTAATTAATTTGAAATGAATATAAAAACTTATTGAATATAATGGGAATATTTTTCTAAAAACATCTTTTATGCTCACAAATGAATTTTATCATTATAGATTAAATTTATTAATATTGGTGGATTATATTAATGAAATATTAATTTCATATATTCAATAATTTATTTATATACATTCATCTAACATATTTGATATGAAATATATAAAATCAAACTGAATATTACACAAAAACATATATTTTTATACATGCAGTTTTACCACCTTTTATTGAAGAACATATTTTAAATAAAAATGATTTAACTTTTATAAATTTGATATGCAAAAACAAAGTTATTTTTTTATTTAGAAAAAGAAATATTATGTTATAGTTATTTTGGGGTATGTTTCTATGAAGTTCCATTTATGGATTAATAGTGAAGTACAATGAATTTAAATTAAGAAATATACTTTTTATAGTTTATTTATAAGGAAAAATTATATTCATATTAAGTTTTAATGTACAATTATATCAATTTTACATCAATTAATCAAATATAATTCATTGTTAACAATTTCAATTTTATATGAGATAAAAATCATATCATTATTTTGAACCATTTTACATTAAATACTCATATTATAATCCCGTATATAAAATTAATTTTAAATTTTTATGAAACTTATAGGATTGTAATTTCAATAAATAGAATACATATTTAGAATCATAAAAATTTATAATATATATTATTTTCAACTTAGTTTTTGACAAAAAATATTAGTGAGTTTAATTATAATCAATGACAATGATTATGAAGAAAATAAGATTAATAAGGCTATAAAACATAACCTTAAGGGAAACAATGACAAAGAAACATTTCCAAAATCCATTTTTGTTCATATTTAAATTATTTCGTATATTTTCTATAATTTTTTAACTTTTTTCTGTTAAAATTTTAGTTTAAAAATATGGGTGGAATTACCTTTTTCAAAAAGTTCCATGAATGAAACTCTTCTACTATAAAAATGAACTAACCCCTCCCCTTTATCCACAAAAATAAATCCCTTTTTATAACACAAATTCAACCAAAATAATATTCCAAAATCCCTTCATTAATTCTAAATACGTCACATTGTGAATAAAGTCATCCAAGGAAGCCCTTGGGTGAAAATTTACAAGAGTTATCCAATGAATATGTAACATAATTCCTCAATCTCTTTTATTTAGATTCATTTTCTAGTACAAAAATTATTTCTATTCAAGGATTATATATTAACCCCTGTATAATCAATATACAATGTTTTTTTCTCTATAGTATTTTTAACTACACTACCACATGCATAATTCTAATGGGTAATGAACTTACTGTTCTTGTGTATGATGAAGAAACACCTAACAAAACATTGTTGTTCATTTTTACATTACCACCTAATATGTTGGGAATTACGATGAATTTTATGTCCCCTCCCTCCAAATACTCTCCTCATGGTCTAGAAATGATGGAAGATAAATAATGTCCCCAACTCCCACCTCTAGTTGGTCTTGGGGTGGTGACCAGCACCAAGGGTATATAATCTCACAAAATGGAATGCATTACCCTTTTTATAAGAAAAGAATTGTAGATAAGATGTTCCATCTAAAGAAAAAAGCTCCAAAAAAAATATAAAAGAAGAACCAAAATACATATAACATGCTTGTTTAAAGTAAAACTACTATTAATACAATAAAGATCTCCAAACTAAATACCAAAAGAACAAATCTATGCTGCAACACAGTAGTTGTCCCCAATTCCAAGCTAGTAGTCCCTAGAACGGACCACTTATTCCTCCTGGAAACTTGAAAGTAGTTTTATAACATTGGCTGATGACATGAGTATACTCATTTTGAAAACCCATGTATCTGGTGAACAATTAGAGAAGCATATTAATTACCCTATATGAAAACAACAGAAACCAACCGTACCTAACAAGGTATACTAGACACCCCTACCTCAAAAAATGAATTCTCACCAAATAATGCAAGTTAAGTATAGTAATATCGAGCACATAAATGATAGGGTACGCTGCAACACTTTCTCACTAATTATAAACTCTCACAACCTTACGGAAAACATCCCCATACTACCACCCCTTCTAGATGTACAACATCACAACCCATTCACACACACCTTGGCCAATAATTTAGTAATACAAACTGGGAAAATGAAGCTCATCGCATATCTCTCTCAGAATAATGGGCATCACAACCACACCCCTCCCATGTAAACCTAGGCCACCTTCCATTTCACATCCTAAAAACACTTGGGAATGCACAAAAACTCTCATCCTAAAGACACTTGGGAAACTACATCTCATTGCATCCCAAAGACAGCTCAGAAAACACAACTCTCCTTCACACACTTGGGCCTCCCAAAACACTATGTCCTCAAATAATTTTAGGGTATAACTACTTGGAAGTGGGAGAAATGAAGAGCAGGTGGCCAATCATCCATCCTCCCAGAAGGATGTTTCGGAAACACACAATCCCCCATGACAATATGGGTGTTCAACATATTGTTCTCAACTATGGCATCATGTGTATATAAAACAAAATGAAGATATAGGTATGCGTATATAGTATCAAAAACTCAATCCCAACCTATGGGTTCTTAGTAAATCAATCATCCACCAAATAATACTTCCAACTCTGATGTTACCTCTAAATGCCCCATTTAACACGTCAGACAATCACACTGGAAGTTGCTAAATTAAATCAATACACAACAAGCCACAACCCCAACATACCCCTAGCCAACTCATTTATCAAATTATTATTATTAAGGAAACCATTTATTCAAAATATTTATTCCTAAGAAACTACCTATCACATTATTAAACAAACCACATAACATAAACCACAAAGAGGAAGAAAAACCACATTAAGAAAACTCCTTCCATATTTCCACTCCATTTAACACCCATACCAACCACTACCGTCATTGTTATTCAAAGTCATTATTAATAATATACCATAAAAAAATAAAAAATCCCAAATCCATGTAAAAATATGTATCACATATAGTCACAACCTACTTAGTGGATCCTCTACATAACAATACTACCCCCATAACACCCAAAAACATAAAAATATCATAACCTGAGCCTTCATCCCCACTGCTCAGACACAACCCATCCATTCCACAATCAATCAATCTCTCATCCTGAGATTCTATTACACTACCTAAATCACCACACACAAATTCATTCTCTCAACCCCTACACCAAACAACCAAAAAAATCTAAATACATAAAAAAACACACACCCCACACAACCACACCAAACAATGAAAAGTTTATTTAGATATAGAAACAACTCATTATTTAATTCCACTTTTAAAATTCATGGGTTATCACAAAATAAATATGATCATGGGAATCCATATATTTAACTGAATATATGTAGTTAATCAATTGTATAAAGGTACATTCGTTCATCACATGATGACCAAAAATCCATTTCAATTCCGCTTGAGTGACTAAAAAAACAGAACACATCGCCACAATTTTCCATAGGCATACAACCCATATAGTTCACAATATAAAAAAATTTAAGAGCATACATCACATTTTCACAGACCATGTATATTGATATAAAAAACATTAAATTATCATTTTTTATTTTTAATTCTACTATATTTACAAGAGAATATTCATAGACCCACCCCGCATGATACACAAATTAAAATAGTCAAATTGATCCCTACATCGAGTGACCGATGATCACCACCTCCTCCTTGTGCCAAATAGGGTGTGTACATGGTTTCTCGAGAAACGCAATCCCAGTGTGTAATAGAGATTCACAACTACTCGGGGAATAAGGGTTCATGGAAACCCACATATCAAGAGTAAATAGAAGGAAAAAATAAAGGAAAGGTGTTCATCATTGAAAGGATAGATCAAAGACTTAAGGTATATGAACCCACTTTGAACATCCAATTAATATTGGATCCTTACTAAGAATTTTAACTTACATAAATCCTAATTAGAATTAGGAATTTAATAATATATTTTACATGTTTTGAAAAAACATAGAAAACACTTAAACATGGGTTTAAACTCATTTTACGTCAAATAAAATGTTAAGGTGGAGAAACTAGAAAAACTGAAAATTTAAAAACTCTTGGAAGTGACTCACCATTGGCTATGTAACAGTCTCATGTCTGGTGGGTGAGTGACCATTGAGTGACACAACATTGGACGAGTCAGTTGTGTGATCTACTGGTGACGAGCTATTGATGGAATGTCATCGTTCAGTGAGTCACCATTCTGTGAGTGACCATTCGGTGAGTCACCATTCAACAAGTCACCATATGGTGATTCACTATTCAGTGAGTCACCATTTGGTGAGCTACCATAATGAATAACCATATCAACCCACCGTCAGTGACTCACCATCAGTGATTCACTATTGCGAGTCACTAATGTGACTCCCCATTGGGATAACCTACCGTCGCCACCTATATTTAGGGACTCACCATTGCAACTCACTGGTTTGAGTCACCATTCTGAATCACATATTAAAACTAAACATTGTGACATACCAGTATATAACTGACCATCAGATGGGATACTGCCACAACTCAGCATTGGAAATACTGGATATTTGGAAAACACATTAAATGAGTCACTATTGCCTATCAAACACCTAAAAAATAAGATTTTTAGAAAATAATGGAACATGTAGGTATGGGTCACTACATGATAAACCTATAAAACTATTCTCAACATCAATAATTCAAAAAATAACCATAAGGAAATAGGGGTCTGAATAACCACCCCTTTTGATACATTAGAAGGTCCCTGCTATGCTTGAAATACCGCTACCGACTATGCACAAAAATATTTAATGATAAACAAAAAATTGTTCTTTGATAGATGGATTGAAACCTCAACGTCCAAGAACATGTCCTCTGACATCTACTACCCCAACTGACCACAAGATAAATGACACAAGCACAAAAACCAATCCATTTAGAACATTTGAATTAGGAAATTACTTATTACATGTCAAGATATTATCTTCATTGGGCAACACTAACATTCCCACATTAGGATAATAACATCCTCATTAATGTGTCTCAATTAGGATTCATGTCATAACCACTTCATATGAATGTATATTATCACCCATTGTAGAACTTGGTGAAAAAATCATCTCATAACTGTCAAGTTTCAATTATTACATTACAAATGGAAACATAACAAGGGAAAACACAGAACAACTCTGGGTACTAGGAATGCATCTACATCTCCATTTCTCAATTACAATCATACAGACCCCTATGCCTGCACAACACACAAACCAACAGAATTTTATACCCGTGCGTCACCTTCTCTCTATGATAATGGAACTCTGTTAGCCGCTGCGTGAATGAGACGTCGTCTTTGACATCCAACACTCTCTAGTAAATAAAATGAGATTCAGCATGAAGATACTCATGAATATGAGACAAATGAATGAAATCATGGACCTTCCATAACTATGGTTTTATTAAAAAATAGCATGAAACCTTTCTATATCACCCCAAGACCTCAATAGGTCTGATGAACCTTGGAGAAAGCATGCTCCCCAACCAGACCTCCATTGACTACATCAAGGGGAAACCATTTAAGAAAATGTGTTGTGTGACCTCTACTTACATGAGAATCCTATTACTATATGTTTATGAATTATCCTGTCTTGTTCTACATTTATTCAATCACAAACAAGCTATTCCTTCTTGGTCATACTCTGCACCATGTCTGAACCAAGAACAACTACCTTGAGAACTTTTGTCTCGCAGAAGGGTGACCTACACATTCTTCCATACAATGCTTCAAATGGATCCATTGCAATGAATGAGTTATAGATATTGTTGTAATAAAACTCCACGAAGGGAATTTTTCTCACATAATATCTTAAAAATGTCATAGACACAGGACCGCAACATGTCCTCCAACATCTAGATGGTATGCGTTGTCTCTCCATCCCTATGAGTGTGGAATACAGTACTGAGGCATGTTTCAATCTTCTACAGACTCACAATGTAAACCAAGCATTTTTATTTGAGACAATGGATCATATAACACCATTAAACCACACCACATCATCCATATACCTCTTGAATAAGTCATATACAACACCCGTCTATTTAATCACAAAGAAGTGAGCCAATTTATTTAATCGATCCACCATTACCCAAAATGCATTTCATCCTCTCTGAGACCTGGGTAATCCTATGATGAAATCCATCGATATTTATACCAGCTTTCACTTAGTATATATTGGGTCTGAAAAAATAAACCAGGAACACAATGCCCATCCCTAACCTACTAAAACACCAATTACATCACCAAAACACCGCCACTTCCCACTTCATTCTAGGCCACTGAAATTGCATCCAGAATCAACTTTACATCATGGAAACTCCTAGGTGTACCATTAAGGTGAGATGTGAAATTCACAGAGTACTCCCTCACACTTTTCCAATATAAAAAATATCTTCCCATGAAACATTATCTTATTCTTGGAATCCTCTGACAATCTTTTTAGAGAATCACCATGGTAAACGTGATTATGCATCACTTTTTCCTCTGAGTCCCCCATATGATTCCTCCACCTATTTCAATTGATTAGACCGCACTGTCATAAAAAATAATCATCCCTTTCTTCATCCACTCTTTTGCCTAAGTTCAAGGATTCCAACTCCACCATCACATTCCATACATTTGTAGATTCTTGAATAACCTCCTTCTATGTCTTCCAACTCAAAGAATCAGTCACAAAATTCCCCATTCTTGAGTTTTAAGAGGTCTGAAAATCATTTCCTTGATGAAAATTTATCAACCTCCACTATCACAAGTTTAGATCTCACTAGGAAAAGATATACCTCATGCTCTTATGATCCGTGAAGAACAAAAAGCACTCTACAATGAGGTAATGTCACAAAAACATCAGAAAGAACATTAGCACTATTATATCCCGATATTGGGTGGAATAGTTAAACACATGGGTACATAATTTTTTATAACCACAACTGAGAAATCCTAGTTTTTTCATCAATACACTTCCCAAATCCAAATGGGAATCATCACAGAACACCTTGAACATCACCCCATCCTCTAGAAACTAGATCACTAGAGAACTGAACAACATCCCCTTCTTAGAGTCGAATTCTTCCTGGCTTTTCCCACTCCATAGAAAAACCTTGTCTTGTTTTTTCCATTTCTTTCAATGGGGCTGCAACTCGGGAAAAAAATAGTACAATACTTTGGTAATATCCTTCCAAACCAAGAAAAATGCGATCCTTTACAAAATTTTTAGGTTCTTCCTGAGAAACCACTACCTCAACCTTCAATGGGTCTAATTCTATACCCTTATGTGACACCACATGTCCATGGAAGTGTACCTCTGTTTTCTAGAACATACACTTGGATAACATCCCATAGAGCAAGTTGCATCGAAGGACCTCCAAGATAGTCATGAGATGCTAAGTATGCTCCTCCTATGAATTTGAGAATAAAATTATTTCATCAATGAAAATGATGATTAACAAGTATAGTAACTCATAAAAAACATAGTTCATGTGCCCCATAAACAAGGATGTTGAGTTCATAACACCAAATGAAATAAACACAAATTGGAAGGTCACATACCTTCTATTGAAACATGTATTCCTGATATCACCTTCCTTGACCCTCTATTGGTGATACATAGACCAAAGATTGATGATAGAGAACAATATTTCTCCCCTCAGTTATTCAAAAAGATCTGGTATTCTTTGGAGAGGGTAACAGTTCTTGACCTTTACTGAATTCAACCTCTGATACCCTATGCACAACCTCATACCACCATACACCTTTTCTGAAAAACAAAATGAATGGATTACCCCATGAAAAAAAACTAGGACTTATAAAACCATTCTATATAAGATCATCTATCTGAACACTCAGCACCCACTGCTCTGAATGTTCTATATGACAAGGATAAATCAAAATTAGAGAAGCACCGAGCCACAAAAATATCCCAAACTCACCATCATGTCTAGGGGGTAGAGTCACAACAAAACTAGGGCAGACATCTAATAACTCCTCGAAAACATTAGAATCCTCTCCCATCTCACCATCCACTGATTCCACTGATATATCAGCCAACAAGGAAAGAAGGGGCTCTATACACCGACTGCCTATCTGATAACTCTTCATTCCAACAAAGGCCACAAACTGGCCATCCATGTTTAAAACACAACTCTTCTTCAAAAGAAATAAATAACAGCATGCAAATATTACAAGAAGTTGATACCAAGGATTAATTCATATGGTTGAATGTGTAAAATTAAATTATACCTGAAAGACCAAGGTTGTCTCTTCATCAGCCTATATCCCTAGAGCACATCAAACATGATGGTCTGACCTCTGGATATTGTACTCAAAAACATGGGAATGAGAAGCCTCTTTATATCTAGTCCTAGAGTAGGGGCTAGACCGGGTGAAACAAAAGAATGGAAATCTCCTAAAAAATAAATATCATGCAAGAGTTATGATCAAATTAATCCTACCTTGAACAATATTTGGAACTGCTAGAACATCTTCCTCTATGGGGTGGAACTGACCACTCCAATCACCTCTGATCCACTGATGATGACCACCTCCTCAACAATGTCTAGGCTGAGGTCCCTAAGGAACTCCATGAGGTTATCCTATGCCTGTTCTGTCTCATGTCATTGGAGCATGAGGCTATTGTCACTACTGCTAGAACTACCCTGCCGAAATATACTTTTGGGGTGGGCACATGACCTACCCATCTCCACTATACTGAGCTTGATGTCCATTAGGCACTATCTCTGGAAATTCCAATAGACTCCAAAGATAAAACATACCATCACCATTCCCATAGTATAGGCATGAGGACCATAAGGCTGAAATAAATACTACTGTGGTCAACTACCCCCTTGTCAGAACCTCGAAGGCCCTGGTTCCAGAGACTTGGTACTGAAAAATTTTCGCTTCATTGAACTAGACTGACTCCCCTCTCGTGGTAGACCTATATACAAATATATTCTCTCCACTAACTCTACATTCGTCTGAATATACATTTATTTTGGAAAGGTAAAGGGTGTAACCTCATACTAGGGAGAAGTATGTTGTTCTTTCTCTAGGAATATCACACGAGACACCTCATCCGGAATGAGATATACAAAAAATCAAGGGATATCCTTGAAATTGATTTCCATCTCCCATAATGACATACACCACTACTAGAGTGTAAAGACCCAAGGTTTTTCAATGGAAATTCCATTCTTATAATAATGTCATAAAATCACATGAATACACAACATAATGAACTACTAAGTGTTAAGTGACCTTTAAACATAAGTTTGTCACTTTTGTGTTTTGAATTCTGAAAATCCGACATACACGGTTGTGTTCAAGATGATTTTTGGAGTTTATTGAAACAAAAATCATTTTTGGTGAATAGTATCATACCCTTGTGAATAGTAACATACCCTTATGAATAGTATTACGACCCTTATGAATAGTAAATAATCCAACATAAGACTAACCTTACCCATGAAAAATTAAATAAAAATTTGACATATTAGAAAGTGACAATTCGACCTTAGTAAACATTTTAGTATTTTGTAAGTCATAAATAATTAATTATAATTAATTAATTATTTTAAGAGAAAAGTTATTTTCCTAAAATGTGTTCTTAAATTATTGATACAATTTATTATAATTTTTAGATAATTTTATAAGACCTTATGTAATTTTTGAAAGCACTATAAAATCAGTTTTAACTTTTAAAAACTGTTTTTATGTAAATTATGATTTTAATTAAATATAAAAATAATAATATTTATAAAATTAATTTTGAAAAATGGAATTCATTTTTTGATTCTACATGTCGAAAAATGGTTGAGGTAAATTTTAGGGATTTTTTCTGAAATACTTGAATTTTTCTCAATAGTGAAATACTATAATTTACAAAAATAAGCTAAATAAGCTAATTATAGAGTCATGTGTGATGTTATGATGATGTAAGCAGACTTGGTTCGGGATCACATGATAAACTTACTATTATAGGTCATTCATGACTCACTATTCCTTGTCTTAGGGGAAATTAATACACTAATGAATTTTATATTAAGGAAACTGCTCTCCCCTCCACTATAAATACCACCCTTCACACCGTCATTTCCTCACACCTCTCAAGCTCCAAGACTTATTTATACTCTGCAAAAAAATCATCCCTATCCTATATACCATGTACAAGATCTTCTAGTCTCTTAAAAAGACCAATCCTAGCTTCCTTAAGGAGTATCTGAAGAGGAGGAATTAAGAGGTAATTTCTCTCCCTCCTCTCCTTTCGTTTTTCTTTCAAGTTCAATTTCATTTCTTGATATATCCCACCTATCATCATCCAAATGGTATTTTAAATCCATTATTATACATTTAATGTAATTTTATGATGCTAATGGGATATTATATCATCGAACCCTCTTTCCCTCTTCCTTTTATTTTATTAAAGAGAATGTTGTTCGTGAGGTGTTAATTTATCATCTTCAACAACGACATGCTTTCTTCTTCAATTTCTACCTTCAGATCTGGTCATGAAACCTTTTTTATGGTTGAAGAATAATATTCTATATGTATTATATAATATTTAATGTTTTGTAACTGACTTATGGACATATTTCTAAGTGATAAATTAAATCAAGTTTATTGTGATTCAAAAACCGCCCAAATTAACCCAAACAATCTTCATTTAATTTTAATCTAATGATTCATCCACATGGTATATAATATATCTCACTATAAGATCATTTTTTATTCCATAATTTCATTAATAACATGTAATATGTGTTCTGGATGTTTACCCATGTTCTACCTGAACTTCAATTTAATAATACAAGTGAACCACTAAGAAAACCATAAAAACAAACATTCCTGAATAATATTTTTATACTCTATAACTCATCCAAGGGCACATAAAATCACTTAATGAAACCATAATGAACCATATTAATTTACACAAGGTTATGGATTTCTAATTAATGAATATAATGTCATTATACAAGACATTAAAGAGAAGGAAGCATTCGCATACAAGGTAAGGGGAAAATCTCGAACCCAATTTTCATTCTTCGGGTTCTCCCTCCTTTACTCCAATTTGGTATGGTAACTTCTTAAAAATCATTTTTTCATCATTATATTAAATTTTATAGGATATAGAAGTTTTCTAATTACGTTTATGTCTATCCAAAAGTTTTCCAAAAGAACTCTTCTTCTAAGAACTCAACTTTTACCTCTCAATCATGGTTGATGGTTCTTGTATCAAGTATGTTGTTCCCTCATTCTTTTGGGAACCCAATGCTTATAAATGTATTCTTATGAGATGAAACCCATTCCATAACATGGGTTGGTTATGTTCAATTTTGATATATTTTCCATGTGGCAAGCATGATAATGATAATGTTATGATGTGACGTGTGTGCCTAGAATTATATAGCATAATATGAATGTTTCAGTGTGAAGGGTGCACCTAGAATTATACAGCGCTCCAAAGCATTGGGTAAAGTGATGAATCTCATGAGTAAATTTGAAATGATGTGTGAACAAGATTTAACTTGGTTCACAAGTATGTGTGGTAGTTAACCACTAAGACATGATGTTTCATTTTTTTATGCATTGCCACATTTCATGTCTTTTATTTATGCTCCTCTCATGTTCATGATATTTTGCATATGTAATGATTATACTCACCCCATGATATATTCGTCTTATCTATCCTCTTACTGGGCTATTAGTTCACCCTTCTATATGTATATTCTCATGTGGCTACATGTACTAAGGAGAGGACAAGTGCCAATAAGAATCTAGATAAGAAGAAATTAAATAAATTTGTATGCTTGATGTTCTAATTGTTATGTACCGTCCTATTTTTACCAATACCCTAAACCTTAGGATCCCTTATGTGTAATACTGTTATGTTGTTTATCTTTAAAATGATGTAATAGTAAATTATTAAAAGGCAGGTATGCTATAGTTGGTATCAGAGGAAAGGTTTAGTTTATTTGTTAATTAAGATTAGTGAACCTTAGGGAAAACCCATAGCATGAGACTATGTACAAATATGCACACAAGAATATTTAAATAGGGATCCCATATGTTATGTTTTGTGTATAAATTGTTTAAATGAATATGTTATTCATGAATTGTTTACTTTTTTTTGTTCTAACCTTTTCTCTTTTAGAAAATGGTGGGAACCAGGAGAAATGTGGCCAACAACTCGTGCGAGGGCCAACGCAATGATTGCCCGAACGACATCCCCATTGATTGGGGAGGTGGAGATAAAAATATCATGGCGAGGATTACACAAATATCTCCAGTTATGAACAATAACCATAATATTTGGAAACATCCTCCTTCACCAAAGAGGAAGTAGCTGGCTATGGAATGTTTTATGTGGCAACAACCACCGACGTATAGTGGATCCTCCGATCCACTAGTTGCCGAATAATGGGTCAAATACATAGAGAATATCTTATCTATGCTTCACTTTTCTGAGATGGAGAAGGTGACCCTATCCATTTATCGTGTAGATGTAGAAGCCGATCAATGGTGGGAATTGATTAAGAACACCAAGCCAAGGGAGGAAATTGAAGAGATGGAATGGGAAGACTTTAGGATAATGTTTCTTAATAAGTATTTCCCACAAACTCTTCGTACAAAGATGGAGAAAGAATTCATAGAGATCAAGAAAAGAGAAGGATAATCTGTCACAACCTATGAAGCGAATTTCACAAGGCTTTCAAGGTATGATTCTGGGTTTATTATCAACAATGGTAGGAAAATTGGTAGATTCTTTAGTGAATTAAAAACAAACCTTCGAAAGGCTCTTGCAATTAGAGACTTTGGGAGTTATGAATAAGTTTTTCAATGTGCTATCAAAGTGGATATAGAGTTTGGATAATGGTCCCATGGCTATAGTGATAAGAAATGAATGATCGAGTTTCATGCCAGAGGATCTAATGACAAAAGTGGGAAGAAAACTCAATGACACACATGCCAAAAATGTGGGAAGTTGCATCATTGGAACTGCCTCAAAGGGAGGGGAAGTTCTTCAATTGTGGGAAAGAAGGACACCATGCTTAAGAGTGTGGAAAAGACACAAAAAAGAAGGATGTTGTAGCTGATGAAAGGAGAGAACTACTCAGGGTTCAATGCTACAATTGTAGGGAGATAGGGAACTATGAAAACCAGTGCACTAAACCTCGAGTTCTCGAGGGTAATCAACGTCAGTAGCCACCAAAGCCAAAGGAACAAGGGAAGGTTTATGCCATCACTACTGCGGAGGTGGAGCATGATAATGATATCATACAAGGTACACTTCATATACACTCAAGAATGGGAAAAGTCTTATTTCATTCCAGTTCTACACATTCCTTTTTATCTTAGAAGTATGCTAGAACTATAGAATCGACGCCCCAAAACCTCGAAGTAGAGATATCTTTAGAATCACTATGTGGTGAAATCATTTCAACCCATGTGTTTGACTCTTCTCCTGTTAGCATAAGTGGGAATATTCTTCTGGAAAATATTGTAATCCTTCCCTTGGTGGAATTCGACGCTGTAATGGGAATGGATTGGATCTTTTTATAAAGAGCACATATCAACTATCAGGAAAAGTAAATATGTTTTCATATTCCAAACCATCCCATGCTCCTCTACAAATTCAAGGAAGATCATGAGTATCCTTTGAAAAATCCTTCAATGGTGTGGGTGTTGATTCTCTATGAAGAAGCATACCTCACCTAAAATGGTTGAGTCGAAGGAAAGTTCCAACCTTGAGGAAATTCCCATCATGAGGGAATACAATGATGTATTTCCCAAAGAGTTACCTGGAATTCCCCAGGATCGTGAGGTAGAGTTCTAAATTGAACTCATGCCTGGTGATACTCCTATCTCGAAGTGTCTCAATAGAATGGCTCTTATCGAACTGGAGGAGTTAAAGAAGCAGATACGAGAGCATATGGAAAAAGTGTTCATATGCCCTAGTGCATCACCTTGGGGTGAGATAGTGCTCTTTGTGAAGATGAAGGATGGAAAAATGCGGCTATGTATCAATTATCGGGAACTCAACAGGGTCACCATAAAGAACTGGTATCATCTCCAAAGTATTGATGACTTGTTTGATCAGTTAAGAGGTGCTCTATACTTCTCAAAGGTGGATCTTCATTCTAGATATCACCAGGTAATGGTGAAGATAGAAGATATTCAGAAGACTGCCTTCCGAACAAGGTATGGGAACTAAGAGTTTTTTGGAGATGTCCTTTGGACTTACTAATGCCCCTGTAATCTTCATGGATTTGATGAATAGTGTGTTTAGACATTAACTAAAAAAGTTTTTGGTAGTGTTTATTGATGATATTCTAATATACTCCATGAGTAATGAGGACCATGAAGAACATCTAATACTTGTTTGGGAAACATTAATAAAGGAGAAGTTGTACGACACGTTTAGCAAGTGTGACTTTTGGATTAATCAAGTCACGTTATTGGGATATGTGATCACAAGTGAGGGAATTTCTGTGGATCCATAAAAAACAAAGGCGATTGAGAAATGGCCCATGCCCTCTAGTATCACAGAAATCCGTATTTTTCTTGGATAAGCTAGGTACTGCCGACGTTTTGTGAGAAACGTATCACGATTGTCAAGCCCGCTAACTAAGTTAACAAGGAAAGGGGTAATGTATTTCTGGATGAATGATTGTGAGGGAAGCTTCTAGAAGCTAAAGAGAAGGCTGATCACTTCACCTATACTCACACTACTGAAAATTGGAGAATGTTTCGTGATATACAGTGATGCTTCAAAGAAAGGATTGGGTTTTTTACTCATGAAAAATGAAAATGTGATAGCCTACGCCTCACGATAGTTGAAGATCCATGAGCAGAACTACTTAACGCATGATCTAGAGATGGCAGCCGTGATTTTTTACTTGAAAATCTTGCAGCACTACCTTTATGGCGAGAAGTGTGACATATACACTGAACACAAGAGACTAAAGTATACATTCACACAAAAGGATCTCAACATGCTTCAAAGGAGATGGTTAGAGCTAATCAAGGATTACGATTGCTCTATTTACTATCATCCTGGAATGGCGAACAAGGTAGCTGATGCTCTAAATAGAAAAGAACATGCTACTCTATCCATGTTGCAGATTGAGAATGACCCTATCTTCTTGGATATGCAAACAATGGATTTGAAAATCATAAGGGCGGGGGATACATCCTACCGTGCCCAAATTATTGCTCAAACATCCATCCAGGAGAATATTAAGGAAGCATAAAGGGATGATGTGGAGATACAAAAGAGGGTGAATTCAATAAAGGATGGGAAGCTGCAAGAGTTCCATATCGTCGATGATGGTGTGATTCGGTTTGGAACAAGGCTTTTTTTGCCTTCACCACCTGTGATAAAGAAGGAGCTATTGGATAATGCACATAGCTCAACATTCTCTATCCATCTAGGATGTACCAAAATTTACTGTGATCTATAGGAAACACTTCTGGTGTGATAACATGAAGAAGGAGATTGGTGAAGTTATATCATGGTGCTTGGTATGTCAGCAGGTTAAAGCTGAGCGACAAAAGTCTAAAGGTATGATGCATCCATTGCCTATACCCTTGTCGAAATGGGAGAATGTTACTATGGACTTTGTCACGGGTCTCCTGAAGACTTCAAATGGATATAATGTGATATGGGTTGTGGTTAACCGACTCACCAAGACTGCCCATTTTATCGCTATTCGAGAAGATCTCTCACTTGAACAACTTGAAAAGATATATGTGAATGAAGTGGCGAGTCTGCATGGTGTTCCACTCTCGATTATCTCTGACCGTGAACCAAGGATCACATAAAAATTTTGGAGGATTCTTCAACATGCTTTGAGTACTGAATTAAATTTCAGCATGTCCTATCACCCCCAATCTGATGGACAATCTGAATGAACAATTCAGACTCTTGAAGATATGATAAGAGACCGCTCTCATGAATTCAAAGGTATTTGGGAACAACATCTCCCATTGGTTGAGTTCTCATACCAAAAATAGCTTCAACTCGAGCATTCAGATGGCTCTGTATGAATCTCTTTATGGGAAGTGATGTAGAACTCCAACCTGTTGGGATGAAGTTGGAGAAAGAAAGCTACTTGGACCCAATCTTGTTAAAGAGATGATAGAGAATTTTCAAGTCATCAAGAAACACATCAAATCTGATAAAAGTTTGAAAAAGAGCTATGCTGACAACTGTCGAAGGGACTTGGAGTTTGATGTTGGAGATAAATCCTTCCTTCAAATATCTCCATGGAAAGGAGTCAGGTAATTTGAGAAGAAAGGGAAGCTCAGCCCAAGGTATTTTGGTCCCCTTGAGATCCTTGACCGCATATGAGCTGTGGCTTTTCGTCTGGCACTTACACCGAATATGGCTCATGTCTATTATGTGTTTCATGTATCATTACTGAGGAAGTACATAACAGACACCTCACATGTACTAAACTCAGATGTGGTGCAGTTGGAAGATGATCTCTCTTATGAGGAGCAGCCAGTAATGATTCTATATCGGAGGGATAAGGTTCTACGCAACAATACAACCCATCATATCAAACTATTTTGGAGGAACCATAAGTTTTAGGAAGTAACATGGGAACCAGAAGAGGCAATGAAGGAAAAACACCCTCACCTGTTTGTGTAAAGTGAGATTTCGGGGGAGAAATTTCTTAAGGGGGGAGAATGTAACAACCCAATATTTTACAATAGAAATTACCTTCTTATAATTATGTCATAAAATCAAATGAAAAAAAACATAATGAACTAATATGTGTTAAGTGACCTTTAAACATAAGTTTTTCACTTCTGTGTTTTGAATTTCAAAAATCCGACATACACGATTGTGTTCAAGATGATTTTTGGAGTCTATTGAAATAAAAACAATTTATGGAGAAGAATAATGTACCCTTGTGAATAGTTACGTAACCTTATTAATAGTATTCTGACCCTTATGAATATTAAATCATCTAACATAAGAGTAACCTTACCCATGAATAATTAAATAAAATTTAGACATCTTAGAAAGTGACAATTCTACCTTAGTAAACGTTTTGGTATTTTGTAAGTAATAAATAAATAATTATAATTAATAAATTAATTTAAAATAAAATTTATTTACCAAAATTTTGTTCATAAATTATAAAAACAATGTCTTATAGTTTTTAGATAATTTTATAAGACCCTATGTTATTTTCGAAAGCACTATAAAATCAGTTTTAGCTTTTAAAAACAGTTTTTATGTAAATTTTGATTTTAATTAAATATAAAATTAATAATATTTAGAAAATAATTTTTGAAAAATTGATTTCATTTTTGGATTCTACACATCTATTTATGGTCGGGGTAACTTTTTTGGATTTTTCTGAAATACATGAATTTTCGATGAATAGTGGCATACCATAATTTACAAAAATAAGCTAAATAAGCTAATTATAGAGTCATGTGTGATGTTCTGATGATGTAAACCTAGTTTTTTAGAGATCACATGATAAAATTACTATTCTTGGTCATTCAAGACTCACAATTCCTTTTCATAGGGGAAATTAATAAACTATTGAATTTTATATTAAGGAAACCCCTCTCCCCTCCACTATAAATACCACCCTTCACACCCTCGTTTCCTCACACCTCTCATGCTCCAATACTTCCTTGAACTCTACCCAAAAATATTCCCTATCCCCTATCCCACATACAAGATCTTTTGGTATCATCGAAAGCCAAAGACTAGATACCTTAAGGATGATCTCAAGAGGATGATTTAAGAGGTAATTTCTCTCCCTCTTCTCATTTATTTTTTCTTTCATGTTAATGTTCATTTCATGATCTCTCCCACCTATCTTCATAAAAATGGTATTGTAACTCTATTATTATAAATTTAATTTAATGTTATGATTCTAATAGGATATTATTTCATCCAACCCCCTTTCCCTCTTCCATTTATTTTATTAAAGAGAATGTTTTTCGTGAGGTGTTAATTTATCACCTTCAACTACGACATGCTTTCTTCTACCATTTCTACCTTCATATCTAGTCATGAAACCATTTTTATGGTTGAAACATAATATTTTTTATGTATTCTCTCATATTTAATGTTATGGAACTCACTTATGTCCATATTTCTAAGTGATTAATTAAAACAAGTTCATTGTGATCCAAAAAACGCCCAAAAAAACCCAATCAATCTTCATTTATTTTTTATCTAATTATTCATAAACATGGTATATAATATATCTCATTATAAAATCATTTTAAATTCTGGAATTTCATTAATAAAATTTAATATTAGTTCTGACCGTTTACCCATGTTCTACCCGAACTTCAATTTATGAATACAAGTGAACCACTCAAGAAAACCATAAAAACAAACATTCCCAAATAATGTTTTTTAACTCTATAACTAATATAAGGGAACATAAAACCACTTAATGAATCCATAATGAACCATATTAATGTGAAAAAGGTTCTGGACTTCTAATTAATGAATATAATGTCATTACACAGGACATTAAAGAGATGGAAGCATTCAGATACAAGGTAAGGGGAAAATCTCGAACCCAATTTTCTTTCTTCGGGTTCGCCCTCTTTCACTCCAATTTGTTATGGTCACTTCTTAAAAATAATTTCTTCATCATTATATTAGTTTTTCTAGGATATAAATGTTTTTTAATGATGTTATTGTCAATATTAATGTTCTCCAAAAGAACTCTTCTTTTAAGAACTCAACTTTTACCTCTCATTCATGGTTGATAGTTCTTGTATCAAGTATGGTGTTCCCTCTTTATTTGGGGAACCCAAAGCTTATGAATGTATTATTATGAGATGAAACCCATTACTTACCATGGGTTATTTAAGTTAAGTTTTTATATATGTTCCATGTGGCAATCATGACAATGATAATGTTATGATGTGACAGGTGCACTCGGAATTATATAGCGCAGTATGAATGTTTCAAAGTGACGGGTGCGCCTGAAATTATACAGATCTCTAATGCATTTGGTAAAGTGATGAATCTCATGAGTAAATGTGAAATGAGGTGTGAAAAAGGTTCTATATTTGCTCACAAGTATATGTGGTAGTTAACCACTAAGATATGATGTTTCATTTTTTTATGCATTGCCACATTTCAAGTCTTTTATTTATGCTCCTCTCATGTTCATGATCTTTTGACTATGTCATGATTATGCACACCCCATGCTATATTATTATTATTAATCCTCTTACTGGTCTTTTAACTCACCCCTCTTTAGGTATATCCTCATGTGGATACATTTACTAAGGAGTGGAAAAGTGACAAAAAGAAGCTAGAGAAGAATAAATTAAATAAATGTTTATGCTTGATGTTGTAATTGTTATGTAGAGTCCTAGTTTTCCAAAGACACTAATCCTTTGGATCCTCTATGTGTAATACTATTATGTTGTTTATATTTAAAATGATTTAATAGTAATGTATGAAAAGGATGGGATGCTACACGTATTGAGAGTAACTCTGGTCTATTCTCAGCATTCATGGTCAAATAAAATATTTTTACGCAGAACTCCTTCTCAAAATCATCCCACAGAGCATAATCCTCCATCCTCTCCCCCATGTAATGTTTCCACTACTATTGCATAGTTCCCCCCATCTAGCTCACCACCAACTGAACCTAGTACTTTGTTGGAGGTTGGATCAAACTGAAGGTCATCATAAGCTCTTATAACTAACTCTCTATTTCCATGTCTGAAATGATACCTTCATACATCCCCAGAGATTGTCACTGGACAACACATAACATTTTCTGCCACTGGTCGTCCTCCTCCACTGGGTTAATCCTTCATTAATGAATTGGTTTGGCCTGTTGAGTCTCCAATTCATGTAATAGATGCAGATGATGACTTGGTTGCAAAAAAATATAAATAAGGAATTCCTAATCATGAGTAGAATAAAGTATTTTTATGATTCATTTGAACTCATTATTATTTTAATTTCACAAAACTCCCAATTCAAACTATAACACATGTCATAATTGGTCATGTACCATTCCTAGAGTTTCTATCCTAAAACTAGTTATGCCAAACTTGGTCTTTTGGTAGGCTCATATTCCATTCATCAGATTATGAGGGGCCCAAAAATGTCATTTTGTAGCCAGAATTCACTGGCCGATGTCACAAACCAAGGACACCAATCCCTATTTCTCTACCAACCCATGCAATTCTGCTTGTTTCTAACTCCAAACTCTATCCCATATCTCATACTCCATTTGATACCATTCTATAATGACCCCCTCCCTCCAATGACTCCCCTCCTCAGTTTGAATTGAAGGAAGAGATATAACGACCCTGGAGTCCCACCATCAGTAGGCACCTGGGTAGAGGCCAACACCAAGGGTATATAATATCACGAAATAGGATTCATTTTTATTTTTATAAGAAAACAAAATCAGGAAATAAGATGGTTCATCCCCAAAACAAATCCAAAAACTATATAAAAAAAACCAAAATACCTCTCACATGAATGATTAAAGTAAATCAAAAAAATACAATGTAATGATCCAATGTAAATACAAAAAGAAAAAAGATGTGCAACGACATGGAATCTATCCACATGTTCGAGATAGTAATGCCAAAAATGGTCTATATAGTACTCTTGGAAACTTGAAAAAAATTTTATAACAAAGTGTGAGAAAATGAGTATTATTTGTATGAAAACAAAAGTCTCTCATGTACATGTAGAGAAGCCTATGAATTCCCCTATGAGAAAAAAAGTAGAAACCAATCGCACCATACAAGGTATACTCACCACCCCAACCTCACCAAAGGCACACTCAGCAAATAAAATAAGTCACATAATGTAATATAGGGCACATATATGATAGGGTACCTCACACCACATTCATACAGATTATCCTCTATCTCTCCCTAACAGAAAACATCATGGTTCTCTAACCCCTTATGAATGTACAATTTCCTTACCAACCTGTAGACACCTAGGCCCAAAATCTAGTCCTGCAAAATGGTAACATAAAGCTCATCACATATTTCCCAGACACCCCTAGTCCTCACAATAATGTCCCAACTGCTGAAACATGAGCCACATATCACGTCACTTCACAAAAACACAAGGAAAAGAACAAAACATCGCATCTCAAGGACACCTGGGAAATAACAACTCATCTCATTCAGAATACACTAAAGAAAACAAAACTCTTCCGCACACACCTGTGCCCCAAAAACCACTTCTTATCTAAATAAGCTTCAGATATCGCCACCCAGAAGAGGGTGAAGGGAAGATATGGATTCCATCATCACATCACCCCACATGGATGTTTGGGAATGACATACTCCCCCATGGCGATGGGGGTGTATGGAAAATTGTGCTCAACTAGGGTGTAGTCCATATAAAAACACAATGAAAATAAAGGTATGAATATATAGTATCAAACAGTAAAGACCAACCTATGGGTTCTCAATCAAATAACCAACCACCCCATTATACTACCAATTTTACTCCTAATACTAAATGAATTATTTAACAACATCAATAGTCACTTCACATGTTGATAAATGAAATGTATTCACAATAAGACATAACTCAAACATACCCCCAACCAACTCATTTAACCAATTATCATTCTTTATTAAGGAAACCATTTATTCATTCCATATATAATCGGGATACTACCAATCCCAACATGCAACAACCCACATATCATAAACCACAAAATTGAGTAAGAACCACAATAAAGAAACTCACTTCGTATTTCCACTACATATAAACCACATACCAACAACTTCCCTCCTAATTCATCCAAGTCATTTTTCCCAATCCACTATCTCACCATGATAATACAAAACTCATATTCTATCATTGTAAAACATATAATAAAAACCAAACTAGTTGCCCCTCTACATAG
This sequence comes from Viscum album, assembly GCA_963277665.1. Taxonomy (NCBI): domain Eukaryota; kingdom Viridiplantae; phylum Streptophyta; class Magnoliopsida; order Santalales; family Viscaceae; genus Viscum; species Viscum album. The sequence goes on along the minus strand of OY728131.1, from coordinate 1,098,447,054 downwards.
AAACTCCACACCCATCACACCGAGAAACATAATCATAGCATAACCCGAGCCTGTAGCCCCTCTTCTCAAGAACTTCCCATCCATTCCACAATCAGCCAATCTATCAAAATATGATTATCTTCCACCATAAGAAAGACCCCACACACTGTCATTCTATCAACCCCATCACCACACAACAATATATGGAATAGGATAGAACAAATCCAAAAACATCACAAAACCACACAAACTTATGTAGGGTGTATTCATATTTAGATTACACTCATTCCTTAATTCCACTTTGATAATTTAGGAGTTATGAAAAAATATGGTTGATCCTAGGGAATACGTCTATTTAATCGAATAAACATAGTAAATCAATATCCTATGTGAAAATCTGTTCAACATGTTATCAATAAAAATCCATCAGAAGTCATCCAGAATAAAAAAATAGCAACCACCAATGACTATGATTTTTAGTAAGAATTTATCCAATACACACCACAATATCAAAAAATCATAAAAATAGAATACATATCACTTTTTACCATCACCTATATATTAATATTAGTCATATTTTATTATCTTTATTTATTCATAATTCTATTATATTAATAATATAACATTCATACAGCCACCCTGCATGATACAAAATTAAAAGATATGAAGGGGTCCCTATCATGAGAAATAGAAGACCAGAACCTCCTCATTACGCCAAATTGGGGGTGCGCAAGGCTCCCAGAAAATGCGATCTAGGATGCGACATAGACACACGCCTCCCCAAGAAAGAAAGGTTCTGGGATTCTTGGGTATGAAGATGAAGGACAAGTAAATAATTAACGAAATGTGTTTGGATTTGAAGGATTGGATATGCGACTCCTGGGTTATGAAACTGTTTTGAACATCCAATTAAAAGTGGATCTTGACTATGAGTTTTAACCAACATAAAGCCTCTCGAGTTTTAGTAATTTGAGTATATATTTTTCTTCCTTTGAAATGGATTCAATAACACTTGAACATGGTTTTAAACTCATTTTATGTCAAATAAAATGTTAAAGGGGAGAAATTGGAAAAACTGAAAATTGATAAACTATTGGAAGTGGCCCACTATTGGGTGAGTCACTATCACCACTCACCATTCAATGAGTCGATGTTTGTGAATATCCATCTGAATAGACAATGGTGAGAGTTACTCGGGATGAGCTATCGTGGGCGAGTCACTGTTTGGTGAGTCACCTTTTAGGGAGTCACTATTCAGAGGGTCACTGTTCAGTGAGTTACCATCATGAATAACTTTCATGACCCACTATCAATGATTCACCATCAAGGATTCACCATTTCAATTCACTAACATGACTCATCGTTACGATGACCTACCATATCCATCTACCATCAGCAACTCACCATTGGGTGTTAACGGCGTGAGTCACTATTCTGACTCAGTGGTCCTGACTCACCATTGCAATCTACTTGTGGATGACCCACCATCAAATGAGCTACCGTTAGTGAATCACCACAATAAATCAGTATTTGAAAAACTATATCTTTGGAAAACTCTTGAAATGAGCCACCATTGCCTCCCAGAACACCATAAACACAAGATTTTAACAAAGTAATGGACGGAGTTGGTCTCGACCATTACAATGAAAAATCTATTTTATTTGATATATAGATGATATAGATAATATATTTATTATTATTTAATTATTATATAACCAGATAACTTTGTGATTTCCATTTCATGTAAATGCGATAACTTCATGTTTGGTCATGTGGACTGCTGCCTCGTCAAATTGATTTGATTCGTTCACACATTACATAAAATGTATTAAAAATGGATTTAGTGATTGTATATAATATGTATGAAATAATAAATTTAATCTAATTATAATACATATATATATAAATACATATACATTAATTTCTATAATTCTTTCAATATGAAAATAAAACAGAAACATCATTCTTGCGTATGTACGACCTACTGTCTTCAAGAATGGTGTATTGTATTTCAAACACATGACATTTATACAGTATTTTAAATATTTATATAATTAATATATATGATAATTATATGAAATTTCAAATTATTTAAAAAATTAAATTAGTATCTATGTAAAAATATATAGATAAACAAGTCATTACATATACAAAAACTGAAGCGGATATCACCTGAAAGGTAAGATTAACAGGGAATTATTAATATATGGTTAATATAAATTCATAAATCAATCGTATATTGTGTTATGGATATAAATATGTTTTTTTAGAATTATAAAAAACATATATTTATGAAACAATAGGTATGAACATGTAAAAATAATGTAATGAATTAATGTATGGGAATATAATCTCACTTTTTATTTCCCTGAGTTATAGGCCTTACTCACCACTAATTTCCATGTTTCTGGTCTGTATACTTACCATGGAAGAATTATATGATTCATATAATTATATTTATTGTAACATACATATCAATTTATAATAGTTCTTTTATGGTGTTTATGTTACAAAAGCTACCTAATTAGTATGTAATTTTGTCTGAATTTTCCTTCTTTGAGACACATGCAATGTTCTACAAAAATATATTTCAATTAGGTTTATATACTACATTATAAATTTTTTATCTTGAATATACTTATTTTTGTGACATTTTAAATTCATTTAATGTAATTTTACCTGTTTTATTTTCTTCAATTTGACAAAAGCGTTAAAGGTTTCTGGAATCAATATCATCGTTTATCTAGATTGTTTATTATTATTCTTATATTGATGAAATATTATGATCAATCTCTATTGAACCATACTGAATTTTCATAACACATGGTAATTAATCTTATGTAAAAGTAATGGTACCATTTTTACACTATATGGAACTTATGATAATTAAGTTATTTTTTTATGAAAATATAACATTATTTATCCTTTCAGTTGGAAATCAATGTTCTTTAAAAACCATGATATATAAATATGTATTATAAATATGTTTTAATATTATTTTATAATGATTAAAGGACATTTAAATAATTTTTTAGAATATAAAAAATTGTTTTAAAAGGAATATTCATTTTTTTCAATGAATTCACATTCTTATAAAATTAAGGTGAAAAACAATTATCGATATTTATGGACAACCCCATCATCATGACCTACATTTTTTGAAGAATACTTTATGAGTTCTTACAATTATTTTTAATGTATTTTTTTCCAAATATTCAATAAAATTTATTGAATTTAATTTTCATTTCCAAGAAAGGGGTTTTCAGAATTTCAAAATTTTTAAAAAGTGCTCTAAATGGTTTTCAAGGCATACTTTATATGTTTTCAATGTGTTATTTTTGAAGAATATGAGTTTAAATTGGCTTGAAGCATTATTTTTAGGTTTTCAATGTATTATTTTATAAAAAAATATTCTTAAATGTATTTATGCTTTGTTTATGAATTTTCACATTATTTTCATAGAATTTTTATTTCAAATGGTTTTTATGTTTATAATGTAATTTAATTGATTTTCAATGCTTCCTTTATTTATTTTCAAGAAATTATTTTCCAATAGAGTGGATTTCAAAATATTTTAATCCATCATTATAGGTTTTGAAACTGTTTTCAAAGAAATAGGTTTTCAAACTTTTATCAATATTTCCCAATGAGTTCTCATGGTGTTTTCAAATAAAATATTTTTGACAAAGTTTTCAAGAATGCTCCATGTGTTTTCAATGAAAATTTAAAATAAAAAGGTTTTAAAAATGATTATTGTATTTTAGAGGAAATGATATTCTCTATAAGAAACTTTTTAAATGAAATATTAAATATTTCATTATATGGAAATGATTTTCAACTGGTTTTATAATAAGTATTATCAAATAAATGATTTATTCTTTTTCAAGTACTTCATGTGATATTTAAAAATACTTCCCCATCTTTGATGACATACTTTGTAGTATATTATGATATACTAGGGATATGTTCCATGTATACCATTAAATTTATTTCATTACTGGTTTATGTTTTAATGGAATGATGTGTATGATACCCGTTTTCCCCATGAGTTGTATTATATTGAACCCCACATATTTTAACATGTAATGATTTGATAAAATCTTAATGGGACCTATCTATTTTATCTAGGTAATGATATGATGAAATAGTTATGATAAACATTTAATTATATGGTTTATCATATGATGTAAGATTTATTTTCTTATGGCACATGTATACATTATTTTATTATGTGATGGGTGGAACCTATACTTCCCTTCAATTTATTTTAGAAAAACTTATATCTCATGAGATATTTGTGGTATCCAATATTGTGGGATTAAAACAATATGGAATACAAGGAATCATGATCTACAATGGGAAGATGGAGAAACCCCATCCACTATGGAAATAAGGGGATGCCAAATCCCTTATGAGAAGACGCGGTTACCCGACCCACTATGAGAATATGGGGAATACCTATCCACTATTGGAAGATTAGGAAACCTAATACACAACAATAATATGGGAAAACCCGACCAATAATAGATATATGGGAAAACTTGATCCACTATGGTAATATGCGGAAACATGATCTCTTATAAGAAAATAACTATGACCGAGGATAGTGGTTTATCCTGCCTAGTTGGTGAATCCCCCATGAAGTTCATTAGTATGTTGTAGAAATGACTCTCGACTAATTACCAAAAGTTTTTCATATTTATCTGTATCCCACAATTACATGTATACTCTTATGTTATTCTTTCATGCATTATTCTCTTGATTCCCTTATGATTAATTATTTATAATCTACAACTATTTATGTCATGATTCATGTTTATGATCTTTAATATTCTGGGTATGATCTTATAATTTTATGATCACATTCTCACACAATTATGATGGTGTTAATGCTTGAATATCTCCATTTTTACCCCTATATTGAATTTGAACTCACATATTTTTATGTTTCCTTCCTCAGGTTAGAAAGGTATTTCCTTATGATCTCTATAAAAGGGTTTCTAGTCATAGAGAACCCAGTGGTAGATAATGTAGTTCACTCATGTATTGGTGTTTAAATTTCCATAAATTCAATTGAATTAAAATAATGTGGTCTTTGTCCTTCTTTTCTGTGTAATTGTTTTTTTATTCTAAAAAAATGACATAATTTTTATGTATGTTATGGATGTATTGTTATAATTTATGATTTAAAGAAAATGTTATTATGTTATCATTTGTGATGTTTAAAAAAATTTAATTATTAAATACATCAAAAAATCGTTGATTCTATTTAAATATTTAGGAAAAATATATTCTTGGGATCAGTTATTTTTTCATTGAGGTTTGATGGAGATTTAGGTTTTTTTGAAATGATTTCATGGTCCAAAGAGAATATATAAAAAACATATTCATAATTTTTTTTGTGAAATTATGAGATATATCATGTTACATGAGAATACATATTAATGTTGATCATAATTTGAAATAATGTGGTTAATTATTTTTTATTTATCAATTTTGAATTTGGTTACATATATTTTGGTGTTTTTGAAAATGTATCTATTTATGGAATGAATTGTGTTGAATATTGTGTACTAATATTGGTGTTTTAGAGAATGATGCATTATAAATATCCATATAAGAAGAAGTTTGTAAAATACTTCAGTTTTGGTAAATATTTAGTTAGATAAAGAATTAATTTTCATTATTTTATAGATATCATGATCTAGTAAATTTTAATTTTAATGCTTAAATCATGAAATATTCATCATGGATTGTCATGTCATAGAGTAAGAGATCATGTAAAAAATGACGGAATCATAAAGAAAGTTTGAAATCATGTTTCTAAAATTCATTTTTATAATTTATGAGTATATTTTCATGTTATAATTATTTTACTGACTGAATAATTCCAAATTCATAAAATGATATTGAAAAAGAAATCTCTATAAATCATTAATAAAGAATTGTGATATTTTAACTATCACAGATTTATTATTTTTTGGAATATAAATTTCTAATGTAATTTTTCTCTATTACACCCTCCTAGACATTGGATTTTAGTAACCTCAAAAATTTAAATATTTTATCCTCAAAATATTTTTCTCCCTTTATGATTACTGAATTCTATGTCATATCAGGTATACATAATGTTTCCCAAATCTCTATTACAAATTATTTTTATGATCTAGATTTTTATGTGGTATTAAAATAAATTAAAACATAGTAACATTTATGACTGAGAGTAAATTATGATAGTGAATTATATTTAAGAGGTTATGTAACACCGATTAAATTTATTTTAATAGAATAAAATTTAATAGATTTCTTTACATGCAACAACAATCATTTAGAAAATTATGATATATTATTAAATTTTAATATAAAATATCCATTTTATTAGTGGGTATAAATATGATTAAATTATTTATGAAATAATGTTTTAATGATACTTCTCAATAACTATGTAGTTATTAATACATTGGAAATAAGAACACATTTTTAGTCAATACAGTTTATAAATTGAAAATAAATTATCTTTAAAAATGATATTAATTAAAAATTTGTGGGTATATTATAATTTTTTTATTTTAATTTTAAAAAATTTATAAAATAATATAACCTTATTTCTTTACATAATCATATAAAAATTTTATATGGGTGTGCTTTTTAGATTCTAAGGAAATAAATGATTTTTCAGTGAATAGTGTACTATATATATTTTTCAATATTGCCATTTAATTTCATTATTGAAAGAAATTTAAAGCACCCATTATAAAATTTATTCTTTAAAGTGCTATATAATATTTTTATTTTGAATAATATATTTATTTCTAATTTTTTAAAAAAATTAATGATTTCTATGTATGATTCTTTTTATGATCGAAAACACATTATAATACTATTTCTCATTTTTGGTGGGAAAATATATTAAATTATATATATTTCACTTATAGAGACGTAATATTTAAAAATTTAATTTTTTTTAATTTATGATGTTTATGTTTTGATAAAAGGTCTAGTTTATTATTAATCATTATTTATAGTAACCGATTTAAATATTTGTTACCTCACTAATAGTAAAATGGTTAAAGATTTTAAAACTATTAGATAAAATATCAAAATAATCCACAAAATTTCATTGATTAGATTAGACAATATTAATTCTAAAATAGAAATCATGACAACTATTATATAGAATTTTGGTGTAATTCACCTTTGATAATGACATTTATATTATATTAGTTAATTGAAATTAAAAAAATGTCACTATAAAGATTTTTATTTCATTTATATTTTCACATAGGAATAATAAAATGCTACAAATGTATATAATATTTTATTTTATACATGATTAATTAATTTTTAATTTTTAATTTTTTTATTAATGATTTAATTATCATAAATACTTACACAATATTAAGGCAGTACTTGTGCATGTATTAGAGAAATAAAATTAAAATTGATGTTAAAAAATTTAATAGTGTTTGTTTTTAGATGATTTGTATTAATCCAAAAATTTTATAAGTAATTATAATGAATAATTGATGTTGAAAGGTTTTATTTTATAAATACTTTGTTTTTTTGATTACATTATGGTTAAAAAAAATGAATATTATAAAAAATTATAATAATGATTTTTATGAAAAACTATATTATATTAAATTATATAATATTCATAAAAGTATAGAATGAGAAATATGGGACACGAAATGGATGAAAAATTCATCTATTGAATATTTGTGAATTTTTTTTAAACCTTCTACTAATTTTATAACAATTTATGATTGAAATTTTTCTTACCACTAATAAAGTTAATAATGGTTAATGAAGGGTATAACCCAAAGGATAAAGTCTAAAAAGATATCTAAACCTATCTAAATTTGATTAGATGACAATATTAAGAAATAATAATAATTATTTTCGAACCTATTCCATTCTAGAATCAAATATTCATGAATGAAATAATATAATATGTTATAAATTCATAAAATTGCATGTCTCCCTCTTCCACTATTAAAAAATGAAAATGGCCTTTTATATTCATTTAACCACATTGATGCACCAAGATAAATCAAAAAATTTATAATTAACAACTAAATTTAAATAAACAAATCATGACCTGTCCCCCGACACCCATATCATTATTACCCCCATCCCGCCTTCCATAGTCCAGGGGCTGGCGACTAGCACCAAAGGTGTAAATTCCCTAAAACTGGGAAGACATTGCCTTTATAAATCGTAAACACACACAACCAGAGTACATGCAGAAGAATACACGAAGTAAAAGCTGTATAACAAGTATACTGAAAGTAAAGGGGGGGGGGGCAGAATACAAACCCAACTGTAAAGTTCAAATACAACTATAAACAAGTACCACTAAAAAGGGACAAATAGTTGATAGGTGAAAACAGCTCCTGGATCGTCCTCTGGGGTTCCAACATTAAGGGTAGGAACAGATGACCTCCACAACACTCCATGTATGTTAGAATCCACCGTGTACAGATACGTCATAAGGTCCTCCTCTGGGTACCGTTCTATCCAGGCACTCTCAGCCTCCATCAGTGATATCTGTCGTCTACATCCAACACAATGAGGGGCGGGCATAGCCCCTGCAGGGGTGAGTATAATGATACTCAGCAGGGACCTAGAGACCCTCAAGGTCTCACAAAATCCAACAAGGAAAAAACACAAAGTATGAAATCAACGGATAAACATTACTTACGTATATGCCCACACATATACCTATGTTATCAAGTAACCCATCTCAATCATGAGGGAAAAAAAGCTCATTGACTCAGCTCTAACTTGGATTTTCATTATTGAGACCACAACTGCTAGTGAACTCCTCTTTTGTCGAGTATAGTGGGCCTATCGTGACACCGAGGCACTTCTCACTAACCTTGGATTGCTGAGGTACTCCTCCTATCGAGTATCGCGGGTCTGCTGCCAGCTACCATGAACTCCGTCCGATGGGGTTCTACCACCAAATATCGGGTGCTCCCCCAAATAGCCTACAGAGGTACTCCACCTGTCGAGTACCGCAGGTCTGCTTCCAACTTCCAGGCGCTCCGTCCGCCATGGGTCTACTGCCAAATACCAGGCTCTTCCCACTGAGCTAGTCGAGTCACTCCAAGTCGAATCGGTAAAGTAGTCATCATGTCTACAGCTACCAGGTCTCCACACAATGTCTGCTCCTCACCTGAAGGATCCGCACCATGAGCTACTGGTTGATACTCCAATTGTCATAAAGTCTCATGTAGAAGTATCTCAAAGGACCGCCACGTCATAGGGGACTCAACACAATAGATGGCGTGTCAATCAGACACCCAGTGTATGAGTTCTTATCATTTTAGTCTCAGGGGCCCTGTTGGATGCGTGTACGAACCAACAAGACCATGACTCAACTATACCCCAAACTCTTGTGGGGTATACTCAAAGGGACGACTATGCTCTAAGAATACCGGTTCCGCTGACGGTTCGTCAAACAGACGTCTGGTGCCAAAGATATGTACCAAGAAGGTAATTGGTCAGTAATGGGCCCGGGTCCGGTCTGACCCGGTCAGACAGACTCGGAACAACCCATTCTGGGCCGACTCGGTCTGGGCCGACCCAGTCAGACTCACTGGGTCTGACCTGACCCATTGTGTAGGTCAGCTTGCTATGTTTTGACCCGGTCCGCTAGGCCCGACCCAGCAGACCACGACGACGGTACGACCAGATAGTTTCCATGTAGGCAGCTTAGTAACTCGGCCCGGGAGACCGGGCCAGTTCAACCAGCGACACCATAGGGGACGCCGCAGGTTGGCTCGGGAAGACGGTGGTTGGGAGGCTAGCCGACAGGCCACGCAGGGCGCGGGCAGGCCGAAGGGGCACCAGAAGGTTGCGTGTATGCCGTGCAGGGCGCTAGGGAGCCGAGCAATGCGCCGGGGTAGCGCACTGGGGCACGGGCAGCGGGCCGGGGCACTGGGCACCCCGTGACAGGGGGCCGTGTGGGCACCATGCAGGGCGCTGGGATGCCATCCAGCCCGCCGACAGGGGTCGGACAGGCTGCCGGAAGGCGCGGGGGCGTCGGGAAGGGCGCTAGTGGGGTGCGGGGGTGCTGGGAGGGGAGCCGACAAAGCACGGGGGTGCCGGGAAGGGCGCCGACAGAGCGCGGGGACACCAGGCAGGCCGTTGGCGGGGCACAGGGGCACCGGGGAGGCCCTCGGCAGGGTGCGAGGGAGCCAGGTAGCGCGCTGCTGGGGCGCGGTGGCGCCGGGCAGTGCACCGCGGGGGTGTGGCATCACCGGGAAGCACGCCGGCGGGTGTCAGGGCGTGCCAGGCAGCGCTCCGGAAGGGCGCCGCGCGGGGCACGCAGGCAGCGCACCGAGGTGCGAGAAGTGCACCGGGGCGCCGCTGGGGCGGTGCGGTTCATGGAGGTTTCGGGTAGCAGGACCCTTGTTCGTCATCTTTGTTGTCCTCACCTCTTTGCCAATCTGTCATCATCAAACAATAACAAACAATGGAAGGGATAGACCGTGTTCGTGCTGTACGAGCCCTCCTCATTACGGTGATAGAAATTGGCAATTCTCATACAATATCATTCTTCGATGAAGAGTGAGGTGTATATTCAAATATAAAATAACAAAAATCTCCCTACCTTTGATTTGCCGATAGTCATTCGTTGACGTTGTGGAAGGATGACCATCAATCCGTGGTAGACGATCATGTCCCACGTCGAAGGGGTTCAAGGAAAAAGGTTGGAAAAGAAGAGCGTCATCGACGTTCTTTGTGTTCTTTGCATTCTTCATTGGGAGGATGGTTCTTCATTTGGAGCTTTCCCCAAAAATCCCACTAGAAGAGAATTCCAACCCAAATAAAATAATAGCATTCCTATTATTTTAAGTGTCGGCACATAATTCAAAAAGGAGAATTAAAATCTCAGCTCCTCCAAATTAAATGCATGAGTTAAGTCTCATTAATTAGAGGATTCCAAGAGGCTCTCCTTATTAAAACACAAGAGTTAGCACAGTTAATTGTGTAGGAAGGTCAAAGTCTCATCATCATTAATTAGGGAGAGTGGGGAAGTTTCATCCTCCTCCATTAATAGGGGTCGAGTGGTCCGCACCCCTATCATTAATTGGGAGGTTTTGTGACTCGGGTGGTCCCCACCTCAAATATCCTCCAATGGGAGGTTATTCTCAGGTGGCCCCCACGACCATAACCTCTCATGGGAGGTTAGGGTGTGGCGGTCCCCCCACCAACCTCCAAGGGGATGTTTTAACAAACACACTCAACAAATTGTAGCTTTAAAAAAAATAAAGCGTTGAGCATTATTTTATTATTTTTTTATAAAAATTCAAAATCTAACTTTTATTCCTGACTAAATGTTGTCGAAGTTAACTTCTTCTTAAGTAATAATTGGGGCAACGAGTTCTACGGTGCCCTCATATTTACATTTCAAGAACCAGTTCAAAAGTTATAAAAACCGCTCGTATGTTTACTGAAAGTACCTGAACAAAATGTCAGAAATTGATTCCGGACACACTGGGTCTTGGAATCAAGTGTCATTAAAAACTGCAGACTAGTAAAATTCCCATGTATTTAAAAAAAATATTCCACGTGAATTCCGGGTCTTTCCATTCTCCCCACCTCAGGGCTTTACGTCCTCGTAAGCTACAACCCGAACTAAGGGAACAAATGGGGGGTATTGAGCACGCATGTGAGCCTCCCACTCCCATGTGCTCTCCTATAGGTTCCCATGCTACCAGAAAATGTTCACTAGAGGTATCAACCATCCACGTAGGACCCGCTCCTATTGATCCTCAATCTCTACTGGAACCTCTGTGAAAGTCGCCCCGTCATCGATGATCATCTCTGCATGGTTGATGGTGTGGGACGAGTTGTGCACATATCTCCTCAGTTGAGATGCATAGAAGATGTCGTGCACTCGATTCAGCTGAGGTGGAAGTGTCAGGCGGTAAGCCACCATGCCTAATCTGCTGAGGACCTAGAAAGGTCCAATGAACCGCAAAGATAACCTGCCACCTTGGCCAAATATCTGTTGACCTCGTCGAGTTGAGACTCGTAGGAAGATGTGGTCGCCATACTCAAACTCCAAAGGTCTCTGTCTCTTGTCAGCATATGACTTATGCCTACTCTCTGCAGTCTTCATCCACTCCTGGATGACCTTCACCTTCTCCGTGGTAGCCCATACCATCTCTGGTCCCACTAGTGCTGACTCCCCTGGGTCTGTCCAGCACAGTGGCGATCTGCAAGGTCGTCCATACAAAGCCTCAAAAGGTTCCATACTGATGTTGGAGTGATAGATGTTGTTGTAGGCAAACTCTACCAAAGTTAGGTGATCCTCCCAGCTACAACCAATGTCAAGGTCACATTCATGAAGCATGTCCTCGAGGTTCGGGATTGTTCTCTTGGTCTAACCATCAATCTGAGAATGTATGATGGTGCTTAGACATAGTTGTGTCCCGAAAACCACCTGCAACCCCTTCCATAGCTGGGAAGTGAAGTGCGCATCACGAAAGGAGAAAAAAGAAGAAGGTACTCTATGAAAACGTGATATCTCTTACATAGAGGCATCCCAAGCTCTCATCTGAGCCCTTCTCTCTGATCGATAGGAATTGGGCCGACTTTGTGAGTCGGTCGACAATCTCCCATATCGAATCGTGACCCCTGGATGTATGTGGGAGACCTGTCCCGACGTCCATGGATATCCCATCCCACTTCGACTCTGGGACCTCTAAGGGCTGAACCAAGAATGCTCTTACCTGGTGCTCCGCCTTCACTTGCTAACAAGTGAGGCATCATGAGAAAAACTCTGCTACTGCCTTCTTCATAACTGGCCACCAGTGCGGTCGTCGAAGGTCCTGGTACATCATCACCACTTCTGGATATACCGCTAGAGGGGAAGTGTGGAACTCCCTCAACACTTCCTCCTGAAATGCAACAGGTACCATGGTATGTCCTTTGAAGAGGATGACGTGCTCCACACATTCATAAAATCCATCAGGTGACTGCCTTATGGATATCTGAGCACATCGTGTATCATAGTTAACATCCCCATGTTGTGCGTTCCTGAATCACTGAAGAAGTGGGGGAGTGACTGTAAGAGACTGTAGATAGGCAGCTCCGTCTCTATCCACAAAGGATATCTGTAAGGTAGCCAGATGTTCTGTCGCCTCTCCTTGCAGCTGTATACCAATCCTCCTACTGAGCGCATCCACAACAATGTTCCCCTTCCCAGGATAATAGACAATCTCAAAGTCATAGTCTTGGAGAAACTCAATCCCTCGTCGTTGTCTTAGGTTCAGTCCTTATAAGAGAAGGTATACCTAAGATTCTTGTGATCAAAGTACACGGTAAAATGTTCGTCCATTTGATAGTGCTGCCACATCTTCCAAGAGAAGACCACTGCTGCTAACTCTACGTCATTGGTAGTGTAGTTCTGCTCATGTTGTCTCAGCTGCTGAGAACCATATGTGATCACTGCTCACTCCTGCATCAGGGCACACCCGAGTCCGATCCCTGATGCATCGTAGTAGACTATATATCCTATGCCTTATTCTAGAATCCTCAATATGGGGTAACTAGTCAGCCTCTGCCTCAGATTTTGAAAGCTCTGATGGCATATCTCCGACCACACGAAGGGTTTCCCTTTCTTCGTCATGGCTGATAGCGGTGCTACAACTCTGGAGAAATCTGGAATGAATCTCCGGTAGTATCTAGCCAAGCCCAGGACACTCCGAACCTTCGTCACTCTCCTGGGTGGCTCCTAAGCAAGTACCACTTCAATATTTGTTGGATCTGCTAAAACTCCATCCTCTCAGATGACGTGTCCCAAAAATTGAACCTCTCGAATCCAAAACTGGCACTTTGAGAGCATACCATAAAGCTGTTGCTCTCGGAGTGTGTCCAGTACTACCTCCGAATGGTAGGAATTCTCCTCCTTAGTAGTCAAGTAGATCAGTATGTTGTCGATGAAGACTACGAAAAAACCATTTAGGTAAGGCTGGAAGATCCTGTTCATGAGACTCATGAACACTACTAGAGTGTTGGTTACACTGAAGGGCATAACCAAGAACTTATAGTGGCTATACCGAAATCTGAAGGTCATCTTCTGCACATCCTCATCTCAAACTCTGAGCTGGTGATATCCTGATGTGATGTCTATATTCGAGAACCATCGTGCTACATTGAGCTGATCAAATAGGTCGTCAATTCTCAAGAGTGGGTACTTGTTATTCATGGTCACCTGGTTCAAGCGACGATAGTCGACGCAGCGCCTCAAGCTCCCATCCACCTTCTTGGCGAATAGAATCGGGGCTGCCCAGGGAGAAATAGTTGGCTGGATTAACCCCTTTCTTTGCAAGTCCTCTAGCTGTACCCGCAGCTCGTGATGTTTCGTGGGAGCTATCCGAAAATCTGGAGTAGATATCGGTGTCGTCTCGGGGTACAGGTCAATGTAGAAGTCCACCTCTCTGCGAGGAGGTAGTCTAGAAACATCATCAGGGAAAACAACCACGTACTAGACCACCACTAAATGATAAGTCAGACTGTCCACATCAACAGCTCTGAGGGTAAGGCAAACCAACTAGTGAGTGATTGGCTGCACCCACATCCATGTCAATTTGTCTTTCACTGCAATGGTTCTCTTCTCTCCAGTGAACGCAAACCTGTTCCCATCCATGTAGAAACAAAAAACGTTTTCCCTAATATAGTCGATTTGAGCATGGACTGTAGATAACAAGTCCAACCCCAAGATGCCATTGTAAGGCCTTGACACATCTATGAGGAGATCCCAACAGAAGCACTCATCTCCTAGAGTAATCTCACATTGCTGTCACCACTACGTAATCATCAAGTCTACTCCCGTAGAAGTCTCTAGATGTAAGGATCAAATGAACAAATCCATCAGAATCTCCAAGATCTGAACGAGGGAAGTGGAAATGAAAGAGTGACTGGCACCCGTGTCTATAAGAACTGCAGCTAAGGTGTAATAGACATAGATCATACCTCGAATCATCTCTGGAGCGTCGTGATCATAGGCCTTAGCTGCCTGATGCTGTGCTCTGCCCTGTCCACCTGCTCCCTGTGGTCAGGGTGTACCTCCTAGTGGTGGTGGCGGTAGCACCTCAAAATGTTGTCCACCACCAGCTGCACGACCAGCTCCTCTGCCACGTCTGCCTCCACCCTGTAGACCGCATCGATCGAACCTCTGCCTCTACCTAGGAGGTCCCTCAACTATTTGCTGATCATCAGATCAGTGGTTCAGACAGTCACAAGCCATGTGACCAAGCCCGCCGTAGGAGTAACATTGTCCGCTCCTAGCATGGATGGCTGTGTCTCCACTCTGGGTGCCCTGCACAAACGATCCTGAGTCATGCAGTTGACCACCAATGGGACTGGTCCTCTTGGACCTTTGTGTCATCTGTATACTTCTAGTAGCAGAAGACTCTGCTGTAAGTGGACTAAGGGTGGGTCTCACTACTGGAGACTACTCTGAAAGGAAACTCTCCACTAGGAGGGCTCGCTCCGACACTTCTGCCTGCATCGAAATGCTGTGGGAGATAACCGAATCTCTAATATCTCACCTGAGTCCCTGCTCAATGGTCCGGGCCCTGATGAATGGGTCTCTTACCATATCATTGGAGTAGCGCGATAGGTCGGTGAACCACGCTGAGTACCGAGCTACATTCATGCTACCGTACTGTAGATGAAGTTGTTCCTGTATCCGCACTGCTTGAAGGATGGCTGGTACAAACTCCACATGGAACAGGCTCTCAAAGTATTCCCATAGAATTGTCGCCACATCATGCATATAGAGCATCAGGCTCCACCATCTGCCTGCTTCTTCCTAGAAGAGGCTGGCAGTAAGGATCACCATAATGTCTACTGGTGTCCCAAATAGTCTAAAGACTCTCACCATAGCCACCAGCCAATCCTAATATGCCAATGGGTCTATCTCTCCCCTGAACCTGGGTATCCTCTGGTGCTGGAACTCATGCAGTGCACTCAAGAAAAATGCACTCTCTACTGCTGGGGCTGGTGGCATTGGTGACCCAATGGGGAGTAGTACATCTGGGGCCTTCGCTGGTGCCTCAAATGGAAGAGTGTCATGTACTGAGTCCTCATCACTTGGAGGGCTGTTAGTACATACAAATCTCTGGGGTCTAGCTGGTTGTTCGCAAGGGGGCATCCTGAAAGAAACAGATGTGACACGGTCAAAAGGCTATACCTGGTGAGCTGACCTGGTTTGAGCTGACTTAAAGAAAAAAAATTTACAACACACACACAATAAGTGTTTCGTGCACTGAGTCAGAAATTAGAATTCATGGTCCTGGTGTATGGATACATTGGCTACCCACACCAACACTGGACTCCCTGAACTGAAAACCACACTTAGTACCCTTAACATTATTGCTTCAAAGAAATAAATATCAGAGTCCTAAGTTCTGTGGTAGATCGGCATCCTCTGATACCAATTTTTCATGACCCATCCCTCGGTGCCCATATCATGACTATCCCAAACCCACCTTCTATAGGCCAGGGGCTAACGACTAGCACCAAAGGCGTAAATTCCCTAAAACTGGGAAGGCATTGCCTTTATAATTCGTAAACACACACAACCAAAGTACTAGAAAAAGAAAACACTAAGTAAAATCTCCATAACAACTGTACTGAAAGTAAAGGGGGAGGGAAGAATACAAACCCAACTGTAAAGTACAAATACAACTGAAACCAAGTACAACTAAAAAGTGACAAACAACTGATAGGTGAAAGAAACTCTTTGATCATCCTTCGGGGTTTGTACCTGAGTGGTAGGTACAGATGGCCTCTGTAGAACTCCAGGTCCTTCAGAATAAACCATGTACCGATACGTTATAAGTTCCTCTTCCGGGTACCATCCAGTCTTGGTGCTCTTGGCATCCGTCAGCGCCATCCGTCGTCTGCATCCAACAGAACAAGGTGCGGGCATAGCCCATGTAGGGGTGAGTATAACGATACTTAGTAGGAACCCTGAGACCCTCAAGGTCTCACAAAACCCAACAAGGATAAACCAAAAATTATGAAATCAACGGATAACCATTACTTAGGTATATGCCCATACATATACATATGTTATTAAGTAACCCATCTCAATCACGAGGAAAACACAAATGTCATTGACTCAGCTCAAACCTGTATTTTCATTATCAAAACCATGGATGCTGGAGAACTCTTTCTCTGCCGAGTACAGTGGGCCAGTCGCGACACCGGGGAGCTTCTCACAAACCTTGGATTGGTGAGGTACTCCTCCTATCGGGTACCGTGGGTTTGCTGCCAACTACCTGGTGCTCCGTCCGCTGTGGGTCTGCCACCAAATACAAGGTGCTCCCAATAATAGCCTACAGATGTACTCATCCTATCGAGTACCTCAGGTCTGCTACAAACTACCAGGCACTCCGTCCGCCATGGGTCTGCCACCAAATACCGGGTGCTTCCCACTAGGCTAGTCGAATCACTCTTAGTCGAATCGGTCGAACAATCATCAGGTCTATAGCTACTAGGTCTCTGCACTCTGTCTGTGGCTCATCAGAAATATCTGCTCTATGAGATAATGGTCGATACTCCAAGTGTCACGAAGTCTCACATAGAAGTATTTCAAAGGACTATCACGTCCTAGGGGTCTCAATGCAATAAACGACATGTCAATCAGACGCTCGGTCTGTGAGTTATTACCAATTTAGTCTCGGGGGCCCGGTTGGATTCGTGTACAAACCAACCTGACCGTGACCCAACTATACCCCAAACTCCAGTGGGGCATACTCAAAGGGACAGCTATTCTCCAAGAATTTTTGGGTCGCTGATGGTTCATCAAATGGACATCTGATGCCAAAGATATGGCCCAAGAAGTTAATGGGTTAGTAATGGGCCCGGGTCCGGTCTGACCCGGTCAGACTGACCCGACCGAACCCAGTCTGGGCCGACCCAGACTGGGTCGACCTGGTCAGACACGCTGAGTATGACCCAACACATTGGGCGGGTCCACCCGCTATGTTTTGAGGCGGCCTACTGGGCCCGACCCAGCGGACCACGAGGGCAGTACGTCCCGGTAGTCTCCACATAGGCGGCTCAAAAACTCATCCTGGGAGACCAGGCTAGTTTGGCCAGTGACACCGTGGGAGACGCCGTGGGTCGGTGCGGGAGGCCGGTGGATGGGAGGCCACCAGGCAGGCTGCGTGGGGCGTGGGCAGGCCGGCTGGGCCTCGAATGACCGCGGGTGCACCGTGCAGGGCAACGAGGCACCGGGCAGCGTGCTAGGGTAGCGCGCTGGGGCATGTGAAGCACGCCAGGGTGTCAGGAAGACAACGGCAAGGGGCCGCGGCATTGCTGGTCAGGGCGCTGGGGTGTCGGGCACGCCACTAGTAGGGGCCAGGCGGGCCGCCGGAGGGGCATGGGGTGGGGGGTCGTGCAGGCTGCCTGCAGGGTGCAGGGGCGCCGGGATCGCGACGGCCAGGCGCAGGTGCGCCGGGCAATGCACCGGAAGGGCGCGGGGGGTGCCGAGTAGCACGCTGGTGGGGCGCCGGCAGAGCCGGGAGTGCGCGGTGCACACATGCAGCGCGTTGGGGCAGCGCACGAGGGCACGGGTAGCACACCGGGGCGCCGTAAGGGCGCTGCGGTTCGTGGAGGCCGTGAAGAGCGCGGGCCTTGTTCGCCGTGTTTGTCACTGTCGTCTCTTTACTAAGCCATCGTCATCGAACAAGAATAAACAAGGGAAGGGTCGGACCGTGTTCGTGTGGCCCTTTCCCTCCTCGTTACGGTGATTGAAATTAGCGATTCTCATACCATATCTTTGTTCGACGAATAATGAGATTTATATTCAACTAAAAAATAACACAAATCTCCCTTCCTTTGATTTCCCGGTAGTTGTTCGTTGACATCGTGGATGGATGGCTGTCAATCCGTGTTAGACGATCATGTCCCACGTAAAAGGGGTCTGAGGAAGATGGTTGGAGAAGAAGAGTGTTGCCGGCGTTCTTCATGTTCTTCTCATTCTTCATTAGGATCTTTCTCGAACAATCCCACTAGAAGAGAATTCCAACCCAAATAAATAATAGATTGCCTATTATTTTATGTGTTGGCACGTAATTTGAAAAGGAGAATTAAAATCCTGAATCCTCCAAATTAAAGGCACAAGTGTTGTCTCATTAATTTGGAGGATGCCAAGAGGCTCTCCTTATTAAAACACAAGAGCTGGTGCAATTAATTTCATAGGATGGTCAAAGTCTCTCCCTCAATAATGTGGGAGAGTGGAGAGGTTTAATCCTCCGCCATCAATATGGGTCTGGTGGTCCCCACCCCTATCATTAATAGGGAGTTTTTGCGACTCGAGTGGTCCCCACCTCAAATATCCTCCCATTGGAGGTTATGCTCGGGTGGGCCCCACCACCATAACCTCTAATGGGAGTTTAGGGTGTGGCGGACCCACCAACAACCTCTAAGTGGAGGATTTAACCAAAACACTCAACACATGGTAGCTTAAAAATAAAATAATGTGTCGAACTTTATTTTAATATTTTTTTATAAAAACCCAAAAACTAGCTTTTATTCCCGACTCATTGTCGTCGATGTGAATGTCTACTTAAGAAAAAACAGGCGCTGTGAGTTCAACGGTTCCCATGGATTTCCATTCCGAGCATTGGTTCAAAAGTTATAAAAACCCGCTCGTATGATTACTAGAAGTACCCAAACAAAACATTAGAAATTGATTGTGGACACACCGGGCCTCAGAATCAAGCATCGTCAGAAACTACGGACTCATAAAATTCCCATGTATTTAAAAAAATCACAGGAATTCCGGGTCTTTAAAACCATGATGTGTAAGTTTTTTTATTCTTAATATACAATTCCATGTGTCCTAAAGAATGGAACTAAAAAAATGATGAAGAAGACAAAATCATCATACATGCAAAATTTCTATTTATATAATCTCTAACATACTTTAAATCATTTTTCTTCATCCTTAAATAATATTATGGACCCATGGTTATTCATCATGTTATTCGGCAAATTGTATGAGAAACTATCCCACATTCTTACGTGTTAACTATTTCCTCCACATAGAGATACAATTCTTTTATATCAGATTCATTCATGTATTGATATTATGAGGGGTATAATGTTATTAAATGATATTTACAACATAATTATTCTTATTTAATTATTATATCATTTCTATGTTCATACATTATCATCCATTCAAAAATGATAATGTCACTCATTCATATATGTGGACTACATCCACTATGAATTATTGTGATCCATTTTTCATATCCACTTTATGTGGATGGAAATAAGATTATATTGAATATATATATATATATATATATTATAGGATTTTTATGTGGTTTTTAATTTTTTTTTCAAACTAGGGGATGGGGTTTCCCTTATTTCAGTACATGGGTTTGGAGAAGCATGAACCTTGGTCACACTTCATCATTTTGAGAGAGAAGAATAAAATATATTTACACTTTTCTCATGGTTACCCAAGAATAATAAAGCTCATTCATGCTTCATCAGTATGCTAGAGGAAGAATTAACCCCATGCATGAATCCTTCAAATACATAACCAAGGATTCCTCAACGGGGTTCAGGCCTCCTGGCCAGCCATTTCTATACAATGAGGTCCCCCACCTTCATTTTCAATTCTTCACCTCTATATTTTTTCACAATTACCTACCCTAATTCTTTCCCATCATATATTTATAACTCTTAAGAATTTAAATTTTCAATTTAATATGTAAATTTTATAATATATATATATATATATTTGTAGGATTTATTTATTTAATTTTTATAGATGTATAAATAATTATATTTTTTATGATTTAAATTTTTATTCATAAACTATTTTTTGTATGATTTAAAATAAATTTGATGTTTAGGATATTAAAAATTGGTGTTTATATGATTGAAATGATAAGAATTATATCAAATTTATATTTAGGAATATTATATTGTTTTAAAAAATGTATATATTTTTAATTTAAATGGAGATTAATTATTTTTGAATAAAATTATTTGTATGTTAGCATAAATAATTTTTAATATTTCACTTTTCCATCGAATATTTGAGAAGTGTGATGACCGTCCAAAACATTGTTTCATTAATTTCGATAAAGAACATGGAAATGGAATACATGAAGGCTTGTTCTTGGTTTGACGGGGTATACCTTTTTACCATATTTCTCCCATCTTATAACTTCATTCTACTTAGTTTCACACTTTCCTTTGTCAAAAAATAGGAAACCACTAGCCAGCTAATCCAAGGCTCAACCATTGGATAATGTGGGACCAAGGCCATACATGCCCAAAGGATTCCATCTTGGGCCTAACAGTGGAATGGAATAGGGAGAATAACGACCATAGGAAGAGACCATTCCCATATATATCATAGGTGGTGTGTGAGACCAAAGCCACGCATATAGCGGGTATAATCCACACATGGAAAATGCATGGGTGGATGTGATGCTTATTGTATGGGGTTCCAAGCCACATTATCGACTCAACCCAAAATTAATGGTGGATTGACATATATACCAGAGGGAGGCACAATGAGGGATTCAATGTGGGATAAAATTTTCATGTGTATTTTTTAGGTGATGGATGCATCGTCATCCAATCTTGCCTTCTTCAAATCTTAGACATCTACTTTAGCTGCACATATCATGAGTTCATATTTGATCTGATCCCACACAACACAAATTCGAACTCAGCCAATACCTCATAGTGTGAGACCTCTATATTCGACCTCCCACTTTTCTATCACATACCTACAACATTGGTTCAACAAGGCATGACACCCACTTGAGATCCCCACAATCTCTTGTCTATCATCATTCTTTGAATGAGTATGAGGCAATCAACACGTGTTACTATGAGACCCAATCATGAATACCAGTGATATGCCATGAGGGCTTCCACAAACACATCATACCATCACATGATCATAAATTGATCTTGAGTTCTTAGTAAAGATGATCAATAAAGGTATTGAGAAAAGTTTACAACCTAGATCCATTCCTCATTTTCCACATTTCTTTTCCCAATTTATTATGATTTTATAACAACCTATGTAACCGTAAAGGGAAATAAATGAATAACATGATCAGATGAAATGATAATGTGATTAAAAATAGTTTGTATCACTGATGCACATGGTTTCCACCCCGTGCAATGGATCATCACACGTGGGTCGACCTCATAAATTAATACCCTTCTCCCATCAAGAAAAAAACATTCAAGCTGAGAAGAGGGAACAGTGAAGAAGGAAATATGAGGAACAATTTGTGTTGGAAACTATCCCTAAAGAACATCCTCATGTGATCAATAGATCCTACCACATGATTTTATGATGAATAAGTGATCACATGATGAACTAAACATCATTTGAAACCTTGTGTGAGTGTGTGTGTAAGGTATTCATGTGATCATTTGATAACTGTGAAGATCGCGACTTCACCAAGAAGGATGTTTGGGATTTCATACAATCTCGCCTTTGATATTTTGAATCCAATATTCCATTTTTTAATTGCTAATCATAAAAGACCTTTGAAGTGAGTGCCTATTCATATTTTAAGAGTTCATCTCAAGACCTCATGGAGGTAGTGGGAGTTCAGATTGGTTGAGGAGGTTTATGTGAACTAATCACACCTGCATTAAATAACTAGTCTCCTTCAATAAGGTAATGTCTATGATGGTGTCTGCATGTATACAAAAATGTTTATGTAGACCCTCTGGTATGGGTTGTCATCGGTATGTGTCCATGAAACCCAAACATCAGTAGACATGCATGAACCCTTAGTCCAATGTTGTTAGAACATAACCTCTAGTGAAATAACTTCATTAATCAATGAATCATGAGGATTTGGTCATGTAGAAGAAATAGAGAGGATGTGAAACTCATTCTTGAAGACGGGTCTACATCCATTGATCAAAATCCCCCATTTGTGAATACATAAATAATGAGAATCCCTAGTGAGAATACACTGAGTGCCTCTAATAATTCAATAGATTTAATGTATTCACATGGTGATCATGATACTATTGTAATGTAGTGCATGAGCTTTAGGATGCATGACCCATATTCCATGTTCAATCATTAGGAACTGCATACCCTCTCCCATGAATACATTATTAAAAAACATTCATGTATTATAAAAATCTATCACAATACATTTTTCTATTCATGAAAACCATTAACATTAGTGTGGTGCCACCATGCAAGCAACCCTCCATGCGTATATGGCTATATCCCAAAAGGGAACTCATGGGAAGGCCATCCAATAACCATGAATCCTTCTAGAAAGGAAAATTTGTGACCATGTGAACTTGAGACAAGATACCTTGGGATGTAGACATTAACACATAGATGGGTGTGAATACCCAAAACACATTTTCGAAAACCTATTGAATTAATATTTTAGGGATACACAACCACATGACTTTCCGGTTGTGTCAGAATGTACTTGGGAGGCCTTGGATGAGTCATGTTGGCTATGAGAAAAGAATTGGAAATGTTGGGTTGACCTCATGACACTTGATCAACAGGTCACCTACGTCATATGATATTCTAAAGACATGAAACATTTTATCACCTGATAGCCCCTTGACGTGTTTGCATTGTCACATAAAAATCCCATGATAATTAATATCAATCGTGTGAAACATCTTGGAGTTTTCCATCTTGTTCAAGTAATGATATATAAGACAAATCACTTTGAACATGAGAAGGAGTAACTGACACTTCGTAATGATAATCTGATTTCCCAATGAAATTTCAGTGTTGTCATTCAGTAATATAAAGATTATTCTAGATGATAATGGGACATCAAATAGTCATTCCTAACTTAATCATGTGTAGGATCCCACACATGTCTTCTATGGTTATGTGAATCACCATGGACAAGTATTCATCTCTCATGTGATGTAATCCCTTGAAATATAGGTGATGATGTGGAAGACACTAGATACGCCCGCATTCTCCATGAGAAAGATCATAGACATGTCAGCCTAAATCATCTAATGCATCATGAAAATGTAAAGAAGATATCCATAGAAGTGTCTTTTATAATAGGGTGACAACCAAAATACATCGTGCATAAAATCAGGATATTTCCATTAGATATTAAATATATGAGAGACAAATATCCAATAAAATGTCAACATCATTTAGAAGATGCACTGGGACTCATACCATTTTGACCACCACCAAGATCTTTCTGCCACGTAGCCCATTTATAAGAGATGTGTCCATAATGATCTTGGGTTACACACTCATGCATACATACCAGTGTATCACTTAAACATAACTTTAATGGTTACATCCTTTCTTTAATCCATCAGAAGATAAAGAAAAAGTGTGTGAATGGGAATCCCTATAGTGTATACTAAGACCAATAAGGTTACCTTACATTGTATTACCAGACCAATAGGGAATCCTAAGAGTTTAAACCCTAACCAATATGGAAGCATCATAGTCTAAGCCCCAACTAAAAGGGAAACATTGGTGTGTAATCCTCGACTAATCGAACCACCTTATAGGGTAAATCCAGACCAATAGTGAAACCTCATAGTTTAAGAATCGGCCAAAAGTGAAGATTCATAGTGTATTCCCTAACCAATATGGAACCCTTAGAGTTTAAACTTCAACCAATAGGTAATCCTCAATGTATAAGCCTTGACCAATAGGCCATCATAAATGTGTAAGCCCATACAAAAAGGAATCCATCATGGTATAATCCCATAACACCCCTAGAACCATATGGATAATTATAGTGTCTCTGAGTAAGATCATACAACCAAGCACATTAGTCAGTTAAAAGATAAATAAATTACAAGAAATCAAATAACAACAATATCTGAGATATGTAAGATGTATTCCTAATGCCTTAGTTCCAATGGAAATCCACTTCTATGTATGTCACTTCATGTTTCAATTATTCTTGAATTAGGGGTATTATGTTCTCCAATATTTTTTAAATTCTTCTTTATCGATAAATATATAATAGAATGTGTAATACACATGCATTATTTTAATAATAAGACCGAATCATGACCTCAAGTTCCTCAAACCCACAATCAGGTTGGGGGATGAACTGAACTATGATGCCTTTGATTTCAATTATAAAATAAGATATATTGGATGTCTTTCTAAGTCCCTATATCCATAACCTATCCTCTATGAGCTAGGTAATCATTATCCTCAATTGTAAAATTTAATATTCATTCCCCATTTGAATATTATCACATGCAATGTGTTTAATCTAATGCTATCTATTATTTCACACTACAAACATGGATCACATAGGCATAGAGACAAGTGATTCTTGTATGAAAATAATTTTAACAATTTCCCTAGTGTGGGATCTTTAACATTGGGATGAAATTGTGATTACATCCCATCTCCACACAAAGGGCCATACTCCAGAAGAAGTAATCTGAGGTAGTCTCATATGTATAAGTCCCACCAAAGGCCTCTATTATCATATCACTCATGAAATAGATTCCAGTTCTATGAACTACATAGACATTGTTTCCTATCTCAAAAACGATATTCATGATTAATCATCATGTTTTGACCCCAAAATTCATGCCCTTTCAACAAGATGTTTAACATCCTTGATGGGTCTAGTCACACAACCTTAAACAATGCCAAATGAACTATATGAGTTTTTATTATTATATTCAAATGATACATAGGATAATTCATATTGGTTAAATCCCATATCCAAGACACCAACAGACTCTCTAGATATCTCTAAACTCTATAGTGCTCAATTATGGACATAACAAAATGATTCATAAATAAATAAGATAGAGATAACATGTTTTCCATGGCATTGTTCCAATTGATACAAGATCATAATGATGTTGTTGACACATGGCCAACCAGACTTGTATTAGTTTTTGGGAAGGATAACATGAATATATCATAAATCTATAAGATAGTCCCAAAATAGGAAACAATTCCCTCCAAAAGTATGTTATGAGCCCCACCTTCATTCCTCTTTACCAATGTGTATTCTTATGTGTCATTGAGTGTGAATCACCTATGGCCCACATGCCTTTGTAATGAGGGTCCTTACCCATTAATGGATGTGGTAACCCTTGGTAGTTTCAAGAGGAGACTAAAAAATGGAAAACATGATTCGAGAGATTGAGAAAGGCCTTAAACCACACTCAATCAAAAAGTTAGGCACAATCCCATTCCATGTATAATTTCTCAATGAAACAAAATGGTGAACCCAATGTGATATTCTTCAACTGTGTCATCACATTAAAGTAAAAAAATGTTATATGGCCCCATTCCCATCGTTACCTATAATTTTTTCCCTATTTCACAACAAACTTTTGAACCAAACACATTTATTTTAATATCACTAATTCTTGTGTAAAAAGAAGGGACTACCAGTTTATACATTAACTGTGAAAGTTTTTGGATGAAAATGTACTATTATAATTGACGATACACTGAAACAGTGTCTTGTTTTATTCATCATGACCTCTCTATATTACTTTAAATTTAAATTAAACCATCAAATGTGGAAATAGATTCTTATATCACTAAATAAGCTTCCTTGGCCATGATGCGCCAACATACATTGTCAACAACATACCATATCCAGTTTTGGTGAATGTCATGGTCCATGAATATAGAATCAACAGCTCCAGCCTAACTCTGAAATCAACCATTGAAATATTTCCTAGTATGAGTTAAAACTGACCAACCTTTCCATGATAGTATACATGAGAGGAATTGGTCTTGGTTTACACATTCAACCACATTGGGAGCCTATACTTAGATCGAAACAATGCATACCTTCCCTTCCTCAATTAGGTGGATGAGGATAGTCAAGATGAAAACAAAATTACACTGGTTATACCAAGGAGGTCTCCTATTTGTTTTAATCATCATCTTCAACATATGAAAAAGATTCTATAAGGATCTACATTGGAGTTTTGGGACTCACAAACTATCCATGTTGGGGAACATAATAGGAGAGCCAGTTAGGGGTATCCAAACAATATATCTTCAAAAAAGAATTATATGATTCATAGTGAAAGTATTTATGAGGAATAATAATGTTTTAATATAGTGTCCTCGATTCCATCCCAAATCATCACTAACAAATATCCCACGATAGCATCCAAGCTATCATCGATTACTGTGGAATCCCATATAGCACCTCAGACTTCAGGGCATGGGGATTGTTTTTCAGTATTTTACCATTTTATTGTCAGAAACATCATTTTGATCCCTAAAATGGTACCATGGGCACCGATCCCTTGAATGGTTCCACAGGAATCAAAACATCCAATGGTTCAATGGGCACTGACCCCTCAAATGGTACAATGGGAACAATCCCACAAGAGAGGATGATATATTGAGTAGGTGCACTAATAGGTTTGTGTCTTGGTTGATATGATTTCAATTAGATATGAAGCTTCCTCATCTAATCATGAAAATCACTCACATGAATAGTCCATCCATAACTTCTTACATTCATCTGATCCATGACAGTTTGGCCAACCTTGTTCCTCTTGAACAAAAAAAGGTGTAGTAGTGTCTTTATGGAATATACATAAGGTGTTACAAACTAATTTTGTATTTCAAAGGGTAATGAAAGTGGAACACATGACCTGTAGCAACAGTGGATTCATTATCTAGGTTCTATATAGAATCACCCATTATCATCAAATCACCCTACCAATGACATATGAAGGGTTTTTTCATAGAACCCTCCATCCAACCCCTGAAGACGATAGCACTATTTTTGATAAAGAACATATCACTCAAATAAAACCAAAGAATATGGATATATATTAAATTATTTTTGGAAAACTCTTTATATCCCATCCTTGAGATGATGTACTCATGCCTTCCTATGGAAGCCTACCATGAAAAAAAGTGCCACATACCACTTGTCATAGAGAATTTTAAAATTTAGACTTATGCCATCGGAAGAAATCAAAACATCATTCCACCTCACCCAATCCCATAGGGCTGGGTGAATTTAAATATTTTACACCTTCTCATAGGGGTATTTTAGAAATCACATTACCTAATAAGTTGTCCTAAAACCTCCATGATATTTGTGATCATTGAATGAACTGGAAGTGCTTTCATAATCCAAGAACCTGAATGCTTTATCACCTTCTCCTAGAAAAATAAATATCATAAATCTATACCCCAGGCTTCAGGATCAGCCATTTGACCATGAAAATGGAGGTATTGACAACATGCTGGAGAAGATGAATTCACTACTATCTCTTGAATACAGATAAAGAAAACTTTATTCCTTCCAATCAAGACATGTTCCCAAGTATTTAAACTTTTCCAAGGAAAGTAGTTTTTTAAAGACACCAGTGATGAGAAAGTCAAATTAGGATGGTTTTGTAGGCCTTGACAATAATTGAACCTACCATCAATATCCCAAACTCACAATAGAAGGGTTATTTTCTTTAATGATCTGCTTCAAGTGTAGTATGGCCTGAGGTTATGGGAACGACTAACTTTTATATAACCACTACAGTCATCTGATCTCTCTAAACATGGCACACCAATTGTGCCGAAGAGAATGAGAAAACTACCTCTAAATTATAATCTACCATTTTTCAATTTGATATCGAACAAAGCTTACAATTTCCAAAGAAAACATCACCCCATTTATTTTAATAATTATATGGAGAATGGTTTCATAGAGCTCCATGTGATGAGAATTTCAGTGTGGAAAGGATTGCATGCCATGATAATCATTACCCCTTCCATAAAAATCCCTCTCACACTATAGAGGTCATATTTGTATACAATTATTGGTTAGAGGGATAGGTAAGTGTCAGTATGACAGATTTTAAGGATCATGAAACAAATGAAATATTCATAAAATTTATCCAAGATCCTTTGGAAGATGTACTCTCAGGATAGGTTACTAGACATCGACCTTATCACATGATGTTAAACTGCCTGGCCATCATCATTAACACAATATGTGAAAATTCATGGCCATCATCCTTACCAAATGATGCAAAGATATGTGGTTATAATCCTTACCAAAAGATTTTAAAAAATGTCTCCATCATCCTTACTTCAAGATGTTAAACTACATGGCCATTGTCCTTACTATAATAGATTAAACTCCATGTCCATGGGCCATACCAAAAAATGTCGAACTACATGTCCATCATCCTTACTAAAATACATTAAATTGAAAGTCTGGCATCCTTACCATAAGATACTAAAATGTATGGCTACTAAACTTACTGAAAGATGTTAAAATAGATCAATGTGATCCTTAATGCAATACTTTAAACATCGTGGCTACCATCCCTACTACAAGACATTAAAATACAAAGATAGTGTACTTACCACATGACATTAAAATACATGGAAACCATACATACACAAGGCATTAAACTGCATGGATCACTTCCTCTACACAAGATGCTAAACCCCACAGATAGTGTCCTTTACACATGAATTATACTACATGGATTTTCTAGAAATCCATACATCTTGATTCTCACCCCAATGAGAAACTTTCAGATGAATTTATCTTATATCAAGTCCCAAACACCCATATTAATGTCATCTCCAAAAGGAAGTAAACTGCATGAATGATGTACTTTCCACATGACATTCAACTATATGGGTTTTCTAGAACTATGTACAGCTTAATTCTCATTCTCTTGAGATATGTAGGGATTCCAAGATCCAATATTCTTGCACAGACACCTATATTCATATCTTTATCACAAGAACCTAAACTACATGGCTAATGTCATTTCCACATGACATTAAAATTCATGAGTTTTCAAGAACAATGTGTGTATTTATTATCATTGTAATGAGAAAATTAGGGATTCATCCAAATTATATGTTTGCACATCCACCTATATTCACAGTATTACCAGAAGACGTTAAACATAACAATTGATATCATTTTGGTGCGTCATTAAACTGCATGGTTTTTCCAAGAACTATATAAACCTTGATTTCCATTATAATAGGATACATAGGGACGCATGGATTATATATCCTACCCCAGTAACCCATAGTCAAATCCTTAGCGTAGGATGTTGCACTATCAGGCTAGTGTCCTTTCGGTATGACATTAAACTGCATGAGTTTTCTATATCTATATATGGGATAATTCTCATCCTAATTAGATTACTAGAATGATTGGATTCCATATCATTTCTGAGCCACCCATTTTCATGTCCAAATAGTAAGATGCTAAACTGCACAGTTGATTTCCTTTCTGTATGGCATTAAACTGCACATGATTTCTAAAAGTATATATGACATGATTTTAATCCTAATGAGATACATAGGGATTCCTTCATTCTATATCCTAGGCTAGGCACATATATTCAAATCCTTACTAAATGATGATAAACATCATGGGACATGTCCTAGTCATGGGATAACAAACCGTTCATTATTTTGATATATGAGATACACTATCATTAGTGGTTGGAAACCATAGTTTCTAAAAGAACCACCAACACAATAAAATCTCAATACCAACTATGTCAAAAAATCTCAAAAAACCATTGGTTACCTACTAAGGGTTTTCTCTAACATGTCACATTACCAAATTGTTCGATCTGGCTATCACAACCACCATTCCCAAATGTGGAATGTTTTTAAATGAAGAGAGAAGGATCATATCCTTTCTCACATGGGGAAAGTATGCTATTATATTCCTAGAGCAGGAATTGTGCCGACATATATCCCCACCATAGGGTCTAAATTCCATTGACATATTCCAATGTAATAAAGAGGAATTGAGTGGGTGGATATTCCCAATTCAATCAATGGTATTTACCAACACATCTTGGAATCTAAGATCATACATGAATATATTCCTATACTCACCATGTTGAAGATCCATTACTTTTTGATAGCAATAGAGAAGATACCCCATAATATTCCGGTTAAGATGCAAGTATTTTAATATAATCTTATCCATACTGCTAGGGAAGCTCATCTATATCCTCATTGGGAACTAGTTGTTTCTATGGGGTAAAAAATCTTTTTCCAAACTGGGAGAATTATCATCATATCCTAGTGAAGGATAACGAATTAGACTAGGATCATATTCTCATTCAACCATGATGCCACCACATGATAGAAGAACATGCATCGGGACAAGTTTATATTATTTTTTCAAAAGAGCAGTGGCATGTTCCATATTCATAGGATCGAGATCATATCCCCATACAATATGGGGAACAACAAGTGAGGGGCTCACAAGCCTCAAAATAGGCTCATATTCATGTTGAAGAAGTCTAGTGGCATACAAGAAAGGCCCAGGTCTTGATTATATCATCACTATATATAAGTATAACCATGTGATAATGGAACAAGAATCAAGACATGCACTTATACACATCAATGAATCTTCTTGGAATATTCCAAAAAATTAGGGAATCTATGCACATATTTCATCTCCCTCTAACAAATGACTACATTATTGTCCCACCAAGGAAATATAAGAAGAGACCAATATCACATGTCCTATTCCCTAGTTATGAATGAATATTAAAATGAGAAATTTATATTTGGAGAAGGCTCATATTCATTTTCCAACTAGATCTCACCATGTGAGAGCGGCATATTTCTTCATGCTAGGCTCATATTCCGGCCCAGAAAAAACAACATTAAATCCCAAAGGCCTATGATTGAGCTCATATTACCATCCTCACTAAGGCTCTCCATGTGATAATGGAAAAATACCTAGGATGGGCTCAAATTTCAGTCAATAATGACATGGATTAATGATATTTTATAATGATTCTAAGTAGGGAGTGTATATTTTCAAAGAATAATACAATTATAAGAGAGTTATGACAACTGTCATAAAAAAAGCTCATATCCCAGCACAATTAAAATAATAATAATTTCAGAATATTCTAACCATGATGCAGATCAAGAACTATCTTCCCAATCATCTCAATTCAGGTGTCTTTCAGTTTTTTTGAGACACATTCCGAACATCACAAGGGTATATAAACACTTCAACCGATGTAGATGATGTTCATTTCCATGATAGTCTTTCTAATCGATGTGTAGAGATGGATCCAAGGAACTCTACTCGTAAAACCCACCATGGTCAACTTCCCGTAGAAATACCTTTCATGGATAAGGAAATAATCCCCCAGCCAGGTAACCTTTTTATAGATAGAGTCTCTAAAGTATCAGGAACCTTTATATATATATAATCTTACAATACTTTGGTTGAACTTATATAGTGCCCCACTAACCATCAGTAATACTTCACCATGGTCAAATGGCGTCCCAGAGAGGCATCCACTATGGTCTTACCCATGTAATGATATATAAATCTGATGAATAAATGGTTGACATAGTGATATAGAGAGTGATATCTTGGTGAAAACCCAAAACATTCCCATACACGTTGAAATTTCCAATCACAAGACTCCAAATGGGTCAAAAATGAAATGTAATAATTCTTCTTAACCATATAATGTTAAACTATATGGAGTTAATCATAACATAATGACATTAGACTATATAGAGTTACTATTAAACAAATGACACTAAATTTTATGGAGTTATTCTTAAACACATGCTGTTGAACTATTATAATTTTGTCTTGATGACATGTCATTAAACTCTGTATAGTTCCTCTTAACCACATGAGGGTAAAATATATAGACTTCTTCTTAACCCAATTATGTTAAACTATATCGAGTTCATCTTAACAACTTCACATTAAGTTGTATGGAGTTCATCATAACCACATGAAATTAAACTGAATGGCATAAATCTTAACCAAAAGAGGATAAACTGTATAGATTTCTTCTTTACATAATTATGTTATACTGTATAAAGTTTATCTTAACCACATAATGTTAAACTATATATATAGTGACACTTCATTTTTATTAAATTACTATTACTTCATTTTAATAATATGAATCATTAATTAAAAACACCACAAGTATCCAATGGTTTAGTGTATTCGTCAAACTATGACCATACATTACTATTATTCAATAAAACATAAACATTTATTTAATTCATTCATCTCTATATTCTTATTGTATCTTCAATTCTACTTAGTACAAGTAGTCACCTGAGGATATAAATAAATGAAAGGGGAATCTAATATCCTAGTAAGAAGATAGATAAGAATGTGATATAATATAACAATGGGTAAAAATATTCATAACATCATCATCATAAACACGAGAGGAATAATTAGACAAAGGGGCGATATGTGGAAATGCGTAAAAATGAAACATGATGTCTTAGTGGTAAACTACCACACATAGTTGTGAACAAAGATCACATAATGTACATACATATTTAAATTTTACAATTAGATACATCACATTACCCGATTCATTATATTGGTATAGAATTTTTGGTACACCCGTCACATCATAACATTTGTGCTGCACTATATAACTCTGGGAAAAATCGTCAAATCATAACATTTATATTATCATGCATGCCACATAGAATGTATATCAATCGTGGAAATAATATATCCCATGTAAAGTAATGGGTTTTATTTCATAAGGAAAACATTCCAAAACATTGGGTTCCCAAATGAATGATGGAATAACATACATTATATATGAAACACCAACCTTTAGTAGAGAAGAAACAATCTCTAGAAGTAAAAGGTGTGTTATATTAAAAGAATAGTAATTTTTGGAAACATTGTGTTTGTCATAAACTCACGTAAAAGAAATATATATCCCTAAAAGGTATGATAATGATGAATAAATTATATTTAAGGAATATTCATATTGAAAATAGGGAGAAAGGGGGAAACCCAAAGAATGATAGTTGGGTTTGAGAATTCCCCTTACATTGTGTCCTAAATCTGCATTCACATTAATATCAGGTATATTCAAATTATATTCATTAATTATAATATACAGAACTTTATATACCTTATTTTGATTCAATAAAGTATTTATAAGTTAATTTATAGGCTATTGATGAGTTATAGAGTTTAATTTTATCGTTCAGATGATTTTTTTCATGGTTTAATGATTGGTTTTCTGGTATACATGAATATAAGTTTGTATAAAATGTGTATAAATATCCATAATTGACATTATATTATTTTAATATTATTATAGACAATTGAATGATCTAAAAAATAAAATTTATATTTGTCATGATGATTAATCATTAGATAATATTTAACGATGATCGTTTTAGGTTTTGTTTTGTGGTTTTTTTGATCACAAATAACTTGTTTTTTCTTATCATTTAGTATTATATATATAAGTTAGTTACAAAACATAAAAGGGTTATAAAATAAAAATTATAATATTTTTCAACCATTTAATGGTTTTTTTAAAATTCTTTATGATTTTAAAGTAAAATGAAAGTGCATCATCCACAATTTCTGTAAATTAACATATCATAGGTGAAGAATAAATTTTTTAAAAATAAAATAGATAGGGGGATGCGTTTAATTATGGATCATACATTATCATGATATAATTATATTTTATCATACATAATGGATTTATCATGACTTTTGGATAACATAAGGTGAGGATAAGAGAAGGAACACATGAAATTCGAAATACAATAAAAGAAAAAGGAATACAATTTTACCTCTTAAATTTATCCTCTTTGAAAACCTCCCTAGTGAAATGGTTTTATTATTTTAATGACAACATGATATCCTATACATGGGATGAGGGATTGTGGAGTGGTTTGGTTAGAATTTGGACAAGGATAAAAGCATCAGTGGTGTGTGGAGAAGAGGGGGTGATTGCAATATTTATATTCGAGGAGAGGGGTGTTTTCTCATTATTTAATTCATTAGTTCATTATTTTTCTAATGAAAAGAAATAGAGTTGATTATTGAGACTTAATAATGTAATTATATCATGATAGTTTTAAACAGTGGTTCTTATGCCATCCATGACTCAAGGAATGGTGTATTCTGTTTATAATGTGTTTATACAGTAAATTATAGTATTTTACTATTCAAATTTTTTTAGTATTTCATAAAAATTCCATAAATTCACCCTTACCATTATTTGTCATGTTGAATTCAACATTGAAATATATTTTATGAAAATAATTTTATAAATATCCAAAAGTTAATTTTTAATCAAAATCACTATTAACTAAAAAAATATAGATTTTAAAATTATGAATAATATTATAACACATTGAAAAATTAATTAAGATCATTTAAAATTAACATTAAATCATAAGAAATAAAAATATTAAATTATGGATACATTTTATGAAAATAAATGTTCTTTTAAATTATTAAATTAATCTTAATATTGTAAGAAATGTTTTTTGAGTTACAAAAATTAAAACACATAAATATTTTTTTTAAACATTTATGCACTTAGACTATCATATAATTATTCCATTCATTCATTTATAAGATACATAAAATGTTATTTATACATTCATGGATGAGGATACTATTACTTTTTCAAATTTACTATTTGCGATATTCGTATTACTATATCTAGTGTAAAGATTCTATGTCATCAGTATTAGTTATTTAATTTAATGAAATATTTATAATTTCATTATTTATTTATTTATAATGTTTTTATTATGGATTATAAGTTATTTTATGTTATTTATTCAGTCTGAAATTATTATTAGAAGTGATAAATTCTATTGATAAATGTTTTTGTCGTTATATTCTTCCCCTATTGAAATTTACACCTTGAAATTTAATTTTACAATAATATGTGAGGGAACTTCTCCTTCATGGAATTATCAGATTCAAAATATTCTTCTTCAGAACTATGGTTCCTCCAAAACACATTGAAAATGTGGATTTTCTGGTTCTGTAAAACCTTTTATCCTTGATCCAGAATCATTACATGATGATATTAATATGAGAGATCATATTCCAGCAGTAACACATCTGTGTTCATTTTATGTGAGGGATTTGTTATATACTTCATTCAGAGTGATACATGAAACAAATAATGAACTAGATCCATATTTTTTTGAAGTTAGAGCCAATAGGCCACAAATACAATGAGATCAAGGAATATAAAGGGGTCAACATACCTTGGTCATCACTATCCCTTATTTCCAAACCACATAACTCTCTTCCATGATTATATTTAATGGATGGAATTATCTATGAATTTGAAATCCAAGTGACTTTAATTGTTATCTTCATAACACTTTTTCAGACTCTCAGTAGCTTTGATATATATCTGGATAGTTTCAACATTCTATGTCATATATTGTATATGGTCTAGTTTGATTAAATTTCTTTCACTAACTTCATCCAAATAGGTTGGAGTTCTACACCAATTTCAATATAGAGATTCATATGAAGCCATCTTATACTCAAGTGGAATTTGTTTATTTATGTGAAATAAAACAATGGGATATTTTGATCCCATACACCTTTGAATTCTAAAGTTAATTCTATTTGAATATATTGGAGTACCAGAATAGTCCTTCCAGGTTTTTTTATGTTTGGGGGTGATAGGTTGTGCTGGAATTTAGTTCAGTACTCAATGTATTCTAATGAAACCTCCATAAATTAGATGTGAAATAGGGATCATGAATATTGAAAATCAAGAGTAGAACCCCATACAATATCACAACATAATTCACATATATCATTGCAACTTTTTCACGTGAGAGATATACTATAATAGTGATAAAGTGGGCAGTCTTGTTGAGTCGGTCCACCATAACCCATTTCATATTGTTTCCATTGTTTGTATTTGGGATACGGTGACAATGCCCCTAGTGATATTCTCCAATTTCCACATGGGTATAGGTATTGGTTGCATCATCCCATAGTACTTTTGTTGCACTGCATTAACATATTAATGTACCAATCTTCTTTAGTTATACTCTCCATTATCCTTCTTCATTTTTCCCACCAAAATTTATCTTGGAGATCATTGTACTTCTTGGTACTCCCATAGTGGATAGAGAATGTTCAGTTATGTCCATTGTACAATAACCATATTTATCCTATGTGACTAAGGCACTCAAATCCTTATTCTTAGCTGAATCACACAATCATCATCGACATGGTAGTCTTGCCGATTCCATTCCATTACTCCATACACCTTATTCTATAATTCCAGATCATATCTTTATGCATCCTTAATCTTCTATTGGATATATAGAAGGGAAATAATTTAGGAAAGGTAGGATATATCCCCTTATATTATTATTTCCAAATCCATTCTTTTAATATCTATGATCATACGATCTTTCTTGATCCACAATATGGATAGTGTACCAGGTTATTTTCTTCTAAGAGGACTGACTATCTGGTTTGCATTTCTAGAATGATAGGGAATAAAGAAATTGTAGTCTTTTATTATTTCTAACCACCACCTTTTATTCATGTTGAAGAAAATTTATTGTAAATATACAATTTATTCATTTTTATCAGTATATATGTCACTCTTCTCACTATAATTGTTTTTGATGCCTGATTTTCAAGGGAAAATCCTAGCTGTTAGCAATCGTTTATGTGTCTATTAGTTCTACTCATGGATCCTCAACTACTATGAGGCATATGCTATCACATTATCATTCTTTGTAATGACACTACCCAATCCTATCTTTGAGGCATCACTGTATATCAATAGATGTTATCTCCATGGTTTGGTAATGTGAGTACATGTGTAGTGATCATCCTTCTCTATAGATCCCTTAAGCCTTCCTCACATTCTTCTGGCTAGAAACATGTTACCCCATTCATTATTAATACAGTGAGCGAGCTCAACTATCGTAAAAAATAATTAATAAAAACATCGATATTACCCTACAGATCCATGAAAAATCCATATTTATGGGACACTAGAGGGTTTGGGACATTATTTAAGCACCATTAATTTTGAAAGGTCCTTAATAATTTCTTCACTTCTGATCACATTTCCTAAAATATTGACTTGCTACATCCAAAAGTCACCCTTATTGATCATTTTGAACAAATCTTCCTTTATTAATGACTCCAACATATGACTTAGATGTTCATAATGTTACTCCTATATCTTGGAGTAGATTAGAATATCATCAATAAACACCAAAAGAAAATTTTCAAGGTATTTTCTAAAGACTATATTCATCAAATCCATGATGATTGTGACAGAATTAGTATGTTTTAATGGAGTTTCCAGAATAGCATTGTTCCCATACCTTGTATGGATTTGAGTCTTCTATATATCTTCATTCTTCAACTTAACAGATGATGACTAAAATGAATATCCACCACTAAGGAGTACTGAGATCCTCATAACTAATCGAACAAGTCATCAATAATTAGAAGAAGATACATGTTATTTATGGTTATCTTGTTGAGTTCCTGATAATTGATAAACACCCGCATTGACTCAATCATTTTCATGACAATGATCACTTGCGCACACCAAGGTGATGCAATTAGTAATAAGAACCCTTATTCCAAATTCTCATGGAGCTAATTATTTAACTCTCACAATTTGATAGTATCCATCCAATAGGAACACTTTGAGACATGAGTAGCTCTAGGGATGAGTTCTATTGAGAACACTACATCACAATCCCAGTTAATTCCAAGTAACTCTTCCTAATATACCTCACATTATTCCCACACTATGTGGATTCCTACCTGGTTTACACTTTCTATTGACTCAATCATTTTTGTGTGGCGTGCTTCTTTATAGGGAATCAATAACCACGTCATTGAATGATTTTCCAAAGGGTATTCATGATCTTCCTTGCATTTATTGAGGTTCATGGTATAGTTTTGAATATTAATATATATTTCCTTTTTATAATAGATTATATGTGCTCTATATAATGAGATCCGATAAATTCCCATTATAGAGTAAACTTCCACCGAGTGATGTGTTACGAGAGACTAGAAGAATCATCCAACATATGCCTATAGTAGAATATTCCAACACTTGGGATGAAATAATTGCAACAATTGGTGTTTTTATAGATATATCAACTTCATGGTTTTGGGGCTTCAATTGAATATTTATAGAAAAAATACAAAATATAAAGGAATGCATGGAACCAAAATACAATAAAAAAATTTCCATTATTTAGTGAATAAGAATTGCACCTTGTACGATGTTGTTTTCTTTATCCACTAAAATAGTAGTGATGGCATAAGCCTTGCCCTGGCCCTTTGTATTTGGTGGCTGATGATGCTGATTACCCTTTAGGTCTCGATGTTTAGTGAATTGTATATCATAATACCCTTTATCTATATATTTATAACATTGGACAATGGGTACTTCTCTCCTCCATTTCACCATATTTTCCTCCTTCCTCTGGTCTTTTCAACATTCATGATCATGGTGGACTTCTCTCCCACACCTTAATAATTCCACCATTGTTTTGTGGGAGTTCCCATGATTCTTCTTCCAACATTTTTTTTCATGTGGGTGGTTATGTTTTCATTCCACCTTTCTCACTATAACATATGTCTTGAAACTACATATTTCGTACCATATAACCATAGCCATAAGAAATTATCCAAACCTCATTTCAAAAATGAGAGCATGATGAAAAAATTATTCATTAATCCCAAATACTCAAATTTCTAGAGCCTTTAGAACATGTGGTTTTAATCCTCTAACAAATATATCAATATTTCTATAATTGTTGTTAACAAAACCCAAAGAATACCATTAAAGCCTTGTGAAATTTGCTTCAGAGTCCGTGAAAGAGTCTCCTTCATTATGATTCATCTCTATGAATTATCTCCCCAAATTTTTTTGAAGAGTTTTATGGAAATACATATTGAAAACATTATCATAAACTCATTCCACTCTATGTATTCAATTTCACCATTAATCTCGGTATTCTTAATCAAATCTCACCATCGATCAGCCTATCCATCTAAATGGTAAATGACCATAGTCTCCTTCTCCATCTAAAAATAGTGAGTCATATAAAAGATCATCTCCATTGAGTTAACCCTATTTTATATGGATTCTGGATAGTAATATCCACTAGATGTCGATGATGTTTTCTACATAAAACACTCAATAACCATTTTCTACCCCCTAGGTAAGGAAGAAATTCCAAATTTTTCAAGTAAATGTTCTTAAAATTAGAAATCTAGGTAAGAATATCCATGAAATTTTTAACTCCACTTCCCAAGGCATTGGTATATAATTTGGGAAATAGTTTCATTGTCCCTCACATGGTTTTTTTTCTAATGGTTACAACCTTATTCTAAAATAGAAAAGGTTAAAAAAATATTCCAAAAATTCTAGAAAAAAATTATTCGATTGTGAAATTGAGTGTAAAATATATCATTAGGGATACCTACAATTAGAATTTTTAAAAACACATCCTTAGAGGTTATTACTTGCACTTAGACTCAAACTATGGGTTTTCACTAATGTTATCTAATCCTAATTTCCAAGTTAACTTAACTGTTCTATAATAATAACTATATTATGGATCTTCTTTTTATTAAATGCCTATAAGATCACATTAATGATAAACAACATAAATCATTTAAAAAATATGATCCCAAGGTTTTGTATATTGGTAAAACTAGGACCATATATAAAAATTACAAAATAAAACATAAACTTTAATTTAATTATTTCTTATATAGTTTCTTATTGGCCCTTGAATTACACTTACAACATCCAGTCACCTGGGGACATACAGAAAAGAAAGGGCTGAGCTATAAACCTAGTAATTGGATAGATAATAACATGAAACACTATAACATGGTTTGATAATATTCATAACAACATCATAATCATCAAAAGTGGAATATTTAGATAAACACCTGAAATGTGTTAATGCGTAAAATGAAACATCGTGTCCTAGTGGTCAACTACCACACATAGTTGTGAACAAAGCTATCATCATATTCACACATATTTTAATTTTCTCATGAGATATATCACATTAACCATTGAATTAGAGTGATATATAATTATAGTAACACCCAACACATCATAACATTTACATTGTGTTATATAATTCATGGAGTACCCATCACATCATTACATTTTCCTCAAAATGCATACAAATAGAACATATATAAATCATGGACATAAAATAATCCATGGAAAGGAATCAGTTTATTTTAATAAAGAATAAATTCATAAACATTAGGTTCTCTAACTAAATAGGGAATAAAATACTTTATATATGAATAAATAACCTTGAGTGAAGAAGGTCAAATATCGAGAAGTAAAAGGTATGTTTTTTAATAAGAGTTCTTTTGGGAAACATTGTGGTTGTCAAAAAATCATGTAGAAAACATATATATCCTAGAAAAGGTAAGATAATTATTATTAAATTATATTTATGAAATATTCATACTAAAATTGGGTGAATTAGGGAGAACCCAAAAAAAGGTATTTGGATTCGAGAATTCCCATTACCTTGTGTCTGAATGATTCATTCACATTAATATCCTATATATTCAAATTTTATTCATTATTTACCAAATTAAGAACCTTTTATAAATTAATTTGAATAATTATATTTTTATTAAGTTCTTTTATGTGATTTTTTTTGAGTTATATAGTTTAATTTCATCGTTCTAAAGTATTCAATTTCATGGGTTTCATGATTGGTTTGTTTGTAAACATGAAAGTAACTTCATGTAAAATATGGATAAATATACAGAAATATTATTATATGTTATTAAAGATTTTATATAATTTTTAATAATATTACTAATATTTTTTTATATAGAATGAGGGTGAAGAATTATAAAAATGTATATGATGGTCATTTTAGGTTAATTTTGGCGGATTTACGATCACAAGTAACTCATATTGTATTATCATTTAGTATTATGTATATAAGTTAGTTATATAATGAAAAATGGGATATAACACACAAATTAAAATTTTTATCAACTATTTAATGGTTTTATTTTTATATTTTAAGGAATTAATCGAAAATTAATGTGCGTCATCCACGGTGTGTGTAAATTTTCATTTCACGATTGATGATATCTTTTTTAAAATATAATAGAGGGAGGGGGTGGAGTATAATGATGGATCATCAATTAACATGATATAATACCATTATATTAATCAAAATGGAGTTATAAATCTTTTTTTATATGATTAGGAAATGATATGAGAAGATATGAATTGAAATTGAAAATAAATTAAAAGAAAAAGGAT
Source organism: Viscum album (assembly GCA_963277665.1). Taxonomy (NCBI): domain Eukaryota; kingdom Viridiplantae; phylum Streptophyta; class Magnoliopsida; order Santalales; family Viscaceae; genus Viscum; species Viscum album. The sequence goes on along the minus strand of OY728131.1, from coordinate 1,098,404,928 downwards.
GTTGATTTTATATCTTAAATCTCCCATCCTTGAGAACCTCCATAGGGCAATGGTTTTGGTCTTTTGATGAGACCAAGATCACATGGACATGGGAAAAGGGGCTGGGGAAAGAGATCATGGGAATGAGATAATGGATTGGGGAGTGGTTTGGGAATAATTTATACATTGATCCAATCCTTAAAAGTTTGAAGATATGAGGGGTGAGTAGTGGAATTTATAATGGAGAAGATGGGTGCTTTCTCATTACTTATTTTATTAGTTTATTATTTTTCATTGGATATGAAATAGTGTGTATTAATGAGAATAAATATAGTAATTAGATATTTTGATTTTGATCCAATGGTTTTTACATGATGAATGAATCAAGGAATAGTGTATTTAATTTATAATATATTTATAATGTAAATCACAGTATTTTAATATTCACCAAAATTCAAGTATTTTAGAAAAACCACAAAAATTTTACCTACCCATTTTTTAACATGTATAATTAAAAAATGTACCCCATTTTATGAAACTAATTTTATAAATATGAATAATTTTATTTTTAATTAAAATCTCTATATACATGAAAAATATTGATTTTGAAATTATAACTGATTTTATAACCCTTTGAAAAATTAAATAAGGTCTCATAAAAATATTATAAAATCAATGAAATATAAAAAAATAACATATGGATATATTTTATAAAAAAATAATTTTATTTAAAATTATTAAATTAATTATTAAATTGAAATTAAATATTTATGACTTACAAAAATGAAAAAAAAAAATTTTAATACATTATCTTACATAGACTATGTGATAAGGTAAAAATTTATAAATTTATAAGATTAATAAATTTTATTTTTACTTTCAAGGGTTAGGTTGCTATTCATTTGTCTCTTAAACTACTCATAAATGGCATATTTCTATTTCTAAGGGCATGATACTATTTCATCAGTATAGGCTCCATAACATTAATAAATACATAGTATTTAATTATATATTAGATTATAAAGTTCTTATTATTTTATATAAGTGATTTTATGTGAATTATACTATACGAAATTACTATAATAATGGGTAAATTCTGTTGATTATAGTTTGTGTCATTATAGTATAGAGTTTTTCTTAACCACATGATGTTAACATGTATGGAGTTTGTCTTATCCAAATGACATTAAAATGTATAGTGTTCATCTTAACCAAATGACATTAAATTGTATGATGTTCATCTTATCCACACGACATTAAAAAATAAATATTTTCCCTTAACTACACGATGATAAACATTATGAAGATCATCCTAACCACATGACGATAAACAATACAGAGTTCATTTTGACCATATGAGGAAAAACTATATAGAGAATATCTTATTTTCAATAAATTAAACGACACGTTTACTGGATAACTATGTATTTCCTAATTCTTTCCATTAAAAGATGTGTAGTGATGCTCTAACCTCTAAATTTTGGTCCCATCTACAACATGACTTTTCTTTCCAACCATGTGACCATGTCCTTACATCAAGATCTTAAAGTTCATGGCTAAACTTATTTTCCGCATGGCGATAATATGAATGGTTAATGTCTTTTCCACTTGACATAAACTACATTATTCCTTAATAATAATGTGTGGCAGGATTCCTACCACCACAGGATGCACTGTGATGCCTGTATCTTTAATCATGGTCCAACTAACCACAAAGAATTAAAAAAATTCCCACCTCTCAATATGATAAAGAACTATATAGAGTGTGTTTCAAATTGAAGAACTATGTTTCACTTGGTTACTATCTTAAATAGATATGTACAGACTCCATGATATCAAACTCTAGGACCAGTAACAAAATAAAAGTATAAGAGTTCCCCTATCATTATGTTTGTGATAGACCATGAGTGATTCCTACTAAAATGGGATAGATAAGAACACCCATAATTCCCTTCATCGAACTAACCAAAATATTTCCATTTCACATTGGGGGACCCACATCTTCACCATATGACATTGAACTGCATGTCCCTTTAGAACTATGATTATGTTGATTCCCATTTTCATTTGATATGTAGTTATTCCCGGACATCCACCCATAGGACAAACCAAAAAATTTCTATTCATTCGCATCAGTTCGAAATCAATCTCACTATAAGGTGTTAAACTTCTTATAATTTCACGAAATACATGTGGCATGATTCCTGACATCTTGTGATATGTAGTGATTCCATAATTTCCAAGGTTGGGACCACCAGTAACAACCAATAAAAATAATTCACAACATCTATAAAGGAACTGATTCACAAAATTATTTTTTACTACTTATTGTCCAGATCTACTTATGTATTGTTTTTGAAAATAATATATCATGCACATGATATCCATATAGGTTCCCACATCCATGTCTCATGTCATTAATCCACAAGGAAAACTTCTTTTTCTATTGAAATTAAAACTCCACAAGAAATATTTTCTTATCACATGATGTTAAACTACAAGGGATTACATCCTTACCACATGAAGATAAATTACATGAAAGTACTTCATTACCATATTATGTAAAAAATAAGGAAGTCACCTTGTTCGCATGACATTATAATTACACATAAAATACATTCGTTCGACATGACATGTAACTATATGGAAAATATCCATACCAAAAAACATTAAACAACATGGAAAACATAACAACTACATGATGATAAAAAATAAAATCCATAACCCATTTTTTATTACAAATCAAGAGACTACATGAGCCTTAACATGATCGAACAAAATATGGGATTCTTCTTCCATATTTTAAAATATCCTCAATCCATGTACAACACTTCATTTCATGAAAACCTCAGGTTCCCTCACGCCTTACATACCCCTTAGAAATGAAAAGTGGTCTCTTAGTTCGACAGTGTTTTTAATGTATATGGTATTATGACCTACAAAATAGGTAATTTGTTCCCCAATGTAAATTTATTTCTAATCTCTATTACTATTAAATAAATATGTAATAAATCTTCACGTGATGTTGTTCTGGGTCATCCGTCATATGATTGTCCCATATTATCACTCATGACTTGAGAACCTCAATCCATGATTTACTACATTTCTATATCTCTATCAGAAGGATGTTGAAGTACTATTCAAACTATATATCCTAATTGGGATCCTTTATAACATCCCCCATATCAATTACATGTTCTTTACGACATAAAAATTATCACACTTTGGTAAAAGCTATTTGAAATAAACCACTAGCCTATAATGGTATAAATCACAAGACCTTAAACTTCTTATGAAGGAGACATAAAAAATTTTAATCTTGAAATCTCAAAAAGGGATGAATAAGAAAAATTCATGTCTTCACTCACTAAAATCCTCATATATAGAGTTTAAGAAAAATGTATAGTGAAAATAAATAAGGAATAAAAATAATAGAGACTAAATTTCAGACCTAGTAAAATCCAATAAATTATTTATGGACCCCCTGGTCTAGGAAAATGTTAGAGAAATGAATTTTCACATCTTTTAATCATGAAAATATGTTTCCTTGGTGGCGACACAACAGTTATTGTCCTTGTACCCTTTATGGATATTACATTCTCCATATGACACTATTCAGGATCTGACTGATTTGCTTCACTATAAATTCCACATATCCCTTAGAAAGGAAATGTGATCTCTCTGTTCGAACATGGTATTGATGAAAATGGGTTTAAGACCCATCAACTGATAAAATTAGAGATAATATAAATTCCATTTCAATCTCTGTGGTGTTGATTTCATCGTGGTGTAACTCAACACCTATGTTTTTTTGGGTCATCCCTTTTATGGTATCCTATAAATTCATTATGATGTGAACACATTGGATTTTGATTTACAATCCACAAACCAAACTAAACATGAGGATCTTAAACCCTCAACATTACATCATGGAATTCTATGACCTTTCTTAATGTACGAATGCAACAAATCACTCTCAAACCATTCATGTCCCACAACTAATTATTCAAAATCATGTGGATTAGAGCTCACAAATTTCAGTAGTAGAAAAATTTCCTTGGGGTTATAGATCCATTTATTGATGGCTTTCATTCCATAATCAACTTCATTAGTTTGATGCATGAGAATTCAGAAACCTCTCATAGACCAAGGAAAAAAGTGATCTCTCAGTTCAGCCATGGTATTGATGCTAATGCTCATAGGCCCAACAACAAGAGAAATATTGGCAGTATATAAAGGTATTTATAATCAATGTGATCCGAAACAACACTGGGGCATAACACAACATTTTAGAGTGTTCGGGGGCATTCCTAGTATGTCTTCCCTATCCAATATTCACAGACTCGAGCTTTTGGATTGTTACCTACATCACCCATATTCCCACTGTCCATGAGGACCAATCAAACCTATTATTTCTCCCTCCACCAATATTACATCCATAAATTTTACATGTCTATTATAAAAGAGTGTAGATCATGTTATTATGACCACGATATCCATGAATAAGGAATTTAAACCACAAACTAAAGGCATCTCCACCTTGCAAGAACAGAACTACAATCCTCACATGCCATATCAACACAATGAAAGAAATTTATACAATACGGTGTTTTGAGTCATCCCTAGACTTGATAAACCATATACTATATAAATAAAAGGACTATGATAAAAGGGCACAAACTAAAACACAATAAAGGCCCCATATATAAAAAGGTAAACTAAAACACAATAAAGGTTTTAGCTAAAATACCATAGACTACAACACAAAAAAGGTTAAATATAAAAGACAATAATCAAAAGTAAAATAGTGTGACAAGATAAAAGAACATAAACTTAAGCACAAAAAATGTCCAAGATAGAAGACCCTAAACATCAACAATGTAATGGTTTGAACTAAAAGACCCAAAACAACAACAACAAAATGGTTTAATCTATAAAACAATAAGAAAACACAACAAAGGTCTGAAATAGAAGACCCTATACTAAAACACGAAAAGGTCCAAGATATAGGTCCATAAACTAAAACAAAGAAAAGGTCCAAGCTAAACGACCACAAAATATAGGAAAAACGGTCTAAAATAGAATACAATAAAATATATCACACCAAAGGTATGAATTAGAGGGCCAAAAACTACAAAACAAAAAAGAACCAATTTAAAAGATCCTAAACTAAAGTACAACAATGAACCAATATAAAATCCCCTATAAAATATAGAATTGTTCTAGTTTTGAAGGAATTAAAACAAAAAAATATAAAATACTCACATGGATGTGAACTCGATAAGAGAATCATGGGATACTTGTCGAATCTCCAGTCACTAGACATGTAGTTTGTGGAACCTGGATATATTGAATAAAATGAAAGAGGAATATAATCTATTCATGTTGAAAACCCACAATACGACCATATGAGATAAAATTTAATCTATGTTCACTATGTATTCCTCCACATGAAGCTGGAAAAAATTAGGGGAAAACAAATAAAAATATTCAAAGCTTGTGGGGATCCCCAAATGGCCTTAGAAATAATATATCCATGCTCTCTAGGTAGCATGACATATGTAGATGTTATAGAATTTATGAAGTATACCATGACAAATTTTTTCATAAAAATCATTCAACCTTAAGACTATATGAGCAGGTGCATCGATGATTAATTTATTGTCATTGGGAATTCATGAACATTTCACAAAGAGTAACCTATTATAAGTAATGATGTCAAATCCATGGAATTGATCTATTTGTTATTATTTACAAAGATGTGAATTTTGGATGATCTAAACAACATATCAACATAAACATGGATCTCAACCAAATATTTCATCATTAAATTGTTATATCCCCCTCTTATATATGATCTTTATCTACGTAAGTACATTCGTCATATAGTTATTTATCTATGAACTTATGCTCCCTATGCATCATCAAGATCTGCATAGTGGTATATTTTAGAACTATGTGTAGCTTAATTTCTATCCTATTGGGACATTTAGTGCCATCCAAGTACCATACTTTGGATACAACTAAAAGTTACATTCCACACACCCCCTATTAAATTCTGTAATTCATACACATTACAATAAAATGGTTCTATGACCCAATCTATATACACATCCTATGGATACCACCTCAATATTTTTAGTGAATTTCTCGAGAAATATGCTCTCAATAATCTCAATATAAAATGTATTCAGATACTCCAAAATATGGAAATGATATCTATTGTTTCCTTAGAATCATATTATTTTCATCCCGAATGAATATCATTTTTAAGGGGGGAATTTCTTTGGAACCCATAATTCTGCATCTTTCACATTATAGTCAATGATCTTAGAATTTTGAATACCTTGAAAACATTATTGAATTAATTTCCATAATGAACATGGAAATGGATAAGAAAAAGGATTATTACTTATTTAAGGAGATATATAAAAGGGATTTGTTTCACCCATCTTATAACTTAATTCTATGAAGTTACACACTTTCCTTTGTTAGAAAATATCTATCCACTCTCTAATGAAGCCAAAGCTCAACCATAGGCACATGTGAGACGATGTCCAGCCACACCCAATGGGATCCAACACTGGTCCAACCAGTATCGTGGATGAGGGAGAATAATTCTAGCATGAAGTGAGCAGACCTATTTGGCATGATTCTGAAAACACCCATTTGGTGGGTTTGAATCCCATATGGCCGAATCCTGGATTCTGGTAATGCATGTGGTATGGGTACCAAAACCCGCTGTCAGCTCGAACCAATATCATTCATGGAATATATTATATATTTTAGGGAGGAACTATAATGGATTCATTATGGGTCAGTATGTTCTGATGAACTATTCACAGTATAGAAACTCATCCATTCGATCATGCCTTCCATTGATCTCATCCATATTATTTAGTCTTGCGGATCATGAGTAAAATTTTTAACTGAGATCGCACTAAAAAATATAAAATCGTCTAATCCTATAGAACATTATACGTCCATATCCAAGCTCTCTCCCGAGAGTCACCTTACCCCACTGATTGTTCAACATTGAAAGACACTCGCTCGCCACTGCCACATTATTTTGTCCTTCACTAATATCCTAAATGATTCCATGGAAAACTACATAGGCAGAAATGTGACCCAATCACAAATAATAGTGGTATGGCATGAGAACATCCACTAACTCAGGTGGTCTTATTATGATCATACAATAATCTTGTGATCGAATTGAAGATGACCACCAAAAAACATTGGGAAAAGGCTATGACTGTGAACCCTTTTGAATTCAGAATTTTTTTCATCGGAATTAATTTATATTTTTTCAGATCCTACAATACCACATAAGGAATAATAGTAATCACATGATTAGATGAAATTATTTTCTGATGACGAACACATTGTCTCGCTTGTGCAAGCGATGTCTGCCCCATGCAATGCACCACCACACTTAGGCCGACCTCACCTACAAATGCCCTAATACAATAAAAACACATGAAATATTTGAAGAAGGAGCGGATGAGAAGCAAAGCTAATGAACAAGGTGCACCAGTGATTGCCCCTAGATAATCTCCACAGTTGATAGAAAGATCCTACCGCATGACCTTTTGATGAATAGGTGACCAAATGACAAATTGAACGTCATGAGATTATCGGTCCTTATGATGTATTCATGTGACCGTTGGATGCCTGTGATGTTTGAAACTTCACCATGAAGTATGTTCATCCATTATTACATTCCCCCAATGATCTCATTATTCAAAGATCCCCTTTTCCGCACAGTACTCATATATAACCGTGGATATGACTACATATCCATAGGCGAAGAGTTAATCACAAGAACCCATGGAGGACATGCAATTGAAGTTGGGTTCATGAAGGTGTGGTGGACCTATCACGTGAGAGTTACTTGATTAGACTCCTTTAGTCAAGTGATTTCTATGACGGTTTCCACAGGTATATGATAATGGACATGCATTCACTCATTAATGTGGGGTCGAATGTATTTCTCCATCCAACCAAAACCTCAGTAGATGTGTGTGAACCCTTGGTCCCTCGATTCATGAACATTAAATCAAAAGAAATAGATTCAGTATGAAATCAATTAGAAGTATCTATTCATGTTGAATAAATACCTATGATGTAATCCCCATGATTGATGATGGGTCGACAACCCTTTACCGAGAGGCAACGTTTGCGTATGAGGCCCTAAAGGCATCCCCATGGCACATACACAGTGTCCTTTCAACAATACCTTAGTGAAAATGTGGTTTCATGGTGATCATGTGACTATTTTCCTGAATTAAATGATATTAAAGATGCACGAAACATTTTTCATGCACCCTATTCATTCATAGAGATTTTTCCATTTTTTATACATTAACAATCAAACTTGCATGTATTATTATAATCACTTTTTTGACCTATTTTTTCATGAATATGTTGAAACTAAATATGGTTTCATAGAGCATTCAACACTCAGTATGTACATGGCCTTAACCCAAAAGGGAACTCATGGTAAGGCCTCCCCATAGTCATTCGTCATTCTACAATGGGAAATTGGTGCACATATGAACATGTTGGAGGATCCATTTTGACATGAAATTTGATAATTTGATGTTTGAAAGACCCTATAGAAATAAATGAGACCGAAAAAATGAATAATTTTTGGATATTCAATAAAAATACTCTTGAGTGGTCTCACAGTGTCTTTGGGAGACTTTGGATGAGTCATGTTGGTCACAGATCAATCCTTGGAAATGTTGGGTTGAACTCATGAATATTGATCGGCATTCCACCCTTTTCAGATGGTAGTGAAAATTAACCACAAAATTGATCAAGTGAAAACCCCATGACATGTCTAAATTATAGTGTGACAAAACTAGAACAATTCATATCGATCATGTGAAACACCTATGAGTTGTCTTTATTTTTCAGTAGAATATATCTAAGATAATGAACTTTGATCTTGTGAAGGATTTATTGACATGTCATTACGATCATGCGATTTCCCATTAACATGTCATAATTATCATGCTTCATTCTAGAGATGATTCATGATGATCATGTGACCCTACATAGTCATGTATAATTTGATCATGTGCATGACCCCAGACATGTCCAATTCGGTTATGTGTAGCACCATGGTCATGTACACTTCGCTCATGAAATAGAATCCATGAAAATTCAGATTATCAGGAGAAATATCGAAGATACAACCTCTTTAACCTTGAAAAAATAATTATACAGGTCAATCTAGATCTTCTGAAGCATCATGAATATGTTAGGAAGACCCCCTTAGACGTGTTTGTCAAAACAATTTGATACCCCATATACTTCGGGCAGACAATCCAGACCGATACATAAGAGAGTCAAGACATGACAAAAAATATTGTTGAATATGTCAAACTCATATGGTAGACCAACTTAGACTCATTCCATGTAGACCCCATCCATGAACTTTCATCCAAATCCACATTTTATAAGGGACTTTCCCTCAATGAGCTAGGGTTTCACACTAATGAAACCGTGCTAATGTCATTCTCTTGGACATTCCATTTATCAATACCACAATTGTTTAATCCATTAGAAGATAAATAATTGGTGTTACAAATGATTGAATCCTAGTGTAATCACCATAGTGTATTCCCCGACAAGTAGGATGCCTTAGTGTGAATCCGCAAACCCATACGACAACATGAATGTGTAATCCCTGACTAAAAGGGAGTCCTCAAAGTGTAATAGTAGACCAATAGGATAACCTCATATTGTATTCACTGACCATTATGGAAGCCTCAGTGTGTAACCCCTGACTATAAGGGTAGCCTCAGAGATTAATCCCCAACAAAGTGGGTAGTCTAATAGTGTAATCACTGACAAATTGGGCTGCCTTAGAGTGTATGCACCGACCCAGTGGGAAACCTCAGTGTAAAGCCCAGAACCAAAGGAATCCATCATGGTATAGTCCCAAAAAATTCATAGAACCTTTTGGATAACAACAATGTCTCTAGGAATGGTTATCTACATTAAAAAATTATTAGGTTAGAGTATAAATGAACTATGAGAACTCTGATTCCCTCTATATCTGAGATACATATGATGCCTTCTTAAGGCCCGAGAATCAACATGAATCCACTTAAATGTAAGTACCATAATGTAAAAATTATCCTCAACTTAGGGGGAATAAATTAAAATATAGGCCTTACAGTCTTCTTCATCTATCAACATATGATATGTGGGGTCATACATGATCATTATTTTAAGAATAATTTCCAATCATTCCCCCATGTACCGAAATTCCATCAACGGGATGGGGGAACTATGATGAATCTAATTCCTATTATAAAATAGTATTTATAGGAATCCATACTAAATCTTGAGTTCCATACCATATCCTTTAGGATATGGATAATCCTGCCCCTCAAAAGGAATCTTTAATGTGTAATACCTATGAAAATAATCTCACATGCAATGTGTCTGATCTGTCGATATCACTTATATCTCACAACGAGCATGGATAATGTGGGATTAATGAATAGTGATGATTGTATCAAAATCATATTGATAATTCTCCCAATGTGGGATCTTCAGAATTATGTTGTATGCTTGATTACATACAATCTTCACTAAAATGGCCATATTCAAAAAGAAGAAATCCAAGGCAGTCACACATGCATAATTCATGCCTATGGCCTCAATTTTCATATTCCTAAAATAATAGATGCTCTTTATAATAACTATGTAGAATATAATTTCTATATGAAATAGGAATATTATGATTCATCAATATGGTTGATCCTCAATATTCACATCCTTAATGGATGACGTTAAACAACAAGGATGGGTCCAGTCATGTGACCTTAAACTATGCCAAATGATCTATGAGGGTTTTGATTATTATTTTTACAAGATATGTAAGATAAAGAATAGAGGTTCAATATCCACTCAAATACACCTATAGACTCCCAATATGGCAAAAAAAATCAACATTTCTGAAACATATACAAGAACTGCGTAATCAAAAATAAATAAGAGAGCAATATAGAGCCCATGATATGCATGCCATTGTTCATATCAATACATGTTCATAATCATGTCTAGGATAAAATGGTAACCATCCCCATATCGATGTATAAAAATGATTTCATGAACATGTTATATGTATATAATAGAGTAATGAAGTTGGAAGAAATTCCCCCCAAATAGGGATGATGAGCCCAACCTCCCATCCCCTTGTCCATGATCTGTTCCAAAGCATAGTTGGGAATGAAACCAAAAAGGAACTCCTACCTTTCAAAATCTAGTCTATATCCACATATATATGTTGTAACAATTGTATATTTCTACGAGAGACTAAACAAATAGAAGACTTGATGTCCGTGATTGAGGGAGTCTTTAAAACATTAACCAATCAAACTGTCATGCACAATACCATTCCACATTTAGTTTCCCAATGAAACAATGTATATAATATATATTATATTTAAAGTATCAAAAAATTTAAATTATTACATTCGATACACATAAGTAATCATATAAATATTTTACAGAAAATATATTTTAAAAAATAAACTATTTATATTATGTATAATATTTAAAAATTTTAAAAATATTTATACAAAATTACTTTTGTTAAAGTAATAAAAAACATTAATATAAATAATAATTTCAACTTATATTATTTATAAATAATTTTTATTAGAATTAATAAATTCAAAAATAAAATTACATAAATTCTGGAAAGTGTAAATATTATAACTTTTTAATCCATATATAATTTTATGAAATTTGAAATCACATAACGTTAGATTAACATAATGGTTATTATATTTGAGTAAATTATATTAATTTTATTTGTTATAAATAATTTTCTAATTTATATTAGCTATAAATTATTATTATTCCAACTAATGAATTATTAAATATAATTAAATATATTTTAGAATGTAGATGTTTGAAAAAAATATTATATATACATATTTAATTTTAAAAAATGTAAATAAAATATTTTATAATATTCTAATGGTAATTATGTAAGTTAAAATTATATTAATTTATTTACTATAGTTAAAAATTTAAACTACAAAATTTAAATTAAATTATATATAAATAAATATTATTCCATGTAACAAATTAAAAAACATAATGACGAAAATTAGGGTGTGTAGAATGGAAGAAATAATATATATATACATATGAAATTTTATAAAATTGAAAATAACATAAGATTATAATATTTAAATCATTATTATACAAGTGTAAATTATATTAATTATATTAATTAAATTTAATATAATTAATTATTAATAATATTTATAGTTTTTATGTCAATATTAATAATACTTATATTTAGTAATCAATAGTTTATAAAAGTATATATAATTATATTTTAACATATTAATAATTAATGTTGAATATAATTAAATATATATATCTATGTTACATTATTTAAATATATTTATATGTACATATTATTTAATATTATATCCAAAGTTTAAGAAATAAATAATCATATTTTACACAAAGGGGTAAAAAAAATTTAGCTACCTATATATATATATAAACACACCTTGAATGGTTAAATTTTTTGGAAGAAGGTGTATATATTTATTATATATTATATCTAGTAATAATTAATGTTCTATAATATGTAAAACATAAAATGTATACTAGAAAAAGTTTTATGATTATTTTGTTATCACTCGTTATGAGATGGTCGACTAATGAATAATTGAAATTGCAAGATTTATTTTATGTATGAGGGTATACAATTTGTAATAATTTCATTAACTTTTCCTCTTTGATGATATGTATGTAATACCAGTCAGTGTATGTAAGAACCTATTTTCCCTCTAAAAATTTTATGTATTTCATTCCCATAAAACACTCAAATTCATGTGAGTAACTTTGTAATAAAAAGGAATCCAACAAGAGGTGTTCGATAAGAGGAATTCGAAAAGAGGTCATTTTCATTGAAATGAGACATATGGTTTCTGAAATATGAAATAATAGATACGAAAGGAGTTTAACCATAGGATTCAGCTAGTTTATGAAATAATGACAAACTATTCCATAGAATAAGTCTCAATAACGAGTCATTATTATTCATTCACAAGAAATTAAAATTTGTGAAAAATTTTATTATGTGGTATGAAAATATGTAATGTTTTATTAAACATTATTTGATAATAGTATCATTGTAAATATACTACAATTGTGAGGTTATTTATATCAATCATGGTTTTAGTCATATTGTTTCCTACATTACAGTGACAGTCATCATGAAGGTATGAATATAAATAGATGTATATATATATATTTATTATTTTTTAAAATATACTTATAAGTAACGTTAAACAATTATAACATAATAAATATCTCAAAAAACATGTTACCAAGATTGAATGTTTAATTAATATTAGATGTACATATTATATATGATTGAAATTTCATGTTGTGTTTCTAAATATGAATATTTTATTTGTGGTAATATGATGATATTCAAAATGACATCCAATGTATGATTAAAATTTAATGTGAGGTTTTTTTCATTTATATAATTTATTATAATTTCATTTTCTTTCCTCGTTGATGACATGTTCCATCCCTCTCTCTATGTTTTTATGGACCTACTTGTGTATTAAACAAATTTTTTTTACCCGAACCCGCTAGACCACATCACTTACATGTAAGTGTAATTATAATTAAAGGGAATTAAATAAGAAGATTTGATGTTAGAATATTGGTTTTTACACCATGCCTAATGTTTTATAATAGATACTCTAGTATCCCACATTTTTTTTGGGTTTTTCAAAAAATGATAAACCAATCCATTGAAATTTTTTGATGATTATTTTAATAATTTAATCAAAACCTATTTAAAAAATATATCATTTTAATTTTGTATTATATAAAATTTTATTAATTCTGTATTTTTCTAGGTAATATTATCTATGAAAATACATTTTAATTGTGAGCTAATTTACACATATAAGGGTTTTAGTTGTAGTTTTTAACTTGTAAGAGGGGAAACGTTTCATGATTGGGGGATATTTGATGAAAACTAACAAGAAGATTCATAATCAGTTAAAATTGAGTGTTGATCATTCAATTACTTCAATTATATATTTTCAATTTCAATATCTCGTATGTATATGGAACACTACGTATCTAATGGTAGATAATGAGGATTGGATGGCTTTACCTTTTTATCTTGAGAAAATTATAGTAATGGTTTAATGGAAATATATGTGGGGAGTTCTTTGAATGATGTAGTAAAACCTACTGCAATAGAAAAATGTTTAATGAACAATATATAAGTATGTCCTTCACAACACTATCATTCATTTATAGAATATATGACTCCTGTGACAAAAAAATTATTACAAAGATTGTCAAAATATGGTATGAAATGTTGGGGACATATCTCAGTGTTCATCATATATATGGAATAATGGTTTATCTTATGAGGGAGTATCTGTTAAGATCTCAAATGGTGATGTGGGTGAGGGTGATGTGGGGAAAGAGGGTTATTAGGTTCCTCTAATATATAGGCATCCACTTGTTAGTGGTAATCATCCTACACTATTTGTAACATCCCAAATAAGTAAAGAATAATATATTATCATATCTATGTATCTTTATGAATTAGATAGTTTTTTAGAGGATTTAAATGATAATAAATCCAATGATAAGCATAGAATACTCTAATATTTATAAAAGATTGTTTTACTGCCTTTTGATGGGAAACCATTTTTAAATATTACTTTTGACAATTTTATAATCTCTATTTGTCAAAATAAACTTATTCTTTAGAATTGGGACATTGAAATTTACTTTGGATAAATTTTTCGTATATTTCGGACTATGTTCATTTTTTTATTAAATAGTGAAACATACTGCATTTTACTTCAAAACTGCCTTTTCATCTAATTTAATTATATGGTTAGATTATCTTTTTAATTGGTTTTAAAGTGAAATTAGAATATATTTTTACCATTTAATTCAATGTTGGTCATTATAATTATTTTCACATTGAAATTGGACATAAACAAGTGTCAATTTTTTGATAGATATTGTTTCTTAAAAACACGCTATTTGTTATGACAACATGAATAATTTTTAAATTAATTACTGAAATTTTTGTGATTGTAATTGGGTAAAATGGATTCCATAATTGGAATCAGAAGGTCCAAATTATGTAATTAACAATCTTTTTTTTGGACATTATGAATAGTAACGATGATAATTATCTTTAATTTTCGTGATTAATTAGTAAACGTGTAGTTAAGAGTAATAAAATAAAATCATAATTATATAAAATGAACCCAAACTGTGTCTACATACTCATTTTAGTCATGTCCGACCATGGGAAGCTTTTTACTGAACTGGAGGGCCCATGGAGTCACATGTGTGTAATAGTGACATTTATGACATTATTTTTTAAAAAGAAGTGAAATATAACAAAGGTTTGTATATCCTAAGTAAAACAATTTTAATTTTGTTTGAATAAATGATCTCTTAGACTATAAATATTATTTGTAAATCTAATATAATTTCCTACATCATGGTATTTTTTTATAATTTTTAGAAATTAAATAAATTTATTTATTTATGACACCATGATGATGCAGTGATTACCTCATTAATGAATGATTTATATATAATGAAAGGATAAGGTAAAATATAAGTCATAAAATTGTCAAAAACCTATTTGATGGGTGGTTTTAGAACCCTTATCACCTTATCCTAAAAATATATCATTTTGGGACCTTTAAAATCTGAAAATCATTTTATAATAAAGTAACATTTCATGAATTTCCAAAAGTGACCCTCCTCACTATTATAAAAGGACCCCACCTATACCCCTTTACCCACACCTCTCAATCCCTTGTCTCATCCATCCTCTGCTCATATTATCTCTCCAAATCCAAATATTACTCCTAGAAGCCCCAATTTTGGCAGAAGTCTTTCCAAGGAAGCCTTTGGCTCAAATCAAAAAGAGTTACCCGATTTAGAGGTATTGTCTTCTCTCGAGTTTCTTCCTTTTATTTTCCTTCTTCACTCACAAATATCTTATTCTTATTTGATACCATAATAAAAATAGTATCCTCAATATACTAGTATGTTGTTATGAAAAAGATTCTACCTACACTTACACACTCCTCCGTCTAATGGTTAAAGAACATACTGTTTCTATGGGTGGCGAATTACTGCCTCATGAAACGATGATTGTTCAATCTCTTTTTAACACAATTCATGATGGAAATTATGATGTAAATGTATTGATATATGATAGATTATATATTTATGTCCTCTATATGCTTCTGTATATTATATTTAAAACATACCTTTATGCTTTTCATGTTGCAAATGCGATAATTTCATCTGAGGAAATGTGGACTACCGCCCCCTCATGCGATGTGACTCGTTCATTCCAAACATGGAATTTATAAAGAATGTACTTAAGAAATTATGTTACTTATATAACATATATATTATACTGGAATTATATTATATATATGTCTCATTTAGTTTTAAATTCCATTAATATGACAAAAAATGAAAGTAGCGTTCATGCTTAGGTATGGCCTACCGTATCCAGGAATGGTGCATTTCATTTTCTATATCCAAATGTTATGGAATAGTATAAAATAAATATATACTGGATATATATGATATTTAAATCATTAATACCATTCTGGATATGATGTACTTATAACTACATGGGCAATTCCTTTCAAACTAGTTTATTTTTGACTCATGTACCGAACATCGACAAAACGTATGATATGAAGTACCATAATTATCCAATTATTATAACATGATAATATGTGATTTTAAATGAATAATAAACTTTAAAGTAAGTCCTTAAATAATTATAAATTGACCAATCTATATTATTCAGGAATATAAAAAAACGAACAAGACAAGTCGGACTTGAGGTAAGGGACTTCATCTCAATCTCCTTTCGTTGAGGCATACATCAATTTATATACGACCTTATTTTATTAGTTGAATAATAAATACTTTTGACTGTTAATTTCATTCAAAATGAATCTTTTTACATGAAGCGTTTTACTATATGACAAAAGGGAATGTTTTTGTCTCACATAAGTGGCGACAATGACTTCTCCGCCGCCGTAACCATTATTTGAGTTTAGGATTCCTCTACAAGCCATAAAAATTTTTTAAATGAAAAATAAATACCATTTTTTACATTATTTTGGGATTGAAAATGTATTTGATAATGTTTTGATTATATCAATGTGTTGTATTGATATCGTGTGATTGAAATGTGAAAATGTTATGTTTCCTTTATGCATGTTTTATGTGATACGATTATGTCATGGTTCTTAGGCATTGTCTATGAATACAGGTGGTTACATGATAAACTAGGGTTAGGTGAGCCCAAGATATCTCTCTAATGCATTGGGTAAAGCAAAGGAGTTAAATTCTATGGTTTCTCTAAAGATATTTAGGGAATATACTGTGATGGATATTCCAAATGTAACCATGAGAGTTACTCCCTATATAAGAATCTTATGAATGCCTCAAGTTACCTTTATGAATTATGATTTCTATGAGTTATTCATAAATATTATGATTTCATGAGGTATGTTAATGTTCTTATGTTTTATGAGTAAAATAAGATTTCCTGAATTCTTATGTACTCATGTACTAATGTTCTTTCTGTATTTTTATACCCCTTATGGAGCTTTTTATGCTCATCCCATGTTTTTGAAATGCTTTTCACAGGTGAAGGGAAAAGAAAATGATGTGATGATAGTTTCAAGGAAGTGTAAAGAAATAAACCATGATTTATTTTAAATATGTTTCCTTTGGTGGAAGAAATGAATACTGTCTTTGATTTAACCACCTTGTTTAAATAAGGAATGTAATGCATGATTTAGGATCTAATTCTCTTAAACTCTAAACCTGAAAAGATCCTCAATGTGTATTCTTGAAATAACTCAATTTTTAAGGCTGGGGCCTTATAGTTGGTATTATGGTTCGGTTTAGATATCATTTGGAGTTATAATTCTACTAAATGATTATCCAAAAATATTTTTTAAAATTATGTTAAAATTGAAAGGATATATCATTTGAAGATTACCATGTTGCTTCATCTAAGACATGTTTGTTCAGAATGGTTTTCCACAGTGGAAACAAGGAAGCAGTTCTAGGAAAGAATACATATGGAAATGACCTTCCAAATTATCATCCTGAAATGGTCAGAATTGGAACTAAATAGTTTTTTGTAGTAATGACGTGGTTTACTCAAGCAATAAATGGTGGTGGTATATATGCACGAGATCAACTAGATCAACCACAGAGGAACATGTCGGTGGTGGAGAATTTCATGAGGCAACCTCACCCATCATTTAGAGGTTCATCTGACCCTGTGCTAGGTGAAGAGTGGATTAAATCACTGGAGAAAATTTTCTATGTCATGGGGTGTCTGGATAATCAAAAGGTTAGTCTTTTTGTTTTCCGTTTGGAGGGTGAAGCAAATCAGTGGTGGTCGATGGTTACAAATATCAGGGACACTCATGACATTGATTCTCTTGACTGGGATGAATTCAAAGGTATGTTTCTTGAGAAATATTTTCCTATGTCTGTTCAACCTAGTATGGAAAACAAATTCTTGAAATTGAGGAAAGAGGATGAATCAATGGCTTCTTATGAAGAAAAGTTCACTCGATTAGAAAGGTATACTCCAAATTTTATGAGAGACCTTGATAGTAAAATCAATCTTTTTTACTCAGGATTAAAGCCAAAATATCGTAGGGAATCATCTTCTCATGAGTTCAAAAGTTATGAAAAGATTGTTCAATGTGATGAGAAGGTAGAAATGGAGTTTAACGATGATCAGTGTTCTATGACAACCAACAAATGAAGAGATCGAGGTGGCAGGAGAAAGGGAAGAATCCTTCAAAAAGGTTTGATGTTATGAAAAATAAGTTTGCAATTTGTGATAAATGTGGTAAAAATCATGCTGGGGAATGACTTTTGAATTCTGGAAAGTGCTTCTGATGTGGTAAGATGGGACATAAGGCTCGTGATTGCCTTGTAAAAGATCAGGGTAATGGTATGACCAAATTTGATTTATAGTTAGTGAAATGTTTCAAGTGAAATGAGATGGGTCATTTTGCAAACGAGTGTTTAAAAAAGAGCTCGAATGATGGGATGCAGTCATACTACTAGCAGAAAGGTGTGGTGAAATCCTTTACAACAAATTCAGCAGATGGTGGGCCATCAAATGAAGTGGTATTAGGTACTTTTTTTTGTTTTTTAAATTATTCCAATGTGTTGTTTGATTCAAGGTCTACACATTCTTTCATCTCTGAAAACTTTTCTAGTAAATTGGATTTTCCATCTCAAGAAATAAATCCTGAACTTGTGGTAAAAACACATGGGGGAAATGTTGAGGCAAAAAGAATTTATAAGAATCTTACTATCCTTATCCATGGAAAGAACCTACTTGCAAGCCTTATTATTTTACCTCTAATAGAGATTGATGCTATCCTGGGTATGGATTGGCTCTCTGTTTACCATGAAAAGATTGACTATAGAGCTAAAGAAGTTTATTTTCAGAAAGGCTTTCAGTTTGTGTTCTGGAATGAACCCTTACTGTTGATAAGGCTGAGAAACTTGTAAAACATGGAAATGAATGTTACGTTTCACATATTGTTGCAAACAAAGGAACCATTTAGAATAATGATGTGCCTATGATAAATGAGTATCCTGATGTTTTTACTGATTAGTTTCCTAGAATAATACCAGATCAGGAAATTTAATTTATGGTTGACTTAGTTCCTGATGCTAAGCCGATTTGAAAACCCCCTATCCAATGGCTCATTTTGATCTTTTAGAGTTGAAGGAGAAATTGCATGATTTATTAGAGAAATGTTTCATTCGACCAAGAACATCACCATGGGGTTCTCCTGTCTTATTTGTTAAAAAATAAAGATGGTTCAATGAGAATTTTCATTGATTATAGAGCCTTGAATAACATCACTATTAAGAAAAAATATCCTTTGCCTCATATCGATGATTTGTTTGATCAGCTCCATGGAGATCAGTATTTTTCAAAGATTGACTTGAGATCGGGGTACCATCAGTTGAAGGTAAAGGATGCAGATATTCTGAAGACTGCATTTCATACAAGATATGGCCATTACGAATTTTTAGTTATGACTTTTAGGTTAACCAATGCACCTGCTATATTCATGGATCTTATGAATATAATATTCCATGAGTTCTTGGATAAGTTTGTAGATGTTTTCATTGTTGATATTTTGGTGTTTTTTAAAAGTAAAGAGGAGCATGAAAGTCATTTAAGGGTTTTTTTGCAATCCTTAAAAGAAAATAAATTGTATGGGAAATTCAGAAAGTGTGAGTTTTTGTTGAAAAAAATTTCTTTCATTGGTTACATTGTTCCTAAATATGGAATAACTATTGATCCTGCAAAAAAATGGTTTTTGAGGAATGGAAAAGTCACACTAATGTAACCGAGATTAGTATTTTTCTTGGTTTGGTAGGATATTACTGAAGGTTTGGTAAACATTTTGCATGGTTTTCCAGCCCATTGACTAAGCTAACTCGGATGGGTGTTAAGATTATCTAGAGAAAAGAATGTGATGATTATTTTCAGAAATTGAAAAGAATATTGGTGAATGCTCTAGTACTGGCACTACCTTCTAGGAATGGTGAGTTTTTTTATCTACAATGATGCTTCATTGAAAGGAATTGGTTTCGTTCTAATGAAAAATGATTAGGTAATTGCTTATGCTTCATGTCAGTTGAAAACTCATGAGCTAAATTACCCTACACATGATTTGGAATTAGCTACTGTTGTTTTTGCTTTAAAAATTTGGAGGCATTATTTGTATGGTGTAAATTGTGAAATATATAATGATAAAAAAAAGATTAAAGTATATATTCACTCAGAAAGAATTGAGCATGAGATAGAGGAGATGGCTATAATTAATAAAGGATTATGATTGCACGATTCACTACCTCCCAGGAAATGCTAATAATGTGGAAGATTCTTTGAGTCCGAAAAGTAATGCTTCATTAACCATGTAACATTTGGAACATTATCCTTTGGTTAAGGATTTAATGAATTTAGGAATGGAAGTTGTTGGTGTACGAAATTCGTCTGTTTTATTTCAGGTATTAGGGAAATATTCTCTATCAGATAGAATTAAGAAAGCACAGAAGCAAGAAAGTGAGTTGTAGAAAATGGTAGTGCTGGTTCAGAAGGGTATGTTACCTAAAATCAACATTGATAATGATTGTGTTTTGAGATTTGGGAAGAGATTGTGTGTGCATTGTGATTCACAGTTGAAAAGAGAGTTGTTATGTGAAGCTCATAGTCCTCCATTTTAAGTTCATCCAGGTAGTACTAAGATGTATATCGATCTTTGGGAATATTACAGGTTGGATTAAATGAAAATAGATAGTGCTGATTTTACTTTGAAGTGTTGGACTTGTCAACAGGTTAAAGCCGAGCTGCAGTTACCTCAAGGGATGCTTCAACCTTTACCAATGCCAGAGTGGAAATGGGAGAATATATCTGTGGGCTTCATTGTGGGATTACCGAAGACAACTTGAGGTAATAATGAAATCTGGGTTATTGTTGATCTCTTGACTAAATATGCTCATTTCCTTGCTATATGAGATAATTTTTCCCTAGATAAACTTTCTCGATTGTATCTTAATGAGATATTCAGGTTACACAGAGTTCCCCTCTCTATTGTATCTGATCGTGTTCCTAGGTTCCTTGATAACTTTTGGAAAGGCCTTCAGAAGTCGTTGGGTACTGAATTGAATTTTAGTACAGCTTTTCATCCTAAATTAGATGGGTAATTAGAATAAACAATTCATACTTTGGAGGAAATGATACGTGCTTGATAGATGGATTATCAGAGAATTTGGGACCAACATCATTAATTGGTTGAGTTTTCTTAAAATAACAGTTTTCATTCCAGTATACAGATGGAACCATTTGTGACATTATATGGGAAGCGATGTCAAACTCCAGCTTTTTGGGATGAAGTAGGTGAAAGGAAGTTGAAGGGACCATGATTGATTGAAGAGATGACATAAAAAGTTTAGCTAATAAAGAAACACATGAGAAGAGCTCCGAACAGGCAGAAAATTTTTGCGGACAGTAGGAGGAAGGATCTATCTTTTGAGGTAGGTGATCATGTCTTCCTCAATGTTTCACCATGGAAAAGTGTGATGAGATTTGGTAAGAAAGGAATGCTGAGTCCAAGGTTCATTGGACCCTATAAAATTTTGGAGAGAGATGGATCAGTTGCATACCAAGTGGCTTTACCACCAAGTTTATCTCAGGTACATAATGTTTTCAGGTTTCAATGTTAAGGAAGTACATGCCAGATCCATCTCATGTTTTGAATCTAGAGGTAGTTCAGCTGGAAGAGAATCTATCTTATGAGGAACAACCGGTCCAGATTCTTGACCACAGGGAGAAAGTTTTGAAGAATAAGGTTTTTCATCAAGTATATATTCCATGAAAAAACCATATAGTTGAAGTGGCAACATGGGAATCTGAAAATGCAATGAGGCATAAATACCTCCACTTATTCGATAAGTAAATAAATTGTGGGGATGAAATTTCCTAAAGGGTGGAAGGAAGCAACATCCAAAGTAAGTAAAGAATAATATATTTTCATATATATGTATATTTATGAATTATATAGTTTTTAGAGGCTTAAAATTTGAATAAATCCAATCTTAAGCATAGAATACTATAATATTTTTAAAAGATTGTTTTACCGCGTTTTGATGGAAAAACATTTTTAAATCTAACTTTTGTGAATTTTATAAGCTATATTTTTAAAAATAAACTTAATCTATAGAATTAGCACATTTAAATTTACTTTGGATATTTTTTTGTATTTTTCTGACAATGTTCATTTTTAATGAATAGTGAAAAATAATACATTTTTCTTCAAAACTGCCTTTTCAACTAATTTAATTGTATGGTTAGATTATTATTTTAATTGTGTTAAAAAGTGTCATTATAATATATTCTTACCATTTATTCCAATTGTGGTCATTATAATTAATTTCACTTTGAAATTGGACATAAAAAACAGTTAATATTTTGATAGATATTGTTTCTTAAAAACACGCTATTTGTTTTGACAACGGGAATTTTTTTTAAATTAATTACTACAATTTATGTGTTTGGAATTGGTAAAAATGGATTCAGTATTTGTAATTGGATGGTCCAAATTATGTAATTATGTCTTTTTTGTTTTTGGACATTATGAATAGCAATGACTATAATTATCTTTAATTATCATGATTAATTAGTAATCAGGTAGTTAAAGGTAATAAAATAATATCATAATAATATAAAATGATCCCATAATGTGTCAAAATGTTCATTTTTGAGTCATGGCCGACCATGGGATGCTTTTTACCGAACATGAGGGCTCATGGAGTCACATGGGTGTAATAGTGACATTTATAACATTATTTTTTTAAAAGAAGAGAAATATAGGAAAGGTTTGTATATCCTAAGTAAAACAATTTTAATTTTTTTCATATAAATTATCTCTTAGACTATAAATTGTCATCGAAAAGATAAATTGATTTCCTACATCCTGGTATTTTTTTATATTTTTGACGCATTAAATTAATAAATTAATTTACGACACTATGATGATGCAGTAATTACCTCATTAATGAACGATTTAAATAAAATGAAAAGATAAGGTAAACTCTAAGACATGCACTTGTCAAAAACCTATTGGAAGGGTTGATTTTGAACCATTATCACCTTATCCTCAAAATATATCATTGTGGGACCTTTAAATCCGAAAATCATTTTACAATAAAGTAACATTTCCAGACATTCCAAAAGTGACCCTCATCCCTCTTATAAAAGACCCCCACCACTACCCCCTTACCCACACCTCTCAAGACATTGGCTCATCTATACTCTGTTCATATTATCTCTCCACATCCCTCTATTACTTTTAGAAGCCTCACTTTGGGCAGAAGTCTTTCCAAGGAAGCCTTTGGCTCAAATCAAAAAGAGTTACACGATTTAGAGGTAATGTCTTCTCTCGAGTTTTCTTCCTTTTATTTTCCTTCTTCGCTCACCACTATCTTATTATTATTTTATCACATAATAAAACCATTATCCTCAATATAATAATATTTTTTTATGATAAGGATTCTACCTACACTTACACACACCTCCATCTAATGGTTACAGAACATACTGTTTCTGTTTGTGGCGAATTACTGCCTCAGGAAACAATGAATATTCAATCTTCTTTTAACACCTTTCATGGTGGCCATTATGATGCACAATATTTATATATGATATATATTATATTTATTTCCTCTATATTCTTCTTTATTTTATATTTAAAACACACCTTTATGCTTTTCATGTTGCAAATGCGATAATTTCATCTGGGAAGTGTGGACAACTGCTCCCTCAAGTGATGTGACTCTTTCATGGAAAAAATGGAATTTATAAATAATGTAATTAATGAACTTATGTTACCATTATAAAATATATATTATACTGGAATTATAATATTTATATGTCTCATTTAGTTTTAAAGTCCATTAATATGACAAAAAATGAAAGTAGCGTTCATGCGTACGTACGGCCTACCGTCTCCATGAATGGTGAATTTCATTTTTTCTCTCCAAATGGTATGGAATAGTATAAAATGAATATATTCTAGATATATTTAATATTTAAATCATTTATACCATTCTGGATATGATGTACTTATAACTACATGGGAAATTCTTTTCAAACAAGTTTATTTTTGACTCATGTACCGAACATTGAAAAAACGTATGATATGAACTCAAATAATTAACTAATTATTATAACAAGATAATATGTGATATGAATTGAATAATAAACTTTAAAAGAAGTCCTTAAAAAATTATAAATTGACCAATGTTTATTATTCAGGAATATAAAGAAATGAACAAGAGAAGTCAGACTTGAGGTAAGGGACTTCGTCTCAATCTACATTCGTTGAGGCATACATAAATTTTTATACATCCTTATTTTATTAGTTGTATTATAAACCCTTCAGAATATTAATTTCATTCAAAATGAATCTTTTTATATGAAGCATTTTACTAAACAATAAAAGGGAATTTTTTTGACTAATGTATGCGGCGACAAAGACTTCTTCGCCACCATGACCATTATATGAGTTTCAGATTCCTCTAGAAGCCATAAATTTTCTTTAAATGAAACATAAATACCATGTTTTACATAATTTTGGTATTGAAAATGGTTTTGATAATGTTTTGATTATATCAATGTGTTTTATTAATATCTTGTGATTGAAATATGGAAATGTTATGTTTTCTTTAATGCATGTTTTATGTGATATGATTATGTTATGGTTCTTGGGAATTTTTTATGAAGATGGGTGGTTCTGTGATAAACTAAGGGCGGGTGAGCCCAATATTTCTCCCCAATGCATTGGGTAACATGAAGGAGTTAAACGCTAAGGTTTATCTGAATAGATTTAGGGAATATAATGTGATGTGTATTCCAAATGTAACCATGAGGGTTACTCCCTACGTAAGAATGTTATGAATGCCTCAAGATATCTTTATGTCTTATGAGATCTATGAGTTATTCATAAATCATATGATTTCACGAGGTATGTAAAAGTGCTTATGTTTTATAAGTAAAGTAATATTTCATTAATTCTTATGTATAAATGGACTAATGTTCTTTCTGTATTTTTCTATTCCTTACTAAGCTTTTTATGCTCATCCCATGTTTTTGAAATGTTTTTCACAGGTCAAGGGAAAATTACATGATGAGATGATAGTGTCAATAAAGTGTCAATAAAAAAACAATTTTTTATTTTAAATATGATTCATTTGGTGGAAAAAATGAATACTGTCTTTGATGTAACCACCTTGTTTAAATGTGGAATTTAATGCATGATTTATGATCTAATTCTATAAAACTCTAAACCTGAAAAGAACCACAATGTGTATTCTTGAAATAACTCAAGATTATGTAATGTTTATGGGTGGGGCCTTATAGTTTGTATCAGAGGTCGGTTTAGATAACTTTAGGATTTAGAATTATATTAAATGATTATCCAATTTTTTTTACATTATGGTAAATTTGAAATGATATGGAATTTGAAAATTACCATGTTGCTTCATCTAAGACATGTTTGTTCAGAATTCTTTTCCATAGAGGAAATAAAGAAGCAGTGCTAGGAAGTCATACATAAGGAAATGACCTTGCAAATCAGCATCCTGAGATGGTCGGAATTGAAACTGAAATTTTTGTTGTAGTAATGGCGTAGTTGACTCAAGAGATAAATGGTGGTGGTATACATGCATGAGATCAGCCAGATCAACCACAGAGGAACATTTCAGTGTTGGAACATTTCATGAGGCAACATCCCCCATTATTCAGAGGATCATCTGACCCTGTGCGAGCTGAAGGGTGGATTAAATCACTGGAGAAGATTTATGATGTCACGGGGTATTTAGACAATAAAAAGTTTATTCTTTCTATTTACCATTTGGAGGGTGAAGAAGATTAGTGGTGGTCGATGGTTAAAGATATCAGGAACGCTGATGAGATTTATTCTGTTGACTGGGATGAATTCAAAGGTATGTATCTTGAAAAATGTTTTCCTAAGGCTGTTCGACATAGGATGGAAAAACAATTATTGGAATTAAGGCAGGAGGATTACTCAGTGTCTTCTTATGAAGAAAATTTCACTCGATTGACGAGGTATACTCCAACTTTTATCAGAGTCCTTGATAGTAAAATCAATCATTTTTAGTCAGGATTAAAGCCAAAATATCGAAGGGCATTATCTTCTCATGAGATCAAAAGTTATGAAAAGCTTTTTCGATGTGTTGATATGGTGGAAATGAAGTTTGAAGATGATCAAGTGTCCTATAACAACCAACAGAAGAAGAAACTGAGGTGGAATGCGAATGGGTAGAATCCTTCAAAAAGGTTTTATGGCAAGAAAACAAAGTTTGTAGTTTGTGAAAAATGTGGTAAAAAGCATGTTGGGGAATGTCTTTTGAAATCTGGAAAGTGCTTCGGATGTGGTAAGATGGGACACAAGGGTCATGATTGTAATGGAAAAGATAAAGGTAATGGTAAGACCAAATTTGATTTATAGTTAGTGAAATGTTTCAAGTGTAATGAGATGGGTCATTATGCAAATGAGTGTTCAACAAAGAGATCGAATGATGTGAAATAGTAAGACTACAAGCAGAAAGGTGTGGTGAAATAATTTGCAACTACTTCAGCAGATGTTGGGCCATCAAATGAAGTGGTATCAGGTACTTTGTTTGTTTTTTCAGATTATGCCAATGCGTTGTTTGATTCAGGGTCTACACATTCTTTCATCTCTAAAAACTTTTCTAGTAAATTGGGAATTCCATCTCAAGAAATGACTCATGAACTTGTGGTAAAAACACATGGGGGAATTGTTAAGGCAAAATGAATTTATAAGAATCTTCTGATCCTTATACATGGAAAGAACCTACTTGAAAACCTTATTGTTTACCTATAGTAGAGTTTGACGCTATCCTGGGTATGGATTGGCTCACTGTTTACCATGAAAAGATTTATTGTAGTGCTAAAGAAGTTTCTTTTGAGAAAGATGTTCAGTTTGTGTACTAGAATGAACCCTTACTTTTGATAACATATAAAGAGGCTGAGAAACTTGAAAAAGATGGAAATGAATGTTACCTTGAACATATTGTTGAAAAAAAGGAACCATTCAGATTAATTATGTGCCAGTAGTAAATGAGTATCCTGATGTTTTTCCTGACGAGTTTACTAGAATAATACAAGATCGGGAAGTTGAATTTATAGTTGATATAGTTCCTGATGCTAATCCAATTTCAAAACCCCTTTATCCAATGGCTCAAATTGATCTTTTATAGTTGAAGGAGAAATTGAAAGATTTATTAGAGAAATGTATCATTCAACCTAGAACATCAATATGGGTTGCTCCTATCTTATTTGTTAAAAATAAAGATGGATTAATGAGACTATGCATTGATTATAGAGCCTTAAATAAAATCACTGTTAAGAACAAATATGCTTTGGCTCATATCGATGATTTTTTTTATCAGCTCCAGGGAGCTATGTATTTTTCGAAAATTGACTTGAGATCGGGGTAACATCAGTAGAAGGTAAGGGAAAAAGATATTACGAAGAATGCATTCCATACAAGATATATCCATTTTGAATTTGTAGTTATGAATTTTGGGTTAACCAATGCACCTAATATATTCATGGACCTTATGAATAGAATTTTCTCTGAGTTCTTGGATAAGTTTGTGGTTGTTTTCATTTATGATATTATCTTGTTTTCTAAAAGAAAATAGGATCATGAAAGACATTTAAGGGTTATTTTGAAAACCTTAAAATAAAAGAAATCTTATGGGAAATTTAGCAAGTGTGAGTTTTGGTTGCAACAAATTTCTTTCCTTGGTCACATTGTTTCTAAATAGGGAATAACAATTGATCCTGCAAAAACAAAGGTTGTTGAATAATGGCCAAGGCCCAAAAATGTAACTGAGATTTGTAGTTTTCATGGTTTGGCAGGCTATTAATGAAGTTTTGTTAAAAATTTTGCATAGTTGCCCAGTCTATTTACTAAGAAAACTTATAAGGGTGTTAAGTTTATCAGGACTAAAGAATGTGGTGATTGTTTTCAGGAATTGAGAAGAAGATTGGTTAATGCTCCAGAATTGACACTACCTTCCAGGAATGGTGAATTTGTTAGCTATAGTGATGCTTCATTGAAATGACTTGGTTGCATCGTAATGCAGAATGGTCGCATAATTACTTATGCTTTATGTCAGTTGAAAACACAGGAGATAAATTACCCTACACATGATTTGGAACTAGTTGTTGTTTTTTCGATTTAAAATTTTGGAGGCATCATTTGTATGGTGTAATTTGTTAAATATATACTAATCAAAAAAGTTTAATGTATATATTCACTCAGAAAGATTTGTAAATGAGACAGAGGAGATGACTAGAATTAATCAAGGATTATGATTTCACGATTTACTACCACATAAGAAAATCAAATAAAGTGATAGATGCTTTGAGTCGAAAAATTAACGCTTCATTAAACATGTTACATTTGAAACGTGATCCTTTGGTTAAGGATTTCATGAATTTTGGTTTGGAAGTTGTTGGTGCAGGAAATTATTCTATTTTGTTTCACTTATCTGTGAAATCTTCTCTATCAGAAAGAATTAAGAAAGCATAGAAGCTAGAAAGTGAGTTGCAGAAAAAGGTAGAGCTCGTTCATAAGGATATGTTACCTGAATTCAACATTTATAATGAATTTGTTTTGATATTTGGGAAGAGATTGTGTGTGCCTTGTGATTCACAGTTGAAGAGAGAGTTGTTATGTGAAGCTCATAGTTCTCCATTTCCAGTTCATCCATGTAGTACTAAGATGTATAGAGATATTCAGAAGTATTACTAGTGGGATGGAATGAAAAGAGTTATTATTGATTTTACTATGAAGTGTTTGACTTGTCAACAGGTTAAAGTTGAGTGGCAGTTACCGAAAGGGATTCTTCAACCTTTACCAGTGCCATAGTGGAAATGGGAGAATATATCCATGTACTTCGTTGTGGGATTGCTGAAGACGACTAGAGGTAATAATGAAATCTGGGTTATTGATGATCGCTTGACTAAATCTAATCATTTCCTTGCTATACGAGACACTTTTTCCTTAGATCAACTCTCTCGATTGTATCCTAAAGAGATAGTCAGGATACATGGAGTTTCCCTATCCATCGTATCTGATCATGATTCTAGGTTCACTTCTAACTTTTGGAAAGTCCTTCAGAAGTTGTTGGGTACTGAATTACATTTTAGTACAGCTTTTCATCCTCAATCAGATGGGCAGTCAGAATGATCAATTCAGACTTTGGAGGATATGCTACATTCTTGTCTGATGGATTATCTGGGAAGTTGGGACCAACATCTTTAATTGGTTGAGTTTTCTTATAATAACAGTTTTCATTCCAGTATACATATGGCACGATTTGAGGCATTATATGGGAAGCAGTGTCGAACTCTAGCTTTTTGGGATGAAGTGGGTGAAAGGAAGTAGATGGGACTAGAATTGGTAAAAGAGAATGCAGAGAAAGTTCATCTAATAAATAAATACATGAGAGTAACTCAGAGTAGGCATAAAAGTTATGCAGACAACAGGAGGAAGGATCTCTCTTTTGAGGTAGGAGATCATGTCATCCTCAATGTTTCACAATGGAAAAGTGTGATGAGATTTTTTAAGAAAGGAAAAAATGAGTCCAAGGTTAATTGGACCCTATGAAATTCTAGATAGAGATGGATCAGTTGCATACATAGTGGCTTTACCACCAAGTTTATCTCAGCTACATAATGTTTTTTATATTTCAATGTCAAGGAAGTACATGCCAGATCCATCTCATGTTTTGAGTCCAGAGGTAGTTCAGCTGAAAGAGAATCTATATTTTGAGGAACAACCAGTCCAGATTATTGACCACAGGGAGCAAGTGTTGTGGAATAAGGTGATTCATGAAGTAAAGTTTCTATGAAAAAACCATATATTTGAAGAGGCAACATGGGAATCTGAAAATGCAATGAGGGATAAATACCCCCACTTATTCGATAAGTAAATAAATTGCAGGGACACAATTTCCTAAAGGGGGGAAGGATGTAAGATCCAAAGTAAGAAAAGAATAATATATTTTCATATCTATGTCTATTTATGAATTATATAGTGTTTTAGAGGCTTAAAATGAGAATAAATCCAATCTTAAGCATAAAATACTCTAATATTTATAAAAGATTGTTTTACCGCCTTTTGATGGAAAACCATTTTTAAATATAACTTTTGACAATTTTATAAGATCTGTTTTTCAAAATAAACTTATTCTTTAGAATTGGGACATTTAAATTTACTTTGGATAAATTTTTTGTATTTTCCTAACAATGTTCATTTTTTAATGAATATTGAAAAATACTGCATTTTACTTCAAAACTGCTTTTTCATATAATTTAATTATATGGTTAGATTATCTTCTTAATTGGTTTTAAAGAGTAATTATAATATATTTTTATCATTTAATCCAATGGTGGCCATTATAATTAATTTCACTTTGAAATTGGACATAAACAAGTGTCAATCTTTTGATAGATATTGTTTTTCATAAGAACACACTTTGTTTTGACAATGGGAATTATTTTTAAATTAATTAATGTAATTTTTGTGTTTTAAATTTGGTAAAATGTATTCCATATTTGTAATTATAAGGTCCAAATTATGTAATTAAGATTATTTTGTTTTTGGACATTATAAATAGTAACGATGGTAATTATCTTTAATTATTGTGATTAATTTGTACTCGGATAGTTAAGGGTAATAAAATAATAAAATAATAATATAAAATGACCCCAACATGTTTCCACATCCACTTGTTTGAGCCATTTCCAACCATTGGAAGGTTCTTACTGAACTTGAGGGCCCATGGAGTCACATGGTTGTAATAGAGACATTTATGACATTATTTTTTAAAAAGAAGAGAAATATAACAAAAGATTGTATATCCTAAATAAAAAAAATTTAATTTTGTTTACATAAATTATCACTTAGGCTATAAAGATTAATTGTAATGATAAAATTATTTCCTACAACATCGTATTTTTTTATAATTTTTAGACAGAAAATAAATACATTTTTTATGACACCGTGATGACGTAGTGATTACCTCATTAATGAACGATTTAAATAAAATGAAAAGATAAGGTAACATCTAAGACATAAACTGGTCAAAAACCTATTGTATGGGTGGATTTAGAACCCTTATCACCTTATCCGGAAAATATATCATTTTAGGACCTTTAAAATTCAAAAACCATTTTATAATATAGTAACATTTAAAGACATTCCAAAAGTGACCATCTTCCCTCTAATAAAAGGCCCCTGCCTCTACACCCTTAACCACACCTCTCAAGCCCTTGTCTCGTCTAACCTCTGATCTTATTATCTCTCCAAATCCCTCTATTACTCTTAGATGCCTCACTTTGGGCAGATGTTTTTCCAAGGAAGCCTTTGTCTCAAATCAAAAAGAGTTACCTGATTTAGAGGTAATGTCTTCTCTTGAGTTTCTTCCTTTTTTTCCTTCTTCACTCAACACTATCTTCAGATTATTTTATCCCATAATAACAACCATATCCTCAATATAATAGTATGTCATTATGATAAGGATTCTAACCTAAACATACACACACCTCCGTCTAATGGTTAATGAACATACTGTTTCTGTGGGTGGTGAATACTGCCTCACGAAACGATGATTGTTCAATGTTCTTTTAACACCTTTCATGGTGACCATTATGATGTAACTATATTTATATATGATATATATTATATTTATATCCTCTCTATGCTTCTTTATTTTATATTTAAAACTTTCCTTTATGCTTTTCGTGTTGCAAATGCGATAATTTCATCTGAGGAAGTGTGGACTACTGCCCCCTCAAGTGATGTGGCTCGTTCAGGAAAAACATGGAATTAATAAAGAATGTAATTAATGAAAATATTTTACCTACATAACATATATATCAGATTGTAATTATAATTTATATAAGTCTCATTTAGTTATAAAGTCTATTAATATTACAAAAACTTAAAGTAGTGTTCATGCGTACGTACTGCCTACCGTCTGCATGAATGGTGCATTTCATTTTTTATCTCAAAATATAATGGAATAGTATAAAAAGAATATATTCTGGATATATATGATATTTAAATCATTAATAACATTCTAGAGATGATGTAATTATAACTACATGGGCAATTCCTTTCAAACAATTTTATTTTTGACTCATGTACCGAACATCCACAAAACGTATGATATAAACTCACATAATTTACTAATTATTATAAAATGATAATATGTGATATGAATTGAATAATAAAATTTAAAGTAATTCCTTAAACAATTATAAATTGACCAAAGTTTATTATTCAAGAATATAATGAAATGAACAAGACTAGTCGGACATGAGGTAAGGGACTTCGTCTCAATCTCCTTTCATTGAGGCATACTTCAATTTATATACGACCTTCATTTATTAGTTGTATAATAAACCCTTTTGACTTTTAATTTTATTCAAATGGAATCTTTTACACGAATCATTTTACTAAATGACAAAAGGGAATGTTTTTATCTTATGTATGCGGTGACAACGACTTCTCCACCGCCATGACCATTATTTGAGTTTCAGCATCCCCTACAAGCCACAAATTTTTTTTAAATGAAAAATAAATATCGTGTCTTACTTTATTTTGGTATTCAAAATGGTTTTGATATTGTTTTGATTATATCAAGGTGTTTTATTGATATCTTTTTATTGAAATGTTGAAATGTTGAAATGTTATGCTTCCTTTATGGATGTTTTATGTGATACAATTATGTTATGGTTATTGGGAATTGTTTATGACGATGGGTGGTTCCGTGATAAACTAAGGGTGGGTGAGACCGAGATAGCTCTCCAATGCATTGGGTAACATGAAGGAGTTAAATGATACAGTTTCTCTGAAGAGATTTTGGGAATATACTATGATGTGTATTCCAAATGTAACCATGAGGGTTACTCCCTACTTAATAATGTCATGAATGCCTCAAGTTACCTTTATGTCTTATAATTTCTTTGAGTTATTCATAAATCATATGATTTCATGAGGTATGTTAATGTGCTTTTGTTTTATGAGTAAAGTAAGATTTCATTGACTCTTATGTATACATGGACTGATGTTCTTTACATATTTTTATATCCCTTACTAAGCTTTTTTTGTTCATCCCAAGTTTTTGAACTCTTTTTCACAGGTCAAGGGAAAAGTACATGATGTGATGATAATGTCAAGGAAGTGTCAAGTAAGAAACCATGTTTTATTTTAAATATGTTTCCTTTGGTGGAAAAAATGAATACTGTCTTTTATGTTACCACCTTGTTTAAATGTGGAATGTAATGCATGATTTAAGATCTAATTCTCTAATGCTCTAAACCTGAAAAGATCTTCAATGTGTATTCATGAAATAACTCAAGATTAATTAATGTTTAAGGTTGGGGCCTTATACTATTGACGTATGTAGTTAATGTAATTTCACATGAACCTTATTTCTATTGGTATTTCATTACACCAACTACTAAATTACTTGAAATTATATGGAATAAATATGCATAAACTGATAACATCATTTATGAGAGGATGGAGTTTGAAATTAATGTTTCCATGAAAATGTGATAAAATAATACGACATAAATAATCATTTCTTATTTGTTATAGATGAGTAGGATAAGGTAAAATTTCTCATTCAATATTAACATTTTGGGATAAAATTTAGATTTTAATTGAGGGAAATATATGATAACTTTTTTCATGTGGGAATTTTACTGAATTAGAAATCCCACATAGTTGTGTAATTACAGTCTTATCATTGGTTCACTATTCACTTGATTAAATGTTTATATCAACTGTTATTTTGGATATGTTACAAACATGTCTGAACATTCCTACATCCCTAGTTCAAGAAAGGATATAATAGTTTTGGAACTATAATATATCATATTACTATGAATGGAATGAAAAATAAAGAAATCGTAAAAGTTTTTGGTGAATGGGATGCATCATATTGATAGTTTCTATAAAATATAGTGTTGTGGTCTCTTAACAATTCAGTTATTTATTATTTGTACACTATTGAGTTTTTCTCTACCAATCACCATCTTATTCAATAAAATTTTATGTTCAATTGGATGTTTTTTACATTCAATCCATGTATTTTTACTTTCTCATATTTCAAACAATTCATTCATGTTCATGACACATTTTATTATGAAACGTATACACATGTTCTACTTATTTTCATCCACACATGATGGTTATTTTTATCTTATACCACATGAATTTGATATTATTGAAAATGATAATTTTGAATTATTGTTTTTATATTTGGCATGCATAGGCATTGTTGTCGTACAAAACTAGGGAGTGTGTCTGATATCAAATCACCAATGAGAGATTATAGAGTCCATTAATTCTGATGGGACTTCATGGAGAGAAATGAAGTTATAAAATCAATATTTCATTAGAAATATTTCAATTAATGTGTATAATAATTATAGATATTTGGCAATAAAGAAAGATAACATCATGCTAGGTATGTTGTTCAAAATATATATTTTAGGAAGAAAAATTAATATCCTTTTAAATTTATTATTCTATTAATATTTCTACCAAATCTCCCCAACACAAATGTTTCATCAACTTCATTAAGAAATTATTGTGGATAATGAAGTCATTTACGATTTTATAATATATATTTAAAGATATAAATTTATATTTTCATATCAAGGTGGTAGGTGATATGGCCCTATGACCACTAAAATAGTGGAGTGATTATATTCAGTCTTCAAGGGTGTGAAAAAACTCACAGTCAAAGTTTTAGTGTAAGAGAAAGTGTATATACATGTGAGTCACTTTGTTGAATGGTCCTAATATTCCTATTAGAGGAGGAAAAAAATGGAATGTGTTTTAGTCATCATTTCTAAAGTTCAATTGTTTAGATACTACATGACACATCAGGATATTCTATTCTAACATTTCACTTGGAACATAGACTATTTTTTGTATGAATGTTTTATGAATAAGTTACATGAAACAATAGTCGAGTGCTGGTGGTTGTTCTAGATAACATATACTATGATTGTAGTAACTTCCATGCATTGGGATATCTTTATTCACATGTAATTGGGTCTTTTTCATTGATGAACATATCATGGGAGCCCTATGCTCACTGGGTGTATCATGTGAGCACTATGGTTAACTGTTATAGTGAACCATGGATGCATGTTAGTGAAGAACATATTATAGATATAGAGTTTCAATAAGAGGAGGGTGTTCATCATGATTAGGTAGATGCTCCTCTAGCTCCTACTACATATGATCTGTAACCACATCAAGAGGCACATGCACAAAAATTGTCTATTAGCATGTAAAGTTTTTTATTCATAGAATGATGTGGACTAATATGTGCTATATTTTTTTATCCTATTATTCACAATGACCCGACACATAATTTCTATCTTGTTTATATATTGGTGAGAGTTACATCTATCATCCATTATTCTTAGAGGTCGGACATGGGACAATGGGTGATAATTGACATTCAATGCCATCCAAATATGATTTTATAGACGTGGGTGTCAGTGATGATATACATGAGCATCAGACGCCAGAGATAATTTTTAGAAAGACATGGTCTTGACACAATATATATTCACTTGGTTGTGGAAGAAAAAAGAATGTATGCCACATATGTAGATTATATTGAGGATACATGTTGTCTATTTTTTATTATTTATTTTTAAATTAATTAAAATCATACTAATATATTTAATAATGCTAGATAAATCAATTAATTGATATAATTTCAAAATCACACAAATTTTTTTTTCAAAGAAAGAAACATAAATATAAGTAACTACATTGGAAATATTAATAAAACAAAATATTTTATTATTCCTTATATTAGTAACTAATAATTAATACAATATAAAGTATCAAGAATAATATATTTATTAATTAGTCAATATAGTTCTTAATACAAATTATTTCCATTACACCAATATATAAGAAATAATACATATAATTCTATTAATTATATTAATACAATATTTATATATTATCAATTAATTATAAATAAAACAATTTATAATAATTAAATTACCTATGTATTAAAAAATTATTAATAATTATATCAATAAAATATTGAACAATGATTTATAACTAAAATATTAAAATAATAAAAATAATAATTAACTCCATAATATTTTTAAAATTTTAATTATTATTTAATTACTATTTAGGAATATTAATTTAATATGTAATAAATATTTAGGAATATTAATTGAATATTTAATAAATATTTATTAATGTTAATTTGAATTTTTAATATTTATGATATTTATATTATATTTATTAATATTTAATTGATATTTATTAATATTTAGCAATTTTTGACTATATTTTTTAAATGTTTATTATGGTTTATTAATTTTTAACAAATATTTATAAATACTAATATATGTTGAAATAATTTTTTTCTGATTATGAATATTTTTAAGTATTTTATTACTTTTTTTTGAATATTTATTTAAGAGGTGTTAATATATATTGACATTTATTGATATTTATTATTATTAATGGAAATTTATGATTTTTAGTAAAATGATATTATTTTTTATGTATATTTTATTAATATTAAATTAATATTTATGAATATGAAGTTAACATTTTTAAAGATTTGTTAATATTTAGTAATATTTACTATTTTTTATTGTTGAATATTTATATATTGTAATTAACTATTTTTCTTATTATTGAAAATATATTAACTTTTAATTAATATTATTCCATATTGAATTAATACATATTCATAATTTTTTATTATTTTAATACTATTTAGTGATATTTATTTACATTTATTTATATATACTTATATTCATTTATAATTCGTAATATTTAATTAATACATAGGAATATTAATTTAATATTTTAATCAATATTTGTTTATATTTATTTTTATTATGAATATTTATGAATTTTTTTTAATTTTTATTAATAATTTTTTCTAATATTAGGAATATTGAATTTGTATTTATAAATATGTTATTAATGTTGTTGAATTTTTAATTAATATATATTTGTATTTAATTAATATTTATTAGTATTTAAATATTTTTTATTTTTGTTAATATTTATTTTCATATTTACTTAGATATGTATATATATAGTAATATTTCTTAATAAAACATATACGGGGTAAGAGTAATTATCATTCACTCTTCCTTCAATAAATATACATAGGAAGCATAAGCCTCATTCATTCCTCCATGTGAGGGATGAAATGTGATTTGGAGCCACACTTCACCATACCTGTTTATTTTAATATCCTAAACCCTATCCCTTTTATGAAAAAAATTAAAAACCGCATTTAAAAACACTATTTTATGTGTTCAATAATTATTTATATATTGATTCAATAATATTTAAATTCATTGAAATCAATTCCTTTGATTTTGAAAACTATGTTTATGCATTTATACGTCTTGTCGTCCCCACAAATGGGGTAAATAATTTTGTATCAATGCACATTATTACTAATTACAAATATGTATATAATTAAAATATGAGATATTTTATTCATTAATAACAATAATATGTCATGGAATGATTATCCAAATATAATGTCTAAAATTATCAATCCGAGTCTTCTATGGAAAACATAATAGTTAACTACATGAGACACATAATTTATTAAGGTATTATTAACAAATTATTTCATAAAATTCTCTATGTGGATCATATTTTATATTAAAAATAAATAAATTATTATGATATAAAATTATGATAAAATATATTTTTTTATAAATGTGGTTAGAGTTATTTTTGTACTAGAAGAATTTTAAGTAAGGTTTTCTCCTCTCACTTTTATTTCTATGAGATATATTCTATATTCACTATTTATATCGTATTTTTCTTGTATATATAATAAATTAATTTATTTTATGATAATCCTATTAAAAAGTAACTGGGTTTAAAAATATATATTTATATATATATAAACAGATATATATTTCTCTATCTTTAGTGATGTTTTGACTAAATTATTAACAAAACATTAAGGGTTTGTCATAAAAAGTTGTCTTCTTTGAGAGATATGTTATGTTATTCACCAATATTCATTAATGATCTCTAAGTATTTACATAATGACATGATATTTATCTGAATGTCACTTTAAGGATTATATTTATTGATTCATATTATGTTATTATTCCATAGGTATTATGAATCAAATTCAACAATGGTTTTAAGATATTTTTTTATTCAATCACATTTAATCAAGATTATCTATACATGAAATTCCATTAATGGAAATTATTTTATACTTATATGATAAACCATGTTTATTATAATATCATTTTCTTATTAGTATAATTTTGATGTAAAAACCCACTTTCCCATATTTGGTACTTAAAATAGTTGAGATAATATTTTTAAGAAAATATATATCATTTCTACTATGTTTTAGATTTTTTTATTCCATGCCCATGTTTCCATTAGAAGGATTACATGAATTCTTTTATTATTACCCTATGATTTTTAAAGTAATCATTCCCATATATTACATTCAATAAAAATTTTTCAATCGATTCTTCTCAATGCTTTATGAATGTGGCTTTGTTTACTTTTTAAAAAAATGTGAAAGGAATCATTATTTTCATATACATAGCATCTGCAAAATTTATCACCACCATCAATGCTCAATTATTTAAAGATTACTTTATAATATGACATGGTGATTTTTAATATAAAATTTTCTATAAAATTTTGTAAATTTTCATATTTTAAATAAAAATATTTCACAATTGAAACAACTTTTTCACCTATAACATTTATGAAGAACTATTAACGAGGTTTTCCATCTTGGATAACCTCTTTTTAGGAAAATTATTTTTTATTTGGGATATTTTATATTGATATAATTCATCTTTTCTCGATATTTATTATTATTATTTTTAAGAGATGTTTATGGACCTATTTTAATTTCCTTGAGTTATTCAATGATAATATTTTAAAATGTTTTAGAAAATATTATCCATCACATGTGTTTTGTTATATTGATATGATGAAAGTTTTATTATCTGATTTCACAAATATGAGTGAATTATAATAATGTGATTGGTGGGAAAATAATTATATATCCCTTCAATTTATTGGAGAATAATGGATATCTCAATATAAAAAATCAATTATAATGGTGAGTGAAACCATCTGAGTAAGCGACTCAGTCCACTAGGAATGTCTTGGGTGTGAACCATGACTAAGAAGGGATATGATGCAATGGATAATAAATCTAGTACACTATAATAGTTTTGGAAATTATCCTTGACAAATAAAATTATTTTTTATTCTTATCTCTATTCCAAAAACATATTCCTTATGAATTGTTAATCTCTCATGGCATATGTTTTGTGAATCATTTATGATTTATAAATTAAAACTGCCATGATTTATTCCCTGACTCATGATTATGATCTGATAATTATTTTTAGGATTTTAAATGGTTATGATTGACATTACATTCTATTATCATCATGTTATTCTTATATGTTCATTAATATATCCCTTTTCCCCTTACTATGAATTTTTACTCTCCCAATATTATTTATCAATTCCAACGGGATATGAATAATGGTTTTAATTTTGAGATGTCTAAGATGTGTTATAGTTCTTATGATATACTTTGGTTTTAATTTGGATCATTTTTATACATTTTTTTATGTGTCCATGTATTCAAAGTTACTATACATGTAAGGATATGGTGTGGATCATAATGTTATTTAAGGATTTTTACGTTAATAATATTTAAATTATATATAAAGAAGTAAGGTTCACTATAAAAATATAGTAGTTCGGATCTCCAAATATTCTCCATGTCCTTCGTCATTAATAAGTATGAATTGATTCTGCGAGGAGAAACATTATAAATTCAACGAGTTATATAATTCCCCACACAAAAATTGTTATTTCTTATCTAACTTCTCATATTTAGACATTCATTATATTTATTGGGATGTGTTTTGAAGAACCTTACACTCCTATATTTATCAAGTAGAAAATCATATGTTTTTCTCATATCTTATTTCTTATTATACATATATTTATATATATAGAATATTTATCTTATCGTCACGAATTTTTCCTTTTAAAACTCCATAAAATATTTTCATTCAATTCAATGAAACATCATGTCAATTTTTTATTTCAAAATGTTCACATAAATACGCATAAAAACTCTATTCTTTCATGGGTAAAAAAATTGTATAATTATGGCATTTCTATAAATTCATATATTCATGATAACTATTCCATTATTTTTATATATTTATACATTGATGTGATTATTTGGAATCTCATTTAGTGATATGTAAATTATCTTAGCGTTTTTGAATTATCATCTGAATGCCATGACTATGATTTGAGAAATTATTAATATAATTTGATTTATTAAGATGTATGATCAACAAAGAAATAACACATTAAATATCATAATGATTTTTTAAAATCTTCAATATTTTATATATCTCATTTAATTTTTTTCCCCACAAGTATTTATTTTGAGATCTCAAATATTCACTATGCAATACATCGTACTAAAAATTTACCAATTTTTTTTTGGGATTTTTATGTGACACAATTATCATAATTTTACCAAATTAAACATCCCTAACTACATTTCAAGTAATACCCTTATCATTATTAATTTTTCAATTTATTTTTGTATGCCTTGGGACACTTGAGGATTGAGAGAAATTTCTTGTAAAAAGGCTTATTGGGCAGGAATGTATGTTTAGTTGAATTAATGGAATCTATGTATAAATGTGAAATGGATTTGTCTGGCTCTCCTAGAGTTTGGAGAACGATAGAGGTGTTTTAGAGTTTCCTACTAAAACATGTTTTTTTTCAATTATATAGAGAAATAAACACTATGTAATTTTATTACATATAATCAAATGCATTTCAAGAATATTTTATGAACCGTGTACTAAACGTTTCTGTTATGCCCACTGTGTAAAGGATTAACATTGTGTAAATGATAAAATTTAGTTTTTTTAAATTTTTAATATGTTATTATAAATATATATACCTTTGAATTTTCAGAAGTGTAAAGGGATTATAAACCATGTATTCGAAAAAAGTTTCGAATTTAGGAAATAATATATCTACTTTATCTTTCAATTCGACATATTTTTCTCTGTTCTTAACCCAAAGCTCTTCACTTATGATTTTGGGAAACATCAATCCTTTCAAATCAAATTATTCATCATTTTATCATTAGAGATGTTTACAATATCTCTTTAAGTGAGTAGTAATTTTTTATTTTCATTCAATTTGACTATGTTAGTGAATTTGTGTTGCATTACTAGATATAATGAACAAAGTTGTTGTTTCATCTTGTTTACTTATATATGGATCTAGTGATCATCATTTGGAGGATATAATTTTTTTGTTTGTCATATGGTATGTGAGTTCCATGATTCATGGGTTGTTTCTTCTTCTACATCGATCCTTTCCATAAATTGTATCATTTATGAGTTTTAGGGATTGATTATAGGGCATATTCTATTGTTGTGTTTTTCTTCATTGTTGGTGGATCCCTTTATAGAAATGTCAGAATCTGAGTTTCATATATTTAGTTCTATCTCAATCATTTGCTGGGGAACATTATTTCTAAGGTTTTTAATATATTATTCAACAAATTATATTTCTTGATTTATTTTTTATATAAATTGATTTTTAATAAAATATGTGATTCCCCTGGGTTTTTAGTAAATGAAAAGGTGTTTTCATATAATATTGAAATGGTTTTCAAAGAATTGATATATGGACATGTTTATGGAAATA
Organism: Viscum album; assembly: GCA_963277665.1. Classification (NCBI taxonomy): domain Eukaryota; kingdom Viridiplantae; phylum Streptophyta; class Magnoliopsida; order Santalales; family Viscaceae; genus Viscum; species Viscum album. The sequence continues at coordinate 1,098,362,385 of OY728131.1, read as the reverse complement.
TTTGTAAAATAAAGCACATAGGATGCCAAGGGCAAATAGTTGGATGTTGTAGTAATATGCCTCATCCATTGTCAGGTGGTACACTTCTTGGGGATTTTTCTCCTCTGTTGGCCTATTGTTCTAGGGACATGATAGATCATTTAGGGTATTACTTCTCTAGGTTGTTCCTCTCCTCTCTATATTAGATTCATATGTCTTTAGAATTGATTCACACTATTGTCTATGTTTATGTACATGTATCCTATATATTCTAAACATTAGTGATCCCTGTTGTAATGTTATCTATGCTTTTATAGGGAAAATTGAGAGGTTTTTCTGGTACTATTTTGGTTTTATTTCAATGTATTTGATGTGATATGTTATACCAGCTTTGTTTTGATACTAATTACTTATTGTATATGATATTATTTAAACTAATTTATAGTAATGTAGATAAAGGGGGAAATCAATTTTTCCCTTGTTTTTTGTATAAAAATGTTGAAATATTTATCAAGTATTATTTTATTTAAGATTTACCGTTCTTTGAATATTTTACTGTGATGTGATATGGAACACTTGGTTGGGATCCAGTTGAGCCAATTAGATCACACCAGGTGCACCCCATTTGTTGTTCAATGAGATTTTTGAGTCATTTAATGTAGGGAAATGTGAAGGATCTACATGATTCGGTGAGGTTTTCTATCAACTGATTCTAGGTAGTTGGTGGTGAGAATTTAGGATACTTCCTACATAATCACATGGAGTTGCAATGTTTTTTACGTTACACATATATGTTGGACGACTCACATGGATATTTTTTTACTACATTGAGTTATGTAATTTCCACTATATTATTTTAGTTAAGAAAATTATTGATGAATTTTTGTGTTTCCCTCTATTATGTATGTATATATATTCCATGTAGTTTATCAATTTTGGATAAATCGTTCACTATGGTTATTATTTTATACTGGGGTTTTTATTACCGACCTGTCAGGATCGACAATCTCTATCGGGTATGTGATAATTTATGATGGAAAGTAGTTTGAGGGGGGTATTCAGGACAGGTTCATAAAAATATCATATTTGTGGTGGTTTTTTTTTGAAAGAGTCAAATTATAGGTATGTTTAGTCAACTGGTGATATGAATTTTGGGAATCGATTTGTACACTACCATGATTATATGGAAAGTTATTTTTTTATGAGACTCATGTTACGATGTGATGTTTGGATGTGTGTTTCAAGTTTTGTGTTATTGAGATTATATTATTTCATGATTATGTTTTTATAGTTTTCACTAATATAAATCTACTATTAGATCATTTATTATATTTTTGTGTGTATTTATATTCTTCTGATACTTTTTCCTCATGTTCCAAAAGTGGTTGAATCTAATGTTCTTCTATATAATACTCTAATAGATCAAAATGGTATTGGGGATATGATGTGGATAATTATTTCATTACCCTAAAAAGGAATTTATGTCTTGAACACATTCATTTTGGGACATCTTGGAGTTGTAGGAGATAGAGATCAATCATGGTAGATCTTACCAGAGAAGGCACCATCCAATAACGGTACCAGTGATCATAAATTAAAAGAGGACCATAATTACATGATGTACAATATTTTTTTATTTTTGGGAACAATTGATAGTATAAAGGTGAAGTGTGTGGTTTTCAGACATGAGGGTCCAAAAAAGAGATTGTGGGATTCAATGGTACATGCATATAAGAACATGGACATGGATTGGATGCTTTTGAATAACTACTTATTCAAAATTATTTTTCAATAATCATTGATCATGTTTATGTATATATATTTACTCTAATTATAGTAGGGAGATCATTCTATGTCAGAATACATTAATTTTTTTGGTAACATCATTCATTTTTCACTAGAGGATGTAAAAAATGATGAGATGAAATATTAGAAGTAACTATAGGGTTTTTATCCTGATATAATTTCAATGGTTTTTGTATTGAATATTTATAGATATACAGAGATAATGGATATGGATATGATGGTAGAGATAAATGTAGAATACAATGTTTAAAATTCAACCCCTTCTCTTCCACCAAGTGTAAGAATCAGTTGCACTCCATTGAAAAAGATAAAGTGGAAAGATCATCACAACAGTGGCAGGGGTGTTTCTTGGTGGTAGTACCCCTAGAAACCATTAGAAATAACTAGTAGTGTGCCCCTAACATTCTATCTGCATGGAAGGCTCAGACACGAACATATTTCTTTTCCTTCAACTATAATGACATAGAACAGTTGGGGATATTTTGGCCATCTAGAGTGTTTATGCAAAGCTAAGTCTACAATTTATTTATTTAATGATTTTGTATTCAAAAGGAAACTAAAGTTTATATATATTATTCATATACTATAGGGATAACTCTATAGGCCTCAGGAGTGTGGCACCATGATATAGTAGATGAATACCAGGTAGTGGATGTTATTGGTTCATCAATGGTGATAGGTATATTATTTATTTCATATTCTATATCAATATCTTTTTTTGATAATGATACTTCAAACTAATTTATATCTAGAATATATTTTTATTATATTTAGAAATACAACTAAGATCATGTCATTTTTAATAGAGTTAGACACACCTCTTTGGATGAGGAATGGAAATGGGATTTAGTCTCTTTCATGTGTTCTATTTATAGGTGGTGCAGAGATAGTCTAGTATTTTATCTTTATTGATATGGATCTACTTGATTTAAACATCAAGATGGATTATATTATTTCATATCATTTTGATGTTGGTTGTTATCATTTTCAAGTCGCATTTATTATGGCCAATGGGTGATCTCATGTTTTCTAGTAAGAGTGGAGATGGGGTTTGGATGTGCCTAAAAATAATGCCCAATTCCCAAGACTTTATTTTATACATATTTCATGGATCCCAAAGAAATTATCTATACTGTTTATCTTCCATCAATTGTTTGTGATTTTCTGATTTTTTTCACCTAGAAAACATCTCCATGATTCTTTTGTTGAGGGATGTGGAGTTTACAATTGTTCTAGTGCTATGTAAATAGATGGTTTAAATAATTTCTTATCGTATGTCCCCATTTGATCTAAAATATCTCAGGATTTAGATGGACGATTTGATGGTGAAGATTTTTACCCCTTGTGTTTCTACATGGAAATATCCATTTCACTTCCCATGAAGGTTGATGGTTCAATTTGACTTTGTGTAGAAAATTATACAATAAACAATGTAATAGATAAGAAAAGGTATTTTGTCCCTTATGGGGATGATATTTTTTATTAATTAATGTAGGAGAAGGGGTTATGAAAAAAATTTATTTTTTTGGGTTATCATTATCTTATAGTTTTGGAGAGTGATATACTAATGATGTAATCAAGGGGAAGGTATGACAATTTTAAATATCATTTGACTCCCTTAGGTCTAACAAATACACTAAGTGTTTTCATGGATTTTTTTATTTAGATATTCAATCAAAATCTCAATGATTTTTTTATAGTGTTAGTAGATCATATTTGTTTTAGTCCATATCTAAGAATGTTAATTTTAACCATTTGGGTTTTGTTATAAAAAACTAGAGGAGCCAAAAGATTTATGGAATTATTTTGAAATGAAAATTTTTAGATTCATGAATTTATGTCCTTTGGGAATTTCATTTATGATAATGAATTATCTGTTGATCCAAAGAAGTTGAAGGGTATCTTGTATTGGGTAGAAACACTGAATTTATTTGAGATTCAGTGATACCAAGCTCATTCTAGAAAATATAAATAGTTCATCAATAATTTTTCAAAAATGGTATAACATTTTTCTAATCTTAATATTAAATATATAAAATTTATATGGGATGAAAGTGTCAACATCCTTTAGAATAGAAATAACAACTTCTAAATTCATATTATATTCTACTCTATCCTGAGCATAGTAAATGGTTTATAGTTTTATGTTATTTTTCTGAAATTGATTTTGGTTATGTGATTTTCCATGAGGGTCAAGTGGTTTCATATTGATTAAGTCATCTTTGACTGAATGAGAACAATTTTTCCTATCATGATTTAGAGTTTCATGTAGTTATGCATGTGCATATGTGTTTGTTGTTGTATCTTTTTGGGGAGAGATCTATATTGCATTTTTAACAAAATATTTTAAATTGATCATATCCTAGAATGAAAATAATTTCAAACAGAGTAGGTGTGTGGAAAACATCCTTACATATGACATAGACATAACATACACCATAGAGAAGAGTATTTTTTTAGATTCTCTCAGTATGAATGTAACATTGTTGGCTATTCTAGAATAATAATTAGTGTGGAACCTTATTTTAATTTGTTCTTAGATGCATTTCCATACTCAAAAGTATGTTTTACGAAAGGTTTTTAAATAGTGTTATGTTATCAATTCCTATGATTGAGCCTATTATATAGATCTGATATTATGATGATGAGCTCAATGAATTACAATAAACTCTTTTATGGTGGATATAAGTTCTAGTTTAGTCTCTATCTTTTAATCATATTATCCATTTTGGGAATTCATTTTTCATCCCATCTTCATTGAGGAGCTAAATTTTGTTTAATTTTCATAATTTTCTTGTTCTATTTGTCATTGAGCTATAAAGATGTAATATTAAATGAGATGAATATTTTGGTGGTGAGGTATGAAGTGTGACATCACTGATTATGTATCATACTGTGACACCAGAAAATAGATGATGACATAGCATTTGAAACTTTCTAATTTTCTTTAGCCTCATCCCTTGATATTTTTCAAATTGTATGAGGTATCTATGGACTTCCATGATGGGTGAGCACATAATCCATTAGAGGGAAATGATATATAGGATGTAGATTATCGTTTGAAAAAGGCATCACATTTCTTTTCAATCAGGAATTCCACAAATATTAATGGTCTGAGTAAGTTTATGTGAGAATGATTTTGAGGTTAGATAGGGTTCCTTATGATCTAGTTTAAAATATTGATCCTATGATTATTATATGGTCATGTTGGAGACTCCAAGATGTGATGAGGACTCTGGGTAGGTTAGGTATAACTTATCATCCACATAATGATAGTATGATAGAGCATGCGATTTTGATCATAGTGGTGATTCTACTTACATGTGTCATTAATGTATGTTTATCATGGGATAACAATACAATATAGAATGGCTTTTCTTTGAAAGAAATTCATCCATAATTGATCATAATGGTTCCTCTAATGGATTTTTGTTCTCTTCTATTTTGAACACCTCATTAAGAAGAGGTTGGTGAAGATTCTTTTGTTGGACTAGGTTTGTTTCATGAGAAGCCTTTGAGGATTTAGCATATAATTGGTTTGTAGCTATAGTTCAAGATTGATTTAAATCTTATGAAGATTAGTGTATTTTTTTTGAGTTTTCTATAGGTGACACAGTTTTCATGAATTTTTTCATTCAATTGGTTCACCACCAGCTTTACAAATACCGAATGTTGGTTTTGATATATGATAGATTGTTTGAGGTCACATAACATCATGGGGAGGTTTCCTATAAGTTGGAATTTCATATTTAGTTTAAGGTACTTCATTATATCTCTAAAATATCGTAGATTAGGATATTCCATTATGGTCCATCTCATGTTTAAGTTGGGAAGATATTTAGTTATAGCAAGATGTTTCTACTTTGTACTAGTCAAGAGAGGTCATTAACAATGAAGTAAAAACCTTACAGTGGAAGTTGATATTGTTGTTCATAGTATTACTTAGGAATGGAGCATATTATCATGAGTCTTGGTAGAATGAGTAGTTGATGAGGGAGTAGTGGGATCAACTTTTTATAGGGCATCATTCATCCAGATTACATCCATGGGATGGAAAGTCAAATAGTGTGGAGTTTGTAAAATCTTATTACCATATTTTTGTTAATTACATTATCTTTATTAGTTTTCCACTATATTTGGGTACATAACAGGTCACCTTAGGATGGATGTAATTTTTTAATAAAATTAGGTAAATGTTAGAGAGTTATATATTTTTTGGAATAAGGGGTCCTGTATAATCATGTAATCGCATCGTAGGGTTCTGCTCGAGTTTAGAGTACTATATGTGTGTTTTGGGGTTTTCTCTTAATACAATTAGTTTTCAGTCTAAAGTAGAAATAGACACTGTGTAATGGGAATACATTTCACTTAAGGCCTACCAAAATGATTCCATGAAACTGACACACAACATAAATTGAGTATAAATCATGTAATGGATTCATATTGAGTAAATGAAAAATGTCTTTATATTGTAATAAGGCAATTGGTTTTTCATAGTATATGGCCATCGTGGATGGTAAAATATATAAAAAGACTATAATAAATATCATCACCATGATTTTTTTAGGGTGATGAATTTCTTATTAATAATTTCATTTATCTAAATCCTCTTTCTCTCGACCCAGAGCTCCTTCCTAGTTTTTTTTAAAAAACCTCAGTACAATATGGATGGATTTGTTTGGAATTTGATCATCTATTTTGGGCATGGTGACCCTCATGGTGAGTAATCCCTTATACTTCTACATTTCCATTGATCATGGTAGTGCATTTTTTGGGGTATTATTTCTATTGATCTAATATGTTTACTCTTAAAATTTCCATCTATATCATACTAGTGATCATCAATTTGAGGCTAACCATTGCGTGGATAGTGAAGAAGCATGTGAGTTACTTGAGGTAGGGGTCATTTATTCAACTTCAGAAAATATTTTATAAATGCAACCCATTATAATTTTGGGGGATATATTTTTGGGTATCCATTGTTGTTATCATGTCCCTTATTGTTGGCGAGTACCTTTTAATGTGTCTGTGAGCCCAATATTTAGGTCGGCGGTTCCTTCTCTTGAATATGTTTGTGAATTGAGTTTCCTTCGTTTTTGAGAAAAGATTTTATAAAACAAATTAAGTGATTGGTTTATTGATTGGTGTAACACCCCAATATTATCAATACATTTCATTTTTAAAAAAATTTAATAGCTTGTGTTGTAAGCTGCAACAAGATAAGCTTGCACTAAACACAACACCTGTTTATCTTGCGGTATATGCAACACTATTCTTGGATTTTGTTACACATAATTACAAGTTATTTTAATTGAATTCATTTTACTCAGGCCTAATTTTATGCAAGAAACTAAATATTAATATGTTACCTAATAGTATTGTCATTATAAAGGTTTGTCTGAACAATATTAACATTCTTATGAACGAAATTTAAATGAAAATTAGCGAGTTTATAAATTAATAAAATCACTCTTTAAGGATTTAATTAATTTAATAACTATGTATTATATTTAATCTAATTTTTAAAATTTATCTTCTATGTTTTCAACATAGGATATATGCACAAGTTTAATTTTTCTGGAATAAAGAAGTATTTATCAAAAAATATAGTTTGCCTCTTTTGATGGATAACCCATTTTAAATGTAGTTTTGAATATTTTATATAGTATATATAGAAAAATAAAAATTATCTTTGGAATATTGATATTTAAATTTACTTTGGATTAATTTTTGATATTTTTCTGATATGATTGAAATTTTGATGAATTATAAAAATATACTAAATTTAAATTGAAAACAAATTTTTTCATATAAATAATTTTTTTGAATTAATTATTTTATAGAATGGTTTTACAGTAAGAAATAAATATATTTTTATAATTTAATATACATTTGATCATTGGTATTAATTTTTCTAGGAAATGTGAAGTAAAAACATTTCGATCTGTTACAATGTTTTAACTTTTAAAAACGAGTTTTTCATTCGAAAGACGAGATTAATTTTAAATTAATTAATGCAAATTATGTGTTTTATTTTTTTAAAATAGATTCTATATTTGGAATAATAATTTCTAGATTAGGTAAATATCTCCCTTTTTATTTTTTGGACATTATGAATAGTAAATTTAGTAATAAATTTTGTTACCACGATTAAGGGTAAATCACTTAATTAATGCTAAGTATCATATTATTAAAATCTCAAAAATTACCTAATACTTAACCTTGTTTAATTTAATGAGTTTATTATAAAAAATAGCTTCTATGGGTTTAATTTAGGAACACTTGGATCCACTTGGATGACTTTTATTCCCTTATAATATTATATGCAATAAAACTTCATTTTTTAATCTTTACTTTTTAACTAGAAATGTATTTTTAATATGTGGGTATTCATGGGTTATCTTGGACTATAAATTGTATTTGGAAATATAAATTAATAACATAAAACATGGTAATTTATTTTTAATTGTTAGGAAATAAATATTAATTTATATTTTGACGTTATGATGATGCATTAATTTCTTCACAAATATGAGAATCAAATTAATGATATTAAAATATTTAATTAAATATAATATTACTTATTAAACTATAGAAAAAAACTATAGATAACATAGACTAGTTAGTGATGTATTTAAAGTAATTTTTAGATGTTATCATGTATTTTTTATATTTTTAAAATTGAACATATTGTATAGTATCCAAATTGAAATAAAAGAAAATTTAAAATAAATAATATTGTAATAAATTTTATAAAATTCATAAAAATCTATAAATCATCCTAATAACTAATATAGTTTCAATGATATCAAAATGATAGATTATGAACCATTTAATGTAAAATTTTCCATGAAATTGACAAAGATATGATTAAAATCAAAGAATGTGCCACAATGCCACACTATCTTTTTTTATATTCACAATAACATTAATATAGGTAAAACCTAGGGATAAATTATATCATTAATAGATTCTGAAAATATTAATGAATTATCTATGTAACATTAATATATTTATAACTTTTAGGGACTAAATATATACCATAAATAGTGAAACAATTGTGAAGAAGTAATTATTTTATTAATAGAAATATGAAATAAAGGATTTTAAAAATATTAAAATAAATATAATTTCACCTTCTTGAGCTAATCCACGAATTATACTGGTTCCATTGACATGATAAATTCATATTAAATTATTTTTTTGAATTTACCTTTATGTTTGGATTTTATTTCAATGTGAAAGAAATGAATAGTGTCAAAATTGCCACTATTGATATTTAAAAAACCATTTTATTTTATTATTTAAAAATAATAAAAAATATTTGAATCCAAAAAAATTCTTTCAATTAGGTCTTAAATATCATTATGTGTCCGTTTATGGATAATATACATCATATAAGTAAATATTCATAACCAATTAATATTTATAATATTATAATTAAAATTAAAATTAAATAGATTACATAAAGATAAATCAAAATGAAAATGTCTAAAATAAAAACAAAACATTTATAAATTTTATTTCATGAGATTTTTTAGACCCATAATAAAATTATCTTCTAAATATTTTACTTTGGAGGCATTTTGAATGGAAAATTAATTTATATTAAATTAAAACAGTGAGAGTTTCATAAAGTGCCCCTCAACTCTCTTATAAAAGGGAACATCTCATTATCTTTTAGTCAAACCTATAGGGAATTTTGACTCAACCAATCCCAACCCACTTCTCCTACAAACATTCAAAATTCATCATATAGTCTATACATTGGTTATAAATCCAACCTAAGGATTCCTTTTATGAAATCAAAAGGAGACACTCGAAGAAGAGGTAATTATTTTACCAATACAATACAATTTCATTTCTTCTTCTATATACCATTAATATGTTTTTTCCACACAAAATTATTAAATCTGGTGGCTTATGAATATTTTGATTTCACTAGGATTATAATACAGCAATATTCTTCCTTTTATTTTTTAATGACTCGGAAATTCCATGTATATTTTGTTTTAAAATTATATGGAAATATTCGTGTCTGTGAAAATTGACGGTGCATGATTCTGTGGCCCAGTGTGCCCGGAATAAATTTATGAACATTTCTTAAGGTCATTTAGTAAATGTGCAAGTGGGTTTTTGTAACTTTTGAACCTGGGATCAGAGATGAAATATGAGGTGCTATTGAACACGTAGTGATGATATTCGCTTAAGGAGACCATCATCTCGACGATAGTAGTTTTAGGGTGGAAGTTAGTCTTTCAGTTTTTCATGGAAGATGAAAAATAAAATAAATAATATTTTTTTTGAAACCGCATTTTTTTAATTATGTAGGTGGGGACCACCCGATATGGAAATACCCCCAATTCAAATTTTTTTGTGGGGTCCACCCGAACCCCTCTTAATGTGGGAAAACCTTTCAAATCTCCATGGTTAATTGTGCCGACATCAATAAATTAATTTGGCCAACATCAATTAATTAATTGTGCCAACTTTAATTAATTGATAAACATATTAGGTTGGATCCTCATTTCCTTAGGGAAAATCATTGGAAAAGGTGGGTTGGGGGAACCGTGGAGAATCGGGAAGAACTTGTTCCAACAATGAACTCTTCTCCTTCTATGAAATTTTCTACAACGAAGAACTCGGTTGAAGGATCTCCAACGAGGAATGTCTTCAACGACAACGAACAGAGGACCATCTCTCCCACTCTTCACCGATGTCAACAAATCATTGAGTCAGGGATTGTTGTTTTGAATACCCCTTACCCCTTACCATGTTCTAGTTGTTCTTCTAGAATCAAGAACAACTATGTCGCTTGCTACCGTTCTAACACAGAGGGTGCAGCCAAACGAACACGACCTGACCCATATGCATCCTTTTTTGATTTTGGTGGTCTTGAATTGATGGTGACATCCCGAGATGAGTGTAGGAGACTTCAGAATGATGATCAGGCCACCGGGGCACACTCGGTGCCCGAGGAACGTTGAGGGTGACCGTGCCAGTGACCGACACTGGTGGGACTCGAGAGCGGTGGCCAGAACTCCGGCCGGCCCTGACAGCGGCGGCGGTGCGACCATTCCCTCGAAGAAGGATCGTGGCCCGTCGACCGTGGTAGAGAAAGGGTGGTAGACTGGGCAACACCTGCCGCGTTAAGGGGGTGACAACACATGTCCGTGGCTCAGGCTTGCAGGGCCACGACATGAGGCCGTGGCGGCCAAGGAGGGGCAGTCGGCTCACTGCCGGCCAACAGTGGCAGCGGGGCGCATGACCGCGCCGCAGGGGATGGCTAGAATTTTGGCTATCCAGGGAGCCTAGTGGGACCCCAGGTCCCGCGTGGCTCCTATTGGTGCCATGTGGGGCTGGCCGGTTGTCCTAACGACTCTAATGGACCAACCGTTTAGGATAACCAAGGGGTCCCTCACCCTTGGGTGATAGCTAGGGAATGCCCCACCACGGGGCCACCCAGCAGTGGGCTGCCCAGCTCAGGCTGCACTGTGGGCCACAACACGGGCCGCCCAACGAGCTAGGCTGGACAAGCGGGCCGAGTCGGTCTGACCAGGTGGGACCTTACCCGGACCAGCTTCGACCCCTTTCCACTCTTTCAGCCATAACATGAGCTACAGGTATCCGTTTGACCAACCGTCTATGGTTCCAGAAACCTTGGATCAAGATAGTCCTTTTCGTATACCCCGCATTTGTTATGGATATAGTTATAGTATGACTTGGTTGGAATGAAAATTAATCCAAATGGGCCCCCATGACTAAAATGCCAATGACATATAGACCTGGCATTCTATTGACGCACTGTCTATTGCATTGAGACCCCTATTACATGCCGGTCCATTGAGATACTTCTTCATGGGACTTCGTCGCAGTTGGAGTATTGACCTATGGCTTGAGGAGCGGACCGTTCGGGAATCAAGCGAGCTTAGTGTGGGAACCTTGTGGATAGCTGTAACATGAGAAAGGGATCCTATGTGGGTCTCTGCCTTGGGATCCTACGTGGTTCTGTGTTCGAGGATCCCACAGGGATCCGCTATAGGAATACACGTGGGACTACTCGAGGATACTACTTGGGTATGCTGTACTAGGATATTACGTCGGTTTGATGATTTAGGATCCTACATGGGTCTACCTCTCAACAGAGTTTGATGGTTTAGTAGTTTTATCTAATCATCTTTAATATTGTACATAAGTTATACCTGGTGTGAGCTAATTCCATACATTTGTGGTGATACCTTTTTTGTATTCTTTTGTGTGGTGATACCTTTGTCGTTCTTACCTTCATGGTGATACCATTTTAGTATACTTCTCTGTGGCTTTACCTTTGTGGTACATACCTTTGGTGGGTTACCTTCATTGTAATATTTCCTTCATAGAATTGTTGAGATTTTGGTTTTGAGTTGGGCCTTATGTTTCCTCATGAATTAGATTGGTATATATGAAAACATAGGTATATGTATGAGCATATACCTATGTTGGGTTTACTATTGTTTCCATGCTTTGTGGTTTAACCTTTGTAAATTTTGTGAGACCTTTGAGGGTCTTGGGGTCCCTACTGAGTATCATTATACTCACACCTACATGGGCTACGCCCACTCTATGTTGTGTCTTATGTAGAAGATGGACAACGCTGACAGAGGGTGAGGGTACCAGGACTGAAGGTAGCTCGGAGGTGGAAATTAGATGAGGCATACCGTAGAGATGACTGCTTGCAAGCTGTACTAACCCTTCATGTAGGATCCTTGGTGGGTGTCCACTAGAGATGTTTTAGTTTTACCTGTACCTTTCAGTTTACATGAACTTTTCAGTTGGGCTTGTGTTCTAGCTGCCTTTTCTTTTTATACACACCCTGTTTACTATATATTTTCATTTTGTGCTTATATCCTGCATTGTGCTTAGTTTTGTGAATTTATAGGTTATAATGGCAATGCTTTCCCAATTTTAGGGAATATTCCTTTCAGTGCTAGTATCTAGCCCCTAGCCTATGGAAGGTGGGCTTGGGGTAGACACAGCACGAGCCCCAGGGGACGGGTCGTGACAAATTGGTATCATAGGAGTCGGTTCAACCGTAGAACATTGGACTCTGATCTTTTAAAAACAATATTGTTAAGTGTTTTGAGCATGTTTATCAGACTAAAGAATCCAGTGTTGGTAAGGGAGCTGACATATCCATACACCAGGACCATAAAATATGATTTCTGACTAAGTGCACGAAAACACTGATTGTGTGTGTGTTTTGAAAAGTTTAATATATGTTCTCTTTGAGTCATCTCACCTAGAATAACTTTTTGACTATGGCGCACCTATTTCTTTTCAGGATTTCTTGACGTAGATAGCCAGCCAGGGTTCCGGGTGTAGTACATGATTATATCCCACTAAGCGACGAGGTGTCGGTGCAGGGCCCTCTTTTAATAGAGGCACCAACAGAGGCACCAGCGGTACCATTACACAGAGGGCCACTAATGACATAAGCCCCTGAAGAAGAGAGTGCACACTTCTTGAGCACATTGTATGAGATCCATTACCAGAGGCCACCTAGGTTCAGGGGTGAGACAGACCCATAGGCAGATGATGGTTACCTAGAGGACATGGTGGGAGTCATCTGATTGGCAGGGACACCAGCTGATCTCATTGTGATCTTTGTCGCCATTCTTCTACAGGAAGCTGTAGGCAGAAGGTGGAGCTTGATGCTCAAGGTTCACAATAAGGTGACACTTTTCTGTCCATACGTTGAGAGCCTATTTCCAGCAGATTTTGTCCCAACAACCCTTCACGCAGTGCGCCTACATGAGCTTCTTCATCTACAACAGGGTAGCAAGAATGTGGCTCAGTACTCTGTGTGGTTTACCGACCACTCACGCTACTTTACTAATATGGTGCTGGACCCATTCTTCGGGTCCAAGACCATTGATAAGGGACTTAGTCGGGAGATCAGGGCTTTGATGATTTCTCTCAGCATCCCGATGTAGGAGGGGGTGTTAAAGCAAGCCTTATTAGTGGAGAGTTTTATTATTGAGGATTCATTAGTAGTGAGACCCACCACTGGGCATCACATAGCAGTGTCTTCCACATATTGCATTAGATAAATGTGATAGAGGTCCAAGAGGACCAGATCTACAGTTGGAAGACCGTAGGATTCAGTGTCGGTTGTGCAGGGCACCTGAGATAGATCTAGTCCGGTGAGGAGAAGGTAGTGTTATGAATGTAGAGAATAGGGTCGCATGGCTCGTTACTGCCCGACCCACCATACAGATGATCAGGAGATTGTCAAAGGACTACCAAGACATAGACAGAGGTTTGATCGAGGAGATCCACATGGAGCAGGAAAATATGGATGAGGAGCTGGTCATGAAGTTGGCGGTAGGCAACGATTTGAGGTGTTACTGCCACCACCACCAGGTGGTCCACCCTGACAATAGGGAGCAGATGGACATAGGCGAGCTCTACTCCAGGTAGCTAAGGCCTATGATTGTGGCACTACAGAGATGATACTAGGTACAATTAGTGTCTAATATACCATAGCTACAGTAATTATTAACATATGTGCCAGTAATTATTTCATTTACAAAACCCTCGTTAGGAGGATAGAGATTTTGGTGGATCCATTGGCTCGATCATTATGTCTAGAGACTGCTATGGGAGAGGATTCGATGACTAAACACCGATGACAATAGTGGGAGCTTACTGTAGGAGGTGAGAGCTTCTACTTGGATCTCCTAGTAGCGGCGTCAAGGCCTTACGATGTCATCTAGGGTATGGACTGGTAATCTACAATCCATGTTCGTATTGACTATATTAGGCGCAAAGTGCAGTGTTTCCATGCGGATGGGACTAAGATTACCTGCACTAGCGATAATGGAGCCTTTATTGCACATGATAGACTTTTCCAGAGGAGAGTGTAGCTGATCACTCATTAGTGGGCTAGCCTTACCCTTGGGGTCGTTGATGTGGAGAGTCTGAGCTATCTTATAGTGGTGGACCAGTACACATATGTTATCCCTAATGATTTTTTGGGTCTACCTCCTCGTAGAGAGGTGGAATTTAACATTGACTTGTATCTCGGGATGACAAAGATATCTACACCAGCGTATCAGATGGCTCCCACGGAGCTTCATGAGCTACATGTACAACTTGAGGACTTATAGGGGAAGGGTTTCATCTGGCCTAGTGTTTCTCCTTAACCAACCCCAATTTTGTTCACCAAGAAGGCAGATGAGTTCTTGAGACTTTATGTTGACTATCGACGCCTGAACTAGGTGACTGTGAAGAACAAGTACCCACTCTCCAGTACTGTCAACCTCTTTGATCAACTGAAGGGAGCACAGTGGTTCCCAAAGATAGACCTCATATCAGGCTATCACCAGCTCAGAGTACGAGATGAGTATGTGCAGAAGATGGCTTTTAGATGTCATTATGGACACTACAAGTTCTTGGTTATGCCATTCATCATACCAATGCTCCAGCTGTGTTCATGGGACTCATGAACATGATCTTTTAGCCATACCTTGATTGCTTTGTAGTAGTCTTCATCGATGACATTATGATCTACTCTGATACTAAGGAGGAGCATGAATATCATTTGTAGGTAGTTTTGGACACACTCTGAGAGCACCAGATTTATGGTTAGCTCTCGAAGTGAAAGTTTTGGATCCGAGAGGTTCACATTATAGGACATTTCATCTTGGAGGCTGCAGTTGAGGTGGATCTAGTGAGATTGAGGCGGTACTTGCTTCAGATCCACCCAGGAGTTTGACAGAGGTATGACGTTTTCTGGGTTTGGCCAAATAGTACTTAAGATTTTGGAAAGACTTCTCCAAAGATGTATCACCTTTATTAGCGTTGACAAAGAAGGGGAAAACCTTCATGTGTTCAGAGAGATGCCAGTGGTGTTTTCAAAAGCTGAGGCAGAGGCTGACTAGTGCCCCCATCTTGAGGCTTTCGAAGGAGCGCGTTGGGTATGTAGTCTACTGCGATGCATCAGGGGTCGGGCATGGATGTGTCCTGATGTAGGAACAAGCATTTTTCACATATTGATCTCGGTAGCTGAGACAACATGAGCAGAACTACACTACCCATAACCTTGATTTAGCAGCAGTGGTCGACACTTCGAAGATGTGGTGGAACTATTTAATGGGAAAGCAATTTACGGTCTACTCTGATCACCAGATTCTCAGGTAAATCTTCTTCCAGAAGGAACCGAACCTGAGACAGTGAAATTGGCATGAGTTCCTCTAGGACGATGACTTTGAGGTAGTCTATAGTCTTAGGAAGGGGAATGTTGTAGCAGATGCACTCAGCAGGAGATCTGGTATACAACTGCAAGGTAAGGCGACAGAGTAGCTAGCTGCTTTGCAGACATCCTTTGTGGATCGAGATGGATCATCTTTTCCTTCAGTATCTTATAGTCACTCCCCCACTTAATCAGTGAGTCAGGGAGGTACATGGTGGAGACACTGACATTGAGGCTCAACGTGTTTAGATATCCACAGGGAAGGAGCCTGATGGATTTTCTATAGTTGGGGAGCACGATATTCTTTTTAGAGGATGTACCATGGTACTAGTGCCACTTTGGGAGGAAGTGTTGATGGAATTCCATACATCACCTCTAGTTGTACATCAATGACTGGAAAAGTTATACGAGGACCTCCGAAGATAGCACTGGTGGCTGGGAATGAAGAAAAAGTACCAGAGTTTGTCTCTCAGGGCCTCAGTTGTTATCAAGTGATGGCGGAGCATCGGGTACTAATAGGCTTAGTTCAGCCTTTAGAGGTCCCTGAGTGGAAGTAGGACGTGATATCCATGGACTTTGTGACATTACATTCATGTACATCCAGGGGACATGATTCTATTTGTGTGGTCGTCATCCGACTCACCAAGTCTGCCCACTTCCAACCAATCAGAAATCAGGGTTCAGTAGAGATCTTGGGACGCCTCTAAGTGCAAGAGATTGTGTGGCTACATGGAGTACCCTCGACGATTTTCTCCGAATATGATGCACCTTTCACATGCTGTATATGGAAGGGGTTGCAGGAGGATTTCAGGGCGTAGCTTCATTTGAGCACTGCCTTCCATCCTCAAACCGATGGCGAGACTGAGCGGACCATTCAGACCATCCGGGACATGCTACGTTCTTGTATCTTTGGCATCAGTCACAACTGGTAGGATCAATTTCCCTTGGTGGAGTTTTCCTACAACAATAGCTATCACTCCATTATTGGGAAGGAAGCTTTCGAGGCTCTGTATGGCCATACATGCAGATTGCCTTTGTGTTGGACTGGCCCATGGGAGTCAGCACTCATGGGACCAGATGTGTTACGGGATACCATGGAGAAAGTGAAGATTATCCAGGAGCGGAAGATGACTACACAGAGCTAGAAGAAGTCTTATGAAGACAGGAGATAGAGACCTCTGGTGTTCGAGGATGGCATCCATATATTTCTATGGGTCTCACCTTGACCAGGTTTTTAGAGATTTGGCAGGGGAAGAATGTTTTCTCCAAGGTTCGTCGGACCCTTTCAGGTCCTCAGCAATGTTGTCAAGGTGGATTACAACCTAGCACTTCATCATTAGTTGCATCGGGTGCACAAAGTTTTCCACGTATCCCAACTGAGGAGAAACGTGCAAGACACATCTCATATCATTGTCCACAGCGAGCTGGACACCAACGAAGGGGTGATACTTACAGCGGTTCTAGTGGAGGTTGAGGATCAATAAGAGAAGGTACATTGTGGGAAGTTTGTACCTTTAGTGTGTGTATGATAGAAGCATGATATACTCAAGGGGAGCACGTGGGAGCGGGAGGCTCAGATTCTTGCTCAGTACCCCCACCTGTTTTCCTAGTTTTAGTGATGTGGATTTCGGGGATAAAAAGATCTGAGGTGGGGAGAATGTAAAGACCTAGAAATTACATGTAATTTTCTTCTAAAATTATATGGAAATATTCGAGTATGAAAAAATTGACGGTTTGTGATTCCGAGGCCCGGTGTGCCCGGAATGTATTTATAAACATTTTTAGTACGTTCAGTAAACGTGTGAGCGGTTTTTTGTAAATTTTAAATCGGTGACTGGAATTGAAATCCAGGGGCTTCATTGAACTCATAGCACAAATATTCAATTAAGGATACCTTCAACATGACTACAGTAGGATGAGGGTAGATGTTAGTTTTTTAGATTTTTGTGGAAGAAGAAAAAAAAATTAATTGACAATTTATTTTTCTTTTTGAAACCACTCTTTTTGAGTTATGGAGGTGGGGAGCACCAGAGCTAGAAATCTTATCAATTTTAATTTTGTGGTGAGGGCCACCCAAACCCCTCTTAATGTGGAAAAACCATTCAACTCTCCATGGTTAATTCTGCCAACTTTAGTTAATTATTTGTGCCAACTTCAATTAATTAATTATGCCAAATTTAATTAATTTATAGACTTATTATGTTGGGTCCTCATTTCCTTGGTTAAAATCATTGGAAAAGGAGGGTTGGGAGAATCGTGGAGAACCAAGGAGAACTTTCCCCAACAAAGAACTCTTCCCCTTCAACGAACTTTTCTCCAATGAAGAACATCGTTGCAGGATCTCTAACGAGGAATTTCTTCAACAAAGATGAACCAAAGACCATCCCTCACACTCTTCACCGATGTCAACAGATCATTAAGGTAGGGATTGTTGTTTTGAATACCCCTTACCATGTTGTTGTCGTTCTTCTTCAATCAATAACAACTATTCCGCTTGCTACCATTCTAACACGGGGGGTGTGGCCAAAAAAACACGGCCTGACCCCACTACAACTTTTGAGGATTTTGGTGTTCTCGAATTGATGGAGACATCCTAATATGAGAGAGGGAGTATTTAGAATGAAGGTTGGGCCACAGGGGCACACCCGGTGACCTAAGGAACGTCACTGGTGACTGTGCCAGTGACTGTCACCGGTGGGACTCGAGAGTAGAATCTGACACTCCAACTGGCCGCGACAATGGAGAAAACGCCATCAGAGAAGGGTTGCGGCCCATCGTTCACGACATAGAAAGGGTGGCGGCCGGTGCGTGGTTGACAGCTTGAAAAGGGTGGCAACGCATTACCCCGCCGTGGAGGAGTGTTGGTCGTCCGACCAGCCAGGTAGCAGAGCGGGACCACTGGTCCCACGTGCCAGCTGCGGGCGCTACGTGGTGCCGGTCGGTCAGCCTCCCATCCTGAACGGACCAGCTATTCGGGATAACCAAGGGGTGCCTACCCCTTGGGTAACGGTAAGGGCATACCCCACCGTAGGACCACCCAGCTACGGGCCGCCCAGTGGGCCAGGATGCATCGGTAGGCCAAGACGAACCTAGCAGGCCGTGTCAAACCTAGGGCCAGACCAAGGTTGACCTGAACTAGGTCCGGTCAGCCAAGGCCGAGTCGGGCCGGGTCGGTGTGACCTGGTGGGACCGGACTCGGACCAGCTTCAACCCATTTCCACTCTTTAGGCCATAACTTGAGTTATGAGCATCAGTTTTATGAACCGTCTACAATTCCAGAAATGTTGGATCGAGATTTTACATTTGGTATACCACACTTTAGTTTCGGATAACGTTGGGGATACAGCCGAGTTAGATCGAACACAAATCCAACCGGGTCCTCGGGACTAAAAGCCCAATAACATACAGACCAAGTGTCTGATTGACACACCATCTTTTGTGTTGAGACATATATTACGTGCTGGTCCTTTCGTATACTTATTCATGGGACTTCATGGTAGTTTTAGTATCAAAATCTGGCTTGAGGAGCGGACCCTTCTGGAGTAATGCGAGCATAGTGCAGGAACCCTGTGGCTGGTTGTAACAAGAGAAAGGGATCCTATGTGGGTATGTGCCTTGGGATCCTACATGGGTCTGTGTTCAAGGATCCCACATGGATCCTTTCTAGGAATCCAGGTGGGACCACTCTAGGATCCTACGTGGGACTGTTGTACTATGATCTTATGTGGGTCTGATGATTTAGGATCCTACATGGGTCTGCCCCTTAATAGAGTAAGATGATTTAGTAATTATATCTAATCATCTTTACTACCTTACCTATGTTATTCCTGGTGTGAAATAAGTCCTTAAATATTTGGGGATGCCTTTGTGGTACTATTCTGTGTGGTAATAGCTTTATGGTACTTACATTTGTGGTGATACCTTAGTGGCATAATTCAGTGGGGATTTACCTTTGTGGTACTTACGTTTGGGGTGTTACATTCATGGTAATCTTTCCTCTGTGGAATAGTAGATATTTGGGATATTGAGTTGGGCCTTATGTTTCCTCATGAATGAGATGGGTATAATTGATAACATAGGTATATGTATGGGCTTATACCTATGTAGGGTTGACTTTTGTTTCCATGATTTGTGGTTTATCCTTTGTGGATTTTGTGAGACCTTTGTGGGTCTCAGGGTCCCTATTGAGTATCGTTATACTCACCCCAGCATGGGCTACTCCCACACCTTGTTGTGTCTTGTGTAGGAGACAAACAGCGCTGAAGGAGGATGAGGCTACCAGGACTGGAGGTAGCTCGGAGGTGGGAATTAAACAAGGAATACCATAGGGACGATCGTTCAAGAGTTTTACCTACCCTTCATGTAGGGTCCTTGGAGGGTGTCCACTAGAGCTGTTTTAGTTTTACCTGTACTATTCAGTTTACTTGTACTTTTCAGTTGGGCTTGTATTCCAGCCCCTATTTTTCTTTTTGTACATACCCTTTTTACTATATAGTTTCAGTTTTTTGCTTGTATACTACTTTGTGCATTGCGTCACGAGTTTACAGGTTATAATGAAAATGCCTTCCCATTTTTAGAGAATACGCCTTTCGATGCTAGTCATCAGGCCTTGGCCTATGGAAGGTGGGCTTGGGGTAGTCACGACATAGGCCTCGAGGGATGTGTCATGATTTTTTTAACCTATAAATAAAAAATATCACTATGTGTGCGTACGTAAGACTTACTGTCTCCACGATGTGGTGTAATTTTTTATTCAAGACTGCTTTATTTGAATTGGTATATTTATGAGTATAATGGATATAAATAATGAAATTTAATTGGTAATGATTATATATAATTTATATATAATAAACTTTCATATCATTTAACAATCAATTCTAATGATATCATTGCTCTTATGTATATATGACCTACCATGTCCACGACGTTGTGAGATTCATTCTCTACAGAAATCATTTCAGGATGATTATAAAATTTTAATTTAATTAAATATAATATTTATGATCTTAATATCATTTAAAATAGTAATTATGTATATCATGTGCCTAAACAATAGGACTTACACAACAAAACCTGCATTAGAAAATGAAACAATTAACACCCAAAATAATGGTAATACTTAAATATTATTAACAAAATGATATTATAGGACCATATAATATATCATAAATATAGATATGGTCCTATTATAATTTATTAACATGAATTAACAATTATAATACATTTTAACACTACCTCAAATAAATTAAAGTATAAGGTAATGGTTAATTTTGTAATCTCACTATTATCCGAGGATGTTTATACATATGAATCTATTAAGACACATTCGTTATCAATGTCCATGTTTCTTAAAAATGTATTTCAAAATATTATCCACAATTTTTAAAATTCATTTTTACCCATGTTCAAATGTTTATAATAATTTATGAAAGGAATGTTTTTGTATTTTTCCAAATGAGGTACATTATGACCTTTTTAAAAAATTAAGGAAAGAATGTTTTTTTAAATTATTCAGCATATACAGCTATTTTTCACTGTTATGACACCTTAAAATTTTGAAACTTCTCAGACCATATTATAAGGTTAGTTTTAAATATTAATCTTTTCCATTTGAATTTCAAAACATTTAAATTATTTCAATGTGAACAGGATATTTCTCTTAAATAATAATAATGGTTTAGTTAGATTATTTTCATTTTTTTCATCATCCTTTGTTGGATATTATGATTAATTGAGGTTTATTTAGTATGATAAAATCTTCCATATTTTATTTAAGGTTTTATGATATGTTTGGATATGGATGTTCTATTTTTATACCATTCATGGTTTTGATTAAAGTATTAAAATTTCATATGAGAGTTTTAATACAAATGTTTATGTTATATTTCACTCTTTTCATATAAAGAATGAGTTGGACATAGTAAGTGATATGAAGGGTCCATTATAGCCCCTCAATGAATTGGTAGGTCTCATGAGACAAAATAATATCTTGGAATTAAGCCTTGATGGTATGGTTATGTATGGTCTTAGCACGAGGCCATGACGGTATGGTTATGATGATTGTCATTGTGAATTTTTTCAATTTGACATTATTTATTTATATTACATGTGATTATTTGACCAGTAGAATACCCATGTGAATGTTTAGATGGAATTATTCAATTTATAATTTCTATATTATGGTCAATATAATGTTTGAATTGATTTTTTAATAGTTTTATACCTTACCTTAAAATGTTAATTCTTTATTATGAAATTTTCAATGTCAATGTTTAACCTTACAGAGCATTTGATGTCACCCCATTTTTATGTTTTCTTTCATAGGATTCAAATAAGTATTTTATTATTGATATGTAGTGATAAGTTGGGAGAATAATGGTGTACATGTAGAATCATATTTGATGCATATTATGTTTTGATCTTTAATGTAAGGATTGTGTATGTAATCTTTTTTCTAATACTGTAAAACTTATCGGTCCTTCGAGATTTGATACCATGTAATCATTCCAATGTATTAAAAAAATGTGCTATCTTTGGGATTCTTGGGTCAATGAATTATAGTTGGTATCATAGTATGTTTAGAAACAACTTTGGAAATTAGATTTAGAAATCATGGATTAGAAAAAATTACCCTATGAATGACTCTCAGGATAAGTCTATGTATATGATATCATTATTTATATTTGGTAACAGATATCCCAGGTTAATCATATGGTATTATGGGCTGAGAATAGGATTCCATCATTTAGAGATCCTACAAATGATACTTCATGGTTGTATCACTATGATTAATTTTTCTCACATGGTGCATGATGTTTTGGTCAATGGTATGTTTCAGCACGATTATAAAAGAGATGGTTATACTACTGATAATAAAGAGGTTAAAAATAAATAATGAGATAAAGGATTTAATATGGAATAATAATTTGATATATATTTAATGGATTAAGAGTTAAGTGGAAGGATTAAGGTTATTTTTTATTTGTATTCATAAATTATTATGGTAATAGTTATATGGTTATAAGATTCAGGATATATATAAGGATTGTGCTATAATACATATTCATTATGTATTTGTAAGATTGAAATATTCCACTACTATTTTTTAGGTTATAAAGGTTTTTATCAATAATAGCTTCATTACATTGTTTTTGGAAACTGATGTTATAATTCATTTCAGAAATTTAGAGACCTTTTTAGATAGTGAATTTTGATAAGAGTATTTTTGAAATGTCTAATGGTTGGAATGGTCTATGTTGAACATTGGATATTATTTTTTGAGGTTAATGTATGATTTATTGGATACCTTGGTCTAACCTTCTTGGTTTTAGTAAAATTAAAGAGGGTTTAGTAAATACATGTAGGAATTATGATTTTCATTGGGCATGAAAAACTCATTTTGAAAAACTATTTACAGGATTAAGTGATGAAGTAATAATAGATCCAATAACAACCAAAGGATGTGTTTATGATTATGAAATAGAATGTAATAAATTAACTACTTATCTAAAGTTTAAGGAAATTTATCAACATTAGGAAAATGATCTGGTATCCAAAAAATTGTCCTAGTAATTTATATAATGAATTAAATGGTCCCATAGATCATAATAGATTTAAAGCTTTGTGATTGCTATATTTCTCAGATCTATGTTCTCTATCACTCTACATCAGAACATAATGTTTAGATTTATCCTTCATGTCCATGTTTTCATACATAGAACCCCAGTATGTGTTATCTCTATTAATCTTATTACATCCCTTTATTTATTATAATTTGTATGTTTTATCGATGATTGGTCAAATGTGGGATTACAGTAATATAATTTTGAAAAATCAGAACTAGGTTACCGAAACCAAATTTTAAAATTATGAGGATACAATTTATTAATGTATGGGAGAATATAAACCCCATAATAATAAATGTAATGTTTATTTTTTATACTAAATTTAATATCTTTCGTTGTTTTATTAATAAAGATAAGCATGTGCTACACACAACATCAGCTTATCTTTCATTATACGACACACATTACTTGAATTGTGTTACAGAAAATCTCATGGTATTTTGATATAAATAATTTTACTCAAACCAATGTTAATTTAAACAAATATATATTATTATGTTACCTAATAACCTATTAATTATAATGGTGGGTATGAACATTATTAACTTTTTTCCTGAAAAACTAATAAAATGAATATAAGTAAGTTTATAAAATAATAAAATCACTCTTGATGGATTTTGTTAACGTAATATATTTTTTAATATAATAAATATAATGTTTAAAAGTCATCATACATGTTTTATAGAAATGAAATGAGAAAAAATTAAATTTTTTCACATAAATGATGTATTATAAAAAACACAGTTTTTCCGCCTTTTAATGGCGCACCCATCTTAAATATAATTTTTTACACATTTATATATTATATTTAACAAAATAAAATTATTTTTTGGATTATTGATACAAATATTTAATTTGGAGGAATTTTTCATATTTTTTTTGATATTTTTTAAATTTTGATGAATAATAAAAATATACTACATTTTAAATTAAAAAAATTTCATCGAAAAACTTTTTGTAGAAAAATTATATTATTTAATTATTTTAAAGTTAAAATATAATAAATTTTTATAATTTAATATAGTTATATTCATTCTTATTAATTTTACCATGAATTTTGAAGTAATAAGATTTCAAACTTGTGTAATGGTTTTACTTTAAAAAACTCGTTTTTCATTCGGACAATTAGAGTAAATTTAAATTAGATAATGAAAATTAAGTTTTTTTTAATTTTTAAAAATGGATTCAATATTTGTAATCATATGTCCTAGATTATTTAATTAGGCCCTTTATATTTTTGGACATTATGAATAGTTACTTTAGTAATATATTTTACTACTACATTTAAGGGTAAATTGGGTAATTAATGGTTTGTATTATATAATGAAAATATAAAAATCAAAATTTAACTTATCATAATTTAATATTATGAGTTTATTATAACCTATATCATTAGTGGGTAGAATTTAGGACCACTTGGATCCACTTGGATGGATTTAATACATTTATAATATTACTTTCAACAAAAATTCATTTTTTTCACTTTTATTTTTAACAAGTAATGTATTTTTAACATGATGTTAAAAAGGGGATTTATTTGATTGTAAAAATTCTTTAGAAATATAAAATAATAACCTAAATTATTTTAATTTATGTATTATTTTTATATAATAATAATTAAATTAAATGGTTCCACATTGATGAAGTAGTTATTTCTTAATTAATTGAAGAATTGGATAATTGATATTAAAAATATTAATATATATATAATATGACTTAATAGATTATATTAAATAATTTTATAGGAAACATAGGCATGTTAGTGACATTTTTCAGGTATTCTTTAAATTTTATCATGATGGTTTTATATTTTTTAATATTCAAATATTAAATAGTATCAGAATTGAAATTAATGATACATTAAAATAAATAATATTTAATTATATGTTTGAAAATTATTAAAAATCTATAATTCATCCAAATATAAATTATAATCTTAAATAAATCATAATAACAAATTTTGAATCATTTACTGCACACTTTTCCACGAAATTTACATAAATATTATTAAAATCAATGAATGTGACAAAATGTCACTCTCTCACTTTTTTTGTAAGTATAATAACATTATTATAGAGACAACCTAGAGATAAATTAGATGATTAAGAGTATCTGGAAATATAAAATAATTATATACATCATAGTAATTTATTTGTAATTTTTAATGAATAATAAATATTATAAACATTGACACAATAGTGAATAATTAATTATTTTATTACTAGAAATATCAAAAAGAAATTAAAAATGTTTAAATAAATATAATTTTACATAATATAGGTGATACCAAAATTATATAGGATACTATTAAATTTTAGGAGTATATTGAATGATTTTTTGAGGATATCCTTCTATTTGGATTTTATTTAACATCAATGAAAATAATAGCATCAAAATTGACATTATTGATATTTTATGAAAATAAACTTTTAATAAATTATTTAAGATTCAACAAATATTTAAAAGATAAAAATGATAATAATAACATATTGGTTGTTATAAATATTCCATTTATGGACAATTCACACCATATAGGTTAATATTTATATCTATGTAATATTTAGAATATTATTACAAAAATTAAAATTAAATAGATTAATTAAGTATATATAAAAATGATAATGTTTGAAATAATATTAAAACTACTGTAAATTTTATTGTATTAGATTATTTAGACCCATATTCATATTATCTTTAAAATAATTCACTTTAGAGCAATTTGAAATTGGAAAATAATTGATATTATTTAAATATTTTTGGTGGTTTCTAATGTTCTCCTCACATCTCTTATAAAAGGGCACCTATCATTCTATATTAATAAAACCTATAATTCCCATTTTATTGAACAAACCCTAAAAACTCCCCCCCAAACAACCCTCAATTAATTCTAGAGGCCATACATTGGGAATAATGCCAACCAAAATAGTTCATCGGTGCAAATCAAAAGGAGACACTCGAAGAAGGTGTAATTATTTTACCAATACAATACAATTTCTTTTCATATAAAACTTCATATTCCTATTTTTTTCCATTATAAAGTAAAAATACAGTATATTATACATGAATAGACGTTATTATAATTATTTCACCACCATATTAAGGTTTTTTACGTCTTATAAATAAAAATATTATCATGCGTGCATACATATGGCTTACCACCTCTACATCATGGTGTAATTTATTATCCAAAACTACTTTTTTTGGATTGGTATATTGATGAGTATGATGTATATATTTAATAAATATAACATGATAATTATTCATCATAAATAATAAACCATATCATTCTATACCATTTAACCATCAATGGAAAGATATCTTCTCTCGTGCGCACCTTTTACCCATTGTCTCCACGATGCGCGAAGATTCATTCTCCACAATAACCATTCATGCATGATTATAAAATTAATAATATAAGTAAATATAATATTTATTAACATATTATTATTCTTTATATGAATTAAATATATCATATTCATATGAAACATGACTTACACAACAAAACAAGCATCAAAAATTGAAACACTTAACACCCAAAATAATTGTAGTACTGATATATTATAAACAAAACAATATAAGGGGAAAATATATAATATTATAAATATTTATATGGTCCTATTATAGTTTATTAACATGTTTTAAAACCTATACAGGTGATTAACACACCCTCTACTAAAGGAAATTACAAGGTAAGGCTTAATTTTGCGATCTCATTATTATTTCAGGTTGTTTAAATGTATTTATCTACACGGAATCATTTATCAACTTTATCAATATTTCATAAAAATGTATCTAAAATTAGTATGGACAATTTACTAAATCCATTTTTACCCATGTTTTACTTTTTTTAAATTTTAAAAAGGAATCATTCCACGCTATTCTAAAATGAGGTACTTTATGACCTTTTTGAAAAATTACGGAAGTAATTTTTTCTAACATATAACCTAAGAGAGTCTATTTTCCACTATTATGATACCTTAACCACTATAATATTCCCTTACAATCAGACAGGATCATTTATAAAATAAATTATTTCTATTATAATTTAAATTATTTTAAATGTTTTCATTGTAAAAAGTGATATTTCTTTCATAGAATTTTAATGATTTTTTAGATTATATTCATATATGTCATCATACATGGTAGGATTTTATGATTAATTGATGTGTATTTTTATAATAAACTATTCCATATTTAATTAAATGTTTTATCATATTATTGACTATGGATGTTTTATTTTTAAACTATTCATGGTTAATGGTTAATGTATTAACATTTTGTATTCTAGGTTTAATATGAATGCTTATGTTATGTTTAATCTTTTAATATAAGGAATGAATTAGACTTATTAAGTGATTGGGGTGCCCTCTATAACCCCTCGATGCGTTGTTATATTTCATTCGATAGACTAGTGTCCTGAAATAAGGCCTTGAAGGTGTTGTTATGTATGTTCTTGTTATGAGGCCTGGACAGTGTGGTTATAATGTACAAAAATATGTATTTGATAATTTTGAGATTATTTATTGACCTTATATATGATTATTTTACTATTAGAATATCCATTTGAATTCTAAAATTGAATTATTTGATTTATTCATTACATATTATGTTCACGATTATGTTAAAAGGATTGTGTTGTAGTTTTATACAATGCCTTAAATGTTTATGCTTATTTATGAAATTTTCTACTGTATTGATTATCCTTAATGAGAATATGAGATCAACCCATTATTATGTTTTATTTTAATAGGATTCCAAGAAGTGTTTTATGATTGATATGTAGGGTTATGCTTGAAGAATAATGGTGTTCATGAAAAATCATCATTGATGCATATTGTGTTTTGATCTCTTATGTAAGGATCATGTATGTAATCTATTTTCCATGTATACTAAACTAACCAGTCCTTCAGTATTTGATTCATTGAATTCATACCAATTTATTAAAACAATAAACTTACTCAGGGATTTTGGGTTCGACGTGTTATAATTTTTGTTTTTTGAAATGAGTTATTGACTAATTATTGCTTCCCTATTTATTTGGTAAATAAAAATGTTGTTTTAATGCATTATGAAATATTTTTTTAAAATGGGATTCAATGGATGGTTTTATGAAATGGTTTGTGTAAATGATTTAGAAAATATATAACACTGTAAGCCTTTGGTACAAAGGTTGAACATGTAGTAATAAGTCAAACACATTTTCAAAGGGTTTACTTCGTGGTTTCTTTCTTCACTCAATGGGTATTTTGTTCTATAGCCTTGTTAGACCCATGGGGGGTTACTTTATAGGGTGTTATTCCGTAATTATTATTCGATGAAAAATTATAAAGAGTTGATGTGTCCAATTTTCTCTGTTAAGGTAAGTGTTTTCTAGATATCAAGATCTATAAGTATGATTGACATAATGTTGCCTCTGATATTTTTGGCCAATTTGGTCTATTTTTCTTACACTTTTTTTGTAATTATATTGATTCTATATGATATGCAATATATTTTCTTTTAAATGAATACCTTGCTGTATATGAAATTATTTGAACATATTTTTTGGCGTTATTTGTCAATTTTTTAAAAAATAGTAAATTAAATTGAGTTGTTTTTATTTTCAAATTAAATTATAAAAATTTAAACATAGCTTGTTTATAAAATTTTGAGAGTATATGGATTAATTTATAGTGTCTTTATTTATAACACCTTTGTGGTATTCTACTGAGCCTATTAAATCACTCCATACATAGCCTTTCATTGGTGCACATACCATGTTATGTATTTTTATTTAGTTAATGAAAAGGAAGCACTGTGAGGAAGCAAGGTAATCTATTTGCTGATTTTGTGTAGCTGGTGGTGAGATGGAAGGAAATTTCTCAATATTTCACATTAAGTTGAAATTTTTTTTATTATTTCCTTTACTGTATGGATTTTCCCTTGATTTTCCCTTCTTTTTAATTATATAGTGTTTGGTGTTTTAATTTAGTTACTAAATATAGATATCTCTTATGATGTTTCTATATATTATATATGAATATATATATATATACCATTTTTTAATATGATTGGGAGAAATCATTCCCTCATGATGTTGTTTAATGCTTGACTGCTAGTCTCCAGCCTGAGCTATTTAGAACACCCTTATGGTATGTGTAAATTCAAGACATTTATGAATTTGTGAGGGTATTTAGGTATACTATGTCACACATAAATTATTTTATGTACATATGATAAATATTATTATTGGCTCCTTAGATCTTTATGACATATTATAAACCAATTTATTTATTTTCCTTAAACAATAGTCCTTCAGGATAAATTATTATGTTTGAATATATAACAACATATGAATTTATCAAATATCATATAGGGCTCTAAAAAATCATGTGCATGTTATATTTTCCATTATCATTTTTGAAAAATATTCATTGTAGATAAAGTTTGCTATAGAGGCTTTATTGTATGATATATAACATTTTTTTATTCCAACAAAGTACATCCATCATGACTTCTAATAAATTATATGTTTCATAAATGAAACTCCATCCCTTTTTAGTCACATGAAAATAACAATACCAAGAATTATTATTATCAACCCATGCTTGATGTATATGGACATTAAATTAATTTAGATCAATACTTAATAAATTATACAAACAGACACCCAAATATCATATTTTTTTAGTTCCTTTGGATACTTGTAACACATTATTCAAAATTTTCAAATATCGTCAATATATCCCTTAAATATATTCCCTTTTAGGACCCCAAACTAAACCCATTCATTATAACATGTGGAAAAGTAATCAAAATAAATAGGGTGATCTCAGATTCACAGTAAGGGTAAAAAATTTAATCATGTAAATATAATCATGTGCATAAGGGTATGAGAACATGATCATGAAAACAGAATATCGTATCATGAATATCGAAGATAAAAAACATGGGTCCTGGAATAATGATTGGTAGTTCAGAAAATGTTAATCCTGAGGAAAAAAAGAACATTATCCATGAAATAATAACATATGAATTAAACATGTTATTATACAAGATAGATAATGTAGAGACCCGTATCCTGACGTACATTGACATTACATTACATTTGCGGAATACTTAGTACATAACAAAAACACACACACAAGGATCGTAATAGTTTAGTGTCTTTGGAAACTCGGAATAAAATCTTCTAATCGTGGGGAAAGATCTTCAACATCTCCCATAAAGATCTTCCTTTTTTTTACCTAAAACCTTTCTTCATATCCTGGGGAAAAGAAAACATAAAAGGGTGAGCTCAAATGCTCAGTAAGGGTAAACAAAAGAAATATCAATCACATCATATACATAAGAACATAGCTTTTGGAAATCTTAACCTGCAAAAGAGCTCATAATATAATAACATGGGATAAATCATAGAAGTGAAAATGAAACCATAAATTAAAACATTACTCATTGTGGCATACACACATAATCATAGAGAATCATTTCTTGTTAGTCAAGACTCATTGCCAAGACTATCTTAGTGGACAAAGTCCCTTTCTGAATCGAGTAATCCTCGTTTCAGTCCTGTTTCACTGAACCGGTATAACCTACCATTCCAGCCATGTCTATCTCATGAGATATGAAAAATTTACCCAATGCATTGGAGGGAGATATAGGTCCCACCCACCTCTTAATGAATCCTTTCTTATGTGTGCCACAAAATCATAAATCATACATCATTGCATAACCCATGTAATAAAAATGGGATTCTTAAACAACATGACATCATAAAAACATTCATATAAGATAAAGGAATTCATAAACATAATTCCATCACAACATAGTCAAATCAATGTAAAAATATGGATAGAAACAGAACCCTTTATTAACTTATATGGAAAATAATTTTGATAAAACACTTGAATTGAATTCTTGAGGAAAATATCCTTTCTTCTTCAAAATCAATTTCTTTTCACAAAACATCATGCAATTTTAAAAGAAAAAGATTTTATTTAAAATATTCATGAAATATTTTGGAGGAAGGTTCATGAAAATAAGGCTTTATAAAACCGTAAAAATCCGTTCGTGCCGTATAAGTTAAAAAAACATTCTTCTCGTACTTTTGTCGGAAAAGTCAAAAAGTACCTCGTACAAAAAAACGACAAAAGATTCCTTTCATATCTTTTACTAAAAACTCACCGAAGGGTAAATTTGGATTTAAACAATTTTAGGTGGATGGAAATAACATTACATATTGAGGAAACAAGGATTTTGATGATAAAATCCACCCCAGTAACATTCAAAGTACAAACAATCTCGGATAAAAATGAGATTGTGATATTTCCCTTACCTTAGGTCCGACTTGCTTTGTAAGTGTCCGAACCTCCTGTATAATGATTTAAATCATGTTATTGACTTATTACAGAATCATATTCATTGTTATGATATCATATATGGTTCACTTATGACATTATATTACCCGTTCTTTTGTAAATTCCATGTTAAAGAAGAGTTTTGGGTAAAATCGTTTCATTTATCGTAGGTGTTTTGACTTGTTGTTCTTGACATCATTATTATTTATATCATGATTTACTTACTTCCAGAATATAAAATATGATTTATATATCATATATATTCAGTATATATATATATAATAGGTAGATAAATAAAATGAAAAACACCGTTCATGGAGACGGTAGTCCGTACGTACGCATGAACGCTGTTTTCCTTTCCTTATTGTCTTGAAATGGAAGTAAGAAGATGACATACATATGTATATATATACATAAATCCAGTAGCTTTATAATGTCATATATTTCATTATTATTTTTTATATATACATTATAATCATTCTTAAATGGTTAACATGGAGAATGAATCTCATCCCGTCGTGGAGACGGTATTCCGTACGTACGCACGAGCGATGATATCATTTCTATAAATATTGATTTGAATTGGAGTGGATTATACAATATATCAGAATCAATATGATGTTGTAATAACTATGTATAGTTATTCTTTACACCATTATACCCATCCATGTAAGGTGGTGGTGGAAAATAGATTACACCACGGCGTGGAGACGGTATTCCGTACGTACGCACGCGCGGTGATTTCTTTTTCCGTAGGATGGATAGATGGTGAAATAGGGTTGTTTCATACTTATAATAACATATCAGTATATGAGTGATACTGATGTTATTACTTCATAATGAAACAACCTAATAAGAAGAAGTGGAAGAAGAAATAAAGATGAAAGAATTGGTAACGGTAATTACCTCTTCTCTGAAGCGCCTCTTTGAGACCTCCTCTTAGGGCACTAAAATTGGTCTTTGAGGAAGACAAGAACCTCTAGGATGTTGCTAGGGAAGTGGAGAAGAGATTTTGGCAGGGGTTGGCCGAGCTTGAGAGCTCAAATTGGTGTGAGGAGGAGGGGGAGGAGGTGTCCTTTTATAAGGGAGGAGAGGGGCACCTTAGGAATACCTCAAAATATTATTTTATATTAAAGTCAAAATCGGTTTATAATGGTTCCAAAGGGTCTTATTTCGAATCTAAAGTGGGTAGGGGTCGAAATCCTATCAACCAATAGAATTTAGACAAGTTTAGGATATTATTTTAACCTTATCAATTAGATTTAACTCTAAGTTAAATAATTTAACTTTTACCATGTCTTTTTGTTTTCTTTCACTATATGGTTAATAAACTTACTATAACATGCCAAACGAACCCCAAATTGTTTATTATTAATATATATATCCTTATATAAGTCATTTGGCCGAACCTTAGATTTTTAGGAATACAATTACAATTAATAATATAATATTTGATTTAAAAACTATTTTGTGTCAATTTTGACACTATTTGATATATGATTTTTGTGAAAGTCATAACAGAATTAAATGTTCGAACCAAGTTGATTAAATCAACATTAATATATCATAGTAACCTAGAAAATTAGTGTAATTCATAAAAAATCACAAATTACATTTATTTTGGTGTTTATAACATCAATTATGTCAATATTTCATTAATAAGATAATTACTGCATCATCTTTGTGTCATAAATAAATTATATTATTTGATGTCTAAAAATTACAAATAAAATACCATCATGTATGAAATCTTTTTATCTTTCTAATGAATATTTATAGTCGAATTTATCTTATGTATAACTCCATATTAAAAATGATTTACTTATTAAACTTTGATTTTAACTATTTTAACCCTTCTTTAAATAAATTAATAATAAATGTCCTAATCTAATCCAAGTTGGCCTAAATGGTCATATTTTATTCCTAAGTTTGTTTTTGGTCGAATTACACTTGTCCAATAGAATTAGGACATGTGTTAGGGTAATATTAATATCATATTTACCCTTAGTTACCCTATTTACTATTAACCGTGGTAAAAAAAGTAAAAAGTTACTATTCACCAAAAAATTATTTTCATCTCATTGAACCACATTTTAGTCCTTGATATTTACCGTGTCTCTCGGAGTTTTGAAATTCCATTCACAGAAGCGGTAAAATTAAGTTTTATGCAAAAATTCAGTTTTTAACCTACCACTTAGTAGTTTCACTATTCATCAAAAATTGATGTTTTTCAGAACAATGCCAAAATTTCATCCCAAGCTATATTTCATATTCCGAATTCAAAAATGAAGTCTATTTTACCAAATTCATAACATAAAAGTTGCATTAATTAATTTTATAATTAAATCCCGCTGTTAAAACAAATAGCGTGTTTTTAAGAAACAATATCTATCAAAAGATTGACACTTGTTTATGTCTAGTTTAAATGTGAAACTACATCCAATGACCAACATTGTATTAAATTGTAAAAATATATTCTAAATATACTTTAAAACCACTCAAATTAATGATTTATCACTATTAATTATTTCGATTAAAAAAGTTGTTTTAATTATAATTTAGTAATTTTCACTACTCATCAGAATATGAAAGTTATCCGAAAAGTACCAAAATTTCACCTTAGGCTAAATTCGATACTCCGAATCCAAAAATAAAGTTCATTTTGAAAAATAAGATTTACTGGATTTCAAAAAGTGGTTATTACTATTCATAACGGCTAGTTTTAATAATATTTTTATAGCATATCGTTGTTTAGTGAAACTTGGTATTGCGTACTACACACGCTATCGAGGAAGGTCGCGATTGCGTGTAATGCAAGTCAAGTCAAGGATGCGTGTTGTTCAAGATCCTTTTGGTGTAGTGTACGACACAAGACATTAATAAAATTAAAAAGAATATTTTTTTATAAAATCATGGGTTGTTACATTCTACCCCCCTTAAAATGAATTTCTCCCTCGAAATTCGTCGGGGTTATAAATGGTTTACTATTTGAAAGTTTCTTTAATAGAAACCCACATCGTAAAAGGGAATACCAAAACTTGGATTTAAAAACTAAAGTATGAAATGTAACGATTACCCAAATAAACTAATCACTGGGTTTCCACATAGGTGAAAATATGGATATGGAAGAGAAATCTAACCATCATGTTCTGATGGAGAGTGGTAGAGAACATGGCTATGGAAAAGCCAGTAATCACAAATCCATAGATTTGTGATGATATAAGGTACCATCTGATTCATCGGGTATAAGATCACTAGGACAACATTTTTGGTTTTCAAGATCATTTCCCTAAAGTTGAAAATTTTCTTAGAATAAATACTTACTTTATTTTGGTACAATCTCAATTTTGTTCGTGCCTTGAACAATTTCTACTTCATCTCTTAAATAAATGAAGTTGAATTTGTTATTTGTGAAGTGTTAGCAGATCATGTGATAGAATGACTGTTCATTCCATCTGTCTCAAACAAAAGGTTAGCAAAAGTTATTAAATATACATAAGTCATTCTATAGTGAGATTAATCATATATGGTTCCTAAAATGGACTTATACTTCATATATCATACTGCTTAATATAATAAAACTAGTTTCTACTAAACAGGGACTTCCTGTAGGTCAGTGGTAGGCGATAAAGGCCAGTCACACTTCGGTTGTGGGTTCGATTCCCACAGCCTTGTCCGAAGCGATGGGCTGTCGCCCGTCCTGCAGGTTGTCCTTTTTCCAAAACTATATTACTATAACATCCCATCAATAATATCGAAAAAAAAATTCTATCCTTAAACAATACTAACTTACGTCCAACACAATCCATTCCAATCTTTAGGCTTATCCATAATACTGCAGTCCACTCTCATAACATAGTGAAAACAATTACCAGAGATTTAATATCATCGTTGATACCCATATATCATAAGATATGTTTTGTTGGTCACATTCCAAACATTCAAAGGCCTTAATCTTGTACTCTCTTGAATACCCATTGAACCTTGGTGAAGACATGAATGCAGTTAAATGTTAACACTTTCCACATACCAAAATCCTCAAAATTCTATATACTCAAACCATGATATCACTTAGTCCTTATATTAATCATGAGCTCATGAATACTGTCAAATATTTCATTTTCTCATTTTACCTTCATTATGCGCATATCATTCTTTTTCCAAAAATACCTCAATCACTTCGAATACCACATCAATAAATATTGCAATACTCAATGATACAACATTATTTTGGAATCCCATTACATAAACACTTAATCATTCCACCACATCGTTGTCATATTCAACATTGCCAATAGTGATCGCATGTGATTTCCCTTTGTCCTTTGCCTTCAGTGGTTGCTCATGTTGATCATCACTAACCCTTGGATTAGGGCAATTATTAGCATAATGCCCCATTTCCTTGCACTTGAAGCATTGAAGTGTTGGCAGTGCGTTCTCTGCAGTGTTTGATTTATTCACATCATTAGAAACCCTTTTTCCATTACTTCGACAGTCAGCTGCTCGATGACCTTCTTTTCCACACTTAAAACATTTTCTAGTCCCTTTTAGACAATCTCCACCATGCTTCTTTCCACACTTTGTGCATAAGGAAACATTCATCTTCTTTTCACCATTATTCTGAGATTTCTCCTTGAACTCCATCTTTCGTTTCTTGTCAAAACCATGAGATGGATATGTAACACCAACTTCCATTTCTACCTTGATAGCACAATGCACAATTTCTTCATAGCTACTGAAGTCTCTTATAGCTAATGCCCTTCGAAGACTTGGTTTTAAGCCACTGAAAAATCGATCAACTTTACTTTCAGGTTGAATGATAATTCCAGAAGCATACCTTGAAAGTCTTGTAAAATTTGCTTCATATGTACCAACAGATTCATCGTCCCTTTGCTTCAGTTCAAGAAACTCTTTCTCCATCTTTGTTCGAAGAATACGAGGGAAGTACTTACTGAAAAACAGGTTCTTGAACTCGTCCCATTCCATGGACTCAATTTCATCTCTTGGCCTCGTATTCTTGATAAGATTCCACCATTGATCAGCTTCACCTTCCAAACGATATACTGCTAAGATGAATTTATCATGTTCAGAACATTGAAGAACTGAAAATATCTTTTCAGTAGTACTAATCCATTGTTCAGCAACTAATGGATCAGTAGACCCACTGAAAGAAGGTGGACGTTGCCTCATGAAGGACTCAATAGAATATTGTTCCCTTCTCTGCTCATTTGGCAGTCCAGAATGATTCATAGCTTGTGTAAGTATAGCAATAAGATTTTGCACTCCATCTCCCATAACATTTGTTTGTTCAGGAGGGCAATCATTGCATTGTCCATTGCATTGATCAACACGGTTCCTTCGGGTTCCAGCCATCGTCTAAAACCCAAAAAGAATAGTTTGAGAGGCAAAAATCATGCTAGGGAAAACTACATAATAAAGTGGGAGTACCTTCAATATCCAACATCTTAGGTTTAATTCTATGATCGTTAGCGTAATTCCATTACTATAACCTATACGTATACTTATCCTTAGGGGCATCCCTAGACATACCTTAGAAATATCTCTAGGGATCTCACTAACGTTTTCGCATCCTAGTTTCCAAAGGTTGACTAAACCTTTCCTCTGATACCAACTGTAGAGACCCGTATCCTGACGTACATTGACATTACATTACATTTGCGGAATACTTAGTACATAACAAAAACACACACACAAGGATCGTAATAGTTTAGTGTCTTTGGAAACTCGGAATAAAATCTTCTAATCGTGGGGAAAGATCTTCAACATCTCCCATAAAGATCTTCCTTTTTTTTACCTAAAACCTTTCTTTATATCCTGGGGAAAAGAAAACATAAAAGGGTGAGCTCAAATGCTCAGTAAGGGTAAACAAAAGAAATATCAATCACGTCATATACATAAGAACATAGCTTTTGGAAATCTTAACCTGCAAAAGAGCTCATAATATAATAAAATGGGATAAATCATAGAAGTGAAAATGAAACCATAACATAAAACATTACTCATTGTGGCATACACAGATAATCATAGAGAATAATTTCTTGTTAGTCAAGACTCATTGCCAAGACTATCTTAGTGGACAAAGTCCCTTTCTGAATCGAGTAATCCTCGTTTCAGTCCTGTTTCACTGAACCGGTATAACCTACCATTCCAGCCATGTCTATCTCATGAGATATGAAATCTTTACCCAATGCATTGGAGGGAGATATAGGTCCCACCCATCTCTTAATGAATCCTTTCTTATGTGTGCCACAAAATCATAAATCATACATCATTGCATAACCCATGTAATAAAAATGGGATTCTTAAACAACATGACATCATAAAACCATTCATATAAGATAAAGGAATTCATAAACATAATTACATCACAACATAGTCAAATCAATGTAAAAATATGGATAGAAAATGAACCCTTTATTAACTTATATGGAAAATAATTTTGATAAAACACTTGAATTGAATTCTTGAGGAAAATATCCTTTCTTCTTCAAAATCAATTTCTTTTCACAAAACATCATGCAATTTTAAAAGAAAAAGATTTTATTTAAAATATTCATGAAATATTTTGGAGGAAGGTTCATGAAAATAAGGCTTTATAAAACCGTAAAAATCCGTTCGTGCCGTATAAGTTAAAAAAACATTCTTCTCGTACTTTTGTCGGAAAAGTCAAAAAGTACCTCGTACAAAAAAACGACAAAAGATTCCTTTCATATCTTTTACTAAAAACTCACCGAAGGGTAAATTTGGATTTAAACAATTGTAGGTGGATGGAAATAACATTACATATTGAGGAAACAAGGATTTTGATGATAAAATACACCCCAGTAACATTCAAAGTACAAACAATCTCGGATAAAAATGAGATTGTGATATTTCCCTTACCTTAGGTCCGACTTGCTTTGTAAGTGTCCGAACCTCCTGTATAATGATTTAAATCATGTTATTGACTTATTACAGAATCATATTCATTGTTATGATATCATATATGGTTCACTTATGACATTATATTACCCGTTCTTTTGTAAATTCCATGTTAAAGAAGAGTTTTGGGTAAAATCGTTTCATTTATCGTAGGTGTTTTGACTTGTTGTTCTTGACATCATTATTACTTATATCATGATTTACTTACTTCCAGAATATAAAATATGATTTATATATCATATATATTCAGTATATATATATATATAATAGGTAGATAAATAAAATGAAAAACACCGTTAATGGAGACGGTAGTCCGTACGTACGCATGAACGCTGTTTTCCTTTCCTTATTGTCTTGAAATGGAAGTAAGTAGATGACATACATATGTATATATATACATAAATCCAGTAGCTTTATAATGTCATATATTTCATTATTATTTTTTATATATACATTATAATCATTCTTAAATGGTTAACATGGAGAATGAATCTCATCGCGTCGTGGAGACGGTATTCCGTACGTACGCACGAGCGATGATATCATTTCTATAAATATTGATTTGAATTGGAGTGGATTATACAATATATCAGAATCAATATGATGTTGTAATAACTATGTATAGTTATTATTTACACCATTATACCCATCCATGTAAGGTGGTGGTGGAAAATAGATTACACCACGGCGTGGAGACGGTATTCCGTACGTACGCACGCGCGGTGATTTCTTTTTCCGTAGGATGGATAGATGGTGAAATAGGGTTGTTTCATACTTATAATAACATATCAGTATATGAGTTATACTGATGTTATTACTTCATAATGAAACAACCTAATAAGAAGAAGTGGAAGAAGAAATAAAGATGAAAGAATTGGTAACGGTAATTACCTCTTCTTTGAAGCGCCTCTTTGAGACCTCCTCTTAGGGCACTAAAATTGGTCTTTGAGGAAGACCAGAACCTCTAGGATGTTTCTAGGGAAGTGGAGAAGAGATTTTTGCAGGGTTTGGCCGAGCTTGAGAGCTCAAATTGGTGTGAGGAGGAGGGGGAGGAGGTGTCCTTTTATAAGGGAGGAGAGGGGCACCTTAGGAATACCTCAAAATATTATTTTATATTAAAGTCAAAATCGGTTTATAATGGTTCCAAAGGGTCTTATTTCGAAGCTAAAGTGGGTAGGGGTCGAAATCCTATCAACCAATAGAATTTAGACAAGTTTAGGATATTATTTTAACCTTATCAATTAGATTTAACTCTAAGTTAAATAATTTAACTTTTACCATGTCTTTTTGTTTTCTTTCACTATATGGTTAATAAACATACTATAACATGCCAAACGAACCCCAAATTGTTTATTATTAATATATATATCCTTATCTAAGTCATTTGGCCGAACCTTAGATTTTTAGGAATACAATAACAATTAATAATATAATATTTGATTTAAAAACTATTTTGTGTCAATTTTGACACTATTTGATATATGATTTTTGTGAAAGTCATAACAGAATTAAATGTTCGAACCAAGTTGATTAAATCAACATTAATATATCATAGTAACCTAGAAAATTAGTGTAATTCATAAAAAATCACAAATTACATTTATTTTGGTGTTTATAACATCAATTATGTCAATATTTCATTAATAAGATAATTACTGCATCATCTTTGTGTCATAAATAAATTATATTATTTGATGTCTAAAAATTACAAATAAAATACCATAATGTAGGAAATCTTTTTATCTTTCTAATAAATATTTATAGTCGAATTTATCTTATGTATAACCCCATATTAAAAATGATTTACTTATTAAACTTTGATTTTAACTATTTTAACCCTTCTTTAAATAAATTAATAATAAATGTCCTAATCTAATCCAAGTTGGCCTAAATGGTCATATTTTATTCCTAAGTTTGTTTTTGGTCGAATTACACTTGTCCAATAGAATTAGGACATGTGTTAGGGTAATATTAATATCATATTTACCCTTAGTTACCCTATTTACTATTAACCGTGGTAAAAAAAGTAAAAAGTTACTATTCACCAAAAAATTATTTTCATCTCATTGAACCACATTTTAGTCCTTGATATTTACCGTGTCTCTCGGATTTTCGAAATTACATTCACAGAAGCGGTAAAATTAAGTTTTATGCAAAAATTCAGTTTTTAACCTACCACTTAGTAGTTTCACTATTCATCAAAAATTGATGTTTTTTCAGAACAATGCCAAAATTTCATCCCAAGCTATATTTCATATTCCAAATTCAAAAATGAAGTCTATTTTACCAAATTCATAACATTAAATTTGCATTAATTAATTTTATAATTAAATCCCGCTGTTAAAACAAATAGCGTGTTTTTAAGAAACAATATCTATCAAAAGATTGACACTTGTTTATGTCTAGTTTAAATGTGAAACTACATCCAATGACCAACATTGTATTAAATTGTAAAAATATATTCTAAATATACTTTAAAACCACTCAAATTAATGATTTATCACTATTAATTATTTCGATTAAAAAAGTTGTTTTAATTATAATTTAGTAATTTTCACTATTCATCAGAATATGAAAGTTATCCGAAAAGTACCAAAATTTCACCTTAGGCTAAATTCGATACTCCGAATCCAAAAATAAAGTTCATTTTGAAAAATAAGATTTACTGGATTTCAAAAGGTGGTTATTACTATTCATAACGGCTAGTTTTAATAATATTTTTATAGCATATCGTTGTTTAGTGAAACTCGGTATTGCGTACTACACACGCTATCGAGGAAGGTCGCGATTGCGTGTAATGCAAGTCAAGTCAAGGATGCGTGTTGTTCAAGATCCTTTTGGTGTAGTGTACAACACAAGACATTAATAAAATTAAAAAGAATATTTTTTTATAAAATCTTGGGTTGTTACAGATAATCATATAATAATGATTTCAAATGTAGTTAAGGCATCACCACCAAGTCCATCTTGGTAGTATGGGTTCACTTTGCATACCTTCTAAGTAGTCATCGTTCACTCCCACAACAAAAATGGTAGTCATGGTTCACTCCCATCACAGTCTTGGATCTCCCGTTTCATTCCTATAACCATATTATAGGACAAGGTCCTTCATGTGTATATCATGAGATATAAATCATTACCCAATGCTTTGTTGGGAGTTATAGGTCCCACACTTCTCATAATGAAATCATACATACATGTTCCACAAGATCACAAACAATAAAACCATATTGAATGTAATGGAATGGGTGTCATATTCATGTAATCCTATAATTACCAATGAAAAAGATATTAGTTTCATAATAATTTCATTAATATAACTACCAATGAAAATAAGGGGGTTTATTTAACATCATACTAAAAAAACAAATACCATTCATAGAATGAATATGAATAGTATTCTTAGACAATAACAAAGTAAGACCACATAGGTGGGGAATGATTTTAGAAGATCAATTGGAACAAGAATTTTCCATAAAAATATATTTTTTAAAATTAAATCATTTTAAAACACCTTTTTAGTGACACTACAATGATAAAATATAATGGAATTACGTAAATAATTTAATAAAATACATGGGAAAAATATCCATTCTTTGTGGAAATAACTTTATGTTCTTAAAATGCCACAACATATTAAAAGGAAAAATTTTATTTGAAAAAAACCATTCAATATTTTTTAAGGGAATATTCATGGTAATGAGGCATCATGAAAATGTAAAAATCCAATCATTCTATATAAGTTAGAAAACATTATTCACAAACATTTTCTAGAAAATTCAAAAAATAACTTGTTCAGAAAATAAAGAATGATTCCTTTCAAACCTTGATGTAAAAAAATCATAAATGGTTAAAAATTACATTAATAATCCATATCAGAATATAAAATCATTTTATTATGAAATTTAATAAAATATGAATAATGATGATAAATATTTCCCACCAGAGACTTGAAATGAAAAAATCCCAAATATTGAAGAGATTGTGAAATCAATACTCATCAATTATAATAAATAGATTCGTATGCCACATGAAATAAATAAAATTATAATAATATATAGATATCATAATATTTTAGATAAAAATCATCAATCACATTCATGGGTATTGAATACACTACCTAGAAGAAATAAGTATTGTATAAGACATGTATCTCACAAATATAGAGGCGAGTCATAAATCCATTTTAGTAGGTACAATTTCATCT
This sequence comes from Viscum album, assembly GCA_963277665.1. NCBI lineage: Eukaryota > Viridiplantae > Streptophyta > Magnoliopsida > Santalales > Viscaceae > Viscum > Viscum album. The sequence continues at coordinate 1,098,319,257 of OY728131.1, read as the reverse complement.
AGATGTGTCTAAAACTCATGTATAGTGGTTTTAAACATATTATTCACTTATAAAAGAATCATAATTGTATGTTTTTTATCAAATATCATTCATTTATGACTTTATATTGACCATTCATTTAACAATTCTATTTTAATGAAAAGTTATGAGTAATAATCTCTTTGTTTATCGTACGTGTTTTAACATGTTAGTCTTCATCAAATTACTTATATCATGATTTAATAACTTATATAATGTAAAATATGATTTATATATAATATATATCTAATATATAAATATATATAATAAATAGATATATGAAATGGAAGACGCTGTTAATTGTGACAGTAGGTCGTACGTACACATGAATGTTGTTTATGTTTTCTTATTGTATTGAATGGAGGAAAGTGAAACATATATTTATATATATAATAAAAGTGTAATTATTATGTCATATATTTCATTATTATTTATTATATATACATTATAATCATTATTTCATGGTTAACTTGGTGAATGAATCCCATAACGTCATGGATATGGTAAGCTGTACTTATGCACGAGCGATGGTATCATTACCAAAATAGTAAAATGGTATAGAATTGGATGGCATATTAATTATAAATAATCATTATAATGTGATTTTATTTATTTAAATCCTTTATATTCATCCTCATATCCATCAAAATTATGTAGATACGAAAAAATAGTTTACACCATAGCATGGAGATAGAAGTTGTACACACGCACACATGGTGATATTTTTTTTTCATTTCATGGGTAAAAGGAGTAATATGGATATCCCATAATAAATAAAATTAGAATATATTATAATCCTAAATTTATTTTGCAAACAACTTATGATAATTAATTATATGATGAAATGAACTTTGAAATAGTTGGTAAAACAATTACTTCGGCTTCGAGCGTCTCCTTTTAATTTCTACAGTAGGACTCCATAGGTTGGACTTATTCCCAATATATAGCTCATAAAATTAGGCGAGGGATGTTTGGGGAAGGTATGGTTAGGTTTTGGATGAGTCGAGAATCTATTGATGTGTTAATGAATGATATAGAGAGGTTCCCTTTTATATAAGGGGGAGGGTCACATTTGGGAACTCAAAAACTATTAATTTATTATGAACTGATTTCCAATTTAAAATATCCCCAAAGTGAGTCATTTAAAATTTTATGTTAGTATAGATCTAAATCTCCTAAACCAATGATTTTTTTAACCTTTTGGTCACAAAAGTAACTGTATATTTTGTCTTTAAACCTTATTTAATTAATTTAACTCTTACTGTGACAACTTGTGTTTTTTACATTATATGGTTAATATAGTTACTATAAAATTCCAAATGACACCCCACTAGTTTATTAATGAAATATTTAACATTATAATTTTCAGTTCTTCAAAAATATATATTATTATGAATTTTATATCATTTTATTCAATATTATTTATTTTAAATATCATTTATGGAAAATATTTCACTATTTATTTCAAAATATTTTATAAAATTATAACAAATTTATTCTTAAAAAACTACCTAAAATCATCCTTAACATTTCAGAGTCATCAAAAAAAATTTTTGATGGCATAAAGTTGCTCAAATGTTTTTTTTAGTATTCTTAAAGTCATTTATTTTTTTCTTCCATTATTAAATATATTACTAAATCATCATTGTGTCACAATTAAATCTAATTATTTAATGCCTAAAAATTATAAATAAATTAAGATGATGTAGATAAACATTTAATATTTATAATGATAATTTATAGCCGACCATATCAAATATATACCCTCATATTAAAAAAGTTTTATTTATTAAAACATGAATATGATATTTTCAGCTCCATTTTAAATAAAATATAATAAATGTACAACTATCATAGAAGATGCATAAAATGAAATTATTTTTAAAAAAGGTATTTTCATTGAAGTAGACTTATCCAATGAAATCATGAATGTGTTAGGGTAATTTTATGTTATTATATTATTGTTTTTACCTTCACTTAACCTATTTTCCATTAACCATGTTAAATAAAAATCAAAAGTTACTATTCATAAGAATTTATTTTGATCCTATTTTACAAAAATTTTCATTATTATTACTGTAATTTATATCCATTGTTAAAAATGAAATTCACATAAGTGGTAAAATTATTTTTACTTCCAATACTGTAAATGTGGCTAGAATGCGGGTAAAAGAGTCTTCCAAATGTTTTAAGAAAATGATATTTGATTCCATTTTGATAATGATTCCAATTTACTAAATTGAATTAATATGTTTATTATTGATATAAAGTGACTTTAAAATTTAGTTTAAAGTATAATAATTAGTTAAATGATTTTTTTAACTATTATGTAGTATTTGATTCAAAAATCATCAAAAAAATAATATAGAGGAATTTAAAAAAATCACCCTAAGAGAATTTGGATACTATAATTTTTAATAAGAAGTTTAGTTTTCCAAATATGATACTAGAATGTTTCAAAAAACTTGATTTTATATGGGTTCACCACCAAATGGTGGAAAATTTGTATTTTTTTTTGGAAAACTTCCTCTTTTACACGAGAAAATTGAATTTGTTCTTATATCATGTTTAGAAAACATATAAGATGATTTTTAACCATCATATTGAACAAATTACATATATAATTATTCAATAAAACAAATCATGATTTATTTGGTTACAATATAAACTGAATTATTCTCATTTAAATAGTTTTTCAGAATATATTTTCATTTTATTCAAAAAGGGTTTTATTTTCTTTTAGAATTAATTTACCACCAAAGAGTTATTTATATAAACATGTGTAGAGAATATTTTCATAATTCAGTTAATACATTTCATAAACTTCATTATAATGTCTAGGTTATAAGGTAATATAATAATATTTAGTTTTTCTCTTAAACTCGGTCTTGTATGAAATGAAATCCATAAAAAGAACATGCAATTGTGTGTAATGCATTCTAGGCATTGTGTTTTGTATACCACAAGCTATTTCAGTGTTGTGTTTATTGAAATATTATCTTGCTGTAGCATAAAAAAATATATTAATGAAATTAAAAAGTATATATCTTTTAAAAATATCAAGGTGTTACATTCCACCCTCTTTAAAATAAATTTCTCCCTCAAAATTCGCATCGGGTATAAATTTTTTATTACTTGAAAGATTCATTTATAGAAACCCAAATTGTAAAAATTATTTCTAAAACATAATTTTGAAAGGAAATATTTGGAATATAATAATTTCCCAAATCAAATATTGATAAGGATTATATTTTGGAAAACATATGTGATGATTTGGGAATAAAGAAAACATATATAATCATAGGGATTGAAAAAGATCACTATTCACAAGAATGTGGGAGATCCATAAAATTTAAAATACAAAAACAATAACACAAATTATCACTAATTGGTCATTGATATCATTAAAAATGATAATAATAAGACAACCTTTTATATCACTATTATTTCGTTAATGTTGAATAGTTTTCAAGAGATGATTTACATACTTGATTTCAGTATAACATCATTGTTTTTTATTCTAAGATAAATTTCGATTAGATATCATATTCAATGAAATGAAATTGAATTTTTCATTATTGAAGCATTAAAATACAAATAGATATATAAATATAATGATGGTTCATTCCATATATCTTTATCGCAACAAAAGGGTTAGAGCATGTTATCAAATATGCATAAGTTCACTTACGGTGAGATAATACTTTATTCTAAAAAAACATATTCTGATGTATAACTTAAACATTCCAAAAATTGATAATCGTATAATCATTCTAAATTCTGATTGTCCCAAACATTGGAAAGTGTTTAACTTACAAAATATATCATTTATCCCCCATATATAATAAGGTATATATTGTTGGTCACATTATAAATAAGCTAACACCTTAATCATATATTCCTTTGAGTCAAGGTAATAACCTAAATTAGTATATATCCTTATTAAAAACCTGAATTTTTCTTTATTATAAAGTTATTTGGATATGTTTCATATTTACCAAAAAAATTTATACTTAATTCATGATAGTAAAAACCTCTTGAAAAATAATCTATAATTAGTTCCCAAGAAACTAGTATTATCCAATTTACATATTCACTCACAACATATATTTTTTTCAAACAAACTTATATTAACAAAAGGGACATAATAATTTTTATTTATACCTTGAACATGTGTTCTCAGAATATATCAACATACCCTTAAATAACTTTTCAAGGTATTAATAAATATTTAACATATCCATTCCAACCCTTATTTAAAAACTTATTCTAAAAACACTCATATGTTTCTTGATTCATATAATCTTCAAATACTTAATTATATTCACCCCAATCAACAAACATTATTCTCATACCATTACTGCGGATCCATCATAATAGTATTTCCTAAAATATGAATCATGTCATTTGTTTCGCCAACAGTAATCTAATAAGGCTTCTTAGGTTTAATGTAAACAATAATTCTAGAATATCTTATATATTTCACATTTCATTTAAAATCTCTTTATCCTTAGTAGTATAACCAATACTTACACCACCTTCATGATTCTCTTTATGAGATTTCCACTTAGGAAATATTTTTTCATAATTCCTATACTTTTCACATCTGAAACACTGTAGGTTAACTATGATCTATCTTTTCCATGATACTAAATATGACCATAAAGAAATGTTTTAGAAATACCTATCGGAGAGTAAAACTCATTTGTATGGAAAGTCTCTGATAATATTTCATTCAATAATATCTTAGATTTAATCTTAGGCTATTCATGATTAAAAAAAATCTACGATTATAATCTATACCTAGACATATCCATAAGACATCCCTATAAATATCATTAGAAATATCTCTAGGGATAACACTCTTGTATTCACATCATGGTTTCAAATGTTTGACTAAACCTTCACTTTGATACAAACTATAAATACCTAGTCTAGACATACATGGTAATTACAATACTTTTTCATAATAGTTAATACATTATACAAATAGATTCCTAATGAATGTATTATTTTAGTGAATATGGAAACCTGGAATACATTAATCTAATTTGGTGAAAGATCTTCAACATACCCCGTAATGATATTCCCCTTTATTTTCCCTAATTAAAACCATTCATTATAACATGGGGAAAATAATACATAAGAAAAATGGTGTGATCAGATACTAAGTGTGTGTAAATAATGGAGACATGTAAACATAATCATGAGAATAATGGTGTGGGAATATGATCATTAATATAGAAGATCATACCCTACATATCAATGATCAAAATCATGAATCATTGAATAAATATTGGCAGTTCATAAAACATGAATCATGATGTAATAAATAAAATTGTCAATGAAATCATAATATAGGAATCAAATAAGGAATTGTTGCAAAAAAATAAATATATAATAAGGATTTTCATGGTAGTCACGGCATCGATTACCTAGCCATATTGGTAGTATGGGTTCACTCCCCACACCATCTTGGTAGTCATGGTTTACTCCAATCACCATCATGGTAGTCATGGATCACTCCCATCACCATCCAGGTAGTTATTATTCACTCTCATAACCATCTTGACAGAAAAGGTCCTTCATGTCCAACTCATGAGATGTAAATCATTACCCAATTCATTGGAGGGTGATATAGGTCCCACCCATCTCATAATAAAATCATACAGACATGTTCCACCTGATCATAAAAAATAATACTATAACCAATATAATGAAATGGGTGTCATAAACATGTAATCATTTAATATACTATTAAAAGGAGGTAATATTCATAATTTGTTTTGTCAAAAGAATAACCCCTAAAAAGATAGGGGTTTCTTGAATATAATTCCTTTGAAACATACACCATTTGATGAAATAATATAAAATATATTCATGAACCATAACAATGTATGTTGTTATAGGTGTCGATGGATTTTGAATGATCATTTGGAAGATGAGTTTTCCTGAAGAATAATTGTTTAAAAACATGAAACATTTTAAAATCCCTTTTCATTGAATCCTCTTTGAAAACATATAATGGAATCATGAAAATCATTTAAAATACTACATGAGGGAAGTATCCATTCTTCAATGAATTAATTTTTATTTCCTAAAATTCTACACAATTTTAAATGAGAACATTTTATTTGAAAATAGAATTGTTAGATTTCATAAGAAGACTAAAGGTAATAAGGTGTAATGAACATATAATTTTTTTTCATACCGTATAAGATAAAATACATTCTTCTCATACTTTTTCCAGAAAGATAAAAAATATATTATTTAGAAGACAAAATAAATGTTAATTTTTTACCGTGATGTAAAAAATGGGTAAAATGACTTTAAACATACATATATTAATATTAAAACATTTTAGGATTTTTTTAAAAAAACATGGACATGGACTGTAAAAATTCCCAAATAGAAACTCAAAAAAATTCCGAAATATGGAAGAAAATTGAAAATCAAAACCAGTCTCTTAAATTAAATAAAATCGTATACCACATGTAGGAAATATAATTTTATGGATATTTATTTATCATAATATTCTAGATAAGACTCATAAATGATATTCATGGGCATTATATACACCACTTTAAAAAAACATGTTGTGTATGAGACGTGTATCTCACAAAAATAAATGTAAGATATAGTTTCCATACATTAAGCTTGACATCCTACCTACATGTCTGGAAATCTTATATAGTTGTTTTAAAAATATTCTGAACTTTTAAAATAATCATAATAATTTCTATGATAGAATATTTTATTCATTTATGACTTTATATTACTCATTCATTTAACAACTCTATGTTAAAGTAACAGTACAAGTAATAATCACTTGGTTTATTGTACATGTTTTAAATTTTTATTCTTGATATAATTATATAGATCAAAATTAAATTACTTCCAAAATGTAAAACCTGATTTATATATCATAACTATCCATCATATAAATTTGTATATTATACATATATATGAAATGGAATAAATCATTCATGGAGACAGTTGGCCCTCGGTACACATGAATAATGTACCATTTTCTTATCATATTGAATGGATGTAAGTATTTGAAATATATATATATATATATATTACATTTATTATATAATATATTTAATTATTATATATTATAGACAATTAATAATCATTCTTGAATGGTTAATGTGAATAATGAATCTCATTGCGTCCTGAAGATGGTAAGCCTTAAGTATGCAGAAGAGATTGTATCATTACCTTTATTATTAAATGGTATGAAATTTTATTGTATATTAAATGTAAATAATTATAATATTGTCATATTAATTAGTTAAAACCCTTATATTCATCTTTTTATCCTTCATAAAAATTTTATTTTGCGAAAAATTGTACTTCATGAAGTGGAAAAAATAAGTCCTGCGTACACATTCATAGAGATATTAATTTTCATCGGATGGGTAAAATGAGTAATATGGTTTTCCCATAATAAGGAAAAAATAGAATATGTTATAATATTTGATTATAACATTAGTTAGGAAAGAAAATATTAAAAGTTATTAGAATAAGAAAATAACTTTGAAAGAGTTGGTAAAACAATTACCTTGTCTTCTCTTGGATTTGCACTAATAGACTCCTTTGGTTTGCCTTATTACCAAATTATGGTATCTATGATTATTTGGGAGAAGTTATGAGTAGAAATAACTAGGGTTGGATAGTACCAAAATTCATTAGAGGTGTGAATAAAAGATAAGGGGAGGTTCCCTTTTATAAGATGAGGGAGGGTCACTTTAGGAAACTCCAAAACTATTAATTTATTATAAATTTAATTTATATTTAATGTAGTTAAAATTTTATTAATTTATAATTTTAGATGTGGGTGGGTTGAAATCCATTCATAAAATTTATTTAGACTTGTATAGGACACAAAATAAAACATATCTTTTGATTTATCCCTTAGTAAAAAATTTATCTCTTATAGTGGCCCCATGCTTTCTTAAACTATACGGTTAATATAGTTACTATAAAATTTCAAAATAAACCCAGTTGGATCATTTATAAAATCATTCAAATTATCATCATTATTTTTCTATAATATTTATTTTTATGATTGTTATATTATTTAATAAAATATTATTTATTTTAGAATCTCATTTATGTTAATTTTGAAACTATTTATTACTTGGAATTTTATAAAATCATAAAAAATTATTCCATGAAAACAAAATTAACCTATCCCTAAAATGTCAATGTTGTCCCAAAAAAATTCTGATGAATCAAATAGCTCAAATAAATTTTATTAATTATTATTAATTTCATTTATTTGATTCTTCAATTAAAAAATCTATTACTACATGATCATTGTGTCACAATTAATTTTAATTATTTAATGTATAAAATTATAAATAAGTTATCATGATGTTGATAAAATTTTTAAAAATCTAATGAGTATTTATTATTGAGAATATCAATTATATAACCTTATATTAAAAGTTATATATTTGTTAAAAATCAAAAATGGAATTTTTGACTCTCCTTAAAGTAAAATATAATATAGGTATTAATCTAACACAAGAGGATGAAACTGGATCATATTTTTTAAACAGTTTTCTTTTGGTTGAAACACACTTATTCAATAAAATTAGGACAAGTGTTAGGGTAATTTTATATTATTAAAATATTATTTTTACCTTTAATTACCATATTTACCTTCAATCATGGTAAATATAAATCAAAAGTTATTATTTTGCAAAACATATTTTGATCCATTTAGACCAAATTTTTCATTTTGATTACATCAATTCATGTTCATTTTTTTATTTTAAATTCAGAAAAGTCTTAAAATTACATTTAATGTTAATCTCAAAAATGTTGATAGAAGGTGGGTAAAAGAGATGTTCTAATGTTCAATACTTTTTTATATATGATTATATTATAATAATGATTCCAAAGACCTGCGTTGGATTAATACATTTATTATTGATATACTGTGAATTTAAAAACCTATAACATCTCGGATAAGGGAGCCTCCCAAGGTACCTCGAACACGGTTGGCCACACGACCTCAAGAGCTTTTCCCAAAACACCATAGGCTACTATCTAGCATCGAGGGCCAAGGTTTGATATTGGGGAAACTATACGATCATTGGAATAGTATACTTAGTGGAAAACAAATATATAACAATAGATTATACAATAATACCAAACAAAAATAAACAGTGGAAGACTGATAGTAATAAATCAACTGGATCACACACATACACACAAACACACACATATATATACATTAATGATGCATGCCACATGTGTCTAGGGAAATAGACAAAATAGTTCCCAAAGCAGGAAATACAATACAATCCTATTAAAAAAAAGTAAACTCCGATTGCATCGCATGCTTAAGATTGGTCTCATGCTATCGAGCTCGAACAATAATCAAGTTCTTAATGAAGAAGGGTGTTTCCCCCTATCTATACCAGAAATCATATACTATGTTTTAGTGCAAATGTATTACTCAAACAGGGTGCGAGCTGAATCCAAGTAGGAAACCACCAAAAGATCCATTCCTAACTGTCAGTGAATATATATATCTAAAAATATGCAAGAATTAAGAAATAAACTATGAGTTACTCAAAAGTAAATAGTCCTATAGTTTTCAATTACATTCATTAATCATTTATTATTAATCCATTAAATCATGTAACCATAGGGTCTATCCTAATTTCTGTATCAACAATATAATGTAACCCAAACACACGTCTCATATGACAATCTAAACAATCAATTGTGACTGAATCCAAACAAGTGATTTGGCTTGGCAGATGTGTCACAATCATTCAACTATTAAGAAAAAATCCTATGAGAAAGATCCCAATTTCTACCAACATTGGTCCCACAAAGCATCAATTCAATAAATAACGATCCTCTGGGAAATCTCTCACTGGGTCCCACATAACAAAAATTTAATAAATAACGAACCTTTAGGAAATCTCACAAGGTCTTACCCCTCCGGTCAAAGTTCTACCCCAAAGATCTCATAGTCCTATGTCAATAATCTCAAAGTCCCCTCAGGCTTCCTAGTCTATGGATCTCATGGTACATTGGAAGAAAATAATATATATAAGTAATATGGGAGGCCCCTCTATCTTCCTGGTCCAAGGCACTCACGGTCCATTAGAAAAAACTGTACATATTATAACAAAGTAGCTCATGAAATCTGAAACTACCACAAGGCCAAACATTCACAATCCATATCAGAATCATTTTATAAAATCAATCAAACACCATACTTATCAAAGATGTCACATAAAAGAAGGTATTCCACATAGGAAAACTAAACTAAATAGAAATAATCAATCAATAAATGGGAGACACAACCATGGGTTGTCCCACAGAAAAGGTATCCGACCATAATCATGAGAAACAACCCCTTAAAAATCAATCAAACCATATCACGTAATAACTGTGTTAAATTACAAAACAATAAATACCCAAAAAGTTGGTATGTGGTACTTCTGCATATATAAACCAATGACAAAATACATAAGGAACGAACCTCCTATATTGATGTCGTACGATTGAGATAATTGAACATTGGCCCTTGAATTAGTCCAAAACGGAGTAGATCAATAAAAAAATGAAAAATTATTAACCTTTAATTACACAGAAGAGAGGATAAATCATGAAGAATGGATCAAGAGTTCTTGAGAACTCACCAGTGGGATTCTAGGTCACCCGACAGTGCATTGACTGATGCCTGGATGGAGAATCGAGAGATCAAACATCATTCATCATTTTGGATCACTCCTTTATGATACATGGGAAGAAGAAGGTGTTTTCAGACATAGACCTGACCACTCTATGATATATCAAATAAAAAGGATTGTACATGGATTATTCGTTAAAACTACACACCATGTATTAGCCTTAACTTCTCCTCGACATTAGCGGGTCTGTGAGGTCACCACATTTCTATCTTCTCATCTATTACATGGTCAAAATGAGGTTGTACATAGTAGACTAGGTACAAGGTGTATACTCAGATGTATATAGAATATATATATATATAATCTTATTTTCATTCTTTTTCCTCAATAAAACCCAAACACAAGTTCCATATCTGAAAATAAGATCTGAGTTCTTACAAACCCCCCCTTAAATAAATTCATCACCAAATTTCCCTTCCAATGGTGGTGAATAAGTATCTATGAACAGTTTCAGCCACTGGAAGAAAACATCAACCTCCCTCTCCCAAGTCTCATCCTGTAATCACCCATTCTTCCATAGCACTCATACCATAGGAATAGACCAAATTTAGATAACCACCAAGTTGTGATCCACAATCCAAATAGGCTGATTTTCAAAGATGCCTCCACCTCCAACTCAACCATAAATGGTGGAAAAATGAGATGGGTCTAAAAAGTGATGTCATAGATGAGAAACATGAAAGATGTCATGCATTTCTCAGTACCTCTGAGGTAACAACAACTGATATAAAATCAGCCCAAATATCTTCAAAACCTCAATGGAACTGATGTATCTCGGTGAAAGATACCTTGTCCTACAATTCTTCTTTGTCCCAACCTCTGTGTGACACGTACGAAAACATAATCTATGACCAAAAACTCTACAGGTTGTCTTTTTCAATCATGATATGATTTTTGGTGAGAGTGTACAATATCCATCCTCTTCCAAGTCAACTCCACCAACACAGTTGTCTCTCAGAAGAGATGATATATCTAGAATAGCTACCATTCTTACCACCAACCAAAATATGGGTGATTGGAATGGCCTACCTTATAAAGAATTATAATGTTCCATCTAAATCATTGCTTGAAAACTATTTTTGAATGAAAACCCCAGCAGGGGTAGGTTTCTCTCCCAAGATCCCCTGAAATATAGGATACATACTCATAGAATGTCCTCAAAAACATAAATTATGCCCTCAGTCTAGCCATATATCTGGGAATAGTAACCTGTACTCAGAAGTACCTATATACCCAATTCCCTATGTAGTCTTTTCCAGATATGAGTAGTAAACTTGGTCACCCTGTCTAAAATGATAAAGTGTGGAACCCCATATAAACTTACAGTCTTTGGGATGTACAACTTTCTATGCTCATTGGAAAAGATGGTGTCCTTGATTGGAAGAAAATGTGAATCATTCGTGAGTCTGTCATCAACAACCCATACAACATTATTTCCTCTAGGTGACCTTGGTCAACCTGTCACAATGTATATCATGACATCATTCCAATTCCAATCATGAATGGGTAACTGCAATAAAAACCCAACTAGATGTTAATGCTTTAACTTCACCTACTGAAAAGTGGATAATCTCATAACAAGAAAACCTGCATCCCTCTTCATGCCAGGACACCAACACTAACAATTTAGATCCTGATAAATCATGGGGATACTAGGTTGAACTGCCCATTCTGAGGAATAAAAATCTCGCAACATCTCATCATGCATGTTTGTAGACACCCATACACGCCCATGAAAATGCAAAATATCATCCTCACTTATGGTCCACCCAGGAGAAGAGTAATATTTTGAAACACTCCTCCATAGGACTAAGCTTTCAGAATATGATTGCTACCACATTTGCACTCGATCCAATTGAGTATGTGTAATAGATATAGATTAATGAAACATTTTTCCATGTCAATCATGCACCTCCATACGCATCTCAAAGAACAAATGCATAATCTTCCACTCAATAAAGACCTCCAGAACTGCCTGTATTTGATTCTTACTACTCAACACATGGGAAACATTGTTACCTTTCCCAAGCATATATCCAAGCTCAAATTCAAAAGATAGAAGGTACTCAACCCACCTACATGATCTCAAATTTAGATCCCATGGAGTAAAGATGTACTTGAAGAATTTGTTGCCATTTTATATGAAAAAACTCTATCTAGAAATATAATGTCACCAACATCACAAATCATACACAACTACAGTAACTCGAGATCATGAATCTAGTAATTCCTCTCATGTGGCCGCAACTATCGAGACCCATATGAAATGACTACTTCCCCTGAATAAGCATTGATCCCATCACAATACCTATTGAGTCAGAGTAAAAAATGTTACTCTAACCCGGTTCTGAAAAAATCAGTATTGGTGCTATAGTCAATCTCCAATTCCGATCATGAAAGCCTGAATCATAGGGATCTTTCCTCAAGTACTTCTAAAACAACATTGTCAGGCCCATAAATTTTTTTATATGCATGAGAGGTCTATAATAATGCTTCGGTAGTAACCATACAACCTTTGAAAATGTCACACCTCTATGACACTCTTCGGCTACTCATAGAAAACTACAACTCTCACCGTCTCTGGGTCTATTAATACTCATGTCTCTAAGATTCCATGACCTAAGAAGTGAATATGATCCTGCCAAATGTGTAGTTTTTTGAGAATATTATATAACTCATTCTCTCTCAGTGTGCTCAATACAATATCATGATGGATGGAATGGTCATGTTGAGTGTGATAGTAGACCATGATATCATCGATTAAGACAACCAAAAAAGAATATAAGTAAAGATGGAACACTCATTTCATCAAATCTATGAAAATAGAAAACACATTCATGAGACCGAATGGTATATACAAATAAATTTATGGTCCATACCTTCTCTGAAAGGCCATAAAAGGTATACCTAATGGTCCAATGTGAAATAGATGATAACCGGATCTCTAGTCATGCTTTTTGAACACCCGAGATCCTTGAATCATATCAAAGAGATCATCACTCATTGTCAAGGGATATAAATTATGTACTATCAACTAGTTAATTTCTATTAAAACACATTAATTCTGAGGGTACCATCCACCGTATTCTCAAAATGGATAGGTGAACCAGATGGATAACTATGTGTTCAGATGAAACTTTTTTTACACAACTCCAATAACTTCTTCTAGATCTCCTGTAATTTTTTAGCCATCCTATAAGGAGGAATGGACACTAGTGCCGATCCTAGAACAAGCTCAATGGAGAAATAAATCTATCACTCTGGAGGTAAGACTGAAAAGTCATCTAGAAAGAAATATCTGAAAAAATACACCAATTTGGGAATGTCCATAAGTGAGGTCCCATGGTTATCTCGATATAAACTAGAAATATGTGATGTGATTCCTCTATACCCATGAAGCTCGGATCAGCCTCCACTTTCATGGAAATTCCATTCACCTGTGTGTAGAAATGATCCTCCCTCTATTGACGTAAAACTCACCCTATAGTAAAAGAAATAAATAAATTTCAAAAAGGAGACCAACTATTCCATTCTGATAATGACATCGAATCCTATCATATTTAAGACATAGAGGTCCCATAAGAAGTGACACCCACCAAAATCGAGACGGCACTGCTTACACTAATGTACACTATAAGTCCTAATACCCAATAGAGTTTCTAGTATAATAACATCCTCAAAAGAAAATATAATGTTTCAAAGGCACTTCACAATGGAAATAGATATAAAACAATGGGAAGCCCCTGTATCAAATAGAGAATTAGCTAAAAAGGATGATACTACAATCGTACATCTTACCATAGAGGGTCTTAGATCCTTCTCATAATGGGTCTATTACATCGCAAATGTCTAACCTATATTGCACCCCTACAACCCATCTTAGAAACCCTAAGCTGATACACCATGCTATCGCTGAAAACCTATCATCTATCTATAGTGGCCACAACCACCTCCTCATCCCAAATAGCCTATAGAACTCTAGTTCTCAGATTGATGAGGAATTGGTGGCCTCGCTCCTATATGTGGAGTCATAAAGAATCCCCACTCAGTCACTGCTCGAGGGAACATCCAATAAAAATACTAAAGATGGCCCATATTGCTGTAATATTGGAACTCAATTAGGACTATCGAGCACTGTGGTCTGGTGTTCTCTCTCTTCTCTCACTAGTTTCACCTCACCTGGATACCTGAAGATACATCCCTACTCTAGGAATCATTGTGAAAAAGATCCCAATGGTTCTTCCTACTATTATTCCAAGGAGTACGATCCCTAGATGTTGATCCTCCTGGGTTTGCATCTCCAAACTACATCGAATTGTGCTCGATAATCCATGCATGGTTTACAATGGCAGTCCCCAAAGTAAACCTAAAAACATTCACCTGTGATTAGATGTCATACCTGATTCCATCTTCAAATTTCATCGCCAGTGATAACATGTCACCCTGAGAACATGTGTAAAGTGTTCAAGCTCTATAAAGAGAGAATAGTAATCGATCACTAAAAGAGTTCTCATATCCAAAAGCATGATCACCCAGGCATGGAAAAACATTATCTTATAGGGGTATAATTAATTTTAGAAGGACTTCTAAAACCCTTCCCAAGCCATATCTTGATAAGGTACTACCTATGAAAAAACACTCACCATCTTTTGGAGGATTTACATAGAATGTACGTCACGAGATTCACCCTCCTTTTAGGAGGCATCTCTTGATGCTCGAAGATAGAAATCATAGACTCCATCCATGACTATATAGCCAATGGTCCTCCATCTGCGGGAAAAGTTGTGTGATGCTGCTGTTGGAACACCCATGTAATCTCTATCATAGTTGGGGAAGGATGTTGTGCACCCTGAAAGGTCTGCATCATCATCATAAATCCTTCATGAAACTGATCATCCGCAGTTTCCTTCCATATAATAGTTGTTTCCAAGATGGACATGATGGGAGGATCTGCTGTTTGTCCCTGATCTACCATTTCTGGTGTCTGATCAACACCACATACCTGGCCTACAATCGGAGGATGTTATGGTGGAATCACACTACAAGGTCAAGCGCGCACATCAGTAAAAGATTAATGGAACTGAAACTCAGAAGTGATATAATGAAATAGGTGATGTAAAACATTAATGTTCATAAAAAGTGGATTATAGAGCTTGTAGAAACAATATACAGTGTGTTCCTTTAATCCTTAATAAGGGCGTGTACCTTTGTCATCCTGGTCATGGAACACCCAATAAACATTGAATGTTCCTCCATAGTGTGTACATGAATATTCCCTCAAGTCCAGATGCTTCTAGAAAACTATAACTTCACAGTTATACTGGGGTAACACTAAACTACATGCACACTCTAGACCCAGTGTGTACAAAAAAAGATCCTTCCAACCGTGTCGTTAGTCACACAGCTGGTTACATGATCAAATACAACATGTTGTGTACTCCGATTATAGGTCATATGCGACCAAGAGTTTACCATCTCCATGTCTCTGCTCATACATGCAATCACATGGTAAAAATATACATGGATTTTACATATGGCACACGAAGTGAACATAAGAAATGAGAATTTTCTGGAACATAAGAACCCACGATGTGTGTTCATAACATCACACACTATGTCATCTGGGTTTTTTAGATAGTAAGCCTATGAAACTTCTCCAGAACCCCCAAACTCTTAAATTGTGTCCAAGGCATTTCATGTTTCGATATGTGGAAGCCTATACTCCCAGCGAATAAAATTTTTTCATCATTATTCATATAATATCTTAAAATATTTCAATTAATGTTTAATCAAGATCCACCAAATTTTGATGCAAGAGGGCCCATAACTCCACAGGTATGAAATCATGGAATCCATAAAAATGAAACATTACATATACCAATACCCTATCAAAATAGAATGTATTTTATCCTGAAATCTATCACGACAACATGCAGTCAGTATTTGTCTCTAAATGAAATAACAAGAATGCATGGAATGTGATTTATAGCAAGTTCATATTTAATGTGTGAGAATTCATACACTAATCTCATGAAGATACAAAATAATAGGACCACCATGATATCAATAATATCAATACAAATCTATTGTGTTATCCAATGGTTAAATGGAATAAACTATAATAGTTCAAAATCCGACAATTACAGTTAAATTTAATGTAATTTGGATTTCCCAATACACATTTTAGATACTCTCAGGTAAAACTGATTAACAAACTCCATTTTCTTCATAGCCCTTTATAGTGTCACTAAACAATAAGATAAACCCAAAAGGAAACCTCTATAATACCACTTTTTAATGTACTGAATCTGGGTGCTTCCCAAGGTGCCACGAACCTGGTTGGTCACATGATCTCAAGCATGTTTCCAAAAACACCAGAGGCATCCAACTAGTAGTGAGGTCTATGGTTTGATTTTAGGGAAAATATTCCCTCACTCGTAGAGTATACACAACAAAAAACAAATAGAAAACAATGGTAGAAGCAATAATACAAAATAGAAATAAACAAAAGAAGACTGATAACAATTATACAACTGGAGAAAATATATATATATATATATATGAATGATTCATGTCATTTGTATCTAGGAAAATTGCCGAAATAAATCCAAAATATAGAAATATAATACAATCCAATAAAAAGGAAAATAAAGTAAATTCTATCTACATCACAAGCCTGAGCATGGTCTCATGCTCTCCATCTCCAACCGTAATCAACTACCTAATGAAGAAGGGTGTTTTCCCTTATCTATACCTACAATCATATAATCTATTTGTGTCCAAAAACCTGACACAAATAGGGATTGAAAAGAAAACCAGAAGGGAACCACCAAAATATCAATGCCTAAATATCAGTGAATATATATGGTAGTAAATATGTATGATTGAAGCAATAAAATAAGAAGTACTCAAAAGTAAAAAGCCATACAATTTTGAATTACATTCATTTATCATTTATTATTCATCCTTTTATTGATGTAACCCTGGGGTCTACATTAAGATCTAAATCCCCATGTAATATAACAAAAATATACATCTCATATGATCATCTAAATAATCATCTATGATAGAATCTAAGCTTGTGCTTTAGCTTAGGAGGCACATCATAATCATTAAACTATTCACAAATGACCCTATAGGAAGGCTCTCATTTTCTGAACCCTTTAGTCCCACATATCATCAATTCAATAAATAACAACCTTCTCGGAAAGATCTCATGAGATCCCACATAACATCAATTAAATAAATAACATCCCTCAAAGACATTTCTCATGGTATAACCCCCTTGGTCAGAGTTATACACTAAGGCTCTCATGGACCAGTGTAAATAATCTTGATGTCCACAAATCCTTCCAACTTTAAGGACCACATGGTCTATTGGAAGAAACATAATAGCTATAAGTAATATTTAATCCCCCTTTGTCTTCCTTGTCCATGTCTCTCACAGTCCATTGGAAAAATAGTGCACATATTATATCAAAGTGGCTCATGTAATCTAAAACTACCACATGGATAAACATTAACAATGCATGTCTCATGAATTTCATATAATCAATCAAACTCTATCCTAATGAAACAAGGAATGGAAAAAAGTATTCCTCATATGAATCCTAAACCATATGTCTATAAATAATAAATCAAGGGGAGACACACCCATGGGGTGTCCCTTATTTAAGGTATCTTACCTTATGTGTAAGCAACAACCCTTTACCAATCATTCAAACCATTGCAGCTAATAATTTGGTTAAATTCCAAAACAAACAATACCCAAAATTTGAGGATGAAAAACTATAGCTTATTTAATCTAGATACAAACAAATTAATTCAAAAACCACCCACCTTAATTTTTTATAATTGATATACTTGAACATCAGCACTTGAATGGGCCTTAAATGTCATAGATCTACAAAAAAGTGAAAAAAACCTATCCTTGAATAACTCACAAGAGAGGATGAAATAGGAATAAGGTCTAAAGGGGGTTTGAGAAATCAATAGTGGGATTATAAGGAACTTAATGGTGTCTTTATCAGTTCTTGTGTAGAGAATTGTGAGATCAAACATCATTCATCATTCTGGAGAAGTCATGTACGAAGCACTAAATGAAGATGGTGTTTCCAGATATGAGATGTGTCCCAGCTCCGATATATCAAATAAAAAGAAAAGTACATGGATTGGTCATTAAAACTACACACCATGTATTAGACTCAACAAGCCCCCAACTTATGTGGATATTCCAGGGCATCAAATGGCCTAGTACACAGTTGTTACACAATCAAAACGTGGTTGTAGGTGGCAAGCTAGGTACACAGTGTGTACACAGAAGTACACGATGTGTACTTAGAGAATAATTTCTTCATCCTTTTTCATTAAAACATCCCAAAATCAAGATCCATACTAGAAAAATAGATCCAGGTTCTTACAGAATCGATTTAATGAAAAATAATTGTTTAAATAAATAATCAGTTTTTACCTATAATGCAATATTTTTTCACGATTCATCAAAAATAAAACTATTCAAAAAATACCAAAAATTTACCCTAAGTAAATTATTATTCTAAAATTCCAGAGAAAAATCTTATTTTGTAAAATAGAATATATTTTTAAAAAAAACATGTTTTAATATTGTTGTTCCATCAAAAGGTGGCAAAACTGTATTTTTTTGTACAAAATACGTCATTTATCTAAGACGTTAAATTTTTTCTTATATTAGGTTTTTAAAACATATTATTAGAGTTTTAAAAATTATACTGTACATATTACATATATATTTTATTAACAAAATCCATCAAGTGTGAATTTATTACTTTATAAACTACATTATTTGGATATATATTGTTTTTTACAAGATAGTTTCCTTTTATTTAAAAAGGGGTTTATTTCAATTTATAATTAATATAACACCATATGATTAATTTTATAAACATATGTAGAGGATATTTTTCTAATTCAATTATTACGGTCCATACATGCCATTATAATGGAAAGGGCTTAATGTAACAAAATAATATTCAGTTGTTCCATTAAACTCAACCTTGCGTGAAATGAAATATTCAAAAATAACATGAAATTGTGTATAACACAAGCCATGAATAGTGTTCTATATACAACACGGTATATTAGTGTTGCATTTAATGCAAGATAATATTAGAGTATCATAAAACACAAAAATTAAAATATATTAAAAAGAACATATCTCATAAAAATATCATGGTGATACATAATCCAATTTTATATAAATATCTTCATATATTAGATGGATTTTCTATAACATCAACCATTGATTCATATTTTCTATTCTATATTTGAGAATGCATTATACATTAAAACCAACATATCTCATGGATATACCCAAAAAATTCACAAAAAATTCAATCCAATTTATTATGGAAATAGAGTTTTAATCTCCAAATATATTCACTATTTAATGAAGTTCACAAAAACAATTCTTACATATAACATTTTCTACCATGAAACTATCTTACATGATAATCATGAAAAAATTAATATCTCTCTATTTCCATCAATTGATTATAAATATATCAGTACAATATAAGCACTTCCAACAACACCATTACAATTTCTAATTAGATTGATTCTAGATATAAAAAAACTTTTGTTAAAAAAATTATATTTCAAATGTTCAACTCTATATTTTTAAATGAGAAGGTCTAAATTTTTTATTTTTAAAAATTGAAGAACCTCATATTTAATATGAATATGAGAACATTAAATAATTCCTCCATGATGTGTTAGTTAAATCATACTTCATTATTCATAGTTTATCACATAGAGAAATATGGGTATTTAATCTATTTATATTTAAAATGTGATCCATGAAAGTTAACAACATATTATTATCAAATTTTTATCTTAATAACATCATGAATATTATTAAATATCTTGTGTTTTATAATTTCTTTCAATGAATTCTTACTTATTCCTTTATTCACATTATTTATGTTTCATCATTTATTAACAACAAATAAAACATAAAAAATATGTGTCCACCAATATTCCAAATTGTATTTTTTCATTACCATTGTGTGAAAATATAATCCATATATGTGAAAAATATTTAATCTCTCCCATCATGTTGAAAATATAGACATATGTTTTGAGAGTATTTCATAATTTCATTCTTATGAAATGTTCCTCACCAATTCCATTATATTTCTTCATGATTAATGAAATGTGTTGAAATAAAGGGTGGTCTATTATGAAAATATTGTTATTGTCACAACCTCCTCCCTCCAAAGATACCATAATAACGGGATAAACATAATGTCACCTGAGTCCCACCTCTATTAGGTCACATGCTGGTGACTAACACTAAGGAAATAAAAATATTGTGATATATAAGGCATTACCCTCAGTTAAAATATAGGATTGAGAGATAAGATGACTCATAAAAAAACTCCAATACAGAGCATAAAATAAATCCATATCCATCCTGCATGCATGTATAAATAGAACTAATTCCAATAAAAGCCACCAATAGTAAATACCCAAAAGTAAATATAAGGTCGTGACATAGTAGCTATGATAGTATTTCCTAATACATTCCATATAATATTATTGGAAAACTAAAGAACATTTGTATACATTAGGTGAGAATACAATTATACTCAGTATAAAAAGCTCATGCGTCACATGCACTTGTGAAAGATGAAAACAAATTCACCTATGAAATAACAAGAAAACTAAACATAACCTAAAGAGGTATACAAACCATCACAACCTCACCAAGGCATACAAACAAAATACCTCATTACATGTTATATATTATAAATAAATCACATTGATGATAGGGTTCCCCCAAGCACATTCTCACTAATTAGCCACTCTCAAACCCTAATGAAAAATGTCGGGGAACTATAACCTCTTCTAAGTATACCACTTCACATCCCGCATGCATGCAGTAGGTCATCACAATACATCAAATGCATAGAAAACTAGGCCTCATAACACATACCACCCCCACAAAGAATGGCCTCTCAATATATCCCCTTAGTACACAATTGGACCACACATCACATAACATATCATTACATATCATCCTATCGACACCTCAGAATGAACATCACAACTCATCCTAAAGACATATTGGAAACCAAATAAAAAATCATCTTGAATACACCAGGGACAACACATCACAACTCAACCAATGAAGCTTGGGACATTATCTCTTGAAAGAGAGAGAAAAGAAGAGTGGTAAACCATCAATCCATACTCCCACTATGATGTTGGGTAGGACACCACTTGTGTGACTATGTGTGTGTTTGAAACCTAATGATCAACATGGGTGGTGAGTATATAGAAATATCAAGGAAGATAAAAGTATATATTTAACATCAAACACTAAAACCCTACCTATGGGTTCTAAAAAAACCAACTCAAAATATTGTCACCCTTTCTACCAAAACTAAAGGCATAACATCCCGCAACAAGCCACAAACCCCATTTCATATTTCCATCCAATTTTAGTTCACCACCCTATTTAGTTAATTATTTATCATACATCAAATTTAATCACACATCACATCGTTAAATTTTATATTGGGGCATTTCAATCCCATTAACCAAACAAACCCATTAGATACAAATTATTTTTAAAAAATTATTTTTATATCAATACTTGTCCATGTAGCATAAATAAACCATATATCACAAGAAAACAATCATCCCCAATGATCAAAC
The DNA here is from genome assembly GCA_963277665.1 of Viscum album. Lineage (NCBI taxonomy): Eukaryota > Viridiplantae > Streptophyta > Magnoliopsida > Santalales > Viscaceae > Viscum > Viscum album. The sequence continues at coordinate 1,098,296,815 of OY728131.1, read as the reverse complement.
TTGGTCACCCACAAGCATGAACAAACTACCACAACCTCACTACCCAAAAGCATGGTCCAAAAACCATCATCCCCACAATCCTAGACCATACATTATTTCCAACAAGCCCAAACACACACACAAAAACACATCAAGATCATTTTGAATATTTATAATGGGAGAATCTGTCACATTCTAATTTGATTCTTTGGGGTGTTTTAACACAATTAAAAATATTATGGAAACCATTTTATTATCAATATATAAGTATTTACCCAATTTACATTTACAGTGATATCACAAAAAACACAATAGTCACAACAGTCACAACTATCATACTACATATATTAGGTGCTAACAAAGCCCCCTAACTCTAAAAATTTTTAGTGGGGAATCAAGGATCTACGATCCATAAAATCACAATAAAAATAAAGATGTAAAAACTTCTGAAAACCCCTCTTTTTCCTTAAATTAAAATTTATAAAATTTATTTAAAATTTATTTATCCAGAAAAACCCTAACTGATAGGTATAAAAAATAAAACCCCTCTTACATGATACCCATTAATGGGAATAAATGGAATCCCTACCATAAAGAAGATATCCAACTAATCGGGCACTGCCCGGAAATAACAAATTCCCTTGAACCATAATTGTACCATGGGAACTGAATATTAACCTATACCGCGTATAGGATCTATCAAAATGAAACCCAATGCACCTTGAAACCTAGGAAATACCACTGTAGTGGAACCCCAAAAAATAATAGAAGTAAAATGTTGAGAATAAGGAGATAAATCCCCATAGATCAAAGACAGATGCCCAATGATATATCTTCATCAATGGAAATCATCAAAAATTGAAGGATAAGGACTTAAAACACATAGAACATGAAAATAGCCACTAGTTGTAGGGTTTGGTAACAACATGAGTGGATGAAACATTCAAAAATCTACAACATCGGGGAATTTGATGACATGAAATCGCCTTTAATGTCATGTAATCAAAGGATTCTAGGTTCCACAAGAAAATCATAACTTTTTTGTTATTTGACCACAAAAAACTATATGTTGTCCACAAGCCCTGGAAAATCCATAATAAAAACATTACTATCATGTGATACAGTTACATGATGTGTATTTCCAACAGCATTTCAGATGCACCTCTATCTTCTAATAAAAACTCCAAAAATATCCCTCAAAACCACCATCATTCAGGATAAAAAAAGTAATAGTCTTTCTAGAAATAATCCATTACTTTAGATACCTATCAAATGATTATTACCATCAATAATCCATAACCAAGAAAAAGAGAAATGGTCGTATGAACAACCACTCTATAAAATACCTCTCAAGGATCTCGTCAAACCGAAAATGCCACCACTAGCCAAACAAGAAAAACCAGATGACTAAAACATCCCGAAAAACCTCATCATTATGAAAACTTAACTACAATACCTCCCCAATCACACTAACACACTTCCAAAAAACCACTACACAACCAACCAACCACACTATATTGAACACACAAATCAGGGAATTCCCTTTTCCATTTCAATATATTATCCACTCTGGACGACACTGACTCCCCCATATGGGTTTAATTATATCACAATTAATGCATCTCGGTTATGAATGAATTCCCTACATTTATAAATGTTAAGAAATTATCACCAATTAAACCACACACATCACAAAATAATGTGAACAACTCTTCTCATAAAACAAAGGGATCCAAAAACCACATCACAAAGAAAAAAAGTGAAATGAAAAACCTTAAAAACATATCTGGGTATTGGACATGAATTTTAGTCTCTTGCTCCCAAGTACTATCCTACTTGACACCATGCCTCTACAAAAAACAATCCTATGGGAGGGTCCATTATTGTAGCATGTTCTCTTGATGGTCATAGATATCCACTAGATTCTCTAAAAACATCACATCAACCATGATATACAACTATCCCTAGTGAAGGACATAGGTGTATTAATGAACATGTCAATGAAGTTGAGAGATGTGGTATATGTCATGCATCCTCTCCAATAGAGGTGGAAATACCATCCAATATGCCACCTCAAAAAATCTCCCCATCAACTCAAAGGGCCCAACAAGCCTGGGAGAAAGCTTACTTCCACTACCAAACCTCCACTACCCACATCGACGAGAATCCTTCAAGAATAAGTGGTATTCATCCATGAACTCTTGGGGAATCCTCTTTTGACACACACCCAAATAATATCATCCAACGTATGGATAGTCCACTCCACTTGACCATCTTTCTAGGTGTTAAAAAAAGTGATGAGGCATAACCGAGTTCCAAAATCATGTTGTAATCACTTCTTAACACATGAGGTAAAACTTGTGCTCCGATCATTGAAATTGGACCTCATAACTCCATGAAATCACACCATATCATCCACATACCTCATAGAAAAATAATCCACTGGACCTATCTACTTTTATCACCATGAGGTTGGTAGATTTCCTCAAAACATCCAATATCACCCTGATAACATCACAACCCCCCTATGTTTTGGATAAACCTGTGATGAAATCCATTGGGATGTCCTCCCATTTCCACATGAGAAAATACACAGGCTAGAAAAACCCATCAAGAAGACGATTCTTGACCTTTAGTTTCTAGAAAACCTAACACCAAACCATAATCTCTAACACTTCCGTATTCATTTTGGGCCACCAATAATATTCCCTCATGACATGGTAAATAATATAAATGATCGATTGTACCACTAGGGGTGATCTATAGAACTCACAAAAAACTCCCATGTGAATTTCTATAAAAAAACTTCCTCAAAACAACATCAGGTTCTACCAATCTTATGAACATATCTACAGAGATTCACAATGGCCAAAAAAAATCACATAATACCTCTACAGCTTAGTCTTCCCACTAAGACTCCTCCACTGGCTAAATATCTGAAGACCGCCCCATCATCTAGAAAACAATCTATACCACCATCCAACCATGAATATAACTGTAGGACTTCTATCTCCTCCACAATCTCCCTGAACGCATTATCTCCCAGGAAATACCCTTCGATGAATTACTTATCAATGTGTTTTCCACATAAATACCATTCATGTAATCGAACACTTCCTCTTAATGATCACTCCATACAATATCTTGATCTTGAGTAGTAAAAGATGCAAATGGGTCTACAACTTGTGTGATATTGGGTATAATTATAAGAAAATGCTCAGAAAGACCAATCAAATTGAGAACTTGTACCATGTTCTTGTGTACTTCCAAAGGAATAACTTCTTCAAACATTGACATGACTAATTCCACACCTAGATGAGGCACCACATGCCTGAGGAAATGGACCTCTGTGTCTAGAACAAGCACATGGACAACCTTCCACAATGATGGTGGCACTAAAGAACCTGAAATATTGCTCGAATATAATTGACATGAACTTCTTATAAGATCGAGAAAATTAAAATATATTTGATGAATATGATGATGAAAAAATCCATAAATTCATTGAAAATTGATTTCATAATCCCCCATAAACATATCTTATGCATTCATTACACCGAATAACATGACTACAAAATTGAAGTACCCATACTAGAATTTGAAGGAAGTCATTGTGATATCTCCCTCATTCACCCTAAAATATTGATATCCAAAACATAGATCAATATTAGAAAAAACAATCTCTCCTCATATCTGTAAAATATATTTTCTATCATTGGAATAGGGTAACATCTCCTGAAAGTCAACTATTTCAACCAGAGGTAGTATATACACAACCTTATAACCCCATACACCTTCTTGGTGAACATCACTAGAGATTCCCATGGGGAAAATATATGTCAGATTAAGCCCTTTGGCATCATATAATCTATATAAATTCTTAAATCCCAAAACTCAGAATGTATGATCTAACGTGGATCCATTGAATATGGAAAATCTCTAGGATGCAAGAAACCCCCAAAGTAAAAATTACTTCAAGGGGTAATGTCATAGACACCTTGGAAAAAACATAAAAGAACCCCCGAATGAATGTTGGAACCTCTACTATCCTAACATCCACTAATTACCCAAAATAATAATCCCACAAGGAAAGAAGGTGCTCTACACGCCATTTTTTCACCTAAAAGTTGTACTCATAGATGAAAACCAAACACTGACCATCCACATCTGGTAAACATGACTATACTCTTAAACTAAATGATAATAGAAACTATGTAATACAAATATTGGATGTGATGTATGACATATTATGTTTGCATATATAGAAATAAAAATATCCCTATAGGATCGATGTTGCCCCATCATTAGTCTACAACCTTAGAAAACATCAAAAAAGTTGGTCAAACATCTGACAGGTGTTGTCAACACAATCATTACATTAATCCTCTCAACATATTTTACCAAATCATGGGCTAGAAATGGTGTAATAAAAGAGTGAAAATATCCTAAATAAATCTAGGAAGAAAGAAGGGTACCAAACATATAGATTGTTCCAATGAACTTCTGTCCCCTCAAGAACTGCAACCTCCACTACGTGAATCTAACCACAACTTGCTTCTATACCACACTCCTGATGACCACATTCATGACCACACTTATTCCATGGTCAATGAACACAATATTCAACATGTGGTTGTCCTCTACATACTTTATCTTTCCCTAGTAGAGCATAATCAAATTTCTCGTGCTGCTGAAACGGCCTCCATGATAAGTACTATTGAGGCTGGCATTGAACAAATCCTCCTCCCCCAAACTGAGCTCGAAATGACACATGGAACTAGTAATAATGATGTTTGTGAACACCAAATAAGAAAAACACTATCCTGATACCTAAAGAAAAGTAAAAAAAAAAAGATGATTGAAAATGAAGCGGTCGAGGTTTAATCCAAGGTGGTGAAATCCTTCATGGTCTTGGCATTTGGACCTCCCACTGACAGTTCTTCCCCATGAGGAACACTGATTGTTCGCTTCTCAGATCAAAAAGTATCAATTTTATATTATATTGATAACATACACCTTATTTTTTACCCCTATGTATGTTGGGAATGTAAAATGAGTAACTACATACTAGATTGAATGACGAAGTGCTTCCACAGTACACCTAGCATTAGACTCTTCATCTAAAAAAATATTAGGGGAAAATGTAGAAGTTACTTAAACATTAATCCCAACACCCACACTAACATGATTATATATTAAAGAGTACTAAGAATATCCCTCTTCACTCATAGTTCATGAAATGATCTCCTCTCGATATTCATTCTTTAAGTAAACTAAAAAAATTTCTTCCATGTTCATTTCTCTAATATAAAACAGCCACCACTAACACACATATCCTCACATCTGACTGACTTCCAAAGGAACCAAATACTCTATCGGGGTTTGGATCTTATTTAAAGGAATCTTGATCTCTCCAATCCATCTCCCTTTTTCCTCATCTGAAACATTTCCCTCATACTTCCCAATATAATATCGCTTGAAGTCACAAAATGTACTCTTCCAATAATCATCCTCCTCAACCAGATCAACCATAAAACGATCAACTAAATAAGCCAGATGAACCTCGATTTCCTGAGACACACACACATGATGAATAATATCTATGTTTGAATGGGAAAAATAACTTCCATATCCTGTTATTATTGATTTTCATTTTGATATATTTTAATATAATTTAATTGATTTAACTCATTTTGTAAATTTTAAATTTCCAAAAATCACCCAATTAAATCAAGATAAAAATTTATCACGATTCATTTACCTCACATAGGTCTCTCCACTGAAAGTGGTATAGCCTCACTTTTTCATTAAGTTGGCTCGGAGTACATGAATTAGATTCGGGAAGGCTCTAAAATCCCATGTTGTAACTGGTCTTCCTTGGCCTATGTCACACACCAATATCATCTGACATTATTTCCCTAAAAACCCATCAAATAAAAACTATTCCTAATTCAAAACTCCCTAAAATCACTCAACCATCACCTTTGATACCCCTATATCATGAACCCTCCCTCCAAAGAGTCTACAATGAGAGGATATAGATAATGACACCTGATTCTAGTCTCCAGCTGGCACTGAGTTGGCGACTAGCACTAAGGGTATAAAAATATCATGATATTTGAAGCATTACTCACTATAATAATATAGTATTAGGTGATAAGATGAATCATAAAAAAACCACCCTATGAAATAGTATAAAATAAATCCAATGTCATACTAGATTCTTGTATGAACATAATATATACAAATTAATGTATCCAAATGTAAATACCCAAATGTAAATCTATGGCTGTGAAACTGAAGTTATCCAAGATGCAAGATTGTAATGCATAGAACAGTCGATGAATTCTTCTTGGAAACCTAAAAACAGATTTTTATATATTGAGTGAGGATACAAGTATACTCATTAGGAAAAGATCTAGTCTCTCATCCACATGTGAAATAGGCATACTAATGCTTCTATGAGAAAATAACCGAACCAAATAAAACCTATGAATGTATAGTAATTATACAAACATTGCAAAGGAATTCTCAAAAAATAACACAGAACAAGTAATATAATATAAATTACTGCACATTCATGATAAGGTACCACAAACAAATTTCCCACAAATTAGAATCTATCACACCCCAATATAAAATGTGCTTGTACTCCCACCTCTTCCAAATATACCACATCACATCCCACTCGTACACACCTTGGCCTGAAAACACATCACACCCACACACAAATAGGCCTCAAAACAATTCCCCCATACACACACATGGGAATCACAACACATCTTATAACACCGGGACCCCAGTTACCCAGAGTCGGTGAATTATTACATAATATTGGCATGATCACAAATGATCATGTCTTGAAAGACTGATTAGTTTTGTAGCCTTAGAATCACTAGATACATTCATAAAGTTTACATTACATTATAAAGTGACAAACTAAAACAACATATTGTCTCCATAGACCACACTCATATCCCCTCATACTATCCCTTTAGGTCATTCATTTAATACTTCTTCACATCCTAGGAAAATTAAAACATAGAAAGGGGTGAGCTCAGATGCCCAGTAAGGATAACAATATAGCAGAACCTTTCATAAATAAGCATAAACATTTAAGGCAATGTATAACTAAAACAAATGCCTTTTAATCATGAACATCAGTGTAATACGAAAAATTAAATTAAATAATTCCATTTACTTATTCAAATGGATATTATACTAGTCGAATAATCACATGCAATATCAATAACCACTTTCATAATGATTGAATGCATAATGTCAGACTATCATAACCACATAGTCAAGGCCTTGTTCTAAGACTACAAATAAGATTTTTTCAAGGCCTTATGACAAGACACTAGTTTGTCTCATGAGACCTACCAATGCATCGAGGAGCTATAGCAGGCTCCACCCATCACTTACAAAGTCCAATGCATTCCTCATATGAACAGGTTTAAACATAACATAAACATTCGTATTAATAATTGCATACTTAATGTCAATATTTTATCCACAAACTATGAATGGAATAAAAATAGCACATCCACAGTCAAAAATAACTCATTCAATTCAGTATGGAAGATTCTATTGTAAAAAATTAACCTCAATTGATAATAATTAAGGATATTGACATAGATGAAAATAATCATAAAAACTATTAGAGATAAATATCCCCCTATTTCTTGAAATCATTTTAAAGCAAATATTTTTCAAGAATCCATTTAAAAATATATTTTTTTGAATCAAAGTTTCCCAAACCAATTAAAACATTTAAAAGGAATGTTAATTTTAAAACTTAAATGTACATATAAATAAATCTTTAAAACCATTTTTAAAACATGGACATTAATGAGAATGATTTAGAATAATAAATGTTTAAAACATTTAAAATGATATTTTTGTTAGAGTTCCTAACCAAAGAGAGACATTTGAATAAAAATAATTGAGGTAATCAAAACATTTAAATATCATGAGAATAAATGGATTCACGATATACTATATAAAAGTAAATTATATACACCATATTAGAGTGATTTGGTGTGTAACAACGAAGAAGTCTCAATGGAATGTAAATTGAGATGAAATCTCTAATAAAGACCGTATCCTTAGGTTAAGGATAAATCAATGACATAAATATGTGTGAAAATTATAAATACACTCAATATGATTGGATTTTAGCTATAAATCAATCAGAGTACCTTCACGCATATTCTTGTAAAAACAACACCAATGAATTGGATATTTAACTCATGAAATGGAGATTGAGTTAAAATTACTCTTATCAAGTTTATATCGATGACATGAGAAATTATCAATGGAGTGATTATGTGTATCAAAAGTATATCCATATAATGGGGAGTGGAAATTATGACATAAGAAAATGAATAGTGATTCCACACATAATCTTGGATTAAAATAATTAACGAAGTATGCGTAAAGCCGAATGAATGGAAATTGAAATTTCAAATTACTTTATCGATTTGGTGACTTACTAAACATACACCAATGAAAGAAGGATCGTACAATGATGATGTAGATAACCATAAATTAATGTATATTACACAATTAAAACAATCATGGGTAGTACACAAACATGCAATAAATAAGTGGTGAACAATGGAAATCTTAGGGAATTAAAAGTGAGATAAGAAACCCCTTACTTTGTAATTTTTCCTTGGTCAGGGGTAGGTTTACCACCTGTATAATGGTGAAATAATTGTTATTTAATTATAAATGAATTATATACATTAATATGATATCAGATATGATCTTTTATCATTGATTTGTTAATAATATCTTAGTATTATTGTCGTTTCAGGTGTTAACGGATTCACTTTTCATTGTATTCTATGTTATGTGATCCATATTTGTTATGGATGGGATGTATGTTATTGATATATAGAATGATGTCATGTCTCTAACAATTATTTTTAATCTTAAAATTAAATTAAGTCTTCAATGGATACGATGGGGAACGAATCTCATCGCATTCGTGGAGGCGGTCATCCGTACGTACGCACGCGTGACAATATCACTCTTTTGATATAAAAATAATATATAATTGGATGTTATATCATATATAAAGAATAATTATCATATTATATTAATTATTTAAATGAATTACATTTCATTATTATACCCATTCAAATAATAAAGTATTGAATAACAATTATACCACGACGTGGAGACGGTAAGCCGTACGTACGCACGTATGGTGACATGTCATTAAAAGGATTGATATAATACTTAATATGGTTGTACCATATTTATAATAACATAACAGTATACAGAAGATACTTGAGATATTATTTTAGAGTTGAAATAACAAATAAAGAAGAAGTGGAAGAATAAAAGAACTTGAAAGAGTGTGGTGAAATCATTACCTCTTCTTCGTGTTCTATGTTTTGATTTATTCAAAAGGGATCCTTAATTTAGATTTATGACTAAAGTAAGGCCTTTAAGATAAAGTGAGAAAATTTTAGAGGATATTCTGGCAGGGGTTTGCTGAGCCAAAAAGCTTTGACGGTGTGAATTAGAGAGAAGGGGGGGTAACCTTTTATATGAGGGGTGAGGGGCACCATTGGAAAAGCTATAAATATTATTTTATAATAATTTAATTCGGTTTATAATGGCTCCAAAGTGGATTATATAAATGTTAAGGTGGGGATAGGTCAAAAACCACTCAACCAGTAGGTTTTAGATTGGTTTGGGTCACTATATTAACCTTATCTTTTCATTTTAACTCGAAGTTAATTAGTTTGACATTTTCCATGTCTCTTTGTATTTTTATATTATATAGTTAATAAAATTAATATATACTTCCAAGAGACCCACAAGTGGTCCATTAATGATACACCTATCATTATACACGTCCTTCGGCCAAACCTTAAATTTTTATGAATATAATATCAATTAATAATATAATATTTTCTTTCAAAAATCTTTTATGTAAATTTTGACACTATTTAATAATTGATTTTTGAGAAAGTCATAAAAACTTTATTAATTCGAACCAAAATCATATAAGCAATCCTAAAATGTCATATTAACCAATATAATTAGTGTATGTCATCAAAAATTTCAAATTAAATTTATTTTAACATTTATAATGCCAATAATTTGATTCTTTCATTAATAAGGAAAATACAACATCATTATTGTGTCATTAATAAATTTAATTATTCAATGCCTAAAAATTATAAATAAAAAACATTTATGTAAAAATTATCTTTTATCTTTTTAATGAATAATTATAGTCTAAAATATAAAATATATTACACATAGTGAAAATTGTTTTGCTAAAAGATATATGCTTATGTCATTTTTTTATTTACTTTAACTTAATTAATATAAAGTGTCATTATAACTTACAAGTGGCTCCATGGGGTCCCAAAATCGACAAAAAGACACCCATGGTTGGACATGTATCATCAAATAGGGTTATAACACGTTTTAGGGTAATTCAATATTATTATAATATTATTGTTTTACCCTTATTTACCGGATTTACCCGTTAACCATGGTAAATAAAATATACACCGAAGTAATTATTCAAAATGCCTAAAAATAAAAGTTACCTATTTACAAAATTTTACCTCCTGATTCTAAAAATGTAATCCATTTTTATAAATTCAAAACACATAAGTGGCAAAAATTAATTTCCAATGTCAGAACAAAAAGCGTGTCTCTATGAAATAACAACTATCAAAAGTTTGACACTTGCTTATGTCCAGTTTAAATGTAAAATTTTGTCCAATGACCAAAATTGGATTAAATGGTAAAAATATAATCTAATTATACTTTAAAATAACTCAAATTCATAATTTATCACTATTATGTATTTTGATTAAAAAAGTTGTTTTTAACTAAAATTTAGTAATTTTTACTATCCATCAAAATATGAATGTTATCAGAAAAGTACCAAAAATTCACCCTAAGCTATTTTTGATATTTTTAATCCAAAAATGACGCCCATTTTGAAAGTTAAAATTTATAAAATTTCAGAAAGTGGGTATTAGTATTCATAATGGCTAGTTTGATTGGTTGTGGTGTGTTAGAACTCGATGTTCCGTACAATAAACGCTACTGTATTATTCAAAGAGAAGCACAATGTGGAAGCTTGGGTTGTTACCTTATCCCATCCTTCAAAAAATTGAGTCCTCACAATTTTTAAAATTGGGCTTGGGAATGTAATGTAAACTCCCACATTGGAAAAAGAGTCAATAAAACTATCACTTTAAAAGAAAGAAAGATAAGTACAAAGGTCATCCAAAATAACCCATACTAGGATTCCATGTATGAAAAAATGGATATGGATGATAAAGTAAGTGTCAAGTTCTGATGGAGAGGGATAGAAAACATGATCAAGAGAAAGTTAACAACAAGAAAACCACAAACTTTTGATGGGACAAATATTCATTAGTCTCCCAGTAGGAAAAGTAAACAGACAACAATTTTTTTTGTTTAATGTTACATTACATAAAGATGAGGAATTCATTTATGAGATTGACTAATAACATAAAGAGATATACTTAATTTTTAAATATAGTTTCATTATTTAATAAATTTCTACCACTAACTCATTTTTTTAAATGATGAGTATTCAAGAAGACATGGTCACACTAGAAGAGATAGAATAAAATTCTATAGAATCACATTATCCAAGAAGGATAATCTATATATTTACCCTATCTTTAGAGATTAATCAAAACCAAAATGGTTAGTATAAGATCTGATGATCCCCCAAAAGGATATTCCTTTAGAGAAAGAAACACTAATCTTAATTTATAAAACTAAACCAACAATACCCAAAAGTTAAATAAATACCATTCAGTAAACAATTTTCTGTAAAATCCTTCAATATAAACCAAACTAATATTGAAACCTAAAACATAGAAGAATTTGGTTATGTTGTCTTCCATGATAAATTGTATCTCCAAATGACATCAACTACTCTTACTGTGACATACTTAAAAGTAATTAACCTAATCACATATTCTCTATTATTCGTTAATGATTTCCACAAATTACCCAAATCAATACAAATACACAATAAAACATAGATAAAAATCCACCATTACTCCTCATATGATATCCCATAGTGTTCCCTTTTCCAAGGGCATATAGTGTTCCCAACAAAGTGAACGCCTTCCAAAATAACATTTATCACTTAATCTCTGAATCATTTTCCTACACTAAGGGTATTCATTTAATAAGACATACGATCCCAAATAAAGTTATTATTGATCAATAAAATCATTTAACTAAAAATAATTAGTCACACTAACTAGGGACTTCCCGTAGTCTAGTGGTAGGCAATAAATCCCAATCGCACTTTGGTTGTGGGTTCTATTCCCACAGCTTGGTCTAACACAACAGTTTGTCACACGGTCTGCGTGTTGTCCTTTTTCAAAAACTATATTTTATAGCATTACCAAAATGAGATAAATTCCTCAAAATAACCATAACATAATTTAACCACAAATGTTATCTCATACCTTGCATTTTCATCCCAAAATATAATAACTAGTAATTACCTCAAACACAACGATCATATAAAACTAAATGTTTATTTATAACTATATCCACAAGAGAAAAGATAAGCCTTCCTCAAATATAATTTTCACTAGACGAATTGTAGGGTTACAAATACAAGAGAAAATTATTCCAAAGTAATCCTATGAACAAGAAGTACTAGTACCTTTAAAAAATTTCTCTAACCATTTATTTCAACATAGCTTCTTCTTTGACCAATAAAATATCCTATAGAATAGGTAATTCACTCGGGAAATGGCTAGGTCCCCTACTTTTACAGAAAATGACTGAAATCAATTCTTGGGACCATTTTTATTTTCTTCCATAGTACTCTTCATTTTTTCGTGGCAATTATTCACTTTATGTCCTTCTTTCCCACACATAAAGAATTTATTTGTTCCATTGAGACACTTTCCTCGGTGTCTCCTTCCACATTTCCTGCATGATGGATATTGAGGATTCTTTTATCCATGGTATCCATTTCTAGAGCTCTTATCATTATTCACCTTTATCTTCTTTGTTGAGTCTGAGATTTGGTTAATATATATGTTGTTGATCATATTTTTGGAAAAATGATTTGTAATTAACATGATATCTTTTACACCAATCAACATTCCATTATGTTGGTCATTTCCACCAACGTTCCCACCTTGTACATCATTCTCAAAGTTACTATCACTTTATTGAAATCCAACCATTGACTAAAACCTAAAAGCATTGTGTGAGCAATAATAGTCATAAAATCATTTAGAGAAAATAATGACACCATATTCTTAATTTAAAACACCTTAGGATTAACCAAGGTCATTTATTCTCATCTTTTATTAAAATACTTCAAATCAGTTTGTAACAAAAATGTAAATTATCCTAATCATATCCCCCAGGAGTGTCGTAACCAAGAGTGCAGCAAAGCCCGTTGTTGTGCACCAGTTACAGTTCGAGTCTAGCTCAAAGTGGTGTTTTCGGGTCTTACCCCTAGGTACATCTGTACCAGAGCCACCTCTACCTGCTCGTATCCAGACATGGATGTGTTTCTTGAAAACTCACAAAATATCTTCAATACAAAAATTCTAGGATGTTCTTCTATACTAAACCTCAATGCCCATCTTGGGTATATGTGCTCTAATAAGAGTTTATCTAAATCTAGTTTCCAAGGATTGTACTAAACATACTTTGATACCAATTGTAACTCTGGGACCCCAGCTACCCAGAGTAACTGTATTATTACATAATATTGGCATGATCCCAAAAGATCATGTCTCAAAAGACCAATTATTTTAGTATCCTTGGAATTACTAGATACATTCATAAATTTTATATTACATCATTAAGTGAAAAAATACGACAACATCTTGTATGCATAGACCACACTCATATCCCCTCATACTATCCCTTTAATCCATTCATAAAACATTTCTTCACATCCTGGGAAAAATAAAACATAGAAAGGGGTGAGCTCAGATGCACAGTAAGGATAACAATATAGTGTAAACTTTCATAAATAAGCATAAACATTTAAGGCAATGTATAACATAAACAAAAGCCTTTTAATATTGAACTTCAGAATTATATGGAAAAAATAAAATGAAATAATTCCACTTACATATTCACATGTATATTCTACTTGTCGAAATATCACATGCAATATAAATAACCACTTTCATAAAGATGGAATGCATAATTCCAGACTATCATAACCACATAGTGAAGGCCATGTGCCAAGACCACAAATAAGATTTTGTCAAGCCCTTCTTCCAAGACCCTGGTTTGTCTCATGAGACCTACCAATGCATCAAGGTGTTATAGCGGGCTCTACCCATCACTTACTAAGTTTAATGCATTTCTCATATGAACAGGTTTAAACAAAACATAAACATTAGTATTAAAACTAGCATATGTAATGTCAATACTTTATCCACAAACCATGAATGGAATAAAAATAGCACATCCACAGTCCAACATAACTCATTCAATACAATATGGAAGATTGTATTGTAACAGATTTACCACAATTGAGAATAATGAAGGATATTGACATAGATGAAAATAATAATCAAAACTACTAGAGAGAAATATCCCCCTTTTTCTTGAATTCATTTAAAAGTCATACTATTTGTCAAGAAGTCATTTATAAATATTTTTTTTAAATCAAATTGTCCCATACCACTTGAAAAATTTAAAAGTTATTTTAATTTTGAAACTTCAATTTCTATATAAATAAATCCATAAAACCATTTCTAAAACATGGGCATTAATGATAAATATTTAGAATAATAAATCTTTAAAACATTTAAAATGATATTTTAGTTAGAGTTCCTAACCAAAACCGAGACACTTGAATACAAATAATTGAGTTAATCAAAAAAATTTAATATCCTGAGAATAAAGAGATTCATGATATAGTATGTCAAAGTACATTATATACACCATATAAAAGTGATTCGGTGTATAACAACAAAGTAGTCTCAATGAAATTTAAATTGAGATGAAATCTCTTATAAAGACCATATCCTTAGGTTAAGGATAAATCAATGACATAATTATGTGTGAAAATTATAAATACACTCAATATGATTGGATATTTAGTTTAAATCAATTATAGGACACTCACATATATTCTTGTAAAAACAACACCAATGAATTGGATATTTAACTCATCAAATGAAGATTGAGTTTAAATTACTATTATCAAGTTCATATCAATGACTTGAGAAATTATAAATGGAGTGATTATGTGTATCAAATGTATATCCACGGAAAGGGGAGTGGAAATTATGACATAATCAAATGAATATTTATTCCACACATAATCTTGGAGTAAAATGATCAATGAAGTATGCATAAAGCCGAATGAATGGAAATTGAAATTTCATATTCCCTTATCAATTTGGTATCTTAAGAGACATACACCCATGAAAAAAGGATCATACATTGATGATGTAAATATCGGTAAATTAATTTAAATTACAAAATGAATAAAATCATGGGAAGTACACACACCACATGCATTAAATAATTGGTGAACAATAGAAATCTCACGGAATTAAAAGTGAGAGAAGAAACCCTTTACATTGTACTTTTTCGGTGGTCAAGGGTTGGTAAACCTCCTATATAATAGTGAAACAACTGTTATTGAATTATACTATAATTATATAAATTAATATGATATCATATATGATCCTTTAACATTTACTTTTTAATAATATCTTAGTGTTATCATCGTTTCGGGTGTTAACAGATTCATTTTTCTTTATATTATTTATTATGTGAGCCATATTTGTTATGGATTGGATTTATCTTATTCATATCTAGAATTATATCATGTTTCTAAATATTATTTTTAATCATAAGACAAAATTTAAGCTTTAATGGATACGATGGAGAATGCATCTCATCGTGTTCGTGGAGACGGTAATCCGTATGTATGCACGAGCAACAATATCAGTCTTTTGATATTAAAATAATATATAATTGTATGGTATATCATATACACAAAATAATTATTATGTTATATTTATTATTTACATGAATTACACATCATTATTATACCCATTCAAATAATAATGTATTGAATAACAATTACATTACGACGTGGAGACGTTAAGCCGTACGTACACACGTATGCTGACATGTCTTTCAAAGGATGGATAAAATACTGAATATGGTTGTACCATATTTATAATAACATCATAATATATAGAAGATAATGGAGTTATTATTTTATAATGTAAATAAAAAATAATGAAGAAGTGGAAGAAGAAAGAACCTTGAAAGAGGGTGGTGAAATCTTTACCTCTTCTTCAGGTTCTTCCTTTTGATTTGATCAAAATGGCATAATAAGTTGGCTTTCTGCCTAAAGGTTGGCCTGTTGTATTAAGTAAGGGAAATTGGGAGGATATTTGGTCAGGGGTCTACTGAGCCAAAAGGCTTTGAAGGTGTGAATTAGAGGGAATGGGGAGTTCCCTTTTATAAGAGGGGTGAGGGGAAACTTAGAAAAAGCTAGAAATATTATTTTAAAATAAATTCATATTCGGTCCCTAATGGCTCCAAAGTGGATTATTTAAAGGTTATGGTGGGGATAGGTAAACAAACACTCTAAAAATAGGGTTTAGACAGGTTTGGGTCACTATATTTACCTTATCTTTTAGTTTTAACTCTTAGTTAACTAGTTTTACATTTACCATATCTCTTTGTATTTTTATATTATATAGTTTATAAACTTACTATAAACTTCTAATCGATCCAAAAGTTGTCCATTAATGATAAAAATATCATTATATAGGTCCTTTGGCCGATCAATAGATTTTTAGAAATAGGATATCAATTAATAATATAATATTTTTTTCAAAAACTCTTTTATGTCAATTTTGACACTATTTAATAATTTATTTTTGTTAAAGTATTAACAACTTTATTAATTCAAACAGAATTTATTTAAGTTAAAATAACATGTCTTATTAACCAATAAAATTTTTGGACGTCATCAAAACTTTCAAATTATATTTATTTTAACATTTATATAACCAATTATTTGATTCATTCATTAATAAGGAAAATACTGCATCATTATTATGTCATTAAGAAATTTAATTATTCAATGAATAAAAATGATAAATAAAATAAGATTATGTATAAAATCTTTTTATATTTATAATGAATATTTATAGTTGAAAATATAACGTATATAACATTAGGTAAAAAATTTTTGCTAAAAGATATATGCTTATGTCATTTTTGTATTTACTTTAACTTAAATAATATAAACCGTCAATATCAAATTAATGTGGCTCCATGAGGTCCCAAAATCAACCCAAAGATGACCATGGTCGGAAACATATCAACCAATAGGGTTAGGATACGTTTTAGGGTAATTTAATATTATTATAATGTTATTTTTTACCCATACTTACCTGATTTACCCTTTAACCATGGTAAATAAAATATTTACCGAAGTAATTATTCAAAATGTCTAAAAATAAAAGTTACATATTTACACAATTTGGACCTCCTGATTCTAAATATTGAATCAATTTTTCTAAATTAAAGACACAGAAGTGGAATAAATTAATTTAAAATTAATTCCCATTGTCCAAACAAAAAGTGTGTTTTTAAGAAATAATAATTATCAAAAGGTTGACAGCTGCTTATGTCCAGTTTAAATGTGAAATTATGTCCAATAACCAAAATGGTATTAAATGGTAAAAATATATCCTAAATATACTTTTAAATCACTCAAATTCAAAACTTATCACTATTAATTGTTTCGATTAAAAAAGTTGTTTTTAATTAAAATTTTGTAATTTTCACTATTCATCAAAATATTAATGTTATCAGAAAGGTACCAAAAAATCAACATAATCTAATTTTGATATTCTGAATCCCAAAATTAATTCCATTTTGAATTATAAAATTTATAAAATTTCAAGAAGTGGGTATTACTACTCATAATGGCTAGTTTGATTGGTTGTGGTTTGTTAGAACTCAAAGTTGCATACAACACATGCTACTGTATTATTCAAAGAGAAGCGTACCATGGAATCTTGGGGTGTTACACATCCCTCCTACACAAAAATGGTCCATAATTCACATCAAATAACATCCATAAGACACCATGGAAAGCACATAACAACTCATCTCATTGACACATGTGATGCCACATCACAACTCATCCTGCTGACCCATGGGACACGACATCACAAGTCGCCAAAAGAAACTTGTGACATCATCTCCTAGAAGAGGGACCGGGGAAGAGTGGGTGGCTAGCCACCCATCCTCCCACTAGGATATTAGTAATGATACCTCCAGGTGACTATGAGTTTGTTTGGCATGTAGTGCTCAATGTGGGTGGTTTGTGTACAGAAATAATAATGAATATATATATATAGTATCAAGAACTGAAGCCCTACCTATTAGTTCTCCAATAAAAAACCAACCCACATCAATGTCATATTTTATACCACCACTAAATGCATAACATCCCACAATGGTCCTTAAACCCCATTTCACATTTCTAACAAAATTTTATTAATCACCCCATTAAGTTTTTTACTTAGCTTCAACAACATTTAATCACACAACACATCATCAAATTTTACATTGGAAAATTTCCATCCCATTACCCAAAAAAACCCATTATATTTCCAACATTACTAAACAATCATTTTTTATATCACTACTTGGGAAGCTCGTAAAAAACCCATATATCACATGAAACTACTAATCCCCATCAATGTCACATCTCCAGCAAAAAAGAATGGCCAAACAAACACCAATTAACCTCTCTAAAATCATAGCCCAAAAACCATTAGCCCTACCAGACCCATCCAAACATCTCTGTCCCATAATCACATCCACAAACATTTCAACACATCAGGATCAATTTGTAGATTTACTAAGAGGATTTCATCATAGTACACATTATTTCACATGGGAGTTATCACAGAATCCAAAATCATCAAGAAACCATTTTATTATCGAAAACAAAAGTAATTAAAAAGTTACATTTAGAGTGATATCACAATAATAAAAACAATCACAAAAATCAAAATACATTTATTTGGCATAAATGAATCCACCAATGTCCATAATTTTCATTGGGGAAATCAAGCCTGTTTGATCCACAATCTGGAGATAAAAAGAATGATTTAAAAACATTAAAACAAACCCATTTACACTTCAATTTCATTTTAATCAATTTATTTATATTTAATTTATCTAGTATAACCTTAACTAATAGGTAAACAGAAGGAAATCCCTCCCACATGATACATAATAAAGAGAAATAGGGGAATCTATACCTTAAATTATATTTTCAACTCAATCTCACCACCTGGAAAATAAGAAAACCTATTAACCGTAACCACAAAACAAGAACAACCAATCAACCTATACCGCACAATGTATCCATCAAAACAATTCCCAAACGCACCCCCACTCAAAAGAAACACTACCGAATTTTAACCTGAAAGAAGAACATAAAGATATGGGTGAAAACGAGAGGAGAAATAACTACAAATCAAATATGGGAGCCCAAGGATCAATACCCAAAAAAGAAATTCTACATACACTAAAGGAGAAGGTCGCTATAAGCCTAAAATTATTGAAGATCTATTGGATGTTGGATTTGGGAAAAACCTGAGCGAGTGATACTTTTATAACAGCACAATATCGGGGAATTACACTACTTATAATCCACTTTCACAATTTGTATTTCTAACATCCCAGGTAAATAATGAATATGATTTTTTCATACTTATTAATTTTTGAATTAAATATTAATTTTACTTTAAATGGGTTTCTATGTTCGATAGCGTACCCGATATGCAACAATAGGTTTCTTTGAAATCTTACGTTGCACACTAATAATATATTATTATTTTAAATGGTAGTTATGTCCTATCCATTTTATTGGTGGGAATGAAAAACAATAACTACAATATGATTATACATGTTTGTTAAATGTATTTACATTTATCAAATAAAGGTTAGAGGCTTAAAATGTGAATGAATCTAATTTTAAGCATAATTTACATTAAAAGGCTGATTTATCGCCTTTTAATGGAGAACCCTTTTTGAATATTGTTTTTGTCACTTTAATACATTAAAAATGACCAAATAAAATCCTTCTCTAGAATAGGGACATCAAAATTTACTTTATGTAAATTTTTTGAATTTTCCCGATAAAGTTCATTTTTTAATTAATAGAGAAAAATATTGTACTTTAATTCAAAAGTTCCCTTTAATATTTTTTATTTATATGGTTATATTATATTTTTTAATTGGTTTTACAGTTAAATGAAAATATATTTTTACCATTTAATCCAATTTCGGTCACTGGAATTAATTTCACATTGAAATTGGTCATAAACAAGTATCAATCTTTTGATAGTTATTGTTTCTTAAAAACACGCTATTTGTTTTGATAACGGGAATTAATTTAAAAATAATTAATACCACTTCTATTTTTTGAATTTGGAAAAATATACATCATTTTTGACTTCAGAATATAAAATATATCTTAGGCTGAATTTTTGGTATTTTTCTGAAAATCTTCAATTTTTGATGAATAGTGAAACCACTTAGTAGTAGTTAAAAAAACTCCCTTTTTCATTTAAATGAAATTTTACCACTTCTGTGAACGGAATTTTGAAAATACGACATACATGGTTGTTATCAAGAAGTAAAATTTTGTTCAATAAGATGAAAATATTTTTTGGTGAAAAGTATCTTTTGAATTTTATTTACCGCAGTTAAAGATAAATAAGGCAATTCAAGGTAAAACAAATATTATTAAAATTCAAAATTACCTTAACACATCTCCAAAACAAATTGGTTGAGTCATTTATGACCATGGGAATCTTTTGGTTGATTTTGGGACCCCATTGAGCCAGTTGGGAGTGATAATGACAAATTATATTAATTATATAAAGTAAAGGCAAAAATGTCAAAAGCAAATATCTTCTAGTAAATTAATTTTTATATTGTGTTCTATAAGTCATATTTTCAACTATAAATATTATTTAAAAATATAAAACGATTTACTACATGATAGTATTTTTTTTATAATTTTCAGACATCAAATAATTTAAAATATTTATGACACAATAATGATGTCGTGCTTACCTCATTAATAAATCATTTAAATAAATAAGATTATAATGATTAAAATGATATTAAAAACCTATCCAATTCAGATTGGATGATTTTATTTCGACCTTGTTTCATCTTATATTCGACTATAATTATTTTTGGACCATTAGAAACCGAATATCAATATATAATAAACTAATGTTTTCACACTTTCATAAAGAGCCCCCCCTCTCCCTTAAAAAAGAAGACCACTTCTAACCAATTCCACACAGCTCTCAAGCCTTTTGGATCGTCTAAAATCTTCCCAATTAAGCTCCCTACATCCCTCTCCTCCTCCTTGAACACTTACCTTAGGCAGACGGAACTTCAAAAAGTCCTTTGGTTGAAACCAAAGAGAGATACCCAAATTAAAGGTAAGAGTTTCTCTTAATTTTTTTCTTCTATTTTACTTCTCCAACCCCTAAACTCTTTTATTAATTTATTTTGTAACAAAACCAATATCCTAAATATACTAAGATGATTTTATGATAAGTATTCAAACTAAACTTACACACATCTCCATCTAATGGATGAAGAACATAATGTTTCTATGGATGGAAAACTAACGCCTCACGAAACGATGATTGTTCAAATATCTCCAACCGCCTCTAATGGTGGCCATTTTGATGGAACTGTATTTATATATGATATATATTATGTTTATGTTGTCTTTATTCTTCTGTATTTTCCATTTATATTATTCCATTATGGTTTCCATAGTGGGTAAATACGATAATCTCATTTGAGGAAGCGCAGACTACCGCCCCCTCAAAGTGACGTGACACGTTAATTATTTATGTGGGATGTATAAATGATAGAGTTAATGATATTATATTTTATATTATTATGAATAATAATATAACTATGTATCATTATATTTTATTTCTATTAAAATAAGAAATAGAAATGAAAGTAGCGTTCATGAGTACGTACGACTTACCGTCTCCATGAAAGGTGCATTCATTTCTTACCTCTAAATGTTATGTACTATTATAAATACATATATATACTGGATATATATGATATATATGATATCTAAATCATGAATATCATTCTGGATATAATTAAACTTTGAACACATGCACAACATGTAATTATAAGAAGTACATTTTTGACTCAAGTACCAAATATAGACAAAACAAATATTATTAACTTAAATGATTACATAATTTTTATAACATGGTAATAAATGATATCACAGGAATAATAAACTTGAAAAATGTTCTTGAGCAAGTATAAATTAACTTTAGTTTATTATTCAGAAGATTAAAGAATGATCGAGTCATGTCAGACACAAGGTAAGGGATTTTCTTATCTCACTTTCAATTCCGTGATACTTCCATTGTTTGCCACTAATTTATTGAATGTTGTATATTGCATACTTCCATTTGATATATATTGTCATTATTATCTTGATATTCATGTTATTATGTGAATCATTTGGTGGTTATGGACTTTTTTTCATACGACTCAATTGATTACAATGTGGTAAATGGTTTCATCTCACTTTTTATTCCCATGAGAATCATTCTATATTGGACACTGTTTCCTTTTGTGTGGTGTATGTACTTCCAATGATTGTAATACTTGTGTAATATAAATTAATTTATGAGTATTTAAATATTAGTTGTATGATCCTTCTTTCATGTGGTGTATGTTTTGTATGTTACCAAATCGGTAAGGGAACCGTTCACTATCCTTTTTTTTAAAGACTTTTTTTGTTGTGTCTCTTAATTAACATCTTATAATGTTGGGATATGTTCTTATATATCCTTATTGATGTAAACATTATATACAAGTGTTGAGGTTCCCTTTTTATCTCACCAACTCATTTTCTGAATTTTAATGTGACGCCGTTAGGCTTTCGAATTTTTACAAGGGAACTTCTTAACCCAATTTCAATTCTTTGGGTTCAACTTGTACTTCTTCAATATGTCATCCTATGAGTATTTGTGAATGACCTATGACTGTTTTACACATAATATCCACTTTTATTGGGTGTATTTATATTTTTCACACATAATTATGAGATTGATTTGTCCATAATTTAAGGATATCATCTTTATAAGGGATTTCATCTCAATTTACATTTCCATTGAGACTTCATTGTTGTTATGAACCAATTCACTCTTATATGGTGTATATACTATACTTTGACATATTATATCATGAATAAAATTATTCTCATGATATTATATAGTTCTGAATAAATGTTATTCCTCAATTATTTTTATTCAAGCATCTCACTTTTTGTTAAAAAAACTCTTTAACTAAAATATTGTTTTAAATGTATAAAAGATTTATTCTTTTAAATATTTCTCATTAATTTCTAGGTTTTAAAAATGGTTTTTAAGATTTATTTGTATGGACATTAATATTTTCAAAGGATAATTCATTTAAATCTTCTAAGTGGTACGAGACACTTTGATTCAAAAATCTCTTTTAAAATGTTTTTGAAAATGATTTTATAGGACAATATTTATTTAAATATCTTGATTTTATATATTGAAATGTGGAAATGTAATATTTCATTTATACTTGTGATATGTGTTATGATTATGTTATGTTTATTGGGCATTTTTTTATGTATACGGGTCGTTCTGTGATAAACCTTGGGCGGGGGAGCTCGAGATAGCTCTCTAATGCATTGGGTAACATGAAAGAGGTAAATGTGATGTTTCTCCTAAGAGATTTAGGGAATATACTGTGATGGGTATTCCATGTATAACTCATTATGTAGCTATGATAGCTACAATTTATGTTTGATATGGATGCCAAAAGTAACCTTTATGATTTATGATTTGTGTGTGCTATTCATAAATCTTATGATTTCGTAAGGTACAATATGATTGAAAAATATAGTTTCATTGATTTGTATTTATTGATGGGATAATGTTTTACTTCCTTATTTTATAACCCTTACTAAGCTTTTTATTCTCATCCCATGTTTTTGAAATGTTTCGCATGGGACATAAAGATGAATAGGGTCAAGGATGTGTTCATGGAAATGCCATGATCTCTAAAATATGGAACTAGACATGTTTCTTTTTCAGTGTTTTTATTATATAAAAAAGGATACTAATTAGTAGGGTCTACTTGTAATATTCAAGTTGTTATGAAATATTTATGGCCTAATTCTCTAAAACCCTAAACTTGAAAATATCATCAATTTGAATTATTCATTTAATTTAATATAATATGAGGTTTGAGGCCGGGTCCTTATAGTTGGTTTCTTAGGTCGGTTTAGATAACTTTAAAGGTTAGGGAATTCATCAAGGATAAGTGACATTACCATACTAGTTAGTATTTCAGAAAGAGTCATAGTTTGTTTAGAAAAAGTGAATGAGTTTAAGAGAAAGCGAATGTGTATATCTTAGTGTTTACCCTCATCATAAGATATTATATGAAGATTTTACTGATATACTCATTCGGACCTTTTTGGTTTCAGTAAATGGATGGATCTAGAGGGCACCAAAATAACAGTGGATGTGAAGAAAACTATGATGGTTTTCTGAACGAGCAACTAAATGATATGGGAGCTACAATGAAAACACTTGTGGTTATTCTCAACCAGTTAAGAGTCATGATTGACCTCCGGAACCCTAGTGATCATTATAAGGCATTATATATGAGAGAAAAAAATCCCTACAGAAGTTCAGGTAATAATCAGAATGGTAAGTGTGTTCAAAAACCTATGTGTCAAATATGTGGAAAGAAATTCATAGGAAAGTGTTTAAAAGGGACAGAAAGATGCCATATATGTGGAAATCAAGGTCATAAAGCCAGAACCTTCCATGGAAAAAGGAAGCATCTAGTTGACTCTAGGAAAGGGAACGAAGTACATTCTGAGTGATCAGTTGAATGTATTAAATGTGGTGTGCATGGTCATTATTAAAACACATGACCTATGAAGATGTTTTGGGAATGGGATCACCAAGATCATACAAATATTCTTTTACCAATACCTAATTCCATTTCAATTGAGGATCAAGAAACTTACAATGACCAATGAATGGTATGGATTATTTCTTATCATATGTTTTCTTATTATTGAAATCATAGGATATGATTCATGATTTTGTTTGTATGAAATAATTATTTCAGAATATGTTGTAAAGTAATGGTTAATGGATCATGAAGAATATTGAATGAGTATGAAGTCAACATATAAGGGATTCAATAGTTATGATAGAATTTAGGATGGTGAAATTCGTAACAGTATGAAGTCTCTTCTGATGATGGGGTTACATTAGAATAATTTTTATAGTATGTTTAACCTTGATGTTTGGTATATGAAAATTTTATTTAAGGAATAATTATCTTCTCTTTTGTGGGTATAGTTATAAAGAACCATTTGGGTTTATATGATCCTTGAATTTGAGGCAATTGCTGGTTAATACATTTTGGGATGCAAAACAAAATTTATTAGATAACCCTTATGGTTAAAATATGTTAGGGTTATTTTTGATGAATTTATCTCATTTTGGGAATGTTATAAAATCATGTTGTTTTTTAAAACAGACAACACACAAACCATGTGATAACCCGTCGCGTCGGACGAAGCTGTGGGAATCGAACCCACAACAAAAGTGCGACTCATATTTATCACCTACCACTAGACTACATGAAGTCCCTGGTTAGTTTGACTAATTCTTTTTAGTTATATGATTTTAGGAATTATGAAAAGTTGATCTTGGGTTATCAATGGAAATGATCAATCTGTTAGGAGGATATGTGATTAGGTTAATTACTTTTCAATATGAGACTTTAAGAGTAACTGATGTTATTTTGAGATAAATGTTAAGACTTATCTTGGAATACTATGTGATTAAATCCTTTGGAGATCTGTTTTTAAATCATATTTTGGACTACTTTGAAGAATTTTATGGATAGCTGTTTATTGAATAGTCTTTGATGAAATTTGGGGTTTGTTGGACAAGTTTTGGAGATTAAGAGTAGTTATTATTTTTGTAAAAGATTACCCTTTTTTGGGGATTATCTGATCTCACACAAGCCATTTTGGTTTTGGTTAATGTCTAAAGTCATGGGAAATATATAGTTCATCATTTTTGGATTATGTGATTCTCTCAAAGTTGATTATAGATCTCTTAATGTGAAAAAAAGTCACCCTGAATACTCATTGTTTGGAGAAAATATGAGTTTGTGTTAGAAATCTAATAAAAGATGAATGTCCGCATGACAAGTAATTATATTTCCGTATGTTTTTATTCTATGTAGAAGATTAATTCCTCAAAAATATGAAAAGGAACATAAAACAAAAATGTTGTAGGTTTATGTTTCTTACTGGGTAATCAAAGACCATTTACACACATCATATGTTTGTGATTTTCTTGTGGCTAACTATCTCATAATCTTGTTTCCTATCACTCTCCATCAAAACATGACACTTTGTTTTCTCCTCCACATTCATGTTTTCATGGAATCTTAGTTTGGGTTAACTCGGGTGACCTTTTTACTTCTCTTTCTTTCTTTTAAAGTGATAGTTTTATTGACTCTTATTTCCGATATGGGACATTCAATAAAGTATCAGAGCTGAAATTTTAAAATTGCGAGGATGAAATTTCAAAAGGGGGGGAAGGATATAACGTCCTAGGTAAATAAAGAATATAAAATTTTCATATTTATTAATTTTTTAATTTAATACTAATTTTACTTTAAAAGGGTTTCTATGTTCGATTACTTACCCGATACACAACAACAGGTTTCTTTGAAATCTTACGTTGCACACTAATAATATATTATTATTTTAAACGGTAGTTAACTCCTAGCCGTATTATTGGTGGGAATGAACTAAACTAACTACAATATGATTATAAAAGTTTTTTAAATGTATTTACATTTTTCCAATAAAGGTTAGAGGCTTAAAATGTGAATGATTCTAATTTTAAGCATAATTTACATTAAAAGGACGATTTGTCACCTTTTAATGGAGAACCCTTTTTAGATCTAGTTTTGATAAAATTAATACATTATACGTGACCAAATAAAATACTTCTTTAGAATAGGGATATCAAAATTTACTTTCTGTAAATTTTTGGAATTATACTGATAAAGTTCATTTTTAATAAATAGTGAAAAATATTGTAGTTTAATTCAAAAGTTCCTTTTAATAACATTTTTTTATATGGTTATATAATCATTTTAATTGGTTATAATGTTAAATTAAAATATATTTTTACCATTTAATCCAATTTTGGTCATTGGAATTAATTTCACTTTGAAATTGGACATAAACAAGTATCAATCTTTTGATAGTTATTGTTTCTTAAAAACACACTATTTTTTTTGATAAATGGAATTAATTTTAAACATAAATAATTCCACTTATATGTTTTTAATTTGGAATAAAATACATCAATTTTGAATTTGGAATATCAAATATAGCTTAGGCTGATTTTTTTGGTATTTTTCGGAAAAACATCAATTTTTGATGATTAATGAAACAACATAGTGGTTGTTAAAAAACCGACTTTTTCATTTAAATGAAATTTTACCACTTCTGTGAATTGAATTTAGAAAATATGACATAAATTGTTGTTATCAAGAAATAAAATTTTGTTTAATAAAATGAAAATAATAATTGGTGAATAGTAACTTTTGGATTTTATTTACCACTGTTAAAGGTAAATAAGGTAACTCAAGGTAAATTTTTTTATTATAATTCAAAAATACCTTAACACTTTTCCAAACCTTGTTGTATGAGTCATTTATGACCATGGGAATTTTTGGGTCAATTATTGGACCCCATTGAGCCATTTGGGAATGATAAGAACAATTTAGAATAATTAACTTAAAGTAAAGGAAAAAAATGACAAAAGAAAATATCTTTTAGTAAATTAATTTTTATATAGTGTTATATAAGTCATATTTTCAACTATAAATATGATTTATAAACATAAAAAGATTTCCCACATGATATTATTTTTTTATAATTTTTATACATCAGGTAATTTAAATTATTTATGACACAATAATGATGCAGTGTTTACCTCATTAATAAATCATTTAAATAAATAAGATTACTATGATTAAAATATTATCCAAACCCAGTCCAATTCCTATTGGATGATTTTATTTCGACCTTGAGTCATCTTAGATTCGACTATAATTATTTTTTAATTATTATAAACTGAATATCAATATATAATAAAATAATGTTTTCACACTTTTTTAAAGAGCCCCTCCTCATCTTTATAAAAGGAGAACACTTCTAACCAATTACACACACCTCTCAAGCCTTTTGGATCATCCAATATCTTCCCAATTAAGCTCTCTACATCCCTATCCTCCTCCTAGAAGCCTTACCTTAGGCAGAACGCACTTCATGATGTCCTTTGTTTCAAACCAAAGGGAGTTACCCACATTAAATGTAACAATTTCTCTTAATTTGTTTTGTTTTATTTTACTTATCCAACCCATAAACTCTTTAATTACATTATTTTGTAACAAGAAAAATATCTTCAATATACTAGGAAGTTTTTATGAGAAGGATTCAAACTACACTTACACACACCTCTATCTATTGGATGAAGAACATAATGTTTCTGTGGATGGAAAACTAACGCCTCACGAAATGATGATTGTTAAAATATCTAAAACCGCCTCTCATGGTGGCCATTTTGAGGGAAATTTATTTATATATGATATATATTATGTTTATTGTTTCTTTATACTTCTGTATTTTTTATTTATAGCATGCCTTTATGGTTTCCATAGTGGGAAAACATGATAATCTCATTTGAGGAAGCACGGACTACGGCCCCCTCAATGTAGTAAGACTCGTTAATGTCTTATGTGGGATGTATAAAGGATATAGTTAATGATATTATATATTATATTATACTGTAATTATAATATACCTATGTATAATTATGTTTTAATTCCATTAAAATAAGAAATATAAATGAAAGTAGTGTTCCTGCGTACGTACGGCTTACCATCTCCATGAACAGTGCATTTCATTTCTTACCTTTAAATGTTCTGTACTATTATAAATAAATATATATACTGGATATATATGATTTTTATGATATCTAAATCATGAATATTATTCTGCATATAATTAACCTTTGACCACAAGAACAACATGTAATTATAAGAAGTCCATTTTTGACTCAAGTACCAAATATCGACAAAACAAACATTATCAACTTAAATGATTACATAATGTTTATAACATAATAATAAGTGATATAAAAGGAATAATAAAATTTAAAAATGTTCTTAAGAAAGTTTAAATTAACTTTAGTTTATTATTAAGGAGATTAAATAATGATCGAGTCAAGTCAGACATGAGGTAACCGATTTTCTTATCTCACATTCAATTCTGTGAGATTTCCATTGTTGGCCACTAATTTATTGAATGTTGTGTATTGTATATTGAAATTTGATATATATTATCATTATTATTTTCATATTCATGTAATTCCATGAATAATTTTGTGGTTACTAACTTTTGGTCATACGGCTCAGTTGATGGCAACGTGGTAAAGGGTTTCATCTCACTTTCTATTTCTGTGAGAATCATGCTATATTTGCAACTATTATTTTGTGTGTGGTGTATGTACTGACAATGATTGTACCCATTGTGTAATATACTTTCATTTATGATTATTTACATTTTCCTTGTATGATCCATCTTTAATGTGGCATATGTCTTGTATGTTATTAAATCTGTATGTGAACCTTTCACCCTCTTTTTTTTAAAAGACAATTTTTTGTAATGTCGTTTAATTTAAATCTTATTATGGTGGGATATGTTCTTTTATATACATATTTATTTAAACATTATTTCCAAGTACTAAGGTGCCCTTTTTATCTCATCAACTCATTTTATTAATTTTAATGTGACCCCGTTAGGCTGTCAAATTTTTACAAGGGAACTTCTTAACCCAATTTCAATTATTTGGGTTCAACTTGTACGTTTTCAATATGTCATCCTATGAATATCTGTGAATGACCTATGATTGTATTATACTTAATATCCACTTATATTTTGTTTATTTATATTTTTCACATATAATTATGAAATTGATTTATCCTTAATTTAAGGATACCATCTTTATAATGGATTTCATCTCAATTTACATTTCCACTAAGACTTCATTGTTGTTATGCACCAATTCACTCTTATATGGTGTATATACTGTCCTTTGACATATTATCTCATGAATAACATAATTATCATGATATTATAAAGTTCTGATTAAATGTTATTCCTCAATTATTTTTAATCATTCCTCTCTCTTTTTGTTAAAAAAACACATTAACTAAAATATCGTTTTAAATGTTTTAAATATTTATTCTTCTAAATATTTCTCAGCAATGTACATGTTTTTAAAATGGGTTTTAGTATTTATTTATATGTACATTAATGTTTTCAAAGGATAATTTATTTAAAGCTTCAAAGTGTTATGGGACACTTTGATTTAAAAATTTCTTTTTAAATGGTTTTGAAAATGATTTTATAAAGCATTGTTTATTTCAATATCTTGATTTGATATATTGGAATGTGGAAATGTTATCTTTTCTTTATTGTTGTGCTATGTGTTATGATTATGTTATTGTTATTGGGCATTTTTTATGTGTATGGATGGTTCCGTGATAAACCTAGGGCGAGTGAGCCCGAGATAGCTCTCCAATGCATTGGGTAACGTAACGAAGGTAAACGTGATGTTTCTCCAATGAGATTTCGGGAATATACCGTGATGGGTATATTGAGTCAAAAGTCCTATTTTGACTTTTATATCTTGTTTTGAAAATCACAAATTTCCTCTTTCATGTTTATAGTATCGTACTAATCATTCTGATCGTACTGACCATGCCAATGGTACAATGTTGATCGTACTGATCATGTAGAACATACTAATCATGACAATCATACAATGCTGATCGCACTGACCATGTCAATTGTACAATTCTGATCGTACTGACCATGCCAATCGTACAATGCTGATCGTACTGACCATGCCAATCGTACAATGGTGATCTTACTGAATATGGAAATTGCATTGACTATACTAGTCATATTTTTCATTAGATACTTGTTTTGGTACATTGTCAAAAACACATGTTTCATTTAAATCATACTCATGATTAACTTGTTCATATATCTTCATTTAACCAATACGATGTCGTTGAGTTAGTTACAAACTAATCAAAATGATGTCGTGCTTTCTGCTTCAATATGACATTTATGATGCCACATGTCCAAGTCCCTCCATTTTTTTCGGAGAAATATGACCGTTGGAGGAGATGTGACCATTGGAACCCGAGGCCTATAAATAGGAGGTCATTTGAAGCTGAGAATAGAAGATACAACTAAGAGACTTTTGGAACAACTGCGATACTCTACTTCTATCAAGTTATAGAGAGAGTCTCTGTGACTTCTCTCATCTTCTTTGTGCGTCCGATCATCGTATCGAGGGCTTTCAAGTATTTTAAAGATAGAGGTGCCAATTACCTACAAAATCGAGGGCTGCCGGGGATAGGCAGACAGACGGTCTGATCATCGTATTGAGGGCTTACCAAGGTGTTGGTGAGACAGACCTTTTATCCTAGGTGAAAGGATAACCCTTCTCTTTGGGTTAAAAAATTGTATTACTTTTACTTTTCTGCTGCTGCTTGTATTAAAAAGGAATTTGTATTGTTTCCGTTCTTCTTTTACATATTCAATTGTAATTGTTTTAATTACAATCATTCTATTACATATTGTATTGATTGATTCTATATTCTTTAAGTTAGAATCATTCATCTTTATATTACTCTGTTTATTGTGTTCATCTCGAATACAATTGTTTTACTTTTCATTAGTATTACATTACATCATACCTTTTATATTCAATACAATTGTGGGTGTTTTTATTTATATTAGTTTAAGACTTTAAACTAATCACTTAAGTGTTTAAATACAAAAGTTTTTTAAACCTACAATTCACCCCCCTCTTGTATTGTTCCATCTAATATACATATACATCTACATATTCGATCTAATAGGGTACTCCAAGTGTAACTCCCTATGTATTTGTGATAGCTAAAAAGTAAGTTTGATATGGATTCCATAAGTATCCTTTATGATTTATGATTTCTGTTTGCTATTAATAAATCTAATGATTTCATAAGGTACGTTACGATAGAAAAATATTGTTTCATTGATTTGTATTTATTGATGGGCTAATGTTTTCCTTCTTTATTTTATAACCCTTACTGAGCTTTTTATGCTCATCCCAAGTTTTTTAAATGTTTTCCACAGGACATAAAGATGAATAGGGTCAAGGATGGGATCAAGAAAAATTCATGTTGTCTAAAATATGGAACTAGACATGTTTTTTTCATAGTTTTTATTTTATGATATAAATGGATACATAATAGTAGTGTCTACTTGTAATATTCAAGTTGTTATGCAATAGTTATGGCCTAATTATGAAAAACTCTAAACCTGAAATGATCCTCAATGTGATTTATTCATTTAATTCAATATTATGTGAGGTTTATGGTCGGGTCCTTATTCTATTCCCAAGATTATAGGTTCTTCTAAAAAATGCATTTCCTTTTTATTTTTTAACCCCAAACAAACTACCTATTGTGAAATGAATATCGAAAAGCTGTGAAACTAACAATCATGTCATGTAATACACATGCAAAACAAGTATTTCTTATAGGAGTTCAATTGTACCACAAGCTTCCACTAAAATCTCCCAGAACTTATTTCAAACACCTCCAACAATCAGGATACACCATGTAACAGAGTGAGACATTACAAACCCTTTCAATTATCTATAATAAATAATTATGAAACATACTAATACCATTTTGAACTATCTTAATAATGTGTTTGTTACTTGTATACTAGATGATACAACTTGTTATCATTAATTGTTGATAATGTCTACAATGATCTTTAATCTCTAAATTTATATACTTACTCGACCGATAGATAGAAAACATCAATTTGAAAACATAACGTTTTTATTTGAAAATCCCTTGATTGCATCATTTTTTATTATGTTATGGTCACTGATTAAAAAAATCTCCACCTTAATGCTAGAACCTATTCATTTTGGAACAATAATGAGGGAATATGAATTCATTCATTTTCATTGACAATTTGTATAGAGCATTACAAATATTAATTACTTTTATTTGAATGATCATAAATGATTCTCATGAAAATCCCCCCATTAAGGGTTTCACTCCATCCTCACATCATTATGAATGATATAACCATTATGTAATATTTATGAATATAGTTATTAAGATGGAACTTCAGTGGATATATCTATTGATCCTTTATTATGTAATAATAATATATTCATATAATCTTCTATATATCATATATACTAATAATTCCAAGATAGTTTATTTTATCATTAAAATTTCCAATATTTTTATGGCCTCATCACCTTCATTATGGTCGATCTTTACGTATGATTTTATTTTAGATTATTTTATTACATATCAAAACAATATGTATTCTTCTTCATATATAGAATAGGAATTAATTATATAATTATTTCATTACATACCAACTTGGAAACAATAATCTTATTCCACTCCTAATGATGTTAAATTAATAAAACATAAATAATATGGGAATTGCCTTGGACTTATTTGATTAACAATTTGAGAATTTCGATTGAAAAATTAATCAGAAAAAGTATGACCTTTTAAATTTAGATCTATTTCAGTATAGTGGATTAGGGATTTCATAATCTATTTTTATTATATTATATTCTTCGGTTAGTGTAGTTTATTTTCATATATCTTTATATGGGATCATATTTTAACATGGTTTATCAAGGGAAATTCCTCTCAAGGTCATGATAGTATGTTCTTTTAGGAATTATTTTAGGATAAAACAAATGATACCCATTTGTTTCTATTTTTTCTGACATGATATCCATCTACATAGCTTCCTAAGATATTTTTTGTTATACCACTTTTAAAAATAGTCATGCAAGGTGATTTTATCTTCATGTGAATGTTTTTATTTCCTTATAAATTTTATATCATAATTGGATTATTATATTGTATATTTTTTGTAAATTTTCTTTCTAGATATAAAGACATAACATGGGAAAATGATAAACCATTTTTGATTTTTAATATATCTTTCTATATGATCTATTTACTGATATAGTAATTTTTATTCCATCCTAGACCATTATTTCATTACATCCATGAATTTTCCATTAAATATCATATTTATGACATATTTACTAGTGTTTCTAATCTGACATATTTATCAATATATGAAATTACTACCACTTAGTAATGAAAAATCCATTTTTTACATTATGGGATTGTTTTGAACTTCATTATTTTACTTCTAATTATTACCTATGGATGAATACCTATGATTGTTTTTATATTTTTTCTAAATGAATTTTATAGTATATTGTTCATTAGTCTTCCAATGGTGTTATTTCCTCAGATATTTAGAATTATTTGTATTTTATTCTTATTTTTAGAATTTTTAGGTAAATGATTTCACCATGTATGTTTCAAAAATGTGACTACTAAAATTAAAAATACTACATTGTTATTCACTAATGTCCAAAAAAAACTTGTGTGTAAATTTTTCATCTTATCATATGGATATTATAGCTTCTCATGTTCCCAAACATATTATTGATACTCTATTTCTATCTTATGTTAACATATTATACCAATTGACCATAACCATATTCATGAATCAATTATAAAAAAACAATATCCATCAATTTTTTTTTCAACTTCTAAAATCAATGTTCTCCATATTTTATATAATTGATATAAAACATTTTTTTATATGTTTAAGTAGTTATTTATGATATGTTCATGAAACCATCTATCATCAAACTACATTATTCCATCAATTAAATTATGGTCAGAAGCCTATCTGTTTTAGTTATCAATATTTGTAGAAAAATTCAATTGAATTCCAAATAATTTGTAAAATGGTTTGACAACTTATATTATTTTATGAAGTGTATAATACCATTTTCTTTAAGGATTCTATTTAATTATTAGAATATGGTATAAATAATGTTTTCAAGAGATAATTTCCTTTAAATGAGAGCATCATAATTTTTACTTTGGTGGATAAAATTATTTTTCATCTTTTTGTGAAGACATGGATTAGAATTATTAATTTCATTTTAATTTTATTGTGAGATACAAGTAATTCAAATTAAGAATGATTTCATAAAACTTAAATAATGTATCTTTCAATTAACCAACCTTTCTCATATCTTAAATTTTACCATCATATATATTTCTATTTTCTTTTAATAGATGGTCATTTACATTAATACTCGTAACTTTAATATATAGCTGATCATTATTTAAATTATTTTTTTTAAAATTCATTGGTAAATTATTCATTAATTTTCATGTATAATTATCTCTCATTAATAATATATATCTATTAATTATCAATATTTTAGAATGATTATTCATAATACTCATTAATGACATTGAAAGAAATTTCCTATTTGGGGATATTTATATGAATTTGTTTCATTTCCGTCAAATATGACTCAATCATTTCATTCTCATTTTAATCATGGGAAATCTCTATATACATATTATTAATAATTCCATTGATATATGTGACATAATTATTAATGAAATTTTAAAAAATCTCATTTAATAAATAAATTTATTTAACTTCTTAATCATTAAAAATTTTATCATTCCAACATATACATGATAAATGTGTATGAAAATTTTGACAAGAGATTTTTGGTACCCCTTCTTCCGATAGAAATGATAAAATGCCCGAAGCCATACTATTCACCAATACATTGGTGATTTACTCATCACCGATATAATTTTCCTTCGTGATTTTTTATATGGGGTGATTAATCATTCATTATCATGACTTGATAGTTACATTATCTCATCCTTTCTAATATTTATTATATTAATAGATTTAACAAATTCACTTTATCTAAATATTGGAGTGTTTACAGTTTTTAATGATTTATTTCTCAACCTTTTGGATTCACTTTTGTTTTTTGTCAACATTTTATTTGAGTAAAAATCATCATAGGTTACTATTTTTCAGTATTCACACTCTTCATAAATTCTACACATAATATATAATTTTAAAATTAGGATTTCAATAATTCATACATAATATCAAATTTTAGATTCTAATAGTGGTGGATTCGTACTATAATACCCAATATTATGAGAAATTTGGGATATGCAATCAATTTGTGGGGGGGGGGGTGGGTGGGTGAATAAGTTTATTGAGACCACAAATAAAATTTTACATATATACATTAATTACCTCTTAACTGAATTATTGAAAGGAAATATATATATATATATATCATTATCTATTTATATCATGTTTTTAGAATATCAATATTTAATATAAGAACACCACATATGAGAACACCATGTGTTCTTAGAGAGGATCATTTCCATTTATATGTCTACATATATGATGCATCATGGTCATTATCCCAAATGTATGACATTGTTTAAATTGTCAATAGAATCCTAGAAAAAGGTATGACCTTGATATTATAGTTTTGACACCGACTTGGTAAAATTAATGAAGGGTATTTTTGTCCTCACAAAAAAATGAATGGCCTTGTAATTGTGTTGATGAGAGATCACATGGTAAGTATATAGTCCCTAATAAATTATATGTATATGAAATTATTAATCTAATGTAGTATTTGGTTTGGTTTACTCAATGTTATTTAGAAACTTATAAAAGGATGTTGATTTTTTCTTAGTCAAAAAATTTATTGGGAATGTTATAAGAAATATAACATTATAAATATCTCATATTAAGGATTATTCATCAAATAATGGTTTCTCAAATCAATTTTAATATCATATTCCAAAAAATTAGTCAGTTTTTTAGAATGGTTACAGCATTAGGAAAATATATTTTTTCACTAAAGTAGTAATTTTTTAATAAACATATTCAATTATTATCTCATAATTATTATATGATCTATAAATATATTCCTAGTTATTTAAGTTGATAACATCGATATCATTTTTTTACACATTTAATATCATTGGTTTTTGTTTTTAAGGGTATATTATAACATTCCTAATAATGTATATATATATATATTTATTTATAGATAATTATTTTAGAACTATTATTTCTTTTTCATATTCAAATATCATAAAATCTCATCCTTCAATACATTGAATCTTCAAAAAAATATCCAAAATATTCCTATAAATTAATATTAAAATACATTATTCTATTGGAATGAAAATTTTTTAAACAATACATTTATATGAATTTATAATTTCATCAAAATGTAACATTTTATAATTTTCCTAATATTTCAAAAAAAAATATGTAGATGTGTCACCTCATTGAATTTTTTTGAAATAGTCTATGAACACCATCATTCTTCTCTAGATGGAAACATCTTGAATTCAGTATAAACCTTGATCATGTTTTTGATCATGATGATTGATCTATATATTAAAAAATAAATTTATTAAACGAAAAAAATAAAAATAAATGATATATGAAAAAATGTATATATCTCATGTTATTTTATTTAACACATGTCTTGATTATAGTTTATTTGATTTTTACCGTATAAATAATCATTCTCAATGTAGTCTTTTCATATTATTAGTTATTCAAGTAGATAAATTATCATAAAATCCCTTCAATAATATTTTATAAGATAGAAATATCATCTTATGGAATATACAGCCCCAAAATATTTAGATAATCCCCTTTATCATTATTCTAGTAAACATAAATTTCATATTGCATTTATCATTCATGGATTAGAGTCAACATTTGAACATCTCAAATAAAATTCTAGGATCAAAATACACATATTAATTTTATGTATGAAAATATTATTTTTCAACATACCTACTTTTAAATCATTTTATTATTTATTCCTTACCATAAGATATTTCCAATTGACATTTTTTCAATTCATAAATGGTACATAGAAATTGAAATGAAATACATTAGGATCTTATTCAAGGGAAAGGATGAATCTTCTAAATAAAAAAATGATCCAAGGAAAAATCATTATGATGAAAAATATGATAATAGATTGTTTTCAAATTTCTTAGAGACAAAAGTTATGTAAATACTTATATCAACCATTCAGATAATAATTATGATTTAAAATAAACTACTCAAATGTATTTACCAAAAAATTACACTAAAAAATTCCAATACTTTATACAATTTATTTATATGTACATATGAGGTTTCTAATATTTCAACATTTCCATATACCACAAAATACTTTTTCATATTGATATGAAACCATCCCATACTTCCTCAAATATGGGTATTTAAAATTCATAATAATTTGACATAGTTAAAAAAATTATGACATCTAGACATGGAAACTCTTCTACATTACAATGTGTAGAGAAGAGGCAACCAAAAAAAATACTTCCATGAGTTAATTCCATTGAACTGAATGAATCGTATTTATAAACATGGTTTTTACACATTCCTTGAATGTTTTCATAAACCATATAATAGGAAAAACATCCATGTTTCCTCAATTATTGATAAATAATAAAAGTGAAAAAAATTGTGTTTATCACATAATATCACAGCATCATGTCAATGGGAAGGAATCTATCCTATTATTAATTGACTTTATATTTTCATCATAATTAAATTATCTTTATTAATGGATTACACTAATTAAATCAGATAACTTCAAAAATAATTAATGTGGTAAAAAAGACATATTTTTGATACGTTTCAATTATAATTACTTTGAATTATAAATAATTTAAACTATTGATAAATTTTATGAAAATCATTTATGATTTATATCAGCAGTCTTCATCCATTTTTTGGAGAAATTATCATTTGGTTTATAAATGATTTTTTATCTCTTATGATACACTATCAAATTTTATCATCATATTTATTTTGATATAGATTCCACTATAATATAATATATCTCTTTGTGGGATATTTATGTTAGAAAATTACTATGGGTAGCTATTCCTAGTTAATTTGAAGGATATGTCGATATTTTTTTTGCAATAGTCTAATAATAGAAATGAAATGAATAATATTTATTTTTAATATATATTAATAACTAGGATAGAATCCGGAATAATGATAAAAATAAAAGGATCTGGTTTATGGGCATAATACACAAAGCCTAGGTTTAGTGGTTGATCTCAATAGGATGTTTCGATGGTCTCATGGGCTAATCATATCTTGAAAATATTTAGATAATAAGTTTATTAATTTATAAAACCCCAATACCTATATGAATTAGTTTCCTATGTATTTCTTATATACAATTATTTTAATGAAATATTGTATTCTCAATTCATAACTCAATAGTGCCAAAAAAATTTACATTCATCCCTATAAATAATAAGAATCATTATATAAATTTTACAATTTTACACAATATTATTTTTCATGTACACGACAATAATAATTTCATATAATAACTTATTTTTATTTAATTTATAATGATTGAGCTATTAAAACATCTAGGTTTTCATTGGGAGGTATCATGTGTAGTTAAACATATACCCCCCATCAATAGATTTGGTGATGTGGGGATGATTCATAAAAAATATTTTATATTTGAAAAATAAAATATTTATTCATTTACCATAATCATAAATGGAAGTTTGTTCTTTATTGTTTCTTTTAATTTAGTTTTGAATATAATAAAACACTTGTACAATAATCCTGGAAACCCATTAAACTTTATAATAATATATAGTAAAAGTCATTAATAAAATTGTGTTTTAATAAAAATCACCTAATAACACTGATAATATTATGATATGAAGTTAACATTAATATAGGAATGAAATATTTATTGATGAATAAAGGTTTATACATCCTTTAATTTTTATCCATGACCAACACATGTAATATATCATCAAGGGTGGATTTTTGTTTAAGATAGAATATATATTTTTTAATATTTTTGTACAATTATGACTGATCTGCTTGAGGGGGATGAGTCTTCATGAAAAATTGTATCATCATATATAATTAATTTGTTTATTTACCTAAAATTATGTAATTATTAGGTTTATAATGGTTCATTAAATGGGGGATACAAGGTATCGTCATCTATTTACCTAAAATCATATGGGATTTACTCATATTAGTGATTAATACTCTATATAATTATACAATTGTGTTATCTATTTGTTGAATGGTTATTGTGATAAATGTATAATTTTGGTCTACTATAGGGGTCCATAGTGTTATATTCCTTGGATTCGACGAGTGTGAAAACAGTAGATTGGATATTGAATCCATGTTCATGGGGGAACATGGTGTATCAGTTGATAATGCCTTAATCATGTAGTGATATATATGTATTTGGACTCAGCAAAAATGTATACCAATGAAGTAAATATAAATAACCTTAAAAAGTATCATTTTTTCATAAGAAAAAGGGATTATAGTAAATCATGGGATTTTTATTAAATTCTTATTGCTTTACTAAGAGGTTGACCTTCACAATGAACTATTTTTACATAACCATAAGGATTACATAATATAATTTTTAATCTTCAAAATGACAATATAACATCGTACCCTTACACAAAATATTTTATAATTATTACATAAATATCTATAAGGAACACATAAAATCTAAAGGTCGAGTATCTTTGGGAAAATAATTATATCATAAAATTTCATAAACGAACAAAACATTTTTTTTCAGTCTATATAATAGATTTCTATGGATCACCATAATTGTAATACTATATGGAATAACATCGGAAAAACATAACAGAATAATTCATCCAGTAATACTTATAATGATGTAAAGATGAAAAAAAGGGATGTCATATCCTGAGACAAAATAACAAATAAATAAAAGAATAACTTAACGAAAATTATATATTTCCCAATTTTGTAAAATGAATTTAGTAGTTTCAGTAATTTATAATTTTTCTGAAAAACCAAAAGTATATTATTCTTTAAAATCGATATTGGATATGAATGGAAAACTCATCGAATGAATATCCATAAAAAAAATTATAACTGAATCATAATGAGAACTGATTGAAAATACGTGAATCTTATAGAGATCAATATTAAATTTTAATGTTTGATAGATAACATGTTATAAAAAATATAAATGAATTGGATTGAATATGAAAAGAACACTTACCAAGTGTCCATACAAGCGGAAGAAAATCTCGTAAATTCTCAAATAATATATTTTCATTCACTGATTACATTAATTTGAATCATTATCATATTTATTTCATTTATTGAAACATATTTCTAGAATTGTTTCATACACCTATATATAATCTAAATATTTACTATTTTAATATTGTTTAGCTCATATATAAAAAAAATTCATCAATGTGTTGAAATATTAAAAATCTATTTCATAATTATTAAATATGATCCATACATATAATTTAATATTGTTCATATTATTATATAATAGATTTCGTTAAATAGTATTATATTTTTTTTTAATTTATGAAGTTTTTATATATAAAGATTTCATTGATTATTAAAAATGACTATGATTATTTATTTTTAATTTTATTTTTATCTTGTCTCGTTTATAAATAAAAATTTATAAAAATTTATTACATTCAATTATTATATTATATAATATTATAAAATAAATTATTATGAATATATACTAAATTAAAAAAATTTATATATCTTCATTCACTTATGTTTTGTAAAACAAATAGAGTTAAAATAATGTTTTTAATAGTGTTTTAAAAGAAGAGCTAAAAAAGTCGAACATACAGTATGAAAACAATATATTAAGATCATCATTTAGTATAAAATTAAATTTTTTTATATAATGTTATTGAATGGTATGTGATGAA
This sequence comes from Viscum album, assembly GCA_963277665.1. Lineage (NCBI taxonomy): Eukaryota > Viridiplantae > Streptophyta > Magnoliopsida > Santalales > Viscaceae > Viscum > Viscum album. The sequence continues at coordinate 1,098,254,833 of OY728131.1, read as the reverse complement.
TTTTAATGGAAACCTGAGATTTAAAAACTATACCAACCACTTTTGGTCACCTAATTGGAATTGTACATAAATCCTTTGGAGGAGAGCCTTTTGGTCAAATCATAGGATTAAATATGTCATCATGGGATTATATATAGGTATTTGGACTAAAATTTTTGAACATAATAAATTTTAAATGTTAGGAGAATGTAGTGGTTGGTGATCGCATATATAGCTACATATGATGGGTAATTTAGGAAACAGTATTGATTACCTTAATATTTATGTCAAAATGTATGAATAATAAATATTTTAATGAATTTTTATATTTTAATACTATTTTCCTTATTTGAAAATATATACCAAATAATGATAAGGAAATCTTAGAAATACATAAACAATGTGGAAAATTTTATAATTTTTTTTCATTGTAATAAAATTTATCTTAGTGTTAAAAATATCTAATATGGGTTTTAAAATTCTTCTTATTCTTTTTTGAAATCATTTTTTTACTCCATAAATCTTTTATATATTTATAACAATGTTATATTAATTTTTATATCATATTTATATCTAGATGATGTAATAACTGTTCTTATATTCACATAAATGATATTTTTTTATCGATCGAAAACAATCATTTATAAAAAATCCAAAAAATTTACCATAACCTGACATATATGTTTTTAATCAATAATTTAATTCAATTATATCAAATTAATACACTATTAATTTAAAAATTAATATTTATTAGTCAAATAATAAATGTAAAAATATTTTTTTCCAATAAATTAATTTTTTAGTGAGTTTCCAGATTATCATTTATTATTATTTATAATTAATCAGATGATTGAAAATTAATTGTTATATATATTTTTTCTACAATATTTTTAAAAATTAGAAAATTACATTTTAAAATAAAAATATATATTTTGCAAAACAAATTGATGTATAAATTTTTAAAATTCATACATATTATATAGATAAGAGAAAGTGTTAAAATAATAATTTTCTTATAAGTATAATAATTATATTTTTTAATTTTTACCCATTAAAATACTATTTTACTGGAATTTAATAATTCTCATCATTCATGTCACAATTTTATTGGTCAAAAAAAATTAAATTGTTATATACAATTATACTAGTAATATATTCATTATAATTCCTACAAAAAGTTTGTATTTCATACATTATTAAATAAGTTAGTTTTTGAGTCAAATATATATAATTTTTTAATAATATTGTTCTTTCTAGTATTTTTTTTGATTTTTAAAGTATTTTTAAAATTGAGGTTAATTTTATGTTACTTCAATGTTCGAGTATATGCAGTTACAATTTTATTATTTACCTCTTTTTAGTTCGTCATTATACTATTTTGATTTATATTAGGTTCATTAAAAAATTATTTAAAATTTTTTATGATGATGTAAGAAAATGATGCCCTTTGTGTCTCTTATTTGAACCTCAAAAATATTAGAGAGGGATTTATTCAAAATAATAAAAAAATTTCACATTATATTGATTTACTCATTAGGGAAAAAATCACAGATGTACCTTTCGAACAAGGTGTTAAACATGAATTCATTGAATATTTATTTAAGGGTGAGTATGAACAGTAATTTGGATATTGTGGTAGATGTTATTATAATTAAATAAATATGTACCATTTTGACATGTGGGATTAAAATTGTTGTAAATTTGAAGATAATTATCCGTGATTGTATTGTATTGATAACGGAATTACATACGATTTCCCATAACATAACCTATTTTGTAAACATGTAATTTTCATAAAAATAATATCCATTATACCATTTTAAATAAATTTATAGTTTTTTCCCAACCACTCCACCATATTAATAGAAGGAAATATGCAGTTGTTATGTTTGAATATTTTTATTTTCTAGATTTTATATCATCAGTTTATACAATGATTTTTTCATCTTGGTAGGTAGATAATTTGTTATGTTGTGTTATCTAAAAATGGATATCATTATATTTCTATAGGAGTTATCATAGATTTGATGTTTTTATTGATATCCTTCATGATTCCATCTCTAAAATATAGTAAATTAAATCTATTACAACTATAGTTAGGATAATTAATCTGATTTAATGGTTTAGTGATAATCATAATTATGATGTACAATATTAATATTAATATACATGTTTAATCACTATTGGACACCCAACACATATCACATATTGATAATTGGTTACTCTAATTTTTAGATTTTTGTACGTGGTACCCAATAATTTATATCCCAATATTGATATATTAAATTCATGAAGTCATAAGGAGGACACTCAATAGTTTAGATATATATAACAAGGCAAATTTATATGAAATATTACATATAGTTAACAATATTAATTTTAAATCTATAGGATTATTTTGAATATAAATTTTGGAGTTAATTATAGCCAATTTTTTTTAATGTCACATTGCTGTAAAATTCAATCCAATAATGAGATGGGGTGTCCTCTATAATTTATTGTTATATAAGAAAACTATGTATTGAAATTTGTAGTTTAAATATATTAAGGAATTCAATTTGTACTTATTTGTATTTTTACTATGTATAGGAATACTAAAAAAGAAACAATGGAGATTAATGTTTTCAAATATAAAAATGTGGTATTTCTTATTATTTAGTCATGTGTAGTATTTCTATAAATGTCATATTTTAGGTTACTCATTTCAATGAATATGATAATATATTTTTTACATTGTCTAATGATGTATAAGAGGATAATAACTATTCTATTAAAACATAAATCCATAAATGAATTTGATTTGGTTCAATATATAATATAATGTCTTATTAAAAAACTCTTAGGCTCAAATTGATTTTAAATTCCTCTATTGAATTTTATGGATGATATAATTTGTATAGTACAAGAGATTAAATATTATATTTAGAGAATTTGTTAGTTATGATTTTATCTCAATTATATATTAGAGTGTGATTTTATTGATAACCAGATCGAATGAGATTGTTTTCTTTGGAAGAAACATTATCAACTTTTAACATATCACAGTTAATATGAATAAAAATCCACACAAATTTAGAGTGTTCGATAATAGATTAAATCCATGCATCCTGAATTATACTCTTCCATGAAAAATTATCCTTTCACTCATAATATATATTGAATGGGTTAACATATACTATGATTTTATATATGTAAGATATCAATCACATCCTTATGAAATGATTACACTAATATAATTCCATGAAAGAAGGGAAAGACAATAATTATTATCTAAAAATTGGATAATAGCATTGAATTTATGTTAATTTTGGATGAATTATAACAGTGATGTTTAATATTGTATTTACTAGAATCTAGGTGTATGGGGTGTATTATAATAATTTACACAGATAAATAGCCAATTTTCCAGATTAAAATGTTAATGTAAGATATTATTGATTAAAATTTGTGAAAGATATCAAGAGTACCACAATTATTCAGAAGGTATAAAATTTTTATAGAATAACAAAAAATTAATTAGGATTTATTGGTTCATTTTTTCAATAAAATACAAGATCATTAACAAAGCCTTATGGAGTAATAAATTAATTTAAATAATATAAGAAGAATTTCATGACAAAAAATTTTAATATTATTTATACAATTGAATCTTTCCAATAACATTTTTGGTATTCACATACTTTTTTTAAATGGGATAATGTTTCTTGGAAGCATAAAAATATGCATGAAGGGATAATTTTGGAATATGTGAGTATTTTGAAAATTTTAATATATATAAAGGATAAAATTTTAAAAATTTAGATTAATGTCATTAGATAAATAAATTCCACCTAAGAGGTTCTATTAAATAAGTTTAATCACTTATTAATCTTAAATAATATATCGTTTTATTGAAATTGTATAATTTTCTAGAGATTCATACAAAAGCTATTGGTACTTGAAAACATGTCCATATTATGATTATTTATTTACAAGCTTTCCGTACATGTGTGCAAGAATGTTTTGTCCAGAAATTCATATAATTATATTTATGTTTCCATTATTATTTGTGATGTTAAATACAATGTTGGTTAAGGGAAATTATCATTAAACTATGTTTCTATTCAATTTTTTCTATAAATTTAATATTAATATACAATTGTTACCCTTTTTTGGTAATTGGAATTTCTAGGATGTCGTCAATAATTTAATCATTATTGAACTTCATGGTCAATGATTTTATATATTGTGTGAAATTACTAATATTTAACATTTATTATTATTTTACCATGATGATAAACTTCTCTAAAAATATAGTTTTTATTTTTCATATTGTGTTATAAAATATTTTACTATCTATAAATGTATTCTATTATATAACACATGTTATAATTAAATATTAAATCCTTAACTCAAGAATAATTTATCAATTTAGTAGATAAATCAACTAATAAAAAAAATTTAGTGTCTTTAATATTTAAATAATCCTTCATTATCATTTTTAGAATGATTATTTTTGAAAATATTATGGTTATTATTTTGGAATATGTTTGAAATATATTAGGTAATAATTCGCATTCCATTTATATAGATATATGAATATATACAATATGGTAATATATTATTTATCCAAAACCATTTTATATATATATAATTAAAAATAAAATAAATACTTCCATTTTTACCCCCTTAACATATATTCTTTTGGATACCTAGGTATGAATAATTCTTTTCTTATACAATGGATATGTTATAGAATATTGACTATAAAAAAAATACTTAGATTGATTGAATACTATAACATGTTTATTTGAGAGTTTTTTTTTCATCATTAAAATTCTATGTTGGTATTCTTAAAATAACATATAACTATTTTAATGTGTGTACTGATGTTCCAAAAAAATAAAATAAATAAAATTTATTTTAAATTAAATAGTCAATTGGAAAACAATAATCGAAGGTAAAATATTTTTAACATCATAATAATTAATTCATACAATAATATTCATTAGGATGGTGTATGGATCAATGTGACTATGCTTCAAAAAATATTTTATCATGGTAAAGAGATAGTACCCTCCACATTTTATTAATAAACTCCTTGACAAAATAATGTGGATCAACACATATCATTGGAATGTCATTTGTTATTATATTTAAAATTAACAGTGAAACTTAATGGTATTCTAAAGACATTATTTCACACAAGAAACATGTAGTAAGATTTTAAAGTGAATTATCTGAAGAGAAATAGAAATTAAATAGTCTTCATAGTTATGATGAATAAATTCAACTATTTTAACAAGATTTTTTTCTATAATTTATATATGGTATTATAATATTTATAAAATCCATAACAAATTTTATAAAAATTTATCAATAGTATTGAACCCATTGAGGATGGATCAATTATTCAATAAATCAAATAATAACATATGTTTAATGGAATATTATATCTTGGTGATTAAAATTACATGAATATTGATAATTAAGAACCAAAAATAGAAACATTATAATATAGGGGATCATACAAAAATATTTTATTAATATCCATAATGTTTTAAGAATATGTAGAATATTATGTAGCTTTGTTTATAATTTATCAATATTTGTTACTATATTGAAAAATTTCACATGGATGATATAATGTTTCCCGCAATATAATAATGTTAATTTGGGTTTTAAGGTTCATTATTTTATGTAGTTTTCAAATAGTATACCAATTCTACAATAATGTGAAGATTGTTTTCTTACATATAGTAACACACTAAAGAATGAAGTATATTATTTCACCATGAAAATTAATGTAATTGATACTTATGACTCTCATCGAAAACTGATTTAAATAAAAAACAATATTATTAAATATATAGAGAGATTGATAAGAATTTTTATCTCATATCTATTCAAAAATAAAGTGGAAGATTAGACAAATAATAATCATAGGTATGAATAAGAGAGTAAATGAAAAATGAATATAAGAAGGCCTCATCATCGATTTATATAATAATAAAATGATAATTATAGTGATTCATATGTTGTTATGTATTAAATATGTCACTAAAATGTATCCATTATGTTAAATGGATGTAATTATAATTACATTAAGATCTATTGATAATTATATAATATTTTATAATTTTGTTCATGGTAAAAAATGAAAAACTTTAAATATAGTTTTGTGTGTATTTGGGAGTGAATATTAATTTTTATATTTATTCTCTAAACTAATATTATATAAAATATATTCATTAAATTAAGGATCCATAAAAAATTTATTAGATTTTATGTAATATGTAATGGATCTTTTTTAGTTTTAAAGATTATAATCATTATAATAATATATCCAAAGTGAAGAATGGTGTAGTTATAGAATTTTGGGACAAGGTCACCCATGGTATTGATATTTTAGAGATAATGAATATAAAATTTAATTAAAAATAATATTTGATAAAAATAAAAAATCCCAATAACGGAGTGTCTTGTTAGATAAGTGAAAAAATAATTAATTAAAGAAAGTTGTATTTTTCCATGGAACAACTGAAACATTAAAGGTGTTTGGTATTTCGTTTTACGGTAGTTAATAGTGGAATACCCTATAAAATAATTAAAATTAAAAAATTATTTTATTAATAATATAATTATTTTTTATATGTGAAAACACTTATTTGAGCCTATAATTTGAAACAATTTTTCTAATATAATCAACCCCTATTGATTCAGGGCTTTAGAGGAGACATAATGTACATTTTCATTGGTTTAGTTGCTAATTTTTTCAGATAGATGATAAAAAATTAATAGATCTCACCATCTCCTTCAATATGGACTTTTTTGTTATCAATGAACTATCCAATTTAGTAGAAGTCCTTCTTTACTGTAATTTATATTTTTGGTTAATATGAATTAATTCAATTAGAAATTAGTTTCTAAAACATTCATTGTGGATTATCTATTTATTTATTTATTTTTCCTATAATTATTATTCTGATATTATATTTACTCTTAGTTTTGGAATTTTTATTCTCACAATTCTATATATTCCATAAAAGATAGAAAAATTTGCATAGTTATTATTTTATTCTCACCATTTTGTTTCATTCTTGTAACTCTGCATTATTATTTTTTCCTTCATTAGTATTTTGAGTGGATGGTGATTCAAATTTATTTTTCAACCCATCTCCTTTGGTGATTTCATTCATGGGTTATGTTGATCACTATTATAGAATTAAAAATAATGTATTGTATCAAAATGGATGATTAATGATGACTGAATGAGACTAATGGAAGTTGATGGACATTGGGTTCTCTATTTTCTTATATACATCTTATATGACATGGTACTTGTCAACAAATATCCATCCCTTTAGGTGAGATTTGTTATTGGAGGGAAAGTTCTAGTAATAAAAACCAAACACATGTGACTATACAAAAATTCTATAATATTTTGATCTGTAAATTTTTTTATTTTGGATTAAAATAGATAACGTATACCACATTTATTTCATGGAAAGGGTTTACACAGAAGATAAATATCACACAATCATGTATCTAGTCAAATTGTAGTGTACTAACTTGTTTGGAATATTAGTACGTACTATCTGTAGAAATGGTCACATATATTTCCCATGTACATGGAAATATACTGAGTGCATGGACATTAAATGGGTACACAAACAAAGACATATACACTAGTAACATTTGACCTGGAAGGAGACACCGTGTTTTCCCTATACAAACCCATTTCCCTTTTTGTGGAAATTCAAAACACGTGTTTTCCTCATGCCAATGTCAATATTAATATGGGTTTCTTCCATTAATTTGAATTATTATCATATAGTTCCCTATGTTTATCAATACGGGGGTACATTTTTTTATAACATCTGGATCTTTGGAAGAGTGATCCGCTTTTTTAGGATAGTTTTAGATAGAGTCTGGTGTCCCTCTAAATGTACTATAGTGTGATCATATATCTCAATATTCCAAAGGATGGGATAATAATCATGTGTCTGACATCCATGTTGTGTAATCCCCTTTTTATCGGTCTATTACAGATTGGGTCAGGTATCCTCCATAGGCCCTTGGTGTGATCATCTACCTATGTTTCAACATCTTCTGTGTTCATGTAGGAGATTGAATGTGGAAATCCCCAAAGAGTGAGACCACTTAAATGAGTTCAATTATAGGTTTTGGTACCCCTTTAGTGATTTACCATAGAGGATAGTTAATATTGATCCATATGTTAAATCCAATTCTTACCATGTGGTCATGAACTTATATTAATTCCAGGATCACAATTGTGAACATATATAGGTTATATTTCATACAAACCCACATATTTAAATATAAATATGAATCTCTAATTTATTATCTATTTTTTTAATTTATTGGTGTCCTACTGTGAATGATTATACTAACCCTTACATTGGCATTTCTCACATGTGGTGTGTATTATATAGGTTATCTTTCTATCGATGATGTCCTGGGTGTAAATAGAGAAGGTAGATCATAGTTGTGTTAGAATTATTGTAGCATCCCATTACCTTCTTTTAGGTATTACATAACCATTTTTTTTGATATCCATTAATTTCGGTCACATTTTGGGGACGTTCTATAAGAATTTGTTAAATTTTGTAATCCCAAGGGGTTGTGAATAGTTCATGCTTGATTTGGGAAAATCATCTAGTCTGGAAAATTAAATCATACCCCCTATGTTGATACTTTTGAGGGGGGTGCACAATATTTCCAAACCATGATGTCGACCCCTCCAAACCATGCACCATCATAAAGTGAGGCATTTCACTATTAGATGCATATTTTGATAAACTATGTGATTATCATGGATAAACTATGATTAATATTCAGTAAGGGTGCATGGTTTGGGAACATACTTTGTTTAACAATGAAGCCATACCTATAATAAAAAGTGAGTTTGTTTTAATTCTAATGAAAATTTTAGTCAAATACTAATGCCATATATTTTGACAAATAATGAACATATTTCAACACTATGATGAATAATTGGTCATTTTTGGCTCCCAATAGATGATTTTGAATCCTCCAAACAATTTTCTACGAATATTGAAGCTCCAATTGATGGGTTTTATATCTAATTGGTATTTGGTTCTCTTATCATGTGGTTTCATTCAATATCTATTTTTCTCAACCTTATGTAGTAATTGATCCAAACACTTCAATTATGGATCTTGATTATTGGTTTAATATATTCACCTCTCTTGACTTCATTCTCTATTAACATTCCCCATTGAAAACCATGTGCATTTTTGATCTCTTCAATTATAGGTAGTTTTTCCATGATATTTTTAATAAAATTTTAGTGTTATATTTATTAATTATATTTTAATAAGTGATAAATTGATTTGAAACCCCTAATTTTTATAGATTTTATGTGTTATTTGAAATTATAAATAACCCCAATTTTAATGTAATTAAAACACGGCTAAGATTTTTGGGAAATAATTACAAGATTTTGAAATTGTTTTTAAAAACATATTTCTTATTGAACCATGAGATTAAAATAAAATAATGTGAATGGTGATTTAAATTATAATAAATTGATAAAAATATATATTGTTTTTTTGAAGAGAAAGAAATATATAAAAGTGAAATCTTATTAATTGATATTTTAATTTGTATAGTATGTTTTTAATGGTATATTCGTTGATTCTTTTAAGAACATGTTATCATGGGTACTTAGTCATAACTGGGACACACATTATAAGATATTGAGTCTCTAGATATGCATTGATGATAATAACTGTAAAAAAAATATTATCATCCTTAATATTCCAGAGGTGTCCCCTTTGGGGTGTTGATGTCCCATGAGTGTTTAACCTTTGGTTTATAGATTTATTTTTGGTGTATAACTATCTAGATACAAGATCATTATGGGGATGTGTAAGGATCCTATAATAAGAACTAACACTATATTGAAATTTTATTCCCAATTTTTTACTTTTTTAATAGAATATATATAGAATTTATTATTGATTTTTTGGCTAATTCAAACTACATTATATACCTATTTTAAGTAAAATGTTATGTAATTCAACCTTTTATATATCTTTCATCTCTGTTGATGAAAATTAATGTAATGTTTTGTATTATATGAATTTTATACCATTCATTTTTATATTTTTATATAAATCATTGTTGGTTTAATTTTTATTGAATTGATTATTGAACACATTGTGAGACCCTAAATGGATTTATAAATTGCACCATAACATTATATTTGGTCATTTAGAGATGTTCTTAGGCTGAGTTTGAGAAATGATAATGCATGAGTTATGGGTTGTGGGTTTTCCGGATCATTGTGTCCATGGACTGTTGTTGGTGACTGGTTAATCCATTTTCCAATTGTTACAAAATAATTTCCTATTATATTTCCATATTTTACATAGTTTCCTCCATTGGGATGTTTTACAGTTTTTCATTGTTTTTTTAACATGTTTTTATGAAAATTTATCCCTTTTTATTATTTTCATACTATTTTTAAACTTTTATCTTCTTATATTTTGTGGAAGAAATCTTTCACTCTCTAATATTTTATGATCATATGTGCTAGTCAACAAATATTGGAGATCAATAACCCCCCAATATCTTATTGAGATAGTATTGTGGGTTGTCCAAGCTTTCAGACATGTAAATTACTCCAATTTGGTCTCAGATAGTTTATCACAAAAGATAATAATCACATTTAAGTTCTCAACTGTTTATTAACAAAAAATCAACTTCATTCCAATGAATTATTTACCCAAAAGAAACGATGTATTTGTTGAAAAATATAGAGCTTCATTTTGAGTTCTTTGAGTATACTCAACCTATTTTGAGGAGATGTACTAACTTTTAGGTGCATGGTCCAAGTAAGAGATGATGGGATTAGATTTATATAGTGGAGAAGCATGAGTGTTTGGAATGAATGAATTTTATGTTTTTTCCCTGGTCATTTCTACACAAAATATTTTTAGATTCTAGTAATTTTTCTCAAACTAAATCATGGTTAAATAACACTAAATTGGTAAGAAAATCACATTTTATAAGATTGTTCATTTTTCTCTTAATGTGGGGAAAAATGAGATTCTTAAGTAAATAATATTTGAGATGGATATTCAATATGAAATATAATCTCAGATTTTTTTCTTTTGATGGGTTCTTATGCTGATATTCTAGATATGGTGTGGATTGATTATATTTATATGGATAGATGTCAGGGTTGACAAGATTTCATTTTTATACCAGTTTTAGTTATGTTAGTTTCATTAAAGTAAAGAAGAAGTGTGCAGACTCTTGTGGTAGTTCTAGAAAACACACGTCTTCTATAGCTCTATATGTTCCTATAATTTTTCCATTGACCTACATTAATTATGGAAAGGATGAAAACTTGTGATGTATTTTTACTCATGAGACAATTATATATAGTTATTGTGGGATCATAGTACATCTATATATGTTGATCCATTACTTTTATACTCTTCAAAATGGCATGTGATAATCACCCCCAAAATATACTTTGGTGAAATAATATACTTCATTGTTTAAGCAGTTCTAGCCTCAAGAATATAGAATAAAATTTCTTCAGGAATTGGAAGAGTGTCTAATAGTTATACATATAGATGTAGTGACCACTACCTTTAATATCACTCTATATAATCTTTAGTGATAACTTTATTTGATGTCGGTGAATCACACTCATTTATATCAATTCATGTTTTGAGAATATAATATATTACTAAAGAATATTTTTTGTCTGTGATGGATATTAATATTCCCTCATAGTGAAGAGGGATAAGAATATTCAGTGCCCTACTTATTGTTTCTCTTTTTTAGAAATTCAACTGGATTAAAATTCTCTGGATCACAACATGATCCATCTTGACATCATTTTTATGATAGTTTTTAAAATATCTTAGAGGTAATGAATTAAATAAAACATTTGGTTTTTATAAATTACTATGAATTATTTTTTGTTTCATGTCATTTACGGTGAATGGGAATTGAAGTTGATTATAGCTGTAGCATCCTTTTGGGAGTTGAGCAGGTTATATTTGGGTTTAATTTTCACTAGGAGATATAAAATTTGAGTGATGATCAACCTCCAGTCATTATTGAATTTCATAATGTTTTTCTATTTGATTCCCATTTTATTAAACTAGTGTGAGAGGAAGAGTTCTCTTTTGAGATTTTTATAGATCGTTTTTTCTAGATATATAATCGTGTTTTATTTTTGGATTTGATAAATATAATATTACATGACTACCTTAATTTATTTGTCGTGGTATTTATTGATAATGTTTTGGGTGACTATGAACCTGATGAGGATAAAATAAATCTATTGAGATCATTCCTCTAAATATATAGAGATCAAATAATTTGTGACAATCATTCAGTATGAAATCTTTGGTCTTGAGTTGTAAAATTATTGGTACATGTGATGTTTGAAGATGGTATCTTAGTTGATACTACGATTATGTCAACAGTTATGACATTGAAGAAATATTTTATTTTTTTGACATCCAGAGCATTATGGGACCAGTGGGGTATCCCCATAGGTTGGGTAAAGATATTTATAATTTTTATTATCCAACGATCACTCTCACTCGAAAGGTAGTAAATTTTGTTGGGAATGAGAAAATTCATAGTCCTTTTGTTGTGGTAAAAATCATTTTGACTCCTGTGCCAACAATGACTCATCAAGAGGATGGTCAGGGAGATGGGTACTTCTATGATACATTAGTATTATTTTTGGGCTATGTTATATTGAATGGTGATCATGTGGTAGACTATTAATACATAAAAAATAGGGCACATGATAATAATTATCTGAACTAGTATTTGGAACATGCATATGTAATGCATACTAATATGAGTTGGTAGCATTAACTTTTTAGAGAATGATTTAACATTTATTCCAAAAAATCATCAGTTATATATTTTGAAAATAATATTTAAAAAAAATACAGAGTAATTGGGTGGAGTATCTTCAATATTTTAATTTGGAGATTCCATTCACCCTGGGGATGAGGTAAGCCATTGCAAATGAATTGATTTGGAATCTTCAAACCCGTGATATGAAATAATATTTTTAAGAGTAGATCATGATGTATAATATTCTGAGTTATATTTTGTATTCATGTAGGAGGATTGTGGGTTTATATTGTATAGTGTACAGTTGAAATAATTCCTTTTTGAGGTGATTATTCACGAGCATCAGTTTGATGTTGAATTCCATAGAATTGGGAACTATCTTTATGGTGTGCAAACCACCAGAAAGTGAATGTTCTATACAGAGGTAATATTATGTTTTTAGAATCATATTCTTTCTATTTACCATTATAATATTTATAATGCATTATTTCTAGAATTCATAGTAGGCTGTTCACCCAAGAACCATTTGAATGTTTCGTGATATGTGAGGATAATTTTAGTGGCCATGATTGAGATGAGACCTCAATGACATTGTTTCCGACAACTATACATAACATCATGTTAAACCCATGAACCAACGACTTTATAGATTACAATAGTCTCAAATACAATGGACATGGATTTGAGATGTGATTTATAGAGACTCTATTGTTGGAATACCTCATAACCCTCAGGGAATGAAATCTATATTGGTTTTGATGGATCAGCTAACCAAATTGGATCACCTCTTACCCATTTTTGATAAAACTAATGTTGATGACTTCAGCTACCTCTATTTGAATTATATTTTCAGATTCCTTCGAGTTCAATTTGATATAGTTCCAAATATATATCCCCAATTTAATTATTTCTTATGGGGAGGCCTCTAGGAGTAAATAATATATCATGTTATATTTAGAATAAAATATAATAATTATATGGGATGGAAAATAAATTGAGAAATATAGAGTCGAGATGATATTATTTTCACATTAATTATTCACATTAGTGTATCATGGGACATCCATTTGTGTTTGGTTGAGTTATCCTTTAACAATAGTTACCTCAAGACTATTTTAATCGCTCCTATTAAATCCTTGAATCACTGGCCTTGTAAATCTCCATTGTATTGGCCATATTTTTGTTCATGTTTATTGGTTGGACTGAGTATTGAAGAAGATATAATGGTAAAGATTAATATTATTCGTGAGGTAATTTTGATGTAATAGAGCTATAATAATTCATATTTCAACCATCTTAGGTGACCAATGGTGATTTCAATTTGTGACAACATGTATCTCAGAGTTTCACCTCATTTGGGTCGTTGATGGCATGGAAAACAAGGGAAAATTGCACCATAGTTTATCGAACATTTTTATATTGTTGATTATGTTGGGGAAGTGGGTAAATTATTATAATTTCTAGGATAATTTAAATTGAAAAATAGTATGTTTAATGTATTGTAGCATCATATGTACCATTTGGACCCATTTCATGTCTAGATATGTGATGATCTTGATATTGATCCTAATATATCACTGATTTTTAATCTAGTAATGATTATTGATTCTGAGAAAATGTTTCTTCATAGGAGTATGAAACTTTTAGTCTATATTCTATAGAATAATTATTCCTATTCCCATTAAATTTTGGATCATGAGGCATCGATGAGAGATAATGGTACTCATCTACTTTACATGGAATCTGCTAGATATTAATTTTGGTTAATGAATGTTTTTGTAGTGGGGAAGTTATAAGATGTCATTAACTATATTCAGGTTTTACTTGACCCTTTTTATAATCTTTATTAATCCAGGTTATGTATTGGGATTTATCAGGGATAATTTTTAAAAACATTGAAGTCTAAGTGGATATGGGCTGTTGAAATACGTTTATAAAAAACAATGTGGTTTGGTAATGGTAACTATGTTCCCTAAGTTAATCCTATAGATGGGGGCCCATACTTTTTCAAAATATTGAAGCTAGCCCCTACAAAATATTGATCCTCTGATAGTGAGGTTATCCCTGAGAAGGTAAAAATTTCACAAATCGTTCTCCCTCTAAAGAGAAATTGGGCACCACATTCAATTGGGGAATGAAGTTATGGATAATGGTTTTGTTTAACCTAAACCCCTACCCAGTAAACAATTACGGGGGGTTTATATTCCCCGAAAAATGTTATTACATTGAAAAAAGCACTATTTTAAATCCTAATAAGCATATTTAGAACCTAACTCAAATCCATGGCCCTTGATATATCTTAATAGTATTTTGACTCATCTAAACAATTTTCATAGAGGATGGAAGCTATGGGATTGTATTCGATCTCTTTCAGGTATTTGGATCTCCTCTCATGTGGTTTATTTTGGTATCTCTATCTCTCGTCTTTAGATATTGATGTATCATTATTTAATTGATGGATATAATCTATATTTTTATTGATGATTATTGTGTGAAGCATTTATTGATCTCTATAATCTTATTTCTCTATCGGTTTCCTTGTTGATGGCATTGTTCATTAGGATCTACTAATTTAAATGTGGGTGGTTTGATTATTATATTCATTATTCTTGAAACCTTAAATTTACTCATTTAAATGATTAGCGTTTTTATTTGATTTAAGAACATGATTTTAATTGAATTATTGTGTTATTTGAAATTGAATTGGTATTACGAAAACACTGAATATTAATGGAATTTAAATGTGGTAATATTGTGAGAAATTGATGGGTTATTTTTGTAATTAATTAGATCAGTTGATTATTTTTGAACCCTAAAAAAATTAGATAAATGTTAATTATGATTTAAAATTTAATGTATTGAATGAAAATAATTTTTCGTTTTGAAATAAAAAATTATTGTTGAAAAATTAAAATTGATAAATTTTAACATGAATTATTTAAAAATATTTTATTTTTTGACATTGGATTTACTAATTTTTTGAATAACATGGTATCATGAGTACTTAATGTAACTGGGAAAATAACTTTAGGATCTTGCCTCCCTATATATGGATTTTTGTTTATATATATAATGTAATAAATACTGTATTGATTTCTAAGAGGGTTCCCCTTTGGGGTTATATAAGGATCATCATGCATCCATTTTTAGTGTGTAGATTAATTGGATTGTTCAAAACAATATTGAGATGAGATAAATATTGAGATGTGTGAGTATCATATTATAGGAACTAACCAAATACGTGGAATTTTTACATGGTGTTACGATTTGTTGATTCAAATAAACAATCCCTTTATTATTGAGTTATTTTATTCATTCCAAAAGCTTTATATATATTTTTATATATAAAATTTTACTTTAAGATAGTTTTGATATATCCTCCATCCATTTTGTTTGGAAATAATGTTTTGGTTTATAATATATGAATGGTATTATATTCCTTTTTCAATTTATAAATGCAATAATATTTGGTTTCATTATTATGGAATTGATTATGGAACACTTTATGAGACCATACAAGGTGTTATATCTCACAAACAACCTTTTCATTTGGAAGTTTGTATATTCTATAGTTCCATGTTGATGAAATGGGAATGAATCAAATAGAAGTTCTGTATTTTTTTTTATCCTTGGGATAATGGTGTATTGATAATTACTATTGGATATTTCTCCACATGTTAAAAACAGTATTTTTGAATTTTTTGGTGGATGTAGTTTTTTTCATTGGTTTGTTTTCTATCAATTTGGTTACATTTTAACTATTTTATCATGTTCTTTCTCCCTTTTTAGTGTTATGAATAATTATTTTCCTCATTTACCTTCCATTTTTTTGTACTAAAAATAATTCCTTCTTTTATATTTAATAACACAATGTACTATTTGGAAATATCTTTGTATTAGGAACTCCCTTAAGGCCAATTCAGAATCTAATCGGGTATCAGGGCACATAACATTCTAGTATGGTTTATGAAAAAGACCACAGATGGATCTTAGTGTTTTAATAGGTAGAAGTCATATAATTTTTACTTGTTTGGACCCCATTATAGTTTCAGTGTGCTTTTACATGGAATATTTTCTTCTAAAGACTTATACCATGATTGAATGTGTGATTATATGTTATTAACTCATTCATTGTATCAATGATTTTCCTTCACACATTATAATGGTATATAGAGGTGTGTGCATTTATATACATACTTTTTTCCTTAGGAACCACATACATGTGTAATACTTACAAGGTGATCGTATCTAGCCCAAATACAATTGGATTTGAGTGTGGGGAGTCACCCTAGGAATACTACCTTCTTGGTGATACATTGTGTATTGAATCATAATAATGTTCTATAAAATATATTCTTTTTTTATTAGGAATGATTTTATATATAGTTTAGGATTTAGGATTGGTTTGGAAACATGAGGAATATTTTAAATGTATCATAAATTTATAACTAATGATATGTAACTTAGTTATTGAATCAATAGAAATATATCCATTCCCTAGGAATTTGAAAAACATATAGATAACATGGTACTTATAGGAAATGGATTTAGAGAAAACATTTGTACATAAATCATATAAGAATGAAGTTTTTTTTTCTATTTCATTCTTTGGTCATATATCTATATATTATGTCTTGACATTGGCACGTCTTGATTATTTGTGGATCCCAAACCATGAAAATATAATGGAATTATATATCATGCTTGGGATTATTATACACTTAGAGATAAAACCTATGTCCAGTAACCTTTACATGGGATGGTTCCTCTAAAAGGATTGTTGATATACCTCCCCATAAAAGATTATATTTACCCAAATGTATTGATAGATGAAATGAGCAGTCTAAAAATTCTACATGATTTCCCAATATATATATATTATCTATTTTTGGGTACGATATAATAATAATGAAGGGGAATGGTTCAACGATTTAGAGTGATTTAGTTCCATATTAGGACCCCTAATAACAATATGGTGGCCCAATTGGTGAGCCAACCCTGTGGACTACTAGAGTGATGGTGGAATATTTTGAAATATTCAAATGAAATGGTGACTCTTAATTGTATTGAGTCAATCACATATTTTGATAGGAGGTTCATATATTAATGTTTTAGGAATTGAATATCCAGAATCTTCTAGAGCTATAGTAGTGAAAAATGAAAGTGATGGAGTGTTCTTGGATGTTCAAAAAACTCTAACTTTATTCCATGGATATAGTACATGGTAAAAAAATTATTCATGAATTATTGATAATAACAATTTATAATATGCCTAGGATATATGGATATATCGTTAAATACTATCTAACACTAGGTTTCTTGAGCATGACATTATTGTAGAGAGACGTTTAGAAGATTATTCATAGATAGTTGATTTTGGTAATGTGAACCCTAGAGTTGATTCCTTAGATGATATTAGTAAATATTAGACTCATGAAATAAAGGCTTGTGGGGCAGCTTCAGACAAATTTTATGGATAGAGTGTTTGATACATGGGGCACACACCGGGGTTATAATTTATTGATGTAGTGGTGGTGCTTCTCCTATTATAAGAGAGTCCACATATCAAGGGATTTTCTTACAATTTTAGAGTGTGATAGGGATATGTTTGAAGCATCACCAATGAAAATTTGATAACTTGAGTAGGTAATTCCATAGGTAGATGATGTGGTAAGGGATCTAGTACAACCGTTATAGGTTGCTGAAATTTTTATATTATTACACCATAACCGACCCCAAGTGGTTCATGTAAGGATCAAGTATAAGGTGGTTATAGACATAGATTACGGACGATAGTAGATTATTATGACATAGAGGCTTCATGTATTATACAATGTGTTATTTGAATCATACAAACACTAGATACTATATTTAAATTCAAAGGAATAAGGTGTTATTTACTTAACCCTTGTTAGGTATAAGGAAATTCCAATTGAACATTTAGCCCATAATTTCCGATTATAAAACCCTACCTAGGGATATTAAATGAACACACAGTTATTATAATAGTATAAATATACTTTTAGAATTGATTGAATAATATGATGTGTCTTTATATTCCTTATAAGTATATTTGTTTTAATAATTGGTATAAAAGTTCTTTCTGAAATCCATGTGCATGTTGAAATTTTTTATATGAGGATTAAATGTTTTCAGGTGGGTTGTTTGGGGGATTACTTATTCTATGATAATGAATCCAATGTTGAGAAATAAGGGAATATATACCTGAGGTAAAAAAAATTCCTTAACTGGATAGTATGATCCATATATTAGTATGCATTATTGGTCTTCAGCTACATATAATAGTAGAGGGGTTTGAGTACATCTTCCAGGATGACATGTAAAGATATTTTCCAAAATGATAGATTGAATTAACTATACACCAACTGCTACTAAATATAGTAATATATAAAACAAAAAATTTGATGTCCCCCTCAATTCTAAAAGGGAAATATGTTCCATTGGATTATCAATAGATAAATGCCTTTGATACACCTTATGTGCCCCCTGAAAAACTATAGTGATGTTCCCCAAGAATGGTTTTATGATTTTGAGGTTATTTAAATATTATTATTCAATTGATTATATAACCATTGAGAAGAATTAGGAACATCAATTATTTAAAAAAAATCTTATACCATCTATTAGGGGTTAAGGGGTTCCATAGATTGACCTCCTGTGTGGTTTTCACTATTTATGACAATAAGTGGATATATTAGAGTTTTATTTTTAGTTATTATATAGTAACTATGAGTACATATATATTCCATTCATCATGAAAAATTCCTCAGTAATGTAAATGGTCTCCTATAAATGATCATTCATCACATAATGAGTTGATTTGTGTTAGTCCTAATAGAATCTGTCATTTTGTACTGAAAATCAAATGAGTATGATGTGATAAATTTGAGGATGATTATAAGAATACACCAGTAGAACTAGACTTATGGTATTTTATCAATTTTTTTTCTAGTTTTGAATAATCTACTTCTATGGAAATTCCATATAAGAGTATAGAGTGAAAGTAGACCAATAAAATTCATGTTAGTGATATCATGAAATCCATAGTAGATGGTGACCGAGGTTTGAAGATTTTGTGGGTTGGAAGAATATTATATTATATTGGTGTTTGATTTAATTAGAATTTTGGTACCTCAACCTTGCTTGACCCAAATGAGGTATACATTATTGTGTAATGAATAGTGTTAGAATGTATTTATTATTTTTTATAGCATTATGATAATCCCAGTGTTATGTCTACAAGAGTATGATGTTTAGCATGTTGTGCCAAGATTATCCTATAGTGTTTTAGTGGAATTATTTGGGTTGTTAATGTTGGTAGTGATTGATTAAGTTCGATATATGTAGATACTGAATGAGAATAATTACATAACTAAAGATTTAGTGCTAAAATTAATAGTTTTCAGCTAAAAGGCATGGTGAAACTGTCTTATGGGATAGAGATTCATCAATTATTAATTCCATAAGAAAAATAGGTATATATTCACATATAACTTTTGTACTATGAGGAGGAATATACAGATAATGAATTGGAAAGTATCCCATTATTAAATATTCTATACTCTAATGAAATTGAACACGGTTTAATATTCTCTTAGAAGTAATCATGTTATTTTCTTCTCAATGTGGATATCTTCCAATTAACCTATTCACAGTTAATTCATATGGATAATGGTGGAGCAGTGTATATGAAGATAGTGATTGTACCCCCACCCCTTATATAGATAATTAGGGATATCCAGTATTTTTATCTCAATTTTATGGTTTTTTCATGAATATATATTCAAAATTCATGGAATATATAGATTTTCTGATGATGGGGAGACCATCATAACTTTATAAGGAAACGATTAATGAGAAACACTATGAGAGGATGTTTTGATGAATTTTAAAACATCCCCATAATATATGCATCCATTAGTTGTGAATATGTAATTGGACCATTAATACTTGTTTTTCTTCCAATGGATGAAGAATAGTATTTCTAGGTTTATATCGCAATACCTCACTTTATAGTAGTTATAAGGATATTCACTAGGTACTAAAATGTTTAGTCAAACACATTGATGTACAATTTAGTGTTTGGGATGTTATATCCATTTTAAATATAATGGGACTTCAATAGTCACATAGAGGATACAATTCTATATTGTTGACCATAGACTAACTAACTTCTTCATTCCAATTCGATACCAATTTATGAAATGCATTTATTGGTAATTTTTTATCACGTATACATGGAAGATAAAATATTGTTTAAGGGAGTTCCATTGATTAATTTTTTCAGACTATGATTTTTTCATTATATATTGGCTATATAGAGAAATAAATTAGTCTTTTGGGATTAAAAATTGGATCAGTGTGACATTCAACCTTAATGTAGTCATCCAGTGTCATTCCCACCACCCGGAACCACCGAATGAAGCCTAGATAGGATATCACCATAAGATATTAGGAATTCTACCTAATTTAAATGAAATGGTCAAATCCCTAAATTCAATTCACAATTTTTTCAAAACTATGAACCGATTTTGGGATCCCCATTATCTAAAACACCATACTCCACATGGTTCTGTACATGGTTTAAAAAATCATGTGCCAACTATGTGAAAAAATTAACAATTTATTGATGGTGTTTAAGTGTTTTCCTAAACCATTCCATGGTTTAACCAAATAAGGGCCTAATTATTTTAGGATAACTGAATGGAGTGATTGGTTATCTTAGAGAGTGTACTAAATATGTTCCCTCGGCTTCCTCGAAAAAAACTTGAAACTCTCATATCAAGAACAAAAATTGATCCAATAAGGCATCTGAACCATTAGGAGATTGTCATTGAATGTTTAAATTGATTTAATTGAGAAGTTCAGTCCCTAATAATTCTTATTTTATTTCATATTCAAAAACCTCCCAATCTATTATTTTGAAAATTGAAGCATTCCTCAAATTCCAAGCGCTTGGATGGAATCTTGGTCACAAAAAATTACAATAATAACACTTGTTGGACTGAAGAAGTATCATTAATAAACCATTATCAATTCAAGAAGTAATTAAATCACTAAATTTTTTAATATCATAAATAAAATTTTAAATTACTAAGGTATTTCCATGTAAAGACATCCAACTTAAGGTAGTCAACATCCAATA
The DNA here is from genome assembly GCA_963277665.1 of Viscum album. NCBI lineage: Eukaryota > Viridiplantae > Streptophyta > Magnoliopsida > Santalales > Viscaceae > Viscum > Viscum album. The sequence goes on along the minus strand of OY728131.1, from coordinate 1,098,232,824 downwards.
CTATAAATGTGGAAATTCCCACTACCTATATTTCAGTATGAAACCTACAAGAGCACAACTATCCAAAGCATTACTAAAGAACATGTACCTATCGTAATCTGTTAAATATAATATAGGATGGAAACATAAACAAAATATAAAAACCATACAAAACATTATTCAATCATCTTTTCACTAACCATTTCTTATCATTCTCTACTCTACTTGACAACATATTACCGAATAACCGAACCATGATCGATGATAATATTTGATCACTTATGTATGCACCCTAGAGTCTAATCCAATGTCCTTTTGAGATTATAACAATAATTTCTCTTCCCTTAGAAAACAATAATCATTTTATTAGAAAAACAATTCACATCCCATCTATAAACCCATATATTAAATTAAAAACATTTACGTGACTCATGAAAATAATTAACCTCGATGCATCACTAACCTAATTTCAAATTTATAATTCCCTGTAGAATCTATATACACACCTAGATTCTTCCACAATGAAATCATACTTCTATTAAAAATATTCATGGTCAACTCCACATGCCTAGATACATTCAATCAAAAGTATTCTATGTTTTATTTTGATATGAAACTAGACATCATAAGAATTTTTCTACCAATCTTCGAGAATGAGTACTGAATTTTTTTTGAACTGACATGTGACACTCATCCCACCAATGCTTAATGCATATATGACCCATGATTACTCTATATGGTTAAAACTCAATTGTCTATGCCACCAAACTCCAATCCAATGTTTTTTAACCATTCCCATCATTTACATTTAAACCCCCCTTTAGGGAATTGAGCCTCCATGACCATAAGTTTCTTAGTAAATCCCAAAGAACACTCTATAATAAGGAAACATTATCTTTTAAACCTTACAACACCACTCAAACTCCATCACTGAGTCCTTAATGATTTTATAAGGAAAAAATGGGTTGTCTTACAGACCGAAGGAGAAATATTCATGGTTCTTAACTGGCAAGAAAAACATTATTTTATTAGAATGAATCTAGTGCGTACTCATGATTCATTTCTTATATATCCCAATTACAAACTACATTTCTATAATGAACATACCAATATGGTCTAAAAACCCCTAGAGCCACACATTCCCTGGTAACAGTTCTCAAAAACCTAGAGAAGATACCATAAATCATACATTACCTAGAGTATTATTGAATTCATTCAAAAGAATCTGAACATGAATCTTTTTACATATTTTCTTTCATATGAGTGGTACCCATAATTATTTCAGCAATAATATTAACATCCCTATAGTGTTTTTTTAAAAAACAGGACCACCTGTCATCCCCTGCATCATAACAAGACTCAAATTGATAACCTAATATTCAATGAAACTAGACCCATACACCTAGTGTTAAATCTTACCATGACACCAAGACAACATCATAAAAACATTATCATACACATGGATTATCCTCCCAATTCATAACTATCCAAATCACCTAATAATATTCACTCAAGGGGATTCCCTTAATAATAGTCAAGGTATAACATTTCCTTAGAGTAACCTCAAAGGGATATTCCAACATCTATTTTTTCACAGTAGGATATATAGTCAAATCTCTAAAATTCCTAAAACAACTAATATCAATATATAACTCATATCATGGTCACTCTCGATCATAGAACACTCCGACTCGATACTCTATCCACAATTTATAACCCAATGGATCTTGTTCCCTATTCCATAGCACCTATAGGGAGACTACACATGAACACTTTTTATGGGAGGATCTTCTAAGACCATACAAAAATAAACAACATTTAGAACACCCAAACCAACCAATCACTCTAGGTATAAAACCTCTAAATAAATAATTTAACATTAGGTCTATGATCCATACACTCATTATAAGTTTGAACAGCTAACCATAAAGGGTTAGTAACTAAGAATAGTCCACAACACCACTATAATATCTAGAATATTATTACCTCAAGGTCACCAAACAATATCAATATTATCTTATAACACACATTAATGGGTCATAAAACCTAATCTATCTCTTCTCCAATGACCCATACAATATGTCAGACCACGTCAATTAAGTAAAAACATCACGAAAGCCTCTAAGAGTCTCATCAACAATTTATTTCACTTTATTTAACATTTACATTTTAAAATTCTTGGATTAATATTTTAAAAATAGTCATCTAATAAAATTTTAATATTTTCATCTTTATTAAATTTCAATGGACCATGGATTAGAAAATATAAATATTTTTAAAGTTTTAAATGAAATAAAATTTTCAATTTCAAATTAAAACATTGTTTAACAAAAATATTTTATTTAAATCTCATTTAAAACATAAGATTAACCGTAAGTTACATGAGGAGTTGGTCAAGTAAAATTACACTCTACACTTAAATATAATTAATATAAATTATTTTATCCACATTATATATTAAACCCTCTAGTTTAATAATACCCTAGGAAGATATGAATGAAAAAAAACATAATCCATAAGTAATTAATAAAATCCCAACACACAATAATCCTTTGAATCTATCATCCACATGCCACATAAATTTTATAATTCAATATTAAGTACCCACCATGATTCATAAATGCACAACCCCACTCTAGAAAATAATAACCATGAGATAAAAATACCATATAAAAATAGCATAACACCCAATTAAACAATTTATTAGGGAAATAATTCAATGATAATAATTAAAATCATGAGAATTAATTACAAATACTAGAAAATCACATTTTTCATCATATGTGGGATTTTATGTTCTCAATAAGATATCAATACCATTATCTATCAATATAACAGTCTTTTTTCAATGATACAAAAATATGAAGAAAAAAATAAAAATGTCACTTAAAAAACAATGTCCCTCCCTAATTCCCAAGCCACTGAGAGGTTTCTTGGCCAAAATTCAATGAAATTACTTATGTGTGCCTCCCTATATGGTAGTGTCTTTTGACCAATTGTGAGGGCCTCCTAAAACACGGTTTGGAATATATTCCCCTATATAATAGTACAAAAATAATTAGAAATGAAATGAAACACATACACATTCAGGTAATAATCCTTATTAAGTAATGTTCAATTTAAAAATAAAAACTAACTAATTGCATATTAAATTTACATGTAATATATAACAAATAGATACCCGGTGAGGATCATTTAAATTAAATAAACAGCGAATAAATCTGAACATACACCAATAGTTTCTCCCAATATTTTATAGAGTAATGATATTTCCCATAATAAAATAATGAACTATAAGTCCTAAGTAAAAATCATTGTGCCATCTTATGAATCAAATATATATTAACAATATGGTGTCTTGTCAGATACCCATGTGCCATGGATACCCGAGTATGATGCAAGTTTAACTCAGTGGGCCACAAAAAAATACATCCCTAACAATACCATATAGGACAGATGGGTATGATGGAGTATTATAAAATCAATTTTACTTGAATTAATAAATGACCACTGATACCTAAGTATTTGATGAAACTAGATGTTGGTAGGATCACATTGAACTCTAGGTGCTTGACCATAATCAACCCTACCATCATTATATTGGTCTAGGGTGTCTTTGAGAAAGTCAAGCTACATCACCAACCATAAATATCTATATTTATTATGTTATATTATACTAGAATTCCTAGTATCAATCATTTCATTGAATCTTGATGCTCATATTGGTATAACCATAGAGTCTAATATCTGACATGATCATTTGAATAATTAGTCATAGTTTGAATCCAAGTGCTCATCATTACATTCTAATAGAATCTGAGAACCCATCTTGATATTCCCCAGATTAGTCATACATGGTCCGAGAACTCTACCTAGCCTTCATAAGTCATAAATCATATGGAAAAAATCATTCATCTTTTAATTCCATATATTATACAAGTATAATATAGAATTTAGGTAGTCAAACTTACATTCTGTGGAATCATATTTAATATGGAATTCGTGGACCACATCATAACATTCCTTGGTATTAGGCATTATCTTGTTAAGTTAATTAACTAGAAATTTTTTAAACATAATTCAATGAACAATTATGGACTAATTTTTCAAAATCATAATTTCATAGTAAAATATCCACTTCAAATTCAACATCATATTTATTTTTGTGGAAAACCATGTAATTTTTAAAAAACCTTATTTTCTTAGCATTTTAATAAGAAAAAATTAATAATTAGCATGTTTAGAACCAAATCAATCACAAGACTACAATTTTCATTTCAATGTTTATATTAATTCCAAATTATTCACTTAGTATCATCCCATAAAAAATTATTCATATCAACTATATTTTAGTAGTATTTGTGATCCCAAAATACTCATTGAATTCTATAACATACATTATTTATAACCAAAGGATAATAAATAATATAAAATTATAAATGGTAATAAAAGTCAATTTGGGAATCACATATTCGAACCGTGATTCCTCTTAATCCATTAACACATAATTTTATAATTCAAGTAAATTGGGGCCTCTCATGGTTATTATCCAGATGATGGAATTTGATTGAGAATTTATACACTTTAGGGCCTAATAAAACTAATTAGGGAATGTGGACATTGAATTATCAATCAAAAAATTTTAAATATCTTAATATACAGATCAATAAATAGTAAATATCCTCACAACACAAGAACAATGAAATTATATTGTGACACTACTTAAAATTTAAAGGGGCCATCAAACAAAATCATGAAGGATTCAACTCAGTAGGTATCAGGTATTGAGTCATGTTTAAAAACATATATGGGGAAACTATGAAAACTCTTTGAAAATATGGTTTGTATTTTAAACATGAAAGGATATATATTGATGTTAATAGAATACCACTTCAAAATGTAGATGATACAATGACATGTCTATAACATTCCAATGTTTCATACTAGGGATGATGCTTCTAAGAATCAATGAAGAACCACTCTTATGGATATGAGAGAGAAGGGATTATGGGTAGAGGAGGAAAATGGGTGAATGAGAATGAAAATATGGGATAAACCATTTATTAATTAATGGTAAAATGGTCATGTCCACTACTTTTTAATGTATTGTGTTTTGTAAACAAAATATGCTATATCAAGCCCCAACCATGTGATTAACTATGTCTGAAATCCTCCTAATTTCATATTTATGTGCTTGTCCTGAAAAAATGTGACCCAAATGTGTGAAACTACAATTAATTAATTTTATGTTTTTCCATTATTACTAATATCCATTCACAATGATTAAAAAAATATGTTCCTAATTTTTTCTAGAGATGTGGATGGGCTTTATGGTTATCACATACCATGTGTTAATAATACACCATGTAATTCACCCCTAAAACAAGATAATCTAAGACCTAAACTCTTATGGAACCCTTGTTCCATATATACCTCATGATAAATTCCATCAAATCATATAATGATTCATTTGAGTGGTTCAAACCCTCAGAACTCCAATATTATAACCTATTCCAAAACTATCCCATAAGCTATTTTTAAAATTAAAAAATTAATGAACAACCATTCACTTGTAAAGAATAGAGGCACTATATAATGATTACGATGGGCCTTCAAGTAATGTAAGATATGTTTCATGCATTTATCTTGTATTTTAGATAGAGTTTGTTGGATTATATATAATTTGAGGGGTTTCATATAAAATCTCTCGCAATTCCACAAAAATAATTGAAACATTTTTGGCATCGTATTAGATAGCCTCAATGTCACCCATATGTTGGAAGGATTAATGGGTGACAATGATTTTGGAACAAAAATTTATGAGTTTGATTAAATATAATGTTTATATCATTAAGGACAGGATTATGATATACTAGATCTGTCTCAAGTCCTTCGTGTGTTGACGATAGATGCCTTTAGAGTTCAATATAAGAAACCATGAGTTTAATCATGTCTCAACTCAGTGAGGAATATGAGAATTTAAATGAGATGTAAAGATATCAAAAATATTAAATATCATATTCCATACAATATGAAGTGTTGTATAGGGTGAATATTTCTCAACATTATAGTTGTATATTGACTGATTTCTTAATGTATTCTTCTTATCATAAAATATTATAAATAAGAACATTCCATCCCATATTATTGACATGGGTGAGTTAGAAGTTAAGGAATAAATATTATTTCATAAGACCTTTTGGAAACCATGGATCCATAGGAGATGATTAATTTTTCACATCTGCTTCGCTTAGTGCGTGTTCATTTGTAGCATGTTACCATACAACGGAGCACATGGAAGTGTGATAATGAAATGTTATATCAATGACCATATCTCATTATGTATGATTTTTCATCTTTGAGATGAAATGATCACATGTTGTGGAGAATTAATTTAATTTATTTTTTTCTTCATAATACATTTGAATATTATAAGTAATATTTTTAAGTCCGAGGTGTAGATTAAACATGATAATATGGATCCCATGGACCCTTTGTAGAGATATATGAATAATAATGAATATATAATATGATTTGGACATAATTTTTCAGAATTATTGAAATATATCCAATATATAAAATTAGATATGAAAACCCAGACCAATATTAATTCGAATATATTGGGTTTACCCAAGGTATGATATAATAATGATAAATAATTTAGTCCACTTTTTAGTGATTTCACCTGAAACATGCTAGGGTAAATAAATTAATAAAATAAATATATTTTTTAATTATATTATAATAATTTTCACCTTTCAATTTCATATTTTGTCCTACCAATGTCAAATTATTTCTGTTAGGAGATCAACCCCTAGAGATTTAATGAATGTTTTTAGGTTCCTGATTCCTTGATGTTGGCAGTTAACTAATTATGTTATCAAGAGTAGAAATTTAATGGATCTTGTAATATACATCGGAATGGATTTATTTATTGTCAATGTTTAATATATTTTGTGGCAGAAATTGTTTTCACAGTTTTTTCAATGTTCATTGTTCTCTAGAAAGAAGATATTAAATTATTTTCAAATTAGTTTGTATATTTTTTTGTTCAGGTTATCATTGATTATTTCATTTTCATTGAATTAGTAATTTGATATTTATTGTTTTGTTGATAATTTTATTATCCTCCAATTCAATATATTTCTTCAATTATGACCAAATGAACATGACCCTTATTTGGGGATCACATTTTTTTTGTCTTTCCCCTTTTTTTATTAGATCATTCTTAATTTTTATTTGGATTTTTTGAAGATTCATCTTTAACAGAAACATGTTACATTTCTTGATTTCCTAATTCTGTTCTATAGATAAATTATTTTCAATAAAATTAATGTATTTCATCATAGAGGAGGACTGATGATGATAATGGGAGTTTGATAATGTATACATGGATTTTGGATTCATGTGTTTTTTAGAACATGAAAAATACAGTGTTATAGTAAAGTAACTACTAAGAATGGGGTTGATGATATCAATCTATTCATGATGCCAATGTCCTAATAAAAATGATTATAGGAATTTTAGATGAGATTCAATGCAAGAGAAATGGTTTCAATAATGTAAGTCAAATATTCAAGAAGATAGAAATATTGTTAAGAATACAATTAAAACAATATTTAGTTTTGAAGAACACATGCCATGTGGGTCCACCTCGTATGATAATTATTTCATACATAGAATACAAATATACCATGAAAATTTTATTAGTACATATGTTGTGTGACCTATGTAAAATATCTAAGATTGTATTTTATGAGTTATAAAGTCATGGACATTAGATGAGTATATGGACATAATCAGAGTAGACAATTATAAAATGAGATCAAAGAAACAGACATGGACAGTATAACATTTTTATTTAGTGGTACATATCATGTGTCCCTGGTACACATCACAAACCATTTATTTGAATGGTAAGAGTATTTTTTACCCAATATATATTAATAATTATAATTCATTAATTCCTTCAATAATATTTATTATTGGTATTATACATTGATTCATCCCTATGAGTGTATAGTGTGGAATCCTTTTTTTGTTCCAAGGATTAACACTCTTATATTAGCATATAATTTTATCAATGGAGTTAACTCTTATATGTAGTTATGTTAGATTTTGTAATGAATTATTATATAGATAATATACACCACACCAAAAAAAGTAATATATTTTCAGTATATTAAATATAGAATTACATTTAAGGAATAAATATATCAATGAAAAATGAAAATACTATATTAGTATGGGAATATAAAAAATATGAAAAAATTTGATATTCTTAACCCACCAGTATAAATGCTCCCACAAACAACACTGCTGAAATGAGACAAAATAATGAAAATATAATATTAATCATGAAATTGAATATATATATATATATATTCATGTTGAAAAATAGATATTAATGAAAAGTGACAGAATATTGAGTTCTTTATAGATAGTAGGAGACATTTATGTGTTTTACCAACCATAACATTGGAATAGTATTCGAATAGTTGGATTAGTAATCTTACCATTAGAATAGTAATATGAATTTCAGTTAGTTAAACATTCCAAAGAGAATATTCCACAACTTGTGAATGTGTAAAATATTATCTAGGTATATAAAAAAATTAATATTTTAAATATTTATTTCACGATATATATAAAAACATTATTTAAAAAACATAAAATATGTGTTTTTATTTTTCTAAATCTTTTATTTTTAATTTTCATTTATTAATAAATATAATTTTTTATAAAATATATTTTATTTTAAAAAATAAATTTTTTAATTTTTATTATGTTGTTCCAATGATAAAATAGTCTTATGTGACCATATTTAATTATATATGTGGTCATAAAAAATTTACACTGTTTTAATCCTCTTCTTCTTAAATAAAAACTTCATCCATAATATATCAGCAACCACCCCCATGGATAATGTGTTTTTATTTTCCACAACCACCTTGACAAGAGGTTAAAATTCACTATTACTGTTTTAAAATGACTTATATATGTATACTATATTTTATATATAATTTTAAATTAATATATTTATTTATTTATAATTTTAAATAAAAAATATAATGAAAATAGATGGAAAAACTCTAAAAAAGAACTATGTGTATAATGATAACTTTTTTAATAAGCTATTTGTCACTATCTAAAAACTCGTATGGGTATTTTGGAAAAATAGATTTCAAGGTGGATATGAATATCATTATATTTTAATTCATAAGATGAAATCCCCTTTTAATTAACCCCAATAATTATTCACCTGTAATATGATATTAGATCCATGAAACAAATTCACTCAGATCAATGAAATTATTCAATATGTCTCATTGAATTTTATTAAATGTAGATAATTATTGTAAATCCATAATATATATAATATATAATAAATAAAATAATTAAAGTATCTTATATTAATATTCTATATGTAAAATCCATGTGAAAAATAATTCTACAAACACTGTAAGGGACATCTCTTAACCGCCGCCATTTTCATTTAGTTATGCTATATCTCGCTTTATAATTCTTATTTACACTTTAAACATAATTATTATATGTACTACACATTTATATCATATTTAAATCACTTTATTACGAGGGGATTTAAATTTCTATATGGATAACATCTCTATTTAATTAGGAAAATCCCATATTAATAGGGACTTCTTTATTTCATACCCCATTTCCTGAATGACATCAAAAAATTCAATAATCATACCAAGTCATGACCCAACCCACCGGTGCCCGCACGACCAGTTGTGTTCCAAGGGAGTCACACCAATCCATCCATTATTTTCTGTGTTTTGGTTATAAGGTCTAAATACCCAAAATAATATAATGGGAGGCCTTATCATAGTTAATTGTACACATACACACACCGAGATCCATGAAATAATTCAAGAGTATAATAAAATCCTGAAACATATACTGTTTAAACCATCTATGCATCACACTCTTCAAAATAATTAATGTAATAAAACATTTTATAAAATGTAAAAATTTGATAAGTACATTCAAAAAATAAATGAGCCCACGTCCATATAAAAATAGATATATGGAGAAAATGTTTACATCCAAACTCACAATCCCCATTACTGACCACCTAACACGGTCAACACCATTCGCGACAATACTACATTGAAACCTAAATCATAAAGGTCACCGACAATATTTTTATCATCTATATAAGACAATCCATGTATAGGAAAATACCAAGTATTATTGATTATATAAAAGATCAACATGATATCCCAATAACCATGTAGAAATTAATTGAAAAAGGCCATCTCATCCCATAAACAGATGTGAAATTATAAACTCGTTATATAGCTTCATTATAAACCCTCAAAGAATTGATAATTTATGATTCCATATATAAAGGAAAATAATAACATTATGTTAGAATATAACTGTAAAGTTTACATCTTTTCTTCCAAATAACATGTGAAACTATAGCAAAATCTTAGTGGATGACCATCTCCTCACCAATGTTCTCTACCAATGTGGCACAAATAACTCAATTTGAGGACTCTCTCACAATTGCAGCTCAAGGAAAGGGGTGTGTCACTCTATTGATATAGTACACACACAGACTTCTATAAAATGTTGGAGTACTAAATCCACATTGGTTTAATGTATGGGGGACACATCCTACTGTTCAAAAGGAGAGTACCAACCCAACATATCTCAAGTGATTAAACCCAATCAATTCCATCGTCAAAATTTTTCTGAAGGAAGATACATTCTAAAAAAACCTACTGTTTCAATATTAATTCCACAATTATGTAATCCAGTCAATCATACATGGAACACTAATCAGTATAGGAAACTCATGGTCCAAAAAATTTGTCCCAAGATGGAGATAGACATGGTATAAAGTCTTTAGGAAGAAGGACATAGTGTAGATGGGGTATACATTGCATTATTGGGATACACTGACTATTAAAAATTACTATGGCCAATTCTATGGTAATTTTTCATGTTCTATAGTTCCTTTTTTATGAATGTATTCTACATTCATGGCCATGTACTCTGACCATGTGTGTGCCAATGTAATTTGGGGTACAATTCAAGAATTCAAAATTGGGACACATATTAGGTATTAGTTATACACAATATTTGATAATTATATGTATATGTAATACTTACTACTATAGGGGAAAAATACATGTCACATGTTCTATAAAGTACATTCCATATTTTTTAGGATTTTACAAAACTCACTAATCATCCTGGGGATAGGATTCTACTGTATAGTCCTTATTTCCATTCACAAATCCTATCTATGAAACTTGTTTCTAAGAAGACTGAACATAGATCGTCATCATTTCATAGACTCTAGCCACTAATCTTCTCATGAATAATATCTATAACACTCAATAATATAAACACATATTCATGTGAAACATTAAAAACTCATTTAATTATTAATCATCCATCATCATCATTCACAAAAACCGTTTTGTTGATCCCAAACCTGATTTTGTGGTAATTATCGAATAGTCTAATGACTGATTTCCAAATCATTTTTACTAGTTATTCGTAAAACAATAGTCTATATAGTACACTATTGATTAATATTAAATAAACTGATAATGTAATTCATAAATCGAAAACAAGTGGAAAGTTATTAATCATGATTCAGTATGTGTGCAATTAATTGGTGGAGTGATAAACCGAAAAAATTGGAATTAGAAATAATTATCAAGAAATAATTTAAAGGATAAAAGAAATCAATAAAATATAAGTCATTATTCAATATATGTATCAAAATTTTAAAATTTAATGATTCATTTTAGAAATATAATAATATAATAGATGATACAACTAATAAAAAACATCATACCATGAGTTTAGATCGATCACAAATGAAGAACAGTTCAACATTTCTTCCATTGGATAGATCCATAAAATCCTCTATTTATGAAGAACACTATCTAAAATTGATCATCAAAACTAGATCCATAATCATTCATTTATGAATTACTGTAGCAGTACCAATCCATTTCCTAGGATTATGAAATTTTTTCTATGTATTTTCCATAAATGGGTATAAATATATATATTTAGATAAATGTTTTCAAATAAAAAAACCAATGAATTAAAAAATTTATTTATTAAAAAATCCATATGGGACCCCTATCATTCTCAAAACCTAATGTAAAAAATAGTTTTGCAGTAATTAAGGTAATGTTTTTTTATATTTAATGGTGGTCATATAGTTCCCATATGAGTCGCCGATCAATTAAAATACTTAAGTCACAAAATATGAATGGAAATGCCTTAATGTGATTATATTTTAAAATGAAATATTCTCCTTTAGGTGGGGTATATAATGACCCTTTTATGTATTTAACATTATTGCAAATTTTTCATGATTATTAATTTTTTAATTCAAGTTTATTATCTGAAGGAATAAAATATTGAATGCTACTGAAGAGGTTACAATCTAATATATAATATCAATTTATTTTTGTAATTATTTTACATTAAAATGAGGAGTAATATCATTTATCCAAGATAATATCAAATAGTTCTATTATAAAATGGATATTTAATGACATTCATTATTTAAATCAAATATTTTATCTATTTGGGACATGAATCTAGAAATAAAATTATTAAAAGGAAATAATATTTTATTTCTATTTACATGAATTTATTTATTCTTCAATGTCCTTGTATTGTAAAAATGAATTATAAAATTCATATTACATAAATAAATTATTTTTCAGGTAAATTTTATGATAAAATTTTCTATTAAAGTGGTTTTATAAGAATCATTCTAATATATTTATGTAGGGTAATATTAAAGAAAAATTCATATGTAATGTTTTATGTAATTAGATACTGTGATAACAATGTTTCCTTCCACCATATTTGTTGTATGAATCTTTCTATATTCATTAAATTTTCAATGCTTATATTATAAAACCAATTTTACAAATGTTTATTTTAAATTTTAAATCTAGTTATTTTATTCTTCCAAAAGATATTATAATTTAAAAAGCTTTATATTCATGATGAAAATTTTGGACCACTCATCTATTGGTTAATTTTATGATTGTTAATATTGTCTAAATACAATCTTATTATTTTTATTAGTTTTAAAAGGGGGTTAAATTTATCATATATATATATATATTACTTTTTTCATTTGTATGATTATTTATTATACCATATTCAATTTTTATATATGATATTTACATTGAGATTTATTTCATTAAATTGGGAAATATCAGTAAATATGTGTACTTTTATCAATAAATATATTTTTAAATAAGGAATATAATTTATGAATTTAATAGATAATTTTATATATAAATAATCACTTGTATATGTAGTGATAGGTGGTGCCCATAATTATGTAGCCCCCCACTGCATCAACATGTCTCATGATAGAAATAAGTTGGTCAAATTAATTGTCTTTTACCCATATTTTTAAATTGTCTTCGAATAATGTCTTCATAGTATATATATCATGATGTAGAACAACCTGATATCCAGTATTTTGCATTTCCATCATTGAAAAATCATTCATTATTATCAATGAAACTATTTCACTAATATCATCCATGGATTCATTTTTTTCACAATTTATTGATTAAATGGATTATGTGTTCAATTATTTTCATTCCCATAGTGATTATGCCTTCTATAATCATTGTGTTGAATATTTTAATTATATTTCACATGGTTTAGTAATTTAAAATTTAAAATTTATTATTCCATATTGATTCATGAAGACATCCACCATATACAACCCTTTTTGAGAATTTTACATCAACCTTATTCTATTTTATTCCCAAGGTTATGAAGATTAAACATTTGAATTAGATTCATGGTTGTAGATAACATTCATTCATTAGGTTTAAAATTATCATCCTAATAAGAAATGACGGTAATTAGTGTATCTAAAACTAAAAAAAACTAAAATGATTTGTACTTTAGGTTTTGATCTATTATATATATGGCCCTGTAATAATGTGACCATTATATCTGGGTTAATGGATTTGGGGTTGTTATATATTTTATTCAAGGAAATTTATTAGAAATACTGGTAATTATATTAAAGGAAACAAAGATTAATTAACATAAACCTATCATAGGCACTGAAGATAAGTATAGAAGAAAATATCAATGTCTTGGTAAGGAAGTGATAAGGGAATTTTTCATAGTTATAGATCCCTATCGAGATACTACATGTGGATGTGATTTTAAAATTTTTGTACCTAGTTGTAATTACTCTAAAAAGGTTGACTTTTTCTATGAATTGATCATGATAAGGGAATTACAATGTGACTTACTATGCACCACGTTCTCCACTCTAATAAGATATGCATTGTAATTTTTTTTTCAAAACTGATATTAACGTTTTAATAATAAGGATTTAAAAAATGAAACTATGATTATGATTCTATGAAAAATAATGAAAAAACGTCCATTTTATGAAATGTGGTACACTAAATGTATTATTGTACATAATGATTAAAAATTAATAATGTTATGAACAAATTTAATATATTAAATTGATTAAAAATAGATCTAAGAAGAAATAATAGTTTCAAAACTCATGGTTAATATAGAAGTTTTCTTTGATGATCTGGCCAATAAAACTTGTATTGGAACTAATTAGATTAGGTATATTTTAGGATATCGTACTCATGTTATGATGAATAAACCTAAATGATTAGAGAAACATATTTTTCAATAGTTTTATTTAATAATAATAAAATTTTTCAGGTTACAGAATCAGCAATCATTTAATGGGACCACAAAAAATGTGTTGGACTATCAAGGGATTATTTTCCAATAAATGATATTCATAGATTTACGATCTAATGAAAAGGAAACAAACACAATTTCACTATATTATCTCAAATGAATTTATAATTTATTGTTGTTATTAATCCACAATATTAGGGTTACATATAAAATAAATCACATAGAATGGAGTGATTTTAATAAACCATACATTGAATAATATTTCCCTAAAAATAATGGAATTAAAATAATGTGACCATTCCTTATCACAAATCAAAGGGATGATGAATTTGTTTTCTTTTATTAGGATAACATTACAAGACTATCCATGTATTTTATGGATACCATATGAAATAAAAAATAATTGATTGAGAATTTCCTTTCTGGAATTAAACCAAGTATCAAATTGATGCTATTATCTCAAACAAATTCATCATATGGTGAAATATTTTTCTGTTCAAAAATAGAGAATGAATTTGCTATATCCTTAAAATTCAATGGGAATCTAGAAAATAAGAGTTCATATGAGCACCATGAAAAATGGAATGTGACAAAGAGTACAAAAAAATGAACCAATTTCCATTATGTGATATTATTTGGAAAAACATTATATTATATTTTTGGAAGGTATAAAAGTTTGTGAGATGTTTGGTGATAAGGGTTATTTGTAAAATGAATTAAAGGAAAAATAAATGTTATCTATTGCTTTATTTATTAATAAATTGGTAATTATTTTCACCTAGGTACCAAATTTGATTGAAATATTCTATATAAGTGTCCAAGGGTTGAAAGAGAGGCTTATTCAATCACTATAGCTATGCTGGAAGTACCAAATGATGTAGTGGAAGGTAAATTTACCATAACTATAAATTAATAGAATACTTTATTTTATTTAGGATATTATCACTCTTTTATTCCATCCATTTTTGAAATGGAAATAAGGTATTTCCATGCATCTTATGAAGGTAGTTTCCTATAAAATCACAAAATGGAAGTCTCACTATGATAAGGTTGTACGAGGAATTACCTATTATAAGGGATCAAAATTTACTATTTATGGTATTTTGATCATATCTATTATTTTTATCAATATATTCATTTTTATATGATTTATTTATTTATATGATGAAATTTTTTATTGGAATGAGATAGAAATTTCAATTAATGATAATGATGTTGAATTCCATATCTTTGGTATTGATAACTCATCATCCATGTCAGTTCAATATTGACACCCCCAATTTCTCTTCTAAATGATAATCATGGGTATGAATAGGAAACAAAATCTATTGATGGAAATGGTAATCATAAAACTTATGATGTAACTATTTTATATGAAAAAAATTATGTACTTATTGAGTACCTACCTATACATATAGTATAATGTGTTGCCTAGTTCTCTATTGATTTAATCCCTGATGTAAGACCAATATCAAATTAACCAAATATAATAAAAACTTTGGGATTAGTGGTGTTTATGAAACTACAAGATGAGTTTTTTGATAGAATATTTATTCACACTAGAGATTCCCCATGGTTTCCCTTATTCAATTTATTATAATGACTAACGGATCAATGAGGCTCTGCATTGATTATAGTGAAATAAATTCTATTATAATAAATAACATGCATATTTTCCCATCATTTGATGAATTTTTTATCATCATTATATAGATAAATATTTTTCAATGATTTACATTCCATTTGGGTATCACCATTTTGGGGTATAAAATGATTTAAATCTAAAGATAACATTCATAATGAGGTTTTTACAAATAGAGCGTATAATAAATCAATTTGGAATGACTAATGAAACAATGGTTTTTATAGTGGTAATGGATAGTTTATTGATGGAATATAATGACTTTTTTTTGTATTCATTGATGATATCATGGTTTATTAAAAAAATCAATGAGGACCATGATATCACTTGTGGATAATATTATTTTCTATGAGGGAAAAATATAGATATGATAAATTTATTAAGAGTGGTTTCTTTCATTAAGATGTTTGTTTTATTTATTATATTACCTCCAATTATGGAATATTTGTTCATCTCATAAACTCCAAGGGATTATAATTATGTGTTACACAAGTGGGCTCAAGTTCATTTGGAAAATTTAATTCTATGAATTATTTTGGATAAATAAATATTTTATTTTTTAGTTCTAAAATTATGTGTCTACAATCAGTAAATGGTGAGTTTTTAACATATAGTGATAGATCAACATAAGGAATAGAATTTTTCCAAATAATGAATGATAATATAACCAAACCCATGATATTGAGTTGGAATTTTTAATATTTTATTGGAAGATATGGTGACATTATATATATAGTGATATATGTGGGATATTCAATGACCATAAGAGAGTAAAATATTTACTTTCACAAAAATGTTATCACTATATAGGAAGTATGATGGATTAGAATATTAAAAGACATTTATTTCATAATATGCTACCACCCAAAGAAATATTGTAATGTTGAATATTGATTGAGTATGAATGATCATGAATTTGTTACCCATATGAGGATTAAGATGGATCAAATGTTCCTGTAACCAGTAATCATGGATATGGGTATTATTGTATAAGGGTATAAATAAACCATTTCCTATATGGCTATGATAAAATATATATTTTAAATGATATAAAATTACTAATATATTAATTGTAGTTTCTAGAATAAAATTAGTGATGTTAATGATGGGGAGATGGAAAATTATGTTTATGATAATAGAGCCTTAAAATTTTGAATGAGACGATGTGTTACATCTATAGATGATTTAACATGTAATTTTACATAATGCACATAGTTATAATTTCTATAAATAACCATATATATATATGATGTATAGTGATTTTTGGGAAAATCATTAATTTATTAAAATTAAGCATAAATTTATGAATATAAATAAATATTATTTGTTTTATAACTTCATAAAAATAAGAGACAACATTATAGATAAATCATGTAATATATTCCAATTTTTTTTATAATTATATGAACTACTATTAATTTTTTAATAGGACAACCCAATACTCCAATCAATAATGATGAAATATGGCTTATTGTTGATCTCCTTACCAAATCAAATGATTTAATCACTATAAGATAATATTTACTTCTTGAGTACCTAAAAATTACATATATTTATGATTTTTTATTACATCATGGTGAAACTATTTCAATTCTGTTTGATGGTTATCCTCATATAAAATTAAAATCCTAGAAGGGACTTCATAAGGCTATTGATACTGAGATTTAATTTTGAACAACATATCATCTAAAAATTTATAGAGAGTCTAAAATGACTATCCAGACAATGAAATACTTTTTTAATTCATGATCATAAGATTTTATGGTTATATGGGTTAATTATTTATCTTGGGAAGATTTTTCTTATAATAACATGTAACTCCCTGACCCCAAAAGCCTAGAGTCGTTGCATTATTATGTATCATTGTCATGATCACAAAAGATCACGTCTCGAAAGACCGATTAGTTAAGTAGCCTTGGAAGTACTAGATAAGTTAATAAGGTTTAAAATACATCATAAAATGGGAAACTACAACTACATTGTTTCCATAGAAAACACTGAGATCCCATATACTATCTCTTCAGGCCAGTCATAATACACTTCTTTGTATCCTAGGAAAAATAAAACATAGAAAGGGGTGAGGTCAGATGCTCAGTAAGGATAACAATATAGTGGAAATTTTCGTAAATATACATAAACATTTAATGCAATGTATAAAACAAAAACAAAAGTATTTTCAACATAAAAAACATCTTAATATGGAAAATATAAATCAAAATAATTCCATTTACTTACTCACATGGATATTCAACTAAATGAATAATCATAGGCAATATCAATAGCCACTGTCATAATGATGTAATGCATAATGCCAAACCTTATAACCACATAGTCAAGGCCTTGTGCCAAGACTACAAATGGTATTTTGTCAAGGCCTTGTGCCAAGACACTAGTTTGTCTCAAGAGACCAATCAAAGCATCGAGGAGCTATAGCAGGCTCCACCCATCACTGACTAATTCCAGTGCATTCTTGATAGGAAAAGTTTTAAACATAACATAAACATTCATATTAAAACTAACATACAAAATGTTAATACTTTATCCATTAACCATGAATGGTAGAAAAATAACACATTCACAGTCAAACATATCACAAAACCTTCTGTACAATATGGAATATTTGTATCATAATAAATCAACTTCAAACAAGATTAAAATCCATTAAAGGATGTTGAAATAGATTAAATCAAAACTATTTGAGAGAAATATCTCATTATTTTTTTTGAAATCATTTAAATTTACAAAATTATAAAAGAATAATTTTTTTTAAAATATTCTTATAATATTGTAATGTAAGCATCGATGTTTTTATAATGGCAGAATATAGCCTCACCCTACGTAGAAGTTAAAAAAACATTCTTACCTTAATTTTTTCAAAAAGGTCATAAGGTAACGTGTTTGGAAAAGGATGGAAATATTCCTTTCAAAACATTTAAGGTCAAATAAGGGTATAAATGACATTAAACTATAGTCTAGTAAGTATTAAAAATGTTTAGGAATACATTTTTATGAAATCATGGATTTGTATGATAAAGATGTCCCAGTAGATACTTACATAAAAAAACATGGATAATAAAGAGATTGTGAAATTAACCCTTACATTTTATGGTTCCTTGGTCAAGAGTAAGTTAAACTCTTGTATAATGGTGAAATAATTGTTATTAATTTATAAAATAACTATATACCTTAATATTATATCATATATGATCTTCCAATATTGATTTGTTAATGATATTTTAGTAGTAACATCGTTTCAGTTATTAATTGATTCGTTTTCCTTTATATGATAAGTTACGTTAGCCATGATTGTTATGGATAGAGTGTATTTGATTCAAATCCGGACTGATATTATGTTAATTAAATAATATTTCTAATCATCACATGAAAACTATTCTTGAATGATAACAATGGGGAATGAACTTCATTGTGTTCATGGAGACGGTAATCCGTACGTATGCACGAACGACATTATCATTATTTTGTAATTAAAATAATATGTAAATGGATGGTATATAATATATATAGAATCATTAACTTGTTATATCTATTATTTATATCAATTATACATCATTATTATACCCATCGAAATAATAATGCATTGAATAACAACTGCACCACGACGTGGTGACGGTAAGCCGTATGTACACACATATGGTGACATGTTATTCATAGGATGGATAAAATAATGAATATAGTTGTACCATATTTATAATAACATCATAGTATATATGATAAACTAGAGTTATTATTTTATAATTGAAACAACAATGAAATAGGAAGTTGAAGAAGAAAATTACATGAAAGAGGTGGTGAGATATTTACCTCTTCTTCGGGTTCTTCCTTATTATTTGATCAAAACGGATCGTTAGGTTGGATTTGTGATCAAAATAAGGCCTCAAGGATGAAGGGAGTATATTTGGGAGGATATTTGTGTTTGGGTTGGCAGAGGCAAATGTCTCTGAAGGTGTGAATTTGAGATAAGGGGAAGTGCCTTTATATAATAGGGGTGAGGGGAACCTTAGGAAAAGATTGAAATATTATTTTATGATAAAATAATGATCGGTTTATAATGGATAAAAAAAGAATTATTTAAATTATAAGGTGGGGATGGGTCGAAAACCACTCAACCAATATGTTTTAGACTTGTTTGGGTCACTATATTAACCTTATCTTTTATATTTAACTTTTAGTTAAATTGTTTAACATTTGCCATATCTTCTTGTATTTTAATATTATATGGTTAATAAACATAGAATAAACATCCAAGCGATCCCTAAATGGTTTATTAATGAAATATATAGTGTTATTTAATCCATTTATCATAACCTTAAATTTTTGGGAATAAAATACCAATTAATAATAAAATATTTTTTAAAAAACACTTTTATGTCAATTTTGACAATATTTGGTGTTTTGTTTTTGCTAAATCTATAACAGCATTATTACATCAAAAAAATTTCATTTAATAAATAATAACATGTCATATTAACCTAAAAAATTAGTGGAATTCATAAAAAGTCTCAAGATACATTTATTTGGGTATTTATAATATAAATTATTTTAATATTTCATTAATTAGGTAATTACTATATCCTCATTGTGTCATAAATAAATTAAAATATTTAATGTCTAAAAATTATAAATAAAATATCATTATGTAGGAAATCTTTTTTTATTTCTAATTAGTATATATAGTTTAATTTATCTTCTGTATAACCCTATATTAAAAATGGTTTAGTTATTAAACATTGATTATAACACTTTTATCTCCTCTTTGAATTAAAAAATAATAAATGTCCTAATCTAATCCAAGTATACCTAAATTATCATATTGTAACACCATGATATTTTATGAGAAATAATATTTTTAATTTCTTTGATGTCTTCTATTATACATTACATCATGATTATCTTGTACTATACGCAACACTGTATTAGATTGTAGTATAGGCAACACTATTCTTGGCTCGTGCTACACACAATTTCAAGTTCATTTTGTGGAAATTATTCTACGCAACATTAAGTATAGATTTTTTAATGAAAAAGTTTTGATTATGTTATACACAACACCAAACAGAGCTTTCACTATAGGCAGCCCTGTCTTGGATTTCATTAAATTCAATCAAGACCTTCCTCGATAGCGTGTGTAGTACACAATACCGAGTTTCACTAAACGAGATATTATTATAATATTATTATGAACAAGCCGTTACGAATAGTAATACCCACTTTTTGAAATTTTATAAATTTTATCATTCAAAATTGACTTCATTTTTGGATTAAGAATATAGAAATTAGCCCAGGGTGAATTTTTGGTATTTTTCTGAAAACATTCAATTTTTGATGAATAGTGAAAACACTGGGTTACTATTTAAAAACGGACATTTTATTTAAATAATTATTTATTTTATTTAAATATATTTTATGTCTAAATTGATACATAATACCTATATAAAATAAATTTAATTAATTGTAGTCATTTTATAATAATTTTATATATATATAAATTTTATGGAATTTTTCACCATCTTTTACCCACCTCCTAGGAGAATTTGAAAATTTACATAAATATTCATTTTACTGCTTCTGTGAGTGGAATTTCAAAAATACAAGAGACCTGGTTAATATCAAGGAGTAAAATGTGGTTCAATAAGATAAAAATAATTTTTGGTGAATAGTAACTTTTTACTTTTATTTACCACAGTTAAAAGTAAATAGGGTAATTAAATGTAAAATGATATTATTATTACCCTAAGACATGTCCTAATTCTATTAGATAAGTTTAAATCGACCAAAAACGACTTTAGGAATAAAATATTACCCTTTAGGTCCACTTATATTAGATTAGGACATTTATTATAATTTTATTTAAAGAAGAGTTAAAATAGTTAAAATCAATGTTTAATAACTAAAACATTTTTAATATAGGGTTATACATAATATAAATTCAACTATAAATATTAATTAGAAATATAATAATATTTCCTACATAATTTTATTTTATTTATAATTTTTAGACATTAAATAATATAATTTATTTATGACACAACGTTGATGCAACATTTACTTTATTAATGAAATATTAACATAATTGATGTTATAAATACCCAAATAAATGTAATTTGAGACTTTTTATGAATTTTTCTACTTTTATAGGTTAATAGGACATGTTATTATTGATTTAATAATATTTTGTCGAACTAATAATGCTGTTTGATTTTCACAAAAATAAATTACCAAATAGTGTCATAATTGACATAAAATAGTTTTCAAAACAAATATTAAATTATTAATTGTTATTATATTTCTAAAAATCTAAGGATCATCAGAATGACATAGATAAGGATATATATATTAATAATGAACCACTTTGGATTTTTTTGGCTTGTTATTGTATGTTTATTAACCATATAGTGTAAGAAAACAAGAAGACACGGTAAAAAATAAATTATTTAACATAGAGATAAATATAAATGATAAGGTTAAAATAGTAAACTAAACTTGTCTAAAAGCTATTGGTTGATATTATTTTGACCAATACCTAATTTATCTTCGAAATAAATCAATTTGGAGATATTATAAACCGAATATGACTTTATTATAAAATAATATTTTATGTTTTCCTAAGGTGCCCCTCTCCTCCCTTATAAAAGGGCACCACCTCCCTCTTTTCTTTACAATATTTTGAACCTTCATGCTCAGATAAAACCTGAAACTTTCTCTTATCAACTTCCCTAGAAACATTATAGAGGTTCTGGTCTCCTCAAAAGGCCATCTCTAGTTCCTTAAGAGGAAGATTAAAAGGGGTGCGTCGAAGAAGAGGTAATCTCTCCTACAGATTCTTTCACGTTTCTTTCTTGTTCAACTTCTTCATCTTTATTTTTTTTCATCATAAATTAATATCATAAGTACCACTAATATATTGATATGTTATTATAAATATGAAACAACCCTATTTCTCCTTCTATCCATCCTACAAAAAACGAAATCACCGCGCGTGCGTACATACGAAATACCATCTCCCCACCGTGTTGTTGTCTTTTTTTCCCCCACAACCTTACTTGGATGGGTATAATGGTGTAAAGAATAACTATATATAGTTATTATTACATCATACTGATTATGAGATATTATATCATCCACTCCAATTCAATTGAATAATTATGGGAATGATATCATCGCTTGTGTGTACGTACGGATTACCGTCTCCACGACGTGATGAGATTCATTCTCCATGTTAACCACTAAAGAATGATTGTAAAGTATATATAATGAATAATAATTAAATATATGATATGATAAAGATACTTGATATTTATATATGTCATCTAATTACTTCTATTCATGTCAATAAGGAAAAGAAAACAACGTTTATGCGTACGTATGGCCTACCGTCTCCATGAACGGTGTATTTCAATTAATTTATCTACCTATTATATATATATACTGAATATATATGATATATAAATCATTATTTACATTCTGGATGTAATAAAATCATTATATAAGTAATAATAATATCAATAACAACATGTCCAAACACGTACGATAAATAAAACGATTTTACCCAAAACACTGCTTTAACATGGAATTTAGAACAGAACGGGTAATATAATGTCATAAGTGAACCATATATGATATCATAACAATGAATATGATTCATTAATAAGTAAATGAAATTATTTATATCATTATACAGGAGGTTTGGATACGTATGAATCATATCTGATCTAAGGTTAGGGATAAATTTTCCAATCTCATTTTTATCCGAGATTGTTTATTCATAAGTATTTACTAGGGTTATTATTATCATCAATGCCCATTTTTTCTAAAAAAAATTTCAGGTATTTTTAAAGTCATTTTTACCCAATTTTGAAATTTACCACAATTTATGAAAGAAATATTACTTTTGGAACTTTTTGACTTTTCCGACAAAAGTATGAGGAGAATATTTTTTTAACTTATACGGCATGAAAGAACTTTTATGGTTTTATAACACCTTATTTTCATAAAGATTTCTCTACAATATTTCATTAATATTTTCAAAAAAATCATTTTCATTTAAATAGTTCATGGAATTTTGTGAAAAGTATATTTATTTTGAATAAGAAAGTATATTTTCCTCAAGAATTTCATTTCAAGTGTTTTATCAAAACCAATTTCCATCTAAGATGACCTTATTTCATATGTGTATGTTTCAAGTATAATGTCTCTATGATTTACATGGTTTCACTTTTCTTGTGATGAAATGATATCTATTTATTTTATTTGGATTATGTTATGATGGGATGAATTTTATAAAACCCATTTTATTCTTTGGGTTATGATGAATGATTTATGTTTATATTGTGGCACACGTAAGAATGATTTAATTATGAGATGGGTGGACCTATATCTCCATCTAATGCATTGGGTAAAGATTTATATCTCATGAGATAGACATGGATGGAACGATAAGTTATTACGGTTCAGTGATACAGGACTAGAACGAGGAGTGAACTCGATTCAAAAAGGGACTTTGTCCACTATAATGGTCTTGGGAGCAATTCCTTCGCTATTATGGAAATCATAACACATGCTTAATGGTTTCCACAATTACATGCTTTATTCCCATGCTATTTTATCATGATTAATGATTCTTTATAATCTAGGCCTTACGTACATCCATGTTTTATGTCATTGCTCAAGATTTTGATGTTTAAATATTATGTTCATGTTTTGAAGTTCAAATGTATATTGTTTGTTTTATTTTCTCCATGCTTACCCTTACTGAGAATTTCAGATCACCCTTTATATGTTATCTTTTCCCCAGGATACAAAAAATGTTTTTCTATAAGGAAAAAAAGGAAGATCTTTGTGGGAGATGTTGAAGATCTTTCACCAAGATTATAAGATTATATTTCGAGTTTCCAAAGACACTAAACTATTATGGTCATTTGGTGTCTGTTTTGTTATGTATTAAATATTCCACAAAAGTAATGTAATGTCTATGTACGTCAGGCTTTGGGTCTCTAGAGTTGGTATCAGAGGAATGGTTTAGTTAACCTTTTGAAACTAGGATGCGAAAACTTTAGTGATATCCCTAGAGATATTTCGAAGGTATGTCTAGGGATGTCCCTAAGGTTAAGTATAAGTATATGTTATACTCCTAGAATTACGGTAACAAAGATAGAGTTAACCCTAAGATGTTATATATTAAATTTACTCCCCCTTTTTTATGTTGTTTTCCCTAGCATGATTTTTGCCTCCCACACTATTCTTTTTGGGATTTAGACGATGGTTGGAACCCGACGGAACCATGTTGGTCAATATAATGGACAATGCAATGATTTTCTTCCAGAACAAACCAATGTTATGGGTGATGGAGTGCAGAATCTTAGTTCTATACTTACAAAATCTATGAATCATTATGGACTTAAAAATGAGCAAAGAAGGGAACAATATTCTGTTGAGTACTTCATGAGGCAATGTCCGCTTTATTTCAGTGAGTCTTCTAATCCACTTGTTTCTGAACAATGGATCAGTACCATTGAAAATATATTTTCCCCACTTCCCTGTTCAAAACAAGAAAAAGTCATTCTAGCTATTTACCATTTAGAAGGTGAAGCAGATCAATGGTAAACTCTAATTAGTAATACAAGGCCCCGAGATGAAATCGAATCTATGGAATTGGATGAGTTCAAGAACATATTTTTCCATAAGTACTTCCACCATATTCTTCGAACAAAGAAGGAAAAGGATTTCCTTGACCTTAAGAAAAAGGATGATGAATATGTTGGTATATATGAAGCGAATTTACAAGGCTTGCAAGGTATGAATCTGGCTTTATCATCCAACCTGAAAGTAAAGTTGATCGATTCTTCAGTGACTTAAAACCAATTTTTCAAAGATAATTAGTTATAAAAGACTTCAGTAGCTATGAATAAATTGTGCATTGTGCTATCAATGTAGAAATGGAAGTTGGTGTTACATATTCATCTCATGGTTTTGACAAGAAACAAAAGATGGAGTTCGAGGAGAAATATCAGAATAATGGTGAAAAGAAGATGAATGTTACTTTATGCTCAAAGTGTGGAAAGAAGAATGGTGGAGATTGTCTTAAAGGGACTAGAAAATGTTTTATTTATCGAAAAGAGGGTCATCGAGTAGCTTAGTGTCAAAGTAAAGGAAAAAGTGTTGCTAATGATGTGAATAAAGAAAAGACTGCAGAGAACGCACCACCAACACTTCAATGCTTCAAGTGAAAGGAAATTGGGAATTATGCTAATCAATGCCCTAATCCAAGGATAAATGACGATCAACGTGAGAAACCTCTTAAGGAAAAGGATAAAGGGAAGTAACATGCAATCACTATTTTTGATGTTGAGTATGAAAATGTTGTTGTGTAATGATTAAGTGTTTATGTAATGAGATTTCAAAATAGTATCATGGAATCTCATTTATGGTAGCGTGGAATTTTGGAACATCTATGTATTGGTTTTCAATAATTATATGGTACTGGTAACCATTAAAATTGATTGAAATATTTTTGGAAAGAATATGATATGTGAATAATGAAGGGATAAAAAAATGAAATGAGCTCATGATTGATATCAGGACAAAGTTATATCATGGTTTGAGTATATAGAAATTTCGGGATTTTTGTATGTGGAAAGTGTTAAATTTTGACAGTATTAATGTTTTCACTAAGGTTCAATGGGTATTAATTTTGCAAGAGAATTAATGATTAAGGTATTAACATGTTTTTAATGTGTCCAACAAGATATATTGTATGATATATGGGGGGATAAATGATGGTATTCACATGATCAGTAGATGACATTTCTAGTAATTGTTTTCTTTATACTATGATTTTGGATAGAAGTATGTTGGATAAGCCTAAATATTGGAATGGATTATGTTGGACATAAGTTAGTATTGTTTAAAGCTAGAACATTTTTGATATTATTGACGGAATTCTATAATAATGTAGTTTTAGAAAAAGGAAAACCCGCAAGACATGTGGAAACCCGTCGCGTTGGACAAGGCTATGGGAATCGAACCCCAACCGAAGTGAGACTGTCCTTTATCGCCTACCACTGGCCTACAGGAAGTCCCTGGTAAGTAGAAACAAGTTTTATTATATTATGAAGTTTGATATACGAAGTATAAGTCCATTTTAGGAATCATATTTGATTAATCTCACAATAGATGGACTTATGTATATTTGATAAATTTTGCAAACCGTTGGTTTCAGACAGATGGAATGACCTGTCATTCTATCACATGATCTGCTAACACTTCACGAATGAAAATTTCAACTTCATTTCATTAAGATATGAAGTGGAAGTTGTCCAAGGAATGACCAACGGTGAGATTGTACCAAAAACAAGAAAGTATTTCTTTTAATTACAATTTCTTCAACTTTAGGGAAATGATCTTGAAAATAAAAAATGGTGTCCTAGTGTACTTATATCTGATGAATTAGATGGTACCTTAGATCATCAAAAATTTATGTCTTTGTGATTGTTTTCTTTTTCATAGCAATGTCCTCTACCACTCTTCATCAGAAGTCGATGGTTATAATTCTCTTCCATATCCATATTTCCACCTATGTTCTCCTATGTGGAAACCGAGTGATGAGTTAATCTGGGTAAGCATTACATTTCTTACTTTAATTTTTGAAATTTTGTTTTAGTGTAGAGACCCAACGCATGATGTAAATAGACATTACATTAGTTTTTTGGAATACTTAATACATAACAAAAAACAGACACCAAAAGACCATAATAGTTTAGTGTCTTTGTAAACTTGGAACATAATCTTCTAATCATGGTGAACAATCTTCAACATATCCCATAAAGATATTCCACTTTTATTTTCTTAACTAAAACATTTCATTAATTCATGGGGAAATGAAAACATTATAAGGGTGAGATCAAATGCCTAGTAAGGGTAAACATAGAGAACATAAAACAATCCATAAACATTGGAATGAAAAAACATGAACATAAAATCTAAACATCAAAATCTTGAGCAAAGACATAAATCATGGAAGTATGTAAGGCATATATCATAAAGTAATACCATGGGAGTAAAACATGTATTTTTGGAAAACAGTTAAGCACATGATATGTATTTTCAGAATACATAATACATAACAAAAAAACAGACACCAAAAGACCGTAATAGTTTAGTGTCTTTGGAATCATGGACCATAATCTTCTAATCATGGTGAAAGATTTTCAAAATCTCCCATAAAGATCTTCCCCTTTTATTTTCTTACCTAAAACCTTTCTTTAAATCCTGGGGAAAAGAAAACATAAAAAGGTTGTGCTCAAATGCCCAGTAATGGTAAACATAGAGAACATAAAACAATCCTTAAGCATTTGAATGCAAAAACATGAACATAAAATCTAAACATCAAAATCCTGAGCAAAGACATAAATCTTGGAGGTATGTAAGCCATATATCATAAAGGAATAGCATGGGAATAAAACATGTATTTTTGGAAAACCATTAAGCACATGATATGATTTCTATAGTTCGAAGGCATTACTGCAAAGACCATCTTAGTGGACAATGTACCTTTCTGAGTTGAGTTCACTCCTCTTTCTAGTTCAGTATCACTAAACCAGATTAACTTACCATTCCAACCATGTCTATATTATGAGATATAAGTCTTTACACAATAAATTGGATGGACATATAGGTCCAATCCATCTCATAATGAAATCATTCTTACTTGTTCCACAATATAAACATAAATCATTCATCATAACCCAAAGAATAAAAATGGTTTCATAAACATCATCCCATCATAACATAATCCATATAAAAAAATGGATATCCTTTCATCATAATAAAAGTGATACCATGTAAATCATAGAGATATTATATTTCAAACATACACATATTAAGTAATTTCATCTTAGATGGAAAATGGTTTTGATAAAACACTTGAAATGAATTCTTGAGGAAAATATACTTTCTTCTTAAAAATCATTTACTTTTCACAAAATTCCACACAATTTTAAAAGAAAATGATTTTATTGAATATAACCATGAAATATTGTAGAGTAAACTTCATGAAAATAAGGCATTACGAAACCGTAAAAATCCCTTCATGCCGTATAAGTTAAAAAAACATTCTCCTCGTACTTTTATAGGAAAAGTCAAAAAGTTTCTCATGTGGTAAACAAAAGTATGATTCCTTTGAAAACATGAAGTAAATTTCAGAAATGGGTAAAAATGGGTTCATATATACATGAAAACATTTTTAGAAAACATAGGCATGTATGATAACAATAACCCCAGTAAATACATACGAATAAACAATCTCAGAGAAAAATGAGATTGCAAAATTATCCCTTACCTTAGGTCTGATATGCTTCGTACGTATCTGAACAACATTTATAATGATTTAAATAATGTCATTTACTTATTGAAGAATCATATTCATTGTTATGATATCATATATGGTTCACTTATGACTTTATATTACCCGTTCTTTTGTAAATTTCATGTTAAAGCAGCGTTTTGGGTAAAACGTTTTATTTATCCTACGTGTTTGCACTTGTTGTTCTTGATATTATTACTACTTATATCATGATTTAATTACTTTCAGAATTTAAATCATGATTTATATATCTTATATATTCTTTATATATATATAACAGATAGATAAATTAAATGAAATGCACCGTTCATGGAGACGCAAGGCCGTAGGTACGCATGAACGTTGTTTACTTTTCTTTATTTACTTGAATGGAAGTAAGTAGATGACATATATATATATATATATATATATGTATGTATGTATAGATAAATCCATTAGCTTCATCATATCATATATTTCATTATTATTCATAATATATACTTTATAATCATTCTAAAATGGTTAATCATGGAAAATGAATCTCATCGAGTTCGTGGAGACGGTAGTCCGTACGTACGTACGAGCGATGATATCATTCCCATGATCATGGAATTGTATTGAAGTGTATGTATAATATTTCATAATCAATATCACTTTACAATAACTATATATATTTATTTATTTACACCATTATACCCATCCATGTAATGTGGTTGTGGAAAACAGATTAAACCACGGCATGAAGACGGTATTCCGTACGTACGCACACGTGGTGATTTATATTTCCGTAGGATGCATAGAAGATGAAATTGGGTTGTTTCATATTTATAATAACATATCTGTATATGAGTGATACTTATGTTATTAATTTATGATGAAACAAATAAAGAAGAAGAAGTATAAGAAGAAATAAATTGTAAATAATCTGTAAAGGATATTACCTCTTCCTTGACGCGCCTCTTCTTAACCTCCCATTAATGCACTAGAGTTGGGGTTTTGATGAGACCAAAACCTCTATAATTTTTCTATTGAATTTTATAAGAGGAATTGGAAAGGGTTGGCCGAGCTTCAAGGCTCAAAATGGTGTGAGGAGAAGAGGGAAGGGGTTCCCTTTTTATAAGGGAGGAGAGAGACACCTAAGGAAAAACTTAAAATATTATTTTATAATAAAGTAATATTATGTTTATAATAGCTCTAAATTGTTCTATTTAGATTCTAAAGTGTGGATGGGTCGTTATGATCTCATGAAATAGGTTTTGGACAAGTTTTGGTTACTATTTTAACCTTATCATTTAGATTTAACTCTAAGTTAAATAATTTATCTTTTACCTTGTCTTCTTGTTTTCTTACACTATATGGTTAATAACATTACAATAATAAGCCAAAAGAACCCCAAGTGGTTCATTATTAATATATATAACCTTATCTAATTAATTTTTCAGAACCTTATATTTTTAGGAATATAATAACAATTAATAATATAATATTTATTTTAAAAACTATTTTATGTCAATTTTGATAGTATTTGGTTATTGATTTTTGTGAAAATCATAACAGCATGATTAGATCAAACAAAGTTAATTAAATAAATACTAACAGATCATATTAACCTTTAAAATTAGTGTAATTCATAAAAAGTTTCAAATTACAATTATTTTGGTATTTATAATATCAATTATTTTAATATTTCATTATTTAGGTAATTACGACATCACCATTGGGTCATAAATAAATTAAATTATTTAATGTCGAATTTTTTTAAATAAAATACCATTAGGTAGGAAATATATTTATATTTCTAATGAATATTTATAGTCGATTTTAGCTTTTGTATAACCCTATATTAAATATTTCTTAGTTATTAAACATTGATTTTAACTATTTTACCCCTTCTTTAAATAAAAAAATAATAATTGTCCTAATGTAATCCAAGTGGACCTAAAGGGAATTATTTTATTACAAAGGTTGTTTTTGGTCTAATTAAACTTATCCAATAGAATTAGGACATGTGTTAGGGTAATAATAATATCATTTGTACCCTTAATTACCCTATTTACTTTTAATCGTGGAAAATAAAAGTAAAAAGATACTATTCAACAAAAATTATTTTTATCTTATTGAATAACATTTTACTCCTTGATATTAACTATGTCTCCCAGATTTTTGAAATTCCACTCACAGAAGTGGTAAAATTAAGTTTTCGGTAAATTTTCAAATTCTCTTAGGAGGTGGGTAAAAGACAGTGAAAAGTTCAATAAAATTTTTATATATCTAAAATTATTATAAAATGACTCCAATGAATTACATTGAACATATATAGGTATTATATATCAATTTTGACCTAAAATAAATTTAAATAAAATAAATAATTATTCATATAAAAAGTCGGTTTTTAAATAGTAAACCAGTGTTTTCACTATTCATCGAAAATTGAATGTTTTTATAAAAATACCAAAAATTCACCCTAGGCTAATTTCGATATTCCGAATCTAAAAATGAAGTCCATTTTGAATGTTAAAATTTATAAAATTTCAAAAAGTGGGAATTACTATTCATAATGGCTAGTTTATATAATATTTTATTAATATCTCATTTAGTGAAACTTGGTATTGTGTAATACAAACGCTATAGAAGAAGGTATTGATTGCGTGTAATGTAAGCCAAGTCAAAGTTGAATGTAGTGAAAGCTCCGTTTTGTGTTTCTTATAACATAATAAATAATTATTTCATTTATACATTAAACAAAATCTATACTTAATGTTGTGTAGAATAATTTCCACAAAACGAACTTCAAATTGTGTGTAACACGAGCCAAGAATAGTGTTGCGTATACTGAAAGCTAATACGGTGTTGCATATAATACAAACTAATATTGGTGTAGTGTATAATAGAAGACATCAAATAAATTAAAAGGATATATCCCATAAAATATCAGGGTGTTAAATTCTACCCCCCTTAAAATGAATTTCTCCCTTGAAATTCATTGGGGTTATAAATGGTTTATTACAAGAGAGTTTCTTTCATAGAAACCCACATCGTAAAAAGGAATACTAAAACTTCATTTTAAAAAGTAAAGTAAGAAATGTAATGGTTACCCAGATTAACTCATCACTAGGTTTCTATATAGGAGATCATAGGTGGAAATATGGATATGGAAGAAAAATCTAACCATCAAGTTCTGATGGAGAGTGGTAGAGGACATGGCTATGAAAAATTTAACAATCACAAAGCCATAAATTTGTGATGATTTAAGGTACCATCTGATTCATCAGATATGAGGACACTAGGACAACATTTTTGGTTTTGAAGATCATTTCCCTAAAGTTGAAGAATTTTTGAATGAAAAGAAATACTTACTTGATTTTGGTACAATCATACCATTTCTCGTGCCTTGAACAATTTCCACTTCATCTCTTAAAGAAATGAAGTTCAATTTGTTTTTCACAATGTGTTAGCAGATCTTGTGATAGAATGATAGGTTATTACATCTGTCTCAGACATAGGATTAGAATAAGTTATACACATAAGTCCATCTTATGGTGAGATTAATCTTATATGGTTCCAAAAATGGACTTATACTTCATCTATCATACCTCTTAATAAAATAAAAGTAGTTTCAACTATCCAGGGAATTCCTCTAGGCTAGTGGTAGGAAATAAAGTCCTCTCGCACTTCATTTGTGGGTTCGATTCCAACAGCCTTGTCCGACACGACGGGTTGTCGCTCGTCCTGCAGGACGTCCATTTTTCTACAACTACATTATAATAACATTCCTGCAATAAAATAGGAAAAAGTTCTAGCCTTAAACAATACTATCTTATGTCTATCAGGATTCATTCCAATCCTTAGGCTTATCCAAAATACTTCTGTCCAAGCTCATAGTATAAAGAAAACTATTACTAGAAATTTCATCTATCGAGCATTTGAATACCATCATTTATCCCCCATATATCATACGATATGTCTTGTTGGTCAAATTACAAACATGTGAATACATTAATCATGTATTCTCTTGAAAAATGAATACCCATTGACTCTTAGTGAAAACATGAATTCTGTCAAAATTTAACACTTTCTACATACCAAAATCCCAAAATTTCTATATACTCAAACCATGATATAACTTTGTCATTATATTAGTCATGAGCTCGTTAATACTATGAAATATTTCATTATCTCCTTATACCTTCTTTATGCGCATATTAGGTGATTTCCAAAAATATCTTAAAAACTTTTCATGGTTACCAGTACCATTCAACATACACATTCAAAACTCAAGAAAAGGAAATAGTGTAACAATTCTTAGATTTTTCTTTTTTCCATAGTACCATACATTATTCTTGATAATCATATAATCATTACACTACCTTCTTAAACCACTGACTGAGCTTCATCATTTCTTCCATCTCATATATCATTTGTAGTCTCTTCTTCATCATCCACAAAAATACTACCCATATGACCATGCTGATTTATTTATGAGATTTTCACTTAGGGCATTGGTTTGCATAATTCCCGAACATTCCACATTTAAAACACATAACCGTTGTTGATGTCTTAGCAATACCATTATCCATGTCCATGGTGTTAACTGAACCTATTCCATTGCACTTACTGGATTTGTATCCTTCTTTTCTACACCCAAAGCATCTTCCAGTTCCTTTGAAACATTCTCCCTGATGATTATTCCCACATGATTTACATGAGGGAAATTGATCATTCATTCCTCTATGATCATCTTGAAACCCCCTATTTCTCTTATTATCCAAGTCATGAAACTTACCAAATTTGAAATTATTGATCATATTATGAGATTTTTGATTAGGAAAAATAACAATATGTGGAATTTCAGATCCAATTTCATTTGGTTTCCCATGAAAAATATCATTCCATTGTCCATCATATCCTTAATTATCATGAATCTTCCTATTTCCAGCCATATTCTAAAACACAAAAAGAATAGTGTGAGAGGCCAAAATCATAATCATGGGTGAGTAACTTTAATATCTAACATCTTAGGTTTGATTCTAATATCATTACCGTAATTATAGGACTATAACCTATACTTATACTTAACCTTAGGGACATCCCTAGACATACCTTAGAAATATCTCTAGGGATCTCACTAATATTCTCATATCCTAGTTTCCAAAGGTTGACTAAATCATTCCTCTGATACCAACTGTAGAGAAACAAATCTTGACATACATAGACATTACATTACTTTTGTGGAATACTTGATACATAAAAAAAATAGACACCAAAGGACCGTAATAGTTTAGTGTCTTTGGAAACCTGGAACATAATCTTCTAATCATGGTGAAAGATCTTCAACATCTCCCATAAAGATCTTCCAGTTTTATCTTCTTACATAAAACTTTTATTTAAATCCTGGGGAAAGGAAATCATAAAAAGGGTGAGCTCAAATGCCCAGTAAGGTTAAACATAGAGAACATAAAACAATCCATAAACATTTGAATGCAAAAACTTGAACATAAAATCTAAACATCAAAATCTTGAGAAAAGACATAAAAATTTGAAGTACATAAGGCATACATCATAAAGGAATAGCAAGGGAATAAGACATGTATTTGTGGAAAACCATTAAGATCATGATATTATTTCCATAATATCCAATAAATTGCTTCCAAGACCATCTTAGTAGACAAAGTCCCTTTTTGAATCGAGTTCACTCCTCATTCCAGTCCTGTATCACTGAACCGGATTAACATACCATTCCAGCCATGTCTATCTCATGAGATATAAATCATTACCCAATGAATTGGAGGGAGATATAGGTCCCACCCATCTCATATTTAAATCATTCTTACTTGTGCTAGAACATAGAAATAAATCATTCATCATAACCCAAAGAATAAAAATAGGTTTCATAAACATTATTCAATCATATCATATTCCATATAAAAAATGGATATCATTTCATCAGAAGAAAATTGAAACCTTGTAAATAATAGAAATATTATACTTGAAACATACAAATATTAAATAATTTCATCTTTGATGGAAAATGGTTTTGATGAAACATTTGAAAAGAATTCTTGAGGAAAATATCATTTCTTATTAAAAATCATTTTATTTTCACAAAATGCCACACAATTTTAAAAGAAAAGGATTTTATTGAAAATAACCATGAAATCTTGAAGAGTAAACTTCATGAAAATAAGGTGTTATGAAAGCATAAAAATCCATTCATTCCTTTTAAGTTATAAAAACATTCTCCTCATACTTTTGTAAGAAAAGTCAAAATGTTCCTAGTATGGTAAACCAAAGTAAGATTCCATTCATAACATGTAGTAAATTTTAGAAATTGGTAAAAAGGGCTTTAAGTATACATGAATACATTTTTAGAAAACATGGGAATGGACCATAATAATAACCCCAATAAATAGTCACAAATAAACAATCATGTATAGAAATGATATTACAAAATTATCCCTTACCATAGGTCCGATATGCTTTGTACGTATCCAAACCTCCAGTATAATGAGTTAAACAAAGTAATTAACTTATTAAAGAGTCATATTCACTGTTATGATATCATATATGGTTCACTTATGACTTTATATTAACAGTTCTTTTGTAAATTTCATGTTAAAGCAGTGTTTTGGGTAAAACGTTTTATTTATCATACGTGTTTGGACTTGTTGTTCTTGATATTATTACTACTTATATCATGATTTAATTACTTCCAGATTGTAAATAATGATTTATATATCATATATAAAAATTATATATATATATATATATATATATATATAATATAGAGAAATGAAATGAAATACACTGTTCATGGAGACGGTAGGCCGTACGTACGCATGAATGCTATTTTCTTTTCCTTATTGACTTGAATAGAAGTAATTAGATGACATATAAATACAAATATATATATATATGTATACATAAATCTAGTAGCTTCATCATTTCATAAATTTAATTTTGATTCATTATATATACCTTATAATCATTCTTGAATGGTTAATCATGGAAAATGAATCTCATCGCGTTTGTGGAGACGGTAGTCCGTACATACGCACGAGCGATGATATCATTCCCATGATCGTGGAATTGTATTGAAGTGTATGTATAATATTTCAGAATCAATATCACTTTACAATAACTATATTTATTTATTTATTTAGACCATTATAACCATCCATATAGGGTGGTGGTGGAAAACAGATTACACCACGGCGTGGAGACGGTATTCTGTACGTACGCACACGTGGTGATTTCGTTTTCCGTAGGATGGATTGAAGATGAAATAGGGTTGTTTCATATTTAAAATAACATATCAGTATATGAGTGGTTTTTATTTTATTAATTTATGATGAAACAAATAAATAAGAAGATGTAGAAGAAGAAATAAATTGGAAATAATCGGTAAAGGATATTACTTCTTCTTTGACGCGCCTCTTCTTAACCTCCTCTTAAGGCACTAGAGTTGGTCTTTTGAGGAGACCAGAACCTCTATAATATATATAGGGATGTTGAGAAGTGTAATTTTCAGGGGTTGGGCGAGCTTCATGGCTTAATATGGTGTGAAAAGAAGCGGGAAGGGGTGCCCTTTTTATAAGGGAGGAGAGGGACACCTTAGGGAAAACATAAAATAATATTTTTTAATAAAGTCATAATCAGTTTATAATAGCTCCAAATAGAATTATTTCAAAGATAAAGAGGGGATGGGTCTAAAGCCTCTCAACCAATAGGTTTTATACAAGTTTATGTTACTATTTTAACCTTATCATTTAGATTTAACACTAAGTTTTCATAATTTAACTTTTACCTTGTCTTTTTGTTTTCTAACACTATATGGTTAATAACATTACTATAACAATACAAACAAACCGCAAGTGGTTCATTATTAATATATATTTCTTTATCTAGGTCATTTGGCCAAACCTTATATTTTTAGGAATATAATAACAATTAATAATATAATATTTGTTTTTAAAACGTTTTTTTGTCAAATTTGACAGTATTTGGTAATTGATTTTTGTGAAAATCATAATAGCATGATTAGACGAAAAAAGATAATTAAATCAATAATAACATATCATATAAACCTAAAAAATTAGTGTAATTCTTTAAAATCATAAAATTACATTTATTTGGGTATTTATAATATCAATTATTTTAGTATTTCATTATTTAAGAAATTAATTTATCACCATTGTGGCATAACTAAATTAAGTAATTTAAGGTCTAAAAATTATAAATAAAATACCATTAGTCAGGAAATCATTTTATATTTCTAATGAATATTTATAGTCAAATTTATCTTATGTATAACCCTATATTAAATATGTTTTAGTTATAAATCATTGATTTTAACTATTTTAACTCTTCTTTAAATAAAATAATAATAAATGTCCTAATCAAATCCAAGTAGACCTAAAGGGAAATATTTTATTCCTAAGGTTGTTTTTGGTCGAATTACACTTATCAAATAGAATTAGGACATGTTATAGGGTAATAATAATATCATTTTTACCATTAATTACCATATTTACTTTTAACCGTGGTACATAAAAGTAAAAAGTTACTATTCACCAAAAATTATTTTTATCTTATTGAACCACATTTTACTCCTTGATAATAACCGTGTCTCTCGAATTTTTGAAATTCCACTCACAGAAGTGGTAAAATAATGTTTTATGTAAAACATAATTTTACAGCTTCTGTGAGTGTAATTTTGAAAATTTGAGAGACACGGTTAATATCAAGGAGTAAAATGTGGTTCAATAAGATAAAAATAATTTTTGGTGAATAGTAACTTTTTACTTAAATTTACCTCAGTTAAAAGTAAATTGGTTAATTATGGGTAAAAATGATATTATTATTACCCTAAAACATGTCCTAATTCTATTGGATAAATGTAAATTGACCCAAAACAACCTTTGGAATATAATGTAAACCTCTAGGTCAACTTGGATTAGATTAGGACTTTTATTATTATTTTATTTAAGGAAGAGTTAAAATAGTTAAAATCAAAGTTTAAGAAGTAAAACAATTTTAATATGGGGATATACATAAGATAAATTCGACTATAAATACTCATTAGAAATCTAAAATGATTTCCTATATAATTTAATTTTATTTATAATTTTTAGACCTTAAATAATTTAATTTATTTATGACACAATGATGATGCAATAATTACCTTATTAATAAAATATTAACATAATTGATGTTATAAATACCCAAATAAATGTAATTTGATACTTTTTATGAATTCCACTATTTTTATATCTTAATATGGCATGTCAGTATTGATTTAATTAACTTTTTTTGAACTAATCATTCTATTATGATTTTCAAAAAAATCAACTACCAAATAGTGTCAAAATTTACATAAAATTGTTTTGAAACAAATATTAAATTATTAATTGTGATTCAATTCCTAAAAATCTATGGTTCTGAAACATTAAATATCTATGGTTATATATATTAATAATGAACCACATGGGGTTAGTTTGACTTGTTATAGTATTTTTATTGACCATATAGTTTAAGAAACCAAGAAGACACGGTAAAAGTTAAATTATTTAACTTAGAGTTAAATCTAAATGATAAGGTTAAAATAGTAACCTAAACATGTCTAAAACATATTGGTTGAGAGTATTTCGACCCATCCCCACTTTAGCTTAGAAATAATTCAATTTTGAGCTATTATAAACTGGATATTACTTTATTATGAAATAATATTTTAAGTTTTCCTAAGGTGCCCCTCTCCACCCTTATAAAAGGGAACCCCATCCCTCATCTCTTTACACAATTTTGAGCCTTCAAGCTCATCCAAAACCTACCCATTTATCATATCCACTTCCCTATAACCATTATATATGTTCTGGTCTCCTCAAAAGACCAACTATAGTGCATTAAGAGGAAGCTAAAAAGGGGTGCGTCGATGAAGAGGAAATCTCTTCTACAGATTCTTTCCAGTTTCTTTCTTCTTCAACTTCTTATTATTTATTTGTTTCATCATAAATTAATAACATCAGTATCACTCATATACTGATATGTTATTATAAATATTAAACATCACTATTTAACCTTCTATCCATCCTACGAAAAATGAAATCACTGCGCGTGTGTACGTACGGAATACCATCACCTCGCCGTGGTGTAATCTGTTTTTCCACCACCACCTTACTTGGATGGGTATAATGGTGTAATGAATAACTATATATAGTTATTATAATGTCAAATGGATTCTGAGATATTATATCATCCACTCCAATTCAATTGAGTAATTATGGGAATGATATCATCGATCGTGCGTACGTACGGATTACCATGTCCACGACGCGATGAGATTCATTCTCCATGTTAACCACTCAAGAATGATTATAAAGTATATATAATGAATAATAATGAAATATATGACATGATAAAGCTACTGGATTTATATATATATATATATATATATATATTTCATCTAATTACTTCCATTCATATCAATAAGGAAAAGAAAACAGCGTTCATGCATACGTACGGCCTATCGTCTCCATGAACAGTGTATTTCATTTCATTGATCTATATATTATATATATATATACTGAATATATATGATATATATATATATATATCAAGATTTACATTCTGGAAGTAATTACATCATGATATATGAAATAATTATATCAAGAACAATAAGTCCAAACACGTACAGTAAATAAAACTATTTTACCCAAAACGTTGCTTTAACATGGAATTTAAAAAAGAACCGGTAATATAAAGTCATTAGTGAAACATATATGATGTCATAAAAATGAATATGATTCTTTAATAATTAAATGAAATTATTTAAATCATTATATAGGATGTTAGGATATGTATGAAGCATAACTGACCAAAGGTAAGGGATAACTTTTCAAATCTAGTTTTTATCCGAGATTGTTTATTCGTAAGTATTTACTAGGGTAATTGTTATCATCCATTCCCATGTTTTCTAACAATGTTTTCATGTATGTTTAAATTCATTTTTACCCAATTTTTAAATTTACCACATGTTATGAATGTAATCATACTTTTGGAACTTTTTTACTTTTCCGAAAAAAGTAAGAGGAGAGTGTTTTTTTAACTTATACGGAATGAACGGATTTTTACGGTCTTATAACGTCTTATTTTCATGATGATTACTCTACAATATTTCATGATTATTTTCAAAAAAATACTTTTCCTTTAAAATTTGCATGTCATTTTGTCAAAAGAAAATTTATTTTGAAGAAGAAAGGATATTTTATTCAATAATTTCATTTCATATGTTTTATCAAAACCGTTTTCCATCTAAGATGACATTATTTCATATGTGTATGTTTCAAGTATAATGTCTCTATGATTTACATGGTTTCACTTTTCTTATGATGAAATGATATCCATTTGTTTCATATAGATTATGTTATGATGGGATGATGTTTATGATACCCATTTTATTCTTTGGGTTATGATGAATGATTTATGTTTATGTTGTGGCACACGTAAGAATGATTTCATTATGAGATGGGTGTGACCTATATCTCTCTCCAATGCATTGGGTAAAGATTTATATCTCATGATATAGACATGGCTGGAATGGTAAGTTAATCTGGTTTAGTGTTACAGGACTAGAACGATGAGTGAAATCGATTCAAAAAGGGACTTTGTCCACTAAAATGGTCATGAAAGCAATGCCTTGGCTACTATGGAAATCATAACATGTGCTTAATGGTTTCCACAATTACATGTCTTATTCCAATTCTATTTTATCATGATTAATGTTTCACTATGATCTATGACTTACGTATTGCCATGTTTTATGCCATTTCTCAAGATTTTGATTTTTAAATATTACGTTTATGTTTTGAAGTTCAAATGTATATGGTTTTTTTATTTTCTCCATGCTTACCCTTACTGAGCATTTGAGCTCACCATTTATATGTTTTCATTTCCCCAGGATATAATGAAAGGTTTTAGGTAAGGAAAAAAAAGAAAATCTTTATGGGATATTTTGAAGATCTTTCACCAATATTAGAAAATTATATTCTGAGTTTCCAAATACAGTAAACTATTACGGTCCTTTGGTGTCTGTTTTTGTTATGTATTAGATATTATGAAAAAGTAATGTAATTTATATGTGTATCATGCTTTGGTTCTTTACACATATCATATTACAAAGGTTGTTTTTGTCGAAAAAAACTTATACAATAGAATTTGGACATGTGTTAGGGTAATTATAATATGATTTCTACCTTTGATTACCCTATTTACTTTTAAGTGCAGTAAATAAAATTCAAATGTTACTATTCACAGAAAATTATTTTCATCTCATTAAACCACATTTTACTTACTGATATCAACTGTGCCTCTCCGATTTTCGAAATTCAACTCACAGAAATGTTAAAATTATGTTTTATGTAAATTTTCCAATGTCCCTAGGTGTTGGGTAAAAGACGGAAAGAAATTCAATAAAAATTTTATATATCTAAAATTATTATAAACTGACTCCAATGAATTACATTGAACTTAAATAGATATTATTTATCTATTTTAACCTAAAATATATTTAAATAAAATAAATAATTATTTAAATAAAAATTTGATTTTAACTGACTTAGTGTTTTTCACTATTCATAAAAAATTGAAAGTTTTGAGAAAAATACCAAAAATTCACCCTAAGCATATTTTGATATTCCGAATCCAAAAATGAATTCCATTTTGAATGATAAAATATAGAAAATTTCAAAAATTGGGTGTTACTATTCATAACGACTAGTTTGATTGGTTGTGGTGTGTTAGAAATCAAAGTTGGGTACAACACACGCTATTGTATTATTCAAAGAGAAGCGTACCATGGAAGCATGTGGTGTTACATTTCCCCTCCTTCAAATAATTTTTTCCTAGAAATTTGAAGAATATTACTGGGTAAAATTACTTGGGTGGTTCTTCATCATAAGTTCCTCAGGTTCCCACGTTGCCTCTTCCTTCTTATGGTTTCTCCATCGAACTTTTACCAGACGAGTCGTTTATTTTCTCAGCACTTCTTCTATTGTATCAAGAAACTTGAAAGTATTTTCACAATAAGACAGATCATGTTCCATTTCTAATTCCACATAGGTGAGTACATGCATTGGGTTAGGCATGTATTTTTTCAATAGTTATACATGGAACACATCGTGAACATTGGAGAGACATGGCAGCATTACCAAATGGTATGCGAGAACCCCAATTCGTTCTAGAATTTCGAATGTTCGGATGTACCTAGGACTTAGTTTACCCTTATTACTGAAGCTTATAACACCCTTTCGTGGCGATACCTTTATGAAAACATGATCTCCTACCGGAAATTCCAAATCCTTCCTTCAGTTATCGACATAGCTCTTTTTCCTACTTTTAGCTTCTTTGGTGTGGGTTTGGATTACATTTTCCTTTACCATCGTTTCCTCAACAACTTCTAGGCCTATGAGTTTTTTTTCACCAACTTCATCCCAAAAGGTTGGTGTGCGACATCTCATTTCGTATAATGGTCTATATGGTGCCATCTGAATACATTAATGGAAGCTATTCAAAATGAAAAATTCAACCAGAGTTATATACTGATCCCACATACCTTGAATGTCATGTGAGCATGAGCTCAACATGTCTTCTATGGTTTGAATAGTTTGTTCTGATTGCCCATCAGTTTCGGGGCGGTATGCAGTTCTCAAA
Source organism: Viscum album (assembly GCA_963277665.1). Lineage (NCBI taxonomy): Eukaryota > Viridiplantae > Streptophyta > Magnoliopsida > Santalales > Viscaceae > Viscum > Viscum album. Next base: position 1,098,189,418 of record OY728131.1, on the reverse strand, counting down.
CGAAGTTCAGTATCCAGGGCTTTCTGAAGACTTTTTTAGAATCTTGATGTGAAATGGGGATCGCGATCAGAAACAATCAATAGGGGTACTCCATGAAGTCTCACAACATCATTAATATATAGTAATTCTAGACTTTCAAGTGGTAAATCTTCTCTTATAGCAAGAAAATGTGCTGACATGGTAAGATGATCTAGAATGACCCATATTGCAATGTTCCTTATAGGATTCTTTGGCAGTCCCATGACAATGTCCATAGTAATATTATCCCATTTCCACTCAGGTATGGGAAGAGGTTGCATTACTCATCCAGGATATTTCATTCCAGCTTTCACTTGTTGACAAACTATACATCTTGACACAAAATCAGCAATCTCCCTCTTCGTGTTGTCCCACAAAAAATGTTCCTTCATATCACTATACATTTTAATCTTACTTGGGTGTATAGAGAAATTGTAACTATGAGAATCTTCCAACAAATACATATATAGATCAGGTATATCGGTAACACAATGACTCTTCCCAAATTTCAAACATCATTCTTCATACACAATGTCACTCAATCTCCCATCATTCGCATCTTTAATCATCTTTTGAAACTCTTGATCATCAGTATGAGAACTCTTTATCCTTTATAGTAAATATGGTTTTGAAACCATTTGAAAATGATTTGATGTTTCTCCTTCCATTGTTATTCCCACGTCCAACTTTACTAGATCCTTGTATATAAGATCCTTTTAAACTCTCATCTTGTTCATAAATCCATGATCCTTTCTGCTCAAAGCATCTACCACTTTATTTTCCTTCCTCGAGTGGTAGTGTGTGGTACAATCATAATCCTTGAGTAGTTAAATCCATCTCCTTTGCCTCATGTTGAGTTCTTTCTATGAGAAAATATACTTCAAGCTCTTGTGATCATTATATATCTCACATTTTTCACCATAGAGATAATGTATCCATATAATCAAAGCTAATATTATAGCTGCTAAGTCCATATCATGAGTAGGATAGATTTCTCATTAATTTTTAGCTGTCGTGATATATAGGAAATAACCATATCATTCTACATAAGTATACAACCAATTCCTTTCTTTGATGAATCACTATTAATAACAATCCCATCAATCGTCGATGGTAGAGTCAATATGGGAGATTTGACTAATCTTCTCGTAAATTATTCAAAACATTCTTCACACTCTTTTGTCTAAATAAATTTAACCCCTTTACGTGTGATCTTCATTAATGGGTTAGCCAATTGGTCCAAATTATGGAAGAAACACTGATAATAACCTGCTAAACCAATAAAAATGTGTACCTCAGTTACACTAGTTGGTGATGGAAATTCATGGATTTCCTTGGTGTTAGAAGGATCAATAGATATTACATCATTAGAGACACTATGGCCAAGAAAATACATCTCCTGAATCCAGAATTCACAGTTTCTAAACTTTCCATATAATTCATATGTTCTAAGAGTCATTACAATAATGCACATGTAATTTTGATGATATTTGTAGATTTTTGAGTATACCAAAATATCATCAATAAATACCCCTACAAAGTCATCAAAATATTTCATGAAAACTCTATTCATTAGATCCATGAAGGCATAGGCCGCATTAGTCAATCCAAATGGCTCTACTGCAATCTCATAATACTCATACCTAGTTTGAAATGCTATTTTCAGAATTTATTCCTTCTTCACACACAACTGATGTTATCCATATCGATGGTTAATCATTGAAAAGTATTGATCTCAATGAAGTTTGTCGAATAAATCATCAATGCGAGGTAGGGGATACATGTTTTTTTTATTGTTATAGAATCGATCTCCATGTATTCAATGCACAACCTCCTAGATCCATCATTGTTCTTAACAAGAAGAAAAGGGGATCCCCATAGATAAACACTAGGGTGAATAAATCTTTTATTAGTCAATTACTCTAGTTATTTATTTAGTTCCACTAATTCCACAGTGGTCATTCGATATGTGGTCTTCGATATGGGCCTTGAACCACGATTTAAGTCAATGGAAAACTCAATTTCTCATTCTGGAAGATATCCAGGTAAATCTTCTAGATACAAATCAACATATTCTTGCACAATAGGTGCATCCTCTATTTGAACTTTATTTTCCTCACTCATAGTTATTTCATTCTATTCCTCCCAAATAATTTAATTTAGTTGAGCTAATTGGGGTGGATCTAGATAAAAATTAGGTGATGATGTTTCTTCTCTAAAGATAAGGTGTTCTTTATCATCGTCTCCAAAAATTGTAACCTTCTTCACCTTATAATAAATTTTCACATCATGGACCCAAATCCAATCCATACCACAGATTATATAAGATTCAATCATGGGTATGACAATGATATCAGTAGATAAAGAATATCTATATGCCATAATGGGGATTGATTCACAACACTTTGTTGCAATGATATATTCCATAGGAGTTTTTATTGAAAACTCCATTGTTAAAAAAAATTAGAAATACTTAATTTTCATAGAAAACTAGGAAGATATTAAACAATGTGATGATCCAGAATCAAATAAAGCATTGGATAAAATTGAAGAAACCATTAAATTACCTGCCACTATGTCTTTCGGAGCTTCAACCTTAGTAGTAGTGATAGCATAATCATGGCCTTGATCCACTAGCCTTTTTTGAGATATGTTCCTCTGATTCTTAGGACATTAATTTTCATAATGTCCCCTTTCTCTACAATTGTATCATTCAACATTAACAACACCTTTCTTCCCCATGAAATCACGAGCTTGGTGGCCTTTTTCACCACACTTATAACAGACTCTCATTGACATTAGACAAATACCAAGGTGTTCTTCCCACATTTACTGCAGGATAGATATTAAAATTTTCCCATCTTACCCTTATTTCCATTTCCAAAGTGTTCAGAAGATATCTTCTTCTCTTGATTTTCTTTAATGTCGTAAAACATTGAGAATTCTTTTTCTGTCTTGATAGCACATGAGACAATATATTTGTATGACGAGAAGGATTGTGAGACTAATGTACGATGGAGAAATGGTTTTAACCCATCAAAGAAATGATCAATCTTACATCTTGGGTTACGTATATAAAATATAGTGTGCCTCGTTATCCTTGTAATGTTTGATTCATACATTGCAACATTCACATCCTCTTTTTCACTCAGACTCAGAAATTGTCTTTCCATATATGCTCAATGGTCATGAGAAAAGTATTTCTCTAATAAAATTTTATTAAACTCCCTCCATTCCATATTTTATACTTAATCATCTACCTTTGTGCTTTGAATCAATGAAAAATATTTATCAGCACCTCCAGTGAGGCTGTAAACTACCATGACAACTATTTCCCTTTCGCTACTCCATAAGGTGTGGCATATTTTCTCTAATGAATTTTTCCATTGCTCAGCTACTAATGTATTTTTACCCCCATTTAATGTTGGTGGTTGTTTCCTCATGAAGCTATCAAACATTGATCCTCCACATTGAAAATTAGGGTTATCTATATGGGTATGTTTATTATTCATAACCTGAGTGAGTTGTCCCAGTATAGTGATTAGCTGATCAGCACCAGTTGTATCACAAGCTCCACTATAATTATCTTGAGCTGGAGGGAAATCTCTACATGGAGTGTGTGCATTGATATGGTTTCCATTCCTTCCACTATGCACCATTTATAAACAATGGAAAATACAAGATTAGTTTATGAATCGAAATACATAATTCCAAAAATATAACATACTATACAAAAATTAATCTTTTTTTGGATATAATCTATTATCATAAAAAACATTATTTGAGGAGGTATATACTCATAAATCCTTCATAATTGTTTGTAAAGTAAATTTGGATTATCCTAAGAATATCCCTCGAGAGTGTCGTAACCAAGAGTGCAGGAATGCCCATTGTCATGCACCAGTTCCTATTCGAGTCTTTCTCAAAGAGGTGTTTTTGGGATTTACCCCTAGGTATATCAATGTCATAGTTGCTTGTACCAGCTCATATCTAGACAGGGATGTATTGCTGGAAAGATCACAAAATATTGACAATACTTAAATTCTAGGAAGTTTTTTTATACTAATCCTCATAGTCTATCTTAGGGATATATGCTTTAATCAGAGTTTATCTAAATCTTGTTTCCATGGTTTTTACTAAACTTCCTATGATACCAACTATAAAATCCCCAAACCCAGAAGCCCAGAGTTGGTGCATTATTTAGTATCATTGGCATGATCACAAAAGATCAAGTCTCAAAAGACTGATTCTTTTAGTAGCCTTGGAAGTACTGGACACATTCATAAGGTTTACATTAAATCATAAAATGGAAAACAAAAACAACATTATTTCCATAAGAAACACTGTTATCCCATAGAATATCCCTGAAAGTCAGTCATAATACCCATCTTCGCATCCTAAGAAAAATAAAAAATAGAAAGGGGTGCGCTTAGATGCTCAGTAAGGATAAAAATATAGCGGAAACTTTCATAAATAAGCATAAAAATTTATGGCAATGTATAAAACTAAAACAAAATCCCTTTAAACATAATCTTCGTCATAATATGAAAATATAAATCAAAATAATTCCATTTACTTACTAACATGGTTATTCTACAGGTTGAATAATCACATGCAATATCAATTTCCACTTTCATAATGATGGAATGCATAATGCCACACATCATAACCAAATAGTCATGGATTTGTGCCTAGAAAACAAATAAGATTTTGTCAAGGCCTCATTCCAAGACACTATTTTGTCTCATGAGACCTATCGATGCATCGAGGAGCTATAACGGGCACCACCCATCATATAATATGTCCAATGCATTCCTCATATGAAATGTTTTAAACATGACATAAACATTCGTATTAAAACAAGCATATAAAGTATAAAAACATTATCCATAAACCATGAATTGTATAAAAATAACACATTCACAGTCAAACATATCCCAAAACCTACAATACAAAATGGAATATTTTATTATAATAAATCAACACCAAACAATATTAAAATCCATTAAAGGATGTTGACATAGATGAAATCAAAACTGTTTGAGATACATATCTCATTCATTTTTTTGAAAACATTTAATGTTACGTAATTATAATAGAAAAAATTTGTTTTTAAAATATTCTTATAATCTTGTATGGGAAGATTTTACGATGTTATAGTGGTGGAATATAGGCACACCCACCGTATAAGATAAAAAAACATTCTTACCTTAATTTTGTCGAAAAGGTAATAATATTACTTGTTTGGAAAACGATGGAAAGTTTCCTTTAAAAATGTATAAGGTCAAATAGGGTATAAATGACTTTAAACCACAGTCTATAAAGTAGTAAATAGTTTTTTGAATACATTTTTAGGAAAACACGTATGTGGATGATAAAGAGTTCCTAGTAGAAAGTTATGTAAAAACAACTTAGATAAAAAATAGATTGTGAAATTAACCATTACCTTGTAATTTACCTTGGAAGATGGTAGTTTAAACTAATGTATAATGGTAAAATAATTGTTATTAAATTATAAAAGAACCATATACATTAATATGATATCATATATGATCTTCCAATATTTATTTTATAATGATATTTTAGTAGTATCGTCGTTTCGGTTGTTAACTGATTCGTTTTCCTTTATATGTTTAGTTATGTAATCCATGATTGTTAAGGATATAGTGTATTTGATTCATATACATAATGATATTATGTCTTTTATATATTATTTAAAATCATCACATGAAAATTATTCTTGAATGATTATGATGGGGAATGAATCTCATCGCGTTCGTGGAGATGATAATCCATACGTAGGCATGAGCGACAATATCATTCTTTTGTAATTAAAATAATAAGTAAATGGATGGTATATCATATATAAAGAATCATTAACATGTTATATATATTATTTACATCAATTGTATATCATTATTATACCAATCAAAATAATAATGTATTAAATAATAACTACACCAAGATGTGGAGACGGTAAGCCGTACGTACACACGTATGGTGACATGTTATTCATAAGATGGGGATCATAATGAATATGGTTGTAATTTTTTTATAATAACATCACTATATATACAAGATACTGGAGTTATTATTTTATAATGGAAACAACAAAGAAAGAAGATTTGGAAGAAGAAAATAATATGGAAGAGGGGGTGAGATATTTAGCTCTTCTTCGGGTTCTTCATTTTTGTTTGATAAAAAAGGATCCACAGGTTAGATTTATAAACAATATAAGGCCTCTATGATGAAGGTAGGTTAGTTGGGAGGATATTAGAGTAGGTATTGGAAAAGGAAAATGGATTTTACAGTGTGAATTAGAGAGAAGGGGAAGTGCACTTTTATAAGAGGGGTGAGGGGCACCTTAGGAAAAGATTGAAATATTATTTTATAAAAAAATCCTTTTCTATTTGGAATCTATCAAAAATGAATTATTTAAAGGTTAAGGTGGGTATGGGACGAAAAACACACAACCAATAGGATTTATATAGGTTTGGGTCACTATATTAAACTTATCATTTAGATTTAACTGTTAGTAAAATACTTTGACATTTACCATGTCTCTTTGTATTTTTATATTATATGGTTAATAAACATACTATAAACATCCAAGAGAACCCCAAGTGGTTCATTAATGACATATATAATAGTATTTAATCCCTTTTTATAAACCTTTGATTATTTAAGAATAAATTACACATTAATAATATAATAGTTGATTTATAAACTCTTTTATGTCAATTTTGACACTATTTGGTATTTTGTTTTTTCTAAATTCATAACATAATTATTAATTATAAAAAATTCATTTAATCAACCCAGACATTTCATAATAACCTATACAATTAGTGGAATTCATAAAATGACTCATGTTACATTTATTTGGGTATTTATAATATCAATTATTTAAATATTTTAATAATAAGGTAATTACTGCATCATCATTGTGTCATAAATAACTTAAATTCTATAATGTCTAAAAATTATAAATAAAGTACCATTATGCAGGATAGATTTTTAGATTTCTGATTAATATTTATAGTCTAATTTATCTTATGTATAAACCTATATTAAAAATGGTGTAGTTATTAAACTTTGATTTTGACACTTTTAACTGTTCTTTGAATTAAATAATAATAACTGTCCTAATCTAATCCAATTGGTCCTAAAGGATCATTTTTTATTGCAAAGGTTGATTTTGGTTGAATAACACTTATCAAATAGAATTAGGAAATGTGTTAGGATAATTATAATATCATTTTTACCTTTTATTACCATGTTTACTTTTAACCGCAGTAAATAAATTCAAAAGTTAATATTCACCAAAAATTATTTTCAACTCAATGAACAACGTTTTACTTACTGATATCAACTGTGTCTCTCAGATTTTTGAAATTCAACTCACAGTTGTGGTAAAATTATGTTTTATGTAAATTTACAAATACTCCTAGGAGGTGGGTAAAAGACGGTAAAAATTTCAATAAAATTTTTATATATCTAAAATTATTATAAATTGACTCTGATGAATTAAATTGAACTTATATAGGTATTATGTATCGATTTTGACCTAAAATAAACTTATATAATGTAAATAATTATTTGAATAAAAATTAGGTTTTAAACTATAACTCATTGTTTTTCACTATTAATAAAAAATATAATGTTTTCATAAAAATACCAAAAATTCACCCTAACCTAATTTAGATATTCCAAATCCAAAAATGAAGTCCATTTTGAATGAAAACATTATAAAATTTAAAAAATTGGGTTTTACTACTCATAACGACTAGTTTGATTAGCTGTGGTGTTTTAGAACTCGAAGTTGTGTACAACACACACTATTGTATTATTCAAAGAGAAGCGTATCGTGGAAGCTTGGGGTGTTACATAACAGTTCCATTCAAGATTTCAAATGGAGTTGTATAATCCATTATATATAAAGTGTATTTTTACTCCACATTTTTGGTTATTTTTTGTTAACGAAAACATGTAGTCCTAGACCTTTTTTTGTGTGAAAATGAGCAATGTTAATTTAATAACGGTTTTTATTAATGTAGCTAAAACATGGGAACATATTTATTCCAAAAATCGGTAGAATGATATAGATTTTCTTGTGAGAGATGATGTTGTTAAGAATGTAACAACATGGAAGGGTTTCATAAGGTTCGGTATGATGGGAAAACTTATCCCGCGGTATATCATACCCATTAATATTTTTGAAAGGTCTTAAGATGTGGATTACCAATTTAAATCCAACCATCCTTCTCCAATGCACGTTTTTTGTTTTATACATCATTGGTTTATATTTATATTCCAGAACCATAACATTTTATCACCTCAATGAATAGAATTAAAACCTATTTTTTATTAATATGAAGTGTCTATCGGTATTCTTGATACTAGATCAAATGAGTTGTGGAATTCGGAAAATATATTTTCTATGATACATTGGTTAAGTAAAAAATTAGAGGAACTGTAGTGGGAACTAGATGGTGTTTTGATGAAAAAACAGCTATTTTTATTTAGAATGTAATATATACAAAAATTTTGAGGTTGAATTTTCTACAAGAGTGAATAAAGTTACACCAAAGGCTCAATTATATTAGGTGGACATCATATAATAAAAAACTATTTAATAATGAAAATTTTAATATTTCCTGGAACATAAAATATAACATTATTGGATGAATATAAATTTTTAATATGGTCAAGATAATCCAATAATGAATATTTTAAATTTTTTATTGGAAGTAATATTTCATTAATAATATAAAATATAATTTATAACCTATCAAAATTTTATTCATAATAATTTATGATAATATTTATAAATATAATTTATTAACAATAAATTTTAATGAAAAAATATATTTTCATTTGGTGGTAAAAACATTAGATAACCATTCTTTTTAATTTTTTTCGAAATGGATTAATATGTAAATTTTGTAATTAATTAAATTAATAAATAATAATGAACATTGTGGTTTTAATTTATATATATTATATCTAACTCTATAAATATAAATCCATATAATGATTATTTATATACATTTTGTTATTATATGATCACTTTATTCTTGAAAAATCAATTTCATTAAAAATCATTTTTGCATGTTGATTGCATGTTTATTTTTAAAATAAATTCTGAAAAAAATTTCAATTGAATTTAATATAATTTATTACAATTTATATATTTTATTAATAATATTAGGTTAAAATTTAATGTCCCTTTTGTCCATAATGATTTGTAAAACCAATATAATTAAATTACCTCGGTTATGGTTAAAATGAAGCATTGGGAGTTACAAATGCTTATGTTAATGTTTTTTTAAATATGATGAATTTTTTATTTGATAAATTTGATTTGAATATATATAATTAATGTTTCTAAGAAATTTATTTGTGATCATTTTATTATTATTAATGTATTATTTTATTATTTTTAAAATAATGGTACCATAGTGAAAATCCAAATGGATTTTTTTTGAAAACTTATATTATATGGAAGTATTATGTTTAAAAAATGATTATTCATATTCGGAGGAAGTTTATCGAAAAATTACCCTTCATTAAAAAATTATTAATTAATTTTTTAGCCACATGGGTTGAGAGTGCCTTCCCATTGTACAATATTTATTGATATTTATAACAATGCACCAACTCTTAAATTATAAAAGGGCACTCAATCACCTCACATATTCAAACCTATCCAGCCATTTAGAATAGAAATACCCTAATAAATACCTCCCCAAAATCTATATCCATATTATATATATTCTAGAATTCCCAAAAATCCATCACCATGGTTATTATAAAAATATCCTAATGAGTGTTCTTTTACCGAAGGTAATCATCTTATGGTATGTCATTCTCTTGTGTATCTTTATAATGAACTATAAATTATTTGTTAATAAATCTCAAATAATAAAAATATTATATAAAATTTATATATATTTTATTATTCTCATTGGATAGTATTTATCCATCACCTAATACATCACTTTAGAAACACATCCATCACTCATTAGAACTATAAACTATAGCTTCATGAAAAGATATAACGTGTTTTCCATTATAGAATTCAATGGATATTCATAAATAAGATTGAAATTAATATAATGATACATATAAGATAAAATTAGTTATTTAATATTAATTTATAATTTACTTCCCTTCACTTTCATCCATTAATGTATATATTTCATCGCTCGTGAATATGTTTTTCCAACCATCTCAACAGAGTGACGTGATTCATCTTCCAATTATATCATTCATGAATTGATATAAAAATATATTTAATGATTAAATATGATATATATAATGTTGATATCATTTATTATATGATCTAACTATATAAAATATAGAATAAATTAGCTTTCTTTAAAAATATGCATGAGAAAACCATGTAATTAACCCATTAAATAATAATTAAAAAAAATATTGTAAACAAAATAGTGTAAATAGTTATATGATGATAATAGATTATATAAATATTATTATTACACAACTATAAATTAATAAATTTATAAGAAACTATATAAATGTTGATATATAACTATAGGGAATCATGAAGAAAGTATTTTTTTCCTTATAAGTTTTCATTGAGGCATATTGTAATATTAGTTACCTAATTTACATTATACTATTTATATAATTATCAGTTACAAGTAAATTATATAATACATAATATTTCCTGATATTTTGATAAAAAATCTAAATTATTGCAATTAAGGGTATCGAACATGACCATTACAACATAGTAACGGATTTTACCACAATTTCCATTTCACATATATGAATTTGTTAATGTGAACCTGTTCAATTTTATGTGGTGTATATACATACATTTTAAATTATTTAAAATTAATACATATTTATTTATTAATTTTAATGTTATAATTAATATTTATTCTATATAGTGTTTAGAAATATGAATATTAGCAATAATTTTAGAATTTATTTAATAATATAATTTCTTTTCGCCTTAAATTTAAAATCACTAATGAAATATAATGATAAATATTTTATAAGATCTAGCAATATTATAATCCTCTAAATATTTAATGATTATTACATATTATTCATTATTATCATATATTTGGTATTTTATTTAATTAAGGAAATTCATATGAATAAATCATTGTATTTCTCTTTTTTTGGATTTCGTTGTTTTTTCATGATTTTCCAAAATTATTACAGAAAAGTATTTTTATTTTATAAAATGAATTATTTCAAATATATTATCATAGAATTTTTATAATGGTTTAAAATATGTATTTCTACTATTATTTATATAGCTCAATAAAAATAGTAAAAAATAATGTTTTTATTATATATGGAAATAAAATACATCTCCTCCGCCATTACTGTTTTATCAAATATACCATCTTCTATATTTTTACATTTTTTTAAAGAAAATATTTTATGATAGATTATTTAAATTTTTCACCCCCATTATATTTATTCATCTAAAGGATAACCTTTTCTTTCAAAAAAAATTAATATTACTAATGAATTGTTTGTGAGGTGAAATATCATAACTAATATTATGATTGTTAAAATTATCTTATGAGAATAATTTTTTGGGACATTTTTATCAGGAAATAATATTTCCCTTATATATAAATATTATTTTTATTATAGAAATTAATAATTCCAAAGTCGTATTCTATTTCTATATATGTGATTACATTAAATGTTATTTGATTAAATGTAGATATATTCATAAATTCATGTCTTTACTAAATAAAGATAGTTATTGAAAGGATTTTTTTTATAAATTAATTAAATTAACTCATATATGAGGAATTTATTAAAAAATAATATATGGGTGGGCATATAATTATATGGCCCTTAAATGCATCAATAGAACTCATGATAAAAATAAATTTTCCAAAATAAATTGTTTTCAACCATAATTTTAAAATATATTTTAATTAGGTATTGACGATATATATATCATTATATATAAGATAATTCTGTAAAATATTATTAATTTCCATAATATTTGTTTAATTTGTTATTATGTTTTTTATTAATTCCTTTTTATTGTCCATGGATTTTTTTGGATAATTTTATTGATTAAATGTAATGTGTGTTCAGTTATTTACCTTTACCTATTGATTATTCATAATATAATCATGAAACAAATGTTATTGATTAATGTTATTTTTTTCTATTATTTACCTTTCCATAATGAGTATTCCTTACATGTTCATCATAGCTTCTATATTATATATAACATACTAATAATTTTGAGCTCAAAATTATTTGTTTCATTTCCACAATAATTTTTGATGAATCCAAATAAAAAGTTTCACAAATAAACATAATTATATTTCATTACATTTTTATTATCATTACATAGTAGATGGGAACCCTCTAGGTATCTTGTTCTCCAAAACCAAAAAACTGGTCTGTTCTTTAGGATTTCATCCCTTGTATCAACGCCAATGTAAAAATGTGACCACATTTTCTTGGTTATTGGAGTAGGGCTATTATATAGATGATATTCATGAGTACAACATGAATATTTATAACCTTCTACACATTCATCTTCCCCAAACACTCAATCAAATAATGTTCCATGTTAAAAATAAAGTGTGTCTACATGTAATATCATAAGATAATGACCTAGATAGCATCATGATTCCCACTATCCATGGAATACATACCAAAAAATATATTGATATTCCATCTCACTTCAATTTTATTTTCATGAATGGATGTTTTAGACCCATTAAAACCTAATGTTAATCATTTATAATCTATTATGTTATACATCGAGAAATAAACATGGACATGCTCCTCTTTAAGCCATCACACCAAAACTAATGATTAAGGTACTTGTAATCATTTTCTAGACTCGGTTATATATCCAAGGGAGATGAATAAAAATATATAAACACATCTTCATGAAATGAGAGAATATATACCATCAATCCGTGAAGATGAAGGAAGTTTTCCCCTTGGACTAGTCTTTTAGAAGCTCACAACTAATGTCTCCCAAATTCATCACCCTAAAAATTTGAATAAATAGTAGATTCACTAAAATAGAATAGATTTAAGATTATCCAAACTCCTCCACTGGGTATGGATATAATATTGACTACTATTTTGATGCATCCCCAACCATTAATGAACTAGACTTTTCACTATGGGCACCTTTCACCACATTTACCTTCCCTAGAGTCTAGTTTTTCATGAATTCATAGTCCTTTATGAACTATAACAAATTCATACATATAAGGATAATCAAATGAGTAATGATATACCTAATACAATGATGGTAGATGTAAATAATGAAATAGTGTCCAAAAATAAGATTCCTCCACACCTTTAGATTTAAATTTACCTCTACCAGATCAATGTCATTGGATTCATAGTTTTACACATATAGAATAAATTGAATCAACATTTAAGTGATGTCTCCCTTCATATTGATCAACACACATGTGATTCTATATCCAAAGGTATAGTAATATTCCATGAACATAATTAAATCATCTTTAATTGTAACAAAATTTGGACTTGTCCACATTAGAAATAACTCTTTGATGGATATATAACATGAATCAATCATGGAAAAAAAATCCATTTCTACATTAATAAATTCAATTCGGTATTTTTCCTTTGATTGGATGTCATTGTTCTCTAGTAATACCCTATGAAAGAAAATAAATATCTAACATCCCACACACTCTATGGTTCTTACCATGAATGTAATACATCAATATTTACTGCATCCATTTCTAAACCATGCTTAGAGATGACACACGCATAAAGTGTTACTCTCAATAAAAACACACACTTTGATAATATGTGGTTAGTATGATGCTACTGTTGTATGTTTAAAACCACCCTAAAAATATATTAATGTTCCTACATTTACATATATATATATTATAATGTATTGAGAAAATAAAACTTCAAATCATCCAATATGTAGCTAAAATAATAGGTTCCTAAGATCTATGAATACAATTAGGGAATTATTCACCCTGAATTGAATCACATGGAACTAATATTATTCATACTAGCATTGAAATAATATTGTATGAATATAATCCTTTTAAAAAAATTAATTTATGGTAGTTATATTTTAAATAAAAATATTAAAATTAACTCCTACAATTTGATAAGTACAAAATGTTATCAGTGACAAAGAATGGATTATTTTTCTTTTTCATTACCCCAATCAGGTGATCATAATCAACAGTAATTATAAAACCATTATCCTACATTTTCACTAACAATGCTGGTGATACCCAAGGGTTTGTAATAGGTATTACAGAATCATTCTGTCATTTTCATTCTAACTGTATCCTCAGCTCTTGGTGCTCATGGGGGACATATGAAATGACATAAATGAAATTTTTGAAATACCAAGGTAAAAATTAATGAATATTTTCATCTACCACCAATAATTTTGTACTTGAATATCATTGTTATGTAAATCTATAAAATCCCCTAGAACCACTGAAATCCATTTTTATAATGATCACGTGGAACCACGGCCTAAACTATTCAAGCTATAGGAAACCCAGTTCAGGATTCCCACTCACATTCCTAATTTTATAGACATATGTCCCCTACCACATGAAAAATAATATTGTCCCCCAAATAATAAGGGATCATTCTCTCAGATTATGATAAATTATTAGATAACGAAATAAAGTAAAGTAGTCAATGAAAATAACGGTGTCATAAGGATTCCTAATGATGACTAAGAGGAACAATAATAAATTTTATCCATTATGCACCGATTCTCAATTCCATGTGATGTGAGATATAGAATAATATATACCTATATTATTACATATTTATATATTTTTCTAAAAATAATTGAATAGTTCCCTTATTTCTCAAACAAGGGATACAAAGGAAAAGAAACTGATTACACACTTTTCTACAAATAGTAGAGATAATATAGAAAAGACACATAACTTACCTAGAATCATATCATTATAATCCCAATCATTTCAAATAACCTCTTGTATATTCTCTCTCTCTATTTCTATCAAAATGGGAATGGTTTGGGGAACATGTTTTATGTGGTTGAATTAAATTGGAGCATCAACCTCCATAAAAAACTCCACCATAAAAAAACTCCATGGGGAACACCCAGTAAAATACTTGAGAGAACCGTAATAATGAATCTACTTATTCCCTTGGAGGTCTATCCACTTTATGAAAACTCTACACAGATCATCGAGTTAGAAATTATTAATATATGTGAAATGTATCATCTACCTCATATCACCTCCACTCTATGTTATGAAAATATCATCTGTATGAACATTATTTTTTAGATTTACATGTCTGAGTATGTGGACGATTATTCCTCTGAAACTGTGACATAGTCAAATAATTCAAACTAACTGAAACAGTTGAGTAAGACCCATGATGACCACTTCTATCTCCAACTTCCCAATGTCCCTATTTAATATGATATTTTTAACTAGACCCCCTCTAATTGTCCAACATAACATGGAATCCATTAGGATTTATCACTAAATAAATTTCTATTTGAAGTCCATATTAAAACATCCCTAAGATGATTATTCAATATAACACTATACTAGGGGAGTAACACATGTGGTTAGTATACGTCATGATGAACCCAACAACTGATTATCACCTTGATATAGCTCTATAAGATCCGTAATCATCAATTAGAATGATCTTGATGTTTAATTCTAATCATATAAAAACTACTAGACGTATAACCATGTGAGTGTATAATCATCCTTAGTCTAGGTAATCTAACACCACCCATTCTCTAATTCTCCAATTTTAAGATTTTCCTCATGTGAATCTAGTTGACTAGATGAGGTTCATACAAGTATATAATAATTGAACACTACATTGAGATGACCATCTGTTGATTGAGGGTGTATCTCGCCATGAAAAAATTATGTTCATTATAGCAAGAACTCACATAATTAGTTAACCATAAGTGTATCATCTCCATGACCTACTATAGTTATCATTTGTCATAAATTTAGTAGATATTTCACTTTAACATCTAAATGAAACACTTTATAAGTTTGTTCAATATTTGAGGCCTCATTACTCAAAATATCATCTTCATGATCGTATATCAACATCAGATCACTTTTCCATTCTAAAGGAATCCAATACATTAACAATGTTCACCATCAATAGGTGAGAATATATTTTTGGAAGAGATAAAATAATAAAATGAAAGTAAAAAATATCGAATTTTATATTACATATATATAAATTATTAACTATAACTGATGTCTCGATAAGACAAGTCAAAATGTTGGTAGACAAAGTCCTAGTATATGGACATGTCATCCACGACAGAGATATTGGATTCCATGGACTATGAGATGAACATGGGACACTTTGACATAGGTTAACAAGGATAAAAAAACAAGCCTCGTAACATACCCAACTACAATGACAAATCCAACAAATAAAATATAATTGTTAACTCTATATCACAGCATGGAACACATGGGACTACCTAGATAAAGGTAAGTTAAGTGAAAACACCATTACCACATATAATAGGTTGAGTATTTTTGACATGTTCAGTGTAAGAATGATAATGAAATGGGATTTATTAGACTATGTACCAATTAATACAAACACAAATATCGCTGTCATATAGTAAAAATATATAATAAAAGATAGATACACAAATAGTGTAAACCATCTATGAATGAACCTCTTGGATTGATTTAAAGTAAACAATAATTTCATAATTTGATAAACATGAAAATTGAATAGTTGACCAGAAAAGTGGATTGAAGCTAATAATAATGATAAAATGAAAAACTGAAGAGATCGTGAATAAAAAATATATAGGTGACCTCAAAACATGGTGAACATCATGTACCATTTTTCTCTACCAAAACCATGTCCCCAATGGAAAAAAATATGTCTATCAACATTATAATACAAAACATGTTTAGGAAATCACATTATAGGTGAGTGAATATAAATATGTAATAAGAAACCCCGAAAAACAAGAAGGGATCAATAGAAAAAAAAATAGTTAGATTAACAAATAATAAAAAGGGTAATGGGATTACCAAATAATATTATAATACATATTTCCAAACTAATAATGATAGGGGATTTACATCTTTATATCTAGTTAAGAGTGATGATTCAGCATGTAGCTCTTAATGGACCATCTTTTATTCCAAGAACCGTGTGTAAATACACTGGAATTTCAGTGGAGGGACCCATCTATTACACTACTCACTACTTACATCGGATAACATACACTAATGGATGACCCACTCTTTATATTAGCTTGATGTCTATGGAGTACCACTATATATATAGTAGACCAACACCTTGAAGTAGAATGGGTGAATATTGACTCTAATTATGTAAATATATGGGTTACCTATGTGTAACACCACAAAATTTTATGAGAAATATTCTTTTAGTGATTTTTTGTGTTGTAATGTAATGGCCCAGACCTCTCCAGTCCATTACTTTGTGAAATGTTGGTGTTGGAGGTGTTCTGGGAGGTCAAGGGGACTTATCCCCAACACTTTGCCAATTTTTCCAGTTCTGTGAACAGTGTTTCCAGTTTTATGAACAGTAATAGATCGATCTCACAGATCGGTTTCACAGATCGGTGTGACAAATCGGTTTCACAGATCGGTCTGACAGATTAGTTTCACGGATCGGTGTGACAGATCTGTTTCACAGATCGGTCTGACAGATCGGTTTCATAGATCGGTCTGACAGATCGGTTTCACAGATCGGTGTGACAGATCGGTTTCACAGATCAGTCTGACAGATCGGTTTCACAGATCGGTGTGACAGATCAGTTTCATAGATCAGTCTGACAGATCGGTTTCACATATCGGTGTGACAGATCCATTTCATAGATCGGTTTGACAGATCAGTTTCACAGATCGGTGGGACAGATCGGTTTCACAGATCGGTCTGACAAATCGGTTTCAGAGATCGGTCTGACAGATCGGTTTCACAGATCGGTGTGACAGATCGGTTTCACAGATCGGTCTGACAGATCCGTTTCACAGATCGGTGTGACAGATCGGTTTCACAGATCGGTCTGAGAGATCGGTTTCACAGATCGGTGTGACCGATCACATTCACAGATCGGTGTGACAGATCGGTTTCACAGATCGGTTTCATGTAGAGTAACAGTGGGTGAACAGTGTTTCCAGACTCCTACAGTTTTACCCCTTTTGACGTTTCCTTTGATGAAAAATACATTTAAAGACTTATTTTAAGGGATCTTAATGCCATTCAAAATGCCATAAATCCTATATTAATTATTCCTAAGGCTTGGAATGTTTTACTTGGTCAAACCGCGTGGGTTAATGCGATCCGTTTTTAATGGATAATTAACTAGATCTTAAACCGTCGCCCCATTAAATCTTAAAAAGGGACGAGATATCATTCTCCCTTGTTCTTTCCATTTGTTCTCAGCTAAGAGGCACTAGAACCTTTCAATCCTTTCTGTAGGAGTTTCACAATCAATCATTACTCCTAGGATTGGTTCCGCTTTGTTTTGATGCAACCAAGCTGTGTCGATCAATCTTCGATATAAGGTTTGTTGTATCACCGTTCTTTTGGGGTTCATCTTCTCCTATCCTCCTTTCCATAATTATACCATGTAATTTCCAAGATTCTAATGGGTTTTCTTGGGGTTGGTTGGTACCGTCGTATCGTAGCATCCTCCGGTGGATGCAGTTGTCACGAGGGGAGGATCGTGACCTATTGTGTGGATAAAGAACGTGAGGAACTGTTTGAGGTAGGGACTCGGGGGTCATTATCTCCCTTTTCACATTGCCGGCCCAGGAGGGGTACACTTTATTGGGAGGGGGTCATGACAGAGTGGTATCAGAGGTCTGGTTGAGGGATAGGATGGAGTTCGGAGTTAGGCACAGGTGAGGATGCATGGGATGGTAGGGCAACAGTGTCATTCATGTTTAGAAAGTGGGGTAAACACTGGAGACCGACAGAGACATAGGTGTTCAGGGCCCCCTATGATCTGTTGCACGGACCTTTAAGTTTACGATGGCTACTAAACAAAGTGATACTGGTTGCAGGGTAGAGACCTAGGAAAGGATCATGCATCATTACACTTTGCGCCTGTGTTTGAATGAGTAGACCTTGGGATAGGTAACCTGAAATTAATAAAACAAAAATTTTAATTAATTAATGTGAATCTTCCATATTACAGGCTTAGGAGTTCTAACAGTTATTATTTTACAGGTATGGCTCTAGGTCGACGTCCTCGTCAGGTTTGCGCAGAAGATGCCCAGCAGGCTATTCCAGTAGATCACCGCTGAGTAGAGGTTGACGAAGATGACACTTGGAGGAAGACACATCGAGAGTTTCAGCACCAGTGTCTACAGAAGTACGAGGGCTCCATTTCAGATGCAGTCACAGAAGACTGGTCGGAGGAGGTTGAGATAGGCTTCAGTTCGATTCGTGCTCTGAAAGAACATTGGGTGTCCTTGGATGTGACGATGCTGCGTGGAGCAGCGAGGCGGTGGTGGTTCTTGTTCCTCGGTGATCGTGAGGAGTCAGCGATCTCGTGGGAGGAGTTTCGAGACAGTTTTAGAGTCGAGTTTCTTTCATCGACTGCGAAGGTGTCCAATCGCCAGGAGCTTCTCACCCTTCGGCAGGGGAGCTCCAGTGTTCGAGAGTTTGGAATCCATTTCAGGAACCTTCTACGATATGCTTCAGACCTGTTACCAGATGATGAGGCCAGGGTGAGGCATTTCGAGGAGGCTTTGCGTCCAGATATCCAGCGCCAGGTCACCCCATTTATGATGAAGACATATCTTGAGGTGTTGGCGAGGGCAGAGGTTGTTGAGAGGACTTTGGCTAGGACCGTATCGTCACGAGAGGGGAATCATCGTGATTCCTCACGAAGCAGAGCTGTGGTCCGGGGTTCCCGGTTTTCAGGACAGAAGAGTTTTCGTTCACCTGGGGGTAGGTCCTATCCCTTCCCATCTCGTTTCTACGGAGGCAGAAACTCTCAGGCCTATGCCAAGGGATCAGGTGCATGTTTCTCTTGTGGTGGTTGTGGTCATCAGCAGCGGGAGTGCCCGACTTTTCAGAGAAGTCATCGTGCACCAGGCGCTCCACTCCAGGTTCCTCCATTGAGGCAGTTCTAGCCGAGGCAGCAGCAGCAGGTTGCACCAGCTTTAGATCACTAGAGGGTAGATGGAGCAGGCAGAGGACAGCCCCATGACGCTCCCCGTCCTCAGAGAGCAGAGCGCGGCCGTGGTGGTGGTTGTCATCAGGGTCAAAGAGGTCGTGGGGGTGGTCGTGGTCAGCTTCATGCTCTAGTGTTGCCAGCTCCAGGCGATCCAGACGTCGTCCGGGGTACCCTTTGCTTGTTTTCTACCATGGTGTATGCCTTGTTGGATTTAGGAGCGACACACTCCTTTATATTCCCTACCCTTGTCCACGCTTTGGGACTTGAGGTAGAGAGGCTTCCAGTGCCCTTGGCGTTGACTACGCCAGTCGGAGGTCGTGCTAGCTTGTTTGAAGTATGTAGTGACTGTGAGCTAGTGTTGGGGCAGCACCGCTCTTGGGGAGATTTCCTATGTTTACGAATACAACCATATGATGTCATCCTCAGCATGGAATGGTTGTATTCGGTGCAGGCTATTGTGGATTGATTTCAGAAGGAGGTCATATTCTTCGATGTAGATGGAGAAACAGTGGTGTTTGCTGGTGAGCGAGATCCTCGGATGGGTCATAGGCAGGTTTCATCCTTATCATCCATGATGGCTGAGATGATGTTATGTTCTTCAGAGGTTGAGCAGTTGGCGTTTCCTAGGGTTTTGGAGGAGTACCCTGATGTATTTCCCGAAGAGGTTTTAGCATTACCCCCTTGACGAGAGAACGAGTTTGGGATCGAGCTACAGCCAGGAGCGTCTCCTATCTCTATGTCTCCGTATAGGATGGCCCCTTCTGAGTTACGAGAGCTACGTATGCAGCTTGAGTATCTGTTGAAGTGCGGTTTTGTTCGGCCAAGTGTGTCTCCATGGGGTGCACCAGTCTTGTTCGTGAAGAAGGCCGACGACAGTTTGCGGTTGTGAGTCGATTATCATCTATTAAACAAAGTGACAATAAAGAATCGCTATCCTCTTCCACGGATTGATGACCTATTCGATCAACTGAAGGGTACAAGTTGGTTCTCAAAGATTGACTTGCGGTCAGGATATCACCAAATGCGTGTAAAGGATGAGGATATCCCAAAGACTGCTTTCCATTGTCGTCATGGGCATTATGAGTTTGTTGTAATGCCGTTCAGCGTGATGAATGATCCAGCTGTTTTCATGGGGTTGATGAATGCTGTGTTCCGTGAATTCCTGGAAAAGTTTGTTGTGGTTTTCATCGTCGACATCCTTGTGTACTCCACATCTGAAGTGGAGCATGCAGAACATCTATGATCCGTTTTGGGAGTTCTTCACCAACATCAGTTGTTTGGTAAGTTGTCCAAGTGTGAGTTTTGGGCTCGAGAAGTTCGTTTCTTGGGGAATGTTGTGTCCCAACAGGGAGTAGCTATGGATCCTTCTAAGATAGAAGCAGTGGTGTCATGGGAATCCCCCAAGACCGTGTCAGAGGTGCGAAGTTTCCTTGGTCTTGCAGGATATTATAGAAGGTTTGTAGCCAATTTCTCCCGAGTTGCGACTCCTGTGACAGATTTGACCAAGAAGGATCAAGGGTTCATATGGACTGCTCAGTGTCAGGAAGCATTTGAGTATCTAAAGGAGAAGTTGGTAAGTGCTCCTGTTCTTTGTCTTCCAGCTGAGGGAGTCCAGTTTGACGTCTTCTGTGATGCGTGACATTTGGGGCTAGGCTGTTTTCTTATGCAACAAAGGTCAGTTGTTTCTTATGGGTCCTGAAAATTTCGTCCCCATGAACGCAACTATGCCACCCATGATCTTGAGTTGGCAGCCGTGGTGTTTGCGCTGAAGTTGTGGAGACATTACCTCATTGGCGAGCGCTTTATGGTTTTCACCGATCATAAGAGTTTGAGGTATGTTTTCTCTCAGCGGGACTTGAACTTGAGGCATCATCGGTGGATGGAGTTCTTGCAGGAATATGACTTCGAAATATCGTATACACCTGGGAAGGGAAATGTTGTTGCTGATGCGCTGAGCCGAAAGTCACGTAGTTATGCTGTGCGTGAATCCGGTGATTCTTGGAGAGTAATGGAAGAACTGTCAGCATTACATCATGATATGGGAGAAGTTGGGGGTAGAGGTTGTCTTTTCCAGATGATGGTGCAGTCATCCCTGATGCATAAGGTGGAAGAGTCTCAGTTGGGTGATCTAGAGGTGGAATTTTGGAGAGACAGAGTTGTGTGTGGTGAGGCCCTTGATGGTTTGTCGTATTATGAACAACATCGAGTGTTGTATCATGGCAGGATTTTTGTTCCCTTGGCGATGCGCGAGACGGTTCCCCGAGAGTTCCATAGTTCACCCTTGGCAGTACATCCTGGTGTGATGAAGATGTATCGATCCTTAAGGAGTCAGTTCTGGTGGCCAGGGCTGAAACGTAGGGTTGCAGAGTGTGTGTCTCGATGTTTAGTCTGCCAGAAGGTGAAGGATGAACACCGTGTTCCTGGTGGTCTTCTCCAGCAATTAGAGATTCCTGAGTGGATGTGGGAGGACATCTCAATGGACTTTGTTATAGGTTTACCTCGAGCTCCGGGAGGACATGATGCTATATGGGTGGTAGTGGATCGTTTAACAAAGTCGGCCCATTTCATAGCGATCGAGGAGTTGAGCTCAGTAGAGGTTCTGTCGAGACAATATCTAGAGGAGGTGGTGAGACTCCATGGAGTACCTAGGACGATCATTTCTGATAGAGATCCTCTTTTTACCTCTAGGGTGTGGAGAGGTCTCCAGCATGCTTTTGGCTCTCAACTGTGCCTTAGCACTGCTTTTCATCCTCAAACGGATGGTCAGACAGAGCGAACCATCCAGACTCTTGAAGACATGTTGCGCTCTTGTGTTCTTGATTTTGGAGGATCATGGACAAAGCACTTACCCTTGGTAGAGTTCACTTACAATAATAGTTTTCACTCTACCATCAGCATGGCGCCGTTTGAAGCCTTGTATGGCCGGCCATGCCGTTCTCCGTTGTGCTGGACTGGGGTCGGAGAGTCAGCAATTCTCGGACCAGAACTAGTGCAGAATACAATAGAGATGGTTCAAGTGATTCATGAGAGGATGAAGACGACACAAGATCATCAGAAATCATATGATGATCAAAGAAGGAGACCCTTATAGTTTAATGTTGGGGATCATGTGTTTCTGAAGGTGACTCCCCGCCGTGGGCAGCGAAGGTTTGGTCCTGGAAGTAAGCTTTCTCCCCGGTTTATTGGGCCTTTAGAGGTGTTGTCTCATGATGGAGCTGTGGCATATCGAGTAGCCCTTCCCCCTCAGATGAGTCGGATACATGATTTTTTCCATGTATCACAGCTCCGTCATTATCTTCATGATGAATCTCATGTTATCAATTGGGGAGAGATCGATATTGACGATGATGCAACCTTCGAGGAGAGACCTATGGAGATCCAAGACCGCAAGGAGAAGTTGTTGCATGGGAGTTCTATCCCCTTAGTTCGTGTCTTGTGGCGACACGGTGGCATGGAGGAGAGTACCTTGGAACGTGAGTCACAGATATGTGCTCAGTACCCAAAGTTGTTTAATGTTTAACTCTTTTTTTTGTAATGATCTTTCCTTTATGGTTAGACCTTTCATGTTTTATTTATGTACCTTTGATGTGAGGTTGTGA
Source organism: Viscum album (assembly GCA_963277665.1). Lineage (NCBI taxonomy): Eukaryota > Viridiplantae > Streptophyta > Magnoliopsida > Santalales > Viscaceae > Viscum > Viscum album. The sequence continues at coordinate 1,098,165,607 of OY728131.1, read as the reverse complement.
ATGAATTGTTTGGGTATGGATTGCTTGTTCCCGGATGTCATAGTTTTGTTCCAGCTTTCGAACAACTCATGGTGGTTTTCCCCTAAGAGGTATCTTATGGGGTGGTTGTTTGGACCCCTCTTTTCTTCTGGGTTGGTTTTTAATTCTCGAGGATGAGAATGTTTTAAGAGGTATCTAATGTAATGGCCCGGACCTCTCCAGTCCATTACCTTGGGAAATGTTGGTGTTGGAAGTGTTCTGGGTGGTCAAGGGGACTTATCCCCAACACTTTGCCAATTTTTCCAGTTCTGTGAACAGTGTTTCCAGTTTAATGAACAGTAACATATCGGTCTCACCGATCAGTCTGACAGATCGATCTCACAGATCGGTTTCACAGATCGGTGTGACAGATCGGTTTCACAGATCGGTCTGATAGATCCGTTTCACAGATCAGTGTGACAGATCGGTTTCAGAGATCGGTCTGACAGATCGGTTTCACAGATCGGTGTGACAGATCGGTTTCACAGATCGGTCTGACAGATCGGTGTGACAGATCGGTGTGACAGATCGGTTTCACAGATTGGTCTAACAGATCGGTTTCACAGATCAGTGTGACAGATCAGTTTCACAGATCGGTCTGACAGATCAGTTTCACGAATCGGTGTGACAGATCGGTTTCACAGATCGGTCTGATAGATCGGTTTCACAGATCGGTGTGATAGATCGGTTTCACAGATCGGTCTGATAGATCGGTTTCACAGATTGGTGTGACAGATCGGTTTCAGAGATCCGTCTGATAGATCGGTTTCACAGATCGGTGTGACAGATCAGTTTCACAGATCGGTGTGACAGATCAGTTTCACAGATCGGTTTCATGTACAGTAACAATGGGTGAACAATGTTTCCAGACTCATACAGTTTTGCCCCTTTTGACGTTTCCTTTGACGAAAAATACATTTAAATCCATATTTTAAGGGCTCTTAAGGCCGTTTAAAATGCCATAAATCCTATATTAATTATTCCTAAGGCTTGTAATGTTTTACTTGGTCAAACCGCGTGGGTTAATGCGATCCGTTTTTAATGGAGAATTAACCAGATCTTAAACTGTCGCCCCATTAAATCTTAAAAAGGGACGAAATATCATTCTCCCTTGTTCTTTCCATTTGTTCTCATCTAAGAGGCACTAGAACCTTTCAATCCTTTCTGTAGGAGTTGCACAATCAATCTTTACTCCTAGGATTGGTTCTGCTTTGTTTTGATGAAACCAAGTTGTGTTGATCAATCTTCGTTATAAGGTATGTTGTATCATCGTTCTTTTGGGGTTCATCTTCTCCTATCCTCCTTTCCATAATTATACCATGTAATTTCCAAGATTCTAATGGTTTTTCTTGGGGTTGGTTGGTACTGTCGTACCGCAGCATCCTCCGGTGGATGCAGTTGTCGCGAGGGGAGGATCGTGACCTGTTGTGTGGATAAAGAACGTGAGGAACTGTTTGAGGTAGGGGATTCATGGCTTCTCTAATTGTATATGTGCAATCATAGAATTAGCATGATTTATCCCTTTGGATCACAATGAAATTAACCTAATTAAATACTTGAACCGGATTAATAGAATTGGTTGATCGCATGTTGTTGCTTTATACCATGATAAAGGTTTGCCTCATGTTTTCCTAGATATAGTGATATCTATGTTTTCTTTGATTTGTTGTTCGTTCATGATAGAAATTGATAATGAACGTAAAGCTGGAATTAATTGGCTAAAGATAAAGAGGCATGTAAATTAATCTAGTTATTGTCGTTGTTGTAGTTGTTCTAATTTGAGGATAATCAAATTAGGGAAGTAAGCATGGTTATTTAATTGTGATAGCTTGCTGATTAGTTATCCGTGATTGGAACCTACGAATAACAAATCTGCCAATTCAATATGGATTAAAGAACAAATTATGTGGGAATTTCTAAAGGGGTTCTGAGTTACCCTCTTGTTTACTAATGGGTCAAGGGCCCATGGCTGTGATTGTTGTTTTTCTGCTTCTTGTGCTGTGATGTGAGCCTGGATGGACGTTGTGATATGTGGAGGCATGGAGGCCTTGTGGATACGATAGTAGATGACGCCTAGAGTGGCGATATGCATCAGTTATGCATGTGGGTGTCGGGGAGGACACCAGGGGTGATGGAATGGGATGGATGTGGTTGCTGGTTGCTTGTGGTTTTCTTGAATGTTAATCTGCTTTTCTTTTCCCCACTGCTCAAGGTAGCTGGTCTTTCTACCCTTCTTCCGAAGGAGGCGAAGACGCGCGGGGGTATGCCACGTGCTTTCCGTGTTTAGCCTCTCGAGGGGGAATGGGTATATGATCTTTCTATAGGCGGCAAAGACTCGACGGGTAGTATATTTACACACCGTGTTGAGCCTCCTTTTTGTTTAGAAGCATAAGATTCTTTTTCTAGAATGCCTGGGAATGTGGAAAAGTAATTCTGTAATGAATGTTTGATTAAATGGTGAAAATCCACGCGGATGGAGATGCTGGAATTTAAAGGTGATGTGAATCTTAAAAAGGAGCAGTTGTTTTTGAAAGTGATTCCAATTCAGTTTAATGTGGAATTGTTCATTCTTAATTAATGTTTAAAGAATTAATTAATGTACAGTGGAACTGATAAATGAGAACGGAGTAATCTAATAAATCTCTTCAAATGTTTGTGTGCTTATAGGATACCTAGTCTTAGAAGTAGTAGCCTGGAGTCTGAGAAACGTTAGCTGCAGTTGTATCTAAGACTAGGTAATGCCCATAGTGTGGATGTGAGTTACTTATATATTCGGTACTTTTTGTGTTTCTATACGCTACTCCACCATCTCGGTAAGGGCAACTGACACCCCGGGGATTCTGAGCTCTAGGGAGGTGTTTTCCCAAACATTATGATGGGAGGTTGAATGGCTGACTACCCCCTTTGGCTCCGCTCTCTTCTCTTGGTAGATACTTGTGCCATGAGGCACAACGGTTAGTTACCCCATATATGTGTGTAGAGGGATGTAATGGCTTGTGGTTATTCACACACATATATTCTGGATATAGTATCCTACGGACTACTATAGGTGTAACGTGTATAGGCTATGATGGCTTGAGGATCCTTACTCGGAGTATATGCTGTAATGGCTTGAGGTATTATACTCGATGTATGATACACGTTATGCGAGCTGTGGTGGCTCTCGGAGACTACTTGGTTACTTTTGGTTGTGAGGACGGTGTGGTGCTTCGCCCAGGTGTCTGCGGGCAAGCCTTTGTGGTGCACGAGGTGCAGATTGTGGAGCTTAGCCCAGGTGTCTGTGGGAAAGCCTTTGGAGAGAGATGCACAGAACGTATGTCGTTGGGGCAATGCGGCAAAACAGTGGGGAAGTAGTAGCAGGGTACCCTTGATATTCTTTACTATATGCTATATTCTTGTATGCGTTACTTGGCGAGAGTAGCCATGGTAAGGTTAGGAACATAGTATACCTGTTTAGGTGACGAGTTAGTTTCACTTGTTGTTCACTGGGCTTTAGCATGCTTTCTTTGCTTTTGCACGAGAGGCTTGGGGAGGATCCTACTGAGTATACTGTTATACTCACCCTATGTACATATAAACTATTTTTCAGGTCACTTGGAGTAGGTTGGAGATCAAGCTGGTTACTACTAGCTTGTGGTTGGAGGAGGAGCTGTTCGGGACTATGGTCGCTGTCGTTTTACTTTCTTTTGGGTACTTTTAGTTTCCACTTTTAGTTGTAGTACTTTTGCATGACATTTCATATATGTACTTGGTTTCCTTTTATATCTCAGTTCTAAGTTGGAGTTGATTGGAGTCTATTATATCTCTCTCTTCTGCATGTGTTCTCTTAGAGGGTAATGCCTCCCATTTGTATGTTTATTATACCCTCGGTGCTAGTCGCCAACTCGGGGCCTACTGGAGGCGAGACTCGGGGGTTATTATCTCCCTTTACACATTGCCGGCCCAGGAGGGGTACACTTTGTGGGGAGGGGGTCATGACATGTAATCTACACCAAGATTATCTTTTACTATACGCAACGCTGTATTATCTTGTAGTATATGAAAACTCTATTCTTGGCTTGTGTTACACGCAAGAGCGACCTTCCTCAATTGCGTGTTTTGTACGAAATACCGAGTTTCACTAAACAATGATATATTATGAACTAGCCGTTATGAAAAGTGTTAACCAAATTTTGAATTTTTTAAAGTTATCATTCAGCATACACATATTCTATAACATGGTATGAGAACAAATTAATTTTTCAGATTAATGAAGTATTTTTTTTCCAAAAATGCCGTTTTGTCACCTATTTATGGTAGACCCAATTTAAATATATATTTTCCAAGTTTATAAGCTAAATATGACACAGTAAACTTATAATAATGAATCAAGATATATTAATTTACCTTGGATAAATTTTTGACATTATTCTGATAACATTCATATTTTGATGAATAGTAAAAATACGATTAATTTTAATTGAAAACACCATTTTTCATCAAGATAATTTATATGGATAAATTATAATTTTTAATTGTTTTAACATATAAATATAATATATTTCTACCATTTAATATTATTTATGTCATTATCATTAATTTTACTTGAATTCATTGGTAAAAAAATTTCAATCTTTTGCAATGTTTTAACTTTTAGAACCCATTTTCTCAACAGCGGGATTAATTTAAAATTAAATACTGCAAACTAAATGTTTTGAATTAGGAAAAATGGATTCCATATTTGGAATTAGTTGGTCCAAATTATTTAAATAGGAAACCTTTTATTTTTTGACATTATGAATAGTAACTATGGTAAATATTATTTACTACAGTTAAAGGTAAATCAGGTTATTAATGGTAAAAATAATATTATAAAATTACAATAACACTAGTACTAATATATTTGGATGATTATATTTCATCCTAAAATATTTTTGGGTAGAAATGCTATCTTTTGGAACCAAATTGAATGTGATTAAGACCTTTAATTTATTTTATTTAAAGAAAGGGAAACATGTCACACTCAAACATTAAAAATTAAAGTATTTTTAATATAAGGTTATTGTAACATCTCAGGTAAATAAATAATATTAATTTTAAATATTTATTTATATTTTTGAATTAAATATTAATTTTACTTCAGAAGGGTTTCTATGTTCGATATTGTACCCGATACGCAACAACAAGTTTCTTTAAAATCTTACATTGCACACTGATAATATAATAATATTATTTTAAATGGTAGTTAACATGTAGCTATTTTATTGGTGGGAATGAATATAAATAACTAAAATATGTTTATATATGTTTGTTAAATGTTTTTACATTTATCCAATAAAAGATAAAGGCATAAAATAAGGAAAGAATTTAATTTCAAGCATAAATACTCTAATATTCACTAAAAGGTCGATTTATCAACTTTTGATGGAGAAACCTTTTTAAAAATAGTTTTGTTCACTATTATACATCTTATTAGACCAAATAAAACCCTTCTATAGATTTGGGACACCAAAATTTACTTTGTGAATGTTTTTGTTATTTTTCGGATAAAGTTCATTTTTAATGAATAAGTGAAAAATGTTGTATTTTAATTAAAAACCTCATTTTAAACTAATTTATTTATATGATTATATCATATTATTCACTTTTTTTAAAGTTCCAATAGAATATATTTTTACCATTTAACCCAATGTTGGTAATTGGAATTAATTTCACTTGGAAATTGAACTTAAACTAGTGTCAATCTTTTTATATATATTGTTTCTTAAAAACACGCTATTTGTTTTGACAACGGGAATTAATTATTTAATTAATTAATGAAACTTATGTGTTTTTAATTTTTTAAAATCGACATCATTTTTGAATTTGGAATATCAAATATATCTTAGGGTGAACTTTTGGTATTTTTCCGAAAAACTTCATTTTTTATGAATAGTGAAACCACTATGTGGTAGTTAAAAAACTGATTTTTCATTTAAATAAAACTTTACCACTTATATGATTTTATTTTCAATAATAATACATACATGGTTTTCATTAGTATGTAAAATGTGGTTCAATGGGATGAAAATAATTTTTGGTGAATAGTATCTTTTAGGTTTTATTAATAGCAATTAAAGGAAATTAGTGTAATTTAAGGTAAAAATAATGTTATAATAATATGAAATGACCTTGACACATGTCCTACCCTTATTTTACAAGTCATGGCCAACCAAGACAATTCATGTGTCAACTTGGGGACGCCATGTAGCCAGTTGGGTAAGAAAATGACGTTAATAACTTTTTATTTATAGTTAAAATAAAAATTTCACAAACATGTATTGTTTTACTAAAAAAAATTAACATGGGGTTATACAAGTCATATTTTTGACTATCAATATTATATAGAAATATAAAAATATTTCATACATCATGATAGTTTTTTTATAATTGTTAGACATTAAATAAATAAATTTATTTATGAGACCGTGATAATGCAACGATTACCTTATTAATGAACGATTTAAATAGAATGAAAATATAAGGTAAAATCTAAGACATAAACTAGTATAAAATCTATTGGATGGGTGGATTTCAAACCCTTATCACCTTATCCTAGAAATATATAATTGTGGGACCTTTGATATTTGAAAATCATTTTATAATATTGTATCTTTTCAAGACATTCCAAGAGTGACCCTCCTCCCTCTTATAAATGGTCCCCACCTCTAAATCCTTACCAACACATCTCAAGCGCTTGGCTCATCCAACATCTACTCATATTGTCTCTCCACATCCCTCTCTCACTCTTAGAAGCATCACTTTGGGCAGAATTCTTTCCAAGGAAGCCTTTGAGCCTAAATCAAAAAGAGTTATCCGATTTGAAGGTAATGTCTTCTCTTATGTTCTTTTGTTTTATTTTGCATCTCAAACCCCCTAAACACTTTTTATTCCTTTTATTTGTAACAAAAACAGTATCTTCAATATATTAGTATTATTTTATGAGAGGGATTATAACTTCACTTACAAACACCTCCATCTAATGGTTAAAGAACATACTGTTTCCGTGGATGGTGAATTACTGCCTCACGAAACGGTGATTGTTCTGTCTTCTCCTACCACCTCTCATGGTGGCCATTATGATGGAACTATATTTATTTATGATATATATTATATTTATTTCATCTCTATGCTTCTTTATTTTATATTTAATACATACGTTTTTGTTTTTCATGTTGTGAAAATGTTATAATTTCATTTGAGGAAGTGAGGACTACCGCCCCCTCAAAGTGATTTGATTCATTAATTCCATATGTGGGATGTATACAAGATGTATTTAATGATGTTATATAATATATTATACTGTAATTATAATATAACTATGTATCATTATTTTTTTTATTCCATTAAAGTATGAAATTGAAATGAAAGTTGCTTTCATGCGAACGTACGGCTTACCGTCTCCATGAATGGTACATTTCATTTCTTATCTCCAAATGTTATGTACAATTATAAATACATATATATAATGGATATATATGTAATATATTACATCATAATGATGGATATAATTCAGTAATTATAATATATATCTCTTTCATTTTGTTTTAATTCCATTAATATGACAAAGAAATGAAAGTAGCGTTCATGCGAACGTACGACCTACCGTCTCCATGAACGGTGCATTTCATTTTTTATCTCCAAATGTTATGGAATACTATAAAATGAATATTTACTGGATATATATGATATTTAAATAATTAGTACTATTCTGGAGATGATTTACCTATAATTACAAGGAATTTTTTGTTGCATCAAGTTCAATTTTGACTCATGTACCGAACATCGACAAAAACATCTGATATGAACTCACATTATAAACCAATTATTATAAAATTATAATATATGATATGAACTGAATAATAATATTATAAGGATTTCCTTAATAAATTATAAATTGAACAATGTTTATTATTTAGGAATACAAAGAAACGAACAAGACAAGCCGGACATGAGGTAAGGGATCCTACCTCTCTCTTTCTTTTAAGTACTCTCTTTCATGTCATTTATTTTAAGCTCATCTTTATTATGTTTGGGGATGTTATTTTATATTCCTCATTATGTAATTTTTATGTTCATATTATGAGATACCCTATTCGATATCATAAATCCATTTTTGGATGTTTTAAGTGGCACTGATAGGTTGCCGAGTTTTTGTAAGGGATTTTTCATGTCACTTTTATTCCCGTGGGATTTATGCTACATTTCCCACCATTTCCATTGAGTGGTGTATATACTTCCCATTATTATGCTCTTTTTCAAATATAATTTCGTTTATGATTATTTACATCAATGTTGAATAGTCCTTCTTTCATGGGGTGTACATTTCGAAAGTTACCCTAGTCGGAAAGGGAACCTTTCACCCTCCTCTTTTTAAAAGACTTCTTTTTGTTAGGTCTTTTAATTTACATCTTATTATGTTGGGATATTTTCTTCTACATCTTTATTAATTTAATTTTTTTTACCAAGTGATGAGATACCATTTTTGTCTCATCAACACATTTTCTGAATTTTAAAGTGACGTCGTTAGGCTGTCGGATTTTTACAAGGGATCTTCTTAACCAAGTTTCGATTTCTTTGAGTTCATCTTGTAGTTATTGAATATGTCATCCTATGAATATGTGTGAATGAAATATGGTTTTTTACACTTAATATCCACTTATATTGGGTGTATTTATATTTTTCACACATAATTATGAGATTTATTTATCCTTAATTTGAGGATACCTTCTTTATAAGGGATTTCATCTCATTTTACATTTCTATTGAGACTTCATTGTTGTTATGCACCAGTTCACTCTTATATGGTGTATATACTATCCTTTGGAATATTATATCTTGAATCCCTTTATTCTCATGATATTATAAAGTTCTGATTAAATGTTATTCCTTAATTATTTGTTTTGAAGTGTCTCTCATTTTTTTAAATACACTTTAACTAAAATATAATTTTAAATGGTTTAATGATTTATTCTAATAAATATTTCTCATTAATATCCATTTTTTCAAAATGGGTTTTAAGGATTTATTTAAATGGATATTAATGTTTTAAAATGTTAAAAGCATCAAAGTGGTATTGGACTTCGTCTCAATCTTCTTTCATTGAGGCATATTTTGTTTTATACAAAAATATCTTTTATACAGTGTATAAACCCCTTTGAATTTTTATTTCATTCAAAGGGAATCTTTTTCTATGAAGCGTTTACTAAAATACAAAAAGGAATGTTTATTTTAACTTATATGGTGAAAATGAACTTTTCTTCCGCCGTGAGTACTATTTGACCTTTAGCTTCCTTAACAAGCCATAATGTTTTTAAAAGAAATTAAATACCATGTACTCTTTTATGTATTTTGGTATTGAAACTGGTTTTGATAATGGATTTGTTATGTCAAAATATTTAATTGATATATTGTGATTGAAATGTGGAAATGTTTTCTTTCCATTATATTTGTTTTATATATTATGATTTTGTAATGGTACTTGGACATTTGACGGGTGGTTACGTGATAAAACATATGATGGGTGGTGCCATGAATACTAGGATAGGTGGTTATGTAATAACCTCCAATGCATTGGTTAAGGAAGTCAGCCTTATGGCTATTCCATTTTGTGATATGTGTTGAAGTCGACCATTTGGTTATTGCATTTAAGTATGTTTATGTCCCAAGTTAAATTTATATGTTTTGTGTTCTTTATATGGGTTTTATGGTAATATTTTGGTTACAAAAGGGTTTGTAATGATCTTTTATTCAGTGAAGAGTATTTACTACTTCATAAAGGTGAAAAGTATTACATTGATAAAGTATTCATGGTTTACTTATTATTTTGAAAAACTAACAGTTTTCCTTTATTGTGTACCTCTTACTGAGATTTTTATGATCATCCCAAGTTTTTGAAATGATTTCCATAGAACTTAAAGATGAATAGGGTCAAGGATGGGGTCAAGGAAAGACATGCTATCTAAAACATGGAACAAGCCATGTTTCTTTTTACAATTTTAGTTTTATGGAAACATAGTAGAAGTGTCTAATTTGTAATCTTTTGAGATGTAATAGTTATGTCCTAATTCTCTAAAACTCTAAACCTGTAAAGATACTCAATGTGAATTATTCATTTAATTAAACATTAAGTAAGGTTTAAGGCTGGGTCCTTATAGTTGGTATCAAAGGTCGGTTTAGATAACTTTAGAGGTTAGGGAATCCTTTAAGGTCAAGTGACATTAACGTAATGGTAAGGATTTCAGAAAGAGTCAAAGTTTTAGATAAATAAAATGAGTAAGTATATATTAGTGTTTATATTCTTCATTAGTACATAATAATTTTGTTGATATACTCACACTGACATTTTTTGTTTTAGAAAATGGATGGATTTAGCAGGCACTAAAGTGACAATGGGTTTGAAGGAAACTGTGGTGGTTCTCTAATTAAGAGATTGGATGAAATGGGGGATTCAATGAGGAATCTCGTGGTTATTTTAAAGCAACTATCAAGGTGTCAAGATTAACCACTTTAACCTTGGTGAGTTCTCTAATGCATCATGTATGAGAGAATGAACTAGATGTGGATGTTCAGGTAATAATTATAATGGTAACCCTTAGGGTTTATACGATCCTTATTTTTGTGTTAATTATGGGTTACTATATGTTATGATGGAAAATGAAAGGCATGAGATAAAATTGAGGTTAAATTATGTTGTGGTCATTTTTGATGATTTTAACTCTTTTTGGGGAATGTTTTGAGAATTATATAGTTTTGGAAAAGGACAACATGCAGACCGTGTGACAACCCATCGCGTCGGACAAAGCTGTGGGAATCGAATTAACAACCAAAGTGCGACTGATATTTATAGACTACCACTGGACTATGTGAAGTCCCTGATTATTATGACAAATTATTTTTAGTTATATAATTTTATGGATCATGAATAAGTTTATTTGGGGTTTTCTAGGAAATTATTGATCTATCATGGAGGATATATGATTAGGTTGATTACTTTTCAATATGAGACTTTAAGAGCAACTGATGTTATTTGGAGATAAAGGTTAAGATTTATCTTGGAAGACTATGTGATTAAATCCGTCATAGATTTGGGTTTCAATCATAGTTTTGGTTAATTTGAATAATTTTATGGATTGGTGTTTATTGAATGGTCTTTGTTGAACTTTGGGTATTGTTTGAAAAATTTTGGAGATTAAGAAATGATTTTTTTATAAAGGATTATCCATTTCAGGGATTATCTAATCTTGTATTAACCATTTTGGTGTTGGTTTTGGTTAAGGTCTAAAAACATGGGAAATATATAGTTCTCATTTATGAATTAGGTGATTCTCAAGAAGTTTATTATAGTACTCTTAATATGAACAAGTCTTCCAAATTACTCGTCTTTTAGAGAAAATAAGAGTTTGTGTAAGAAATATAGTTAAAGTTAATAGTCAACATGACAAGTAATTATGTTTCCTTATGTTTTAGTTAATCTCATAAAAAAATTCCCCAATGAAAAAGTATCATAAGAAATTTTTTTTTCTTTTAATGTTTCCTATTGGGGAATCAAATACTGTTTAACCCAGCACAAGTTTGTGATTTTTTGGTGGTTAACATTCTCCTAAACATTTTCTATCACTCTCCATCAAAACTTAGCACTTTGTTGTTTTATTCCATATACATGTTTTCATGGAATCCTAGTACCTGTTGTCTCAGGTGACCTTGGTACTTTTATTTCTTTCTTTTAAAGTGATAGTTTAATTTACTCATTTTCCGATGTGGGGCTTTCAATGAAGTTTCCAAGCCCAATTTTAAAATTGTGAGGACATAATTCCCAAAATGGGGGAAGGATGTAACATCCCAGGTAAATAAAGAATATTACCTTTTAATATTTATTAATATTTTTGAATTAAATATTAATTTTACTTCAAAAGGGTTGATATGTTCGGTAGCATACCCGATACGCAACAATGTTTTTTTTGAAATCTTACGTTGCATACTAATAATATAATAATATTAATCTAAATGGTAGTTAACACGTAGTCATTGTATTGGAGGGAATGAATATAAATAACTATAATTTGATTATATATGTTTGTTAAATGTTTTTACATTTATTCAATAAAAGATAAAGGCTTAAAAGAAGAAAATAATTTAATTTTAAGCATAAATACTCTAATATTCACTAAAAGTTCAATTTATCATCATTTGATGGTGAACCCTAATTAAAAATAGTTTTGGTCACTCTTATACATTCTATTTGACCATATAAAACCATTATATAGAGCTAGGACATCAAAATTTACTTTTTGTATGTTTTTGTTATTTTTCCGATAAAGTACATTTTTAATGAAAAAGTGAAAAATGTTGTTTTTTAATTCAAAACCTCATTTTAATATAATTTATTTATATGATTAGATCATATTTTGAATTGGTCTTAAAGTGAAATTAGAATATATTTTTACCATTTAATCTAACTGTGGTAATTGGAATTAATTTCACTTTGAAATTGGACATAAACTAGTGTCAATCTTTTAATAGACATTGTTTCTTGAAAACACACTATTTGTTTTGACAATGGGAATTAATTAATAAATTAATTAATGCAACTTATATGTATTGAATTTTGTAAAATAGTCATCATTTTTGAATATGGAATTTCAAATAAATCTTAGGGTGATGTTTTGGTATTTTTCGGAAAAACATCAATTTTTGATGAATAGTGAAACCACTAAGTGGTAGTTAAAAATCCGATTTTTCGTTTAAATGAAACTTTACCACTTATGTGATTTGATTTTAAAAAATCTGACATACATGGTTGTAATTAGTAAGTAGAATTTGGTTTAATAGGATGAGAATAATTTTTTGTGAAAGGTACATTTTAAATTTTATTAATCGCGATTAAAGGTAATTAGTGTAATTTAAGGTAAAAATATTGTTATAATAATATGAAATGACCTTGAAACATGTAATAACCTTGTTTTATGAGTAAGGTCCGACCAAGAAAATCCATGGGTAAACTTGGGGACCCCATTCATCCACTTGGGTAAGAAAATGACATTAATAACATTTTATTTAAAGTTAAAATAAAAATGTCACAAACATGTACTGTTTTACTAAAACAATTTTTACATGGCGTTATACAAGTCATATTTTTGACTATAAATATTCCTTAGAAATATAAAATGATTTCCAACATCATGATATTATTTTTCATAATTTTTAGACATTAAATAAATAAATTTATTTGTGAAACCATGATGATGCAGCGATTAACTCATTAATGAACAATTTAAATAAAATGAAAAGATAAGGTAAAATCTAAGACATAAAATTGTATAAAACCTATTTAATGGGTGGATTTAGAACCCCTATCACATTATCCTCGAAATATATAATTTTGATACCTTTTATATACGAATATCATTTTATAATATTGTATCTTTTCAAGACTTTCCAAGAGTGCCCCTCCTCCCTCTTATAAAAGGCCTCCACCTCTACATCCTTACCCACACCTCTCAAGAAATTGTCTCATCCAAACTATGCTCATATAGTCTCTCCACATCCCTTTATTACTCCTAGAAGCATTACATTGGGCATAATCCTTTCCAAGGAAGCCTTTGAGCTCAAATCAAAAAGAGTTATCCGATTTGAAGGTAATGTCTTCTCTTATGTTCTTTTGTTTTATTTTGCTTCTCCAACCCCCTAAACCCTTTTTATTCTTTTAATTTGTATCCAAAATAAGTATCTTATATATACTAGGATGTTGTTATAGGATGTATTAGAGAATCATTTACACACACCACCATCTAATGGTTAAAGAACATAATGTTTCTGTGGATGGCAAGTTACTGCCTCACGAAACGATGATTGTTCTATCTTCTCCTACCACCTCTCATGGTGGACATTACGATGGTACTATATTTATTTATGATATATATTATATTTATTTCAACTCTATGCTTATTTATTTTATATTTAATACATACCTTTATGCTTTTCATGTTGGGCAAATGCGATAATTTCATTTGGGGAGGTGTGGACTACCGCCCCCTCAAAGTGATTTGATTCGTTAATGTCGTGTGTGGGATGTATAAAAATATATTTAATGATGTTATATATTATATTATAGAATAATTATATTATAACTATGTATCATAATTTTTTTCATTCCATTAATGTATGAAATAGAAATGAAAGCAGCGTTCATGCGTACGTACGACTTACTATCTCCAAGAATGGTACATTTCATTTCATATCTCAAAATGTTATGTATTATTATAAGTACATGTATATAATGGATATATATTTCATATATTAAATCTATATGATGTATATCATTCTGTAACTATAATATATATATCTCTCATTTAGTTTTAATTCCATTAATATGACAAATAAATGAATGTAGCGTTCATGCGTACGTACGGCCTACCATCTCCAGGAACGGTGCATTTCATTTTTTATCTCCAAATGTTATGGAATAATATAAAATGAATATATATAGGATATATATGATATTTAAATCATTAATACTATTCTGGAGATGATTTACCTATAACTACATGGAAAATTCTTTTCCAACAAGTTCAATTTTGACTCATGTACCGAACGTCGACAAAAACGTCTGATATGAAATCACATTATTAAACAATTTTTATAACATTATAATATGTGATATGAACTGAATAATAGTATTTAAAGGAGTTCCATAATCAATTATAAATTTAACAATGTTTATTATTCAAGAATATAAAGAAACAAACAAGACTAGTCAGACCTGAGGTAAGGGATCCTACCTCGCTCTTTCTTTTAAGTACTATCTTTCATGTTATTTCTTTTAAGCACATATTTATTATGTTTGGGGATGTTCTTTCATATTCCTCATTCTGTAATTTTTATGTTCATATTATGAGAGACCCTATTTGATCTCATAAATCCATTTTTGGAAGTTTTAAGTGGCACCGTTAGGATGCCGAGTTTTCGTAAGGGATTTTTCATCTCACTTTTATTCCTGTGGTATTTATGCTATGTTCTCCACCATTTCCTTTTAGTGGTTTATGTAATACCCATTATTATACTATTTGTATAATATAATTTCTTTTATGTGTATTTACAACAATTTTTTATAGTCCTTCTTTCATGGGGCGTACATTTCGAAAGTTACCCAATTCGGTAAGGGAACCTTTCACCCTCCTCTTTTTAAAAGACTTCTTTTTGTTAGGTATTTTAATGTACATCTTAATATGTTCGGATATGTTATTCTATATACTTATTGATGTAAAATTTATTAACAAGTGATGAGATACCATTTTTTCTCATCAAATCATTTTCAGAATTTTAAAGTGACGTCGTTAGGCTTTCGAAGTTTTACAAGAGAACTTCTTAACCCAATTTCGATTTCTTTGGGTTCAACTTGTAGTTATTGAATATGTCATCCTATGAATATGTGTGAATGAAATATGGTTTTTTACACTTAATATCCACTTATATTGGGTGAATTTATTTTTTTCACACATAATTATGAGATTGATTTATCCTTAAGTTAAGGAGACCTTCTTTATAAGGGATTTCATCTCATTTTACATTTCTATTGACACTTCATTGTTGTTATGCACCAGTTCACTCTTATATGGTGTATATAATATCCTTTTCCATATTATATCATGAATCCCTTTATTCTCATGATATTATAATTTTCTGATTTAATGTTATTCCTCAATTATTTGTATTCATGTGTCTCTCATTTTGTTAAAAACTCTTTAACTAAAATATCGTTTTAGATGTTTTAATGATTTATTCTTATAAATATTTCTAATTAATATCCTTGTTTTCAAAATGGTCTTTATGGATTTATTTCTATGGATATTAATGGTTTAAAATGTTAAAAGCTTCAAAGTGGTATAGGACTTCATCTCAATCTCCTTTCATTGAGGCATATTTTGTTTTATACACAACATTCTTTTATACGGTGTATAAACCCCTTTGACTTTTCATTTCATTCAAAGGGAATATTTTTCTATGAAGCGTTTTACTAAACGAAAAAAATGAATGTTTCTTTTAACGTACGTGGTGACAATGACCTTTTCCGCTGCAACGGGTACTATTTGACCTTTGGATTCCTTATCAATCCGTAATGTTTTTAAAAGAAATTAAATACCATATACTCTTTTATGTATTTTGGTATTGAAAATGGTTTTGATAATGGATTTGTTATGTCAATATATTTAAGTGATATATTGTGATTAAAATGTGGAAATTTTTTCTTTCCATTATATTTGTTTTATATATTATGATTTTTTAATGGTGCTTGGACATTTGATGGGTGGTTATGTGATAAACCATATGAAGGGCGGTGTCGTGAATACCAGGATAGGTGGTTATGTTATAACCTCCAATGCATTGGGTATGGAAGTCAGCCGTACGGCTATTCCATTTAGTGATATGTGTGGAAGTCGACCTTTTGGTTATTCCATTTAAGTATGTTTATGTCCCAAGTTACATTGATATGTTTTGTGTTCTTTATATGGGGTTTATGGCAATCTTTTGGTTACAAAAGGGTATGCAATGATGTTTTATTCAGTGAAAAGTATTTACTACTTCATAAAGGTGAAAAGTATTACTTTGATAATGTATTCATGGTTTACTTATTATTTTGAAAAACTAATAGTTTTCCTTCTTTGTTTATCCCTTACTGAGCTTTTTATGATCATTCCATGTTTTTCAAATGTTTTCCACTGGACTTATAGATGAATAGGGTCAAGGATGGGATCATGGAAAGACATGCTATCTAAAACATGGAACTAGACATGTTTCCTTTTAAGATTTTTTATTTAATGGAAGCTTCGTAGATGTTTCGACCTTGTAATCTTTTGAGATGTAACAGTTTTGTCCTAATTCTCTAAAACTCTAAACCTGAAAAGATCATCTATGTGAATTATTAATTTAATTCATGATTATGTAATGTTATAAGGTCGAGTCCTTATATTTATACAGAATATAAATTTATTATAAATAATTATTTGAAAGATAATTTTTTTATTCATCATGGTAATTTATTTTTGATTTTTTATGAAATATATAATTACCCTAATAGCTTATAGATTAATTATGTAGAAATGTTTTATTTTGTGGAAAATCAATGATATAGTTTTTATTAATATAATAATACCCAAAATAAGGTCTAGAAACTTTACCAATCCTTATTGGTAGCATATATGAACACCATAAGAATACAAGGTTCGACTTGTGGACCATTTTGAGACTTATAAAATAGATTATGACATTTATATTATATTATTTCAAATGATGTCAAAGTTTTCACCTTCATGCTTTAATAAAGATAAAACTTTAGAAGTCGGTGGTTTTAGAAGTTAAATTTGACAAAAATTATTCTTATGAAAGCTATTAGATTTATATTTATCATAGTATATTATTATTAATTTTTATGAAACAATTAATTATATTAAATAATCATACAACATGTTGTAGTAATTATTTTATTAAGAGAAATATCAAATAGATGGTTTTAAATATATTAAAATAAATATTATATGAACTAATTAGTATTCTCCACAAATTTTATTGATGAATATGAAATATTGGTAATGTATTAAATATTTTGGTTCGAACATATATTTTGTGTGGATTTTATTAATATTCAAATATTTAAATAGTGTTAAAATTGATATTATTGATATTTTATAAAAATAACATATTATTAAATTGTTTAAAAATCACAAAAATATTAAAAAATTATAAATTGAAATTTATATGGCCGAAAATTTCATAAAGTATCCATTTATGTAAAATTAACAACACATAAGTAATTATTTATAACAATTTGAAATTTATAACATTATTACCACAAACAAAATTATATAGATTAAATAAGGATAAATCAAAAGAATAAGGTTTAAAATAAAATAAAAACATGTCTAAATTTGATTGGATGATAAGATTACAACCCTATCCTATCTGATATCCTAATTTCAGTCACTTTGGATGTTTTAACGGGGGGATTGAGTTAATTATTAATTAATATTTTGGAGGATTCCAAAAGTGACCCTCTATTCTCTTATAAAAGGGCACCTCATCCCTCTCTTATTCACACAATTTTGAGCCTTAAATCCCATACAACCCCTGAATATTACACTTATTATCTTTTCTAGTCATATTCTGTTAGTTCTGATCTATCATATAACCAACTCTAGTCCTTTAAGATGAAGTTTAAAGGAGGTGCGTCGAGGAAGAGGTAATCTCTTCTATCGATTCTTTCAGGTTTCTTTATTCTTCTACTTCCTCTTCTTTAGTTGTTTCATTATAAAGTAAAAAAATCAGTATAAATAATATACTGATATGTTATTATAAATATGAAACAACCCTATTTCACCTTCTATCCATCCTTTGAAAAAAAGAAATCACCATGCGTGCATACATGCGGCTTACCGTCTCCACACCATGGTGTGATATGTTTTTCCACCACAACCTTACTTGGATGGGTATAATGGTTGAAATAAAAACTATATATGAGTATTATAACTTCATACTAATTCTGAGATATTATTTCATCCAATAAAATTCCATTCAATAATTGTGGGAACAATATCATCGCTCGTGCATACGTACGGACTACCGTCTCCACGACGCGATGAGATTCACTCTCCATGTTAACAATTCAAGAATGATTATAAAATATATATAATAACTAATAATTAAATATATGACATAATTATGTTGTTTTATTTATTATATATATATATTTTATTTTTTTACTTCTATTCAATTTAATAAGGAAATGAAAACAGTGTTCATGCGAACTTACGGCCTACCATCTCCATGAACGATGTATTTCATCTCATTTATCCATCTATTATATATATATATGTTACATTCTAAATATATATTATATACAATTCATGTTTTACATTCTTGAAGTATGTAACCATGATCTATGTAATCGTATGAATAATTACAAGTCAAATCGCGTATGATAAATAAAATGATTTTACCCAAAACGTTGCTTTAACATGGAATTGACAAATGAACGAGTAATGTAAAGTCATAAGTGAATCATATATGATATCAAAAATATTATAATGGTTTGGTTACATGTTAATAATATGTCCAAACCCACTATACAAGAGTCTTATACAAGTAAAGAAGAAATTGGACCTAAGGTATGGGATAATTTAGCAATCTTATATTTATTTGAGATTGCTTATACCTATGTATTTAATGGGGTCATAGTTATAATCCATGTCTGTGTTTTATAAAACATTTTTTATAAAGTTTTTATAATTCTTCCATGTATATTTAAAATCATGTTTACCCCTTTTGACTTTTACTATGAAGTATGGAAGGAATTTTTATTTTTTTTACCATACGATGTAAGTTTTGACTTTCCAGCAAAAGTACAAGGAGAATGCTTTTCATAACTTATACAAGGTGAATGGATTTTTATGGTTTCATAACACCTTATTTCCATGAATACTATTCTACAATATTTCATGATTGTTTTCAAAAAAAATCATTTCTTTAAAATATCACATCATTTTGATAAAAGAAAATGATTTTGAAGAAGAAAGGATATTTTCCTCAAGAATTCATTTTATGTTTTTATTCAAAACTATTTTCCGTATAAGATTATATCTTTTTATGATTATTTTTCAAGTATAATTTTTCTATTATTTACATGGTTTTATTTTGTTTATGATGAAATGATATCAATTGTTTTATATGGAATATGTTTTGATGGGATGATGTTTATGAAACCCATTTTATTCGTTGGGTTATGATGAATGATTTATGTTTATTTTGTGGCATATGTAAGAATGATTTCATTATGAGATAGGTGGGACCTATATATCCTTCCAAATAACTGGGTAATGATTTATATCTCATGAGATAGACATATCTGGAATGAAAATTAAATCTGGGCTGTAATACAGGGCTGAACAGCTGGTAAACCCAATTCAGTAATGGACTTTGTCCACTATGATGGTCTTCATAGCAATGTCATGGCTACTATAGAAATAATACCATGTGCTTAATGGTTTTCCACAATTTCATGTTTTATTCCCATGCTATTTTATCATTATTGATGTTCCGTTATGATCTTGCCTTACTTACTGCCATTTATTATGTCATTGCTCAAGATTTTGATGTTTAAACGTTATTTTCATGTTTTTAAGTTCCAATGTATATAGTTCGTTCTATTTTCTCCATGATTACCCTTACTAAGCATTTGAGCTCACCCTTTATATGTTTTCTTTTCCCTAGGATATAAATAAAAGTTTTAGGTAAGAAAAAAAGTGGAAGATCTTTATGGGAGAAGTTGAAGATCTTTCACCATGATTGTAAGATTATATTCTGAGTTTCCGAAGACACTAAACTATTACGGTTCATGTGTGTCTATTTTTTTATGTATTAACTATTCCTAAATAGTAATGTAATGTACACATACATCAAGATTGGGTATCTACAGTTGGTATTAGAGGAAAGGTTTAGTTAACCTTTGGAAACTAGGATGCGAAAGCATTAGTGATATCCTTAGAGATATATCTAAGGTATGTCTAGGGATATCCCTAAGGTTATGTATAAGTATAGGCTACAATCCGAGAAATATGTTAACGATCCGGAATAACATAGGGTGAGCCAATGATTTCATAGATTAAATAAGTTGTCATAAGATATACATCCTATAAGTGACTTTTTATGATGATGTGGTTCTTAATTATTTGAATTGTTTCATACACAATGCTTTCTGGTTTTAGTTAATGGAGGGAACTATAAGGAATTGGGTTAACATCGAATCTGATGGAAAGATTGGTGACAATGAGAAGTGAAATTTCATAATTCCTAGAGAGAAATATATTGTGATTATACCAAATTAGTCATCACTATATATGATTAACAAGATGAACTTTATTTGTATTCCTAAGACATCAAATAAATGGAAGATTGACTTTTATGCATGTTCTCATGTAGAGGAATATAGAGGAAGGAAGATGATTTTTTATACATATCAAGAATAAGTGAAGAAAAACCTTCAAGAATACCTCAAATGGAGGGGAAGATGTTTTCTCTGTGGGGAAAAGGGTTATAGAGTGATAGACAGTTATGGAGTTCAATGTCTTATATATGGAGAACATGGGCATTACCCAAATCAATGCCCAGACCTAAGAGGTTACTTCTAAATCAAGGAATGAACTATTCCTTGCCAATCATTGTTGAGGATGGATTGAAGGGATTATGTATTGGAATTCAAGAATAATGTTGTTGAGGTAATTTTATGGTATATTGAAATATCTATGTATTGGTCCATTGTTGATTTCCATAAGAATATGGAATCGGTAACCATGAAAAGTGATTGAAATATTTTTTGAAAGCAGATGATATGTGCATAATGAAGTCATAAGGAGAAAATAATATGTTTGATAGTTTTAATGAGATCATGTCTGATATAAGGACAAACTGATATCATGGTTTGAGTATATAGAAATTTTAGGATTTTTGTTTGTGGAATGTGTTATCTTTTACAGAATTCATGTTTTCACTAAGGTTCTATGGTGATTCATGTTTCAAGAGAATACATGATTAAGTTATTCACATGTTTGGGATGTGACAAACAAGATATATGTTATGATATATGGGGGATAAATGATGGTATTTACATGCATGGTAGATGGACTCTCTAGTAATATTTTTCTTTATACTATGAGATTAGACATAAGTATTTTCAACAAGACTAAATAATGAAATGGATTAAGTGGGACATCAGATAGTATTGTTTAAGGTTAAAACTGTTTTTCTAGAATATTATAATTTTATAGTATTAGAAAAAGGACAACCCATAGGATGGGTGACAAGCAGTCACGTCGGACAAGTTTGCTGGGAGCAAACCCACAACTAAAGTGTGATAGGGCTTTATTGCCTACCATTGGCCTATAGAAAGTCCCTAATTAGTTGAAATTAGTTTTATTTTATTAAGTGTTATGATAGATGAAGTATGAGTCCATTTGTGGAACTATATAAGATTAATATCACCATATATAGACTCATGTATATTTGATAACTTTTGCCAACCTTTTGTTTGAGACAGATGGAATGACCTATCATTTTGTTGCAAGATCTTCTAATATTTCAATAATGAAAAATTCAACTTTATTTCATTAAATAAGAGATAAATTGTAAATTGTTCATGGAATGACAAAAGATAATATTACACCGAAATTAAGTAATTATTTATCCTTATGCCAAAATTTATCAACTTTAGAGAAATGATCTTGAAAACCAAAATGTTGTCCTAAAACCCTCATATACGATGAATCATATGGCACCTTAGATCATCACAAATTTATGGCTTTGTGATTATTGGCCTTTTCTTATCCATTTTCTCTACCACTCTCTATCAGAACTAGATGGTTAGATTTCTCTTCTATATCCATATTTTCACCTATGTTCTTCTATGTGGAAACCCAGTGATGAGTTAATTTGGGTAACCATTACGTTTCATACTTTAGTTTTTAAAATTTATTTTTAGTATTCCTTTTTACGATGTGGGTTTCTGTGAAAGAAACTTTCAAGTAGTAAAACATTTATAACCCCAACGAATTTCGAGGCTGAAATTCATTTTAAGGGGGGGTAGAATGTTAAACCCTAAAATTTTATGAGAAAGATTCTTTTTAATTTTAGTTATGTCTTGTGTTTTAAGATACACCAATAATAGCTTGTGCTATAAGAAACACTATATTAGCTTGTAGTATATGAAAACACTATTCTTGGCTTATTTTGCATGCAAGAGCGACCTTCCTCAATAGCATGTGTTGTATGTAGTACTGAGTTTCACTAAACAAAGATATATTATGATCTAGATGTTCTGAAAAGTATTAACCCGATTTTGAATATTATAATATTATCATTCTACTTACAAATATTATAGAACATAGTATGAGAACAAAATTAATTTTTTGGATAAAAAAAGTATTTATTTCAAAAAATGCAGTTTTGTTGGGTTTTGATGGCACACTAAAATTAAATCTAATTTTTTGACATGTTTATAAGTTCAATCTGAATAAATAAACTTCTTATTTTGAATCAGGATATAGAAATCTATGTTGGATAAAATTTTGACATTATTCTGATAAACTTCATATTTTGATGAATTGTAAAAATACGCAAAATTTTAATTAAAAATAACTTTTTTCATCAAGATAATTTATATGGTAAAATTATAATATTGGATGGATTTAACGTATAAATAGAATATATTTTTACCATTTAATATTATGTATGTCATTATCATTAATTTCACATTGAAATCATAGGTAAAAACATTTCAATCTTTTGTAATGTTTAAACTTTTAGAACCTATTTTCTCAACAACGGGATATTTTTTAAATTAAATACAACTTTTATGATTTGAATTTGAAAAATGGATTCCTTATTTGGAATCATTTAGTCCATATTATGTTAATAGGCTAGTTTTTATTTTTATAAATTATGAATAGTAACTAGGGTAAATTTTATTTCCAATAGTTAAAGGTAAATCAGGTAATTAAGGGCCAAAATAATATTATAAAATTACCCTAACAATTGTATTAATATAATTGGATGATAATATTTCGTCCTAAAATATACATTGGTCTAAATGGTATATTTTGGAACCCACTTGGATGTGATTAAGAAGATTAATTTATTTTATTTAAAGAAAGTGAAATATGTCTCACTCAAACATTAATAATTAAACTATTTTTAATATAAGGTTATACAGAATATAAATTCGATTATAAATACTCATTTGAAAGATAAAATTTATTTCTCTATCATAGTAATTTATTTTTTATTTTTAAGAAATATATAATTACATTAATAGATTATACATTAATGGCCCAAAAATTATTTATAAAGTGAAAAATCGATGATATAGTTTTTATTGAAATAATAATACCCATCAAAAGGACTAGAAATTTGACTAAAAGATATTGTTCGAGTATATATATACCATCAATATACAAGGGTCGACTTATATACCATTTTTAGCCTTATAAAATATATAATGACATTTATATTATATTATTTGAAATGATGTCGAAGTTGTCACCTTCATACTTTAATAAAGATAAAATTTTAAAAGTCAGTTGTTTTAGAATCTAAATTAGACTAAAATTATTCTTATAAAATCTATAAGATTTATAATTATCATAGTATTTTATTTTTAATTTTAAGGAAACAAATTCTTATATCAAATAATCATACAAAAATGTTGTAGTAATTATTTTATGAAGAGAAATACCAAAAAATATTTTTAAAAATATGAAAATAAACATTATATGAACTAATTAGTGTGATCAAAAAAATTTCTAGGTTAATAAGACATGTTATAAATATATTAAATATTTTGGTTCGAACTTATCTTTTTTTTGGATTTTATTTAAATTAAAATAATTGAATAGTGTCAAAATTGACACTTTTGATATTTAATAAAAATAACATAATATTAAACAGTTTAAAAATCACAAAAAAATTTATAAATTATAAATTGAAATTTATATAGTCGAAAATGTCATAATGTATCCAATTATATACAATTAACAACATATAAGTAAATATTTATACCAATTTGAAATTTATAACATTATTACCACAAATAAAATTAAATAGATTAAATAAGGATAAATCAAAATGATAAGGTATAGAATAAAATAAAAACTTGTCTAAATTTGATTCATTGATTCTATTACAACCCTATCTTATCTCATATCCGAATTTGAGTCATTTTGGAAGTTTTTATGGGGGGTTTGAGTTTATTATTACTTAATATTTTGGAGGATTCCAAAAGTGCCACTCTTTTCTCTTATAAAAGTGCACCTCATCCATCTCCTCTACACACAATTGTGAGCCTTCCAGCTTGGCCAACCTCTACCCATTACACTATCAACTTTTCTAGTCACATTCTAGAGGTTCTATTCTTCTCAAATATCTCACTCTATTCCCTTAAAAGGAAGTTTAAAGGAGGTTCGTTGAGGAAGAGGTAATCTCTTCAACCGATTCTTTCAGGTTTCATTATTGTTATACTTCCTCTTATTTAGTTGTTTAATTATAAAGTAATAACATCAGTATAACTAATATACTTAAATGTTCTTATAAATATGAAACAACTGTATTTCACCATTTATTCACCCTACAAAAAAATGAAATCACCGCGCATGCATACGTATAGCTTACCATCTCCACTCTGTGGTGTGATATGTTTTCCACCACCAACTTACTTGGATGGGTATAATGGTGGAAACAAAAACTATATATGATTATTATAAAATTATCATAATTCTTATATATTATATCATCCACTCTAATTCCATTCAATAATTATGGGAACGATATTATCGCTTGTGCTTACGTACGGATTATCATCTCCACGACGGGATGAGATTCACTCTCCATGTTAACCATTCAAGAATGATTATAAACTATATATAATGACTAATAATGAAATATATGATATAATTATGCTACTATGTTTATATATATATATATATCTATTATTTACTTACGTCCATTCAATTTAATAAGGAAACGAAAACAGCGTCCATGCATACATACGACCAACAGTCTCCATGAACTGTGTATTTCATCTCTATTATCCATCTACTGTATATATAAAACATTCTGAATATATATTATATATAAATAATTTTTTACATTTTAGAAGTAATTAATCATGATCTAATTAATAAAATGAATAATTACAAGTCAAAATACGTATGATAAATAAAACAATTTTACCCAAGATGTTGATTAAACATGGAATTTACAAATGAACGGGTAACATAAAGTTGTAATTGAATCATATATGATTTAATAAATATTATTATGGTTAAACAAAAAGTTAATATTATTTTTAAACACACTATAATAGAGTATCAGACACGTGTGGAAGAAATTGGACCTGAGGTATGGGGTAATTTTTCAATCTCATTTTTATCTGAGATTGCTTATACGTAAGTATATACTGGGGTTATATTTATCATCCATGTACGTGTTTTATAAAAATGTTTTCATAAAGTGTTTAATATCCTTTCATGTCTATTTAAAGTCATGTATACACCTTTTTGACATTGATTATGTAGTATGGAAGGAATCTTTCTTTTGATTACCATATGTGGTACTTTTTGACATTCTGGAAAAAGTACAAGGAGAATGTTTTATTAAATTATATGGTGTGAATGGATTTTTATGGTTTCATAACACCTTATTTCCATGAATCTTATTCTATAATAATTCATGATTATTTTGAACAAAATTATTTTCTTCTAAAATTTCACGCCATTTTGAGAAAAGAAAATGATTTTGGAGAAGAAAGGATATTTTCCTCAAGAACTCATTTTAAGTGTTTGTTCAAAACAATTTTCCATCTAATTTTAAATTGTTTAATATGGTTATGTTTCAAGTATAATGTTCCTATAATTTACATAGTTTTATATTGTTTATGATGAAATTATATCCATCATTTTATATGGATTATGTTATGATGGGATGATGATTATGAAACCCATTTTATTCGTTGGGTTATGATGAATGATTTATGTTTTTTTAGGCACATGTAAGAATGATTTAAGTATGAGATGGGTGGGAACTATATATCCCTAAAATTAATTAGGTAAAGATTTATATCTCATGAGATAGACAAGGCTGGAATGAAATGTAAATCTGGTTCATTAATACAGGGCTAGAAAGGTTGCTAAACACGGTTTAGTAATGGACTTTGTCCACTATGATGGTTTGGTAGTAATTCCATGGCTACTATGGAAATAATATCATATATTTAATGGGTTTTCACAATCACCTGTTTTATATTCGTGCTATTTTATTATGATTTATGTTCCATTACGATCTATAACTTACATACTTCCTTATTTTATGTCATTGCTCAAGATTTTGATGTTTAAAATTTATGTTCATGTTTGTATGTTCAAACGTATATGGTTTGTTCTATTTTCTCCATGATTAACCTTACTGAGAATTTGATCTCACTCTTTATATTTTTTATTTTCCCCAGGATATAAATATTGGTTTTAGGTAAGAAAACAAAAGTGGATGATCTTTATAGGAGGTGTTGAAGATCTTTCACCATGATTAGAATATTATGTTCTGAGTTTTCAAAGACACAAAACTATTACAGTCCTTAGGTGTGAATTTTGGTTTTCTGTTATGTATTCCACAAAAGAAATGTAACTTCCATGTATGTCAAGTTCGGGTCTCTACACTGTGACCTCGTGTGATATGATATATCTAACAACAAAGATTCTTTTGTGATAACAAATTCAATTACACTTACCAAGAGTCACTGAAGGATGCATCAAACAGTGAACCCCCGGTGTAATATATTTTATTCTATGATAAAAGGTTTTGATCCTGACCTAATGAAAATTACTCATGTTATACTATTCATGGGACAAAATCTGAGTCCCATGAATGGATATGTTCACGGTAGACATCCAACGGAAAAAGTAAACACTGTGTGTATGGTATATTGGGTGCGTATTGACTACATAGTGTATTCCAATGTAGGATATACCGTTCCCATTTTCTCTACGACATCCTTGTGTACTTTGGTCATTACAATGTACTTTTTCCATGCCCATGTATTTTAGCCATGTCCATGCCCATGTACATTGGGGCACTTCGTAATCCTCCAAAACTCTGTCACATGGAGCTTGTTTTCTATACATTAAATGTTATATTTATCTATGATGGTATCCCTAGGAACCATTTTAAGGGAATATATGGTATATTTACTTCAAAGAACACCATATATATGTTGGTATTCTCCAAAACCCACCATTCTACATGTAGTTCGATTTTCACCATGTCCTCCTCTATTTAAGTGTAAAATTTATCACTTAAAAATTGTTTTTCAGTTGAAAAAACAATAATCGTAAATATTTCCAAGAATCCTACCACTAAACATCTTTAAATAAACATCATAGAACCACTTCATCTAAAATACCAAATCCTATGAAATTTTTACTCTTGATTTGATTAAAAATATTTCATCTTTAAATTTTAATGAAACCATTCCATTGATCTAAACCTCAAACTCACCATGACATTCAATTTTTCCATTGAATTATTTTTAAATGGTTGTTTACCTTATTTTTTATCCACCGACCAAGGGGAGGACTGATGATAAAATTGTAATGAGATATAAGAGAAATGATAAAAACTCAAATTTGAATAAAAAACCATGAACATCATTTGGGATGGACCAAATCATCAGATTTTATGCCTTAACTTCAAGGAATCCTATCAAATCCATTGGGATGTGTTCTTAACATCAGGGGTTTTCCATAAATGGGTTTAAATATATTATTTTTTTGTCTGGTGATCAAAAAATATATTTCAATTTATAAATTTCTTATTCCTATGTATATATATAACCCCTCTTATTTTGATCATCCAACATGAACAATGGTTATGTCTCACCAATGTTGAATCCTTTATTAAAATTTTAACAGTGGCCTTATGTTTCCCATATGAGGTCCTAATCCAAAGGGGAAATGTTATTTAAAAATAATAATTGAGTTTCATTAATGAATTTTAGAATTTTTATATATTAATTATTTGGTTTTCTAATTTTTTTGCACAATGATAACTCTTTCAAAAAATACAGAGATATATAAAGATTAATTAAATGGTTAAAACAAAAAAAAATTAGTCATTATAATCAATGGTTTCAGATAAAATATATAATATTATAAAAAACCTTTTTATCTGATTTCTACAATAATGAAATTTAATATTAACAATCTCTTATTTATAGAATCTTCATTATTTTCCCTAAAACTCTTCTTAAGTTGTATACTTCTAGGGTAACCTATACACTATTTTTCACATATTGACTACAGTTTGGAGATAATATTTCATGATCTATCAAAATATTTCTCCAATGAATATACATGTATGTTTTAATGTTTTAATTAATGAATTATATTATGATAAACCATTTGTTTATTCTATAACAATTGATAATATACCCCATTAATTTCTATGTGGTTTCATTATTATTATTTGTTATATATGAATTATATTTTATGAATAAATATGCATAAACATGTTTTTATGAGTGCCCCATATAGATCATTAATTCATTGGGTAATTTCAATGACTCATAAGATGTTATGTTTGGGATTAATGAGTAATCTTAATCCATGATGTTACCCATTCAACATGTAATGTTATCCTGAATTTTAGCCATGACTTTTAATTATATAATGTTTTATTTGGAATTAATATTCTCATTATTCAATGATCTTAGGATTCAATATTTTTTTATTATCTAAAACGATTATCCTTGATCCTTGTATTCTAGCATATCATATTATTCATTTTAACAAATATTTTATACTTCATTAATTTTCTTTCTCTTACTAGGATTTGTAGTTCACCCCATTTTTTATATATTACTTAGGATATAGTATGAATGTTTAGAATTTGGAAGGGACATATGAGCACATTTTAGTTATTATTATAACATAATTTCATATTAGTTTCATTTTACAAGATATATGATTCCAATATTACATAAACACTACATCTCATGATATTTTTTTATTAGATATTTTAGATAAAAATTATATAATAAATTTTTTAAAGAATGTGTCACAATAATCGGTATAAATAAATATTCAATTTATTTCCTTGTATTATAAAAAATAATAGAATAATAAAATTCTAGGGGATATGTATATGTATTGTAAAAAATCCTGGGATTTTGGTGATATTGAGATATTGGTTTCCATGAAATTATATCCTAGTCTTTATACTACTAGTGTTTTTGGATATAGAATAGATGTACATATGAGTAATGTACTCAAAAACACTAATTTGGTACTAAATCAACATTCACATAGTTAATGAAAAGGAGGACCATATATACAACTCGTTTGAAACTCATAGGGGAAATTTTTTTCTATATTTTTGCATGGATTGGTTGTCTTTATATGAGGCCAACATCAGACATAGATAGAGGGAGATCACACTGTATATCCCAAGTAATTCTATAATTCTGAACAATTATATGTAGCGAGATGAATCTCTTTTAGAATATTATTCTCATGTTTGGATAGAATTACCTTATTAGAAATAATATATTTCTCAAATAGATTATACAAAAGGGAGAATCATGTTAGATGACACTCCCTTTTTGAGGGACTATATAAATTTAATCACTAATTAATTTCTAGGCATTCCTCTTGATCAATAAGTTATGTTTTAAATTAATGGTATACTAATATATCTACCTATATCCCGGAATCCTTATCGAATGGAAACCATTGGGTTGCAAGAATTGATGATAAAATTTCATGTTTATTGTGGAAATTTGTTTATATACCTTAGTGATTCACCATCAGATGCTATGGTATTCATTGTCAAAAATTATTATGTTTTATTTCTCTATTATATTGGTTATTGTGAACAAAAATAAATCCTTATAAAAACCATCGTCCACCCTTTAAAAATATAAATATTTTTGTAATTCTAAAAAAAAATTTGATAAAAATTCTTTCACACACATTACCCAATGTATACAATAAACAATATATTAAAATGATATTACTAATAAATATAATGAAATAACAAATATATTAAACAATTACAGATTATTATTTTGAGAATGTAAAATATTTAAATTATTGAAATTGATATATTCAAAATATATTGTTTTCTTTTTAGTATATATTTAAATTTAAAAAAATATTAAAATATTACAATTAGAATATGATATATTATAATTAAATTTTGAAATCTTGACCCCAATAATAAAGTAGGTTGAATTTATTCTACTTTTCCAATATAATTATTTTAGTGAACAATAATAATTTCACTAATATTAATAATTTTAAAGGTCTTGGATGTTTTTGAAACCATTTTTATATAAAAAATATATTATTATGTATAATAATGTGTTCTCAAATACTATGTAAGATTTATAAATAGATGATCAACATTTTTAAAATATATATAATGTCTTAATAATTTTTCTTCAAATGATTTGATAATAATGAGTAACATGAATAACTGATTTATTTTCTTTATTCCAATATTGAATTAATAATAATTTCTGGGAAATAATAATTTTATTAAAAATTCAATCAATGGAATTGATAATTCAATCATACTCATAAATCATTTTCCATATTTTTAAAAAAAATATTGTATGTATTGCATATGAAAATGAATGGATTAATTTCCCTATAAATAAAATGCTAAATTGATAAATTTATACTAAAATTTTAGTTATTAATTTCTATACTACTAAAAATAGACAATTAAATTTTAATTTATAACATTTAGTTTGTTATAATCAATATTATTTATCAGGATAAGGATGAAATATTTTCATTAAAAATATTGTTTGATTAATATGAAGGAATTTATATTGAATAAAAAAATAGAAAAAACCAAATAAATAATAAAAATAATATTATGTATAATTAGATAAATAATTAAATTAACAATAATTTAATTTCTAATGAACACTAAGTATTTTTTAATAAATAATGGTTAAAATTTCATATTTTTACCAAAAATGTTTTCGCACATATTATCATTTTTAATTTAAAACATATTTCTCGATAAATATTAAATTAAATTTGATTAAATAAATGTTAAATTTAATTATAAAATTTGAAAAAAATTCTTATATGTTTACTAAAATAGTAAATCACTTAGATAAAAACTAGTTACCATGTTTATGTGTAAATAGTAAAATAAAAAATTAAAATAGTGGAATCCAATCATAATAATATAAAATAAATAGAAATAAATGTTTGGTTCTTTTTAAATTTAATAATGTATGAAAAAAATTTATTTAGAATATTTTATTACATTATATTGGAATAATTTCACTATTTTTTTGAAATATATATTTTATTTAAAAAAATACACCTTCCCCTATATAAAATTGGATTATTAAAACATTTCAAAATACTACCCTATAATTTGAATACCTCTTTTATAATATAAAATGTATCTCTTACTATAATACTATTTCCCAAATTTGTTCCCCTGGTAACACATAACTATCCTAATCACTTAATATTTAAGGGACTATCGAAGTGAAAAATCATGTCCCCAACTTAAGTGTTATCTCATCATATGATGTCCATGTTAGTAATATTCATACAAATATAAAGTAACTATTGTAATATTATTTATATATTATTATTTGTATACATTATTTTTGATAAATATTTTATTAAACCATTTTTTATTCATATCTATCGACTTTGAAAAAAAACAATGTTAATGTTTTTTGTGGACTACATCCTTCAATAAGAAACATTATTTTTTTCATTAATAATTTTCAATACATGTAATAATTTCAATAATTATTAATAAATGAGATATATATCATAAAAACATTATATTCAATTTTCAATTTAATATCCATCTTCACTCGCCATTGTTTATTGAGAAATGTGAATGCTAATAATGCATCTGTGCAGGTTGTTGCTGCCCTAGTGATTCATTTTTCAATTTTAATCTAGATTTTGATAAATTATCTAAAAACCTAAAAAATTAACATAAAAAAACAAAATTATTTTCTTAATTATAATCATACTATATAAAAATAAACACCCCAATAACAATATATGTTAATTTTTCTAAATCTTGTTCATGATTGGGTCAGTAAAACCACCTATGTTAATAAGTCTTAAAAATAAAATTTTTTATGACTATGGGATCATTAAATATAATATTATAAGAATAAAATAAAAAAATAACTATATGTATGTTTTTATGGAAATATTATATTAATTATTAAAATCTTATTATTGTATCATTTTTCACTTTATAAAAACCCTAAAATAAGACAACATCGATTCCATTTTCACACAGTGTAACTATAACACATATTGAATAATATAATATGTTTTAAAATAAAAATGATACATATATTATAGTATCATGAATGATATATGAATTATTTTATTCGTGTTAATGGAATGGTAATGCAATAAGTATTAAAAAACTTGTGAACATGATTGAAGTTATTAACACTAAATGGTTGATATAATCTATAACAAATCAATATAGACATAATAAATAAAAATAATTAATGAATACTATAGGAAAAATATTTAGATTACATTATGAAATAGATTAATATGGTATATATGGTTTTGATAGGTTTATAGAGTATCATCAACTAATTAAGTAAAACTGTTTATGGTATCTTTTCTAATGTTCACCATTGTAAAAGATTGGTTGAATGTTTTCCACCTATTGAAATTGAATTTTATATATATGAAGCAATATTTATTTCATTTTTTATAAATATAATTACATAAATTATAGTTTACATTCCATTTCATGGTATCCCATTCTTTTCCACATGATACATACGAAACCATTATGATAATGGGTTCTTTGTCTCAACTATGAATTCCAAGAGACGTATGTATGATATAACCCATGTTTCCATTTAAATGGATTATACAATAAATAATTTTAAACTTGAATTTTCATACTCTTGTATCTCTTAAAATTCAGTGATTTATTTAATGGTTTACCCCACTAATAGTTTTTGTTGAAATTGTATAATGTCTGCAAGGGAATTTGGTAACTGAAATGATTTCCTTGGATTATAACAACTCTTTCTAAGTATATTCTATATGGATTTTATATTATAACAAATGGAAATGTTATTCTATATTTCCACATTCTATTATTAGTATTCACTTTTCAAAACACATTCATCATCCATTATGATTTTATTATTTAATTTTTAATATTTTTTAAGTATAATAAGTATTTCTTTTAATGGAATTTCATTTCACATTAATTTTATTACAACCAAAAATGTGATGCATTCCCTAATAGAAACAAAAAAATTATTTATATTTAGTTTTCAATTTATTCGTTTTATGTTATTTAAATATAATAGTTTCATTTTCCTTTAATAATTTTTTGTTTTTAATGGAAGTCTATTTTAAAATGAACAAAAAATATTCAAAGAATTTAAAATAAAGTGGTTTTATCATCCACTCAATAGTTTCTATTGAAGGATGTTATAAAAATTAAAATTTTAATTTTTTAAATATTATTTTTAATTTAATATGTTGATGATGTATTATTATTAAATTTATTGAATGTGTTTTGTATTTTTTATGTTTTCATTATCAATTATTCTTTTAAAATGAAAATGTTTTAAATATATTTAAAATTATTTTATATCTATTTCATGTTTCCATTATTAATGATTCTATTTTAAATAAAATGACCTCAAAGTATTTTAAATTTATTTATTGAATAAAATATTCATTCTAGAAATTGTTTTTAGTGAATACATTTTTAATTAAATTTTATCAAATTATATAAACATATTCATTTGAAATAGTTATTTCTTCTCATTTATTATATTATTATAGTGTACCTAAAATTTATAATTTTAAATCTATTATCGCTTATCCTTTTTGAACCTAATATGAATATTAAAGTATTTTTAGTGCTAACTCATTATAATAAGGTTTTCATTAGTCTACCAAATCCTTTAAAAGAAATAAATTTGAATAGAATTTTCACATATACATTTTATAAATTATTTGATAAAACTATTATATTTTACCTTTTATTTACCCTCCATGTTTTATTATTCAAAATGGAATGTTTCTAGTAATCTTATTTATGTTATTATAATTTTATTTCCTTTGTAAAATGAGGTCATTAATAAAAAGTAATTTCTAATCTTTATGTTGGATGATATATTTTAATTTTTAATGAAACCCATTATTTTTTAATTCCTTGTTTGAATAAGGGTGAACGTTTTATTTTATACATAAAAAAATTCAATGTTTATGAGAGTTTTTTGACCTATATCTCTTTAAAATTCACTAGGTAAGGGATTATATATCTGTATTTAGAAATTTTATGTGAATATGTTATTGAGTCTCTAGGATCACTAAGGGTGAGTGTGATGGTTTTTTTGATATATACAAAATCATACATGTGAGTAGGATAGTAATCAATATATTTATAAAATATTTAATGAAATATAATTTATATCTCCTCACAAATTTACAAGTGAATAATTTTTGGAGTAATGAGGTTTTAAAATGGTGTGTGTGTGTTTGTGTTAAGATCTACTCACAATTTCTTGGGTGAATGGGTTATAGATTAGCTAGGATAACAAGGCTAATATATTATTTGATCATGATTTATACATATTATCTTTTTTTTCAGGTCATGGAATGATTTAATTATAATTCTTTATTTCTATAATATTACAGGCTTTCACATCATGCTCACATGTTTCCATTATTTATCTGTTTTAAGATAGACCAATTAATTTATTATTTATTAATGAAATTATTTTGATATTATGTGTCCCCATCATGTTTTATTTTTATTATCCATTGTATTTTAATAATTAATTTTGTTATTTATATATTTACCATATTCTACATCATATTTTTGTTCTAAACCACTATTATATTTCACTTCCCTTATCAATCGACTAATTTGACAAAATAATTATAATTTAGTTATGAAGTTTATAATGGTGAATATTTTTGATGTCATTTGTTGAAAATTTACTGGAGGATAATAATAATGGAGATATTATAAAATGTTAATAAAAAATAACATATTAATGTAGGTAATCACTATGGCACTAAACCATTTATTCATTTGAATCTATGATTATTTATGGGATGTATTATTAAAATTGTGAGAATAATTATATATTGATGTATGTTTATCTATAGTTTCATTATTTGGAATATATTTAGGGTTTAGTTATTTTTGAGATCACTTTTGATATTTTGGGAGAAAATTTTAGTTACATATTTTTTGGTTATAAGCCAGACTATAGACCCTTTATTTGAGTCTATGTATTGGATGATATCGTGAAATTTTAGTAATAGCTCACATAAGTTTTATTTCTTGAAATAAATACCAACCTAGAAAAAGGTATATGGATAAATATACGGGGCAAATGAACCTATGTGTAATCACGGCGAAAAGAATTGGTTGACAATTGATTTGATCATCAGTCTGATGCACAATGAATGGGACTAAGATTGCATGCTAGGCTATACACTCTGGGGGGATATGTTTTGGATGATAATATTATCTATTTAAAACTATATGGTGGATTTATGTCCTTATCACATTGAGGGATATTGATGAAATTATAAGATATACCAACTTAATAAATCCTTCATAGAAGTAAGGGTGTTATAATATTATCCACTTGTGGAATAGTTAAAATGAATGTATCATAAGTTGAATTCAGTGTTTCATTGGAAGAGACGTATTATGTTTAAAAATTGATGATCATAAACTTTAATTCTTTTTTATATTATAGTATTAATTTATCTTTTAGTATTTAGTTATATAATTATCATGTAAATGAATCATTGAAAGATATTTCCATAATAACTCGTAAGAGTCATATTGTTGATAAATAATTTTATATTATTTCTAAGGGAATTGAAGTTGTTATCACCCAAAAAATATATATATTGGGTTTCATAATAATTTATAACATTTTTTATATAGTAAAGATTAATTAAAATTGGGAAGACTGAGTTAATTTAACAGGTTAGGTGGTAACATCCAGAGGTTTTAGATCTTGTAAAAAATAATGGAATGCGTGATAAATTTTATTTTCCGAACTACATCAACCATAAAACAGCCACCAAAAATTATGAATTCATTATTAATAGAGCGATAAAAAAATAACAAGTCTAACCATTAATAATCATTAATTTTAGATGGTAAATAACAAACAATATTTGAAATATTATTGTTATTCAAAGGAATTTTCATTAAAAT
This sequence comes from Viscum album, assembly GCA_963277665.1. Classification (NCBI taxonomy): domain Eukaryota; kingdom Viridiplantae; phylum Streptophyta; class Magnoliopsida; order Santalales; family Viscaceae; genus Viscum; species Viscum album. Next base: position 1,098,128,743 of record OY728131.1, on the reverse strand, counting down.
ATAAGTGTTATTTTTTAAAAAATATAATTTCAAATTCTATATTCACTTATTTATAATGTAAAATTAAAATTTTAATTTTTAAAAAACTATCTTACGACGTGTTTCTAACTATTTCATTTTGTAATTGTTTTTTACATAAAGAAATGATTTTTATAATACTATCACATTTATATGACATAAATTCTTTTCAATAATTTTTAAATAAAAAATATAGATTTTTGAAATTTATAATGATTTAGAAAAAATGAATTTTAATTTTTATATCCATTCCATTCATTTTAAATATATATGTATATTTTTGATGTGAATAATTTTCTAGGAAAATAAGATTAATTTATTATAAACTGAAGAAGTTATTTTTATGATTTATATTATTAGGAAATAAATCTATTCTTAATGATAATAAATTTTTTATGATCATTGTATTAAATTTCATAGATAATTTTGAACTAATCAAATAATATTTCATCCTAAAAGTATTTTTATTTTGATAATACAATATTATTTTCATAGAATTCATTAACAAGAAGATTAACTTCAGTATAAAAATAATTGTAATTGGATATATTACTTCCAAAATATTATATAATTATGCTAATAAAACCTATTAAGAAAAATTCCATTTTTATTTATGAAATTTATATTTTTAGAATTTATGTTAAGTATCACGAAAATGATGGAACGTTTATTATAAACTTTTGTTAGATTAATATCATGAAATTTAAAATAAATAATTAAATTGAAAAAAATTGATTAAATGATGAAATATTTTTTATAAAAAAATTAAATAAATCTATTGAACATATTTTTTTATTAATGCTAAATATGATTAATATTACATAATAAAAACATTTTCATTTTTCTACAAAAATTATTTTTTATACAAATTTTCATTTGTAATTTAAATTTAAATTAATAAATATTTTTAATAATTAATATATAAATTAAATGTTAAAACATTCTCTATCACACAATAATTTTTTTTGGAGAATGTTGTATTTTTAATGAAACAAAAATTCAAATGGATAAAAACTTGTAATATAGTATAAATATGAGAGTAAAATGAAAAAACATATTGGTAAAATAATTATAAAATGTATGAAACATTTTCAAAGAGCTATTTTAGGGTCTTTATTAGTATAGTTTAACCCCATACACAGTAATATAGAAATGGTTGGCCCATTAATTTTTTAATAATGGCATGTTATTATTTTAAAAAAATTACTTAATCAAATGTTCCCCTTAATACTCTAATAAAATGGGATCACTTAAAACCACTCAAATACACCCATATAATTCGAATTCCTTATTGATAAACTTACCTATTACTATAAAAAGATTCCTCTCCAAAAATAATAATCCTATAATCATTTATTCTTAGCCTTTCTCAATCAATTTTAAATGATCTTCCATCGTAAAAATCATGTTTGCTATATATTTTTTATCTCTAATTATTATTTCTTTATTAATTCTACTATTACTAATATATTATCACATAATGTATATTCTAGAATAAGTAAAATTATTATATTTATATGTTGATATTTTTTTATGAATAAATTTATTAATTTTTATCTTCACCAAAAAAATAACAGTATTAGTGCATTATGGGGATGACAACATCCATGAAGAAAAAAATTTGTTTTTTCCTAAGAACTTTTAATCAATGTTTTTAATGGATTAAATGATGAATAAATATTATAATTTTGTTATAATAATGATCATTAAATTTAAATGTTATATCAACCTTCATACAATATCACATGTTTAGAAACATGAATTCTAATTGTATGTGTCTGCATATTACAACCCCCATTAGGAAACAATTTTCTATTTTCATCATTATTTTTATATTTTTAAAATAAAAAATTTCAATGTTAGTATTATATTATTTAAAAACAATTAATTCATTTCACATTGTCACCTAATGAGTTTGGGTTTGTTCAATTTTGGGTCGGTTTAACCACCTACCTGGATGATGCTATAAAATCTGATTGTGGATGACAATATGAACATGTGAAAATATTGATATAATATAAGTAGAAATTAAATATTTCTAATTTACAATAAAAATATTATATTATTTATTTACACCGAATGGGTTGAGACCTGTTTCAAATCCTTGGTCACGAAATTTTTATTAATAATAGAGAATGTACAAAACCATAAAATGGGGGGGGGGGTTAAAATAAATCATTGGCAATAAAAACACAAAAAAATCATTCCCCAAGCACATTCTATAATGGATGTATCCCCTTCCCCATGTTCCTCCCCAACTTATATGATATGTATAAATAGAAATTAAATAAATATATTTGTGTAGTTATTGAACATAAATAATGAATTATTGCATCATAAAACACTTTTTAAAAAAATAACCATTCCCATTTGAAATAATCCATATTGAAAAACTACACTCATATAATGTAATAAATTTTATTTGAATTTAACAATAAAATGATGTAATTTATGGTCCAAAATATTTTGGATACATGAGAGCGGGAAATTTCATTCTGGCTATATATGTAAAGAACAGTCATTTTGACAATTAAAAAAAGGTTGAAAATTGATATTTATAAGTATATTTTAAAATAAGTCCCTTACATTAAACATTAAATAAATACATTTTCAAAAAACATAAGATAAATTATAAAAATTTATTTTTAGAACATTCATTTACATATAAATACATATCATAAAAATCATTTTATAAAGATGGACATTATATAGGAATATTTATAAAATAAATCATCAAAATAAAATTTAAACATGGTATTTTAGTTAAAGAGTCTATACAATGATAAAATCATTTATGAGATAATTATTAGAATTATTAGATTATGTGTATCAAGTATATGTATACATAAAAAAGTGTAAATAAAATATAAAATATTAAATTTATTTCACACATAGTCTTATGAGGACATAATAATTTAATTGGATGTTTGAAAAGATAAATGAAAATTGTGTTAAAGAATCGCATACTATATTGTAAACACTCTGATCATAAAAACTATTCTAATAAACATCAAGAGAAATAATTTCTGTTATAACATGTCCTATAGGGGATACATATACACATCAGAAAAGAATATAGGTACATAAAATAAAAAATAATCCTAATTGAAAGCAAAATTAACAAAAATACCTTATAAATATCAATTCACTTAAGAGATGACAAATCAAATGAATAAATTATGGGTATCAAATGAATTTAAAAAAACAAGTGGAAATAAAACATAAGAAAATTAAAATTAATTTCACATATAATGTACACATGATATAATCAATTAAGTAGAAGTTTAACTAAATAAATGTAAATTAGGTTAATAATTACCTTTTCTTGGGTATGAATATTATTAAATTTGTATTAATTGCATGGATAATAAAACTAGATACATTAATTAACTAATTTATATCACTGTACACACATATATAATTTATTATTATTTTATTAATTACATTTATGGCTATTTTGGTCATCTATGAGGTTAAATTTTGTTGTCCTGGGAGAATTCGTTTGATGGTTTCATGATAGGTTCATTTGACTATAACTACAGATGTTGTTTTAAAATAAAAAAAACTAATGTACAATTAGAATAAAATTGTATTAATGATCTTCAAGAAGTATAAATAATACCATATAAATTGTTTTCTAACATGATGATTATTTATTTGATTACATGCTAATAATTAATGTAATGTTTATTGTATGGGGTTTTTTCATCCATCCCAAAATAATTTCATTTCATTTGACATTGTGTTCACATTTTTTCCAAAACATGAAATATATTCAAATATAATTATCAAAATCTGATTTAACCATAATAATACTTTTTTACCAGCCATGAAGGTGGTAAAATAACATGAAAACTCATTATCCATAATGTCTTGTATCCATAATTATTTGGATAATTTATTTGTTTATTTGAATAATAGGTTATGAAAAATTGGATTACTATTAGACATTTCATTATTAATATAAATTTACATTATATACATTATTCATAATTCATTATTTCTTTATGGATGAATGTGGTGAGGATAAGTTATATGATGAAAATATATTAAGACAGATTGTTTGAGAATTTTAGCTCTTGAATAACTACACCTTGAAGGATCAATTAAAGACCATGGAAGTGTTATTTGGATGATACAAGTAACACATGTATGTAGGTGGAGTGGGGATGTTTGGTTTTATAGGATATTTCACATTCTTTAAGGCTTTTAAGGAAAATATTGACGGTGATGAGTGGTATTTATACTCAATGAGGGGTGGTTTTATATGCTTATATAATGATTATTTTATATTTAATGAAAAAAAATTAGATGAAATTAATTACAAATAATTATATTGATAATTTATGTCTCCATGTTTTTTTATGTTCTATGAAATCATTGAAAACATTTTAAATTTTTTTATATTTTATTATTAATCCATTTAACATAATCTTGTTTCATTAATTTAATTATACAGTTGTAAATATTTTGTTTACCATGGTAAATTTGATATGAATAAAAATGAATTAAACCATACAAAATTATTTGGATATTATTATTCCAAATATTGAATCAATTTTACCGTATTTTATTTTGATAATTTTTAAATATAAATTTCAGACAAAAAAATAGATGGGAAAGAAAGTAGGGTTTCTAGAAGTCTATTTTTTTTGTAAAAATATTTATTTATACTCACTATTTGCATAATAATAATCATTATATAAAACTAAATTAATATTTATTTTTACATAATATATAATTTTTTATTTAAAACAACCCAAATTATTAGATTATTTTAATTACTTTCAAAGGGGAAATATTATGTACTTTTAAATTTTTTTCAGAAAAATCGTAATTTTAATCCCAAATTAAAAATATAATAAAATAAAATATAAATTTGATTAAAATTAATTTTTTTGGATAAAATATAAATAAACAAAATATATGTTAATTGAAAAAAAAGTCATAACATATTGGGGATTTAAATTTACTTATTTTGTTGAAAACAATTGTTATTTTTACATAAATCTGTAATATACATTATTCAAAAAAAATATTTTCCGAATAATAAAAAAATTTCACTCATAGTAAAATATGATATTATTATTTGGGAAAAAAAATTTATATTATGAAATTATTTTTATAATATTTCTAAAAGAATTTATAATATTCACTCATGAAATTAAATACATCCCAATCTTTGGTGTAAATGTCTTAAAAAATAAAAATCTTTTACAAAAAATTTGATATGTTATTTACAAAGAATTAATTTATTCATTATAAATGAGTATGAACATTATATACAGTATATTTACATCATCTCTATTAATAACTTCAAATTTAAATATTATATTATAATAGTCACATTTAAATAAAATAATTTTATTGTTTGTATCAGCTCAGAGCTATATACCTTATACACTATTAAACATAGTCATCAATTTTAAAAAAATAAAATAATGTTAATTATTCCCTTTAATAAATTATTTACACATAATTTGAAATCAGGATATAAAACTAGGTGTTTGACCTTTCAAAATACTATTGTCAAAATCAAACATTGTAAAAAGGGTCAATAAACAACCACTCAAAAAGTAACACTAGAAAGTATAAAGGTAACCTAATATAACACCTAAAATGTTTACATGTAAGAAAAATAGACATGGGAGAGAAAATGTAACACCCATGGACTGATAGATAGACATATAGAACATTTTCATGAATCTTTTGACCATATTATGATTATGAGTAGTTAAAATTACAATTCTTTCATTGTAAGAAAAGTAAAAAAATTAAATTTTTTCTTTCAAAATGATTTTTTTAGAGGTGTGGAATTATTTTACAACATAAATTAAGAACATCAGGAAATATTAGTACATGAAAATTAGAATATCATCCTCAGGTTTTAAATAAATGATTATTATTCAAGATTATTTTTTCATACATGAGGTGTTATAATCAAATTCTACAGATCAAAATATTAAAAAAATAATTACTACATATTACCTCTATATTTTTGAATTTAAATTTTTTTTATTACAAGATAATGACATTCATAAAATAAAAATAAACTAATATTATGAGAAAAAACAAAATTAATCACCTAATTTAAATATTAATAACCAAATATAAATGTAAATTATAAAATAAATATCCTTAAAGTTCATTAAAATTTTATTGGTGAAAAATTATTCCCAAAAATCAAAAAGGATTTGACCACATATTATTCCAAAAAAATCGTATATTTATCTTTAAATAATATCAATTACTCATAGTGTCTCATTGTAAAATTTAATTTCTATAATCACATAATATTAATGATATACTAAAAATTTCTCGAAATAACCATAATCAGCATAGTTCATATATGTTTTTGAATGATAATTCATCCTTTGTTAGTCAAAAAATATCCCAAAAAATTCTATAAACATCTTGACATATAGTACCCAAAATGGTGAACAAGTTCTAAAATAAAATTAATCACCAAATTATTTTTCCAATTCCATGTTCATATATACGATGAATCATATGTTCCCCAGGAAAATATATTTTTTTTGAACAAATAATTCAAATAAAATGAAAAATATCATACTGACTAGAACATCTTATATGATAGTTTTAATATCTTTCCCCTTATAATTGTCTTAAAGGGTGGTGAGATTCTACCTGACCTTAAGCGACATCCATAATATTCCGTGGTCTAGAAATAAATGTTTATGAACTCATTTAAAATTTGTGGGATTATTTTCCTTATTAAGATAAATAAGTAACCAACAACCACAAAAAGTTAAAATAAAATATGATGAATGATAAAACAAAAAGATGACGCAAACATTTAATTTATATAAAAACTGAACTATTTTTACCACAACAAAAGAAAACCGAACATCATAATAAACAGTGAAATATAAACTATTAAAACGCAAATAAACCCACATTACAAAAAAATCTAGATGCTTTATGCTCTAAATCCATGAAACCACCCAAATACTAGTAAGTGTTACTAAATATTTTTGATACTTTACATTTTTTCATATAAAAATAGACAATATATGCAAAAGAAACAATATTCCAAAGCAAGAGTGACTACTAAATCTCTGTAGGGTTTCCCCAAATGAATTTCCAACTGTCGCCGTTATGATAGAACATGTTATAAAATTATTAAAAAAAAATTATATAAAAAGATTTATAATAGTATCAAAATTTATATCAAACCCATGTAGTACACATAAAAATATTTTTGCTTGGAAGTCTCATAAAATATTATTTAAATAATTATGCTTTACAATTATATCATACTCATCCATGACTTAAAACACACCAACATATGCACGATCTTTGTAATTGTTACACACTCATGGGATGTTCCTTGTACAATCACCTTCTATTACACTGTCACACACCCTCAATCCATGGTCACATCCCTAGTACCCCAGTAGTACACATCCCTTATTATGGTGATTGTCGAACATGAACTCAATCAAAAGAAACATGCCTTCCAAAACCATTTCAAACAAACTATTTTATACTTTTTCAAAGAAATTTGATTATTATTAATGATATTTAATAAATTTGTTTCATAACAATAGCAAAGACATATTTTAGAATAAAAATTTTAATATCATAAAATCAAATAACTTTGCGTAACCAATTAACAAGATTCCACAATTTCACAAAAACCCAAACGTTGTCACTAAAGAGGATTTATAACATTCTTTAAACAACAATTTAACAATAAGAATCAAGTAATTAATCTAATTTAAAACTGATCATTCAGGTTTTTAATAGAGAAGTCAAGAGTAAATCCACCTATAATGAGAGTTTTGGAGAAAATTATAAACCGAAGAAAATGCCACCGACCTAGGATGAAACTTCATGAACAGACATTATATCACTTCTACTATCAACAAAAATACCAAATATAAAAATATCTTGAATACAAAACCCTAGTTCTACTCAAAACAGTGTAGATATATGAAACTGAGAGAGATAGGGAAGTAGATCTGAGGAAAACTACCATGAAAGAAAACTATCAATGAGGATAGATCTTCAATTCACAGAGGAATATCTCTAGATCACATAATATTTTTCGGGGAGAGGTTCTCAGACATTTGAGAGGTCCAATCCTTATATAGGGTTATTTTATGGCAAAAATAAGCATTTATAGGTGAAAAGTCAATATATCCATAATTTAAAGATCTTAATTTTGATCTGGTCACAAATTAGTCACACAGTTAGTAAACATATTGCTAACTATGATACTACCTATCCCATAATGGAGACCTCTCATGGTTTGCTAGCATGGTTACCAAAATGTTCACCAATTTTTCATAATCTCACTTTCTAACATATCCTCGACATAGTACGATTTCTCTTTAGATCGTGCATGGTTTGGGTAAAATGTGGTTCACCTGAGCACCTTCCTTTTATCCCATCATTTATTGTGAACAATTTCAGGTAGGTGTTTAATGGTTTTCCAAAACTGTGCACCTATAGAAAATCCACAAAACAATCCAAAAAATCCTTAAACAGTCCAAAACCTCACCCATATACTTTCTATTCTTAAAATGATGATAGAAAGGGTTACAAGAAACCAATCGGGCTAAATTCTCCTGACCATTTGTAGTTATGTCCCCAGAAAGTAGAAAACCATCATTTCCATGTAATTGTTCCAGCCATTTCTCTTTCATTTCTTTCTTGTGTTACCAATCCTCTTCCTGGATCAAACCATGTTTGCAAAAAACATACACTACATCGAGTCATTTTCCTAAGAATAATTTATCTATCTTATCTACAATCATTACTATCATGTTTATCAATGAAGCATATGGCTCTAGGTCAATGTCATCCCCTTTGATCACAAGGTAAATATTAGTTTGATACTTTTTAAATTGAGATACATGTAACAAATTACACACCACACTGAACTATGGTGGAAATATCAAATTATATTCCTCCATAAAAATCTATTCCAGTATCTCAAAAGGGACTTTGTATCAAGGAGATAACATGAACTATTTCAGAAAATAATGGTATAAATTCCTTGGAAAGATCTTTAAAAAACATGATCAATCACTATGAACAACAATGGTGATCCATGATGATTAACATATGATTTCTAATGAATCATCATTTTTTACATCTTTTTATTGATTAACGTAGTCTTATCTATTGTTTCATGGAAAAGGATTATCCAAACTATTGAAGTCTTAATTATTTACATCCATCAAAGTGGTGAACAATAAGGAATCCCATATAATGATTCAAATGCAGCCATATGAATCGAGGCCTAATATCTACTGTTATATAATATATCCACTAAAGAAACAAAATCTTCCCATTAGCCAGAAAAATCAATTATATGAGCCTAAAAATGTTCTACCAACCATTTTGTAGTCCCTTATGATTTCACATCCATCTAAGGATGATACCCCATACTCATGGCCATCAGAGTCCCATGGTATTTTTGTAAGGATTTCTAGAAACGATATGTGAACCACATTTATTTCATTGATACAATTGAAACTTTTATTCCATTCCTCTTTTCTATATCCCATATAAACGTTTTCATTATAACACCATCATATGATGTTCAATAAATGCAATGAAAGGTGCCGAATTCATTTGTCGATCATGTATCACCAATATGTCATCATTTTTTTGAACTATTATTGGGAGATATGTTACAAAATCTATATCTATATTATCCCATATCCAAATCGGGATGGGTAAATAATTTAACATACATACTAGTTGTTAATGCGCTCACTTGACATGATGTCAGGTTAAGAACTGTGAAACATGCTTATCAACATTCTGTTTCATGTTGATCCACTAAAACTACACATTCAATGACATATATATCATTTTTATTCCTATTTCTTCATCCCATCTTTAATCATGTAAAGCATGAAGAAGGTTTTCATAAAAATACATAGGTATAACAATCAAATTTTTTAACCACAATATTGAACTCTCATCCAACCTCCATCAATTAATGGTCTTCCCACCACTGAGTATTAATCTCATCAAAACACATTTTGAATCTAAATTATCACCACATTTCATTGAAAAATTCCACCTTTTCCATGTTCATACATTTTAAAAAACACTCTCCACTGTTTTGAAAATCACACCATTCCAAAACCTCCATTTTAAACTTTCTTCAGAATCACCGATTCGGGAATAATTTATCAATTTTAAAAAACCAACACAATTTCAAAAAATAAAAAATCTTTAATCAAAATGATGAATGCACTCATACTAGCATGAAATTAAATTAATTCATTTCATGATCATCTCATTAGATAAGCCCATGAAAATTTGATTCCAATCTTATAAGTGTATCCAAAACACATAGGTATCCAACTCCCTAGTAACATTATGTTTGGAATAAAAATGATAGCAGCATGTTATTATTCTTTATGTCTCATGTTCTGATAATCCAACTTCTTTCTATGATCCTATCACTGGGAATATAGTTGAATGACTTTCAACTCTATGATCGACCACCAATACAAAGACAATGACCAACCATGTCTTAGACCACTTGGTCTAGGATGGAAGGACCATGAGGGGACCACTTGTAACATCCCTCCCCTTTTCATTGGTTTGAGAGGTACATTAAATGAAACTTTTTCTAATGTGATATCCCCAAGATTGAAAAGGATGGAAAAAATACTTATGGATTCATTTACAATTTGGGGTACAATTTTACCTTTTATGATAATAAGAAACTAACAACCATAAGAAGATAAAACACATCATGATGTATGATAAAAATGAAATAAATATCATCCATTTAGATTATATCAAATCCAATCAATGTGTACCATAATAGAAGACAATATAAAATCACATAAATAGAGAAAAGAAAATTAATAAAACTCATAGGGAACCAGATGAATAAAATTCATTACATTCTCCAAGATCCAAATCCACTAAATATCTCATGTATCAGGAAGTAGTATTAATTATTTTTAATACATTACCTTTTCTAATATTTTGATTAACGATATCTGAAAAAGAATCATATTGTCAAAGCAGTGTTGAGTACTAAAACTCAACTAGTTTTCCTCGATGACTTCCCAACTCACACCAATATAATATTTCCTTTTAGTACATTATATAAATAAATTTATATAAAACACCTTTAAAATAGTTTCAAAATTTATATCAGATCTTGGTAGTTGACATAAAAATTATTTGACCAATCATGATCATAATCAATTCTTTAAAACATTTAACATTCATTTTATTGCATACTCATCCATGATTTACAACAAACCCATACATAAATTGTTGTTTGACAGTTCCATACACATGATTGGTAACTGTAAAACAAAACCATAGTTTTAAATTAACATGTTGAAATAAAGAAACCCAACCACTTTGAACGTTTAATTACCATGATTTCACAATTTTACCAAAAACCATAAATCATCATTACATAGGATTTTTAAAATGATTTTACAATAATTGAATAATAAAAATCAAGTAATTATACTAGTTTTAATGTATTCATTCATGTTCTAAATTGATGAGTTAATATTGAATCCACATACAATGAGAGTTTTGGCCAAAACAATAAATGGCATGAAAACATCACAAAACTATGTTGAAACTCCCCAGACCCACCTTAGATATATTTTCATATAAAAAAATAGAAAATAATAACATATTTAAAATCCAAAACCCTATATATACAAACACTGGTGTAGGTATATGAAACCATGATAGAGGTTGAAGTAGATCGATGGAATACTACAAAACCCTCCTTGGATGATGACTTACCATGAGAATAAATCTTCAACTCACTAAGGAATGTCTCAAGATCAATTCCTATTCGTTGGAGAGGGGTTCTCCATAAAAGACATCGAGATGTAATTATATACATATAATAAAATTATATAATAGTATTATAATACCAAATTTATATTTTCATTAATCCATTTCCCATAGTTTATACTAAACATTATACACTACCAACTATAGAAACCCTGACCATATTAACTCAAATTCTGTGTTTCCATTATTATATTGGAATATTATATGAGGGATCACATCCCAATGGATCATGTAGTTTAGTTGTCTTGGTAAGAAATATAATTATATTATATTTGAGTTACATTTGAAAACAAAAATTTCAGAATAATTTAATTAAAAATATCACTATTTCCACTAGTATATACATTCATACCATTTATAGTACAGTTCATGCATTACTAGGGGAAATAATCAAAATAATGTTGAGATTAGATTCTTAATAAGGGTTATGTATAGTGGAATCTATCAGAATAAAAAACAATAATCAATATAGATTGGTAAAAAAATTAACACAGATGTTATTTAATAACTAAGATGATATTGAAGTGCATTAATATATTATATCAATATTAAAAACACATTGATAAAAATCAAGATGGCTTAGTAAATAATTGAAAAACAATCCAATTGATCAATAAAATGAGTATCAAAATTGGGTAATTCATAATAAATATGAAAAGGTAAATAGATGTAAACACCTTAAATTTAATAACCGAATTAGTCATAATAAATATATGATAATGAATAACAGAAAACAAATTTTATTTGATTAATAAATAAATAATTTTATGATGTGAGAGATAATATAATTGTAAAACATGATGTATTGTCATAAATGAATTCCTAATGATGGGTATTCATAATCATTGGATTCCATTATCTTAGGAATAATGATACCTCTATTATTAATACATTCAATAATATGGATTAAAACAATTAGTAAAAACCTATATTAGTATAGCATAATTATTTTTCTCATGAGACCTATCGATGCATTGAGGCAATATATTATATCAGGCCCTATGAGTCACATCAGGTCCGAAGAATTCTTTATATATTTAAAATTCAATTTTATTTATGTACAATGTGTCTTATCGTAAAATATTCATTTTGAGTGAAAAGTATGGATTTATAAATATTTAACTAGATGAAAAATAAAATTCAATAAAGAAAACAATCTATAAAAATGAGATGCATATGAAAAAACTAACATATCCAAGATAGATAATGCGGATATTTGTGAGAAATTTATTGTCCAATGGCCACTAAAAAGTGAATATTTCAAGATAAAGTCAATGACTACAAAAATGAATCAAGAATCTGAGTTTAAATACATTATTTAGTAAAAATGATCATAAAATATTCATAAGAAGAGTAAAGATGGTGTTAATACATCATATATCTGTGGCAGTAATGATACCGTGTTAATGTCAATGATGAAAACAAATACTATAAAAATATCTGTAAATACATTATTGATGAAAATATTATTTTCATTATAAAAATAAAATCTAAATCTAAATGTTATTACATATTATTTAAATTTTTCTCATTTAATATATTTTTTATGTAATATATCCTAATCCTTATCTAATATTAGTAGTCATGATGGATGAAAATTCTGATCATTTTATACACATTAAAATTAGTATTCATTTCAATTTTTGAATAAATTCCAAATGGTTATTTTTTTGAAAAGGAAATGATTATTTCTTTAAAAATAATTGATAACATCAACGACTATACAAAATTATTTATTAAATCTTTTTGAAATGAAAAAAATTATTTTAAAAAAATTATGAAAACATGGGTTTTGATGAAAAAGGATTTTCGACCTAAGATAACATTAATGTAGTATTTTAGTTTAAAATTACAGATTTATTTTATTTAATATGTTGTAGAAAATTATAAAATTACATGGAAATTTCATAAATAACCAGAGGAGTATAAAATAATATGGATTTATTCGAAAATTATAAAATATTTTCCTCCTACTATAATTAATCTATAAACTATATCTATGAGAATGATATTGTTAAATAAACCCTTACATTGATCATAATGTTAAACATTGTATTTGTTAAATAATCAATTATTTCTATCAAATTTAAATAAAAAAATTCACATTTAATTAAAAAATATGAAAATTTAATTTATTACACATATTATCATTTAATGTTAAAGACGACGACGAACTAATATAAAACAATGAATGGAAAATGATTTATAAAATTTATTACCACATGGTTACTCTGATATCAAATACCCTAGGATTAAAAAATTATAATTAACTCCTTAAATACCAGGTATAATTATGTATTCATCATACTAAATTCCAAATGTTCAGTTTATATAATATATAAACTAAATTACATCGATAACAATATAATATGAATCAATGAATGTAAATTTAGATGAAATACCATACCACAAAGTTTTTTATAGTTGAACAATATTTAAACTCCTATATTATGGTAATAATAATGTAATTACATTGAACCATGGACATATTATATTTATAATATCATAAATGATCCTCATATTAAATATCACAACAAATTTGTTAATAGTATAACATTATTTTAATTATTTAGGGTGTTTAGTGACTTATCTTATACTCATTTTTTCATGAAATTTATGATTCTTATACATAATATATAATCATTTAATATAAAGAATTATAATAATTCAAAAAATGTAAAATTCACTCATTAGGTAAATTATTTGTATCTTTTTAAAATGTTGGTCATTAATATTCTGCCTTATCACCATGTTGAGACGATAGATTTTATATATGCATGAGTAACGATTTAATTCCATTGACAAGTGAAAGGGTATGTAAGGTGACGATATATTAAATATATAAAATTAATATAATCACATATATATAACATATAATCCATAATTTAATCCTTACTACATTCTATGTAAAAAATAAGTAACGATTCACATTTCTCAATGAGGGGTTAGTCCACCATAAAAATGACGGGGTTATATTATTTGAAATGAAATGAAACAATAATAGGTAAATGCATTATTAAAATTAAAAAGTATAATTATACCATAAATACCATATAATTGTGTTAACTCCATCATTATGTCCCCCTATAAGTTGTGGTGCTTGAAAACAAACTACATGAGTTCATTAGGTTGTAGTTCATCATACACACGAGAAATGATTTCATTTCGCATTTTATTGAAGTGGAAATGGTTAAATATTAATCCATAAAAATATTAAAATATTATTATATGAAAAAAATTTATTAAAATAATCACCCTCTCTTAGAGAAATCTTATTTTGTTATTCTCTTAAGGACCCTATGATTGTATTTTGGGGGGGGGAATGATCTAAAATAGAAATAAGGTATCTAGGGATGGAATTTTCCAAGTTTTTTAGAGACATAAGAATTGTGTGGTTTGAATATATTTGAGGAGGTAGTTTCCTATTATGTGTGGGGAAAGGGAACCCTCTTTGAAACAACATTAAAATTTCCCAAAAGAGTAAAAAAATGATATTGTCATTCACATTCAAAAAGAGTCAAAATGAAACTATATTATAAAAATTGATGTATAAGGCTGAAATAAATCTATAATATACTATTTTTTGTTTATTCTTGGTCACTTTAAAACATATCATTTTATATTAATCCCATAGAAAACCCAATTTTATCATAACCATGATAAATAATATTTTACAGTTTTCATTATTTCATTTGGTCAAAATTAAAGTTGAAATTATATGATAGAATAAATTATGTTTTTTTATGAATTTGGATTATTTTTCTTGAAATTATATTAATTTATGTAGTATTATTTAATTTAAAATTTTTCCCATTTATGTGAAGAGAATGTAGATTTATAAAGAGAAAATGCATAATTGTTTACAATGTTTTTATATAAATGTTTAATTTTAAAATTATTTTAATGAAATTAATTGTACTAATTGAAAACAATATATTAATGATACCTGAAAACATTTATAAATTATCTTTATAAATATTAGATTCCAAATGTATGTTTTAGTTTCAAATTAAGTATTATTCATTAGTCATCAGAAAATGAAATATTTTAATAACATACAAAAATTAACCATATGATTTTATTGACATGATCAATTCAAAAAATATTACTTTGTGAATTAATTTTTCTACAAGTAAAAAATATTAATTTTAAGTTGGTTTTCAAAATCACGAATAGACTGTCTTTTATAAAAATAAATATTTTTTAAAACTATTTTTTTCTTTTAAATGATTTTTATTTTCATTATAAATAATAGATAAAAATATTTTTCATAATTTATTAAATAATATTCAAAGCCACCGTTCCTAAAGCAAGAATATAAATATAACATTAAATAATATTATTTTATTAATATTTAATTTTTTTGTCTATACTCGATGTTGAATGTAATGTATGCTATTGAATATATTGAATTCATTTAAAACTAAATATATAATAAATATATTAGGTGTTATATTTTTTTTTGCATTCATTTATGTTACATTTCATATATTCTATTAAAAGTAATTTTCTTATTTTTTATTGTTGTGATGTTAAATTTAAATCATGTAATTAATTTATATGAGAACCATATTCATTTTTCGCATATAATATATTTTTTTAATATCTTTCCAATAGTTCATTAATAATGTTTCAATACCTTTAATGTATCTGGTGTTAATTTTTATTTTTTAAATTTTTTATTTTAACATGTATGTTTTGGTTCATGTTTATTGTATTATTCCATCATCTATAAAATCATATTAATTTTATTATCATATTATTTCTTCATTAGATATTTTTTTTGAATAATTATAGAAATTGAAACATGGTGATTAGATCACATCGCATTGTGGAGATGGTAGGTCTTACGTACACATGGGTGAAGTTATAATTTCCTTAATGGGTGAAAGGGTAATTAAGTGGGTGATAATATAATTTTAATATATATATATATATATATATGACACATAATCACTTAATTTATCAGTATTACCTTCAATTTAATGTGTAAGTGAAAACCGAAACACATCACATCGTGAGGCAGTATACCTTCATACACACGAGTGACATTATCAAAATTTAATTGGAATAATAAGTAATAAGGTAAATGTGATAATATAATTAAATAGTATAATATTATCATAAATATTATATTAATGTTTTTGATCAATTAATTTTTCAAACATTTTCTTTTGGTGATGGATTCCAAGTTAGTCATGTTGTGAGGTGATACTCCGCTGTAATATTGATTGACAGTTTTACTTATTACATGATAAAATAGAATATGGATTTAGATTATTACCATATCATAAAAACATATATTCATATAGAAGTTACATATGTTATAATATAATCACGAAATATTAATTGTCTATGGTGGTGGAACAAGAATCAAATTAAAAACATACGTTTAATAATGTAACCTCTTATACAAAAAACTTCATCAGGTTTGCACCAAAAGACATAATTGTGTGTCCTTTGGATCTAAATATGTGATATAGGATGTTTTAAAGTGGATTATGTAAGTGATTTCAACTGTATTGGATAAAATAAATTCATTTTGTTTTGGGAAGGGGGGATTACATTGGGTGGCCTTTTTAAATGGGGGAAAGGAAATACGTATAATTTTAGAAATTACTCAATTAACATGAAATTTTAATTATGAAAAAGAATAAAAATTGGTAATTATTGAACCCTATAGGTGATAATTTTGAAATTATTCAATCCAATGGGTGAAATAAAAGTTGCTAGGATATTTTAACCCCAATCATTTTTCATTCAACCCTACTGAGAAAATTCTTACCTTATCGACATTAATTAAAATTTAATATCTTTTTCTATTAAGTATCGATAAAAATTATATTGAAATTATTACTCATTATAAATAAATTCTTTTTCTATATTATAAATATATTTTTACTAGTTTATTTCAATGAGTTCCCATTATTAAAATTAAAATTAAACCACCTGACACGATAAATATGTGGATGCTAAAGAGAACAATATTTAAATCTTTAATATGAAATTGTATCAAATTTCATAAATTTGATAAATTTAAATTATAATTAACTAATTCTAAGTTAAAAACAATTTAAAAAAATTTATCCTTGTAAAATATTTAAACGAAAAGGTAATATTCAATAAATATCAATATTTTACACTATTTATTAGAAATTGAAATAATCAGAAAAATTAAAAAAAAATAACTCTGATATAAATTTATGTCATGAATAAAAAACTATATTTTCATTTTTAGAGAATATTTAATATAAATATTCAAATATAATTGTAATTTTTTTGGAAAGAATGACTAAACTATTTTAAAAATATACTTATTAGAAAACATATTTTTATAATAAATGAATCTTATTTTAGTTTAATCAATAATAAACCGTAATTTTAAAAAAATAGTACATTTATCACCTTCCAAATTAACTACATGGTTATAACTATATAAAATATAAAATTTGATTTAGGCATATTGTCGCATCTTCTGCAATATATCAAATAAATGAAATTTAGTGAAATTTATTTCATGGGTTTTTTATGATTTGTGTTTTCTATCCAATAAGCTATAAAATAAAAAATTCATTTATAACATTACAGTGTTGCATTTTTTATGAATTCTAATTATATACAAAATTTTTTTGACATCAATGTTGGGGTACGGAAGTCAATCCCTAGTTTTTATATTATACTCGGACTCTATGTGTGTTCAAAATATAATGTGAAAGATGAAATTTTTTTCATGTATCATGGAGAGAAGAAACCTCAATGATGGTGAGTTCTATGTATTTATAATCTAGATATTATTGGTAAATTTTTTAGGAATTAAATGGTTCATATTTATTTATCAATACTGGATTTATAGAATTTTTCATTGAGGGTCATTTCACTAGTGGAACCCTCTATACTATTTATCTACTATCCTTTGGGTTCACTTGAGATTGTAGAATCTTTTATTTGGGTTATGGTAAGAAATTTTTTTGTTTTTGTATGATAAATATTGGTTGATATATTTCTATATTATCTTAACTAAGTTGAAACTATTCCATAACAATTGTTCTTATACTATTTTAGGGGATATTAATATATTAAATAATAATCTTTGAAGGGTTATTGACAATACTAGAAAACATTATAGGTTACATTCAGGGACAGAAAACAAACTCTCACTAAAATATTATTATTTCCTTGATAATTACACACACTTACAAAGATCATCATTTGATCCCCATGTGTTGTGGTGACCAAGATAAATATTTATCTAGTATCCTAGTCCTGGAAATTAGATTTTATATAGTTGAAATAGATGATTTAATACATTTATATTTTATTTAACAAATTCCAATTAATAATATAGTTATTTTGATACATAGTAATAATTACAATATATTTTTTCATGTGACAATTCGATGTAATTTATTTTAAAAAGTCTTAAATAGCTCCTAATACTTAATAAAATATTTTTTAAAACATTATTACACCAATAAAACATTTTAGTGAAATTCATTACAATAAAATTCAGTTTCCTAGAGGAAAATGTACTTATATATCATGTTTTTAACTTCTCTGCATGTATCAACCAATATTCAACATGTTTAATGTAGATGGATTCAATATCAAATTTCATAAAAATTTACCAAATCATTAATTTATGAGTCTTAATTTCAATTTTATAGGATGTGTGTCATCCTCAATAAATTTTATGAAATATTTATTTTCTAAAATATATAAATAAGTTTATATATATATAATTATCTTGATTTCCTAATATTAAATTGATTTTATTTTAAAATCTTACTCGTTTCCATTTATTCAATCCCAATTTGAATTATCATGTGGTATTTATTTTATACCATTATTATTTCATGGTTTTTAACATATCTAACCAAAATGGATGGCCAATTGATTATTCAATAAATTATTTTCATGTAATTGAATAAAATAAATATGAACACTCTTTATTTCTATTGAATATAAAAGAAATTAACAATCATTTCCATTGGGAAAACAAAATCATTCTCTTTAAACCCAAAATTGTATATAAGTTTTTACATTAAATAATCAATGTGGCACTAAATAATTAAGTCATAAAAACTAATAATCCTTCTCATTTTATTTATCTTTTGTCATATTTTCAACTACCTCGCATAGAGTATAATTTCAGATAAATTCATCTATAACTAGATAAAATTACTATAATTTCATATTAATTATAAAAATATATTAAATGAATGAATCATATCTAATGATGAGTTATTATTTATCTGAAGAAAAACACTAATAAAATATTTCAGATGTTTTCAGATTTCTGAAACCATTCCATAATTTTGATGACTATAGGTGAATTAAAAAATCGTGTATTAAAGTATATTTCCTAATTAATATTTTTAATATATTTTTGTAGATTATTTAATAGGTAGGTATTCAATAAGTTTATATATTCAATTACTCTATAGATGTTCATTTTATAAAACTCATTATACAATAATTTAATTCATTATTATTAGTTTTGATTTAATTAGGCCCAAATTATTCTTCGAATAACATTATTATACATGAATTGTAATGTATTTGATCCAATATTAAATTATCACTCAAAAAATTTCCATTTAAAGGTTAGTGGGTATTTGTTAACAAAACAATATTCCAATATATCAAAGGATTAATAATTGGTTAAATTAAAATGTCTAAAACATAAGATTCATTGAATTCATTTGTCAATATAAAGTAGTAACATTGTAAATGTTAATTATGACTAAAAATTATCCATTCAGATGATGTTGATTATATAATCATACATTAAACTAAACAACTATTTCCATTATACCAACATAATTATCTACTTCTCCTATCATTAATTCGGTCATATTTTTGAGATTAATCATATTATCAGAAAGTGTGATTAAATCTTGGTATCAACACTACTTGTATAGAAAGAAAAAAAATGAACATAATGAAATTATAATATATATATATATCAATGTGAGGGAAAAATTATAAACCTAGACAAAAAATATTATAATAAATAATAATTTACTAATGTAGTTGTTCATCCAAGAAGAGATATAATATATTTTCACAATTCTTGTAATAGTCTATAATAATATATAATGATTAAATTATTTGTATTTTTATTTCCGATTGATAATTAATTTTATAATGTTAAAAAATAATATATGAGTCCATATATATCATATTAAATTACCAGGCAATGTTTCGAATTTCGAAATTGTTATCTCAAACTCTAATTTATTTTATAGTTTACTGTTAACAATAGTGTAAATTCATTTTGATTACGTCAAATATGAATCCAGAATAGATTAGTGGAAAAAACAATATATATTGATCATTTGTATTATTTATAACAATATTCCCCTTTTATGTAAATATTACATAAATTTATCTATGTAAAAAATCAATCACATAATGCTACAATGTCACCATGTGTTAATTTTTATCCCCCATCTATATGAAAAATATATGGTTATTTAGGGTACTTAACTCTTTGGGTTAGAGAAATCAAATTATTGAGCTCTTGACATTTGTATTTTTCTAAATGAGATTTTTCATATAGTATTTTTGTTGGCCTCATAGTATTATAATTAATATATACATGTTATACATATAATTCAATCTCATAAAATAATTTCATCTCATTAGATATCTATAAAAAATTATTCAACAAATGATTTAGTTTGTTATCTTATGCCTTTATAAAAAATTAATATACTGAAGAAACAATAATATTAATCACATTATACTTGTAATATTCTATATTGTTTAATAAAATTAGGCTATATATATATATATATCAAAATAGGGTATATAAGACCATATAATTAGAATTTTTATAATCATATGAAACCAAAATATAATGAATAATATGTATAATACAAAAATAAACCAAATGCCACCTTTCTTGAATAGCTTTTGTGCTCTAATTATCTTTGAAATTTTATATCATTTCCCCAATCAGTTTACTTAAAAAATCAATATGGTTCTTAGATATAATAAAACAATACCACCTAATCTATATAAATTGTAATGAACATTTATTAATGAAAATATTACAAAATATGAAACACTTAAATTTATTTAATGAAACATAGTATGGTTTCACACCGATCACGTAACTCCTTATACTAATTATATATAAATTATTATAAATTATTTAAACATAATATGTTAAATAATACCACAATTTATTATAAAAATAGTTTATTTACATGATTATTAAATATATATTTATATATATAAATTAATAACATGAATATTTTTAGTTGCATTCATTATTTGAATCCAATAAAAAATACCATTCAAAATTTTATTTTTATTTTAGAAATAATGATAAAAAATATTGTAACTTTATATAAGTACATAACTAGTAGTTAGAATAATGGAATCATATATAATATAAATTGGAATACTTCATTCATGATTCATGACATGGCTGTAGAAGTTGAATTATATTTAATAATATTATACAAATCAATTAAATGTTGATCAAAATAGAAGTGTACACGCATCCATAGTATTGAGAGAATGGGAAAACTTATTTGAAATTTTTTTTAAATAACAAATATAATAAATCAACAAACCCAAATAGTCATCAAATTTCCTTTTCCAATAATATAGGTGGGATTTTTATTATCTACACTATACTTTGGCCACGTCATGTCTATTTCAATAAAGAAAACATCAAACACAATTTCTTATTCGACTATAATGTATCTCCATTCCATTTTCATCACTAAATTATTTTCGTTACACCACTAATGTACTAATAATAATTATTTTTAAACTCTTATACATTGAAATTGTCCATAGTGAATTCTTCCATTAATATTAATACACACATTAATATAAAATATTAGAATATTGAAATAATAAATCATTGAAATTTAGATGTTTCTCTTCACACTCTTAATAAAAATTCATTTATGAGAATATATTTCATACGATCATGTGAGTAAGGTTTAGTAATATCATCTAGAGCACTATCATTTTTTCCATAAATAGAATACTAGTTTAGAAATAACTAGATTGTATGACCTATTATCTGTTTAGAAACATTTTATATATAGCAGGATAAAATGATCCTTTTTGTACCTCAATTAAATTCCAAAAATCAATACACACCCCTAATCATATCATAATCAATATTGAAATAATCTGTCTTTAATTATTTGTTTTCTATATGATTCCCACAATCCTACATATCACATGTATTATAAAATCACAAGAGAAATATAAAATATAAAATATGATATTAGAATCAGGTAATTTTAATGAAATCTCATTGAATAATTCATTTATATTAAAATTCATACCCATTGAACAATCAACTCTTATATAAGAATATGAATCAATAAAATTTATATCATGAATACCACTAGATAAATTAATTTTTTTCTAAGATAGACCATAAAAATGATATCATATAAGACATGAAAAAAATTAAAAAAATTCAACAAATACATTAACAATCTATTCATAAATAATCACAATAAGGGTGTTGTCATTCTATAAAAATGAAAATGTTGGAGGTGATGATAAAGTCTCTAGATGTAATGTTAGTTGTTCTAAAAATAATCTAATAATCATAATCCAATGTGGATACAAATATGAAAAATTTAATTTCATAATATTTAAAATTAAGTCACTTAATATTATAAAAAATATGATACAGAAGAAATAATATTCACCAAAATTATAAATACCCTCTCACCAATAGTTATCATATTGAGATCATTTTCTAATACATCTATTAATTTTTTGATACCAATGAATCATTAAAATGTTTCATTAATTGGATTTTGGTTCTCCAGACCATCTATATATTCTCATAATGGTTTATTAAAGGACAAAATTATTCCCACCTTATGAATCTAAAATTTATATCATAAATAACATGATCTGTCAACTCCTGTGATATAGTTTCAATAAAATGACACAAAATTTCATTTAGAAACATTAGTTGGTCCTCCATTAGTTGATCCTACAAAAAAATTACTTAGATATAACCAAATATGTTTCCCTATATATTTTGATCATAGTGAAATTATCCTCGTAGGAATCATCAAATTTCCCTCATATCTGCATGAATGTTTAAACCTATCACTCAATGTTATTCCATTTTCAGGTCATATAAAACTAAACCCTCTATTATACTCTCTTCATGAGATTTGTTTAACATTAAATCTAATTCACTCTATGAAAGCATCACCTTTATCACAAGACTAATGGTGACACAGATACTTCATCTGAAAATGCATCTGAATAAAAAATTGAGTATTTTCTATGAGCCATATTGTTTGGATCGACATACACAATTAAATACGGATAGCCTCCCTTCTACACCCCAAATATTCTCAAAACATCCACAACCCAACCAATATTAAGAACCTACATCTGTCACCTAATTTAGGCACCCAACTACTATATTATTCTCATTATTTATTCAGAAACCATGAAACTATATTTCTATAACCACACATAATATATCACTTACCATTATTGTCTGATATTTTCCCCACTCATCCATTAAAAGAAACATGAAACCCTGATATCTATATTTTCATGGATCACTAAGAATGTAATCCTTTATTCATGAAATTTTTTTACCTCAATGATGGTAAAACCATCCAATATCTAATGATCTTAATCATATTATATAGATTCCCTTACACTTATACTCAATAATCAACCCATATAGATCACATCACATTATGTTTGACACTTATCAAATCATTCATTTCTCATTTTATCAACACATTTCAAATCCAAGAAGGGATTGACTATAAAACATTAATCTTGTAAATACATAATTTTAATATCTATTATATGATATTATCTTGGATCCTAAACAAAGATGATATGTCACCATAATCGTATACATCAAATCAACCCATTAGTATTTTTCCAACACATAGTTATAGAATGATCCACATCCCAATGTGGTATGCCAGATATCTAAGATACATCTTCAACCATTCATCAAAGTTCTTCCAAAAAATTAAATTCCTACCAACCATTTCTTTTTCCTAATGTATAGTGACTCTCAAATAATCATACCACATTTCCATTTCCCTGATACTGTTTGATCTAATCAAAACACAACATAGGAATGATCAAGTAAAAATGTATTTTACTATTCTATTCACACTCCCTTGAGTTTTATGTCATAAAAAAATTGATCATATCAAAAAACCAAAGACAATTCTCAACTCACATGTCAATATCATCATGATAGAATCACCCCAAAAGATTTTAATCCAATAATCTGTTGGAATCTAAATCATTGCTAGGAAACAAACAATATTACCAACAAATAGATAGTAATTCTTAAATAATTTATATATATATATATATATTACCCATGAAATATAAATCGTTGATCAAACCATTTGTGATCTCAATCCATAGTCTCATTAGGTGAATTCCTAATCTCCATAGGGTCATACATCCATCTGAACAACCCCCACCCCTACAAACCCAAATTCTACACCATTTTACTCTAATCAAAAAACATAATCATATCCCAATGAATCAAATATTAATTTATCAAATTATAAAAATGGTATACAAGTACACATGGAAATTAATTCCAATCCTCGGACCGTCTATAAGGAATACTATTCTTGTAAAATCAAATAAGGATCATTATACATCCTTCAATGGAAAGTTCTTTATAAAAAATAAAACTAAAATAAGTGTATGAAATCCACATGATATTACATTGGAATACAATACACTATTTTATATTAGTATAATTTCACCATAATGGAAAATAAGAAGAAAAAATATAATTAATTATTGATACCTTAATCCTTGAACCCCATTTCTCTAGGGAAAGATATCCAACATAAACAAAAGTATGTCATCTTTATATTGAATTCAAAATAGTTTTCATTTATAAATACATATTACCAATATAGAACAAGATCAAAATAGTAAACAAATATGTCAAATAGAAATATAATATTCAAATATATAACTCAATCATTATAGAAAAACTGTTAATGGTAGTCCAAAAATCTTAGTAACCAGAACATCCTTATAGAATGATTTTTCATGACTCTCCATGACTTGGTCTATCACATGTTCTTCTATGACTGTATTCGATGTATACTATATGACAAATAGTATTAAGAGAGACAATATCATATTATACCAATTTTAAATGAAAAATTCTTATATGACTCATTATTCTCTCAGTTAGTGTTGTGCGTTATATTTTTTATCCCTCCCCAAGTTTGGGAGATGAATAATTATTATCAAGGGTCTATATTGTTACTATTTTGAGATTATAACTTCATATAAGATTAAGAAAATAGTATATTTAACCATAAAATATCCTTAAAAATTATGGTATTTATAATCAACAAACATATACACCAACAATCAGTAAATATTAGAATATACAGTGGTATATCTAAAATTATTACCCACCATGATGATCAGATATTAAAAATATACTATAATATAAATGAAATGTATAATTTTACACAATCACATTGATTCACCCCATCCATGTCTCTATATCCTTGTAGATATACACCATCTTGATTACATAAAAATGGGCAACATCCTAGTATTTATCTATAATCATTATTTCAACTCAGGTACCAATGTTTCTAGGGGGCTAAATAAGTTTGTGAGTAAAACCCAATAGAAAATCACCATCATTATCCCTAAAATATTAGTTATTATATGTATTTACATGTTACATTCTAAGAAAACGCATTTGAGTGTATAATTAAAAAACCATAATCAATTCATAGATTTAAATGTGGAACCAAAGGATAACCATACATGATTCATTCTATGTTATATATTTATTAGTATAATGGTTTTCTATCCATTAGCATGGAACTCCACCTAGGATATGTCATTACAATATCATGAGGGGTATAATTCCCCACATATAATTATTTTTGATAGTATCATTATGGTGGATGTCTCCCAAAATTAGAAAATGTATATTTATTCAAAATTGGGATATATTCCATCATTTGAATCATATAAATTATGGTGGTAATAAAATTCTCTCTATGATCATATACATTGTCATTTAAGGCATATGGTCCTCTCATAGATTAAGATAAAATCATTTTGGAAAAATTATTTTCCCAATAATCATATATATAATCAACAGGTTAATAGTTTCTAACTTATAATCAAATAAAATCCGGTAAACTAAATTCCATAACTATAATAATATATATACACATTAATGGGATTAGATAACAACAAAAAAATAATATCATGTTTTTTTAGATATAATTCCACTTCCAATATTCAATTATATAGTTTAAACCTAGGGTGGAAAATCCTAACATCAGTTAATTACCAAGATATTATTACATAGGGGGATTCATCCCACCCTAGTCGCTATTAAAAAAAATTATATCATGAAATACCATATGGAATAAGCTATATCCTGGATCACCAAATAACATACACATAATGGGGGAATCACAGGGTACACAAAAATATCAAAATATAAATTAGGATTAAGGTTTCTCAGGTCATAACTCCATATTTCAATATATCTCCTCATATTTCTATCCTCGTGTTCTAATGTCCTCAATAGCATGTCTATCAAAAAAGAATATAATTCCATATATCTCAACAATTTCATCTCATCGTAAAGGGATTCCATTGGGATACTCAGAACTATCTTAATAAATATTCAATGATAACCAAATTGTATCATCACATAATGGTGACCATTGAGCTTGTAGGCAATTCATGAGTATTATTATAGGAGAGTGATCTTCATTCATTAAAAAGCAATCATTATAACTAGGGGCCATCTCAATCAATCTCCCCTATTGAATCATAGATGTCTATTCTAATTTATCCATAAAATACACATGACCACCACAAGGATCTATCTAAAATATTCAATTGGATAACTTTAAACCAAAAATGGAGAAGAACCACAGATGACACCATATCTAACATCAGAGTACATATCCTACCCATGAAGCTCAAAACACTACAATACTACCACATGATAGTGAACAAAAGATATATCAGGACATATATTTGACTAATCCAGATTCATAAATTCAATACACTCAAATATTATCCAAATATATATATTAAAATAAACATGTTTAAGTGAAACTCATTGTAAGCCTGATGACCCATCTCAGGTATCCTATAACCTCAACCAGTATCATGACCACCATGGTGACATAGTCGCTAAGAGTATCCAATTCCAATTAATCTAGAGAGAGAATGAATAAATCATATGGGGTTAAATACCCTATGTACAAGTCTAGTACATTATTAAATTTTATTTAATTTATACATAATTAGGTACATGTGTTAAATATCACACATTATCATTTAATTCCTAAACAATTATCCTTTCAAGGATTATGTTAGATTAAAGGTTCTACTATGTAGAAAAAAATATTTCATTCAACCATAATGAAATTCAAGTTAAATAATTAAATTATAAATCAAAATTTGACCACATATGAGTGGAATATGCTTTTATCACATAGACATATAATATTTATGAAACATATAGATATTTTCAAGGACTGCAAAATTGATGCATAGATTCACAAACCATACATTTCTATAATAATCAATATACTTGTTATTATAAACTACCAGTGTCATATATCATTCAAAAATCAATAGATAAAAGAATTATAACCATATATTAATAATTATTTATTTTATTCAAAAATACATAGTTGACAAATCCCACTGAGCTATGTCTATGAATAGAAACCCCAAGCAAGAAAAAAACAACATAATTCTTCAGGTTTTTATGTACCAATGAAATAAACCCTCACCAAGAAATATTCCCTAGGTTATAGATTCAATAATAAATAGCATAATAACCTAAAAATTCTATGTCTACTTACCACCAAAGCAACACAAAGTAATATTTTATGTATCTCATCCTAGGATATCCTTCATCCAATATTTAAAAATCCATTTAAATGAATTTATTCCAACATGATCTAATAGAATTCATGTTAATCATTTTCCTTAGAACATAAAATATTTCTTTGGTCAATGGAAGAGATGAATTTAATTAAATAAGAAAAAATATTACCACTAATTAGTATATGAAATTTCCAAGCATCATCCATCATCACCGGAGATAAAATTATTGATGATGGAGTGGGGATAGAGATAATAATTTATTTCCTCACGTCACCCATTAACCTAAAAATGAATGGTTAGTGGCCCTAAAATTAGGGTTATGCCATTATTTTAAAAAATGGAACGTAGATCTGTCATTGTGTTATCCATAGGTCTCACAAAATGACTCACTTTTCTAGACTACAATCAACGTATAGACCAAAGGTACACATTTTTGACAAATTTGGATCAAGAAAAATCAATATCCCTATGGTCTTCTCTAAAATGGAATAACCCAATTAGTCATATTGTCGCGTAGTCCACTTGAATAAAACAAAAGCGCAGAGTCCCCTACCACCTTAAATCTATTTAATGTCCGTCCACATCAAAAAACCTTGTCACTCTTGTCAAAATTATTCTACACTAGTCATGGAGTAATACACCATGTTTATATATTTTCATAGTGAATATTCATAAGATTTTCTATAATAGAGATTCAAAAATAAATTTCACGAAATGATTCCATCTATCATGGTCTGAAAATTATTATTATGGTTTTTTTAACATGTACTTAGAAAAAAAATTTGGGTAGTCACATGTTTAGATCCCTACATAAACCAAAATCATACATAAAAAATAAAAAAGGAATACATAAGGGTATTATAATACATTATTTATAGTATCTAATAGTTACATGGTTATCTCTTTTAATTAATGAATCTCTTGTATAACATATATTTACTAGAAATAAAATCCTCACCCAAATCCTATAATTCTTGATTATATTAAAAATTTAATAACCCACTAACACCAAGTTGTGGTGCCTGATAAGGTGATGTTGTGATATTTAAAAAAAACATTCCGTGTAGTGAACATCCTCGATCATGGATTCATCAGACTACAATGACAGAACTCAACATTATTTTTATAGCAACCATATTCTGACATCAATATTAGAACCTAAAATCATTCCTAATCATCTAACCATATTATAAAATATCCTAATAAGATTATGTTGACCATTAAATCATATATCAATTCATAAATCTTAAAAAAACTCCATATCTAGTCCCAAAATTCCAAATTCTATCTTAATTTTACAACTCATTAAAATGTTTTTTAGGGTTTTGATGATTTTTTTATAACAATGTAAAATATTTATAACATAAAAATGTCTTCCATGTATGAATTAAAATAAAAATAAATATCACCATTGAATAAAAAAAATTAATTTAAATACTATTATAATATATTTTATAGAAATTCAAAAAAATTCGGACATGAACATCATTATGAATATAATTAGAATAAAATTAAACAATTCATATTCTCTTCAGAAGAATAAATTAGATAATATTATTACCCTACTCATAACTTATTATATCCAAAATATATATTATAATTAATGAAAAATTTGGATCCCCATTAAGGGTAAATTATTCCCACCATATAGGGAATTTGTTATCAATTATGGAAGACAAACATGATCAATCAATGAAAATATATACCATAAATAGGTTACCATCACCCATCATGGATAAAAAATGGGATCAACCCAATGTGAAGTGAATATGAAAGTAAAACCCTCACTGTTTAAGATAACATAATAGAACATTATGTTGAATAGATAAGTTGGAGAAATCATATATTGTGTAACAATAAAAATGGAACAGAAGGCCACATATTAGTCATGAATTCATCCTATATATGAAAAAAACTATAATGTATCCTAATTAATTATGTAATAATATTATTCATCATCATTAATGAAAAAAAACTACTTCATGGGCTCCTCGAAAAGAAATTAAAATGTATAATTTAATACATAGTCATTCTATGCAAACAAATCTATTTTAGTTAGACATACCTACATGTACCATTCCATAAAAAAATTTATCAAAGACATTCAAATGAAATCAATCCCATTAATATCCAATAGAAATCAATATGTGATCCGTTATACATTAAATACTAATATAAAATATGAAACCAATGAACCATAAAACTATAAAGATTAAATCATACGATGTAACAAACATGAATCATGAAACATAGAGTTACTAGTCAATTTATTACATTTGTATTGATTCAATGTGTAACACCCTGAGATTTTGTGAATTAGTATATTTCAAATTATGTTACTCTTTTTGATATTATTCATTTCATAAAACACTGAATATATATTTTGTTTTATGAAATCAGTAAATTTTTCCTGCATTATTTACAACAAAGTGATAATCTTGCGCTACATGCGACACATAGATTGTCTTTTAATACACAAAACTCTATGATTCACTTTTATAACACACAATGTCGAGGTATTTCTATTTCTTTAACAACACTCGAGACCGTGTTTTAAAAAATGAAAATATACAATAAATATTATTATTAAAATATTTTTATAGATACCACCTATATGTTGGAATGAAATTTAGTAATAAGAATAAATAAATTATTGAAATATGATTTTCAAATTAATATAAAATGAATCCATTGGTTATTAAAGAGTAGAAGTGAATAAAATTATTATTTTAAAATAAGGAAATTTCTTTTCTTGGAAAACTATTTTTCAATTTAGAAAAACACTACATCAATAAATTAAAAAAACCCTATGATTAATGTTCCAATAAAATTTAATATATTACAGATTAAATAAATATTTTTTATTGTCATCCAATATATATTATAGTTATAAGATAAGAATAAATCCAATTTTATGAATTAAAAGATGTATTTCACAAAAATGTAATTTTAAGTCCTTTTAATAGAGAACCCATTTTAAATATGGCTTATGAAATATTTCATAATATTACTTGAAAAAATAAATTTCTTAGATGAAGAATATAATAATTTTCATTGGGTTATTTTTTTTGTATCTATATGAGGAGATTTATTTTTTAATGAATAGTGAAACACAATGAATTATATATCAACATTGATATTGAACAAATTTATTTATTTGATTAAATCATATTTTGAATTTGTTATAATGTTTTAGTAGATAAATTTTAAATCATATAATCTAATATTGGTCATTTGAAATAATTTCACATATAAATTGGATATAAATTTTTTTCAATATTTTGATCATTTTTACATTAAAAGATTTCTTTGTCAACTTTTATGTGGGATTAAATTTAAATTAATTTCTATAACTTCAACTATTAGAATCTATAAAAATGGATTCTATATTTTGGATTAACATATTTTATAATTTCAAATAATTTCATCTTGGGTTTTTATAAAACAATTAAAATAATGTCATTAAAATTAATTACCATGATTAAGAGAAACTATAGTTTAATAAAGGACCGAACCATAATCATAAATCCCAAAATTTCTAATAAACATGTAAAAAATCTATTTGATGTTTGTATTTCAACCTTATTCTCCCTTTTCTTATATAGGGACCACTATTGTAGAGACATGAAATGGGGAACAAAGGGTAGAATTCCCTTTTCAAAAATTTAAAATAATGTCACTCCTCCTCCACTATAAAAACTAAATCAGTATTCCAACTTCTTCACACCTCTTATAACAACCCAACCTCACTTTTCTAGATTCTGTGCTAAAAATATTATGTGTTAATTTTTTCTAAAAAGGAAATTGAATCATTATACACCACATTACACAAACAAGGACCATTATTGGTCTAGGTCTTGTAGAATTAGATACATGACATATGATATAAAAACTATACAAAATTAAATAAATGATCTCATTCAACATTTCATTATCAGATCCGACCAACATATAACTTTATTCTGGCCAGTAAAAATAGATTCAAAACATAGGGTGGGAATTAAATATTCCTAAAAAGGGTTTTGAAAACTTTTGATAAATCCCTTTAAAAATATTATTTTGAAATTAAATATGAAAATATTCATTTAAATATCCTTTTGAAAACATTATTTGAAATTAATTACAGCTTAGAAAAAAAATATCACTTATGAAAAATACAAACATGAAAAAGAATTAAACATATTATAGTGTTTTTCAGAAAAAATATGCAAGATTATGAAAAAAATACTTATATGAGGACACTTAAAAAATTGAGGGTTGTCTTGAGAATACCCACTTAGTAAAGCATGGGTTAAATCCCAAATTCCCTTCCATTTTTACAATGTTCACATGTCGTATATTATGATTTTTTTTAATATTTATCTACTTATATATACTTTAAAATGAGTTTTTAATTTTTAGAACATATCACTAAATTAAAATACCCATTAAGAAATTCTTTTATATATATGTATGTACATAAATATATATATGATATTTGAATGCATATCACATCTGAGTTTGGTTACAACCAAAACTAATAACATTATCCTTTTCATCTACATCCCATGTATTCAAATTTTAATTCATGAAATTCATTTATTTAAAGTGATACTAAATATTGAGTAAGACGATTTAAGGCTTATTTTCAAAAATAATTCAAAAAATTTAAGAACATGATTATTTAAATGAAAAAAATAAAAATAATAAAAATAATAAATTTTCATTCATATAAATAATTTATATTCAGAATTTTGCACATAAATTTTTAGGAGAAACAATTTAAATCAATCATTCTTTCCATGAGTATAGAGAAAATTTAATCTTATACAAGATTAGTGTTTTGAAATTTAAACCATATTCCCACTTCATTTTCTTGCGCATTCATGTTATGTGTTAATTGTATAATATGTAGATTTAGATATATATATTATATATATATATATATATATATGTATTCTTAAATAAAATAAGAATCAAAATAGGAATGAATAAATACATGAATCTTTTAACATTTCTATTAGCATTGATAAATTCATTCTTACACAAAGCATCAATCCAATGTTTGAAGATATAGAATAAATTAAATTTGTTTTCAAAAATACAAAAAACAGTCCCATTATAAGTTAATTTATACATAAAATTAAATGTAATTAAATAATTAAAAAACTTCTGCATATATTCATAAATTATATACAAAATATATATAAAAAATTCATGAATTAGAAC
This sequence comes from Viscum album, assembly GCA_963277665.1. Taxonomy (NCBI): domain Eukaryota; kingdom Viridiplantae; phylum Streptophyta; class Magnoliopsida; order Santalales; family Viscaceae; genus Viscum; species Viscum album. Next base: position 1,098,094,783 of record OY728131.1, on the reverse strand, counting down.
ATATTTTATGTATATATATACATACAGTTCTTTCAACATAACAATTCACACATAAATAAAATTTTGATAAAAAAATAATTCCAAAAAAAATAAAAATGAAAATAAACTTGATACAACAATTCTTTAGTTAGAGTATAATAACCGAAGAGCTTTTATTAACATCGAAAAAGCACTAAAACACCCACTAGGAAGATAGAATAAGATGCGAATCTTTTTCCCCAAAGGATTCAGGGTCTGGTGCTTCAAACAAAAATATTGTTGGTTATCCCCATCCATTATCACACAGATAAGATGCATTTATAGTCATAAATCATATTCATTTAAAAATATACACACACAACTTGTTGATAAAAATAATAATAATAGGTAATATAGATAGAAAAAAATAAAATATATAGATTTCATATTCAATGATTCGTTTAAAAATATCCATTCAAAGAAAAAAACGAGAAACATGGATGATCAAAAGTGGATAAACATTAAAAACAAATGACGATGAAAATAAGAGATAACCATAGAGTAGACTACAATGTATACCAGATATCGATTGTAATAATTATAAAATTACACTATTATTAAAATAAAAATATAGGTTTAGCAGTTTGTAAAATAATAAAGAAGATATTTTGAAATTGAAAAAAGGAATACAAAGGACAACTGAAAACTAAACTGATTCGACCTCACATAGATGCAGAGACTAAGAAGAAAATCTGACCTTGCACTAGGTATGTAAAATTAAACCATAACAGTATGGAAACAATGTATCTGGATCTCTATGCTTTAGAAACCCTAACAATAATCGATGATCAGACTACCACAGCTTCAGTCAGGTGCTCATTGGTGGTGGCACACCATTATCCCCTTCCCATCTCAACATCCCTCATCGGCCTGACTCTCCAATGCGACCTAAAGACCTCAAGTTGGCATAATCCCTAAAGTTCTTGAAGACTGTGACCCACTACTCACCCTGCTACTTGAAATCCCTTATTCGAAAATGAGACCTAACAAACCCCTATACCTAATTCCCTATTTTTTTTAAATTTTTTAATTCTAAAAGATTATTATTTATTTAATTAATTTTTTAAAAAATTAACTAAATGCATAATATTTTTAAAATATTTATAAAACAAAAAATAATATCATATTAATAATATTATAATATTCTTCAAAAACTTATTACTTTACTAAATTATTATATCACCATTAAATTTTAATATAATTTAAACATTAATAATTAGATTTTAAATAATGATACTTAAAATACTTGACATTTTAATAATATAAATTATTATACATAAAATATTAATTTATTTAATGTACTGAACATATTATTATGTCTTGATTATATTATTTATATCGTTTTTGAATAATTATTATTTTTAAATAAAAATAAATACCTTTATTCAATTGATCATTTTTTTATTAAAACAAAAAAACAAATATATTTATAGAAAAATATTTTTTTATATAATACCATAAAATAGTTATTTTAGAATACTAATTTAAAATTAATTTGAAATCTATAATTTGAATTTTAATAATTTATATGTATTATTACAATCCTATAATTAAAACACCTATATTAGATTATTATTGATTAATAACATAGTTTAGTTAAAATTACGTAGCAATTATTTTAAAAATCCATGGTTTTTACATTATTCCCCCTTCAAAATAATTTCATCCTCGGAATTCATTCATAAAAAAAAAAAGAATTCTAAATTTCCATCTTTATAATTAAGAATCATTAAGGCTGCTAGAGACTTGTATTATACATATTAAACAAAAAAATATATTATCCAATGTATTCCAGTCTGTTCCTATAATACCTATTATAACAACATGATCTCACACTTCCAGATTCAGTGCGAGAAACTTGATGTTTATATTTTTTTATAAATAGAAACCGAATAATTACACACCACATCTCACAAATGAGGAACTTTACTGGTGTATATTTTGTAGAATTAGATACATGAAATAATACATAACAAAACTATATAATGTAAAATAAAACACCTCATGCACAAACTCTTTTTTAGAGATTCTCGAAATAGTTCTTCTAGCTGACCTATAAAAATAGATTTAAATCATCAGGTGAGCATTAAATATGCCGAGTAAGGGGTTTTTAAAACCATTTATAAATCATTATAAAATATTCTTTTGAAAATAATTTTGAAAATACAATTAGAAATATCCCTCTGAAAAAATTATTTGAAATTACTTATCACATAAAAATAATATATCACATTTTAAAAATACATATGTGAAAAAAATGAATTAAACATATTTATGTGTCTTTATGAAAACAATATGCATGCTTATAAAAAACACTAATATGAGGACACTTGAAACACTAAAGGCTATCATGGACTTACCCACTTAGTGAATGATGGGTTCACTCCCAAATTTCCTTCCATATTTACAATGTTGAAGTGCTGTATTTTTGGAAATCATTTTATGCTTTCTTTACTTATATAAACATTCACTAGAGTTTTCGATTTTGATAAAATATAACACCATTAAAATACCTATTTTCACTTATTTTAATATATATTCATGAATATATATATTAATATATGAAAGATCATTTCAAATCATATGTGAGTTTGGTTACAACCAAAACTCTTTCAGTAATCCTTTGTATGATCTTCCTATGTATTTAAATTTTCTTTCTTATAATCCATTAATATAAAGTGATACTCAATTTTTTGTAAGAATGTTAAATACATATTTTCCTAACTAATTCAAAGAATATATTAACAAATTGATGGTATAGAACCCTAAAATATATTTAATAGCAATAAAAATGGTAATTCATAAAAATAATTTATAATCATAATAAATAATTATGTTTCGCACATAAATTTATAGAAGTAACATTTTAAAACATGCATTGAATCCATGAATATATTTAATAATAAATCTTATACAAGTTTAATTTTATGAAACTTAACTCATATTCACACATGATATTCTTGTTCATTCAATTCATATATTAATTTATTAGTCTGCCAATATATATAAATATTATATTCTCAAATAAAATAGGTATAAAATAACAATTAATAAATACCTGAAATATCATACCGTCATTTTAGAATAACTAAATTAGTTATTACACAATGCATCAAAAAAATTTCTTATTTCTAATATTTACTTTGTAAAACATTAAATTAAAAACATTTTTTTAAATAGTCATAAATGTAATATTTTATGATAAATTTGAAGTTAGTTTCTTTTCAATCAAAAGAAAAAAAACCCTTACAAAATTAATTTATACATAACAACATATGTAACATAATAATTTATAAACCCTTAATAATATAAATGAATTATATATATTAAAAAATAAACTAATTTCATGATTTAAAAAATAGTTTTGTTTTATATATACATTTATTTCAGAAAAACAATACAAAATTAAATAAAATTTTTATAAAATAAATAAAATTACCTAATAATAAAATATGAAAATATTTTTGAAACACCATTACTTGAATTTAAATAAAAAATAAAAGATATTTTCTTTTCTTTGAACATGAACACAAACACCCTATAAAAAATAGACTATGATGCAAATATTTTTGAACAATGTTTTGAGGGTCTAGTGCTTCAGATAGAAATCTAGCTTGGTTTACCCTAACCATCTACATAGAGATAAAAGTATTTTATATTCATAATCTCATATGTGTAAACAATGACATACACAACTTGTAGAGAATTCTGATCATGTTGATGAAGAAAACAATGGGAATGTAGACAGAAAAAAATAAAATATATAGATAAAAATATTAATTGTTTCCTTTGAAAAGATTCATCCTGATAAATTGATTTTAAATAAGGATGATCAAAAGGGAATGAAATATTAAAAAACAAAATGATGATTTAGATAATAGATAACCACATGTTGATATATTCGAACAACTATGTAAAAGTAAAATAATGGTACATATTGATTGATATAAGTTAACAACTGCACTATTATGAAAATCACCATCTATATTCTATGGTCTATAAAAATATTAAACCGGAGATTGTGAAATTGGAAGAAAATGGTTGCACAACCAAGAAAAATAGAGTCAAACTCACATAGATAGAAAGACTAATTACAAAAGCCTAACTCGAATTATGTCTAGAAAATCAAAACCTTAACCACTCAGAAAAATTAGATCTGGATCTCCAGGATTCAGAAACCCTATCTATGGCCTATGATAGGACCCCCATGGCTTTAGTCGTATTCTCTACGGTGGACACACCCTATTCTTTCCTCGTCGGCATGACATGCCACACTAGCATGACTCTACTAAAAGACCAGAAGTCCTGAACTTGGCCAACTCCGTCAAGCCCTTGATGATAGTGACCTATGACTCACCCTACTACTCGAACTCTATTCTCCAAAAATTACACCTCTGAGACCCCTATACCAAATTCCTATTTATGTTTTAATTATTTATTTTAATAGATTATTATGTAATTTATTATTTCTTTAATAAATAAATAAATTTATAATATTTTAAAAATAATCGTTAAACACAATATAATAACACAATATTTATATTATAATGTTTTTCAAAAAATTATTTATTTATTTATTTATTATACCACATGAAAATTTTAATATAATATAATCATTTATAACTAGATTAAAATTATTTTTACTTAAAATATTTTACATTTTATTATTATAAATTTTAATAAATAAAATATTTATTTATTTAATGTAATTAATCAATTAAATATTTATTAATTATAATATTATTTTTATCATTGTAGTATAATAAATTTAAAAAACCATTACTACTTTTCTTCCAATTATCATTATTTATAAAAACAATAAATTTAAAATATTTCTATTGAAATATTATTTTAGATATTACCATTAAATAGTTTTTATAATGTTAATGTAAAATTAATTTGACAACTATAATTTTAATTATAATTAATTTTATGTATTATAATTATCTTATAATTTAAATAATTAATTTAAATTATTATTATTTTATAAACTTATTTATTTAAAAATTAGAAATTTATATTTTAAACTTCTTGGGTTGTTACTCCTCTTAAACTATTTTTATTAAAAAAATGACACAAATATCCACCCAACATCACCATGTTATTCATTTAATCCTCCATCTTTTAATAAATCCATCCAATTAATCCCTTTGATGAAAACCAAGAGGAGTTTCCCAAAGAAGAGGTAACATCATTCCATAACATCTTTTGTTTTATTTCCATTCTAAACCCTATAAATCTTCATATAAATTTCTATATAATATCATAATTATTGTAAATATACTAAGACATTTTATCCAATTGTTTTTACCTTAACTTACACACAATTTCATCTAATGGGAAACTATTTACCATTTGAGTGTCTGGTGGACTAACGCTTCAAACAATGTTGTCGTTCATTTTTTCGTTTATCTCCCCTCATGGCTGGGAATTATGATGAAAATACTGTTTTTAGATCAAATATATACTATTTATGATTTCATTAGGATTATTTAATTATTATATAAAACATACCTTCATTATTTTCAATTTTTCTAAATATTATAACATTATTTGTGGATGTGTGGACTACCACCTCATCAAAGCGATGTTAAGGTTTCACACCATCAATTAAATTTATTAAGGTTTTATTTTGTGAAATTTTATTATATATACTACCTAATAATTATAATTTATTGATATTAAATATTTATATTTATATCATTAATATTTTTTTCACTATGATAGGAAAATAGACACAGTGTTCATGCATACATACGCCCTACTGTCTCCATGAACATTGTATTCCATTTCATATTTTTATCTTACAATAATTATTATAAGTATTTGTATGATGAATATATATGATATTTATATCATTTATTACATTATATAAATAATTAAATCGTGATCTAAGTAATACGACCATGAATAACACATCAAAATATATATATATAAAACAACGAATACATAACCTGAAACGTAATATTAACATGGATTTGTTAATAAATTTGTAATAAAAAGTCAAAAATTATAATATATGGTACTAGACATAATAATATTATTATATTTTAGAGGTATAGTAAAAAAAATATTTATTAAATTAGTTTTTTGAACATATAATATGAAAGTAAATTTTTAAGGTATGGCTTTTCAGATATCACATTTATTTAAGTGAGAAATTTGATTTATTCACTACAGAATCATATTATAACCTGAATATATAAACCATGAATGTATTATATGATTACTCTACATAAATTTACAATTATTTATATAACCATTTTATTATCATTATTTCATGGGTTTTGTGGTTCAAAAGTTACCAAATCAAAAAAATTACTTTTTGTCTCAAGTTTTCTTCTTTGAGATACATGCCATGCTATGCTCCTATATTTTTCTATAAGGTGAATATAACTCCCTTTGATGGGCGTATCATGAATATACCTATTTCATGATATTTTAGGATTCATTTAATTTTATTCTCTGATGTGTATTTTGTATCTGTGCTACAAATCTATTAATAGTTTATTACTATAGAATTATTTATTAGGATTATTTAAGATTATGCTACCGTTGTTGAAATATTATGATTCATATACAAAAAATAGTAATTACTTTACTTCTAAATTATTTTAATGACATATTAATTAGTTTTTTTTTCATTTTCCACTCTTTGGTATACATGACAATTAATAAATGGGTTTTTGTAAAATTTATTATTATATCTCTATTCAATCAAAAATTTGTGTGCTTCCAATACCATGTTTTCTAAAAAATATTTTTGAAAAATATAATATCTTTAAAAAGTGATTTAATTTTTTTTAAGATCAATTTATTTATTTTCAAGGAAAAATGTTTTCAAAATGTTTTAATTTTTATTTATTATGTTTCATTACAAAAAATTAAAAATGATTTCAATAATTCTTTATATGATTAATGTATTTTCATTGAAAATTGTTTTAAAAATAATTTAATGCTTCATTTAAAAATTTTATAATTTATTTTCAATGAAAAAGGATTTAAAAATTCTTGATGTTTCAAATCTATATTTCAAAATGGAGAAAATAGTTTCATTAGTAATTGTATTCAATAAAATTGTAAGTAATTATATGTACAAACATGTTTTTTGAAATGGATTTATGAAATAAATTTTAAAAGAATTATTATTTTTCATAAAAAATATTTCATATGATCTTTGATAATACTTCTACATCTAAGATTACATATATTTTTATTGTTTTCTCTTAACTATGGATCTAATCTAATTATACCATTCATATTTCTTCTTGAATTGTTATTGTTTTAAGGGAAATATGTTTTTGACATTCATTTATCTTCCATGGGTTATATTATATTGAAATACAATTCTTTTCACAGGCTATGATTTGATGAAATCAATATGAATAAAATATTTTTCATAGGTAATGACATGATGAAATTGTTTGGACATCCATTTCATTTCATGGGTTATGATATGATTTTTAGGAAGCTCGTTTATTTTTATTGGTCATGATATAATAAATGTTTAGATTTATTTTGTCACATGCATGCATGATTTAATTATATGATTAGTAGGATCTACATCACCATTGAATTGATTGGGTAATGATAATTAATTTATGAGATAAAAGGATATATGGGAGGTTTTCCCCATCCCAAAGCAAGGGAGATTCATAAGTCCAAATGAAGAGGGTATACAGGAGGGAATCAAGAGCATGAAAAAAGAGGGTACACGAGAGGAAATCCAATGCCACAAACAAGATGGTATTTGGGAGGGAATCCCATTGCAAAAAAAAGATGGTACATTGAAGGGAATCCCATTCCAGAAATAAGAGGGTACATGGGAGGGTATCCTAGGGCCAAAACAATATGGTACACGACGGGGAAAGCCAAGTAGTAAACAAGAGGGTATATGGGAGGGAATCCAAAGACAGAAACAATAGGGTACATATGAGGTCATCCCAAGCTCTAAATAATAGGTTACATAGGAATGAATCAAAATTTTGAAGTAGGTACATAGGTAATTAGCTGAATCCTAGTAGGTTATGAAGGTTTGTGGCAGGTATCCTTAACATAGGATTCTATATACTTATGTGTCCACCAAAAATTCCACTTCTTATTATTATGTTATGTTTTAATGGATTATTCTATTCGTTCAATTATGATTCATGTATTAATTAATACCAAACATTATGAAATGATTTATCATTATAGTCATTGCTACAAAGGGTACAATAATATATTGGTATAATCATGTTATCAAACCCTTATGCTCTTTTTCATTCAGGGTTGGTTTTTTAATTTTATTTTTTTCACTAAATATATATAAGAATACATTGAATTCTTTAGATGAACTAGAAAATTTATTTCAGGGAAATGTGACATTTGGAATAAGGGAAGCTGAACCTTAATATCTTCTTCATGGTAAGATAAAGATGTTTATTAAATGATATATATTTTGAATAAGTAAATTTGATGTTACTAATTACCTCAAATTTGATAAGGAATTTGTTGAAAAAGATTATTCTACTACCATGAATGGATTTTGAAATATTTTCAGATTTATGGAAATTATAGAATAATATTTTGAATATAAAAACAATAATATTTTCAATATGTTTTTTTGTTAATTTAGGTAATTACATGTTTCATGATAACTCATTATAATGTTATTCACATGTTAGGAATGTAAAATATAAAAGGTACCATGTGATATATGGGTGATCAATGTTAAGATTATTTAGTGGACTTATATCAAAAGTTGTCAATTTTCCTCATTAGGAAGTGTTACAAGCTTAACAATTTGTGGAACAGTTTATGTTAACTATCAGGTGAAATTTTAAATATTGAAGTATTGTCCCAAAATATTTGTATTTATGCATGTTGGATAACTTATACTGATTTTTTTTGTGATGATAACTAAAGAAATACTGAATGACTAATCATTCAACCTAATGATATTATAGTATATCGGGAATGAAAAATTCACCTTTATTTCATGTAATATGTAATGAAGTGTAAATTTATCAACGCACAAAAAAAAATGTGATTTGGGCTGAAATAGAGTAATTATATAATCTCATGAAAATTCTTCACCATTATGAAAAGGTTGTTGAAATAAATTTGTGTCATATTATAATAATTTTTATGATACCAATGACTTATTTCATGCTTCTTCAATTTAGGGTTTTCTGATTGTTAACAGTCTATGGATCACCCATCTTCTTGTGATTTATGATATTTATTATTTTCTATTATTATTTAGGTTTTTATTCTTTATCCAAGTTTTCACATCCCACCTATATTCGTTTATTTTAAAACGGAGTTACATGTTACTTTGAGTAACTTTTAAGTTTTTAACATTTAATTTTTAAAGAATGATTAATATTATTTATTATAAAGTGGGTTTCTAGGAATGTAACTTTCAGTTTTCAAATGTTTGATAATCTAAATAAATTTCAAGCGAGTGATTCATTTTGAAACGGTGTATACTATAACACCCCGTGATTTTTGGAATTATATTTTTCCAAATTACATTTATCTTTTTAATATATTTCCTTTCCCACAACACTGAATATATATTTATTTGTATGAATTTACTTTGTTTGTATTTTAGTATACACAACAAGTTATGCGTTTGCAAATAAGATCACAAAAATTATCTTTCCATATGCACAAAACTATTTTTGACCTATGTTACCCACAATTCGGAGTTCTTTCATTATTTTTCATCACATTAAATATTGAGTTTTACTAAAAAACAGTATACAATAAATATTGTTATTAAAGTATTATTATATTTATAACCTAGCCAATATAATGAATGTTACAAATTAGTTTTATTAAATTTTGAAAATATTATTTACACTTGTATATAAAATGAATCCTTTGGTTATCAATTAGTATATGTGAATGAAATAATTATTTCAAAATAATGAAATTACTTTTCCCAGAAAACTATCTTTCTTGTAAAAACAAAATAATATATTAATAAATTAAACAAACAACTTTTGGATATTTTTTTGTTAAAATATATATTTTATTTGTTTAATAAATATATTTTTATACTCATCCTATAGATTTTATAGGTATAATATTATAATAAATCCAATTTTATGAAAGAAAAATGTAATTTTCTAAAAGGTAATTTTACAAACTTTTAATTATAAATCATTTTCGAATATTAATTTTTTGATACATTAATAATATTTATATGAAAAAATAATCTTCATTTTTATGAATAATATAAAATTTATCTTTTGGTGAAGCTTTAGTATTTTTCTGAGATGTTTCAATTTCTGATGAATTATGAAAAACCCTGAATTTTAATTCAAAACTGATTATTCATATAATTAGTTTATATATATAAATCAAATATTGATTAGGATATATATTATAAATATATAAATGTTACATAATTTATTTTAATTTTGTTCATTGGAATTAATTTAACAATTAAATTTAATATAAAAAAATTTCAAACTTTTGCACATTTTTACATTAAAAACCTGTTTTGTTATCACTTTTACACGATTTAATTTATATTAACTTCTACAATAGTATTTATGAAAATTTCGAAAAATAGATTAAATATTTTTAATTAATAATAATTTATATTTTATTGTAATATCAACTTATTTTTTGACAAAAAATATTTGTGAAAATGGTTTAAATTAATTACATTGATTAAGAGAAAAATAAATTTATCAAATGAATTAACCGTAAATTTAAGGCACAGAATGACCTATAAACTTTCCCAAAAACAATTAGATATTCATATTTAGACCACATGCCATCGGTTAGTGGAATTTTACCATTATTGGATCCAAAATAAATGGTAATAACGTTGGTGTAATTCACTTTTTGAAAATTTATATGGATTACACTACTCCTCCACTGTAAAAAGGTACTCACCCCTCCAACTTATTCACACATATCAAGAAATTTGTATCAAAGTAAATATGTTTAAATATCCTCCCATTATAAAAATTTTCAAACTAGAATCCTTCATTTTTATAGAAAGAAAACAAAGTAATCCCTTTTGTTCAAACAAAGAAGAGTATCAAAATAAGATATAACATCCATCCATATGCTCTTTTGTTTTTTTACATTAACCACACACTATAATATTCTTAATCAAGGATTATATAATAACCCCATTATTTGAAATATATTGATAGTTATTTATTATATATATTCTACCTATATTTATACACACATTGATCAAATGGGTAAAGAACTTACTATTTGTGTGAGTGGAAGACTTTTGTCTCACATAACGATGTTGTCCATTTTTCCTTTACTACCTATTATGGGCAGAAATTATAAGGGATGTGATGTTTTTATAACATATATATTCTATTTATGATTCATTTATTTATATTTAATTACTATATAAAACATACCTTCATTCATTAAATTAAGTGTAAATTTAATAACTTCGTTTGTGGAGGTGTGGACTATCGCCTACTCAAAGCGATATGACTCATTCACATGTTAAATGTAATGTATTAAGGATGTTCCTAGTGAAATTATATTTTATATATGACTTGATAATTATTCAATAATTAAATTATATATATATATATATATTTCATTTACATTTCATTTTTTTCAAAAGAAAACATTAACAATTTCATGTGTACGTAAGACATACTGTGTCAAAGAATGGTGTACACCATTTCATATTTATATATTTAATATATAATAATAATTTTTTAATATAATGAACATATATGATATTTATATCATTGTTTCATCATTAATATATTTAAAACATGATCTATGTAATGGTATCAACAATAAGAAGTCAAAATATATACGAAAAACAAATTAGATATTACCCAAAAAGTATCATTAACAAAGAGTATTTAATAAAAACGTAATATAAAGTCAAAAAATATTATATATGGTAATAGATATAAAAATATTATTATTTTAAATATATATAATAAAATTATATTTATAATATAAGAGGTTTGAACATGTACGGATAATGTCAAGATTTAAGGTAAAGGGATTATTATATCTCTTTTATTTCAGTGAGACATGTGCGTTATTCAGCACGAATTTATTTTTTGTGGTGGTTATAATTGTCATTAATTTATTCTATGATTCTTTATAATAAAAATACGGTTATTTCCACATCCATTTTATGAAATTTTATATAGGGTTTTACGGTTCAAAAGTTTTAAAGTCTATAATGGGATGTTTTGTCACATGTTTCAATCTTCAAGATACAGGTTATGCTATGCATCTATATTTTTCTATGAGATTTATATAATTCAATTTTAAATGTTAAATAATGAAAATTTATTTTTTAATTATATTTTATTAATCAATTAATTTTGTTATATAATATCATTTATGTGTCAAATTTGTCAAATTGGTTGCAATTTATTGTTACAATCTCATCGTTTATCAAGATTGTTTATGATTAAGCTTACAATGACGAAATATTATGATCCATGACTTATTAAAACTCATGAATTTTATTTTCCTCTTGTTATTAATTATATATTCATGTATTGGAAACATTTCCCCAATATTTTTTAATTAATATAAATATGAAAGGTTTTTCAAAAAGGCTGACATTTTCTCTCTCTTCGGTTGGAAGTTTTTTGTTCAAAACCATGGTTTCTAAAATATGATTTAAAAAAATATGTTTAGAATGTGTTTTAAAATATTTATAGTTACATTTATATGCCTTAAAGGGGAAAAATTCAAAATACATACTATAATTTATTATATTTTCTCTAAAAAACGTTTTAAAAATAATTTCAAGCCTTATTTATAATAGTGGATATTTTCGATTAAAATTATTTTCAAAATAACTTCAAGATTACATTATAAGATTTAATTTCTATTTTTAAAGGTACATTTATTTCAAAATTATAAACTTCTAAAAAATTATTTTCTCATAGATGAACTTATATTTTCCTCATGAAAATTTTAAAACGAAATTTTAAATCATTCATTATAAGCAAAGGAATCATGGATTTTTTTATTGAAATGGTTTTCAAAGAAAGTATTTATACTTAAGAAATGTTTCATTGGATATGTTAAAACAATTCTCTATATAATATAGCATTACATGTTTTAGTTTGTTCTTTAAGTAGAATATTATCCCAAAATGACATTTATATTCCTTCTTGAATGGTTTAGGTTTTGATGGAATGATGTTTTTGAGAATCATTTATATTCCATGGGTTGTATTAAATTGAACCCCCCTTTCATTTCATGGGTTATAATTTGATCAAATGATTATGAGACATATTACATTTCCATATCTATTTATATGATAAAATTTTTCAGATACGTATTTCATTTCATGGTTTATAATATGATGATTAGGAAACCCATCTCTTTTTATGTGTCATGATATGATGAATTTTTTGAAATCTACTGGAACATACATGTATGATTTCATTATGGGATGGTTGAGACCTATATATCAATCTCTAGAATTTGGTAGAGATAAATGTTTTATGAGATCATAGAGTACACTATACTGAATCCCATTTGTAAAAAAATAGCATCATAATACCAAAAAAAGAGGGTGAAAACGAGGGAATCCAAAGCCTGAGATGATAGGGTATAAGAAGGTAATACCAAGAATCAGACAAGTTGGTTCATAGGGGGAATCCCATCCCAATAATATGAGGATACATGATATGGCATCCAAATCCTAAAACAAAATGGTGCATGATAGGGCATACCAATAATGGATGTAGAGTGTACAATAGAAGGGATCCAATGCTTGAAATAGTATAGTACCTGGAAGGCCATCCAAGGCTCATAAAAATAAGGTACACATGAGTTAATATGAATCCCAAAACTATAGTGTACATGGGAGGGCCTAAAAATCCCAAAATAATAAGGTGCATGTGAGGGTATCCCAATCTTGAAGTGGGAAAATCAGTGATTATCCAAATAATGTCATTATGTGAAGGTCTTTGTAGGTAACCATTACATAGGAATATATATATATCTACGTGTGTGTGTGTCTTCTAGAAAATCCATGTCTATTTTTTATTTTTTTTCATTCATTGATTCTTCTCTTGATTCACTTATGATCCATTTATTATTAATTACCAATATCAATTCAATGATTCATGTTTATGATCATTGATATTCTGGGCATGATTATCTAAAGTTGTGATCATGTTTTAATAACTTTATTCTAATGTTTATGTCTTCATATCTCACATGTTTACCTTTACTAACCATCTAAAATCAACAGTTCCCTATATTTCATTTCCCTGTGTTATGGAGAATAGTTTTATGATGGAGTACTATCGGGTAATATCTTTGTGGTAATCATTGAGCATCAATCACCAGGTTAGGATATTTTTTACTAAGTTTCTAAATAAATTATGCTATTATGATCCTCAGGAAAATAATTTCTTAATGTGGTGAATAATCATATAAAATAATTTAATATCGATGTTCATCCAGCCCTGGTCATTATAAAATGGGTAAAATACCAATGTACTAGTCAGTTTAGTAGTTTTGGATAACCATATCAATACATGAAGCCCATATTCTATTGCTAATATAACCTAATATATAATTAAATAAAATAATCATCAGCCTTGATTATCATTCAAATGATTCATCTTCATTTTATGGGAAAATTATATGAATAATGGATAAATCAAATATTCATCATGGGTTCCATATTGGGGAAGCTATACCGAATCACTAGAAAACAATCAGTATATGATGTAAAATAACATAACATATATGACATTTAATCAACAACATGACTATAATTATTAAATAATGAATAATATATTTAGAAAAGAAAATATTTTAACACAATTTTTTTTAATAAATAACATTTGTAGAAATTATAGTCACGACTATCATCAATGAAAGAATATATAAGATAGTAATAATATAATTGTTAATGAATTAAATTAAAAAAAATAGATTTAATGAAATCATGTTTCTAGTTACATGTACTATAAAGACCATATACCAATATTGTTTGAAACTCTACGTAAAACCCATTTAATTTTCTAATTTATTTTTCTCATGAGACCCATCACACATCATGGGTCTTCATAATTCTTGTCCCCACCTTTCAATTAATGTACAGTGCATTCCTCATAAATCCAATGATTTATTTAATTAATTTATAAAATTCTTGTTCAATATATATATATATATATTAATAGACACATATATATCCATAATTCACTGGTAAACCAAATAACATTTGAAGTATATCCCTACGTGAAATTCTCTTTTAGTTAATGAAATAATTATTTCATGGATACAATGAATATGGATATTTAATAGAAATTTAATATCATATAAATAATGATCGAAATAATGTTCTAGAATAAATATAAATTTATAAATATCATGATTATTCAATGGTTCATTGTCGACCACTGGTTCATCAGAAATATTGATATTTTCAAGAAAGCAATGTCCTTTTCTTGAATAGAAGTGATATATGTTAAATATTATAATATTTATCAATTAATTAATTTCATTTTTAAAATAAATTAATGTTCTAGGAGATCATTCCTTTGATAAATGTTTATGGTGGTGGGGAGGTCTGTTAAGGGTGTATCAATTTATGAAATATTCCATTTTCCCTTTTCTCAAAAATTCTTTTTTTGAAGAAAAAACTAATATTTCCATTAACATACGTTTTATTATTTAAAGGATAACATAACATGTCTTATGATAAATAATTTTACTAAAAATTGTAATTTTTGAAAAAAAACATTCAACATTGAATAAATATATATTTGATTAAAGAGAAAAAGAATGAGTTTTTGTTTTAAAACTATATTTACACAATTCAAGTTCCAAAGAGAGGAATATAAGAAATAAAATTTTTAAAAAACATAAATTTATTTGTGATAAGAAAATTATTGGTTCTTATGAAAGATAAATGATAACATTCCTACAATTTAAGTAAATGAAAAATCATTAAAAACTTAGACTTTAAAAAAATTCTCACATCAACAATAAAATTAAAATGATTATCCCATGAACAAAAGATAAAACTTACAATAATAATCACCATTAATAAATACTTATTTATATTAAATAGATAAATGGGTTAGTATATAGAATCTATAAAATTTAATAGGTTCATATTAATAAATATATCTTAATGAAATGGAAATTGAAATGAAATTCCTTATAACATGTTAACATTCAAGTCAAATCTCCATTGTTTAAATAATTTCAAATGAGCCTAAAATAATAATTTGTATGAATTATTCATAAAATTAAATGTAATGGGATTTATATATAGTATATAATGGATATTTGGTGCATAACACTATAATATGCCTCAATGAATAGAAATTGGGGGAAAAAATCCTTTGTGTCATTATTCTCATTGGTTGATCATTATTTACCATCATGTATAATGGTTTTAATAATTTATTTAATAAATACCATATAAATATTTAAATTTATATCAAATATGATCTTATTATTATATTTTATATCCCATTATTTAACAATATACTATTATTACTAATTTTGGATGTTAATTTATGTATTTTCTCATGCATGTTTTCCGCATGAATATTTTAATTAATCTATATAGGATATTGTTACATCATATATAGAATTATATTAATTTTATAACTATAATATTTAATAAAAAATAAATTATTATAATAATTATTGATTTTCCCCCATGGAAAATGAATCACATCACTTCATGTAGACGACATGCCAACCGTGAGTAGAAGTGACAATATCATTACCTTAATGGATTAGTGGTTAAGGAGGTGAATGATATATAATTTTTTGATGATTCAAAGTCATGTTATATGTTTCATATACAAAATTAATTTTCATCAATATATCGATTCATGTGAGTTAGTGGTGGAAAAAGTTACATATGTTCATGAAAAGGTAGTCTGCTTTTCACATGAGGGAAGGATTATATTTCCACTTTATAAATATGAAGATTGATATATATTATTAAAAAAGAATAATAAAATTTCATTAGAGGTTATATACTATTTATATTATATTGGACTTGTTATGATATAACTAAATATGGTAAATGATGAATCTAAAATAAAGACCATCGTTATGTTTATTTACTTCTCTTAGAGAAACCTCAATTGAATACCTTCATAAAAACCATGGGGTGTGTATTTTAGAAAGTGGATAAGAACTATATTATTTATAAGGATTTTTGGGAGTGATTTTTTTATGGTTTTCAAGACCACCAAATTTGTATGAGTCATGAAGTGAAGGGTGGGTTTCACTTTTATAATCGAGAATGATTGCCAATTTTTAATACAAAAAAATATTAATAATTAGGAAGTATATATCTAACCAAGTTCCTCAATAATTGATAAATAATTAAGTGTAGGGAGGTTATGTTTGGTTTAAATGTCTAAAAAAATAGAAACATTTTTAAAACATGTTATTCCTTTATACTGTAATATATTTTCTTTATTTATTATATTCACCATTGTAAATAGTTTGTAATCATATGTACTTAAAACAGATAGGCTAAAATTTAATTTTTACTATTATATAAATGAAAGCCACAAATTATGAATATGGAATACACATAATCGAATAAATATTACTTATGTTTGGAAGATTAATTTTATGATAGACACGTTTAACGCCGAAAAGTCGTTTTAACCTTAAAAGAAATATTTAATTTTCCCCTTATTGTCGTTCATTATAAAAAAAATTATTTATAGATTAGTATATTTTAATAGTTATTCTAATAATAATTTAGGAATCCTTTTACTAAATTGAAACCAAAAAAGAGATAGAATATTTTCTAAAACAAAAGTAATAACTTATTCCAAAAATGGAATTTATGAAATTCATTTTTCAAGCATAAGATTATATTATATAAAAAATATAAATAGTAATTATCATTATATGTATTTTAATTCATATAGTTATATATATAATCTACACAATTAATTAATATTATTCATATTTAATGATTATATTAAGAAAATAAAAGTGATATATGTAAGAACCTAAATCATTATTTCAGGTATTGATCTTGATTTCGGGTGTTTCTAAGAAAAAGGGGGTGATTTTGGAAATTTTCTATGTACACTTCGTGTACTTCGGAGTACATTCCATGTACCCTATTACAGTTAAAAATCATGTCTTTTGAGTATATTTCATGTACATTTTAAATTTATTTGACTAATTGGACCATGTTCACGTCTAATCTCTAGATTCATCTTCATCTATCCTTGGTTCATCCTGGAGTGACCGAGAGTGACAAATCATCTTTGAACCATTGTTTCCCCATCCATGGCCTGATTTGAACTTTGGAGGGTGCATTGGAATCCCATGGGTGATTCCTTCCTTCATCTGGAATCTCTATCCTTGATTTCTCTTCTTTTGGGTGTTATTCAAGGCTGAACGTTCATTACCTTTTTTTAGTTCTACGAAGTTCTAGGCTGATTCAAGGGGTGAAATTCGTGAGTGTTCTTCGTAAAACGTCGAGGTACGTGGTTTTTTTCCTTCCATTGTTTGTGTTTGAATTTATATGCCAATTTTATGATTACTCACATTTCGGGTATTACGTGTTATGGAAATTAAACACTTTTTTCTGCCTTTGATTGATTATTGGGTTAAGAGTATATTGTTGTGGTATTAGGTGAAATTTCTTTTTTAAGAAACACACCATGGGTCAATTCCCTTGTTTGAATATTTAGGGTCGTTTGGTCCAGGTTTCCTATGATGCAGATCATGATTCCTTTCCATTCTTGATAGGATGGAACAGATTTCCTTTTTTGGATGTTACATGATTGTGATATGCATTGGAACTATTTTTCCATGTATTACATGAGATTACTCTAGGATTATTGAAATCTTATATGCACATTTCAATTACATGGGGTTGTGAGAACTGGGTGAAGTTATAGCACAAGGGGAATTGATGTTTAGTTCTTCCTCAGTGTTTTTGTTATATTTCAAACTATGAGACCATAGGGGGTGAAGGACGGTGAGTGCGCCTCAGAGTGTTTGTAGTTTACATTATGAGACCACATGGGGAATTTACATTGATTGATTCTCTAGAGAGTCTATACGTATTTTAGAAATAAAATATTGGGAATTGATGGTGAGTACTTCCTCAAAATGTCGTTACCTTTATCACATTAATTGGCCAAAGCAGTTAGACTGGGTGGGCTACCCAGAGGGTTATCCGAAAAAATTGAATGTTTATGATTCATCAACCAAGCCAGAGCACAAGCTTTGACTTGTCCCTTTTAGTTAGTTTTTTGAGATACATGTTGTCATTGTTACTTGATTAAATAATGAACATTAAATTCTAATTAATATAAATGGAATCCTTATGATTGGTTAATTTTTTGTACTCTTAGTTTCTTTGCTGCATTTATTTTATTACCTGCAATATATACACACTGATAGTTAGGCACAGATCTTTAGATGGTTTCCTTCTGGGATTCATCTCACACCCCATTTGGGTCATGATTATGGACCCAAAAAGATTATATGGTTTGAAGTGTAGATAAGGGAAAACATCCTTCATCATTTGGTACTTCATTGCAATGGAGCTGGAGAGCATTTGACCAAGCTGAGGCTTGTGAGGCTACTAGAATATACTTATTTTTCATTTTCACATGGTTTAGTACTATATTTTCAGCATTCTAACTTGTTTAGATGTTTTCCTAGACATATGTGACATACCTAATTTATATATATGTTCTTCAGTTTTATATTTACTTTCTGTCTTCTTTTGTTTACTTATCGTATGGTATTACTGTTTCTGCTACTAATAATTATTTGTTGTTCTATTGTGCATACTATGTCAATGAGGGAATAGTTTCTCAAAAATCACACTCAAGTCCCTTGATGCTAGCTGGCAGCCTATGGTGTTTGTGGAAATGCGCTTGAGGTCGTGTGACCAACAGGGTATGGGGAACTTTTGGGCAGCACCCAGAACTGGGACATTACAAAGTGGTATCAAAGGCATATTCATTTTTTCTTTTTCGTATTGTTTGGAGCCTATAGACATGGATTTGATGGAATATTTAGTTGGTAATAAGTTTTTCATGATATTAGTTTAACTATGTACTGGGAAAAGAAAATGTACCTCAGTTATTACTATTTTACAGTTCCACAATTGTTATAGTTGATTTGATTTCATCGTTGGGTGATTCACATGGTTTTTTCAGTTAAGATTTACATCATCATGGTTCTATTTTTTTGAAATCTGATGAGATAATTGTATTTCATCTCTGGAATCATACCTGCACTTATAAAAGATCACATGTCATGAATTTTTTCAGGCCATTTAGGATTCATTACTTATTTCATGATATTGTGATAGATGTTATGCTAAATATGAATATTGGTGTGATAGATTCTGTGATAGAATGCATAATATTTTGATAGTGTATTGGAATATGTTGTGGTTAATTTGGATGGATTCTAAACTTTGGTCCTAGAGGTGTTATGGGGCCTCTTGGGTCAGAATTTGGTGGATCATGTTTGTATTTTTATTGAATTTTATCTAGTTGTGATGTGAATAACTAATAAGAACATTGATTCGGGGGTGTATGGGCTCTCACGTGTCATAATTTGTTATTCCATGGACAATATCTTTATGTATTTAAGGTTTCTAGAGGATGTTCAAAGACCTACTGTCCGAAAACCCAAACAACATGAGGTGTGGTGTTATGAACACACGCCATGTGTTATTCAGTTATGGGAGAAAGAAATTTTCACAAGTACATGATTCAAACTGTATGCACACACCGTGTAGTCTTTTACCAGGGGACTGACTGTGTGGGCAGAGACATGGGGTTGGGAAATGTTTGGGGGAATACATTGTGTATAGGGAGTACACACTGTGTTGTAGAGATTATTTATATGTCCATGTGACTAACAACCCTATGCATGAATCTTTGGTTTTACACACCGTGTCATATTCATACATGTCGTGTATAGTCGACCATGTCTCTAACCATGTGTATAACGACACGGGTGGGTAGAACATAAGAGTTACTCACCATGTTTAGGGTGAACACGACATGTAGTGTTACCCAAGAGAGAACTATGTGTTTATCCATGTTGAGGAGCACGGGTAGGGGGAATTTTTTAAGTACATGTTGTGTCATAGGAGGAACATGTTGTGTGTATGGGTGATACATGACCAGGGTTGGTAGAGGTACACACCCATGTTGAAACCTAAGGGAACACACTGTGTGGAGGGTATGCACACCATGTAACCCTATTTTTTAAAACCTATTTTTCTTCTTCTGATGTTCCTTTATTTCACTTATATGTTTCATTAGATTGTAATATTGATCCTAGGTGTGCGCTTGACCTTGGAGTGTTATGCCACTGAGTCATCCTCTTGTTGTTCGCCAGGTTCAACATGAGATTTGACACTAGAAATGGTCGACCAAGGCCTCCCAGTATACCCTACCATTGTTCCCTTCATGGAACCAACCGTCATTCTGGATACATGTGTCAATGCATAGTTCGAAGAAGTCTTCATGAAGATGATGAATACCTACCAGGGACCACCACATCCAACCCCGTCTGTGACATAGTTGATGCATGTTTTTTAGCAGCAACATCTTCCCACTTTCTCAAGGGATAGAGGACCTTAGGCTACAATCCAAGGGTTATAATCCTTGCTGTAAATATTCATGCATCTCGAGATGCCTCCAGAGAGGAGGGTGACTCTTGATAAATATATTCATCAAGATACCACCAAGATGTGGTGGGATGTGATATCACAGGTGGGACTCCAACAAGTTATGTCTTGGGATGTGTTCCAGCAGACCTTCTATAAATACCTCTAACAAGAGACCTTGAACGATGACCGAGCCTTAGAGTTCCTTAGTTTGTTTTAGGGTACTCTCTATGTTATGGAGTATTCCTCTCGCTTCACAGAGCTTCATTGATTCACACCCATTATGTGGGGTGATGGGTTATTTTAGGGGACAATGTTTGTGGATGGTTTTTTGCATGACCTCTGATCTCATGTGTACATATTTAGGTTGACTTATATTTCCATTATAGTCAACCAGTCATTGATCACCAAGCCCAATATAATAGATTCTCATGCTCTGGGCTAGGGAGGTTCAACATTCGTAGTTGGTACCCTTCCGACTGATACCATGAAGCGCTACTAGGATTCTACGTGTGGAGATCCGAGTATGATGGATTTTCCTTCAGGTAGTCAGGTTTTGTGCTACCAATGTGGGATGGGAGAAAATTTGAAACCTTGTGACCCAAGAGACCCAGTTGAGTACTGATATTGTGGAAAGATGGGACATCCTTGGGGTTTCTGAAATTCCCTCCATCTAACTACAAGTGAGGGATTATTTGTTTCTACCCCTCGTACCTGAGTAGGACCACCAGTCCCACATCAAAATGTGGGCTGGAGGTCATTAGGACATTCAGGCCGAGTAGGAGGATGTGGCCGCAGTGGTAACACATAGGGTTTTGGATAGCCACATGGTGGATCATCTCATGGATCTTTGACATCTTAATTGGGCCGCAGCAAAGGTTAGGATTTTGGGTTGGAGTAGATCTAGCAGGAGTAGGATCCAGGACCCTCTATAGTGAGACGTATGATTTTTGTTTCCGTTGTGTTATCTTCATCTCTCTTCGATAAAAGGGCTTTCCATAGCTTTATATATGTGCCTATTTTAGAGAGGCTTGGCCTCTGTATCTTCCCTTCTACTCATATCAGGAGGTTGTACACTTCGTTGGGGATTATAATGGCTAGTGTACGTCAGTTTAAGTAGTGTCCTGTTGAGGTTGGTTGGTGTCACTTTTTATGGGACCATTATGTATTAGAGATGACGGGCTATGACTTCATTCTCATAATGGCCTTGTTTGTTACCTTTGAGGATATTGTTGATTTCTATCACCATAGGTTGAGTTTCATGTCAGCAGATGGTGTATTGTTTCTACATAAGGGAGAATGGGTTGTCCAGTTAAGCAGAGATGGACCCGAGCATTATGGGTTGAGAAGTGTTACAGCCCAGATTTCAAATATTTATCTTGATGACTAGGGGACTCCGGAGATGGAATTTCCTCTAGTGGTCGATCATTTTAGTTGTGTCTTTCCAAATGACTTTTCAGGTTTTCCACTGGAGTGAGTGGTAAACTTTTCTATTGAACTTTTTCCATGGGAAGAACCAGTGTCTATTCCTCCTTATAGGATGTCTACATGAGAGTTGTAGGAGCTCAAGAAGTGGTTGGAGGAGTTACAGGAAAAGGGTTTTATACACCCTAGTATTTCTCCTTCGGAGTTTCCTATCCTATTTGAAATGATGGTTGATGGTACCCCCATACCATGTTTATACTATTATATGATGAACCAGTTCGCTGTTAAGAACTGATATCTAGTACTGAGGATTGAGGATCTCTTTGATCATCATTGAGGATCATGATTGTTCTCAATGATGGACTAGAGAGCTGGTTATCAACAGTTACATCTTAGACTATCAGATATACCACTTATAGTCTTTCAGTGTAGGTATGGTCTATAGGAATATGTGGTTATGTCATTTTATCTCAGGAATACACGAGATGTTTTTATGTCACTGATGAACTGAGTGTTCCATCGTTATTAGGATTAACTTGTGGTAGTCTTTGTGGATGATATCATGGTTTTCTATCACACTCTACACGACCATGCCTCTTATATTGAGATCATTTTGAGTACACTGAGAGAGAATAAGTAATATTATAAGATCCTAAAATGGCTCATTTGGATGGACCAAATCCACATCTTGGGTCTTGTCATCTCAGAGGAAAGATTACCAGTAGACTTAGAGAAAGTGAGAGAAGTAGTTTCCAGGGAGTTTCGGAAGTACATCATTGTGGTACAAAGTTTTATAGCGATGGATGATTACTAAAGATTCTTTATACAGGACTTCTCATGCATATCAGTGCCACTGAAAGGCCTAACTAAGAAGGCTGCGAAGTGCTTGAGTACTGATTCTTGTGATTCAGCCTTTCTAGAGTTGAAAGGGATATTTACTTTAGCACCGATAGTAATTATTCTGGAGCCGGGAAAGAGTTACATTGTTCACTGTGATGCATCTTGTATCTGGTTGGGAGCAGTTCCTATTCATGGGAAGGGCCATTGTATACGAGTCTCAATATTTGAGGCCACATGAGAGGAATTACATGATGCATGATATCGAGTTGTCTGTAGTTGGTCATGCATTGCTCTATTGGAGACATTACCTACTGGGAGAGAATTTTATGGTGTACACTAACCACAAATGTCTCAAGTATATCTTTACCCAGCGTGACCTAAATTTGAGACAGAAAAGGTGGGTTGAGTAACTTCAGTACTTTGACTTTGAGATTTCCAATACGCATGGGAAATGAAAAACATTGGCTGATGCATTGAGCAGGAGGACTCAGATACATTTAGTTCTGGAAGCTAATAGTGAGTAGCGGATCATGGAATTGTTCAATGAAATGAATTTGGAGGTGCACGATAGATAGGGGTAGAAGATTCCCTCTTCTATAGCTGTTACCTCTACTCTACTTGACCAAGTGCGACTGAGGTAGCTTTGAGATTATAAAGGCCTAGTTCTATAAGAGACTATGTCTGAAGAGTACCCTACTCTTGGATGGATTATATGTGAGGATGATATCTTGTGTTTTCATGGCCACATATGGGTGTCAGCAGACATATGTGAGGATTTTATGTAATATTTTTATTCCTCGGCTTGGGTAGTTCATCCTAGTGTCATCAAGATGTATCGAGATCTACACTATCAGTATTGTTGGCTAGGAATGAAGAGATATGTTTTTGGTTTTGTTATGAGAAGTTCTACCTATCAGCAAGTGAAAGTAGTGTATCAGAGACCAACATAGATTTTATAGCAGTTAACCATTCCTGAGGGGAATTGTAATGATGTTGTGATGGATTTTTTATGGGGTTACCGAGGTCACCTTGAGGAAATGATGCAGTTTATAAATTCCTTGAAAGACTCACAAAGGAAGCACACTTTTTACTGATCAATGAGACCTTCATTTTTTATGATCTTTTATGGTTTCACATCCAAGAGATTGTATATTTTCATGGTGTTCCACACTTTATCCTTTCAGACACGGACACCTTCTTCACTTCACATTTCTGGAATGGGCTACCAAATGCTTTTGGAAAACAATTGCTTTTGAGTACAATGTACCATCCCGAGACAGATGTCTAGTCAGAGGGAACGATTCAGGTCTTGGAGCACGTGCTTCGAGCATGCATCCAAGATTTTGGAGGTTCTAGGGAGAAGCACATACCTAGGGTGGAGTTTTCCTATAATAATAGTTTTCAGGAAACTATTCATATGTTCCCTTATGAGGCCTTGTATGGTAGGCCATGCCAATCACCACTATGTTGGATAGAGTCAAGAGAAGAATCAATGCTGGGACCTCATCTAGTCTAGGAGACCACAGGGTTGGTGGAGTTGATTTAGAAGAGGATGGCTACTTCACAGTCTTGGAATTAGTCTTATGCTAATTGGTGGAGACAACATCTATAGTTCGAAGTCAGAGATCTGGTTTTCCTATATTTCACATCGAGGATAGAACAGATGAGGATTATTATACGAAGAGATATTTCACCATGATACATTGGGCAGTTTGAGGTTTTGGAGAGTGTCAGTCCGGTTGCCTATCGGTTTCAGTTGACCCCAGAGGTATCGAGCTATACACGACATCTTCCACATTTCTCAACTACGACGTTACTTCTCATATTTGTCTCATGTTTTTTAACCTGAGTAGGTTGATCTGGAGGTTGACGTATCATTTTAGGACAATACTATTGAGATTGTTGATCATAGTGCGAAGATACTTTGTGGCTAGTCTGTTCCTATTATATGGTTGTTGTGGCACCATGGGTATGTGCAGGACAAAACATGGGAGAGGGAGTCCGATGTGCAATCATAGTTGATGAATCTGTTTGAGGATTCTACTTTGCCTCCCTGTTAGGGAAATACAAGAATGAATTTCATTCAGGGGGGAAGTTTTTTAGGGCCCAGATCACCATTACAAGAATATATTTTTATTTGTGGGGTTTTTGAGATAAAATTAAAGATTTTGGAAATCTTATAAGTATTCACCGTGGACTTTTGAGTACACACAATGTACCTTGTTACCACGTACAATCGTGTCTTGGGAGTGTAATGGCCAAGACATGTCAGTGTGGGGTGACAGGGTTGACAACTAATTTTGGGGTCCAGTTGAGGAAAATACACAACATGTTCCTTAAATTTACCTGCCATATACATTTTATTTTATTCGACTAATTAGATCGAGGTCGCGTCAAATCTCTATATTCATATTCTTCTGGACATGGTTCATCCAGGATCGATCGAGAGTGATGAATCTTCACCAAGCCACCATTTTACTATACACGGTTTGATTTGATCTATGGATAGTGCATTGGAATCCCACGGGCGATTCCTTCCTTCTCCTTGAATCTCTCACCTTGATTTCTCCTCTCTCAGGGGTTATTCAAATTTGACCATTGTAGTCGTTTTTTTAGATCTACAAAAGTCTAGGATAATTCAAGGGCCATCATTTGAGTGTGTTCTTCATACAACATTGTGGTAACTCGTTTTTTTCATTTCATATTTTTCATTGAGTTTATATGCCAATGTGCTGATTACCCCTGTTTCGGGTATTTAGTGTTAAGGAAATTAAACCCTGTTTTATCTTCCTTAGATTGAATTTTGGATTATGAGTTTTTTTGTTGTGGTATTATATAAAATATAATTTTTAAGGAACACCCCATGGGTTTGTTCCATTTATTGAATTCTTAGGGCCGTTTGGTCTAGGTTTTATATGAGGATGACCATGTTTCCTTTCATTTCTAGATAGGATGGAGCCCAGATCCTTTTTCTGCTAGTTAAATGCTTGTGATTTTCATTGGAACTGTTTATCCATGTATTCGGTGAGATTACTTTGGGCTACTTGATATCTTATATGCATGATTGAATTACACAGGGTTGTGAGAACCTAGGTTAGTTAGAACACAGGGGGAATTGTCATTGGGTGTTTCCTCCGAGTGTCTGTTATATTTCACGCTACCAGACCATAGGGGGGCTTGATGTTGAGTGTTACCTCAGAGTGTCTGTATTTTACAGTACAAGAACACATGGGGAATTTATATTGATTGGTTCCATAGATATTATGTGGTTATTTTTGAAAGACCAAAGGGGAAATTTATGTTGAGTGATTCCTCTGAGCTTCTTTTCCTTTATTGAATTCTTTTTCCATAGGGGTTAGACTATGTGATCTTCCCATAGGGTTAACAGAAAATATTGAATGTTTGTGATGTGTCTACCAAGACAATGCACAAGATTACATTCAATCATGTTAGGTATTCTTTTTAGATACCTATTGCGATACTTACTTGATTAAATAATGAATATTAAATGGTAATGAATTTAAATGGAAACTGAATGATTTATGATTTTTGTGTACTCCAAGTTTCTTTGCGGCATTTCCATTATTACCTGCAATATATACTCACTGACAGTTAGGTACAAATCTTGTGGTGGTTTCCTACATAGATTCATCTCACTCATTATTTGAGTCATCCTTTTTGACCCAAATAGATTGTATGGTTGCAGGTATAGATAAGAGAAAGCGCACATCATCATCAGGTACTTGATTATTGTGTAGTTGGAGAGAATAGGACCATGCTGAAGCTTGCGATGCTGTCGGGGTTTACTTGCATTTTTTTCACTTGGTTTAGTGCTGTATTTCCAACATTTTGACAAGTTTGGATATTTTATTATATATATGTGACATTAATCATTTATATATATGATCTTGAGTTGTTTATTTACTTTCAATCTTCCACTTTTAACTTGTCTTATGGTATTCTATTTCGGCTTCTGATTTTTTTTGTATACTGATGCGCATATGTTGGAAATGAGGGCACACATTTTCCCAACTATCACACTCAAGGCCCAACATGCTAGTCATCATCCTCTATCAATTAGGTAAATGCGTTTGAGGCCATGTGACCAACCGGGTTTGGGGCACCTTTGGGTGGCACTCAAAATCAAAACGTTACAATATACATAATGATACTTCCATGGATTTTAATTATCTAAAAACAAATAGTTCTCTAAAAAATACATATTTTTACATCCAAATAATATAATATTAATTTATATAAAATAGATATTTAATTATTTTTTAATATATATATTAGTAGAAAATATTTAAAATAAAATGTGTTTAGTGAAATTTATAATTTTATGTTTTCCCAAATCCTTATTTCTAATGAAAAAATTAAAATTTTCATTCCTGGAAAATTTTTACCAAGTCAGACGAAAATTGAAATTCATCCTCCGAAATTATAAAAAATTCTCCATGAAATATTATAAAGTGCATTGTATTGTAGTTTTATTGAAATATAATGTTCAAATACTATAATTTATAATTACATGTTATAGTTTCTCCTCTCAAAAAAATATCTCCCTTTAAAAAATAATTTATTAACCTCTAAACTAATGATAGTTGTTCTTATTTATTTCTTCGTCAAGTTCACCCACATCATCCTATTTTTTATGATTTTTCCATTGAACATTTACCATTTGGGTCTTCTGATTCCTCAACTCATTATCTCTATTATCAATAATCTAGATAGTCTCCTCATAGTGACATATATTAGGATTCAACTCTATTTTTTAGAGGCGAAAACTACTTATTTTTATTTCATGGACTTCCATGAAAAATATATATAGAAAAAAAACTAATTTATAGATAATTGGTTCCATTTCTACTATTTAAGACACATATAAAATCCATTATTACATTTCAATGTTGTTGATGTATAAAGGGCTCAATGTTCCTTTATTAATGAGTCCTTCTAACTCAATTCCACTATGATATATTCTAGGAAACAAGATGTAAGAACCAGGTTTTTTCTATCATGTACAGATATTTTTAATTTCCCTATTAATCTCTGGTAAAAAGTATCATTTTTGGTACATACCCTAAAGATGGGCCATGGGACTGTGGGGTAGTATAGGAAAGGAAGGGGTAAGGGATTGTATATTGGTCATAGGATAATTACACACTGTGTAATCACAATACACAACATGTCTAAATTATATGATGATTAATATAATGGAAAGAACCTTTACCATTTTGTAATGGGTTTCCCCATGGAGGAAGACACCAATTTTTACACAACGTGTAAAGAATTTTCATGTCATATAAATTCTAAAATTTAGTTTTTGAAAATAATAGTAAGGGAATACATTTTCATGGATAGATCCTTACCCTCCCTTCCTCTCATATTGGATCACCCTTTTGATCCTAAACCTAGGATTTGGTGATCTTAATAATCTTGACTATAATTCAAGATCTCTCTATCATGTTGCATTCATGATCATATTTTCTTCAATACCATGGCTTATTTCATAATTTGACTTCATCTTGATGATGTTATTTTGATGTAGGTTTATATTCCCAATTTTTAGGGCATTTACCCATTCATCAGTTTACTTCCGATCTATGCTAAACTAAAGGATCATATTAGATGAGGAATGTTTTATATCCTTGAGGTAGGTGGTCTATGTCTTATCCCTTAGGCATCACCCATATATAAACTCTCTTCATTGTTAACAAGATGATTTCATGAAGAATAACAATTAAATTCATGTTCCATGATTATAATAATAATGTTCATATTTTACAGCATGTTTTATATGCACCCTTTTTCATTGGAGGATATATCATAAACACCAAAAACTCATTGTAGAATGTCTCCTTAAATGTGACTTCACTTGTATGTTATAGCTAACTGTAAAACAATTAAGGTGTTCTATAACATAACCAAGATAAAGGTATGTGTTTAATAAAGCAAATGAATTTTTAATTACTTTTATATGTATTTTCACTAGGACCTCCGAATGCAAGTTCTCAATTAAAAAATGAACCATTAAATTGTAATTGGAAATTATATCTTTATAAATAACTTGGTCAATTTAAATGAATTTGGGAAACATGGATTCATGTCTGTAACAACCCTTTTCATGATTAACGGAACATTGAAGAGTGATCCTAAGGAATTTATTTTAACATAAATTTACTAATAAATAGAGCCATGTTCGTCTAGAATTTCCACCTATAAAAATGAAATATAATTAACAAATTTACAAATTAAATGGGCTGATTTTTCCCTGGACTATTTTATTAGATGAATCAAGTAGATTTTTTCTATTGTATATAGAATAATTTATATTTATATGAGTGATCAAATTTCATCCATCCTCAGATTACCATGGAAATTCCTTGATGAATCATTGAGGTGATTTAGATTCAGGGTTTCTAGTAAACATGTGAGATTCCCACCTTGGAGGCCAATCCTTGTGAACTAGTGGATTCCTAACATGATTTCATAGGATCCCTCCATTATCATTTTATGATTCCTTATATACACTTCTTGTATCCATAGATTTGGTTCTATGGATACACCCATTAAAACTCATCATTTCATAGCCCGTTTTACCTTTGAGAAGATCATTTAATAAAGTTTGAGTCATATTAAAAGGTAATTGTTAAGGTGATTTTCCTTGGATTTTACATAGGCCCATTATTAGGGATATGTATTATTACTGAGTAGGATTAACCCCTAAGGTTATGTATTCCATGGTTATTACCTTGGTTCCTATTAATTATTATTAGTTTTATAATATTCCTTTTTTTATATTTGATCATATATTATTATTTCCATCATATGATGTTCATTATGGTTATACCTCATGTGACTAATACAAATAAAATACAATCAATTGAATTAATTAAATGATCTCATGTTTATAGACTTTACTAGCTATGTTTAAAGAAGGTATCAAGGAATTTACATTACATTGTTGACTTTATGTTCGTATTTACCTACACAATAGTTCCGTTTATAGTTCACAAACTGGATGTTATAAACACTATTGGCGGTGACCTACTAAGATTTATCTTTCACCCTCTCGAGGACACCACTGGTACATTATAATATTACTTGTATATAGGAGATGATAAGTGGAAATACCATGCATTGGACACTTAATCATGCTTAATTTTTTTGGATAGATCTTGGTAGTAGGTGACCAAGCTAGCACTCGTGGTGCTGGTTAATGTTTTTCTGCTTTTTAATTTTATTGTATAAATTTTTTTTCATGCAACAATGTATATCTGTTTTTTAGTCTTTATTAGAATGAAATCCATTATCATAAAATATTTGGTATTATTATTAGTAGTTTTTGTTATTAATTATTTATGTCTTCATCGGCTATGTTGGGTTGTCGGTCCAGTCTTTATAGTGTCTATTTCCATTTTTCCATATTTTTGTTATTTCTATTCTATTATATACCAATTATTATTTTATATGCGATGTTGATCTCTCAAAATGTTGTCATAGTATCCATAAAGATATACCCTAGTCCCACACAGCTAGTCGACATTCTATAGTGTTCGGGGAGATAAGAATGAGGCCATGTGGCTAACCAAGTTTGGGGATCCTTTACGTGGAGCACAAGTTCGGGATGTCACAAAGTAGAATCAAAAGGAGATATTTTTCTAACTTGTTGATGCTCTAATTCATCATAATGTCCTCTAAATGGAAAAGGGGAATACCTTACACACAAAGAGTGTCACCCTTTGAAGAAACATAAATTTTTTGATAAAGGCATGGACCAGAAGCCCATTTTGGAGTGTGTCACGCAAGTCACCTGCACGACGTGCATGTCACTTGCGCGTCGTGTAGGTCAATTGAACGACCCATTTGATTTTTCTCTAAAGGTGCACAGTGGCATACAAATAGCCCCTGTGGGCCCCCCATTTCGGGGATGTATTTTCCAGAAGTCAAATTAAATCTCGGGTCGCACTAGTCTTCAACTCAACTCTTCTGAAAACTTATAAGGAAAATTTTTACCTAGAATGGAAGTGTCGAAGTAGTAGGATAAGGCCTTAGGGTTTAGAATTTATCAACACTTGCACACCTAAGTCTCTAGACCTCCTTAAATGTAGAAACACTTGAGGGCTGCCCTATCCTTTCAAGGAAACTTCCGCGCCACCCTTTTGGAAACATCTTAGGATAGTAATAAAGGTTTTAGTTAAGTCTCGCTCAGGTATTACCCTATAAATTCTTTGTCGCCCAGGTGAAACCATGCCACACAAAACACTTGTGCGGCCATGGCTTGCACGGCAAATGAATTGCGTGACCTACACTTGTGCTCTAAATTCATTTGTGTGCCTCTCTCCTATTCACATCTCCTCTTCATAATATTATCCCTCGAACCCCTGTTCAAATCCATTTTTGGCATGGTTTCTTTGTCGGATTTTTTATCTGAAAAGGATTCTGGGAGAATCTCTCCAAAAACCATGTGACTTACAAGCTTTATGTCACTATAGTTAGAGGTTTCCTCTATATAACCTCATCCTTTAAGATGACAAGATATTTTGATTTGGTCCTTCTTCTAACAAGTTAGCCCCAGTCACAAGTTCCCTTAGTTTTTCCTCATTCTCAAGAGTTCCCTCAATTATAATTCCTTTAACTATGGATTCATTCTCAGGAGTAAGCCCCAAGTCACAAGTCCCTTCACCTGGGCCTCCTTCATAACTGTACGCCCCAGTCATAGTTTCCTTTATCATTGGGAATCCTCCTTAAGAGTAAGCCCCAATCTTACTTTATTTTGATTTGGCCTCCTTCTCAGGAATAAGCCCCAATCATAAGTCCCGTTTAATTTGGACCTTCTTCTCAAGAGTAAGCCCTGGGTTAAAACTCTAGATCTCCATAAAGTACAAATACCTTTATGGACCATTCTCATGCGCTACATTCCTAAATTATATCATGGACTTTATCTACTTGGGCAGCCATTCATAAGTAAGCCCCACATCATTTA
Organism: Viscum album; assembly: GCA_963277665.1. NCBI lineage: Eukaryota > Viridiplantae > Streptophyta > Magnoliopsida > Santalales > Viscaceae > Viscum > Viscum album. The sequence goes on along the minus strand of OY728131.1, from coordinate 1,098,061,883 downwards.
TCATTACGAAATCTTTTGTGGCATCATCTTCATGTTTAATGATACCTCTTGGGTCTCACATCGAGCATTACTCAAGTGAGCATAGAGTGTAAAAGTAATCACGAAATATCTTTTTGGGCCATTAACAATGCATAAACCCGATCCTTCTTATCGAACTATATGGGTTCTGATTCCTTTTTAATGAGGATATGTAGGTAGACCATCTATGGGTATGATCCAATCTTCGAAATAATCCATGTATTTCTGAATGAAAATAAACTTTAAGTTCCCCACTGAGTGGGTATAAAACTAGTATGGTCATTATAATGACCAAGATATTTCTATATAATATATTAAAGGATACCATTGACTAAGAATCTTCAATATATACAGATGATTCTATATTGATGAAGAACCTAAAATACGTATAAAAGATTCTCTAAATACCATACATTTCAATCAATGATTCCTAAATCTAAAGGAAAACTCATTTTCATGCTTGGTGAATTAATAAGGATTCATCAACATAACCTAAATCTATAACAGTTTCATGGAGTAGGTAATAATTCCCCCAAAATGAGTGATGAGCCTAACCCCCCATCCTCTCGGCCAATGCAAAATCTTAAGCCTCATCAGTCCACAACTAATGAGAACCTATCTTTGGAAAGTATGTCCAAATGGGCATAGGTTTATTTGGTGTTTCCATTTTTACGATTAAATCCATTAGAAATTGATTGGAAAATTTTGAACCTTAAACAAACAAGGTCATTCCCATTTCCTTAAGAAACAGAAATGGTTATCCCGACGCCAATCCTTAATGAAGTTAAATGATGTTTTACTTATTTGTTAGGGCCCTATTAAAATCAATATGAGGGCCAATAATGAAATCAATAACATATGTGATCATCGAAAAGATGTACTCTAGACAAACCTATCTTGATTATGTCTGCTATAAAAAATAGGCACTCTTTTCCAAGATCTCTCTACAACAAATAATGGCTTCTTTAATGTTCACACCTGTGAATGCCTCGACTTCTACTCCGGTTGGATCATCATCTGCTCTGAGGATGACATCACATACTCAGCATCTTCAACACAGGGTCTTGATTGAATTGGTGAGGGAATACCATCAAAAAGGTACCATCCTAACTCCAAAGGCCACTCAAAAAGACCTCAATGTTAACAACTATCCTTGGTTGCCCGGATAGCGATGACCAGTGGTCAAGAAGCAGGTGGTGCCAATAACCGTCTCCAACCGTTTCAGGTCGTTATCCCCAGAACACAACAACCAGTCCCTCCCATATTATGGGGAAGTGAATGGAGAGGTCATTCAAGACCTTAGTTCAAGAAGACATGAGCCCTTCCTAAGGACTCCCACCAACAATCGCCGCCAGACTCGTGTGGTAGTGCACCCTCAACATGGTGAGGGTATCACATCTAGGTGTTCTGCTTAGGTTCCTCAGACCCGAGCACGTAAGAAGAATCATCAGAGGTGAAATTCAGCCAACAGGGAGGAGGTTCTTACCCTTTCCCCTATAAAGAAGCACATAAATCTAACATGATGGAAAATAATGAGTGGGCATGTAAACCTGATTGTCTTAATTTCACTACACAGTAGACTCTTCTGGAAGTAACACACCAATACCTCTAGGCAATTTCAGCAGAGTACTATAGGCTGACACATACACCTGTTTATAAATCATCACCCAGTCAACAGGCTTGTCTGACTACATCAAAAGAAGCCCGCCAGCCAAATGTGGTGGCCACCTGTAAACAGGCACATACAACTACTTACACTAATCAATTTTGTCAGTAGTCTTGTCTTCCAGTATTGAAGGATGTTCATCAATCATATTTGGTGGAGAACAATCAGTAGGTACATACACCTACAATTCATCAAGATAACCATCAATCTCATTTGGTAGTAGCCGGAGATGTCAATTGGAAATTTCCAATGACAAAAAAGAGGCAGACACAATATTCTTCCCCCCACACGTGAGTACTATCAGAATTCACTGATAGGGAAAGGAGGACTGATGCTGGAACACACACCTACTCCAAACCAAAAATGGATGTATATTCCCATTCTAGCAACTGATGTCCCCAAGCACATTCTGAAAATGCTGAAAGGGTAGAAGCACATCCCTGCCCATATTCTGGACACCTGTCAAAATATTATTACAACTTTAGGGACATCACAGGGAAAGAAACCAAAATCTATCCTTATCGGTGGAATGACTCATAAACATGTCACCCTGGAGTAGATACACACTGATTTTCTAGTCCATAAGGGTCATGGGGAATACTCCCCGATGTCATACAAATAATCAAGTTGGGCACATACACTCGATTTAAATGGAGATAATGATCCTAACCGACTATTTCTCTGGAGAAGGAACATACACCTGCCCATAATAACCACTTTTGACAACAAGTGGTTTCCAAAGTGAGTAATAAGTCATCCAAGAAAAATACCCATCCAGTACAGTAAAAAAATCAAGATCCAATCTGCAATAAGGCCTTGCTCAAAGATGGATTTCTTGTTGCCCTCAGACAATTTTCTCTATCAACTCTAGATTCTACTCTCTCATTTACACATTCTAGATGTAACAATAATAATTCTAAAGGTCTTTATTAGACACTTCCTCATGAAAGCTTCCATGATGACTATTCAGTCAATCTCAAAGTATTATATATAGATAAGAACAACGATAACCCACTGCGTGGACAAATGACCAAAGAATAAAAAGTTTCATCTTTTTCTATAACCCCCCATGGTGGTCCCCTCCATGATGATGAATTTTGCTGTGAATGTATACTCCGCAGTTGTAATTTACATTTCCTAGAAAATTAATCATTGTAAAATGTAGTAATGAGATAGCCCTCTTATCTTGAGGAACTTGCAAGTGTGAAGCTAGTCATGTATGATGCCATACCACAGGCAGGTGAAATACTTTCTCAATTAGAAGTTATCTCGTGGTGTAGTTCATTCTCTAAACCACCACTAGGCCATTCATCTTCTAATTTGGAAAATGAATTCTCAACCAATTTTGTTGAATCTGATGAAGTAACAAAGAAGAACTAGCTTTGGTCCAATCAGGTAGAATAATCTTCATCAAATGACAAAGAGGAAGTGCTTAGTATGAGAAAACAATTGGTGAAAGGTGAGATACCAGCCATGTTTTTCCCTTTTCCTAACTATCATTGTGATATTATAGAAACATTGACTGAAGATTGTATTCATGATATTCATCTCAACATGTGGAAAACTCTTTGTCTCTTAAAAGAGAAAATAATATCCTATGATGAATATCAAAACCATGTTAAGGTTATAGAAGGGTTGCATCGCCAAATTGACTTGGCATCTCTCTCTGTTTACTGACATCGAAAGGTTGAAAAGCAGCATAGATGCCTTCAACGTACATGCCTTGGTTCATTAAAAAGGATGTGCCTGTTAATTACCAATTCCTCGTTGGGTATTCATATCAGGGGATGGGGTGTTCATGGATCATTGCATTTCACTGTGCTCTCTATTCAACAAAGCCTGCCATGAGTGCTCTCATGCAATGTTATTGCGCATGGCTGGCCACATCTAATTGTTTTTTTGCGTAATCAATGGATTTCTCAAGAACATGCCTCAACTAGTTCATCCCAAAATCAGGTATATAAAGAATGAGTTGTCGAATTACTCTCGCATCATGCAAATGAGAATATAGAACAAGCTTATCGTTTAGAGCATATGCATCATCGGGTGAAAGATGTGTTAGAAATAATCCAACTGTCATCTGAGCCAGGTTATTTGAGTGGATGTAGGATGATGCATCTGGATAATTTTCAGACTAAAATCCAAAAAATTAGGAGAGATTTTTAGAAATTTCTAGACGTAGCAGCTAAAAAGACACCTTAGCTTTCTATGCGGGGGACTCTTTTAATCCAACCATCGGGATCAACAAGACATGATTTGAGGAGTTGAGCAGGAAAACCTGGAACAATACCAGTCCACTGGACTAGGGACTTTTTTAAATTCTCAATCTCCCTCTCAGAGAAAGTCAGTATTCTCTCGATTAGCGAAGAATCCACAAGAGGAACCAAGATATGAATTATCAGTAAATTCCCAACAAATTACGGTTCATCAAGAAGTTCATGAGGGATCAATAAAAAAAGGCAATGTCTTATAAAGAACAATGGAGAAGGTAGTATCATAGAAACACTAATAGAAGGGTGGAAATGTGTTATGAATCGACAAATGTCATTAATTTTGTTATCACTAATCACCCAGAACATGGGGCTCACTCAGAGGGATCAGATAAAGAATTTCCTATTCAAGAGGTCGTACACATGGAAACAAATGAAGGAGGTGTGCGTACCAGAATCCAGAGGGTTTCCCAGAGGCAGGAAATTCTTTCGGTCAATTCCCTTCCATACTCTAGAAAGGCACATGCCAATGAGAAAGGTTAAAGTCAGGATACATCCCACCCTACGTCTAGAGAAGGCCAATCACACTCATTAGACGAAAGGTTCACACAGCAAGAAAAAGAAATGAAGTAGTTAAGGAGGTTAAATGCTGAACAACTTCAAGGTAGTCTTTATCCTAAGCATGATTGAGTTAATCAATCAATGGAATTTGTTACAACTAATTTGATAGATCAAAAATATTCCCCTTTACAAGTACACCCTCACATGTCCAATCCTATGGGTTATACTTGACAACAACCACCAATACTACCACCAGTGGTAGTATCGACCGTCACATCTATCCAAAATCTAGTTATTGAACCTGCTTAGGTCCAATCTCAACTAGATTCTTCTCAAAAATTAAGAACTACCATTGAGTCATTAACAGCTCGGTTGGAATCTATGGAAGGAAAACACACACAAGTTCAACATGAAAAGAGAGATTACCCTGAATGGGTGGATAGAATTCCTCCCCCGTCAATTTTTTTGAATACCATATTCCCAATAATTAATGTTTCGGGAGATCCATAACAACACTTACCACATTTTTGATCTCGTTGTGATCCTATAATGGGAACTCCTCAACAACAAGAAGCAGTTAACCTTAGGTGTTTTGTGCAATCATTACAAGGACCTTCTTTTTTCTGGTATAATAGTTTGAAATCTCGGTTAATTACTGGGTGGAAAGATCTCCGTCAAAGTTTCATTCTTTAATTTAGATCAACATTACCAAATATGATAGTTTTTGATCTTACCTATTGTAAAAAAAGGGAAAATGAAAGAGTTTCAGATTTCATTGCTCTCTGGAAGTGATTAACATATTCCTTAAGTTTAGCACTCCATCAAGAAGAGTTTCTACCAATCTGTGTGGAAAATATGTGTGATGAATTAGGCACACCGTTGATCCCTGTGAAATACACTCGAGGGTTTCTAGACCTTACTTCAATCTCTCAGCATATAGAAGACTCTATTATAATGACTAAGGCTAAAACTCATGTAATTCAATCAGTTCTAGGAAGGAGAATAGGGAAAGTAGATACTACTACAGTTACACATAAACAAGCACCTATACATAATTTCACTTCAAAACATTCATCATATTGAAGGGCTCCACCTCCTGAGCGTCAACAACATTGGATGCCCTTTCAAGGTGATCAAAAAGAACAAAGGCAGAAACCATTTGAGGATTTAAAGAACAAAGAGTATTCTTTACAGAAAGAACAAGTTCATGGTTACTTCATCAGGGCTCTAGAAAACAATCTGGTTCAGTTTCCAAGTACCAAAAGTCATAACAAGGAAGGAGATGAATACCTCCCTAACTATTTCCCGTTTCATCAAATGTTGGGGAATCCCATTCAAGAGTGTTTTGTTTTCAAAGACCTCCTGCAAAAGATGGCGGTCTCTGGAAAAGTAAACCTGAAAGGTTCTTCAGCCCAGGTATCATGTGTTACTACTACTGATCCAGAGAAAGAAGGCTAGTGGCACGAAGTCAAAAAGTAAAAATGCACAGAAATATGATGATTGGATGGTCAGGACTACGATCAACCGAACTCATGCCATTTTACGAACACAATTGAAACAACCAATTGTGTCTTCTACTATTTTTGCAACAAGAAAACCCCTTCATAAGAAGTAAAATCCTCAATGAAGCGGCATAAATTTATGAAATAAGAGCAGTCAGAAGAAGATGAGCTTTTGTCAAAGTCGAGGTTGATTTTGACTTTGGTAGATTTTATGCCATCTGCTTCAAAAGCACAAGCACCATCCTACCAAATGGCACAACCTGAACAGGTTCATCGGGATGAATATTCACTATATGAACAATTGATCTTTGGTTCGGTTAACATGATTCATTTAACAGATCCCTATGCAGGTGACAGTTTCGATTATGATGAGCCTAACTTCCATGTATCTAACAGAAGAATTAAAGGAAGAGACAAAGGTCTAGGATAGAGAGGAAGACATGGATATTCCAGAAGCCACTATTTCAATCCTACCCTTGCTAGAACTGTATATGAGGTAGAAACTCAGGGAAAAGCCCTTCAGCAGGCTCAACAGGAACAAGAAATTTTTTCCATACATTGAAGATTCAGTCCCGACAAAGTTATTTTGGAAGAGAGGTTAGAGGTTACACCTTCTTCCTCTCAGCTAATAGATATACTTAGTCAGTCTATTCTATTGAAGCCATGAGTGTTTCCAATTCGTTCCCCAATACGGGATGCATCTACATCAAAATCATCAAATTCCAATGCACCTAAAAAACCACATTATCATGATGGGAAACCCATACCGTTGAACCAAAAGTATGATATATTGAAGCATTTGGCCCATGTACCAGCAAAGTTATCAATTCTGGATGCATTAAATCTATTAAAAGATCATAGGGAGGCGCTTATTGAGGATTTGTGAAGTCCTCAAAAATTTGAAACTGAAATTGATGCGGTTGAGGTCTACCTTATAGAGAATGATCCTACAGAATTCCATGCAGTGATATATTTTATAGATTAAGATGAAGATGATGTTGTACATGGAGTTATCAGACCTTTGTATCTATTTGGAAAATTCAATGATATATACATTCACCAAGCTATTATTGATAATGGCTCAGGAGTCAATCTCATTCTTATTCGTACACTTCATCAATTGGACCTCACTGAATAAGATTTATCTCATACTACTTTGATGTTGCAAGGATATGATAATAATGATCAAGAACCTCTGGGCCAAATTACACTCAGAATTCAGTTTGGAGACCTTGTGTCTAACTCAGATTTCATGGTTTTTCGTCAGGACACAACCTTCAACATTTTTCTTGGAAGACCCTGGCTACATCATCATGTGGTTGTACCTTCTTCATACCATCAATGACTCAAATATTGTTTCAATGGTCAAATTGGGACATTTTATGGTGGCATGGCCCCATTCAATACGTGTGAATCTCAATACATTGAGGCAGAATTTTATCACATGGAGGGAAAGGAAAAACCCACGGCAAAGAAGGCCACCAAAATTAATGCTCTAAATGGTTTGGAAAAGATTCTAATAAACTCATTTATACATGTGAGTACAGATTATGTGTTGCCTATCAGTCAAATTTACAAGATCGGCCTAAATCCAGACATTCTTATGGAAACATCTATAATATTAATTATGGTAACCAAGCCAGACCGCATGGGAGAAATTGTTTATTTTCCAAGAAATGATGGAAGCTTAAATGGATATGCCTTCGTTTCATCCAATGAAATACATCAATTTTATATTTCATCAACCAGGCTAGAAAAAGTTATAGAAATGTCAAAGGAAAACAATGATGTCGATTTTCAATCCATCATCTCCTCTTTATTACCCCAATAAGACCCTTCATCATCAATAGGGTCAGAAATGGAAGCCTCTTCTTCAAGATGTTCAAATTTAAACTTCTCCCCTAATCACGGAAATTATGCTTTGTCATCTACTAAGCATATAGAAATAGAAGATGTAACATGTATTTAAGAAGAAGAGGAAGATATCAGGAATGCTCCTCTAGAATTTGTAGAGGGTATCACTATCACTGTGGATGAACTCAGAGTAATAAATCTGGGTAAAAAAGAAGATCTACACCACACTTTAATTAGTCCATCCATGACTTTTGAAGAGAAAGAAATGTATACATCATTTCTAAAGAAAAATCAAGATGTCATTGCATGTAATTATACAGAAATGCCAGGCCTTGATCCCGATGTTTCCAGTCATCATTTGGGTTTTCCAGAAGAACATTGAGGATTAAAGCAAGAAGCAAGAAGAACACACCCAACTTATGTCTCCAAAATTAAAGCTAAATTTGATAATCTTATCAAGGCTAAATTCTTCAGATAATTTCATTATCCCAAATAGATCGCTAATATTGTCCCTATGAAAAAGAATAATGGGAAAATTAGATATTTCATTGACTTCAGATATCTTAATCGACATTGTCCCAAGGATGAATTTTTAGTTCCGATCACAGAACACTTAATTTATGCAATGGTTGGCGTCAATGCTCTTTCCTTCATCGATGGTTATTCTGGGTACAATCAAATATGAATTTCTCCAGAAGATGGGGAGCCTACATCCTTCAGATCCCCTCAAGGTGTGTTTTTATATCGAGTAATTCCATTTGGATTAAAGAATATAGGTGAAACATATCAACATTCCATGCAACATATCTTCAATACCTTTTTAGAGAAATTTGTTGAATGTTATGTGGATGATTTGGTGGATAAATACAGACAACGTTCTGATCACTTGGCCGATTAGGAAATCATATTCAACAAACATTAACAACACAATTTGAAGATGAACCCCTTGAAATGTGATTTCGGTGTAACCTCAGGAAAATGTCTCGGCTTTGTTGTATGCCATCATGGAATCGATGTTGATCTTGAGAAGATAAAATCAATCTCTTACATCTCACCTCCTAGAAATTTGAAGGAATTGGGAGGACTTTATGGACATTTGGCCTATATTTGGCATTTAATTGAAAATTTTGTAGGAATGTGTTTTCCCTTCAACATATTAATGAAGAATGGAGTCACCTACCAGTAGAATGAAGAATTTTAAGAAGAATTCGATATTCTTAAGAATTATCTCTTAATTCCACTAGTATTAATGCCCACATTGAAGGAAGACCACTTATACTCTATGTGACAACTTTAGAGCGATCATTGGGTGACTTCCTTTCCCAAAAGAATGATGCTGGGAATGAAAACAGCCTTTACTATCTCAATCGAAACATGCTTGTTGTAGAAACACAATATTAAAGTATTGAAAAGTGATTCCTAGCATTAATCTTTGCAGTTCAATAATTTAGACACTACCTGCAACATCATGAGGTCCGATTGTGTCTCATAATAACCCACTCAAATTTATCCTCAGTCATCCAATGCATACAGAACATTTGGCAAGGTGGGATGTTATTTTGCAGTAGTTTGATATCTACTATGTGTCACAAAAGGAAATAAAGGTCCATGCTCTAGACGATTTCCTTTCCGAACACCCATCTATAGAAAATACATTTTTAAATATTGATCGTCCTGATGAGGAAGTCTTCTCTATTGAAGATAATATTAAAACATGGTAAATGTACATTGATGGTGTCTCCAGAAGTCCAACATGGAAGAAAATGGAAGATCCAAAATTCAACATTGTTTGGTTAGGAATCATGCTTATTTCCCCAGAAAAGGTTGTGATACACTATTCCTTCTTATTGTTGGAAGGTGGTAAAAACAATGAACCAGAATATCAAGATCTCATCACAGGCATTGAATTGGAACTTCAAGAACAGGTGAATAACTTGAAGGTAGAAGGTGATTCAGATTAGGTAATCAAACAAGTCAATGGGGATTATGCCATCAGAAAAGAACAGTCAATCCCTTTGTGTGATTACGTCAGAGAGTTAATGGCAGAATTTCTCTCGGAACCGACATCTTCTTATGTCCCGAGATCGTAAAATGTCCAAGCTGATGCACTGGCTAATGCAGCCGCAGCCCTGGACGATCCAAATCGAGACAAAACAGTCGTCAATATTTCCCATTGCTATATAGTTTCACCTTATATTCAAATAATTACAGAGGAAATCAATGAAATTAGTCCCATATTTGAACCAAATTTTCATTCTACCAGATGGATGACACCTATCAGGGAATACCTTCAAAATGGAACACTGCCACTTGATAGAGCTGGAAAAGAACAATTCTGGAGACCAGTGGTCATTTTTAGTCTTTATGATAGCCTAGATCACCAAAAAATCCTCTACAAGTGAGGTTTTGATGGAATTATCTTCATATGTATTGATGGTGAAGAGGCAATGGATGTCATGAATGAAGTACAAGCAGGTGTTTGTGGTGCCCACCGGTCTGGATATAGACAGTCTTGTCAAATTCAAAGGCATGGATAATTTTGGCCTTCAATGATACAAGATTGTGTTGATTTCACTAATTAGTTTCATTTTTAACAAATATGTGCTTACATCATTCATCAACACCCAGAGTTTCTTTATATGGATAAATACTCTTGGATATTTGCTATATGGGGAATGGATGTAGTAGGACCTTATCCTCCCACTACAGCTATGTAGATTAAGTATATTTTTCCTGCTACTGAATTGTTTTCCAAATGGGCAGAGGAAATAACACCCAAAAAATTTGGTGCTAAAAGCATTGATAGCTTTGTCAGGGCCAACATCATTAATAGATTTGGTGTTCCTCATACCATATTGAAAGATAATGGTACCAACTTTTTTTCATCCAAGGTAAGAAAATTATATAAAAATATAATATCAGATCCAACCATTCATCTCAGTATCATGCAGCGGCCAATAGTCCAGTAGAGGCTTTCAATAAGACTCTTTCAAACATACTTTAGAAAATGGTGGATAAAGATAAGAATTCATTGACGGATAAACATTTTCATGCCCTATGGGCTTAACAGACTACCACCCGCACTACTTCACGATCAACTCCATTTTCATTGGTATGTGGAACGGATGCAGTCTTGCCTATCGAAGTCCAATTACCTTCAATTAGAGTCATCATTTGTGATCAGTTATCTACAGATGAACAATCTCAGATGTGATTGATGAATTGGAATGGATAGATGAAAAAATAATGTGCACACTGCACCATTTAGAAGTCTATCAGAATCAAATATCATGATATTTCAATAAAAAAGTTCATCTTCATTCATTCATTCAAGGATAATTGGTATTGGTCTTCAGAACACCAATGATACTAGGAAAGAATACTCCAAAGCATGAGCCAATGTGGGAAGGACCTTACTCAATACATAAGGTCAACTCAAATGGAGTTTATTCTTTAATCTAAATGGATGGAGGACTCATTATAACTCCAACTAATGAAAGATTCTTGAAGAAGTATTTTGGGTAGCACAAATACACTCGTTGTCAATGTTGCAGGACAATAAACTACATAGATCCATCCATCATCCAACATGATGTTAAACTGTGTCCCCCCTTTTGTCCAACATGATGGTAAATTGTGCATCGTCTGAGCAGCAAGATATTAAACTGCCAAGCACCCCATGTCTATGACACATGACATTAAACTGTGATTGCTGCAGGCACAATTATTTTTTTAATCTCTTTTTCCATGCGTGCTCTGGGAAACTGTACATACATAAGCCCCACACCATCCTTCATGGTTGCAACATCCACGACACAATCGTCTAGTCTGTTGATGGTTCATTTTTCTCACACCGAGCATGACACACATGATTTTAGAGTAAGCTTAGACCATGAAATCTTCTCCGGGCCACTAACCACACCTATGACATAACATCATCTTCGGGTCACTGTCCTCAGTTACACCCCGATCACCAAATACATCTGAATTAAAATACGTGGACTTTGATCCTTGCGTCCTAGTCTGGGTATGTAGGCAACCTCCTGAGGTTCAGTCCCAAATCCACTTTCTTCACATTGATTCACCTCCATCCCATACGATGTTGATCTGTGACCGTCTTATTCATATTGGATCAATTTCATCCTAAATGAGGTTAAACTGGGTATGTCTCTTCGTCCTAGCTATATGACATTAAACTATATAGTTCCCCATTGTCCATGTTTCAAAACATTAAACTGCATAGCACTGGGCCATACATATGACCTTAAGCTATTTTTACTTTTGTCCTGTATGACAATAAACTGTTATAATCCCTAATACCCTCACTCGAGAGGAATCATCATCAACATGGCTTCCAACCATGTCATATTTCAAGAACTACATGTGGCATGATTCTCATCCTAATGAGATACGTAGTGACACCCAAGTCTTTAATCATGGGTCCATCCATAATTGGAATAAAGTCAACTTACCCCTCATATGTATGAACCAAATCTGTACAAAGGGTATTTCATGAACTACATGTGGCTTGATTCCCATCCCCATGGGATACGTAGGAATGCTCTAGCATTCCTAGAGTCTAGCCCTGAGCCTTTAGGCCCAACCCCAAACTCCACTTTCGGTCCCTTTGCTGAAAAGTACCCCTAGGAGCACATAATGTGATATGGAACACCTTGGTCTTTTATTCGGATCAGGTTTATAACAAATTCATGATGTGTCCTCCTCACTATGGTCCAAGCTCTATAACCCTAAACTAAGATCTTCTATGCTATCATCCTGCATGACGTTAAACTGTATTTCAAGAACTACGTGTGGCTTGATTCACATCCTAATGATATATGTAGTGACATCTAGAATCTCAATTCAGGACCCCGTCGCAACATTATACAAATAAAATTCATTGTCTCCATAACCCTTTTCTTGACATCTAGTCGCAAAATGTCTGATACCTGATAATTCTATTTTCAGACTATGTAGTATGTGCCCTTAGGTGGCCTTGCATAAGTTGTTTACATAATGGACATGTCAACCCAATAGATGCTACTATTTGACTATGCAGCTTATTCCCCAGTTGGACCTATATAATTCATCCCCCATAATGAGTTTTTCATGTAGTGGTAACATCATTCTTAGGAGAAGCCTCTTTTGTCCTTTTTGGTCTTAATGGTGATATGTAAGGATCTAAAAAAAACTGGCATCCATCACATATTTGTTCCATACTCTTTTTCATGATCTGAATGTATTATTTCGTATAATTTTTCTATCTCTAGTTTTAGACATATGACTTAAAACCAGATATACCTTTTTTCCTACGTTTGGGTCAAACATTCGTTGAAGTCACATTCCTCCTATTCTTTGAAAACTCTGATTGGAAATATCCTCTCCGTATTCAAGTACCTTTCTTCATAATGCACACTCTATGATTTGAAAAATTTGAATCCCCATAAAACATTATCTGGCTTTTAGAAATAGAAAGTCAAACTTCTGAGAGTTCTTTTGGTTGACTATACAGTAGGTTCCCTTGGGTGGCCTTGCATAAGTTTCTACATAACTGACCTGTCAACCAAAAGATGCTACTATTTGAATATGTAGCTTATGCCATAGTTGTTGAAACACCCCGACCCTAGTTACCTAGAGTCGGTGCATTATTGCCTAACATTGGAATGATCACAAAAGATCAAGTCTCGAAAGACCAATTAGTTTAGTAGACTTAAAAACACTAGATACATTCATAAGTCTTACATTACATTATAAAGTAAAAAAACTACAACAACATCTTGTCTTCATATCTCCTCATACTATCCCTACAGGTCATTCATAATATACCTCTTCATATCCTGGAAAAATTAAAACACTGGAAGGGGTGAGCTCAGATGCTCAGTATGGATAACCATATAGCAGAAGCTTTCATAAATAAAAATAAACATTTAAGGCAATGTATAACTAAAACAAAAGCCTTTTAAGCTTGAACTTCTATACAATATGGAAAAAGTAAAATGAGTTAATGCCATTTACTTATTCACATGGATATTCTACTAGTCAAATAATCACATGCAATATCAATAACCACTTTCATAATGATGGAATGCATAATGCCAGACTATCATAACCTCGTAGCCAAGGCCTCATGCCAATACTACAAATAAGATTTTGTCAAGGCCTCGTTCCAAGACACTAGTTTGTCTCAAGAGACCTGCCGATGCATCGAGGAGCTATAGCGGGCTCCACCCGTCACATATTAAGTCCAATGCATTCCTCATATAAATAGGTTTAAACATATCATAAACCACAACATAATTGTATCACATAAAACATGAATAAAAGAAACATAATGTTTACACATTTCAATCACAATATATCAATACCACACATTGATATAATAAAAACATTATCAAAACCATTTTCAATACCAAAATAAAAGAAAATTAAAACATGGTATTTATTTTTCATTTTAAAAAAAGTTATAGCTTGTAGAGGAAGCTGAAACTCAAATAATGGTCACGGCAGTGGAGAAGTTGTTGTCGCCGCATATGTAAGACAAAACATTCCTTTTGTCATTTAGTAAAAATGCTTTGTATAAAAAAGGTTCCTTTTGAATAAAAATAAAATTCAAAGGGGTTTATACACCGTATAAAATAAATTAGTGTATAAAAAAAATTCCTCAATGAAAGGAGATTGAGACAAAGTCCCTTAAAAAGATAATTTTTTTAAATAAAATAGATCTATTATGTGTATTCACTATAAGTGCACATAAATAAAGTATAAATACAAGATATGACATAATAATATCATGGCATAATTTGAATCTAGGAGATCAACCCAAAGACCGGAAATTGGGTTAAGAAGTTCCCTTACAAAGATAATTTTTTAAATAAAGTAGATCTATTATGTGTATTCACTATAATTATAGATAAATAAAGTAAAAATACAAGATAGGACATAATAATATCATGACATAATTTAAAAGTAGGAGTTTAACCCAAAGAAAGGAAATTGGGTTATGAAGTTCCCTTACCTCATGTCCGACTTGACTCGACCACTCATTAACCTCTTGAATAATAAACTATAGTTAATATATACTAGCTTAAGAACCTTTTTATATCACTTATTACAATGTTACTAAAATTATGTAGTCATTTAAGTTAATAACGGTCATTTTTTCGATCTTTGGTATTTGAGTCAAAAATAAACTTCTTATAATTACAAGTTGTTTGTGTGGTGAAATATCCATTATACCCAAAATTATATTCATGATTTAGATATCATATATATCATATATATCCAGTAAATACATGAATTAATAATATTACAAAACATTTAGAGGTAAGAAATGAAATGCACCATTCATGGAGACGGTAAGCCGTACGTACGCATGAACGCTACTTTCATTTATATTTCGTATTTAATGGAATGAAATTATAATTATATAAATATATGATATAATTCCAGTATAATGTCATATATAATATCGTTTACTCCATCACTTATACATCCCACATATGGAATTAATGATTCAAATCACTTTGTGGGGGCGGTAGTCCGCACTTCCTAAAATGAAGATATTGTGTTTACCCATAATGGAAACCATAAAGGAATGCCATAAATGAAAAATACAGAATCATAAGGAAAACAAAAACATTATATATATCATATATAAATATAGTGACATCTTAATGTCCACCTTTGAAGGTGTTATATGAGTGTTGAACAATCATCGTTTCGTGAGGCAGAAATTTTCCATCCACAGAAACAGTATGTTCTTTAAACATTAGATGTACTTGTGTGTAAGTGTTGCTCAAATAATTCTTATAAAAACATCCTAGTATATTGATGATACTTTATTTTTTACAAAATAAATTAATAAAAAGAGTTTAGGGGGTTGGAGATGCAAAATAAAACATAAGAACACAAGAGAAAACACTACCTTTAAAACGGGTAACTCTATTTGATTTGAGCTCAAAGTATTCCTTAGGAAGACTTCTACCCAATGTGAGGCTTATAGTAGTAAGATAGGGTAGTTGAGAGACAAAATGGGCATGGTTTGGCCGAGCCAAAGGCTTGAGAGGTGTTGTTAAGGTGGTAGAGGTGGGGGCCTTTTATAAGAGGATAGGAGGGGCACTCTTGGAAGGATTGAAATGTTACTTTATTACGAAATGCTTTTCAGATTCTAATGGTCCCAGAATGATATATTTCGAGGGTAATGTGATAAGGGTTCGAAATAAACCCATACAATAGGCTTTGTTCAAGTGTAAGTCTTATATTTTACATTATCCTTCCATTTTATTAAAATCGTTAATTAATGAGGCAATCGCTGCATTATCATGGTGTCCTAAATAATTTAATTTATTTAATGTCTAAAAATTATAAAAAAAATTTCATGATATATTAAATATTTTTATATTTCTAATTAATATTTATAGTAAAAAATATAACTTGTATAACCCCATTAAAAAATTGTTTTAGTAAAACAACTCATGTTTGTGACATTTTTATTTTAACATTAAATAAAAAGTTTTTAAGGTCATTTTCCCACCAAAGTGGCTCCATGGGGTCCCCAAGTTGACCCATGGATTTTATTTGTCGTCCATGACTCATCCAATAGAGTTAGGACAAGTGTAAAGGTATTTTCATATTTTTATAATATTATTTTTACCTTAAATTTCACTAATTACCTTTAATCGCGATTAATTAATCTTAAAAGTTACTATTCAACAAAAAATTATTTTAATCCCATTGAACCAAATTTTACATCCTAATGACAACCATGTATGTCAGGTTTTTGAAAATCAAATCACAGAAGTGGTAAAGTTTCATTTAAACGAAAAATCAGTTTTTTAACGACCACTTAGTGGTTTCACTACTCATCAAAAATTGATGTTTTCCACAACAATGCCAAAATTTCACCCTAAGCTATAATTGATATTCTAAATTCAAAAATGATGTCTATTTGAAAAAATCCCAAACATATAAGTTGAATTATTTAATTTTATAATTAATTCCCGCTGTCACAACAAATAGAGTGTTTTTAAGAAACAGTATATATCAAAAGATTGACAATTGTTTATGTCCAATTTCAATGTTAAATTAATTCTAATTACCACCATTGGATAAAATGGTAAAAATATATTCTAATTATACTTTAAAACCACTAAATATTATAATTTATCACTATAAATTATTTTGATTAAAAAATTTGTTTTAAGTATTTTTCACTATTCACAAAAAATTGGAAGTTCTCATAAAATTACAAAAAAATTCAACTTAGGATAATTTCGACATTCCGAATAAAAAAATGAAGTCCATTTGGAAAGATAAAATTTATAAAATTTCATAAAGTAGTTACTACTATTCATAACGTCTAATTTTATTAGTTGCGGTGTGTTAGAACTCGAACTTGTGTACAATGCAAGCTATTGCATTATTGAAAGAGAAGCGTATCATGAAAGCTTGGGGTGTTACATTCTCCACTCCTTTAATAAATTGCGTCCTCACAATTTGAAAATGTACTTAGAAAATAAAAGGTTGAAAATAGAAAATACCTTTATGGAAAACCCACATCGGAAATAGGGATAATAAGAATATGACATTAAAAGAAAGAAAGAGAAGTAAAAAGGTCAACCGAGATAGCCCATACTAGGATTCTATGAAAATATGGATATGGAGGGAAAAAAACCATCATGGTCTGATGGAGAGTTGAATCCAACAGGATTAAGAGAAAGTTAACTACAAGAAAATCACAAACTTGTGATTGGTTAAACGGTCATTGAATCCCCCATTAGAAAAGCTAACTAGCAAGGTTTTTGTTTAAGTTACCCTTTATAATGTTGAGGAATTTATTTAAGAGATTTAATAAGAATGTAAGGAAATATACTTACTTTTCATGTAGACTTTCATTCTTTTATAAATTTTTACCACAAACCCATCTTTCACTCCAAAAGGTAATAGAACTAAAAAATATTCTAATTATCTTAATTGTATAAGGTTACAAATATTAACACATACCATTTAGATTAGGAAAACTTTTTTGTAACAACCAGGTTCTTCCTGTAGGCTAGTGGTAGGTACTAAAGGCCTGTCGCACTATGGTTGTGGGTTCGATTCCTACAGCTTTGTCCGACGCGACGGGTTATCCCCCGACCTACAAGTTGTCCTTTTCCTAAAACTATAGTATTATAATATTCCAAAAATAATCATCATAAATGTTTTAACCTTATAGAATACTATCCAAAGTTCAACTTAATCCATTCCAACCTTTATAGTTATCCAAAATACCTCTGTCCAGACTTTCTCTAAAAGGTCTTTAAATTCCAAAATCAATTGTATCATCAGATTCCTCAAACAAGGTAAAGTTTCTCTTATTTTCACATACAAAAATATGATTACCTTCATCATATTAAAACCTTAATGAAAACAACAAGTACTGCAGTACAATCATTTTATATATCACATTATTCTTATAACCAGAATATAATCCTTGAGTACAAAAGCACCAATACATTAATTATTCCGCTTCAACTGTAGTCACAACATAAGATTGGCCTTGATCCCTTGGCCTTTTCTGAGGTAATATTCCCTTACGCTTAGGACATTCATTTGCATAATGCCCCATTTCTCTACAATTGTAGCATTCAACATTTATAGCCTCTTTCTTTCCCTTGAAATCACGCGCCTGGTGACCTTTTTTCTCAACCTTTATAACAAACTCCCATCCCTTTTTGGCAAGTACCAGGGTAATTCTTTCCAAAATTTTCACATACTAGAAAATCCGTCTTTCCCTTTTTCCCTTTATCTGTCTCTTGTTCCACCGTTCTCTTCTTCTCTTGCTTTACTTTATTGTCATATGATTTAGAGAATTCCTTTTCTTTCTTGATAGCACATGAGACAATGTCTTCGTACGGCGAGAAGGTTTGTGAGACTAATTCTCAACGAAGAAATGGTTTTAACCCATCAAAGAAACGATCAATCTTACTTCTTGGGTTATGTATATAATCTGCAGCATGCCTCACTAACCTTGTAAAGTTGGCCTCATACTTTTCTAGTTTCTCATCCTCCTTTTGTCTTACACTCAAAAATTGTCTTTCCATATCTGCTCGACGGTCGCAAGGATAGTATTTTTCTTGGAAAAGATCTTTGAACTCCCTCCATTCCTTATTTGATACTTCATCATCTTCCATTGGGTTTTGAATGAATTACCACCATTGATTAACATATCCAGTGAGGCGGTAAACTGCCATGACAACCTTCTCCCTTTCACTACTCCCCAATGTGTGGAATATTTTCTCTACGGAGTTTATCCATTGCTCAGCTACTAATGGATTTGTACCCCCATTAAATGTTGGTGGCCATTGCCTCATAAAGCGGTCTAACATTGATCCTCCACGTTGCGGATCAGGGTGCTCCATACGAGTAAGGTTATTATTTATAACCTGAGTGAATTGTCCCTGGATGGTGATAAGTTGATCAGCACCAGTTGTATCACCAGCTCCACAATAACTATCTTGGGCAGGAGGGAAATCCCTACATGGAGTGCATGCATTTATATGGTTTCCATTCCTCCCACTAGGAGCCATTTCTAAACAATGGCATAAACTAGATTAGTTTATGAATCAAAATACATAATTCCATACTTGTAAAACACTTAACATAAATTGAACTATTTATGGATATATTCCATAATCATAAAAAGAAATGTTTTCATTGAGGAAGTATATACTCATAAACCCTTCATAATGGTTTGTAAAGAAAATGAGAATTATCCTAAGCATATCCCCCGGGAGTGTCATAACCAAGAGTGCAGCAAGGCCCGTTGTCATGCACCAGTTCTCGTTCAAGTCTAGCTCAAAGCGGTGTTTTCGGGATTTACCCCTAAGTACATCCATGCCAGAGCCGACTCTACCTGCTCGTATCCAGACAGGGATGTATTGCTCGGAAAACTCACAAAATCTCTATAATACCAAAATTCTAGAAAGTTTATATATACTAATCCTCATAGTCTATCTTTGGGCTATGTGCTCTAATCATAGTTTATCTAAATCTAGCTTCCAAGGTTAGTACTAACCTCCCTCTAATACCAACTGTAACGCCCGGACCCCAGTTACCCAGAGTCGGTGCATTATTGCGTAACATTGGCATGATCACAAAAGATCAAGTCTTGAATGACCGATTAGTTTAGTAGCCTTGGAAACACTAGATACATTCCTAAGTCTTACATTACATCATAAAGTAAAACAAAACTACAAAAAAATCTTGTCTTCATATCCCCTCATATTATCCCTACAAGTCATTCATAATATACCTCTTCACATCCCGGAAAAATTAAAACATTGGATGGGGTGAGCTTAGATGCTCAGTAAGGATAACAATATAGCGAAAGCTTTCATAAATAAACATAAACATTTAAGGCAATGTATAACTAAAACAAAATCATTTTAAACTTGAACTTCAACATAATATAGAAAAGGTAAAATGAGTTAATGCCATTTACTTATTCACATGGATATTCTACTGGTCGAATAATCACATGCAATATCAATAATCACTTTTATAATGATGTAATGCATAATGAAAAACTATCATAACCATGTATCCAAAGCCTCGTGCCAAGACTACAAATAAGATTTTGTCAAGGCCTCATGCCAAGACACTAGTTTGTCTCATGAGACCTGCCGATGCATCAAGGAGCTATAGCGGCCTCCACCCGTCACTTATTTTGTCCAATGCATTCCTCATATGAACAGTTTTAAACATATCATAAACCAAAACATAATCGTATCACATAAAACATGAATAAAAGAAACATAACGTTTCCACATTTCAATCACAAGATATCAATACCACACATTGATATAATAAAAACATTATCAAACCCATTTTCAATACCAAAATAAAAGAAAAATAAAACTTGTTATTTATTTTTCATTTTAAAAAAAGTTATGGCTTGTATAGGAAGCTGAAACTCAAATAATGGTCATGGCGGCGGAGAAGTCGTTGTCACCGCATACGTAGGAAAAAACATTCCATTTGTTGTTGAGTAAAAATGCTTTGTATAAAAAAGATTCCTTTTGAATAAACGTAAAAGTCAAATGGGTTTATACACCATATAAAAGAAATTCGTGTATAAAACAAAATATGCCTCAATGAAAGGAGATTGAGACAAAGACCCTTATAAAGATAATTTTTTAAAGAAAATAGATCTATTATGTGTATTCACAATAAATACACATAAATAAAGTACAAATACAAGATAGGACATAATAATATCATGACATAATTCGAAAGTAAGAGATTAACCCAAAGAACCGAAATTGGGTTAAGAAGTTCCCTTACAAAGATCATTTTTTAAATAAAGTAGATCTATTATGTGTATTCACTATAAGTACACATAAATAATGTAAAAATACAAGATAGGACATAATAATATCATGACATAATTTACAATTAGGTGTTTAACCCAAAGAACCGAAATTGGGTTAAGAAGTTCCCTTACCTCGTGCCCGACATGACTCGACCACTCTTTAACCACCTGAATAATAAACTATATTTAATCTATAATTTCTTTAGAACATTTTTATATCACTTACTACAATGTAACGAAAATTATGTAGTTATTTAAGTTAATAACGGTCGTTTTGTCGATCATTGGTATTTGAGTCAAAAATAAACATCTTATAATTACAAGTTGTTCTTGTGGTGAAATATCCATTATATCCAGAATTTTATTCATGATGTAGATATCATATATATCATATATATCTAGTATATACATGAATTTATAATATTACATAACATTTAGAGGTAAGAAATGAAATGCACCGTTCATGGAGACGGTAAGCCATACGTACGCATGAATGCTGCTTTCATTTCTATTTCATATTTAATGGTATGAAATTATAATTATATAAATTTATGATATAATTCCTGTATAATATCATATATAATATCATATACTCCATCTATTATACATCCCACATAAGGAATTAACGATTCAAATCACATTGAGGGGGCGGTAGTCCGCACTTCGTAAAATGAAGATATCGCGTTTACCCATAATGGAAACCATAAAGGTATGCCATAAATTAAAAATACAGAATTATAAGGAAAACAAAAACATAATATATATCATATATAAATATAGTTACATCTTAATGGCCACCTTTGAGGGTGTTATATGAGTGTTGAACAATCATCGTTTCGTGAGGCAGAAATTATCCATCTACAGAAATAGTATGTTCTTTAACCCTTAGATGTAGGTGTGTGTAAGTGTAGCTCGAATAATTCTTATAACAACATCCTAGTATATTGAGGATACTGTTTTTGTTACAAAATAAGTGAATAAAAAGAGTTTAGGGGGTTGGAGAAGCAAAATAAAACATAAGAACACAAGAGAAAACACTAACTTTAAAACGGGTAACTCTTTTTGATTTGAGCTTAAAGGATTCTTAGGAAGACTTCTGCCCAATGTGAGGATTCTAGGAGTAATATAGGGAAGTTTAGAGATGAAATGGGAAGGGGTTGGCCGAGACAAAGGCTTTAGAGGTGTGGGTAAGGTGGTAGAGGTGGGGGCCTTTTATAAGAGGAGAGGAGGGGGCACTCTTGGAATGATTGAAATGTTACTTTATTATGAAATGATTTTAGGATTCTAAAGGTCTCACAATGATATATTTCTAGGGTAAGGTGATAATTGTTCGAAATACACCCATCCAATATGCTTTGGACAAGTGTAAGTCTTAGATTTTACATTATCCTTCCATTTTATTAAAATCGTTAATTAATGAGGTAATTGATGCATCATCATGGTGTCATAAATAATTTAATTTATTTAATGCCTAAAAACTATAAAAAAATTATTATGATATAGGAAATCTTTTTAGATTTATAATGAATATTTATAGTCAAAAATATAACTTGTATAACACCATTGAAAAATTGGTTTAGTAAAACAACTCATGTTTGTGAAATTTTTATTTTAACATTAAATAAAAGGTTTTTAAAGTCTTTCTCCTACCAAAGTGGCTCCATGGGGTCCCCATGTTGACCCATGGATTGTCTTGGTCGGAAATGACTCATCCAATAGGGGTAGGACAAGTGTAAAGGTATTTTCATATTTTTATAATATCATTTTTTGCCTTAAATTTCACTAATTACCTTTAATCGTGATTAATTAAATTTAAAAGTTACTATTCACCAAAAAATTATTTTAATCCCATTGAACCAAATATTACTTCCTAATTACAACCATGTATGTCAGAGTTTTGAAAATCAAATCACAGAAGTGGTAATGTTTCATTTAAACGAGAAATCATTTTTTTAACTACCACTTAGTGGTTTCACTATTCATCAAAAATTGAAGTTTTTCAGAACAATGCCAAAATTTCACCCTAAGAAATAATTGATATTCTGAATTCAAAAAATGATGTGTATTTTAAAAAATTCCAAACATATAAGTTTCATTAATTAATTTTATAATTAATTCCCATTGTCACAACAAATAGCGTGTTTTTAAGAAACAATATATATCAAAAGATTGGCAATTGTTTATGTCCAATTTCAATGTTAAATTAATTTAACAACCACCATTGGATAAAATGGTAAAAATATATTCTAATTATACTTTTAAACCACTCAATATTATAATTTATCACTAAAAATTATTTTGATTAAAAAAGTTGTTTTATGTATTTTTTATTATTCATAAAAAAATTGGAAGTTCTCAGAAAATTAAAAAAAAATCAACTTAGGATCATTTTGATATTCCGAATACAAAAATGAAGTCCATTTGGAATGATAAAATTTATAAAATTTCAAAAAGTATGCATTACAATTCATAATGGCTACTTTGATTAGTCGAGGTGTGTTAGAACTTGAACTTGCATACAATGCAAGCTATTGCATTATTGAAAGAGAAGTGTATCGTGAAAGCATGGGGTGTTACAGATGTCCCTACATAATTCAGCCCCCATAATGGGTTTTTCAAGTAGTGGTTACTTCATTCTTAGAAAATACTTCCTCTAATGCCTTTTATCTCTTCTCCCATGTCTATACACAGATTCAAAATTTCTCAAGTCACAGTTTACAATTTCCCCCCTCCATACTTGAATATTGTAATATTTTTCCAAACAAATTATCAAGAATTGAGTCCATATCATCCATTCATTCAAAGAAATTTGAACTTAAATATTACCCTATTATAATACAACATGCATCACTTTAATATGAAAATATCAAAAAACATGGTACTCATTAAATGGGGAACCTATAAAGTGTACTATGAACAAAAGTCGAGTCCCAACTCAGTAAACTTACATTTTGAATGATTTTGGAAATATTGATCAATTAAAGGATGAAATGTTGTGGGGTTTGTTTATATAACCCCAGTAAAATACAAACTATGAAGGTATAGATGATTTAAGATGAATTTTATTTTTCATTAGATGAATAAGATTAGAAGAACATCCACAGAATGGAGTCTCTTATCTTATTTTCAGAAATTACAGAAGACTTTCAACCTGATTTCACATCTATTTCACAACATCCCGAGCTTCATCAGTATCCACAATAAGTTCATTTACTTGACCAACATCACACTCTTCAGCTCGACAAAGTGATTCTTTGAAATCATTGATGGATATTATACCTTCTGTTTGGGATTCATCCAATGAAATATGATGCTGGTCAAGCTCCCCAGTAACAACATCTAACTCTTGCTAAAGGTGCAATTGCAAGACAATCTTCTCCTTGATCTTTTGCTTCAGCTACATCAGCTTTGGAGCATGATCAGCCACAACTCGGGACACAGTAGCCTTAAATTCACTGTTATTGATATGTAATCTAGCTTTGATGAGGTCTTGACGACAACATTGATCTTACTCCCTCCTTCGAATGACATGTTTCACTGCAACATGGATTTATTGATATCCAAAACTACCCAGTCCCATCATGATGAACATGGATGAGAGTCATGGAATTTTTGAAGGCAACTTTTCAAGAGGCTCCATATATATTATCTTCCATATATTTTTCCATGCCTTGCGATGTGAGGATTGGAGAACCTTTTTCACATCTGGGTCTAATTCAACATCGCTATCACATGGTTGAACATAGTCAGGGATTAATGCACTTAAGGAAGTTACCTGTTCAGCTCTTTCCCTAACTCTGATCGCTTCCTCTTCTGCTACTATTTGGGCTAAGGCTAAGGCTTCACCTCTAGACCTAGCTATTGATGTTGACAGCCCTGTTTGGTCAATTAAAAGTATGTTTAGTTACAAAGGATAGTAAAAATTGATTGATTTTCTTGAAAGTTAGGTAAGCTACAAATATCATCATCTTTTACCTAATAGTAGATTAGAAATTTGTAAAGACTCCTCCCCATCTTTCTTAGCTTCAACAGGATAATCAGGATGGGTTTTAGGAGGGTGTACCATTTTAAGTTCCACCTGAGCCAGTGTTTCTACAATTATAGGGTTGACATCAATGTTTACACCCCTTTCAAGCCTTGTTGGTTCAACAATTTCCATTGAGGTAACTATACATTTTTTGACCAAACATGGTTATAAGTGTAATCATGAGAAGATTAACAGGAAAAATGATGAAACTCACACCCAGTTGACTCTATAACTAGACCTCTAAAATCTTCTAAATCACATGGTAATTTAAAATGGTCTTAAATTTCTTCAAATAACATGCCAAGAGTCCTAATTTTATTCAATGATGTCCCAGATCCAATGTTAGTCTCACCAGTGGGAGCTCTCAGCATGTCTTCTTCCTGACTTTCATCTAGAAATCTCTGACCCCAGATAGCTTCTTCAGATACAGTTATGGTGTCAGCTTTGGCAGTTGCCAAATGTTCTAATGCATGTTTTGAACCTAAAACATAATAGAATAGACTTCAGTTGTTGTCTCATTTAAGGTTCTATGATGTATTATTAATTTACCAGAAGTCTTTTCTCTCCTGGCTTCAGAAACAGGATCGGTTCTAGAAACAAATGTCAGATCATATGCTCTCAATATTTCTTCAAGAACAGTCATTTCTGCAGCAACCTATGGGCATTCTACATCACCCTCTGTTGTACTTTTATGATGGTAAATTATTCCCCTTAACGGGGAAACTGGATAAGCCCCTATAATCCCAAGATGTTTGAGCACTTTTTCACAAGTTAAGATTCATGACTACCAGAAAGATTTACCACTATTGATTAAATGTTGGGCTATGGTATTCATTATTCGATTATTCTTCTTCTTGTCCTTTTTTGGTGTACTTGTGTCATCACCTCTGAAAACAGGAATTGGAGACAATAACAACATTTCTAACTCCTTGTCCATGGCTTATTGGCCTAGAGATACTACTCCCGGTTCAAGAGGAGATTTAGTGGCTCCAAGAGTGGTTCCACCAGGGCTATACCATGGTGAAGGGATTTCATTGGTTCTTACATTTTCAAGCAGCAGGATGAGGAAGATTATTTCCTTGAATAACAATGCTTTGGCTAAATTCAAATTACATAGAATATAGAAATATGAGAGAAAGGAAACTTACATCTTCAGGAGCCATGTAATCATGCCACTCTTCTTCTAATGAAGGACCAATCCCCTCAATGGTACCACAGTCCATCATTTACTTCACTTTCTTGGTGGCAAGAACTGAATTATCCGTGGCATATATGATCATTTCCAGCTCGTTGATGTAAGACCTCACTTCATTGGGGTTGTCCTCAAAACAGATGTCGGAAGAAGCCTAGAGAATCCCAACTCTAGGGATATGCAGCCAGTCGCATAAGTCCATATAGGCGGTTTCAACATCACAATATAATCTCTGCCTTGTCTAAATAGCCTCTCGCAAATATTCAGAATTTTCACCAGATGGTCGTGAGGAGGGTCCTACAATCTAGGACATCAACTTTTTCCCAGCTCCAGAAATCACATATAAAGGATAAAAAAATGAATCTTTTTGCTCTTTAAAATAATGGTGAATAAATTGCCTCTATGATGTAACTCACCAGGAGTTGATGGAGGAGATATCTTGACTCTAGTAGGTGGATTACATCTTTCATGAGGCCACTTTGAAGCATTTCGAGCCTCATCATCCCCATCCTGGGAATCCGATGAATTAGCTCCGGGTGTGGAATCTAGAGATGAGAAAGAGTACCCTTCCAAATGAAGAGCTTATTTACTAATGGTCCTCTTCTTTATTCCCACCTGAGGGACAAGATAATTCAGTATCCCTTATGGGTATGATGCTACCCAGCTCTCGACCTACTATGTAGTCAATGGTCTTTCCACTCCAACAGTGGGTAGGTATAATACTTCCTCAGTCTTCTCCATAGATGTTAGCAACCATAGTTGACGAGAAACCATCAGATGCTGCTCTAACCTGACATGAACTGGAGGGGAGATGATAATTTTTTGCAGACATTTTAATTGATGTGTGAATCTGTACGGAGCATAGGCCACACATATAATTTCTCTATCAATACTCATGTCCAGTGAACCATCTCTACATGCTAGCATATATTCTCTTAAATCTAGGCTATTTGTTCCATCATCAACAAATCGCCCTGTTGGCGGATTTCCATAAGGAAAGAATTGGAACTCCTTAAACATGTTCACCCTTATTTTTATGTCATAAGCATTGATGGATAAGGGTGAAATTCTTGAAAAGGCCTGAAGAGATTTCCAGAAAGAACTTACAAGAACTCGTACCCCACTTTGTAAATCATATGTCCTGAAATGGGTGGCGATCCATCCCCATAAAACTTGGAATGGTCCCACTATTATTATAGGAGACTTACCCAGATAAACGTGAAGCAATATCCTATGAATCTATGCCAAAACTAGGGTGGACAACTCAACCATCTTCTTTTCATTCATCCTTGCTGCAAAGGAAAAGGTCCCCGGCCTCACACCTCCTTTTGAATCCCGAACTGTTAAAAGGTAAACACTGAGCCACAGGGCCAAAAATCCTGCCAGACGGGTCTTCACTGGAATTTTCTGGTTCACTTCATACCCCCAATTATCAAACTCTCTTGCTTCCAGAGTTGGCCAAAAGGTTCCCGGAGCACCCCTCTTTTCGGCTCTAGGGAAACTAGTAGAATGAGTGCAGGAAGGTCCCTTCTCTCTTTTCTTAATCAAGAACATGTCCATCCACTCCTCTGGATTAATATCTTTTCTGTAGTGGGTTTTCATGGTGGTGGTATTCTTAATCTTGTAGAAAATTTTCATTAACCCTTGATCCAAAGCCAGATCCTACTCCGAATCATTCTAGGTCACCTTGCGGGGGATGAATTCATTATACATATCTCCCATAATTGGAGCCCTTGAAATCTTCTAGACATCCCACAAACGGGTGCCTACATCTCCATGAGTCATATGGAAACAATTAGTTCTTGGGCTCCAATGGCTGATTAAATCCGGTATGAAATTGTCATTTCTATAGACATATATCTGCCTACCCCAGACAACTTCGTATATTGCAGATCCCTTCAGATCATCGAAAAACTTTACCCAGGTTTGTAACACCCAATATGCCCACATTCAACACAGCTTCACACCTCCTCTAGGACGGAAATACCAACTCTTCTTTCATCCCTTAGATTGGTCCATCTGAGAATTTCAGAAAATAGAGGGATAACAATGCAGCTGTAGCATAGGCATGTGAGGCTTCAAATATGGAGCACATGGGATATAGTGCATTATGTATGCCTTATCCATTGTCCCAGCATTGGAAAATGATCCTGAAACTGAGACATTTTTCGAAGAGAAGTTGGTGTAGGTTTGAAACCAAGAATGAGGGATATAATTCATTGCCTCTAGAACGTGGACTCTTTATAGATGACCATGGCCATAAAAAGGCATGTAGATGCTCTGTGGGAAATTAGCATGATATTTCTTCAAGTACTTAGCAAAATCTGAGAGAGTGCTATCACAGATAACATAATAGTTATGGCTGACGATGTTCATCATATCATCTATTATATTGCTAGACAACTCATCTTCTAATCCAATTCTTCTGGGAGCCATTGAATTGGCACAGATATCAAACAATCAACACTTAAGTAAGTTTGTTTTGGGAAATTCTGATGAAGGAAATAAAAAAATGGAAAAGGCATTAGGCCGCGTAAGTCCCAAACATGGAGCACATGTCAAATGTGTCACGTATGTATTCCCACCATAGTCATGGTGCACAAGTCGAATAACTCTGGCAGAAGCACGATAAAATAAAAGAAGGCCAATTCACTGAAGAACAGAAGCACCTGCGCGATGAGAGGTCAAGTGCTGCAAGCCGAGTGAGTTTTCGTGAGAGTGATCCTGTATATATAGGTGATTTTGGTCCACCTGCGCGCCATTCCTATGCGCCCCAGCATCTACGCACCATTCCTACCCGCCCACGCATCTTCATGCCATACTTGTGCACCACAAACCCTTGATTTCTCTGGCTTTCCCTTAGAGCCAAATCCTCTTTCCTTTTCAGATCCAACTCTGAGGGGGGACTTTTATTGATGCATCAATTAATCACAAGGTTCACTGAATATAAAAGGGGGATAACTTAAGCACAAATAAGATCATCATTTGAAGAAACATCAAAAATCTGATAAAGACATGGACAAGAAGCCCATTTTGGAGTGTGTTGCACACGTCACCTATGCACTATGCAAGTCACCTGAGCGCCATTCAAGTCACTTGAACTCCAAATAAGATTTGTGCAAGTCACATGATCACCCCATTTGAATTTTCTCCCAAGGTGCATGGTGGCCTAAAATAGCCTCTGTGGGCCCCCCAGTTCGGGGATAGATTTTCCAAATGTCAAATTCAAGCTCTGGTCGCCCAAGTCTTCAAATCAACTCTTCCGAAAACTTATAGGGTATCTTTTTACCTATAATGGAAGACTTGAAGGAGTAGGATAAGGATTAATTGCTTAGAATTCATCAACACTTTTGCGCCTAAGTGTGCAGACCTCCTTAAAAGTTGAAACACTTGCGTGCCGCTCTATCCTTTCAATGAAACTTGCGTGCCACATTTTTGAAAACATCTTGGGATAATACTAAACGCTTGAGTTATGTCTCACCCATGTATTACCCTATAGATTCTCCATCTCCCAGTTGAAACCATGCAGCGCAAGTACACTTGTGTGGCTAAGACTTGCATGCCAAATGACTTGTGCGACCTACACTTGCATTCCAACTTCATTTGTGTGCCTCTCTTTCGTTCACCTATCCTCTTCATGAAATTTTCCCTAGAACCCCTGTTCAAAGCCATTTATGGCATGGTTCCTTTGTTGGATTCTTTATCTGAAAAGGATTTTGTGAGAACCTCTCCCAAAACCTCGTGACTTACATGCTTTATGTCACTACTATTAGAGGTTTACATTATATAACCTCATCCTTTAAGATTATAAGATCTTTTTATTTGGGCCTCCTTCTCAATAGTAAGCCCCAATCACAAGTTCCCTTAGTTTGGGCCTCCTTCTCAAGAGTATGACCCAATCATAATTCCTTTAACTAGGGAATCTTTCTCAAGAGTAATCCCTAAGTCATAATTCCCCTTAACCTGGGCCTCCTTCTCAGTAATAAGCCCCAGTCATAGTTTCTTTTAACATTGGGAATCCTCCTTAGGTGTAAGTCCCAATCTTAAGTTCTTTTGATTTGGGCCTCCATATGAATATGCCCCAATCATAAGTCCCATTTAATTTGGGGCTTCTTCTCAGGATTAAGCCCTAGGTTAAAACTACAAATCTCTATAATGTACAAATACTTTTATAGACCCTGCTCTTGGGATTCATTCATAAAGTAAGTCCTGGTCTTCATCTACTTGGGAAATCATTCATACATAATCCCAATATCATTTCTCATGACTGAAACTTTAGTGGCATCATCATAATGTTTTTTGATACCTCTTGTTTCTCACATTGAGCTTGACTCATGTGAGCAAAGATTGTAAAAGTAATCACGACATCTTTTTTGGGACATTAACCATGCATAAAACCCATCCTTCTTATCGAACTACGTGGGTTCTGATTTATTTTTAATGATGATGTGTAGGTAGCCTCTCTGCAGGTATGATCAAAACTCTGAAATAATCTTTATCTTTATGAATGACCATAAACTTCATGTTCCCCAGTGAGTGGATTTAAAACCATTATCGTCATCATAATGACCAAGAGATTTATATTTAATATATTGAAGGACACAATTGACTAAGAATCTCCAATACGTACAGATAATTCTCTATCGATGCAGACCATCAAATACATATAAAACATTCTCTAAATCCCATACATATAAACAATTTATTTCCAAATCTAAAGGAAAACTCATTTTCATGCTTGGTGAATTAATAAGTATTTGGGAACATAACATAAATCTATAAGAGGGTCCTAGTGTAGGAAATTATTCCCCCCAAAAAGTTGTGATGAGCCTGACCTCCCATCCTCTCGACCAATGAAAATTCATAAGCCTCATAGGTCCACCACTAATGAGAACTTACCTTTGGAATGTTGGTATAAATGGATATAGGATCATTGGGTGTTTCCGGTTCTACGAATCAACCTGTTAGAAATCGATTGGAAAAGATTGAACCTTGAACAAACAAGGTCAAACCCATTTCTAGAAGAAATATTACCTCACTTTTTTAGATAATTTTATGGAATGTTACGAATCCTTTAGAACATGGATATAAGCCATTCTTTAGAGTAGTTAACCGATTGTCGAGGTAATTGTTGATTTTCAAGAATAAAAAATTTTGTTCATTTTTTTCTTATTACAGTTGATAGACATTCACTATTGGGTGATGTACATGCTTTGTAATGGTTATTATTAATATCAAGATTGAGAACTTCATTTTTAAATTGTCCCAATGAGTTGAAGGAAAGGATAATTGTTACATGCATCATTATAGGCACTTTGACTTCAGATAACATGAATATTATGTCCCATATAGGTACATATCACAAATTTCATTTCTAGTGTTTCTTACAATTAGTGAGTGATCCTATGGTAGTGAAATTATTCGTTTTCTTCTCGTTCACTTGGATGGAAGGATTTCTAGTTTCAATTCAGGGTGTGTATGGGTCATTAGGGGGTTGGAATGGGTAGTTTACCAATTGAATCCAGCATATATTACACACAAAATTTTGTGTCAAAATGTTTATGGGACTAATAGAAATAAAATAGGTGTTGATTTTATTGATTAGATGTATGGGCCATGATTCAATGAAATCGAAATTAATTTTAATCAAATCATGATATATCTATATAATAAAACAAATATTAAAAAGTAAACCATGACTTCTAAAATGAAATAGTCTCTAGTAAATGATGTGGGAAGGTATATTTGAACAATTACGTATTAGAACCCCATTAATATAAACCTAAATAGTAACCAATTTTTGGTCTTTTATGTTGGTATTTAGGGTATTAAAACATGGGAAATGAGCCCTTATTTTTTACGTTCTTCTTCTATTAGTGTTTATATATTACCTTGAGTATTTTTCAGAGGAATTTTCGTAGAATTTTTATATATATGAAATCATGAATTCCTAATAACTGGTGCTAATATGATGGTGATGACCATGATCTAGACATGTTTTCCCATAATCCACTAGACATACTCCAATGATTTTCACATATGTAAGCACATATTATAACCTTTAAGGGTACAAATGATAAGTATCATGAGTATTTTCTATTTTCGATGTAGTCCATGTGATCTCTTCATTACCTTCCCTAAATATTGTTGATATGATAGGTATGTTACAATATTACCATCCTAACACCATCTTAGTGGGGACTATATGATATTGAGTCTTGACTAGATGCCAAAATATTGTTCCTTGAGAATATAAAGATGCCTCTAGAGTGGAGGGTAATGATTTCATCCAATTTGATTCCCAATTCATCAATGTGAGGGTGTGGTGAAAATAAACATATTGGTCATCATCAAGGCATAGAATGGGCTGATTTATAGAATGGTTTACATGATAAATTATTTCATTGAATTTTGAGATTTGATTTACCCAGAATGTTCATGACTTTAAAGTAGGGATTCATTTTAGTCTCAGATTATACATCATGTTTTTCCTAGGTACACCACATTTCACATATTCTAGATGGTGATTAGCAATCATGTTCCCTATGTTTTCTCATTATATTAGTGCAGATCAGATTAACTACATTGGAAGATTCATTTTATTACATAAGAGCCGATAACAAGGTTGTCTGAATCCTCAATGAGATAGAGACCTAATGGAGTACTAATATTTTTTCCATATAGGGAATTGTATGATATTTGTTTAGATAATAACATCAGTTTCTAGTGGTAAATAATGTAGTCTAGCTCCACCTTCAATGGAAGGATATTTTATGTTTTGTCATTATGTGAGTTGTATTAGTACTATTAGGATGGTATGTGGAAGGGACCATGGCCATAGTAGCCAGAATTTTGATCTTAAACTTTAGAAGAGTGGCCACACTCAAGGTTGTCTAGCTTCTATATAGGGTTATTGATCAGGTAAATTTCATGAATTACAGCTGAATCACATGGAAAAGAGTGTATCACCATCAACAATATGAGGTACCATTCATGTAGCATCCACTCATGTATCTTCTTTATTCGAGAAAGGTTCTTCACACTCAAGGATATATTTATCTATCACGGAATTTATTTGGCTAAAAATTCAGTATTACTATGGTGTGATTACCATGGTTACACCAATAGGAGTACATTGATAAGAGAATACACCAATGCAGGGACTTCCCCTTGAGGTAGAAAGTTGCCCCTTCAAATGGAAGAACTTCATCCATGAATTGACAGACTTTTTTTCTTCATTAGGATGGATTGTTTGGTTTCCTATCATGTCATTATAGACATCACCTACGGTAGGGTGTCATTCACATCCTGAGAAGGACAAAATTATATCCAGAAGTTTGAGTGGAATTTCCAGGCTAGTATAGATATACTAGAGCCTCATGGACCAGGTGGAGAGACTACCATGAAATCTAGTCACTTCATAGAGGATTTGTTTTTTCTAAGATAGATTTTGTTCTAATAGTATATAATATCGTGGACGTATTTTCCAATGTATTTTTTTTGGATTTTCTATTGAGATGAAAGGTTTATTCTAAGAGAGATCTTGATCCACAAGAAGATCTATTGTCCATTCCTCCATATTTGATAATACATTCTGAGATCTATGAGATCAAGATTTTGATAGAGGATCTAGAGTAAAAAGGTTTTATATGTCCTAGAACTTCCTCTTAGGGTTTACCATGCTTTTCACTGAGAAGGTTTATGAGACCCCTCTTCTATGTGTGAATTTTCGATAGTTAAACTAGATTATGTTTAAGAATTTATATCCACATCCTCAAATAGATGATATATTTCTCTACCTCTAAGGATACAATTTTTTCTCAAAAATTGAGCTGAGATAATCTTATTATCTGGTTCAAGTCATACATTTATGCATACCTCATAAAAATTTTCATAGTAGGTATGGTCTACATGATCATCTTACTATTATATTCATTCTTACAGATGTACCCACCATTTTCATTGATTTGATTAATTGAGTTTTTAAACCCTAAATGTATTATTTTGTTGTGGAATTTGTAGATGAAATCTGGTTGTATTCTCAGACTCATCATACTATGAAAGATATCTTTATATTGTTCTGATTAAGCTAAGATAGAATTATATTCATGCCAATCATTCTATTTTCCCCTTACTGATCAAAAAATTTCTTTTCATAGATATATTATGATTAAATAAGTACTAATTTTTTACCTAGGGAATGTCAGTGTTATTATTTTCCAAGGAGTATCCCATGAATGGGTTTGAAATAAATATATTCGTGGGGATTTCTGGATATTTTATAATTGTTATAAAATATGTCTCATAACTTGTTTCACCTATTACTAGTCTTACAATGATGGGTGTCATGTTAAAATGGTTATAAGAGTTTGAGAAAGACAATCAGGATATGAATTTAAGGCTTACATCAAGCCCATTTCTTATTCATCTAGATCCAAGAAGAGGACATATAATGTATTTTGATGCATTGAGTATTCGAAGTGGAGTAGTGATGATGATTATGGAGAGAATAAATATGTACAGATATTGATAATAGAGGCCTCCTGAGATAAAATACCCAAAAAAAACCACAACCTAGTATTAGTTTTACATTCCATAGGTTTTTGAAGAAACTATCTATTAGGTGAGAACTTCATGGTGTATATGGACCACAATATCCTTAATATATATTTGAACAATGTGAATGGAATATCAGACAATGATTGTGGGTGAAATATCTTCAATATTTATATTTTGATCTTACCTATATGTCAGGAAGGGTTAATGCGATATCAGATACACTAGGATAGAAAACATAGGAACATTCCATGCATGAAGCCAATGATGAATGAAAATTGATGGCTCTATTTTCTAAGCTGTATCTAGAGATTCATGGTAGATAAAAGAAGTCTTATCTATCACACATAATTTTATCCTCTTCACTCTTTAGAGGGTAATATGTGATATATTTTTTGATCTATAGGGGTCAGTTCTTTGAGAGTGTATTTATGTTGATGACCTTCCACCGGATTGGTTTTTGGGAAAATAATACATCATATATATATATATATATGGGAATGTATGGGTCCCTAATGATGTAACATTGGAAGAAATGTTAGAGTCCCTTAATTCTCAATGGGAAGTTCATACAAGAATCACCATGACATATAGAGACATGAGAAACAAGTATTTTTGGCCAGGGATGAAATTTTAGATAAAAAGATTTATCATTAGGTGTTCCACCAGTAAGTTGGTAAAGACAGAGCACCAAAGACATGATAGATTCTTATAGGTACTTCCAGTCCCATTATGAAAATGAGAAGATATTTCTATTTATTATCTAGTCAAATTAGAAATTTCAAATTGATGTAGTGACACATTTTTGGTGGTAATTGATATATTAATGACTATATCCCACTAATATTAAATTTAATAGAATTTTTAATTGATATTATGGCAAGACTATACATTTGTGATATCAAACGGATACATGGGGTCCCTTGTTTTATCATTTCAGATTAGGACACACATTTCAAATCACAGTTCTATATGGAGATGATGAGAGCCATGTGTAAATAGTTTCTTTTGAGCACATCCTTTCTCGATCAAACCGATTATCAAGAGGATTGGACAATACATATTTTATAGGAGATTCATTTAGCAAGAAAAATTGATTGCAGTTTTTATTGGGAGGACCATATCCCTCTTTTCATGTTTTCATAAAATAATAGATTTTATGAAATGGTTCATATGGAAATCATTGACCCTTAGTATGATAGGCTATGTCATTTACCCCAATGTTGTTTAGATGTTGGAGAGGCATAACTACAAGGTCCTCATCTTTTTTAGGAGACAATAAATGAGGTTTAAAAGATGATTAAGAATATGTATACTGATTAGTGTAGATAGAAAACATCTTATGATCATTATAATTGACCACTATAGTATGAGGTTAGGGATCATATTTCCTTGAGGGTATCACCAATTCTTGGTAATATATATATACAGAGCCAGGGGAAGTTGTTTCCATGTTATGTTGTTCTATTTGAGATTCTTGATAGATTTGGGTTAGTTGCCTGTCTGTTTCAATTACCTTCTAGGTATTATTCCATGCAATAGATCTTCCACATTTTACATCTTCTCTGTTACCATACCCACCCATCCCATAAATTTGATCATGAGGATATTGAGTAATTTTTTGATGCTTCTTTTGAGGAGTATCCTATATGCATCGTTGATCATAGCATGAAGGATTTTAGAGGCTATTCTATACCTATCGTATGTGTACAATGGTATCATGACCAAGTATAGAATGATACATGGGTGTGGGAGGCAATGTATATTCTTAGTGGCCAGAGTTGTTCTTATACAATTTTTCAAACACCTTGACAGCAAACACATGACATTTTTCTCTAACGGTGTAATACTATAATAACTAGGTTTTTCAATTTGGTATGGATATTTTTAATTTTATATTTAATGTCTTATAAAATTTACCTTTTTAGATTAAAACAAAATGTAGGGACATGGACTGGTTGGGTAGTTTGTGAATGGATGGGGTATTCTTGAAGTGGTTTTAATGCAGGGAAATGACAAAATATGTAATTAGAATACATGATGTGTATCAATTACACAACATGTAATGGTCTGAAAAAACATTTCCCATTATGTGAATCGTATTATTGAGGGAGAATGACCCCAAAATATACATGATGTGTAACGAATTTACATGCCAGGTAAATTCCCAAAAAATGTTTTTTGAATAAGTGATAGGGAATCAATTTTATTATGACGAGACTCATCCGACCCTTCTAGTTTCGCATGATCCACCTTTTGTTCCATGTCCTAGGATTTAATGATTATTACTATTCTATAATCCAATTCTAGATACATCTATCATGTTGGATGAATGATGGCATGTTCTTCAATTCATTGGCTCATTTTATTATTTATCTTCCTCTCGAATAAATTATTTTGACTAAGGGTCATATGTCCAATTTCTTGGGCATTGATCCATTATTTATTTTTCTACAAATCTAGGCCGAAATAAAGGTTGATACTAGATTAAAATATTGTTATATCCTTGTGGCATTTTTTCTTTGATTCATCACTCATGTATCCCTGTTTTATAAACTGTAATCATTATGCATGCATGAATTTCATCAAACATTTATTATAAAATTAATATCCATTATTATATTAATAATATTCATATTCAACATCACATTTTATATGATTACTTCTTTATTGGAGGTTACATAATAATTTCCAACAACCCCAACTCGTTTTTTCTGTAAATATTCTTTTCATGGTTTGTTATAGCTATCTTCACCACCATTATGGTGTTCTTTGACATGATCTTGGTAAAGGTGAGTGATCAATTAGTAAAATGATTTATTAATTTCTATTATTTGTATATGTCACATGGTATTCCTCAATTAAGTGATCAATTAATTAATTAATGTTTAAATGGTAATTAAAATCTATATATTTATATATAACATGGAATATATAAATTTTATAGGATGACTTGGTTGTTTGCTCTTATAATCACTTGAAATGATTAATGGAATCTAGTATTGTGAACCTAATTAATTGATTATAATTTAAATTAACTAACAAATGGTTCCACAATTTCACATGTATTAAAGTAAATGGAATGAATCTATTGACATATCAAATGGAATGAGAATTAAATGACATAATTTATAAAATTAATCATTTACATGTTCCATATTCATTATGAAAAATTTTATCTTTATAGAATAGGTTATACACAAGAACTGTAGAGACCCGAAGCTTGACGTACATGGACATTACATTACTTTTGCGGAATACTTAGTACATAACAAAAATACACACACAAGGATCGTAATAGTTTAGTGTCTTTGGAAACTCGGAACGTAATCTTCTAATCGTGGTGAAAGATCTTCAACATCTCCCATAAAGATCTTCCTTTTTTTATACCTAAAACCTTTCTTTATATCCTGGGGAAAAGAAAACATAAAAGGGTGAGCTCAAATGCTCAGTAAGGGTAAACAAAAGAAATATCAATCACATCATATTCATAAGAACATAACATATTGGAAATCTTAACCTGCAAAAGAGAGCATAATTTCATAACATGGGATAATCATAGTAGTGAAATGAAATCCCAATAATCATAACTTAAAACATGGAACTTTGTGGCATACACACATAATCATAGAGAATCATTTCTTATTAGTCATGACTCATTGCGAAGACTATCTTAGTGGACAAAGTCCCTTTCTGAATCGAGTCACCCTCGTTTCAGTCCTGTTTCACTGAACCGGTATAACCTACCATTCCAGCCATGTCTATCTCATGAGATATGAAATCTTTACCCAATGAATTGGAGGGAGATATAGGTCCCACCCATCTAATAATGAATCCTTTCTTATGTGTGCCACATAATCATAAACCATACATCATAGCATAACCCATGTAATAAAAATGGGATTCTTAAACAACATGACATCATAAAACAATTAATATAAGATAAAGGAATTCATAAAAATGTTTCCATCACAACATAATCAAACCAATTTAATAATAGGGATAAAAACAGAACCCTTTTATTATCTTAGATGGAAAATAATTTTGATAAAATACTTGAACTCCATTCTTGAGGAAAATATCCTTTCTACTTCAAACACATTTTTCCTTCCATAACATGTCATATGACTTTAAAATAAAACAAGTTGATTAAAAATAAACTTGAAAACTTGTAAAGGAAGTTTCTTGGAAATAATGTTTTAAAAATCCATTCATGTCGTATAAGTTAAAAAAACATTCTTCGTACTTTTGTCGGAAAAGTCAAAAAGTACCTCGTACGAAAAATGACAAAAGATTTCTTCCATACATATTACTAAAACTCACCGAACGGTAAAAATGGATTTAAATAATTTTAGGTGGATGGAAATAATATTAAATATTGATGAAACATGGATGTGGATGATAAAATACAACCCAGTAAATACTTACGAATGAACAATCTCGGATAAAAATGAGATTGTGATATTTTCCCTTACCTTAGGTCCGACTTGCTTTGTACGTGTCCGAACCTCCTGTATAATGATTTAAATCATGTTATTGACTTATTCCAGAATCATATTCATTTTTATTATATCATATATGGTCCACTTATGACTTTATATTACCCTTTCTTTTGTAAATTCATGTTAAAGAAGCGTTTTGGGTAAAATCGTTTCATTTATCATAGGTGTTTTTAACTTGTAATTATTAATATGATTACTTGGATCATGATTACTTATATCCAAAATGTAAAACATGATTTATATATCATATATATTCAGAATATACATATATGTAATATATTGATAAATGGAATGAAATACACCATTCATGGAGACGGTAGTCCGTACATACGCATGAACGTTGTTTTCGTTTCCTTATTGAATTGGATTGAATTAAGTAGATGACATACATATAAATATACATAAATACAGTATCATTATTAAGTCATATATTTCATTAGTACTTATTATATATACTTTATAATCCTTCATGAATGGTTAATCATTGAGAATGAATCTCATCGCGTCGTGGAGACGGTAGTCCGTACGTACGCACGAGCGATGATATCATTCTCATGGTTGTGGAATTATGTTGAAGTGTATGTATACTATTTCAGTATCAATATAACTTTATAATAATCATATATAGTTACTCATTACACCATTATACCCATCCAATTAAGGTGGTGACGGAAAATAGATTACACCACGGCGTGGAGACGGTATTCCATATGTACGCACACGCGGTGATTTCCTTTCTCCGTAGGATGGATAGAAGGTTAATTAGAGTTGTTTCATATTTATAATAACATATCATTATTTAAGTAATACTGATGTTATTACTTTATAATGAAACAACTAAAGATGAATAAGTTGAAGAAGAAAGAAATTGAAAAGATCGGTAATGGCTATTAC
This sequence comes from Viscum album, assembly GCA_963277665.1. Classification (NCBI taxonomy): domain Eukaryota; kingdom Viridiplantae; phylum Streptophyta; class Magnoliopsida; order Santalales; family Viscaceae; genus Viscum; species Viscum album. Next base: position 1,098,021,547 of record OY728131.1, on the reverse strand, counting down.
CTCTTCTTTGGAACGCCTCTTTGAATCCTCCACTTAGGGAACTAAGATTGGTCTTTGAAGAATACCAGGACCTCTAGGATTATTCTAGGGAAGTGTAGAGGAGAAAATTTCAGGGGTTGGCCGAGCTTGAGTGCTCAAATTGGTGTGAGGAGGAGGGGGAGGAGGTGCCCTTTTATAAGGGAGGAGAGGGGCACCTTAGAAATATCTCAAAATATTATTTTATATTAAAGTAAAAATCGGTTTATAATGGTTTTAAAGGGTCTTATTTCGAAGCTAAAGTGGGGATGGGTCGAAATCCTATCAACCAATAGGATTTGGACAAGTTTAGGGTATTATGTTAACCTTATCAACTAAATTTAACTCTAAGTTAAATAATTTAACTTTTACCGTGTCTTTTTGTTTTCTTACACTATATGGTTAATACACTTACTATAACATGCCAAACGAACCCCAAATTGTTTATTATTAATATATATATCCTTATCTAAGTCATTTGGCCGAACCTTACATTTTTAGGAATAAAATAACAATTAATAATATAATATTTGATTTAAAACTATTTTGTGTCAATTTTGACACTATTTGATATATGATTTTTGTGAAAGTCATAACAGAATTATATGTTCGAACCAAGTTGATTAAATCAACACTAATATATCATAGTAACCTAGAAAATTAGTGTAATTCATAAAAAGTCTCAAATTACATTTATTTTGGTGTTTATAACATCAATTATGTCAATATTTCATTAATAAGATAATTACTGCATCATCTTTGTGACACGAATAAATTAAATTATTTGATGTCTAAAAATTACAAATAAAATACCATTATGTAGGAAATCGTTTTATCTTTCTAATGAATATTTACAATCGAATTTATCTTATGTACAACCCTATATTAAAAATGTTTTAGTAAATATACTTTGATTTTAACTCTTTTAACTCTTCTTTGAATTAAATAATAATAAATGTCCTAATCTAATCCAAGTGGGCCTAAATGATAATATTTTAAACTTAAGGTTGATTTTGGTCGAGATACACTTGTCCAATAGAATTAGGACATGTGTTAGGGTAATATTAATATAATTCTTACCCTTAATTACCCTATTTACTTTTAACCGTGGTAAATAAAAGTAAAAAGTTACTATTCACCAAAAATTATTTTCATCTCATTGAACCACATTTTAGTCCTTGATATTAACCGTGTCTGTCGGATTTTCGAAATTCCATTCACAGAAGCGGTAAAATTATGTTTTATGCAAAATTCAGTTTTTTAACTACCACTTAGTAGTTTCACTATTCATCAAAAATTGATGTTTTTCAGAACAATGCCAAAATTTCATCCTAAGCTATATTTCATATTCCGAATTCAAAAATGAAGTCTATTTTACCAAATTCATAACATAGAAGTTGCATTAATTAATTTTATAATTAAATCCCGCTGTTAAAACAAATAGCGTGTTTTTAAGAAACAATATCTATCAAAAGATTGACACTTGATTATGTCTGGTTTAAATGTGAAATTACATTCAATGACCAACATTGTATTAAATTGTAAAAATATATTCTAAATATAATTTAAAACCACTAAAATTAATATTTTATCACTATTAATTATTTCGATTGAAAAAGTTGTTTTTAACTAAAATTTAGTAATTTTCACTATTCATCAAAATATGAAAGTTACCCGAAAATTACCAAAATTTCACCCTAAGCTAATTTCGATATTCCGAATCCAAAAATGAAGTCCATTTTGAAAAATAAGATTTAAAAAATTTCAAAAAGTGGTTATTACTATTCATAACTGCTAGTTTTAATAATATTTTAATAGCATATCGTTGTTTAGTGAAACTCGGTATTGCGTATTACACACGCTATCAAGGAAGGTTGCGATTGCGTGTAATGCAAGGCAAGTCAAGGATGTGTGTTGTGCAAGCTCCTTTTGGTGTAGCGTACAACACAAGACATTAAAATTAAAAAGATTATTTTTCATAAAATCTCGGGCTGTTACATTCTACCCCCCTTAAAATGAATTTCGCCCTCGAAATTCGTCGGGGTTATAAATGGTTTACTATTCGAAAGTTTCTTTAATAGAAACCCACATCGTAAAAAGGAATACCAAAACTTGGCTTTAAAAACTAAAGTATGAAATGTAACGATTACCCAAATAAACTAATCACTGGGTTTCCACATAGGTGAAAATATGGATATGGAAGAGAAATCTAACCATCATGTTCTGATGGAGAGTGGTAGAGAACATGGCTTTGAAAAAGCCAGTAATTACAAACCCATAGATTTGTGATGATATAAGGTACCATCTGATTCATCAGGTATAAGATCACTAGGACAACATTTTTGGTTTTCAAGATCATTTCCCTAAAGTTGAAAATTTGAATTAGAATAAATACTTACTTTATTTTGGTACAATCTCACTGTTGTTCGTGCCTTGAACAATTTTTCACTTCATCTCTTAAATAAATGAAGTTGAATTTGTTATTCGTGAAGTGTTAGAAGATCATGTGATAGAATGACGGGTCATTCCATCGGTCTCAAACAAAATGTTAGCAAAAGTTATTAATCATATATGGTTCCTAAAATGGACTTATACTTCATATATCATACTGCTTAATATAAAAAAACTAGTTTCTACTAAACAGGGACTTCCTGTAGGCCAGTAGTAGGCGATAAAGGCTAGTCGCACTTCGGTTGTGGGTTCGATTCCCACAGCCTTGTCTGAAGCGATGGGCTGTCGCCCGTCCTGCAGGTTTTCCTTTTTCTAAAACTACATTACTATAACATCCCATCAATAATATCGAAAATCTTCTATCCTTAAACAATACTAACTTATTTCTAACGTAATCCATTCTAATCTTTAGGCTTATCCATAATACTACAGTCCACTCTCATAATATAGTGAAAACGATTACCAGAGATTTAATACTGTCGTTAATCCTCATATATCATAAGATATGTCTTGTTGGTCACATTCCAAACATTCAAAGGCCGTAATCATGTATTCTCTTGAATACCCATTGAACCTTAGTGAAAACATGAATGCAGTTAAAAGTTAACTCTTTCCACATACCAAAATCCAAAAATTCTATATACTCAAAACATGATATAACCTTCTCCTTATATCAGTCATGAGCTCATGAATACTATCAAACATTTAATTTTCTCCTTATCCCTTCATTATGCGCATATCATCTTCATTCCAAAAATATCTGAATAACCTTTCATGGATACTGGTAGCATTAATCACATACTTTCAAAACTCAAGGAAAGACAACAATGTAACAATCCTTAGATTTCTCTTTATTACATAGTACCATGAGATTCTTAATACAACATTACACTTTGAGAAACATGTAATCATTCCACTACCTTCTTAAACCATTGACCGAGCTTCAACAATTCTTTCATCTCACATATCATTTGTAGTCTCTTCATCATCATCAACATAAATACTACCCATACGACCATACTGATTATCTTCATGAGACTTTCCCTTAGGGCATTGGTTTTCATAATGCCCGTACATTCCACATTTAAAACATTTAACCATTGTTGATGTCGTAGCAATACCATTATCCTCATCCATGGTGTTAACTGAACCTTTTGCTTTGCACTTACTTTCTTTGTGTCCTTCTTTTCCACACCCAAAGCATATTCCAGTTCCTTTGTAACATTCTCCTTGATGCCTCTTCCCACATGATTTACATAGGGGAAATTGAACTTTCTTTCATCTATGGTCATCATGAAACTCCATCTTTCTCTTATTAGCCGAGTCAGGAAACTTACCAAAATTTACATTATTGATCATATTATGAGATTGCTGATTCGGCATAATAATGATGTTTGGACTTCCAAATCCCATTTCATTATGAATAATATCATTCCATTGTCCATCATATCCTCCATTATCATGAATCATCTTGTTTCCAGCCATTTTCTAAAACCCAAAAAAAAGAATAGTGTGAGAGGCAAAAATCATGCTAGGGAAAACAACATTATAAAGGGGGAGTATCCTCAATATCTAACTTCTTAGGTTAAATTCTAAGATCTTTACCGTAGTTATAGGACTGTATCCTATACGTATACTTATCCTTAGGGACATCCCTAGAAAAACCTTATAAATATCTCTAGGGATCTCACTAAAGTTCTCGCATCCTAGTTTCCAAAGGTTGACTAAACCTTTCCTCTGATACTAACTGTAGAGACCCGAAGCTTGACGTACATGGACATTACCTTACTTTTGTGGAATACTTAGTACATAACAAAAATACACACACAGGGATCGTAATAGTTTAGTGTCTTTGGAAACTCAGAACGTAATCTTCTAATCGTGGTGAAAGATCTTCAACATCTCCCATAAAGATCTTCCTTTTTTTATACCTAAAACCTTTCTTTATATCCTGGGGAAAAGAAAACATAAAAGGGTGATCTCAAATGCTCAGTAAGGGTAAACAAAAGAAATATCAATCACATCATATTCATAAGAACATAACATATTGGAAATCTTAACCTGCAAAAGAGAGCATAATTTCATAACATGGGATAATCATAGTAGTGAAATGAAATCCCAATAATCATAACTTAAAACATGGAACTTTGTGGCATACAAACATAATCATAGAGAATCATTTCTTATTAGTCATGACTCATTTCCAGGACTATCTTAGTGGACAAAGTCCCTTTCTGAATCGAGTCACCCTCGTTTCAGTCCTGTTTCACTGAACCGGTATAACCTACCATTCCAGCCATGTCTATCTCATGAGATATGAAATCTTTACCCAATGCATTGGAGGGAGATATAGGTCCCACCCATCTTATAATGAATCCTTTCTTATGTGTGCCACATAATCATAAACCATACATCATAGCATAACCCATGTAATAAAAATGGGATTCTTAAACAACATGACATCATAAAACAATTCATATAAGATAAATGAATTCATAAAAATATTTCCATCACAACATAATCAAACCAATGTAATAATAGGGATAAAAACAGAACCCTTTTATTATCTTAGATGGAAAATAACTTTGATAAAATACTTGAACTCCATTCTTGAGGAAAATATCCTTTCTACTTCAAACACATTTTTCCTTTCATAACATGTCATACGACTTTAAAATAAAATAAGTTGATTAAAAATAAACTTGAAAACTTGTAAAGGAAGTTTCTTGGAAGTAATGTTTTAAAAATCCATTCATGTCGTATAAGTTAAAAAAACATTCTTCGTACTTTTGTCGGAAAAGTCAAAAAGTACCTCGTACAAAAAACGACAAAAGATTCCTTCCATACATATTACTAAAACTCACCGAAGGGTAAAAATGGATTTAAATAATTTTAGGTGGATGGAAATAATATTACATATTTATGAAACATGGATGTGGATGATAAAATACACCCTAGTAAATACTTACGACTGAACAATCTCAGATAAAAATGAGATTGTGATATTTTCCCTTACCTTAGGTCCGACTTGCTTTGTACGTGTCCGAACCTCCTGTATAATGATTTAAATCATGTTATTGACTTATTCCAGAATCATATTCATTTTTATTATATCATATATGGTCCACTTATGACTTTATATTACCCGTTCTTTTGTAAATTCATGTTAAAGAAGCGTTTTGGGTAAAATCGTTTCATTTATCGTAGGTGTTTTTAACTTGTAATTATTAATATGATTACTTGGATCATGATTACTTATATCCAGAATGTAAAACAAGATTTATATATCATATATATTCAGAATATACATATATGTAATATATTGATAAATGGAATGAAATACACCATTCATGGTGACGGTAGTCCGTACGTACGCATGAACGCTGTTTTCGTTTCCTTATTGAATTGAATTGAATTAAGTAGATGACATACATATAACTATACATAAATACAGTATCATTATTATGTCATATATTTCATTAGTACTTATTATATATACTTTATAATCATTCATGAATGGTTAATCATTGAGAATGAATCTCATCGCGTCGTGGAGACGGTAGTCCGTACGTACGCACGAGCGATGATATCGTTATCATGGTTGTGGAATTGTGTTGAAGTGTATGTATACTATTTCAGTATCAATATCACTTTATAATAATCATATATAGTTACTCATTACACCATTATACCCATCCAATTAAGGTGGTGACAGAAAATAGATTACACCACGGCGTGGAGACGGTATTCCGTACGTACGCACGCGCGGTGATTTCCTTTCTCCGTAGGATGGATAGAAGGTTAATTAGAGTTGTTTCATATTTATAATAACATATCAGTATGTAAGTAATACTGATGTTATTACTTTATAATGAAACAACTAAAGAAGAAGAATTTGAAGAAGAAAGAAATTGAAAAGATCGGTAATGGATATTACCTCTTCTTTGGAACGCCTCTTTGAATCCTCCACTTAGGGAACTAAGATTGGTCTTTGAAGAAGACCAGGACCTCTAGGATTATTCTAGGGAAGTGGAGAGGAGAAAATGGCAGGGTTTGGCCGAGCTTGAGTGCTCAAATTGGTGTGAGGAGGAGGGGGAGGAGGTTCCCTTTTATAAGGGAGGAGAGGGGCACCTTAGGAATATCTCAAAATATTATTTTATATTAAAGTCAAAATCGGTTTATAATGGTTCCAAAGGGTCTTATTTCGAAGCTAAAGTGGGGATGGGTCTAAATCCTGTCAACCAATAGGATTTGGACAAGTTTAGGGTATTATTTTAACCTTATCAACTAAATTTAACTCTAAGTTAAATAATTTAACTTTTACCGTGTCTTTTTGTTTTCTTACACTATATGGTTAATACACTTACTATAACATGCCAAACGAACCCCAAATTGTTTATTATTAATATATATATCCTTATATAAGTCATTTTCCCGAACCTTAGATTTTTAGGAATAAAATAACAATTAATAATATAATATTTGATTTAAAAACTATTTTGTGTCAATTTTGACACTATTTGATATATGATTTTTGTGAAAGTCATAACAGAATTATATGTTCGAACCAAGTTGATTAAATCAACACTAATATATCATAGTAACCTAGAAAATTTGTGGAATTCATAAAAAGTCTCAAATTACATTTATTTTGGTGTTTATAACATCAATTATGTCAATATTTCATTAATAAGATAATTACTGCATCATCTTTGTGACATGAATAAATTAAATTATTTGATGTCTAAAAATTACAAATAAAATACCATTATGTAGGAAATCGTTTTATATTTCTAATGAAAATTTACAATAGAATTTATATTATGTACAACCCTATATTAAAAATGTTTTAGTAAATATACTTTGATTTTAACTCTTTTAACTCTTCTTTGAATTAAATAATAATAAATGTCCTAATCTAATCCAAGTGGGCCTAAATGATAATATTTTAAACTTAAGGTTGTTTTTGGTCGAGATACACTTGTCCAATAGAATTAGGACATGTGTTAGGGTAATATTAATATCATTCTTATCCTTAATTACCCTATTTACTTCTAATCGTGGTAAATAAAAGTAAAAAGTTACTATTCACCAAAAATTATTTTCATCTCATTGAACCACATTTTAGTCCTTGATATTAACCGTGTCTGTCGTATTTTCGAAATTCCATTCACAGAAGCGGTAAAATTAAGTTTTATGCAAAATTCAGTTTTTTAACTACCACTTAGTAGTTTCACTATTCATCAAAAATTGATATTTTTCAGAACAATGCCAAAATTTCATCCTAAGCTATATTTCATATTCCGAATTCAAAAATGAAGTCTATTTTACCAAATTCATAACATAGAAGTTGCATTAATTAATTTTATAATTAAATCCCGCTGTTAAAACAAATAGCGTGTTTTTAAGAAACAATATCTATCAAAAGATTGACACTTGATTATGTCTGGTTTAAATGTGAAATTACATTCAATGACCAACACTGTATTAAATTGTAAAAATATATTATAAATATAATTTAAAACCACTAAAATTAATATTTTATCACAATTAATTATTTCGATTGAAAAAGTTGTTTTTAACTAAAATTTAGTAATTTTCACTATTCATCAAAATATGAAAGTTATCCGAAAATTACCAAAATTTCACCCTAAGCTAATTTCGATATTCCGAATCCAAAAATGAAGTCCATTTTGAAAAATAAGATTTACAAAATTTCAAAAAATGGTTATTACTATTCATAACTGCTAGTTTTAATAATATTTTAATAGCATATCGTTGTTTAGTGAAACTCGGTATTGCGTATTACACACGCTATTGAGGAAGGTCGCGATTGCGTGTAATGCAAGGCAAGTCAAGGATGTGTGTTGTGCAAGCTCCTTTTGGTGTAGCGTACAACACAAGACATTAAAATTAAAAAGATTATTTTTCATAAAATCTCGGGCTGTTACAAGAACTCCATGGATTTATGAGGGAATTCCTTCAGAACAGGTGGATTCCATTTAAGGGTGTCCGTTTCATTGGGAGATACCCACCTAAAAACCTGAACCTTGTTTATTAGTTGAATCCTTGAATGACTCTACATGATTCCTCTGTTATCATAGTATGATTCATTGGATACACTCATTGGATACAACATGATGTATGTGGACATGTGGCTCCATAGATTCATGAAATGCCCCCATTCATTTCTTATCTCGTTCTACCATGGGGAATATACTTGGAGTTGGATAGAATCATATCACTATATAATTCTTTCTTCGATGCCCCTTGGATTAAATAAATATCCCTTAGAGAGGATTTTAATTAATTCTGAGTTGGTATGACCATTGAAGTCAATGAAGAATTGGTTAATACTGCAACGCCCTGACCCTAGTTACCCAGAGTCGGTGCATTATTACTTAACATTGGCATGATCACAGGAAAGATCAAATCTTGAAAGACCGATTGGTTTAGTAGCATTGGAAACACTAGATATATTCATAAAGTTTTACATTACATCATAAAGTGAAAAACTACTACAACAACATAGTCTCCATATTCCACACTCATATCCCCACATACTATCCATGTAGGTCATTCATAACTTACTTCTTCACATCCTGGGAAAAATAAAACAAAGAAAAGGGGTGAGCTCAAATGCCCAGTAAGGATAACAATATAGCAGAAACTTTCAAAAATAAGCATAAAAATTTAAGGTAATGTATAACCAAAACCAAAGCCTTTTAAACATGATCTTCATCATAGTGTGGCAAAAGTAAAATGAAATAATGCCATTTACATATTCACATGGATATTCTACTAATCGAGTAATCACATGCAATATCAATAACCACTTTCATAATGATCGAATGCATAATGCCAGACTATCATAACCACATAGCCAAGGCCTCATGCCAACACTACAAATAAGATTTTTTCAAGTCCTTGGTCCAAGACACTAGTTTCCATCATGAGACCTACCGATGCATCGAGGAGCTATAGCGGGCTCCACCAGTCACATATTATGTCCAATGCCTTCCCATATGAAAAGGTTTAAACATAACATAAACATTCATATTAAAACTAGCATACAAAATGTCAATACATTCACCATAAACTATGAATGGTATAAAAATAGCACATCCACAGTAAAAAATATCACAAAACCTTCAATACAATATAGACGTTTTGTTTCATAATAAATAAACTACAAATAAGCATAAAATCCATCAAAGGATGTTGACATGGATGAAATCAAAACTCTTTTTAGAGAAATATCTCTTTCTATTTTTGAAATCATTTAAGAGTCATATATTAATAAAATAAAACATTTTATTTGAAAATATTCTTATAAGCTTCTAAGGGAAGCTTCGAGGATTTTATAATGGCGGAAAATAACTGCACCCGCCGTATAAGTTAAAAAAAACATTCTTACCATAATTCTATCGAAAAGGTTAAAAGCACCTTGTTTGGAAAACCACGGAAATATTCCTTTATAAACCTCTTATAAAAAGTCAAAAAAGGGTATAAACGACTTTAACCCATATTCTTGTAAATAGTAAAAATGTTTTGAAATACTTTTTTAATAATCATGGTTGTGGATGATTAAGAGATCCCAGTAGATTATTAGGTATAAACAATCTCGGATAATGAAGAGATAGTGAAATAACCCTTACCTTGCACTTTTCCTTGGTTGAGGGTAGGTTAAACACCTTTATAATGGTGACATAATTGTTATTAAATTATACAAGAATCATATATATTAATATGATATCATATATGATCTTTTAACATTGATTTGTTAATAATATCTTAGAATTATCGTCGTTTCAGGTGTTAACTTACTCGTTTTATTTTATATGTTTTGTTACGTAAGCCTTGTTTGTCATGGATAGGTTGTATATTAATCATATCCAGAATGATATCAAGTCCTTAAACATTATTTTTAAATCATCAAATGATAATTATACTTGAATGGATACTATGGAGAATGAATCTCATCGCATTCATCGAGACGGTAGTCCGTACGTACGCACGAGCGACAATATCATTCTTTTGATATTAAAATAATATATAATTGAATATTATATCATATATACAGAATCATTATCATGTTATATTTATTATTTACATGAGTTACACATCATTATTAAACCCATCCATATAATAATTTATTGAATAATAATTACACCATGACGAGGAGACGGTAAGCCGTACGTACGCACGTATGGTGACATGTTATTCAAAGGATGGATAGAATAGTGAATATGGTTGTACCATATTTATAATAACATCACAGTATATATATGATATTGGAGTTATTATTTTATAATGTTAACAACAAAGGAAGAAGAAGTGGAAGAAGAAAAGAACTTGAAAAAGGGTGGTGAAAACATTACCTCTTCTTCGGGTTCTTCCTTTTGATTTCATCAAAAGGGCTCTTTGGTTGGCTTTATGATCAAAATAAGGCCACTAGGTTGTAGTGAGGGAAGTTGGGAGAGTATTTTTGCAGGGGTTGGCCAATCGAAAAGGCTTTGAAGGTGTGAAGTAATGGGAAGGGGGAGTGCCCTTTTATAAGAGGGGTGAGGGGCACCTTTGGAAAAGCTAGAAATATTAATTTATAATAAATTCATATTCGGTTTCTAATGGCTCCAAAGTTGATTATTCAAAGTTTAAGGTGGGGATAGGTAGAAAAACATTCACCCAATAGAATTTAAACAGGTTTGGGTTAACATATTAACCTTATCTTTTAGTTTTAACTCTTAGTTATTTAGTTTGACATTTACCATGTCACTTTGTATTTTTATAATATATAGTTAATAAACATACTATATACATCCAACCGACCCCCAAGTGGTCAATTAATGATACACCTATCATGATATAAGTATCTTGGCCGAACCTTAGATTTTTAGGAATTTAATATCAATTAATAATATAATATTTGTTTTAAAAAACTCTTTTATGTCAATTTTGACACTATTCAATAGATGATTTTTGTGAAACTCATAAAAGAATTATTACTTCTACAAAAGTTAATTAAATCAATCCTAACATGTCACATTAGCCTATAAAATTATTTTAATTCATTAAAAGTCTCAAATTATATTTATTTGGGTATTTATAATATCAATTATTTTAATTTGTCACTATTATGGTAATTACTGCATCATCATTGTGTCATAAATAAATTAAATTATTTAAAGACTAAAAATTATATATAAAATTTCATTATGTAGGAAATCTTATTATCTTTCTAATGAATATTTGCAATCTAATATATCTTATGTATAACCCTATATTAAAAATGTTTTAGTAAATAAACTTTGATTTTAACTCTATTAACTCTTCTTTGAATTAAATAATAATAAATGTCCTAATCTAATACAAGTGGACCTAAATGATAATATATTATTCCTAAGATTGTTTTTGGTCGATATAAACTTGTCCAATAGAATTAGGACACGTGTTAGGGTAATATTAATATCATTTTTACCCTTAATTACCCAATTTACTTTTAACAGTGGTAAATAAAAGTAAAAAATTACTATTCACCAAAAATTATTTTCATCTCATTGAACCACATTTTACTTCTTGATATTAACCGTGTCTCTCGGATTTTTGAAATTCCATTCACAGTAGCGGTAAAATTCTGTTTTATGAAAAATTCAGTTGTTTAACTACCACTTAGTAGTTTCACTATTCATAAAAAATTGAGGTTTTTCAGAATAATGCCAAAATTTCACCCTAAGCTATAATTGATATTCCTAATTCAAAAATGATTTCTATTTTAAAAAATTCCAAACATATAAGTTGCATTAATTAATTTTATAATTAATTCCCGTTGTTACAACAAATAGCGTGTTTTTATGAAACAATATATATCAAAATATTGATAATTGTTTGTGTTCAATTTCAAAGTGAAATTAATTATAATGAACACCATTGGATAAAATGGTAAAAATATATTCTAAATATACTTTAAAACAACTCAATAATATAATTTATCACTATAAATTATTTTGATTAAAAAAAATGGTTTTTAAGTATTTTTCACTATTCATAAAAATTGGAAGTTCTCAGAAAAATACCAAAAATTCAACTTAAGATAATTTCAATATTCTGAATCCAAAAATGAAGTCCATTTTGAAATATAAAATATATATAATTTCCAAAATTAGGTATTATTATTCATAACGGCTATTTTGATTGGTTGCGGTGTGTTAGAACTCAATGTTGCATACAACACACGCTATCGCATTATTCAAAGAGAAGCGTACCGTAGAAGCGTGGGGTATTACATTCTCCCCTCCTTCAAATAATTTCGTCCCCGAAATTTCTAGAATACTACCGCATGAAAAGACTCAGATGGTTCTTCATCATAAGTTTCTCGGGTTCCCACGTTGCCTCTTCCATCTTATGGTTTCTCCACAAAACTTTTACCAGACGCGTCATCCGGTTTCTCAGCACCCGTTCTCTCGTATCAATAATTTTGACAGGTTCTTCGCAATAAGATAGATCGGGTTCCAGTTCCAATTCCTCATAGGTGAGTACATGCATTGGGTCAGGCATGTATTTCCTCAATAGAGATACGTTTAACACATCGTGAACTTTGGAGAGACTTGGCGGCATTGCCAATCGGTAAGATACAACCCCAATTCATTTTAGAATTTTGAAAGGTACGATGTACCTGGGACTCAATTTACCTTTCTTACCAAAACGTATGACTCCCTTCCATGGTGATACCTTCAGAAAAACATGATCACCGACTTGAAATTCCAAATCCTTCCTTCGATTATCTGCATAGCTCTTCTGCCTACTTTGAGCTGCTTTGATGTGATTTTGGATTGCCTTCACCTTTTACATCGTTTCCTCCACCAGTTCTGGGCCTACAAGTTTTCTTTCACCAAAGTTATCCCAACAGGTTGGTGTACGACATCTCTTTCCGTATAACGCTTCATATGGTGCCATCTGAATACTTGAATGGAAGCTATTGTTATAGGAAAATTCTACCAAAGGTAAATATTTATCCCACATACCCTGAAAGTTAAGTGAGAAGGATCTCAACATGTCTTCTATGGTTTGAATAGTTCGTTCTGATTGTCCATCCGTTTGAGGGTGGTAAGCAGTGCTCAAATGAAGTTCAGTATCCAGGGATTTTTGAAGACTCTTCCAGAATCTTAAAGTAAAACGGGGATCACGATCAGAAACAATCGATAGGGGTACTCCATGAAGTCTCACAACTTCATTAATATATAGTCTTGCTAGACGTTCCAGTGGTAGATCTTCTCTTATAGAAAGAAAATGTGCTGACTTGGTAAGACGATCAACAATAACCCATATTTCATCGTTCATTCTTGGAGTATTTGGTAGTCCCATGATAAAGTCCAACATAATATTGTCCCATTTCCACTCCGGTATGGGAAGAGGTTGCATGACTCCTCCAGGGTGTTGCCTTCCAGCTTTCACTTGTTGACAAACCATACATATTGACACAAAATCAGCAACCTCCCTCTTCATATTGTCCCACCAAAAATGTTCCTTCAAATCTCTATGCATTTTGGTGCTCCCAGGGTTTATAGAGAAATTGGAACTACGAGCATCATCCAGCAATTCCCTTTTTAGATCAGGTATATCGGGAACACAAATTCTCTTCCCGAATTTCAAAATTCCATCTTCATACACAAAGTCTCTCAATCTCCCATTATTCACAGCTTTAATATTCTCTTGAAATTCTTCATCATCGGTCTGAGAACTCTTAATCCTTTCTAGTAAAGCTTGTTTGGCAACCATTTGAAAAAGAATTGATGTTTCGCCTGCCCTGGTTATTCCCATGTCCATCTTCACTAGATCAATGAAAATTGGATCCCTTTCAATTCTCATATTGTTCAAAACTCCCTGGTCTTTTCTACTCAAAGAATCTGCCACCCTTTTTGCCTTCCCCGGGTGGTAGTGTTTCGTTCAATCATAATCCTTGAGTAATTCAAGCCATCTCTTTTGCCTCATGTTGAGTTCTTTTTGTGAGAAAATGTACTTCAAACTCTTGTGATCAGTATAAATCTCACATTTTTCACTATAGAGGTAGTGCCTCCATATCTTAAAAGAAAAGATCACAGCTGCTAACTCTAGATCATGAGTAGGATAGTTTTGTTCATGAATTTTCAACTGTCATGATGCATAGGCAATAACTCTATCATTCTGCATAAGGACACAACCAAGTCCTTTCTTCGATGCATCACTATAAATAATGAACCCATCATTCCCCGATGGTAGATTCAATATAGGAGAATTGACTAATCTTCTCTTCAGTTCTTCGAAACATTCTTCACACTATTTTTTCCAAACAAATATAACCCCTTTACGTGTGAGCTTCGTTAATGGGTTAGCCAATCAGGCAAAATTCTGTACGAAACATCGATAATAACCTGCTAAACCAATAAAACTACGTACCTCAATTATACTCATAGGTGCTGGCCATTCATGGATTGCCTTGGTCTTAGAAGTATCAACAGATATTCCATCTTTATGGACAATATGGACAAGAAAAGAAATCTCCTGAAGCCAGAATTTACACTTGCTAAACTTCCCATATAATTCAAGTCTTCTCAGAGTCTTCAAGATAATGCTCAAGTGATTTTAATGATCTTGGTAGATTTTAGAGTATACCAAGATATCATCAATAAATAACACCACAAATTCATTGAGATACTCCTTGAAAACTCTATTCATCAGATCCATGAATACAGAGGGTGCATTATTCAATCCAAAAGGCATTACAATAAACTCGTAATGCTCGTACCTGGTTCGAAATGCTGTCTTCGGAATGTATTCCTTCTTCACACACAACTGATGGTATCCAGATCGAAGGTCAATATTTCAAAAGTATTGAGCTCCATGCAGTTGGTCAAATAAATCATCAATGCGAGGTAGGGGATACTTGTTCTTTATTTTTATAGCATTGATCTCCCTGTAGTCGATACATAACCTCATAGATCTATATTTTTTTTAACAAAAAGAACAGGGGCTCCCCATGGAGAAACAGTAGGGTGAATAAATCCCTTATTACTCAATTCCTCTAGTTGTTTATTTAGTTAAACTAATTCTACAATGGCCATTCTATAAGGGGTCTTCAATATAGGCCTTGATCCAGGAATTAAATCAATGGAAAACTCAACTTCACATTCTAGAGGATGTCCAGGTAAATCTTCCGGAAATACATCTACAAATTATTTCACAACAGGTACATCCTCTATTTGAACATTCTTTTCCTCACCCACATTCATTTCATTCCCTTCCTCCCCAATAATTGAATTTAGTTGAGCTATTGGGGGTGGATCTAAGTAAGAATCAGGCGGTGACGATTCTGCTCTAAAGATAAGGTGTTCCTTATCATTATCATCAAGAATTGTAACCTCTTCATTCTTACAATAAATCTTCACATCATAGTCCAAAAGCCAATCCAAAACGAGGATTATATCAAACTCAATCATAGGTATGACGATGATATCAACAGATAAAGAACATTTCTGTGCTCTAATGGGGACTCATTCACAAAACATTGTTGCAATGATACTTCCCTTATGAGTTTTAACTGACAACTCCCATGTTAAATCAAATTGGAAATATCTAATTTTCTTAGAAAACTGGGAAGATATGAAACAATGTGATGATCCAGAATCAAATAATACATTTGCTAAACTTGAGGAAACCATTAAATTACCTTCCACCATGTCTTTCGGAGCTTCTACCTCAGCAGTAGTGATAGCATAAGCTAGGCCTTGATCCCTTGGCCTTTTCTGAGGTAAGTTTTCCTAACTCTTAGGACATTCATTTGTATAATGCCCCACCTCCCGGCAATTGTAGCACTGAACATTGGTAGATTCTTTCTTCCCCTTGCAATCACGAGCTTGGTGGCCTTTTTCACCACACTTGTAACAGACTCCCGTTCCCTTCAAGAAAGTATCGGGGTGTTTCTTACCACATTTACCATAGGATGAATATTCAACCATTCCCTTATTCCCATTATTTCCATTCCCAGATTGATCAGCAGGTCTCTTCTTCTCTTGCTTTGCTTTAAAGTCATAAGACTTAGAGAATTCCTTTTCTCTCTTGATAGCACATGAGACAATGTCTTCGTACGATGAAAAGGACTGTGAGACTAATGCTCAACAAAGAAATGGTTTTAACCCATCAAATTAACGATAAATATTAATTCTTGGGTTACGTATATAATCTCTAGCATACCTTTCTAACCTTTTAAAGTTAGCCTCATACTTTGTGACATTCTCATCCTCCTTTTGTCTCAGACTCATAAATTGCCTTTCTATTTCTGCTCGATGGTCGCGAGGAAAGTATTTTTCTAAAAACAGATCTTTGAACTCCCTCCATTCCATATTTGATACTTCATCATCTTCCTTCGTATTTTGAATCAATGAACACCATTGATCATCATCTCCCGTGAGGCGGTAAACTACCTTGATAACTTTTTCCCTTTCACTACTCCCCAAAGCCTGAAATATTTTCTCTAGGGAAAATATCCATTGCTCAGCTACTAAGGGATTTGTACTCCCACTGAAAGTTTGTGGTTGTTGCCTCATGAATCTATCTAACATTGATCCTCCACAGTGCGGATCAGGGTGCTCCATACAGGTAAGGTTGTTATTCATAACAAGAGTGAGTTGTCCCAATATGGTGATTAGCTGATTGGCACCAGTTGCATCACCGGCTCAAATATAATTATCTTGAGAAGGAGGGAAATCCCTATATGGAGTGCGTTCATTGATACAGTTTCCATTTCTTCCACTAGGCGCCATTTCAAAACAATGGCATAAACTAGATCAGTTTATGAATCAAAATACATAATCCCATACTTATAGAACACTTAACAAAACTTGAACTATTTATGGATATAATCCATAATCATAAAAAAAAATTCTTTGAGGAAGTATATAGTCATAAACCCTTCATAATGATTTGAAAAGAAAACGAGAGTTATCCTAAGCATATCCCCCGGGAGTGTCGTAACCAAGAGTGCAGCAAGGCCCGTTGTCGTGCACCAGTTCCCGTTCGAGTCTAGCTCAAAGTGGTGTTTTCGAGTTTTACCCCTAGGTACATCTTTGCCAGAGCCGCCTCTACCTGCTCATATCTAGACCGGGATGTATTGCTCGGAAAACTCACAAAATCTCTACAATACCAAAATTCTAGGAAGTTCTTCTATACTAATCCTCAAAGTTCATCTTAGGTCTACGTGCTCTACTCAGAGTTTATCTAAATCTAGCTTCCAAGGTTTGTAGTAAACTTCCTCTGATACCAACTATAACACCCCAACCCTAGTTACCTAGAGTCGGTGCATTATTACATTACATTGGCATGATCACAAGAAGGATCAAATCTTGAAAGACTGATTGGTTTAGTAGCCTTGGAAACACTAGATATATTCATAAAGTTTTACATTACATCATAAAGTGAAAAACTACTACAACAACATAGTCTCCATATTCCACACTCATATCCCCACATACTATCCATGCAGGTAATTCAAAACATACTTCTTCACATCCTGGGAAAAATAAAACATAGAAAAGGGGTGAGCTCAAATGACCAGTAAGGATAACAATATAGTGGAAACTTTCAAAAATAAGCATAAAAATTTAAGGCAATGTATAACTAAAACAAAAGCCTTTTAAACTTGAACTTCAACATAGTGTGGAAAAAGTAAAATGAAATAATGTAATTTACTTATTCACATGGATATTCTACTAATCGAATAATCACATGCAATATCAATAACCACTTTCATAATGATGGAATGCATAATGCTAGACTATCATAACCACATAGCCAAGGCCTCGTGCCAAGACTAAATATATGATTTTGTCAAGGCCTTGTTCCAAGACACTAGTTTGTCTCATCAGACCTACAGATGCATCGAGTAGCTATAGTGGGCTCCACCCGTCACATATTAAGTCCAATGCATTCCTATATGAAAAGGTTTAAACATAACATAAACATTCGTATTAAAACTAGCATACGAAATGTCAATACTTTCACTATAAACTATGAATGGTATAAAAATAGCACATCCATAGTCAAACATATCACAAAACCTTCAATACAATATAGAAGTTTTGTATCATAATAAATCAACTACAAATAAGCATAAAATCCATCAATGGATGTTGACATAGGTGAAATCAAAACTCTTTTTAGAGAAATATCTCTTTCTATTTTTGAAATCATTTAAGAGTCATATATTTATAAAATAAAACATTTTCTTTGATAATATTATTATAAGCTTGTATGGGAATCTTCGATGATTTTATAACGGCGGAAAATAACCGCACCCGCCGTATAAGTTAAAAAAACATTCTTACCTTAATTCTGTCGAAAAGGTTAAAAGCACCTTGTTTGGAAAACGACGGAAAGAGTCCTTTATAAACCTCTTATAAAAAGTCGAAAAAGGGTATAAATGACTTTAACCCATATTATTGTAAATAGTAAAAATGTTTTGAAATACTTTTTTAACAAACATGGATGTCGATGATAAAGAGATCCCAGTAGATTATTAGGTATAAACAATCTCGGATAATGAAGAGATTGTGAAATAACCCTTACCTTGCACTTTTCCTTGGTTGAGGGTAGGTTAACCTCCTGTATAATGGTGAAATAATTGTTATTAAATTATACAAGAATCATATATATTAATATGATATCATATATGATCTTTTATCATTGAATTGTTAATAATATCTTAGAATTATCGTCGTTTTAGGTGTTAACTTACTCGTTTTCTTTTATATGTTTTGTTACGTAAGCCATGTTTGTCAAGGATAGGTTGTATATTAATAATATCCAGAATGATATCATGTCCTTAAACATTATTTTTAAATCATCAAATGATAATTATACTTGAATGGATACGATGGAGAATGAATCTCATCGCGTTCATGGAGACGGTAGTCCGTACGTACGCACGAGCGACAATATCATTATTTTGATATTAAAATAATATATAATTGGATAGTATATCATATATACAGAATCATTATCATGTTATATTTATTATTTACATGAGTTACACATCATTATTATACCCATCCAAATAATAATTTATTGAATAATAATTACACCACGACGTGGAGACGGTAAGCCGTATGTACGCACGTATGGTGACATGTTATTCAAAAGATGCATAGAATAGTGAATATGGTTGTACCATATTTATAATAACCTCACAGTATATATATGATAATTGAGTTATTATTTTATAATGGTAACAACAAAAGAAGAAGAAGTGGAAGAAGAAAAGAACTTGAAAAAGGGTGGTGAAAACATTACCTCTTCTTCGGGTTCTTCCTTTTGATTTGATCAAAAGGGCTCCTTAGGTTGGCTTTCTGATCAAAATAAGGCCTCTAGGTTGTAGTGAGGGAAGTTGGGAGAGTATTTTGGCAGGTTTTGGCCGAACCAAAAGGCTTTGAAGGTGTGAAGTAATGATAAGGTGGAGTGCCCTTTTATAAGAGGGGTGAGGGGCACCTTCGGAAAAGCTAGAAATATTAATTTATAATAAATTCATATTCGGTTTCTAATGGCTAAAAAGTTGATTATTAAAAGGTTAAGGTGGGTATATGTTGAAAAACATTCATCCAATAGAATTTAGACAGGTTTGGGTTACTATATTAACCTTATCTTTTAGTTTTAACTCTTAGTTAATTAGTTTGACATTTACCATGTCACCTTGTATTTTTATAATATATAGTTAATAAACTTACTATATACATCCAAAAGACCCCAAAGTGGTCAATTAATGATACAACTATCATGATATAAGTCTCTTGGCCGAACCTTATATTTTTAGAAATTTAATATCAATTAATAATATAATATTTGTTTTAAAAACTCTTTTATGTCAATTTTGACACTATTCAATAGTTGATTTTTGTGAAACTCATAACAGAATTATTACATCGACCAAAGTTAATTATATCACTCCTAACATGTTATATTAGCCTAGAAAATTATTTTAATTCATTAAAAGTCTCAAATTATCTTTATTTGTGTATTTATAATATCAATTATTTTCATTTGTCACTATTATGGTAATTACTACATCATCATTGTGTCATATATAAATTAAATTTTTTAAAGTATAAAAATTATAAATAAAATATAATTATGTTGGATATCTTATTATATTTCTAATGAATATTTACAATCTAATTTATCTTATGTATAAACCTATATTAAAAATGTTTTAGTAAATAAACATTGATTTTAACTCTTTTAACTCTTCTTTGAATTAAATAATAAAAAATGTCCTAATCTAATCCAAGTGGACCTAAATGATAATAGTTTATTCATAAGGTTGTTTTTGGTCGAGATGCACTTGTACAATAGAATTAGGACATGTGTTAGGGTAATATTAATATCATTTTTACCCTTAATTACCCTATTTACTTTTAACCGTGGTAAATAAAAGTAAAAAGTTACTATTCACCAAAAATTATTTTCATCTCATTGAACCAAATTTTACTTCTTGATATTAACCGTGTCTCTCAGATTTTTGAAATTTCATTCACAGAAGCGGTAAAATTAAGTTTTATGAAAAATTCAGTTTTTTAACTACCACTTAGAAGTTTCACTATTCATCAAAAATTGAAGTTTTTCAGAACAATGCCAAAATTTCACCCTAAGTTATAATTGATATTCAGAATTCAAAAATGATGTCTATTTTACAAAATTCCAAACATATAAGTTTCATTAATCAATTTTATAATTAATTCCCGTTGTCACAACAAATAGCCTGTTTTTAATAAACAATATATATCAAAAGATTGATAATTGTTTATGTCCAATTTCAAAGTGAAATTAATTCTAATGAATACTATTGGATAAAATGGTAAAAATATATTCTAATTATACTTTAAACCCACTCAATAATATAATTTATCCCTATAAATTATTTTGATTAAAAAAATTTGTTTTTAAGTATTTTTCACTATTCATAAAAATTGGATGTTCTCAGAAAAATACAAAAAATTCAACTTAAGATAATTTCGATATTCCGAATCCAAAAATGAAGTCCATTTTGAAATATAAAATATATATAATTTCAAAAAGTAGGTATTACTATTTATAACGGCTGTTTTGATTGGTTGTGGTGTTTTAGAACTCGATGTTGCGTACAACACACGCTATCGCATTATTCAAAGAGAAGCATACCATAGAAGCTTGGGGTGTTACAAATACCATGGATGCTCTTTAGTATTATCACAATTATTGGATTCCTTGTTTTATAATGGATCCTTAAATACTATTATCATGAAATGATGTTAGTGCTATTTATACCTCAAGTGACATGACCATTTAAAATAAACTCCAATGAATTAATAAAATTATATTATATCCAGAGACATTACCAGGTTATACTTAAGTTGGTATCTAGGTATTTAAATCATTATAATTTTTGAATTTCATATTTACCTACACACTGGTTCAGTTTATATTTAAAAAATTTGAGGGTTTTGAGGCTATTGGTGGGGGCCTACTGAGATTTATCCTAGACCATATTTCGGCCTCCATTGGTACCAGGGAATATTATATGTATGAATGTGACGATAATGGGAATCATCTTGCTTTAGAACCTCTCCATTCATACTTTAATATGATAGAGCTATGTAGTATGTGACTGAGCCAGCTCATGGGATGGTCAATAGTTTTCTATTCTGTTTTGATTCATTTGTATAGACTGTTTCATACACTTCCATGTATATATGTTCTTCAGTTTTAAAGACATATTGAAAACAATATGATCATATTTTTAGTATTATTATCATGTTCTTATATAATTTATTTTTTCTATCTTCTGTTACTATGGTGGGTTACTGGTCTATTGTTTATAGTGTCTATTTTCATTTTTCTATATACTTATATTTCTATTTCCAATATTTACCTACTATTATATTATCCATTGTGTTTTAATATAGTAATGGGGCCACAATCTTTCCATAGAAACACCCTAGGCCATCGGTACAAGTTCACAACCTTTGTTGTTCGAGAAGATATGCTTAAGAAAATATGGCCAAATAGGATTGGGGTTCCCTTGAGTGGAACCCTAGTCCAGGACGTTACACATGATCTCTCACATGAAATTAAAAATCCTTCCTCCCATTTTCTGTATAACTAATATTCCTTGAGTGACGTGTATTTATTTACTCTTGTAATGAACCAATCTATTATAAATAATGTTCTTTTATGATTTAACGATTCATTATGTAATATGGATATAGAAAACACCTGCAATTATATATTTTTTATTATATCCAATTAGATTCAAAATATGGATAAAAATCATTACCATCGATAATATTATTGTTAAATGTGATCTCGGGATTATTATAAATATAGGACTTCAACAAATACAATTCACATAGTCAAAGGATGTAATGGAATCCTCCAAAAGGAGTGTACCCTATGAAGCCCATTTATCAAAGCTTCACAGGGATATATCATCACTTGGATTTTACCTTGACCAATCCCAATAAATGATCCAACAAATTAAGGATGAACAAACCATTTATGAGGTAATTTCCAGCTCATCGATATAACAACTGTGACCATGTTTCTCAAACAGATCCAAGAATATATCATCGTCTCAATCCTTACTCTTAGGGTGTACTCATGCATAATAAATGGATATGCATAAAGACATTAATAATATAAATATGTATATTTTTTTAATAATGAATTTATCTTCATTTTTATTATTAATTTACAAATGATATTGTTTTTGATTCAATTGAAAACACATTTTATTTTCTGGAAATATTAAAATTCAATTAAGTAATTTATTTTCATGAAATAACGGTTTTTTTAAATAAATATTTTTTAATTAAATATTATTATTTTTTATTTTTTATTATTTTTAAATTTTTTTATAGTTTTTATTAATTTAGGATTTCTTTTTTTCAGGTTTCAAAAACTGTTATTTCAAAAAACCAATCATTTTCAATAAATGTCAGTTAATATTATTTTTCAATTGAAAATAAAAATATATAGAAATTTATTCATAGAAATTTAATATTATTTTTGTAATAAGAATATTAATAGTTATCCAATAGTAAATTTTTCATAAATGTCTGAGAAAGCCAAATTTTTGGTTAAAATATAAATATCGTATAAATATACTCTGTGTTTTAAGACTTATTAACAAAAAAAATATGATGTAACAAATAATATAATGGGCATTATTGGCCAAATATATGTTTCAACCTTTAATTAGGGTGATTTTATTTCTATTTTATTATTTTTATTATGTTTTTGTGAATCTATAAAACCATTAATATATTTTAATGTTTTAAATTCATTTATTTAAATTGTTTCTCACCTCCAGATAAGAAAGTCCATTATATTATTTAGTTGTTCAAATTTACATATAAATTAATGAAAATAAACCTAATTGGTATAAACCATGGGGGAATTCCTAATATGGTTTTTGGTTTTGAATATTTTATTTTATAGAGTCTAAAACCAAATATTAAACAAATCTCTCTCCTTCCCTATATAACTCACCCAATTTCCCATTTATCATAACTATTAATACATAGATCCCATACCTACCAAAAACATATATATCTATAGTCCTCTCGAGGCTCCACATGCTCTCAAAACCCCCCTTTTCAAGATTTTTTTTGTCACACACTCATGTAAGGGTTCTTTCATTTCTCTTCTTTATTCAAGATTATTTATTATTTTATGGATTATATTTTTCCTTTTTTAATGATGGGATATGTTTATACATGCCCCTATTACTTCCCATTTAATGTTCAAATAATGATACTCCCATTTATCTCTCATCAACCCATTTTATGAATTTTTATGTGATGGAATTATGATGTTGAAATTCCACAATAGAACATCTCTTTCTTCCATTTATTCAAGAATTCATTGAATTTTATACGCTTTAATTTATAATTCCTAATGATAGGGTATGTTTGAATACCTTTACATACATTCCTTATAATTTTTAAATTATGAGAGGTCCATTTCACTCTCATTACACCCTTCCATTAATATTTAAACTACCTCGTTATGAAACTAAAATTTCACCATGGGAGTCACATCCCAAACAATTCTATAGTGAATTTAATACACAATTTTTATCAAGGGTGTTCACATTTATTAACATATATTCTTTATTTTTTTATATTTACATATATTTATTCCACACTCTAAGTTCATGGAATAAAATATGATGACGAATGACTATATGTTGTATGGATTTTGTGGAATCCTTATGTTTGAGAAATAAATGAATTTGATGGGTGCACCTAGAATTATATAATGCTCAAATAAATTGGGTAATGTTTAGTATCATGATACTTCATGTTGGTACATGATGTTAAACTGATTTATTTATGGTACATTTTCCATTATTACATACTGGCAGTTAGTATTGAACTATGATGCAATGTTTTAAGTTGTTTCCACATTCCCATGTTTCCTTTATGTTATCGAGTTATATCATGTCTAATCATTCAGTTTTATTATTCATGAAATTTTTATTCCATTTGATATGCCTATTGAATAACATTTTTTAATGCTATTCCATTTTTATTCTCTTACTATGCTTTTTAGATCACCCCTTTCTTATGTATTTATTCAGTTTATCCAATGTAGTTTTATGTACGGTCTTGTTTAATACGCTTTCAATCAAGATTCTTTATTCCATGTTTTGATTTCTAATGTAATGTACCTAACTCACAAATACACTTGACTTCATTTTATTTTGGGGGTTGATTCGGTGTGATTTTATAAAAAAAATATTGTCTTAATTTTTAGTAAAGGGAAGAGCTATTACTGATGGTATCAAATGAAATAATTATTTAATGATGGGATTGGGATTATAAAACATTAGTTAATGTCTTAGGGATAAGACTAAATATAATAAATAATACCTAAATTTTGGTTAATATATTATTAGTGTTTTGTAATAAAATACATCACTATCTAGATTCTAAAACTGGTCATGGATCTGCAACATATGTACATTAGAGTAACAACTCTGACATGGTGTTCTAGGCCTAACTCAGGTTATCTAGGTACAGGACAATGAGTTTTATTGTGCAACTGGTTTGAATCTCCTTGGAGATATGATTTTGTAATTCATATGTTCATTAAGAAACATTATCAAGGGATTAAAAAAATTCTATAATAAAATATGATAGGAAATATACCATGGAAAACAAAGACAGAAGCATTGAAATCCCTAAGTTATGAAAATAAATGTATGTTACATATCACCCCATTAATTTTATTAAATTATCATTCATGTGTCCAAAATTATCATATAATCATACTCAATTTTCATCTTATTCTAGGGAATGGCTAGAATATCAGGAATTATGTAAAAATCATTGTGAAGAGAAATGTGATAACATCTAAAGGGGATACCCAACCTAATGGGAACGAGAGTCATAGAATTAATTATGATACTCTCACATCTAACTCAGGTTATAAATAGAATCCTTTTTCAAAAGGAGCTTCCAAACACCCCAAATAGTGAACAAGCTACAATCTAGAGCTTTATGTGTAAAAGTCCTCAAGCATTCAATGGGTCATCTAATGCCTTAATCATATAAAAGTGGATTTACTCCATTTAAATGATGTTCTCAAACCTTTAATGTTATGAATAAGAGAATGCCCTATTTTTTTATCGTAAGGGATGTGAATCAGATTAGTGGTGGGAATTTATCAAAAAATAGGATGCTTAAGGGTGAAATTGAGGAAATGGGGTGGAAAGATCTACATAAAATGTTTTTGGGTAAATATTTTCATTGTACTGACCATATCAAAATATATTGGTATTTCCTTTCCCTCAAGAAATAAAGATTATGAATCAAGTGGGGAGTACGAGGCAAACATCACAAGAATTTCTTGGAATGCCTCTTGAATTATCGTCACCAAGAAATGAAAGGTTGACCACTTCTTAGGTGGGCTAAATCATTACCTATGTAAATCTGTGGGGATCTATGATTTTTGTAACTATTAAGAAATTGGAAGATATGCCCTCAAGGTCTAAATGGAGATCAGAAATTCTCAGGGGGTTCATGGGTTCAAGAAGCACAAAGTAATGTTTAATTTCTGTGGTACAATAAGGATATCTAATAGTGCCAAGATATTCCAACAACCCATATTTCAATGGTATGGATTGAAGCAAACCAAAAAGTTCCTAAAGGGCATGAGTAAATGCTTTTGGGGTGGGATGGAAGGGCACTTATCCAATAATTTTCAAAAGAATAAACCCAATAATGAAATAGTGGAAAGGAATTCTTCATTCAACACTCATCGTATTTTACATTTTTGAAACTCCAAGGATCTATGGAACTTTTCAAACCAATTCACTTAGGAGAGGGTTTTTAGAGACAACTAACAACCTCCATGAAAGAAAGTGGGAGATTTTCCCATCATTACCACCGATGTGAATACTGAAAACAAAGTGGTGATAGGTACGCTGGTTATTCATTAAGGAATAACAAATATTCTTTTCGATTCTAGTTCTACACATTATTTCATATCACGAATGTTTAGTATAAATATTAAAACACCACCACAAATCATGGAAGTATATATTTGGTGAAAATAGAAAATGGAGAAATTATTTCATCCCAAGTATATAACTCCAACATTGTCATAGTTTATGGGATGAATTTCCAGTAAATAACTTATCATACACCCTTTAGGGGAATTTGATACAATTTAGATCATGGATTTTCTTTCCTTGTATAGAGCCAACATAAATATACATGATAATAAAATAACTCTCCATATTACGAATTGTCCATATATTATGTGAAAAAGTAAGGAGAAGGATGAAAAATATTTAGCTCCTTCATCTCAATAATAGTTATTATTACCCTATGAGAAATTATATCATGTTCAAAATACTTATTCTATTGACAATATCATTCCTGAGGAAAATCACATTATGGATGAATTTTTTGATGTGTTTCTTGAGGAATTTCTTTATCATCCTTCTAGCCGAGGGGTTGAGTTTTCAATCAAGAATATACCTGATGTTTTACCATTACCTAATACTCCATAAAGAGTGGTTGATGTGTATTTTTATGTGGTAATGAAACAACTACATGAGAGTCTTGAAAAAGGGTTCTTACGCCCATGTGCATCACCATGGGGTGTAGTATACATCTTCTTCAAAAAGAAGGATCAATCAATTGGCCATTGCATTGATTATCATGAGGACAACAAGATCAGGATAATGAATAAGTAACTTATACCATGTATTTATGACTTATTCAATAATCTATATGGAGATAAATAATTCTCCAAGGTGGATCTTTTGTTGGGATATAACCATGTTAGAGTGAAGAAGTAGGATATCTACAAAACCGATTTATGTACATGGTATGTGAACTATGAGTTCATAGTGATTCCTTTTGGACTCACTAATGCAGCAAAAAAAATTCTAGATATGATTAATAGTTTATTTATGGATTAAATTGACCAATTTTTGGTATTCATTATAGATTATATTCAAATATACTCCAAAATCAAGGTAGAGAATGACAATAATTTGAGCACTATGCTAAAAACCTTATAAAAGGGGATTATTTTTGCAATGTATAGAAAATGTGAGTTTTGGATGAAAAATGTATCGTTATTAGGGAATATAAACACATGTAATGAAATATTTTTTAGGCCCATAAAAGACATAAGTAATGGAAGGATGGTCAAGGAAAACATAGGTGAAAGATATCATTAGTTTACATTGGTTAGCTGGGTATTATCGCTGAATCGTGAGAAACTTATAATGATTGTCAAAACCTATTACCAAACAAACTCATAAGGGAGTCAAGTCTTAATATAATTATAAATTTGAAGAGATATTCATGGATTTGAAACAGATTCTTGTCAGTACCCATGTTCCTATACTACCTTCATGTGGAGATCTTTTTCTGGTATTCAACTAATCTTCTAAGAACAAATTTGGTTGTGTGTTGACGAAAACTGACAAAGTCATATCCTATTCATCAAGGTAGTTGAAATCTCATGAATAGAACAACCAAATGCATGATTTGGATTTTTTAATGATATTCTCTTTGAAAACATTGTGATATTATCTCATCGGGTGGATTTTGGAAATTTATACGTATCACAAAATCCTTAAGTATATATTCAATCAAAAGAAACGAATATTCATCAATGATGATGGACATAGATGATGAATGACTATGACTGCTCAATCCACTAGCATACAAGAAAGGTATATAAATGGAAGAATCTAATTTTTTTTTAAAAAAAAAGGATCTGACAATTCTATCATTGATGTGAATTGTGAGGGTTTATATCTTCTTAGATTTTGAAAGGATGTACTTCGGAATCATAAAGGAAGTAACATCACCAACCCTTTAACAAATGATTTCTCTAATATCACTTATGGAGTGGATAAGGGATGATCAATGAGTTGATGTGGTAATTCAAAAGAAATTTGAAGCAATAAATAATGGGAAATCCTCAGAGATGAATGTTAATGATGAAGGTGTTGTGAGATTTGGGCTAATACTATCTGTAAAATAAAATCCTATGTTAATGAAGGATCAAATGGATGATTCACATAGATCAACCTTCTCTATTCACACAGGAATCACAAAGATGTATCAAGATCTCCAAGAACACTTTTGGTGAAAAAATATAAATAATAATATCATATAATATTAATAAATATGTCTTGTATGTTAAGAAGTGAAATTGGAAAGGAAAAAATTCAGAGGGATGATGCTTCCATTGCCCATTTCTACCTGGAAATGGGAACACATCACCGGGTAATTTTTATTTAATATTAAAATGAAATAAAGAGGGAGTAATTATTATATGGGTTTTGGAGGATCCACTTATAATGGTAGCACACTTCATTTCATCTTGAGAGTAATTATTACCAGATCTACCTTCATAGATATATATCAGAGAAGTTGTCAGACTATATAGAGAACCACTGTCAGTTTTATCCTATCGAGATCCACGATTAACCACAATGTTATTGGAAAGTCATACACATGAACTAAACATTGAGTAGATCTTAAAAAATATTATCACACCCATTTTTATGGGAAATAAAAGTGAACTATCCATACACTTTTGGATATGTTGAGATAATTTTTAAATGACCTCAAATGGGGATGAGATCAATATCTTATATTGGACGTGTTATCTGAGAACAACATTTTCCAATTGAGAATCCAAGTGGATCCCTATAAATCCCTTTATGGGAAGAGGTGTAGAACACTAGTGTGCTGAGATGAATTTTGTGAACAAAAATGTCAATGTCCTAATATAATCTAGGAAATGGTAGAAAAGTTTAAGACTATTCAACAGAAAATCGAGGCTACTCAGAGTAAAAAAAAGTTCTGTATCGACAATAATTGACGATTCCTAGAGTTTGATATTGGAGACATGTTATTCCTCTAAATATCTCCATGAAATACTATTATGAGATTTTTTATTAAGGTAAATATTATTCCATGATACATCGACCCCTTTTTGATCCATGATCACATCAGAACTGTGGCCTATCGACTTGCACTCCCACCTATCCTATATTGAGTTCATGATATATTTCAGGTACCACTCTCAAGGAAGTACATACCTAACCCCTCACATACTTTTAATCCATATGTAGTTCCATTGGAGAATTATCTTTCATGTGAGGAGAAGCTGATGAATATCTCAAATCATAGAGACAACATTATATGAAATAAGACAATATACCTAGTGAATGTTCCATAGAGAAATCACATGTTTGAAGAAAAAACATGTGAACCATAAGAAATGATGAAAATGAATTTCCCTCATCTATTTTTAGGGGTGAGATAAAAATTTAGAGAATGATATTTCTCTAGGGGGATGATTGTAATGACCCGAACTGTTATAAATGAAATTCCCTTTTGATTTAATGTTTTATATTCATGTAATATTCAAATTAATTAAGGGATTTATCTTGATGAATTAATATATTTTTCAAATAAGTAGTACATTAATAAAATTTCATTATTAAATATGTTATATTAATTAGAAATGGTCATATAATTTTTCTACAGTGAAATGAACATTTTATAGTGGCTGAAAAACCATCATTTTAAAAAACACATGATTTCCATAAATATCGGTTAATAATTTTTTAAATGAAAATGATCATATTATGAAAATTAATTAGATAAAATGAATATTATTTCTGGAATTGGAACATCAAAATCATCCAATAGTGAATTTTTCATAGTTTTCTGAGATCATCGAATTTTCGTGTAAAATTCAAATATCATATGGATATATGGTCTGTTTTATAACATCAAAATGACCCAAATATAAAGTAATAAATTCTATAATGGGTATATTTGTCCAAATATATGTATTTACCTTTAAAAATTTATTTTATGATTCTTTTATTTTTTTTATTAAGCCTTTACGAATCCCTCAAAACCATTAATATACATTACTAGTTTAAATTCAATTATATAAGACTGTGACTCACCTACAAATAAGAAAGGGAATTAATTAAATAATTTAGTACAATTTAGTAATAAAATAATGAAAAATACTACCCTTTTTTATAAACCATGGGAAATAACCATGCAAATATTTTTGGTTTTGAATATTTCATTTTATGGAGTCTAAGACCTAAATATTTGAGAAACAAATATCTTTTCCAAAATAAATCCCCTTGATCTCCCATTTCACTTCAAAAAAAATCATTGGAGGACGTACATTATTAGAACTTTTCTCTATATAAGCCTCACATGGTTCAAAATTCTCTCAAGAATCCCCTTTTCATGATATTAGAGAAACATACTCAGATAAGGGTTCATTCCATTCTTCAATATATTCAAGTATCTTAATTATTTTATGCCTTCTATTTTCCCTTTCTTAATGTTGGGATATAGATTTCCATATCCCTAAAATATCCTATTTTATTTACAAAGTATTAGAGTCCCATTTATCACTCATAAATCCATTTTTTTAGTTTTTTAGCAATGTCATTAGGGTGCATAAATTTGTGAGGGACCCTCTCTTTATTCACATTAATCAGGAATTATCTTTTTTTTCTCCTTAATTTTCTATTTCTAATGATGGGGTATGTTTTTTCAATTTTTCCATGCTATAATTATGATTTATAAATGATGATTGATCCATTTAAATCTCATTAATTTATTCCATGAATATTTATAATTCCCCTTTATGCTATGAAATTTCATATTGGAAATCTTTGGCTAATCAATTTTACTATGAATATCATACATAATTTCAATCAATGGAGTTCACATTTATGAAAATATAATAATTATTTTTGGTATTTAAATGTTTTTATTACACACTCCATGATTATGGATTTAAATATTTTGATTAATTAATCCATGCTGTATAATCCATGTGGCACACTTATGAATGAGTATGAAATGAAAGTGACAAGTGCCCCTGAAATTATATAGAGTTCTAATGCACTGTGTAATGATAAGTATCATGATACATCTTGTTGGGATGGATATGGAACATGATTCTTTTTTGGTACTATGTTTATTTTGATGTATTTCCAGTTATCCTAGACCTATTATGCAGTGTTTTAAGATGTGGCCACATTCCCTTATTTCCTTTATGTTATCCTGTGATATCATGACATATCATTCAGGTTAATGACTCCTACACTTTTTATGACCCTTTTTATGCCTTTTTTATAACATGTTTAACATATTCCATTTTTATTCCCTTATTGGTCTTTATAGCACACACCTTTCTTATGTGTTACTTTAGGTTATTCCATGTAGTTTTAAGTGTGAGCATGTTAATGAACTTTTTAATGAAGATAGTGTATTTCATGTTTCAAGTTGTAATTTAATTTACCATATTCCCAAAGACAACATAAATCATGTTATTTTTTGTTGAGAATATTTAAATTTATGAAATAAATCATGTGTTACTATATAATAAATTGAATATTTTATATAATTGGTATTTGAGTAAAAGTTTAGTAATTTTTGGAATTTGGATTAGGAAACATTAGTGAAAGCCATAGGGAGAAGATTGTGTATATGAAAACATTCGTAAATTTTGGTTAGTAATGGGGATGTGTTTTTTTCAGAAAATACTTCCCTATACTGATACTACAGATAAACATGGTTCAGACATATATGTACATAGGAGTAACAACTCCAACAAGGTGTTACGATCTTGACATGAGGTAACCTGGTATAAGACAACGAGCCTTACTAAGAACCTAGATTGACATTCCTAGGGGACATTATTTGGTTATTCATATATTCATTAAGAAAAATTTTTAAGGGAGTGAAAAAAATTCCCATAAGAATATATGTTTGGAAATATATCATGGATAACAAAGACTGAATCCTAGAAATCATTATATTAAAAAATAAATTAATGTTCTAATTTATCCTCTTCATGTCATTAAATTTCCATTTATGTGTTTACATGTTTAATATTATCATAATTAATTTTCCATTCATTGAAGAAAATTTTTTAGAATAGGAGGAAATGGGAAAAAATAAATGATAAGAGAAATGTGATAGATTCTCTAATGAGATTCCTAACCTTGTGGGAGTAGGAATCAAGAACTTCATGATGATAATATATCATATGGATCATGTTCTAAATAGAGAATTGGATCAAAAGGATCTTACAAACAACCCTTCTTCTATTTTAAAACGAATCAAAGCGACTTGATGTTGGATCTCAATAGATCATGGGTCATCTAGTCCCTAATATGTAAAAATCCACAATAAATATCTTTATGTGTTAAAGGCCTCCTACATTCAATGGGTCATCTGGTCCCTTTATCACAGATTATTGGATCTATATCATTGAAATGACCTTTTTCAACCTTCAATGTTATGAATAATAGAATTTCATACTGTCTATTTATCATATGGAAATTAAATCTGATCAGTGGTGGACATTGATTAAAAATAAGCACGAGGAAGATATTGATGAAATGGGGTTATAGGATTAATGGAAAAAAAATCGATAAATATTTTCCTCGTATGCTCAATCAAAAAATTGAAAGGAGTTTACTTTCCCTCAACAAAATAGATAATGAATGTGTTAGGGTATGTGAGGAATAATTCACAAGACATTCAGAATAAAAATTCTTTATTTCCATTACTGAAAAATGAATGGTTGAAAACTTGTTTGATGTGCTATAAAATACCTTATGGAAATCCTTAGTGATCCGTGAATTTGAAAGCTGGGAGGAAATTGTATGGTATTCCCTCAAAGTCGTAATGGATATTTAAAAAATAACAGGGGTATCATGGGGATAAGAATCATATTATGGAGTTTAATTCATGAATTCTGGTAGATATATCTAAGGGTTCCTTGAAAATTTAACACCCTACCTAATAAAGGTTCTCAATGAAACATCCCAAAAATTTATATTACATGACACAGAAATTATATATCTACTGTAAGGAAGGGAACCTATCCAACAATTATTAATGGGAGAATCCAACTACTATGAAGGAGGACATGAATTCTTTGGTAAACCCTCATAATTTTGTTCATTTCTCTATCTACTAGTATATAGGGGTGTTTTCAATCCAATTCACTAATACAGGGGTTTTCAGAGACAACCTACAACCTCCGAGGCAGTAAAGGAGAGATTTTACCATCACTACCACCGATGTGAATCCCAAATATGACGCGGTGATATGTACGATAGTTTTTCATTCTATAATAGAATTTTATATTTGGATTCTGGTACTAAGCGTTCATTTATATCATTAGAGTTTAGTATTTCTACTCAAACACCATCCAAAATCATGTAAGTATATATGTTGGAGAAAAAGCCAAATGGAAAAATTATTACATCCCAGGTATATAACACCTCCCTTGTAAATTTTTTTGGGATAAATTTCATAGTAAACCATTTCATACTCCCTTTGGTTTAAGTTTATACAATTATGGGCATGTATTTTATTTCCCCATATAGAGCAAAAATAAATTTCCCTGAGAAGGAAATCACTCTACGTATTGTGAATCATCATTAGATTCAATAAAATGCAAGGAGAAGGTTGAATCTTTATTCGCACCATATTCTAAATAATGGATATTATTTATATATAAGTAATCATATCTAGCTCAAATTGTTGATTGTATGGCCAAGATCATCCTTGAATACATGATTATTGTGAGGGAATATACTGATGAGTTTCTCAAGGAATTTTTTAGTCATCCTCTTATCTAATAGGTTGTGTCATAAATCGATCTTATACCTGGGTGTTACCATTATCCAAGACTCCATATAGAATTTATACTCGATAACTTGAGGAGATAGTGGATCAACTATAGGATAATATATATTAAGGGTTCAACTTCCCATGTGATTCACCATGGGGTTCACTGGTCCTCTTTGTCAAAATGAAGGAAGGTTCAATGTTCCATTTCATTGATTGTCATGAGCTCAATGAGATCACGATAAAGAACAAGAATCATCTATCACAGAATGATGGCTTGTTTGATAAGCTACATGAAGCACAATACATATCCATGGTGGATCTTCAGTTAGTGTATTTCAAAGTTAGTGTGAAGAAGTAAGATATCCCCAAGACTTTTTTCATACATTTTATGGGAACAAATAAGTCATAGTGTTTTCTTTCAAACTCACTAATGCTCCAAAAATAATAACAGACATGATAAATAGAGTATTTAAGTTTTCACCACAAAATTTATAATAGTCATTATAGGTCTTATTGTAAAATATTCCAAAATTAATAAGGAGTATGGGGAGTATCGGAGTACTATGCTAAATACATTGACAAATAGGAAGTTTTATTCATGGGGTAGAAAATATGCGTTCTTGTTAAAGGAATTGTAATTATTTTGGAAAATCATCATAGGAAATGGGATATCAATGGACCCTTAAAATAAAGAAGAAATTTAATGGTTGTTGTGGCCTACATTTGTGATAAATATCATTAGTTTCATTAGGTTAGCTCAGAATAATTAGCAATTCGAGAGAAATTTCATATCATTTTCAAACCCCATTACTTAACATACATGAATGGGAGTCATGTTTTCATATAATGGAGAATGTGAATAGATAATCACGGAATTGAAAAGGAGGCATGTCACTACCGTTATTCTTACACTATCCCCATGTGGTGAACTTGTCGTGGCATTCAGTGATTCATAGAATAAGGGAATCAACTGTGTGTTGATGAAACATGAAAATTTCATAGCCTATGATTTAATGAATTTTAAAATTCATTAATAGAACTACCCTACTCTTGATCTAGAGTTGGAAATAGTGACCTTCACTTAGAAAATTTGGAAACATTATCTCTTTCAAGAGATGTGTACAATATATACATATCACAAAATCCTCTAGTATATATTCACACATCAATAGATGAATAAGCCCCAATGAAGAAGATTAGAGATGATAAAATACAATGAAAGAACAATCCACTACCATCCTAGTATGTAGAATGAATTATAAGATTCTATAAGGAGGAAGGATCCAACATTTATGACATTAATGATAATTAAGTGTGATTTGATCATCTTATATTTGTCAAGGATGGATATAGGAATAATACTAAATGGATTAACATAAATCCTTTCACAAAATATTGGTTAAAAATATATTCTATAAAGGTAGATAGAATCTCAAAGAGTGGATGTGGGCATTGAGAATATATTGGAATAAATATAGAATGTAAATACTCAAAGTTCAATGTTAATTATAATGGGGTTCTGAGATTTGGTTCAAGACTATCATTATGATAAAATCATGAGTTAGTGAAGGAGATATTGGATAATGCACATATATCATTATTCTCCATCCACCCAGGAATCCCAAAAATGTTTTGAGATCTCTAAGAACAATATTTTTGATACAATATGAAGAAGGAGATCAAAAAATATACATCAGTATGTATTTTATGTTAGTAAGAGATACTTGAAAGGAAAACAAATATGGGGATGATGCATCTATTAACCAAACCTTTATTGAAATTAGAAAACATCACTATGGACGTTTTCACTTATCATTGAAATACATTAAGAAAAAATAATGCTATATTGGTTTTGTTGGATTATCTTAAAATGATTGCACACATAAATGTGATTGGAGATCAATTCACACTGGATATACCTACATGTATATACATCTGGGAAGTGGTTAGGCTTCATGGAGTACCACAATATATTTTATCTTATCGAGATCCAAGATTCACCTCCATTTTTTGAAAAGTCTTATGCATTATCAAAAAACTGGGATGAACTTCATCACAACATACCACTCTCAAACTATTTTCCAAACTGAGTGGACTATCAATACTCTAGAGGAAATGTTGAGATCAATATAATGTCTTAAAAATAGGACATGATCAATATATTAATTTTGATGAGTTCATTTAAAAAAAATGGTTTCCCCTTTAGAATTCAAGTGGAACCTATGAATCCTTTTATAGTAAGTGGTTCAGGACATCTATATGGTGTTTTTTATTAGGTGTACAAAAACTTTTAGGTCCTGAAATAATAATGTAAATGGTGAAAAATGTTAAGACCATTCAGTAGCACATAAAGGTTTCTTAGAGAAAATAAACTATCTATGATAATAATCATCAATGAGACCTATAGATTGATGTTAGAGTCATGTTATTCCTCTATATATATCCATGGAATATAGTTATGAGATTTGGGATGAGGGGAATTCTTATCCTTAGATACATCAGCCCCTTTGAGATCCTTGATCGAAAAGGAGTTGTGGCCTATATAACAAAACCACCACCAAACCTATCTCATATTTAAGATGTATTCCATGATTGACTATTAAGGAAGTACATACCGAACCCCTAACATGTACTCAATCAATAGGTGGTAACATTAGGGGATGATCCTTCTTAGGGGGATACGTTGGTGAATATCTCATATTGTAGTGAAAAACTTCTATGAAATAAGACAATACACCTTGTTAATGTGTTTTGGAGAAACCAATGGCTTAAAAAGATGTGGGAAGTAGAAGATGTGTTGAGATATAATTTTACTCATCTTTTTAAGGGGTGAAATAAATATTTTTTGGGTGAAATTTCTCTATGGGGATGATTGTAATGATCCGAAATATTATAAATAAATTCCCTTATGATATAATGTTTTATTATGTAATATAGATATAGAAAACAAATGTTCTTATTTTGGTTTATTTTATTCAATTGGGTTTTAAATACCTTTAATAATCACTGCCATTGAAAATATAAGAATTAAATAGTAATTACAGGATTATCAAAAAATATGGCTTTAAAATGCTAATTGACATAGACAAAAGAAGTTATGGACACCTCTAGTGTGATTATACACTATAAATCCCATTTATATGAGATTTGGAGGGAGATAACATCACTATTATTTTTCCTTGACCAAGACCAAGCTGATATCAAACAACTTAATCATGAACAAAAAAATTTATGGTAGAAGTTTAAGCCAATCAAGATCATATCCCAAACCATGTTAACCAAACAGCTGCATGAAAGACTCACCATCATGTTCCACACTCTTAGGGAATACGATGGTGTAATAAATCGATATGTATAAAGACTGTAATATATATTTATATATTATAGAATAATTCATTTATTATCATTTTATTTTTACCTTATAAATGCTTTTTTTATTTTTCTGAACAACAACTGTATTTTTTGGGTAATATTAAAATTCAATATAGGGATTTATTATGATAGAACATTGGCTTTTTTAAATAAATATTATTTTAATAATATTTTATTATTTAATAAAGTTTATTAATTATAAATGTTCATTTAATTATTTTTTTGTAAAATATACATTTTATTAGGGTAAAAAATTTATTATTACCAAAAACTCATCATTTATAATAGATGTAAGTAATTTTTTTAGAAGTTAAATTTTACAGATTTAGAAAATTATTTAAATAAAATGATTATTATTTTTAGAGTCTTAACATAGAAATTATCCAATAGTTAATTTTTATAATTTATTGAGATATTCGAGTTTTTGGTTAATAATTAAATACCATATAAATATATGACATGTTTTATGACATCCTAATGACCAAAAAAATGGTGTATTGAATATTATATTTGGTTTCCTAAGAAAAATATATGTTTCACCATTTTTATAATGTGATTTTATGTGTATTTCATTATTTTTATTAATCCTTTATGAATCCTCCATAACCATTAATATATTTTATAGCTTTAAATTCATTTTTTAATGTGTGACTTAATGTCGTATTAACAAGAGAATTATTTTAATATGTTCATCCAATTTATTAATAAAATAATTAATAACCCTCTACATTGGAAGAAACCATTGTAATAAATAACGGGATAGTTTCTAGTTTTGAATTTTTTTTCTAGTCTAGAACATAAATATATATGATATCAAACTATTTTCCTATATAAACTCGACTAAGATTCCATTTATATTAAATAAAAATCCTCAGAGAAAATCCATACACTATACTCTTCTCTCTATAATCATCCCAAGTCTCTCCAAGCTCTTAATAAGCCTCTTTTCAGGATTATTGTTTCACACACTCAAGTATGGGTTCATTCCTTTCTCATCATTATTAAAGTTTATTTCAAATTTTATCACTTCTAAACTCTATTTACTGATGTCGGGGCATGTCATTACATGTCCCTATGAGTTTAAATTTGATGTAAAAATGATGAGAGCTCCATTTCTCTATCATCAAACCAATTTATGAAATTTTTTGTAACGACATTAAGATGCCATAATTTTGTATGGGAATATACATTTTTTCAGTTTATCCCAGAATCCTCTTTATTTTGTGCCCATTAAATTTCAATTCATAATTATGGGGTACATATTCAATCCATAACCATACTATCATTTTTACTTCTAAAAGATGGCAGAACAATTTATCTCTCATTAAGTTGTTATTTTAATATATTCACTTCTCCATTATGTTTCTTGAATTTTACCACGAGAATCCATCCAAGAACAATTTTTTAGTGAATATCACCCAATTTTAATGAAAGGTGTTAACATTTATTCACATGTAATAATTATTAACAGATAGTTACATTAATTTATTCCACATTCGTTGTTCTGGGAATACAATATGATGATCAATGGATACATGTTCTATGATCTATGTGGCACACATAAGACTAAGACTGAATTGAATATGAATAGTGTGCCCAAAATTATATAGCACTCCAATGTATTAGGTAGTGAATAGTATAATGATACATCATGTTGTGATAGGGAGTGAACCTGATTTCATTATGGTACATTTTATTTTACTATGACTTAGCAATTATATTTGACCTTTGAGGTATTTTTTTATGTTATTTACATATTACCATATTGCCTTTATATTATTAGGTTATATCGTGTATTATCAGTAACGTTTTTGGTTCCAACTCTTTTTATTCCCCCAAATATGCCAATTGTGTAACATTTTTTTTAACTTTTTCAATTTTTATTCACTTACTGGTATTAATAGCTCACCCCATTATTATGTATTTCTTTTGGTCATCCCATGCAGTTTTATAAACTAGGTGTTTATAATGTTATATCATGTCAATGTACATCAATCTTGGGTTTCTGTAGTAAATTTGTTACATACCTATAATGACCCATGTTTTTTATACATGTAAGATACATTACATTTTTGGAATACTTAATACATGAAAAAATATATTCTTAATGACCATATTAGTTTACCGTCTAAAAGAATTGGGAAACATAAAAAATGGTTCATTAAAAATTTACATCATTCTCTTTTTTCTTCATAACTCAAACCCATTGACTAAAATATTACAAAATACCCATCTTCATATCCTAGGGGAAAAGAAACATAAAAAGGGTGATCTCATATTCCTAGTAAAGGTAACCAAGGGAGAAATAAATCATACCATAAACATAATATATAATAACATAATAATTGAAAATTGCTTCTTTTATATCATAGATCATAACATAATTTGATGGAGTAAATCACAGTAGATCATAAATATTCAATTATAATACTTAAAATGGGCATAAAATAAGACATGGAATTTCTGGAATTCACATAGGCGTAGAAAATAATTTCTTATTAGTTGAGGATCACTGCCAAGACCATCATAGTTAACTATTTCCTTCAATAAACTGATTTAACTATTTAATCGAGCCCTATATTACTGAACCATATTTACTTGTCATTAAAGAACTATATAAATGAAATAGATTTATATTCCATTATAATCTTGTATATCTAATGATATGTAAATCATTAACCAAATAATTGGAGAGAGATGTAGTTCGCATCCATCTCATAATGAAATCATTCTGACATGTTCCACAAACATAAATCATTCATCATAGCATAAATAAAAGAATGCAATGAGTTTCTAAAACATCATTCAATCATAACATTTTTCATGTAAAAAATAGATTTCATATATATATATATATTTATAATAAACATATTCAATCAATAGGAATTGAATTAAAAGTATACATGAAACATAATTGAGTTAAATAATTATGTCTTAGATGGAGAATATTTTTAATAACACACATGAAAATAAATCTTGAGGAAAATAACCATAATTTTTCAAAAACATTTTCTTTTCTCAAAATGCCACACAATTTAAAATGAAAAAAATTTATTTGAAAAGAGACATTAAATATTGCAAACGAATATTCAGGTAAATAAGACTTTTGGAAAAAGTACAACTTCATCAATGATGTATATGTTAAAGGAAATCAATCATCTCATAATTTTGTCACATAAGTAAAATATATCACATTAGGAAAATGAAAAAAGATTATTTTAAATCTATTTAGAAAAATATCATAGAGGGGAAAATGAATAAAAAAGTATTAGAAGAAGAGAAAAAATATTTTGGTAAATAACAATAATAAATGTGGATTTGGATTATAAATATACGCTAGTAAATACTTACGTATAACCAATCATAGATAATAATGAGATTTTAAATTTATCCCTTACCAATTTATAATCAGTTGAATTGCATGCCTCATAATATAAATAAAATTATGTGAATATCATATCATTCATAATAAGAATCATAAAAACATTCATGGTTAGAATAAACACATCCCAAAAGTAGTACGTGGTGTATAAAGCATATGTGCCACAGAATCAAAAGTGAGGAAAATAATCCCATAACATAGATATAATATAATTTTATATATCTAAACCTCCAATATAATGATTTAAGTAATTTCATTTATTTATTCCATAATAATTTTTATTTTTATGGTAACATATATTATCATATTATCATCTGATTGATAATAACATTATTTCTCATCCATCGGGTATTAACTGCTTTATTTTCTTACGCATGTTTTGTCGTATAATTTATTTTTCCTATTCTTATATTATAGTTATATCATTTACAAAATGATATTAATATAATATATATCTTATTTTTTCATTAAATACATTAATATAAACAATATTTGATGCATATCATGTAGAATTTATCACATCACATGGTGGAGATGGTAGGTTGTACGTATGCACGAGCGATGATATCGTTCCCGTAATTGTGAAATGGCATGTAAGTGGATGGTATATATTTTATTCCATAGTCTATATTATTTTATAATAATAATATATAGTTTTTAGTTCCATCATTATACGCATCAATTTAA
This sequence comes from Viscum album, assembly GCA_963277665.1. Lineage (NCBI taxonomy): Eukaryota > Viridiplantae > Streptophyta > Magnoliopsida > Santalales > Viscaceae > Viscum > Viscum album. The sequence goes on along the minus strand of OY728131.1, from coordinate 1,097,979,406 downwards.
ATTGGCTTTGAAAAACAGAATACACTACGACATGCAGACTGTAAGTTGTATGTACACATGAATAATGATTTCATTTTCCATAGGATGGATAAAAGGTTGAATATATAGATTCCATGATTATAGGAACATTTATGTATATAATTTATTCTTTATTAATTATTTTAGAGTAAAAAAACTAATGAAGATGAAATATAAGAATAATGAATAATGAATGAATCGGTAGAGAAGATTACCTCTTATTTGACATGCTCTGTCTAGACATCCTCTTAATAGTAATAGAGATGGAATTTTGAGAAGAAAAGAACCTTCATAATATAAATCTGGATGTTTATAATATAAATTAGTAGGGTATGGTCGATCTTCAAGGCTAGATGTTTAGTGAAGAGGTGAGGATAGAGGTACCCTTTTATTAATGGTTTGAGGGGAACTTTGGAAACTCCAAAAATTTTATTTTATAATAAACTGAAACTACATACAAAAATCACCTAAAATGTCATTATATCTAGTATGAGATAATATAATGTCGTAATTTCATCAACCTAGAATTTATATACATTTTTTTCGTTTATTTTAAACCTCTTAATTTCATATTAGTCCTCATTATTCTCTCTTAATTGTAACTAAGGTAACAAATAGGACAATATTTTAGTAGTGTTATTTTTACTTATTTTAAGTCAATTATAGGATAAATGAAAAATATAGTACATTTTATAGTAAAAATAATTATTTTATATTTTTTAAATTATTTTATGATTTTTAAATAATTTAATAGAACAATATACTGACAAAATATTTATACTATCATTTTGACACGATTCATTTGTTGGATTTTTAAAAATATCAATAAAATATTTTACCCTAAAAAACTATTTTATTATATATTTAATTGTAAATGAAGTATATGATTCTTTTGGATATATTAATTCTAATATATTATGTATATTTTAGAACTTTTAGTAACATAAATTTGATATTTTTATTAATAAAATAATTACAACATCAGTTTTGTCTAATTATTTAATATACATATTTTTTTGGGTAAAAATAAAAATAAATACTATGACTAAGATAAATCTTCTATATTTCAGAAGATTAATTATATTCTAACATATCTACTTGAAAATATAACATTGAAAACGATATATATACATATATATATATATATATATATTAAAACTTGAATGTGACAAATTTAACATAACATTAAGTAAAATATTATAAGTGTCATAATATTTTTCACAGGGATCCAAATGGACAATAACATGACCCTTGAAATATTATGTTCGTTATATACCTGACAAATAATATTTTTTCATAGTTTTGGTCTGTTATTAGTTGTTATAATTTTTATAAAAATCATTTATTTGATTTTCCATTAATTAAATAATTCCTCCGTCATCAATGTATAAGACATTATGGTTATTATATATTTCCTAAAAATTAAAAATAAATTTTCATGATTGGTAAAAACATATTATTTTTAAAATTTTTATTTCAAGTCACATATACCTTCTATATATCATTATTTTAAAAATAATAATTTTATTTATATTTGAGTAAAACATATTTAAAATTTCTCTAAATAAAATATATTAAATGTAATAATCTAATCAATGTGGCTTCCAAAGGGTATCATTTTGACCCAAGGATATTTTAAATCAAAACAAACCCATATAATCTTCTAATACCATGTTTTATGTTAATTTTATAACATTATATTTATCCTTAACTACCTAATTTATCTTATTATAATATATATAAAAATTCCATAAATTACTATTCATAATGCCCAAAAAATAGTCATTTACATAATTAGGTTCTACTGAATCAAAAATGGAATATATTTTTAAAAATTGAAAAAAGATTCATTAATTGATTTATAATTAATCATGTTCGTGGAATGAAAAACGTGTTTGTAAAAGTTAAAAATTGGGAAAGATATAAAATTTTTAAATAAAAAATCATCATAAAGTAATACTGATTAATAAAATTACATTAACTAACAAAAATATATTGTACTATTACATTAAATCAATTCAATAATATAATTTAAAACCATAAATATTTTCAATGAAAAAAGTAGTTTTCAATTATAATTTAGTATATTTTTACAATTTATCAAAACATTACAGTTGTCATAAAAATATAAAAAAATAATCCAATGTAAATTTTTATATCTTTCTTTCAATGCATAATTTTTTTTTCAAATATAATATATAAAAGGTGAAAAAACTATATTTAATTTTGGGGTGCCATCAAAAGTTGTGAAAACTACATTTTTTGAAAAATATTTCTTTTATCTGAAAAATTGAATTTGTTATTATATCTTGTGTAGTAAAATTATAAAATATATTTTATACATTATGTTGACTTTATTACGTATATATCACATTAATACAATGCATTATTTTATAAAATCACATATTTTCATTTAAATATTATTTTTGAAGGATGTTAATATTGTTCATACCCACCATTATAATGACTAGGTTATAAAGTAACATAATAATATTTGGTTTTTCTCTTAATCTATATATTTCATAAAGTTAATTCTATTAAAAGAATAGGAAAATGTGTGCAATATAAGAAAAGTATAATGTTGCATAAACTACAAGCTAATTCGGCATTATATATAGTGAAATCTTATTTTGGTGTAGCTTACAATAGAAGAAAAAAAGAAAATAAAAAAACAACTCATAAAAATCATAAGGTGTTACTTTATTACTACCTTAACAAGAATTTTTCCCTTGAATTTTATTTAGATTATTAATGTATTTAATACATGAAATCTTATTTCCCATAAAACCACATCATGAAAACATGGAGTAAAACTTCCTTTCAAAAAAGAATATTTTTATAATAATATTTAACCAATGTAAATCATAACTAGGTATCTATGTAGGATAACATAGGTGAGTATTGGGTATAGATGAAATGCATAATAGATTCATAGAGATTGATTTAGATCATTGATCAAAATAAATTTAGTGATCTAGTGAAGGTTAACAATCAAACAACCATAAACTAAATAAGCATTAAATATGTCATTGTTATCATAAAAAATAATTATAATAAGACACCATTTTACATCATGATCCGTTTTTCCTAATGTTGATGAATTCTCATGAGAATATATAATTACATCTTTTTGATGGAATCCCATCACTGTTCATGCCTTAATAAATTTCCCAACCTAATCTTATTAAAATAAATGATGTTAAATTTTTCATTCCTAAACCATTAGTAGATCATATTATGATTAAATATAATGACATGTCATTCACTCTATATTTTTCACAACAAAAAGGATAGCACATGTTATCGAATATGAATATGTCCACCTATAGATATATAATAAATACTTTATCTATAGTTTATACTATACTATCCATAAATGGATAGCCTTAAAATCCTTCTAATAACTAAAAATCCCAAACATTAGAAAGAGGTACACTAAATATTAATAAAATTTATCCCCCATATATCATAAGGTATCTCATGTTAGTCACATTCCAAACTTGTGATCACCTTCATCATTTATACTCTTGAGTCATGGTAGTGACCTGAATTACAATATATATCCATATTGAAAACATTCATATTTTTTTATTCGAAAACATATTGGATATATTCTTTTTGTTGAAATTTGTTATATACATCATCATTGATAGCATAAAACTCTTGAAAACAAACCCTTGATTAGTTATAAAGAAATCATTACTGTTCAATTTACTTTTATATCCAACATATCATTATCCAAATATCATTATCTCATCATCGTGTTTACACTAAGGGTTATCCTTCCCTTAAGGTATTTTCAAAAAAAATATCTGAATATATTTTCGTGGTTACCAATACTATTCACCATATAAATTCAAATATATATGGAATACAACTAGTGTAACAATCCAATGATTTTTCTTTATTCCATAATAATTTAAAATTACTTATACAAATTTATTCTTGATAAAAAAGCAATCATTCCACTATATTCAAAACCCATTGACCAAGATTTATTATTTTATTCCTTAACACATCATTCATATCATATATAATTTTTATTCACTTCATCATCAGTAATATAAATACCAATCATATTAGCATGTGGATTTTCTTCATGCGATTTTCCCATAGGGAATAGATTTTGATAATGTACATAAATTCCACATTTAAAACATTTATCCATTGATGATGTGTTATGAATCTTGTTATCCTTGTCCATTGAGTTAACTAAACCTTTTCATTTAGAATTATTGACATTGTGTCCTCTACCAAACCCAATACCCTATTCTACATGTATTGAAACAATCTCCTTGATAACACTACCCACATGATTTACATGAAGAAAATATAACTTTCATTCATTTAAAATTGTCAATAAAATGAGTATTTCTTTTATTAGGTGGGTTAGGAAAATCGAAAAATTTAATATTATTGATCCTTTAAGTTTATTTCTAATTAGGAATAATTATTTTTCATCACCTTCCAACTCCCATTTTGTTTTATTATACATGAGGAATACCATTCTGTTGTCCAACATATTTTATTTTGACATGAATCCTCCTAATTCTTGCATTTTTCTAAAACCATAAAAAAAGTTGAGAGGAAAAAAATCATTCTAAAAAAACTCAAAAGGGAGTAATTTAGATCTATGACATCGTAGTTTTAATCTTGTGTAATTCCAAATCATTATGAAAATATTAGGATTGTGACCTATAATTAGACATATAATTAAATATATATATATATATAGGGATCTCACAAATGTTTTTTCATAGTAGTTTCTAAAGAATATCTAAACCATTTCTCAGATACCAACTATAATGACCCGATCATGACATACATTAAAATTGCATTACTTTTTTATAAAACATAATAATAACAAAAATATAAACCCAAATATGAATTTTTTAGTGTATTTGGAAACTAGGAAACATAAAAAACTTGTTCATAAATCATATTCATCATCTCTTGCTTTTTCCGTCATTACTAGACACCATTTGGTCATATATTACTTCATTCCATTATATCCTGGGGGAAAATAAAAATGAAAAGTTTGGTCTTATATTATCATTAAGGGTAAAAAATGGAGATACCAATAATATTATAATCAAAATATATGAGAACATAACAATTTAAAATCTTCTCTTACATATCATAGATCATGATATCATGGCATCCGGTAAATCATCATAGATCATAAAGAATCAATGAACATATTTTTAATGGATATAATATAAGAAATGTAATTACTGTAATATACATAATAATTGAAAATAATTTCATATCATATTAGGCACATTTACAATACCATTATTGTGAAAAAATTATTTACTAAACTGAGATCACTCTTCATTCTAACCCTATATTACTTAACCAGATTTACAAGCCATTCCAGATCTATATTAATAAACCAGATTTTATTTTCATTCCATTCCTATTTATATCATGAGATATAAATCTATACGAAATCCATTGGAGGAAGATATATTTAATATAAACCTCATAATGAAATCATTATTATGTGTTCTACAAAAACATAAATCATTTATCATTGTAGAACCCAAAGAATAAAATGGGTTTCTTAGGCATCCATCAATCATAACATATTCAAAGTAAAATAAATCAATTTCATAAATTTTATTCCTTAATAAACATAATCAAACCATATTAATAATAGGGTTAGTACACTTGATTCATTACACTAACAAATAAATCTATATTATATGGGAAATATTTCTGATATAGCGCTTGAAATTAATTCCTTAGTAAAATATCCTTTCTTATTCAAAACATTTTCTTTTCCAAAAATGCTACACAATTTTAAAACAAAATTATTTCATTGAAAATAACCATTAAATGATAAAAAGGAATAATTATGTAAAAATGATGTAATGAAGACATAAAAATCTACCCCTACATTATAAGTTAAAAGAAAACATTTTTCCCTTAATTTTTGGAAATGTAAAAAAGTACGTAATTAGGAAAAGCTCAAAATACATCTTTTAAAACATTTATAAAAAAATGAAGCATGGGTAAAAATTAATTTAATCATTTATATAAGAAGAGTAAATGTATTTTGAAAAAAAAAAGTTAAGAAGAATTTTCCTAGGTTAAAAATATATGCTAGTAAATACTAACGTATAAACAATCTCAGATAATAATGATATTTCAAAATTCTCCCACACAAATTTATAATCAATCAAATCGTATGGCTCATAAATTAAAGAAAATAACATGAATGTCATTACCAAAATAAGAAGAATCAAAAATACATTTATGGGTATCATAAACACAACTCAAAAGAAATATGTCGTGAATACATCATATGTCCAACAAAAATAAAAGTGAGACAAAATAATATCATACCTTATGTTTGAGATACATTATGTGTATCTAAACCTCCAGTATAATGTTTTAAATAATATCATTGATTTATTCCATAAAAAAAGTCATTTTTATGATTTCATATATGATAATATTATTATATCATTGGTAATAACATTACAACTCATCCATCGGGTATTAACTGCTTTATTTTCTTGTGAATTTTTTGTCAAATAAGTTCATTTTCTTATTCTTATATTATTGATATATAATAGAGATAATGATAATATTATAATATATATCATTCTTTATTTCAATAAATTTATATAATCATTCTTTTAAGGATATCATGTAGAAGGAATCTCATTGCATCGTGGAGATGGTAGGTCGAACGTACGTACGAGCGACAATATCATTCCCATAATTCTGAAATGGTATGGGCATGGATGGTATATATTTTTAATAATACATTTTATGGTATAATTATTATATAATTTAATTATTTCCATCATTACACACATCCATTTAAAGTGGTAGGTACGAGTAGATCACATAACGGTGTAGAGAATGTATGACATACATACACAGGTGTTGAATTTTTTTTCTTAGGATAAATAGAAGAAGGAATAAAATTGTTCAATAATTATAATAACCTAATAGTATATAATTTATACTAAAATTATTATTTTATAATGGAATATATTCTTGAAGATGATGTAAAATAATAAAGAAGTTTGAAGGAATTGGTAGAGGTGATTAACTCCTCTCCGACATTCTCCCTCTAGACCTCCTCTTAAATGTACTAGAGATCATGTTATGAGAATCCAAAAACAACTATAATGTAACTAGAGAAATTTATAAGGTAAATGGTTAGTTTATAGACGAACATGTAGGATAAAAATAATGTGAATAGGTGATGGAAAAGGTGCCCAAATATAATTGAGGTGAGGGGAACTTTTTGAAACTTCGAAAATATAAATTTATAATAAAGTCAAACCACATAAAAAACTGAAAAAATGCCCTTATTTTTATGTTTGGAGAATATATGGTTGAGATATCAAAAATAATTAATTTATAAAAAAACTTATTTCATTTTAAATCACATTATTTCGTTTTACGCTTAATTATTCTATTTTATTTTTAACTAACGTCACAACTTGTTCAATAATAGCGTTGTGTAATTTTTACTTAATTGATGTTAATTAGACAATAATTGAACTATATATAACATTTTAGAGTGACTAATAATTAATGTATATTTTTTAAAATAATATATGATTATTAAATATTTTAATAATTCATTTTTTTGGAAATTTATCAAGTATCATATTGTCACTATTCATTTAATATAATTTTTAAAATATCATTAAAAGATTTTAAACATGAAAAATATATTTTATTATATCTCTACGAGGTCAAGGTTATTCATAAATTTTTTGGATATATTAATTATCCAAAATTTTATTTATTTTATTATTTTTAGTAACATTGATTAGATATTTCCATTAATAAAATAATTTCTATATAAATTTTGTGTAATTATTTAATAAATTTATTTGTAGATTAAAAATTAAAAATAAGATACTATAGTGAAGATATATCATCTTGGTTTCATTGCAATAATTATAGTCAAATATATATCCTTGAAACTCCAACATTAAAAATGTTATATATATATTAGAAATTCAGTGTGAAAACTTTAATATCATATTAAATAAAATATTATATGTATTATAATCTTTTCCATATGGATTAAAATGGTCAATAACTACACTTTTATGTGATTATGGTCCAAATATACTCTACCAATAATATTTTTTCATGTTCTATGGTTTTTAATAGTTATTATAATTTTAATGAAATTATTTTATTGATTTTATATCAATTAAATAATTTATGGATCATCAATGTATAAGCATTTAACGAAATTAATTATTACTAAAATATATAAAATAAAATATAATGATAGATGAAAAAAAGATCTTTCAAATTAGTATTTACTATTTAATTTATCTTTTTTATAACATTGTTTTAATAATGATAAAGATATTAAAATTTTAGTAAGGCATATGTAACTTATCATTAAATTAATCTTATTAAATTAACAAATCACATTAAAGTTATTTTCAAAGGGTTTAATTTCTACCCACGGATGGTTTAAGTTGCAAATAACTCATAAAATCATATTAGGACAAGTGTTAAAGTAATTTTAAAATCTTATATTATCCTTTAATTACCGAAATTTATTTTTTTTCATACTAATAATAATTGTTGAATTTACTATTCATACTTCCCAAAAATAAAACAATGATATTTACATAATTTGGACCTACTGATTCTAAATATGGAATAATGCTTTAAAATCAAAAAATATAGTAGTTTCAATAAATAATTTAAAATAGATCATGTTTTCAAAATGAAAAAAGATGTTTTAAAAGACTAAAATTGCAAAATATTAAAATACTTTTACATCAAAATTCATGGTAAAATTTATACCAACGGCAAAAATTTTATTAACTGATAAAATATTTTATATTTTTACGTTAAAACCATTCAATTATATAGTTTATCAAAAAAAATATTTTTTCAATGAAAAAAGATGTTTTTAATTAAATATTTGTATATTTTTTCAATCATCCAAACGTAAAACTAATCAAAAAAATATCAAAATATCCCCAAAAATAATTTTTTATATCATAATTACACAGAAGAATATTATTTTGTAAAATTAGATATATAAAAGTGTAAAAACATAGATTTAAAATGGTAGAACCATTATAAGGTTAAAAAAATATTTTTTTTTAAATAATATTACTTTATCCAAATAATTGAATTTTTTCTTATATAATGTATATAAAACATATAAGATAAATTTTGAACATTACATTGAATATATTACATAAATATTGCATTAATAAAATCCACTATTTTATAAACTCACTTATTTTCATTTAAATAGTTTCCATAATAAAGTTAATATTTTTCCTTGATGACATTATAATGACTATGTTATAAGGTAACATAATAATATTTAGTGGTTCACTCAAACTCAATCTTCGGTGAAATGTATTTATCAAAATAACATGAAATTGTGCGCAATAAAAGACTAACATAGTGTTGTCTATACTGAAAGATGATTCAGTGAGGTGTATATAGAATGATTATCTTTGAGTAGGGTATAACACAAGACATCAATGAAATTTTAAAAAATTCTATCTCATAAAAATAATGGGGTGTTACATTTAGGATTCTACAAAAGGAAACATCTCAATCCCAACATTGATACATCAATATATATCACTAAAATAACATTTCTTAATGGTATATTTTAACTTGAATCATTGTAAAAGCACTTCATCAATTCATATAATAATCCATAAAATTTCTTTTGTTGTATTAACTTAACCACTTTATGTATAAGCATGCTTAATGGGATATACAATCATGAAAAATTCATAGTAAACCATCAATTATAACCATACAAACCAATGGAAATTCCTAAATAATTTATTTTCATTCATGGAGGACATTCAGTTACTACCATGATCATCATAGTATCTAGTGAGATTCAATCTGTGGAGAAAAATTCCCAAGAAAAGAAACTCCGTGATGCCAAATTTCACGCTTCCAAAATTTCAAAACTAAATCAACTATTCAGAGGGTCACATTTATGTTACATAAGTGATTGTAATTGAATTAATAGCTTATATAATATAAAATCGTATCATAAATTAATATCAATATTAAAGTATCAATATATTCCTTGATTATTTTTTCCATTAGATGGATTAAAACTATGGGTGCATTAGAGAATCCAAATGGAATTATTGTAAAATAATAAACACTATACCTATATTGGAATAATATACAAATAATTTATCCTCATTTAATTGCAAATGATTATAACTAATATGAATTAAATACTCGAAATATATTTTCTTATGTGATGCTTATAAATTAAGTCCAGAATGTGAGGAAAATGATAAATATTCATTTGAGTAATAACATTGATTTTTCTATGATCAATTAAAATCCCCATGGATCCATCATTCTACATAAAAATGAGAATGAGGGCCTTCCATGGTAAAAAGGATTGTATAATTAATACTTTATCACATAAATCCTCTATCTGTTTATTTATCTCCACAAATTCCACAATGTCTATTCTATAAGGAGACATTCATTTTGGAAATTCATTATGGATTAAATTGATGTATCACTAGACATCATTTATAGGGGATTTATTTTTATTTATTCATTAAATACTTTAATATATTAATGTACAATAACAAATTACTTTATTTGAGTATTGATTTATCTATATATCCATTATGTTTTTTCATCCTACCCAAGTATCCCATTTCAATGGTGTATTGGGGATCTGTCTATACTTGCATTAGATAATGATGTATCCTACCTACAGGTATATTATTTTATATATGAGAATTCTAAAGTGAGGATTAGTTTTCATTAAATCCTTAATCAATAAATTTTTTCCCAAAACAATGCAATATAGCAGTCCTTGGACTGTCTCTCGAGGAGGTTGCAATTTGAATTCCTAAACTATCAATTTTGTTTGGTTTGTTTTTGCACAAAATAGAAATTTTGGGATTTCATTAAAGACTCACGAACAGAATATAAATAAAAACTAAATATAATGAAAATTTTCAATCAAGACAGAAAATTGATAGGAAATAAAATATGTTTGAAACTGGAATCAAAATAGTGGTTATGGACAAGCATTATCCTCCCGGACACTCCCCTATTCCTTGTTTAAAATTATCTTTCTAATGAATCTCTCAATGCCTACCCAAATAACTTTATATAAAAACATTATTTTTCATGTATATCATATTAAAACCTCAGTATTATTGTTTCCCCACCTATAGAAGTGATCTAATTACTTGAAGACCTCCAAATAAATAAACCTAATTGAAATCACTATTCTCAACGAGAAGACCTGGCCGAAAAAATTTAAATAGGTAAATAGACTATTTTACTTCATAGATTGGAAACCATCCAAAAGAAAGTTGAAAATAAATTCATGAATGAAAAAAACGGTAGTCATCCAAGAAATATAAGTTCAAGAGAGATGCAATAGAGATTACACATGAAGACCAAAACTCAGAAGGGAGTGCCCGTTGGTTGTCACCATCTGCAACCACTTGGTGCATAGCCTCGCATCACTTGAGCCGCCCACATAAACTCTATTCCTGAGAGCAGGAATACCATCTTCATGAAGGTCTCCACAAATCCAACCCCCTTGAAATGAATGAAGAGATGGGATTATAAGGGGAGGAGGTCTAGAAATTCTTCTATCAAGATTATGTCCATCAAAAGTTGGCTTCGGTTTAGAATCCCTCCCTGATGAAACAACCACTATAATCTTCTCAATAGTTTTTCGAATATATTTCCACTATATGTCCTCTAAATTTCAGCTATGTTGGAAACGTTTTGTAAAAGTTATTAATTAATTACTCAACCTCGATTTCTCTGCCCATGGAGACTCTTCATCTCCCACATTTTTGTTTCATTGACATTGTTCCATAATGATCAACTATGAAATTGAATCTCGTCATGAACGTATGCATTGGAGTCATCTTGTATGCCCAGTTGGAATTAATTTCTGTCAACAATTGTACCCGATGAAATGCCTCCTTGAATGACGTGGGTTCCACACAACCGACCATAAAAACGTTTTACAAAGAACAATTTTTTTGAGCCTGTAGATGAACAATTTAGAACTTGGGTGAGTTGAAATATATGAAGACCATATTTGAGGGATTCTTTTAAAAATAAATCAATTGAATTGGATCAATATTTAAAAAGATGTGACCAAATAATCAAACTAGTTAAAAACTGTTAAAATCCAGAATTTCGGCATTTTCATAATATATCCCAAAATACAACAAAATTAAAAAAATGATGCAATTTCACACATAATGAAACATTGGTGAGGATTAAATTATTAAAATGTAGGAAAAATATATTGAAAATTTAATCTCTATCAATTCCCCCACACATACCACTTGGTCTCCTGGACAAGTGAGCACTAAAACCAAATCATTACATGTTAAAATTACAAACCAATGAGGTTCACCAATCAACCACCAAGATTCGGATCATATCATGCCTCATAAAAAATGATTCAAGATTTAAATTCAGTACATTCAATCATTTCCCTTTATATTCTCCTCTCATTCACACAAGACACTTACCATACAAAAATTTTCTCTCAACACACTAATATTGGTTTTCTAAAAACACTTTCTCATAAAAAAACATGCCAGAATCATCATAGGCTTCAAAATTTTATTAATCTCCACCTGATGTGATCCAAGATAAATGTGATCACCATGAGGGATTTTCAAGGTTGTTTTGTGGCTAAAGGATGGTGGGTTTCAAATATCCAAAATTTTGAGGCTGAATAGGGAGATTTTGGATCATTTTTGAAGGAAAAAAATCCATGAATATAATCATCACTCATGTGGGGAATCCTCCATACTCTCCTGCAATGAATGTCAGATTTGAGCATCTCTGAGAATATCTTTTCCACCTCATTCCATAAATATTCTAGCATCAAATTTGACATTTCACTTCTTCATCTATATAATGCTCCATATTGGGCACAACTTTCTTCCATTAAGAGCTCCATATAGGCAAATCACTCTTCCATTGAGAAACATTTTTCAGTAGAAAAAACATATCTTCAGTGTTTTTATAACCACCCAAAGCAACACCAAATGATGTAGCACACCACAAGTCATCTCCCTAACAATTATGTTCAACTAGATCATGCATGCGTACTTCCAAATTAGGTTGGAAAGGGAAAGAGGCTTTTAATGTGGCTATCTTGAAGGACTTTCATGACTACTAAGGGCTCAAGAATGATAAAATGTACCTAGTGGACTAGAATAAAAAGGATAATCATGAAAAAGGTACTTTCTATCAAACTCAACTCAAACTTCATGTTTTGAAAGAAATAGATCATGTTCTGGTTCAAACAAACATGGATCGGTTCACTCAAGAAAAGAGGTGAGTGTGAAGAAGACGAAAAATTGGTTCATAATCGTCATAGGGTATTGATTTTCAATATTAGATAGCATTCATGGCATGGAATTCCAAATTCAATGGTCATTTCATTAAATTATAAACATTTTTGAACATGAAGTAGTGTCATTTTCAGCATTCATTTATAACCAGATTCAAGGGATCAATTGGTTCAATCATTGATAGGGTTTTAAAAAATTACAAAGATAATCATGTAACCTAACAATTTGTTATCAAAGATTTTAAATAAAAAAACAATATTTGAAAAAAATCACCAAAAATTGAAAGAGAGAGAATTGAAAAAAAAAACAAAAAATAAAATGAAAGAACACAAAATCCAAATCTACCGAGCATGTTCCTCCCCCCACACTTATTTTATGAAATTTTATCATTGTGTAAATATATAAATATATATATATATATATATATATATATATGAATATGAAATTCAAGAAATTAAATACATTACAAAAAATGTGAGAAGGAAAAACATAGCTTGGCATCAACTGTATTCTGCTTTATGAAGATGGATCTCCTCCCCCAGAGGATCATGAACATTCTCTCTAAACAGATTCAACATATTCCCATTGACTGTGAATGTTGTCCCTTCCATTGGTTCTTTTATCTTGATTTCACCAAAAAGAAAATCATGAGTAACAATGAAAGGACCAGACCATTTGGAATGAAATTTAGCTGGAAACGACTTTAATATTATATCAAAAAGAAACACTTTGTCCCCTTCCTTGAAGTATTTTTTGAGAATAATCTCATCATGAAATGATTTGGATATTTCCTTGTACAATCTAGAACTTTCATATGCATTATTTCTGATCTCCTCTAGATCCTTCAACCAAAATTTGCATTCTACTCCAATAGAAAACAGATTCATGTTACATGTTTTAACAGCCCAAAAAGATTTGTTTTCTAACTCAACCAGAAGGTGAAAATACTTTACATTGACTATTATATATGGTGACATGCCAATTTGGGGTTTGAATGCATTCCTATAATCCCAGAGTGTGTCATTAAGTCTCAAACACCAATCCTTTCTATTCAGGTTCAGATTTTTTTCCAGAATTTGTTTTATTTCATTGATGGAAAACTTATCCATTCCATTTGTTTGAGGGTGAAATGGTGTAGAGACCCTATGATCAACTCCATACTTTTTCAATAGTGATTCCAATGTCTTATTATAAAAGTTAGTACCTTGATTTTTAATCAATAACTTTGGAAATGAAAACCTTTAAAATAGATTTCTTTTCACAAACAAGGACACAGTTTTAGCATCATCATCTCTTGTGGGACTATCTTCCACCAACATTGAGACGTAATCAACTACAAGAAAGATGTAACGATATCCAAAATAATTTGGAAAAGGCCTTTTGAAATCCATAACCCAAACATCAAATACATCACAAAACGACAGAGGTTGTTGTGGAATCTCATTCTTTTTGGAAATGCTCCCTTGAAATTGACAATTTATACATGTCCATAAAAAATCAAAAGCATCTCTAAAAGTAGTGGGCCAATACAAACTAGAATAAAGCACCATTCTTACAGTTCATTGTGGACCAAAGTGTCCTCTACAGCTCAATGTGTGACATAAATATTGGACCGATTAAAAATAAGAATTTTGAATGCATCTCCTAATCATTTGATCACTACCATCATGCCACAAGTAATGATCATCCCAAATGTAATGCTTGGAATCACACAAAATTTTATAAATTTGATTCTTGGAAAACTAGTGGGTAATGTCATTAGATGTTACGTATTTAACAAGATCAACAAACCATGTACTTTTAGTTTGACAAGCATACAACCCCTCATCTGGAAATGTTTCCTTAATTGGTGGATAGATCTGAAGATTCCTATCCAAAACAGATGGTATCCTACTTAGATGATTAGAAACTTGGTTCTCACATCCTTTCATGTCCATTATTTCAACATCAGACTCTTATAATAGGAACATACATCTCTAAAGTCTAGGTTCTCTATCATTTTTCTTCATAAAAATTTGATTGCAGAATGATTAGTGAAAACAATCACCTTAGATCCCAGTAGATAACATCTAAATTTGTCTAAAAGTAAAGAAAACAGAAAACAGTTCATTCTCATTTGTTGTGTAGTTGGTTGGGCACGATCTAATGTTCTAGAGGCATATGCAATCACATGAGATTTCTTTTCCAACCTTTGATGTAAAACATCCCAAAGGGAAATTTCATATGCATCAGTCATGATTTCAAAGGGTAAGTCCCATTTGGGAGGTTAAACAATGGTAGGGGTAATTAGTTTTTATTTTTTCTCCCCAAATTGCTATTTACAATTCTCATCAAACACAAATGGGGTATCTTTTTGGAGAAATCTAGACAATGGAAGTGTAACCTTATTAAAATCCTAATTTAATCTCCTATAAAAACCATCATGACCCAGAAAAGTTCTCACATATCTGACTATTTTTGGGTATTTAAATGATGAAATGACATCAACTTTGGAATTATCAACATGAATCCCATCCAGAGACACAACATACCCAAGAAAAATTCCCTTACCCACCATGAAATGACATTTTTCATAATTAAGAAAAAGGTTTGTTATCAATGAATGTTCCAAGAACATGAGCTAGACCTTCTAAACAACTTTCAAATGATGATCCATAAACAGCAAAGTCATCCATAAATACTTCCATGTATGTTTCAAGAAATTCGGAGAAAATGATCATCATACACCATAAAAAGGTTCTAGGAGCGTTTCACAAACCGAAGGGAATCCTCTTATAAGCAAATGTTCTAAATGGGCATGTGAATGTGGTTTTCTCTTGATCCTCTGGTGCAATATGAATTTGGAAATAACCATAGAATCCCTCAAGAAATCAATAATGGGTTTTATCAGCCATTCATTCATGGACCAAATCAATGAATAGTAGTGGTAAGTGGTATTTCCTTGTAGCAAAATTGAGCTTCCTATAATCAATGCAAATTATCCATTTATATAGAATCATAATGGGAACAAGATCACCAAATTCATTACTTGAGATTGTGAAGCTACCTTTTTTGGATCAACTTGGATTGGACTCACCCATTGACTATCATAGATGGGAAATATAATTACAGTATACTAAAGGGTGGTGACTTCCTTCTTAACAACCTTTAAAAGTGTTGGATTCAACCTCTTTTGAAATTGTCTCATAGGTTTAACATTTTCCTCCATGAAAATTCTATGCATGAAAAGTGAGGGACTGGCTACAGTTAAATCAGATAGATTCCATCCAATAGATTTCTTGTGGGTTTTGAGGACTCCTAATAGTTGATTCTCTTGGTACTTCAACAAAACTTTTTAAATTATAACAGGGAATGTTTAATTTTCACCTAAGAAATCATATTTGAGATTATCAAGAAGTTGTTTCATCTCTAACTCCGTCGGGGTATTTTCATTGATCATGGAACATTTCTCATAGATGTGGTTTTTCTATGGGGCTCCAAATTTTAAAGGACATTCACCATGATGATCAAATTCAATGTTCTCAGAATTTTTTTCTTGTCTAAAATTTTCAATTTCTCTTAGGAGACCACTAGCATCACTATAGATTTCTAGAAAGACATCTTCATCAATTTTGAGATTAATAAGATCTTTTAAAGTAGTCTCAGAATTCCATTACTGATCGTAAGCTTCCTTTTCCCTCTATTTTTGATCAGATTCAGCAACACAAAAAATTATATCATTTAAAAAAGTTGATGGTTTCTCATCATAGATAAAATCAGGGAACATCTCAGGGGAAAACCAATAAATATCATTCACTTGGGGGGATGAATGATCCTCTACTAGGCGTTTCATGGAGGTAAAAATATTGAAATGAAAAACTTCTCCTCTAAACATCAGTGAATGTGTTCCTTTGTGAGCATTGGTGACTGCTTTATATGTTTTCATGAATGGTCTCCCTAGAAATAAAGGTACATGAGAACTAAGCTGATCATTTTCCATATGCAAGACATAGAAATCCATAGGAAAAATCATGTCTCTCCCCTGAACGAGAACATCCTCTATAACTCCAGCTGGCTTGGTAGTACTTTGGATGGCAAGTTGAATGATGATCTCACAGGGTTTCAATTCTCCAACCTGAACATATAAGTAAACATAATGTGGCATAACATTGATGGAGGCCCCAAAATCAAGCATAGCATCCTTGAATTCTCATTTCCCAATGGTTCATGGAATGGTAAAGGTTCCTAGGTCTTTACATTTGATAAAAAATACATGCTCAATCATGGATGAAACATTCCTCCCTAAGTTGACCTTTTCACCTCCTTTGAATTTCATCTTGAGGGTACCCATTTCTTTAAAAAACATTACATACATTGTAAGTAGTTTCAAAACATTAAGAAAAGGTATATTGACTTTAACATTCTTTAAATTCTCTAAAACCAAGTTATCCAACTCTTTTTCAGCACTCGACTTTACTTGTGGTTCACTCCTAGGGTATGGAAGTGGAGGTTTTGATGTTTCTAGACTATTCTAAGAACTTTTTGAGAAATAAAAGGACCAGATATTCTCTTCCAATCCATCTTTGTTATTTCATGCAACACTTCTTCTCTTGACATTGTGTTTCCCTTCAAAGAACATTCAGAATTTCTAGCATTTCCATCAGTGGTGGGACTTCAATTATCAGTTTCAACAGCAGGTTTTGGTTTCTCAATTTGAGGGGTATTCAATTTTTTTCCACTCCAAAGTTCAATTTCACTTACATTTTCCTTCCCTTTATCTCTCATATTCACTTGAGTTTGTGAGGGAAAACCTCAACTCATTTTATTTTTTATGCTACTAAAATCAGATCCATGTTGACCCATTTGATTAATTAGGGTATTTAACATGTTTTGTTTTTGATCTAGTGTTTCTTTATTTTCTATCTATTGTTTTTTCATTTCCTCATCAATATTCCATTCTAAATTTTGAGTGGGAGGGAAAGGCTAAACGTTTCTTCCAGAATGAGCATTGGCTTTCTCATTGAAATATCTTGGGTGTGAATTGTGTGATTGTCCATTGATGAAGAATCTAGGTTGTTAAGGCTGTCGAAACCTTTCATTAGAGTGGTTTTTCTATCCTTGATGGAAATTTTGATATGTTTTAAATGGAGTTTGTTGTTTTTATTGAATGTGTTTTCCCGGATAAAATAGCATTACAGTTCTCAGAGGGTTCTTGCATTTGTGGGAATTAGTCACTACAATGTTCATCGGAAGAAAAAATTCCACAGTGGACATGAATTTGAAATGATGCTTCTGGTTTGGGTGGTGTTGGTGGGTTGTTGGACAACATCATTGACCTCAACATGGTGGGAAGATCAGAATGTTGGCTGGAAATCATGTTGTTTTCAGGACTAGTAATGGGGAACTCTTGGGAAGATTTCACATGAAGAAGGCCTTCTGTTCCAAACTGTTGAGAATTTTGGGCCATGATTGCAATTAATGTCCTAGCCGCAGTAGGTGTTTTGTCAACTAGAGCCCCTCCTACAGCAGCATCAATCATGCTTCTATTAGTAAGACACAATCCCTCATAAAAATAATGAATCAAATGTTGGTCACTAATTTGATTATGGGCACAGCTAAAACCCACAAATATCCTTTCTAATGGAAGTTGTTCTAGAAGTAGGGAAAAAAATTCAAGAATGTTTTTTTCAATTCATTCCAATCCTTAATCAATGTATAATGTGAATAGAAAACCATTCTTTTGCAACTCCCTCTAACGAAAAAGGAAATGACCACAATTTCATTTTATTTCCATCATCTCCATGAGGTTTCATATTGACACAAGGATAACTAAATTTCTAAATGTGTTTATGTGGTTATTAACCTAGAAAACCATTAAATATTGGAATTTGGTGAATTAAAAAAGATTTAATTTCAAACCCAGCTGGTGCATCAGGATATTCAACTTGATTTTCTTAATTTCTATCGTAAGATAAATCCAATTCATTCATGGTTCTATTTTCAGCCATTTGAATTTTAGTTTCAACCAGGTTCCTTCTAAGTGCGTTATTGGAAGATTCACAATGTGGGAGAAGGGGATTTCTGGTAGCTCTATATCTATTGGGAAATGTTCTAAGAATCTTAGAACCTAATGGGAATAAATTTAGGTTTGAATTTCGATTCATGCAAAAACAAATTCCACACAAATCAACTCATGTAACCTCCCCGGAAATAGAACCAATTTAAGTGATGATTTTTTTTCATTAAACCATCAATCAATAAACTTTCCCCAAAAACAATGCAATATAGAAATCATTGGATTTTCTCTAGAGGATGTTGTAATTTGAGTTGCAAAACTGTCACTTTTGTTATGTTTGTTTTTGCACAAAACAAATTTGGGGATTTGATTAATGACCCAAGAACATAATATTAGTATAAACTAAAGATAATGAAAATTTCTAATTGAGAAATAAAATTCATAGGAAATAAAATATGTTTGAAACCAGAATCAAAATAGTGGCTACAGACAATCTTTATCCTCTCGGACACTTCCCTCTTCCTTGTTTAAAATTTTCTCCCTAATGAATCTCTCAAAGCCTACCGAAATTCCTTTGATAAACACCTTATTTTTCATGGATATCATATTAAAGCCTCAATATGATTGTTTCCCCTCTTATAGAAGTGATCCAATCATTTGATGACCTCCAAATAATTAAACCTAATCGAAATCAATATGCTCAACGGCAAGACCTTGCCAAAGAAATTTAAATATGGAAATCATCTATTTAACTTAATAGATTGGGAAACCATCCAAAACAAACGAGTTGAAAAAATATTCAAAATAAAAAAATCACTATCATCCATGAAATATAAGTTCAAGATAGATAAAATAGAGAATACACATGATGATCAAAACTCAGAAGGGAGTGTCTGTCGGTTTTTGCCATCCGTAACCACTTGGTGCTTAGCCCCATATCACTTGAGCAGCACACATAATCTCCATTCCAGAAAGCATGTATAGAATCTCCATCAAGGTCTTTAAAATGCATCCCCCGTGAAATGAATGAAGATATGGGAATATAAGTGCAGGAGGGCTTGAAATTATTTTATCCAAATAATGTCCGTCCGAAGATGGATTCTGTTTGGAATCACAGCCATCTGAATCAACCAATGATCTGTTCTCAAGTGTTGTTTGAATATATGTCCACTATATTTCCTCCAAATCGCAGCTACATTGGAGATGTTTTGAAATAGTTATGAATTAATTACTCATCCTCTCTTGCTCTACCCATGGAGACTCTTCATCCCCCACATAAGTGTTCCATTCCCATAGTTCCATAATGATCGACTATGACATTGAAACTCATCATGCACTCGCTCCTTGGAGTCTTCTTGCATTCCCAGTTGTAATTAATTACTTTGGAGACATTTAGCCAATTTTAGGCCTTCTTGAATGATGTGAGGTCCACAGAGCCGATAAGAAAAACTTTTTACAAAGAACAATCTATTTGAGCCTCTAGATGAATGATTTAGAACTTAGTACAGAGGAAATATATAAAACCATATTCCATGGGTTCTTTAAAAAATGAATCGGTAAAATTGGATCAATATTTAATAATATATGACCAAATAATCAATCTAGTTAAAAACTGTTAAAAATCCAGAATTTAGGCATTTTCACAATTTAGAACAAAATATAACAAAATTCCAAAATGATTCAATTTCACACATAATGACACATTGGTGAGGATTAAATTATTAAAATAAAGGTAAATTGTGTTTAAAATAACATCTCTATCAAATTCTTAGAAGGATCAATATATCACAAAGTGGGGGAGGGGTGAATCTGTTATATCCTTTTCATTTAATATTAATTTATTTGAAACAATATTCGTATATTGTTAAAGATTTGCTACCCTGATAAAAACAAATCCAGACACACAAAACTTGGAAGTCATTAATTTACAAGGATCACTACTCAATAAGAGTAGTTACATAATTATTATGGAATAGATAAAATCCAATACCACACAATCCACTAATTTTTTTTGTAGAATACAATGAGTATGATATTCCTCGAGACATCTGTAAAATTATGTCTAATAAAATGGTGAATATGATTGAAGAATAAGAAAAGGATTTCATAAAATTTTTGTAAATATTTCTTATGGTTATGATTGATCAAAAATCACAAATAATATTTCCAAAACAATTATTTACTTCCTTACTCAGTAGCATGCAATAACTTCTTCTGGTTATAATAATGACACTCAGTCCAATATCTCAATCTGATATTCCAGTCTGATTCCTCAATACGAAAATACAATTCTGTCAGAATACAGTTGAGGAAATACTAAACACTTTCTATCTCAGTCCCAAAATACTATTAAAATTTCTCAGTCTAAATCCTAAACCCTTAGTTATTGTCTTTTTTATTAATTTTTACTATTTTTTCTAACAAAATTGATCATGAATGATCAATCAAAAAACTTCTACTCTCTAAAATTCATCAGTGGTTGACCATTTATCTACAACACCAATAAAGGGTATAAGTTTCAAGAAATAAAAAATTACAACCTCTATATATAGTTGAGCCAATGATGGTTTGGGAATAATTATAACAATGTTTCCCACTAACACTTAGTTTCCTGAAACATTAATTTTCCTTGAATTTAATGTGAACGTGACTACTTAATTAGTTCTCAACTCTTCTTGAATCATAAAAAATATTTTTAAACGTTCATATCACTTTATACATTATTTTCAAACATTAGGCTTATTTCTATTATCCAATATAATTTTCTCATTATGAAGAAAATAATTTTTTATTCATTATGTTTCTCAATAACAGCTGAAAACAAACATAGTTTTTGTCATTAAAATTATCATAACCATTAACTCATTCTATTTTCTTCATTTTGATAGAGATATAAGACTCATCATTATGTTATTATGCAAAAAATAAAATATATGGAAAACAGTCATTAATAATTTTCAACCAATTCTATAATCCCCTTGATAACACTTTGACAAGCTTCAATGATTCAAATTTTATTATTTTCCCATACCAATGATCCTTAGTCTGATGATGTCATCAGTTTCATCCTACATGAGATGAATCAATATTGAATTCACTATGATAATCATTGTTAGTTCCAATTTGATCACCCTTGACCCAATTGAAATAGTATCAAAGTTCTTATTTTTATCTTTACCCACATGTTAAGTAAACAAAATCGACATCTCTATAGGTTGAAAATGGTTGATTACATTGTTGATTGATATCTTCTTCAAATCGGTCCCAACTACCTTTTCTTCTTCTCTGAAATCCTCAACACCAAATAATTTTATATGTATTTGATAAAAAATTCCCAAAAATAATAATTCATCCTATGATAAAAAATTTCATTAATATTTGGAAAGATTCAAAAAGATGAATTGGTGTTAGAATTAATTATAATGTATTGGTGTCATAATTTAGTACGATGGATTGGTGGTATATTATGAGCGATGGAACAATGTTAGTAGTGACTTATTCTCATCAACAAGATATTTCCTTCCATGATTATGAAACCAATGAAATTAAAACCCTAATTTTATTTCAATTAATATTTAAATCATTTATCTTTTGTTATAACTGATAACCAGTTGCTTCATAACTTAATGTTCCATCCATCATCCCCAACTAAGAAACATTTCCACATCAGGTGACCTCACACCAATGGATGGAGACCATAAATGGTCATCTTCAATAACATAATTCATTCAAAAACATCTTTTTGTATCTTGAATTCATTTATATTTATATTACGATAAATATTGGCATGTAATATTATGAGTTATAAAATAATGTTTATCAGCATCCAAATCCCCCACCAACTTCATTCTTTCTGAGCTGATCATCAATACGATTTTACAGACTCTAGAAATATTACATAAATCTTTAGTCCCATGTTTTACAAAATACATATTATTTATGGAAAGTCCATGATCAATAGAGAACCATCATATTTAATTCTAATCGATGAAAAATCTAACTCTCTTTTTTATTATAATATACCATTTCTTCAAGACACATGGTGACTCTGATGGAACTTTTCTACCTAATGTATTCTTATTATAGTGAGTCTTCTAATATGAATTTCGACTAAAATCTACAATCATAATTTGAATGGAATATATCTAATTCTCTTTGAAAACATGGATGGTATAAAAGTATGCAAATATGTAAAATCAAATAATGCTTCAGCTATATTTTTAGAAATGATAATGCACCTTCCACCAAACAAGATTGTAGTTTGAAATCATCTATTATGAACAAATAATCTCTTCCATATCCCATGGCCTCTTTTATGTGGTATTCCCTTGACAATTGAGACATTGTAGTGAATAACGCCAAATTTAATTATGTCTAAAGAACTAAACATCACTATTTTACTTCTTCACATTGCATTCATTATCTAGATAACCCTTATCTCTAGCCTAGTAACAAACTCCCAGTCCCTTTAATGATTTACCTTTATGTTTCTTCTAAAAAAATCACATGATGTAATTCGATTCATTTTACTTCTATTAATTAAAAATTTCTCAATTTCATTGTTTCTATATGACCAATTCATCTTTTTATTCCCCTAGAATATATGATATTTATAAAGTTCCTTCACTATTTTATCGAATCAAGACACTATTCCATCATATGATGATTTTATGACAAGCCATCATCTTTTATATACTTTTCCAGGCCCTTCAGTTAAATGGTAAACCATGAATTCCATATTCTATATGTTATCCTTGTCATTTATTCATATTCATGTAAAGGTAGACTCATACTCAGCAATGATTTCTTTTTCATTTATCTTTAATATAAGAAAATTTTTATCTATTTCAATTCATTTAAATGATGGAAATATCTATCAGAGATGGTTAAATTACAATATATATATTCCTTGATTTATATTTCATCGTGCTCTATGGTATTACCAATTAGCGTTCACTATTGATCACCATCACCTATGATAAAATATAAAAAAAGTGTGATCTTTTATTTATCATTACATCCCAAGTCCATAGATATCATTTCATGTGACTTATTCAACCTATTAGAAACCATAATATTAGTAGTCCCATTAAATGATATTGGATTATAATACATGAATAGATCCACTATATGATACAAATGAGATATAAAAATAGGATTATCCATTTGGGAAAGGTCATTCATCACATATTGAGTAAGCTATCATAAAATATCCTTAATATACTAAGTTCTAATTAAAACGATGTTAACTTTCTTAGTAGGGATATTTATATATTGAAAGTGAGTATTGATAACATTAATTATTCCAAGAACCATATCGAAAAAATTTAATATACTAAGTGAAATAAAATTATTATTATAATAATTTATAATTTATAATTTATAATTCTAAATCTAGTTTAATAGTCAACAAAAATATAATATTTATGCATAGTTTGTCTTGTAATATTAAAAAAAGAATTTGGTGGAATATTATTTTCATTTACTTAATAGTGACTTGTTATGAAAATAATAATTAATGCAATAATATCAACCATTAGTGAAAACAAATATTTTAGTTAGGGAAATTTTGTTGAACCATGCAATGATCTAGTCAATACACAACGTGTGCTTTTTTGAGTTATTAACAAATGAAACATTTCTCGAAAATAATATCAACATATAGTGTCAAAAATTGGATGTATTTCAATGAAAAATAATATCTACCATTCCAAAAAAATTAGTATGCTCATATTTAATTATCCTCAAATTATTCCATAGAGTTATGTTACCTAATCAAATGTTTCCT
Source organism: Viscum album (assembly GCA_963277665.1). NCBI lineage: Eukaryota > Viridiplantae > Streptophyta > Magnoliopsida > Santalales > Viscaceae > Viscum > Viscum album. Next base: position 1,097,954,244 of record OY728131.1, on the reverse strand, counting down.
TAATATTTTTTCAAATTTTTCCCAAAAACACAAAATTCTACAAACTACAATTACCCCAAATCTAGAAACCAAGAGCATGTAGTCAGTATTTTACATTGATAGAGATAGAAGGTGTAAAATACTAAAGGATGTGTTCTTTAAATTATGAAGATAACAATATTATTAAATGATATTCATTTTATAGTGAAAACCGAGTATTAAACATAAGAAAAAAATGCAATATCCTTAACAACAATCAAGGGTTTCATATTCATATTTTGTGGAAAGTAAAAACATATGTGTAAGGATTATTTAATAAAGTTTATATAATGAATATGTAAGTCATAATCAATATGAAATAACAATCAACTAAACACACATTTAATTGAATCAGAATGTTAGAAAAGAATAATTAATTTGTAATATCCAGGAATCCATATCATGGATAATAATAAAAGAATCTCAATTACGAAAATTAATAATAGTTGATATAATGATATTATGAATTTTGATAACTATACCATCAACACAATTCATCAATACAATTTAATATAATGGGTAAAAATCATTTATTTTGTCTAAATGATTTGTCTCATGAGAAATATAGAATAATTATGGGGCTATATAATTCCAAGCCCCACTTTACACTGAATTTCCAATTAATTCCTAACATATAACACGATCAATTTATTTATTGATTAATATTACCTATATATATACACTGATTAAATATATCATATTTATAAATAATTCCCCATTTAATCAAATACAATTCAAAGTTGTCATCGTATATAAATATTATAAATTATTTCAGAAATATTCATTTCCATGATACAAACAATATAGATATTTAAGAGAAATATATTTTTCAATTAAAAATTATCATAATAAATTTATTTTCTCACGAGATTTTTGTGATGTCAAGGACCTAGATAAAACATGATAGGTGCCCTAATATCAGTGGGGCACATGGCCTCAAGCTCATCTCCACAAACACTAGAGGTTACCGACTAGGAAAGAGGGCTTGAGGTGTGTCCATGGGGAGACTATTCCCTTATTACTAAAGTGTAGTGTAGTGGATGCATGTAAAAATTGGTAATTAGAAGAAGAAATATAATTAAATAGAAAGAAAAATGGGAAATAGAGATAATAGTAACAATATCTGAAACAACTGAAACAACATTCAATAACTAATGATATTTCATTCCACTAGAAAACTGGAAACCATGGATACAAACAACCGACATAACATGTTCCACAAATTATAAAGGAAATAAAAGACTATATCATGCATCATAATCTCTGACTCAGTCATCTGCTATCAAGATCCCTACTAAACATCCTGAAATCAAGTATTATAAGCTTTATACTTCACTTTGTGAACACCTGTAACCATGTAATCTACCCAAGGTACCAAATGTCACTTGGAGAGGATGTGAGATAGATCTCTTCGGGCCACCACGAATGAGGTCTATAAGATCTGGTCCATGTAATGAAAATTTAATAACATGGAATCATTCATATATAATTTAATAAAGTAAAATGTAACTAAATACCCTAGTACATGCTACATACCTTGGCTGGTGCCTGAAAACCAGCCCAGTTATTTAATCAATTATTAGATTATATTAATTGGTCATGTGAGGCAGGGCTAGTAGTGACATAGTCTTTTGATAGTGTAGATAGTGAATGTTCTAAGGCAATGACCATGGAAAGATATACGTCAAGGGTCTCCAAATTATTAGTAATTGTATCCTAGAATGGGGTAAGAGTGTAATACAAGGATCATATTCCAAGGAATTCCATAATAAGGTGCCCACTTAATCCAAGGTGTTCATCTAAGGTATGACGGGGAAAAGAAATGACAGTGCAATATGGGATGTAACAATGAAACCCACTTGTTAATACTGGATCCAAAGAGTGTATCTAAGGCATCCTGTAATAATATGGAGGCATCCTACGATGTCATATAGGGAATCCAATAATAGACAAGAATTGAGATTTTTTTGGGTATCAACCTATGAAAGCCACATCCTTGATTTAGGATGGTGTTCATGAGTGCTCATAGAATTACTCAATTAGAATCCATGTCGAGCTCCATTCAGGCCATTTCTATCTAATTATGAATCCATATAATACTTCCTTCGGTTCAATCTTTGGTTTCATTATTGTGATAAGGTCATGTAGCATGCACCATTTTTATCAATTGATTTGGTTCAATACCTTACTTTCTTTAGTGTGAAAAGGATAAGTACAATGCAACCCATTAATTTCTTTAAGGAGTATCCCATTGTAAAGGTTCATTCCACTAGCTTCCATTAATATTGAATGGGTGCTACAGATATTCATCCAATTAATCATTCAAATTTAATTTGGTATTTCAAATTTAACAATCAATTGAAACACTTACCCTAAGTGGGTAATGTGGTAATCATTCATGGTACTTTCCATTATGAAATTCATAATATAAAAATTCCATTTAATATATAAATTATTACCCTTAGAGTGGTTAATCCACAACACACCTGAACGGTGGATCAATCTTGTCAAACACTGAAAATCCAATTATGGAATAACCATTTACATTGAAGGGATAAAGTAGTGGTCAGAACCACCAATAATTAATCAGTTATATAGATTGAGAATATCTATATAGTTATGATTATTATAATAAAAGAATATAAAATCAATAAATGGATGCCGATGAAATCGTAGGGTTCGACACCACAAATCCAAAATCAACAAACATTAGGGATAAGATATAGACCCCCCCACATTAGGATTGCAATATCCTTATACTTCTTTATTGGACTTGATTTGTCTTGGATCAGCCTATATCTATGAAAAATAGAAAACACTCATATCCATATATATCAGTCATGAGAAAAACAAAAGGACAACGACTTTATAGGACTCGAGTACATACCGTTTTGCATCCAACATGTCAAACGGAACACGATTAGATCCCTGATGAAGGAGATCATTGAATTACTAATTTTTATCTTCTTACATCTCAAAAAATGAGTGCAATTTACTTCAATCATTCATAATCATGGACTAGGGATGATAGAGAATTTTTTAATTAGATCATTAAGGGTAAAGGGAAAATTTACCCTTAAATTATCCTATGACCGGTTTGTCCGCACCGTTTAAAAGACCATGTCTAAACCATGCATGGGTACGTAGGAAAAATTTGATCTCACCTGGATAGGCCAGACATCCAAGCACCAACCGTGTGAGGTGTATTTGTATAGAAAAACACAATCCGAACAGTCTTCCAAACCGTGCAGAATTACATTACAGTATACTCTAAACAATTCCTCAAGCCTATTTTTTCCAAAGAGATATGTTCAAGGCTCATAAAGTTTACTATACAACGATGATAACATTTCAAACCTCTTATGTAACCATTTTTTGTCAAATAAAAAAATTTAAACAAAAAAATTACAGGATCCATACCTGAGTGAAAAAACAGGTTCTTTCAATATTCCCCTGTTAAATGAACTCGTCCCCTAGTTCACCTTCTTGGGATGGACAAACATTGTTTCTTAAAAAATATGACCATTAGTAACATACATTGGCCTCCCTCTCTAATGTCTCATCTTTTACATGGTCGTGCTACAATAACATCCAAACTAGAAGGATATACTATCCTCTGAGAGCCATGGTTCACTTACCAATCATGCGTAATGGATATTCCTCAATGTTATCATTATCAATAACTTGAAATAATCATGATCAATGGTATGATATTGATCATCATGACACAAGCGAAGGTATAAAAGATGAAAGACATTGCATTTGGCACATTACCTCTATGGAAGTAGCAACTAATATGCTATCAGTCAGGTCTCTCTAGAATATCAAATGACCTTACATAATGAGTCGATAGCTTTCCCTAATTCAATAACTATCTATTCCCTAGACATAGTGATACTGAAAGAAAAAAACAATCCCCGACCTCAAAATTTAGAGGCCATCGACGATGATCGTACAATATTTTTATCTAGACTGAGCATTAGTAATATACTTTCCCATCAGCTAAATCTACACTAAAGTCTCCTGAATGAGACAAGGACCTAGTAGGTTTGCCTCACATAACTCTAGACAAGAAAAGGGTGAATGGCATGGCATACCATATAATTCCTCAAAAGGTTCCATCTAAATTGTCTCTTGAATGCTTTTACGATAGGAGAACTTGACCAGATGGATATGCCTCTCCCACGACCCACTGAAATCATGGAAACATAGTTGAAGAATATATCCTAGAACCTATTTTGTTTTTGATTTTTGATCAGTCATATGGTGGAAATCTGTCCTTAGAATCAAGTGAATTCCCATAGATTTCTGGAAACCCTGCCATAACCTTGAAGTGAAATGACCATCCCTGTCTAAAATGATTGTACATGGAACCCCATGTAGTGATATGATCTCATGGACATAAAATCCTTCAAACACATAAAATGAGAAAATTTTTAAAATAGGAATGAAGTGGATTAAAATCATAGTCAATAAATTACTAGCCATATAGAATTGCTACCCCTCGATGTCTTTGGTAACCCAATCATGAAATACATGGAAACATATTCCCATTTCTTTTTATAGACTGGGACCAGCTGTAGAAAGCCTTCACATCTCTATTTCTCTACCTTTATCTACTGACTTGTGGAACACCAACTGATAAATCCTTCTATTTGACATTTCATCCTAGAGTATCAATACTGTTTTCCCATATCTTGATTCAACATTGAGATGTCCGGATGAACTTCCCACTAAAAATCATGGACCACATTCATTAACTACTCTCTCATTTATGTAGGAACCAAGATACATCCACATAGATATAGGGAGTCTTATCTATCCACAAATCAATCTCGAGGTGGTTTATCTCCATATATACATTCACATATCACCATACCATCATGATCTATAAATTGTCTATCGTTCACATTCTCAATTATGGATGATGTAACTATCATCAATGAAATGTAGGACTGCTAGTGAGTATCATGGAGCTTTTGATGAAGCTTAGATAAGAGGTCCATTAACTACCATTAGTCGCTGGCTTCCCATACGAAATGTTTATGAGTTTTTCAAATCAACGTATCAGCAATTACATTTCCCTTTACAGGCGTATATGCAATCTAAAAATCAAAGAAATGAATATATTCAACCCGTTATTGTTTCTTAAGGTTCAAGTCTCACTATGAAATGATATATTTGAGGATATTGTGTCCTGTGTACACCACATAGTTCTCACACAATAGATAATTCCTCCATCAATGTAAGGCATGGAGAAATGCTACTTTCTCATGTTCATAAATTGGGTAATTTATCTCATGAGGCCTCAAATATCTAGATCTTTATGGAACCACATTGTCCTCCTGCATCTGCTTTTCTCCTAGGATGATTCCTGAGGTATCACAAAATATGGTATAAACTATACCTGAATAAATAGGAATTATAATTGGTTCCAAGACAAGCCACCCATTTAGCTATTGAAAGGCTCTCTCACATGCATCTATCTAAAATAACATTACACCCTTTTTTGTAAGTCCAATAAGAGGTGATTAATTGAATTGTAATTCCTATATGAAACGACAATAATATCTATCTATCCCAATAAACATTATATATCATATATGTTCTCAGGCTGCTCCCATGAAACTATAACACAAACCTTTTCATGGTCAATAGATACTCTTTATTCTGATAATATATTACCCATGAAGTGAATATTGTCAAACTAGAATTGGCACTTTACAATCATGTCATAGTGCTTATTCTCTCGCAGTGTACCAAGAATAATGACATGAAGTTTGGCATGGTCACTATGACTTTGAGAATACACCATGATTTCATCCACAAAGACTATGTAAAAAGTGACGAAATAGGAGTGAAACACATGATTCATCCGAGACATAATAATGGTGGGTGTGTTTGTAAGATCGAACGGCAAAACAAGGTACTCATATAGATATTACCAGCTACGGAAAGCTATACGAGGTATGTATGATGGTTTGCCTCATACATGATGATAACCCTATATCAGGTTAATTTGAGAGCACCTTTTCTCTTCATAGATAGTCAAATATATCTTCTATTTGAGGTAGTGGATACCGATTCTTAACAATAATTTGGATCAACATTCATTAAACCATGGATAGAGGTAAGGTTCCATCTGATTTCATTGATAAAATAACAAGTGAACACCAATATGATGTACTAGGACATAAAAAAACATGGCCTCTAAATTCTCTAAATGCCTCTTAAGATCCTAAAGATTAGTTAGATTCATCTTATAGAGAGAAATAGATGCTATAGATACTCTTGGGACAAGATCGATAGTAATCTCTACCTCTCCCTGAGGAGGTATTCCAGAAAAATCTTCATGAATGACATCCATGAAATGATCCACTACTGGAGGGAAATAGTTTGAACCAAACCATTATCCACAATGAATTTATTTTCAATTTGGGTGTCAATCCACCTAACATATAATGCTCTGTTCCCACTCTACTAGCCTAGACATCCAACTCACCCTTGTGTTGATAACTATTTCGAACAGGTGATGTTAAAGATACTCTTCGGTGATACCACTATACAATAGTTTGATAGTCAACCGACCAATCCATTTTAAGAATGAAATCAATGCCTATAAGTGAAAGAATGAAGTGGTTCCATAAGAATTGGTAACTATGTACCTCAAGGGGTAATCCCTACATTGGTGTATGCCCTCTGTTCGTACCCATAAAGACATATCTGTTGGAGTTGGTGGCATAGAACCAATTACCCTGTACATAATTCAATAAATAAATACTTTATCACATATTGATTGTTCTTCTATGTGACAATGCATGTGATAATGTCCAAAGGATAGATGTTGCATTAAAGGTTCATAGTGGACCCCTGCTATGATGAGAACACAGAAGTGTCATAACACTATTCTTGAATATATTTTCAACAGCAGGATGATGTTATTTGAGGGACACAAATAATACAGGCCATTAGGGGTGAGGACTTATAAATCTTCTAGGAACCTTCTCATGTAGTGCGCCCTTGGTAATATCCAGGAGGATATTATGAGTACGAGACCTGCAGGTAAGAATTCCACATTTCATAGATTTTTTGGAAGTTCTTATCTGTGGACGTGTATATTTGACCATAGAAATTAAGATTTTTATTAATGGGTATTACAGCTCATGCACATTGATGTATTGATGAAAACTATGACGACACACTGTTCGCAGCGAGGTAGGTTGTGTTGGGTGAATCATGAGTGATACTAAATTAAAAGATAATGCGAGAAAGGATTTGTCCCTTTTGTTCCATAATGGATGTAGATATCTCAACCACTTTTATGGAATTGATATAACCTAATGAAATCTATGGACATGGTGAGGATTGGGGATGTTCAATTCATGAAAGTCAAATAAAGAATAATTGAGCACATGGGTTGATGGCACTAACATGCTACCCACTTGATTTGAGATATTGGGACAAAGGGAATAAAATACATGGTAAGCATTCGTATGAGGATACACATCAATGAGGTGTCAAATTCTTTCTCATGGGTGCCTTGACCCGTTGCTTGATAGTAATCTTGGACTTTAGGCAAGCTCGCCTAATGCCAATTAGAAAAAGGCCTAGAGGGTCACACAGTAAGTGTATCCAACTATCTCGAGTAGAATAAAGATTATTCATGTTTGTGGTTTGATAATAATTCATGGAAGCCTAAAATGTTTTAATGTTAGGGGAAGAATAAAATGAAAAATAAGATATACTCTCCATGTCCATTAAATGTACATGCCGTGTAGTTTTCATTTTGGAAAGGAAATGAAAAATGAGTACACATTGTGTATTAATGATTACACACCGTCTAGTTTTTCTAGTCGGGATTTTGAGGAAACAATATCGTTTTACTAAAATTATATTTATTATAACTTGTGTGGGTAAAGGTCATGGAATAAATGATTCGACATGGGTTTTTCAATAAGATTTAATGAAATAAATAAAACGTGTAACACTTTTATTTATTGTTATAACTCTATAACCTCAAACTTGATTATAAATATCCTCACAACCCCAACAATTTTCCTTAATTGTTAAGGACTACAATTCTGGAGAATTCTATCAAGACCAAAATAACTCCTTCCCCCAAGAACTCTCTAATGACCGAGAGAGATCACCCTCTATCAGATCAAGGCGATCTAAGGTGGACAATTCAAGCAAAGGGTTCTCCACGCAAGAACCAGATGATTCCTTTGGCGACATCCAGAGATACATAGAGCATGTGTAGTTCACCGCTATAGGAATACTACAATTGGATTCTATGCCAAAATGACGGATCATGTCAGATCGCGACCAGAGACATCAATGGAGAAATAATTCCATCAAGGTAATTCTTTTCAATTAACTAAATTAATTATAACCAACCTATGATGGTCCTCCCTTGTGGTTCTGAGACTATTCTTCTTTTTTTTCTTTTTCTATGATTAGATCTGTGGAGTCTAGAATTTATCGTCATATTGATATCAGATTGATCATTTCTAAGTGTTGACCTCACCTGTTTTGATAATATCAATCATGTATTCATATGTGTTGAAAATCCCAATTATGTTTTCATTCTCTATGATATTTTTTAAGTATCATTGATCTATACTTTAATTCTTTCAAATATGTGATCAAACCAATAATAATTTTTTTAAAAATAGTCTTTGGAATATGTTAATCCTCATTTATCCATGTTCATACAAGTTATAAATCGATTCTAACACAATCGGATGTGTTCTGCATAAAACAGATAAGTAATCTGTCTATAGCTACCGATAAAGAGCTACTGGTAACCAGTCTACCGATAGACTTAGTCTACCGACAGACAGCTACCGATATACTTAACACAGAGCTACCGATGTACTTATAAATGTAAGCTACTGACTTACAGACAGATACCGATACAAACATAGAGCTACCGGTGTAAGTATAAACAACTACCGATGGAATGAGTCACCGATGGACGAAGCTACCGATACAGACTCGCAGCTACAGATACCGACGCATGGAGCTACCGATGCATGGAGCTACCGACGCATGGAGCTACCGATGCATGGAGCTACTGATAAACAGTCACCGATACAAGCATGTACCAACCGATGCTCAAGCTAACCGATGTTCAGGCTACCGATGTTCAAGCTACCGATGTTCAAGCTACCGATGTCCAAGCTACCGATACTGACGCATAGAGCCACCGATAGAGTCAAAGCAACTAATGACATCAAGCTACCGATGCTGATTACCTACCGATCACTCAACTCACTGTTTGAATTTCTTTATTTATCTTTATTTAAACTATCTAACGGTCATATCATACATTTTAATGATTTGTCAAATATCTGATAAAGGTTGTCGGATGTCAGGAACCAGTACCTGTACCTGCAGAAAGGAAATCTTTTATGTCCCCTGTTGCACGTGACATAAATACAAGAAGACTCTGCTGAAGAGAAATGCGACAACACACACACAGACAAGGAAGACATACGACATACTCAAGAAAAGCTCTGCGCATACAAGAAGAACCAAGCAAGACAGAATCACATACACAATCAAGCCTACTCAAGAAGAGTTCTGTGCATACAAAAGAATATCGAAGAACTTCATCGACTACATTTTTCACTCTGTGAACCTGGAGCATACGACACTCTGTTTCTCAAACAGAAACGAGAAGAGGACTCAAACTCACTTCTGATCGAATCCAAAGGAGTCTAGAGCTACATTGAGATCACCAGAACCACTTCTAAACTCTACATCTCTTGTTCTGTGATTTATTACTATACTTTTCGAGCAGTGTGTGTTATCTGCTGTATCTAACACATACACTGTCTTCTGTACTCAAACTGAAGGATTCGTAAATCCTTACCAAACTCTTCCATTCTTTCTTTCCCACGAATAACAGTGGTAGAGGTCGTGTGTGACCTGGACAGCTGGTTGTTGTTGTACTGTTTCCCACGAAGAACAGTGGTAGAGGTCTTGGACCTGGACAGTTGTAAACTGTTGAACCCCGATCCAGGGTGTGGATCATTTTTATATAAACTTTTGAGAGGACTATGTCTCAGCTTGAGACTGAACCTCTTGGTTACATTTATTGTGCCATCTCTTTCAAAGTTTTATTCCGCTGCTAATCACTTTAAAACTAATACTGTTTTTAAAGTTACTTTGATAATTAAATTAGCAAGTGTTTATGTTAAGTGTAGATTAGTAAGTTAGTTTCAAAAGATAATTACACACTCCTGTGTTGATTAACTGGGAATTAATCAATCCCTTGAGAATCTGACAGAACCTCTACTTTAATATAAATTCACTACAGTTTAATTTATTATTTTATTTGGGGGTCTTTAAGACACTGTTTTTAAATACAGAAATTTTAATTGGTACTCAATTCACCCCCCCTCTTGAGTAAACCACTCCGACCAACACTTGGTATCAAAGGATTGAAAATACTTTTTAAATTACTCTACTTTTGAACTGTGATTTTAGTTGTATTTTAAAGTTCTTAAAATTTCTGTTATATCTAAATTTTTATCTCTTTAAAATTTTCTCATCATGGACAATAGACTTGAGGGTGCTGCTACTAACCGGCCACCTTTCTTCAATGGAACTAATTATGCTCAGTGGAAACTGAAAATGAAAATTCATCTAGAAAGCATAGGTTTTGATATTTGGACTGCTATTGAATCAGAATACAAAATTCCTACTACTGCTAGATCTACTTGGGATAAACCTATAAAGACTGCTTACAATAACAACTGTAAAGCCATGAATGCCTTGTACTGTGCTCTAGGAGATGAAGAGTTTAATAGAATTTCTGCATGTAAAACTGTATATGAAATTTGGGATACCTTATCTATTTCTCATGAAGGAACAACAAATGTTAAATAAATGAGATTGAACACGTATACTATCAAGTATGATAATTTTAAAATGAAGCCTGACGAGCCCATTTCTGACATGTATCTCAGGTTCAATGAGATTGTCAATACAATGATCTCACTGGGAAAGGATGTCTCATCGAAGGAACAAATTATGAGAATTTTGAGATGTCTACCTGATAGATGGAGAGGCACATCTGTCTCAATCAGAGAATCATGTGACATTGCTGCTCTACCTGTCAAGGAATTAATTGGCAAGCTGATGATGTATGAAGAAGAGCTCAAAGTGAATAAAGAGGAAGAAAATGAACCTCCAAGAAAGTCTGTCGCTTTCAAATCCTCAACTTCAAAGAATAAGGACAAAGAAAAGCTTCAAGCTATAGTTGAAAGTTCAAGCTGTGAAGACAGTGAAAGTGATTCTGACAGTGATGCTGAGATGGCTCACATTGCTAGAAGATTTAAGAAATTTTATAGGAAAAAGAAGTTCTTCAGAAAAACAAACTATAAGGGTAAGTATGATCACCAAGGTAAATGGAAAAAGGATTGGAAGAAGAATGACAAATCAGATGATGTTTTCTGCTATGAGTGCAAGAGAAAAGGACACATTAAAGCCGACTTCCCAAAGCTAAAGCATAAAAAGAAATATGAATATAAGGACAATAAGTTTAAGAAAGCCATGAAGGCTACTTGGAGTGCTTCAAAAGACAGCACAAGTGAAGTTGAATCTTCAGACTCTGAAAGGAATTGAGCCAACATGTGCTTTATGACAAACACTTCTCAGGTAACTGCTGAAACTCCTGCTTTAAATTATTATTACTCTGGAGATAATGCAGAATCTGATTCTGATTCTGGAACAATGTCTAAAAATGAATTGTTTGAGTACTGTGATATGCTGGAAGAGACATGTAATGAACTTAAGGATAAATACAAGTCATTAAAGAAACAGCATGCTCTCACCACTACAGTTAAAACGGAACTCACTATTGAAAAAGAGAAAAATGCTCAACTGTTAAAAGAAAACACTGAACTGAAACTATCTAATGAGCAACTCAAGAAAGACTTAGAGAAGTTCACCAATGGAAAAAATACACTAACACAGATGCTAGGAAATCAAATAGCACCTAAATATACTACTGGTATAGGATACCAACCTGGACAAAGGAAAATTGCCAAAACTAGATTCATTTCTAAATCTGGACAGAATGAAGGTAATTCTGGAACTTCTTATGCTTCAACCAGTTATATACATAGCTATGGATCTAATAAAGTTTATCTTTCAAAGCATGTCAATTCTAAAAATTATATGAGACCCATTAGACAAATATGGGTACCTAAAGTGTTATTGGCTAACCTGTCTGGACCCAAGAAAATCTGGGTACCAAAATCATCTCTCTTCTAAATCTGTTTTGTAGGGAACTTGCTTGAAGAGCTCCCGTAAAGAGACGTGGTATTTGGACAGTGGATGTTCAAGACATATGTCAGGAGACTTCTCTTGTTTCAAGAGTTTAATAAAAGTTGATGGAGGCTTTTTCACCTTTGGTGATAATTCTAAAGGAAAAATCATCGGCCTAGGCCAGATTGGTAACACTGATTCAATCCTGATTTCTAAAGTTTTATTTGTTGATGGCATTAAATACAATTTATTAAGTATTTATCAGTTATGTGATGATGGTTTTCATGTTAAATTTGAAAATGATTCTTGCAAAGTTTTTAATTCTAAGAATGTTTTGGTATTTTCTGCCTTAAGAAATGAAAATGTTTATGCTGTTAATCTGAATTCTTTAGCTAAACAGAATATTACTTGTTTGAATGCTTTTCATAAAGAATCTTGGCTATGGCACAGAAGATTGGGACATTGCAACACTCACTCACTTAGAAAAATCTCTAGAAAGAACCTAGTTAGAGACCTACCTAAATTAGAATTCCCAAATGATAAAGTGTGTAACCCCTGTCAAAAGGGAAAACAACACAAAGTTTCTTTTAAATCAAAGAAAGAAGTTTCGACTTCTCAACCACTTGAATTGGTTCACATGGACTTTTTTGGACCATCAAGAGTTTCTAGTTTAAATGGGAAGCACTATGTTTATGTTCTTGTAGATGATTTTTCTAGATATACTTGGGTATATTTTCTAGCTCACAAAAGTGAAGCTTGTTCTTCTTTTGTTAAATACTCTAAATCTATAGAGAACCTTAGTGGACTTAAGATTAAAACTTTGCGAAGTGATCATGGTCGTGAGTTTGAAAATCAAGATTTTGAATCTTATTGCTCACACAATGGCTATACTCATAACTTTTCTGCCCCTAGAACACCCCAACAGAATGGTGTAGTAGAAAGAAGAAACCGAACCCTTCAAGAAATTGCTAGAACCATGCTCAATGAATATGACCTGCCTATTTATTTTTGGGCTGAAGCTGTAAATACATCTTGTTATGTCATTAATAGAGTCTTAATTAGACCTGTTCTTAAGAAAACCCCTTATGAATTGTGGAACAATAGAAAGCCTAAGGTTAATTACTTTAAAGTTTTTGGTTGCAAAGTATTTATTCTGAATACTAAAGATAATCTGGATAAGTTTGCTTCCAAAAGTGATGAAGGAATTTTTCTGGGTTACTCTATTTCAAGTAAAGCCTATAGAGTATTCAATAAGAAAACCAAATGTGTGGAGGAATCTGTTCACATCAAGTTTGATGAAACTGATCCACATGAGCCTAAAACCTCTCTTGAGAATCTTGAAGAAGATTTGTCTATTATAGACCTTAATGATAAATCTAAAGAACCTGTTATAAAAGCATCCAGTTCTGGACTTTTTCCAGAATCTGCTTCTGTTGAACCCGAACCCATAGATGAACCTGAAATTTCTAGTCCAACCTTCACCAGATCAACAAGGATTCTAAAGAATCATCCTTTATAAGCTGTTGTTGGTAATCTTGATAGAGGAACACAGACTAGAGCTTCTCTAAGAAATCAGGTTGAACATCAAGCTTTTCTTTCACAGCTAGAACCCAAAAATATCAATGATGCTATCAATGATGAATTCTGGGTAATAGCTATGCAGGAAGAATTAAATCAGTTTGAAAGAAACAAAGTCTGGGAATTAGTTGACAGACCTAAGGACACTTTGACCATAGGCACAAAATGGGTTTTTAGAAATAAAGTAGATGAATCTGGAAATATAGTTAGAAACAAAGCTAGACTAGTTGCACAAGGATATAGTCAAGAAGAAGGTATAGACTATGAGGAAACTTTTGCACCTGTAGCTAGACTAGAAGCCATTATGATCTTACTTGCATATGTTGCACATCTGGATTTCAAGTTATATCAAATGGATGTGAAAAGTGCATTTCTAAATGGTTTTATAATTGAATATGTTTTTGTAGAACAACCACCTGGATTTACTAACCCCCATTTTCCAAATCAAGTTTTTAAACTTTCTAAAGCTTTGTATGGTTTGAAACAAGCTCCAAGAGCTTGGTATGATAGACTTAGCAATTTCCTTATTTCAAAAGGTTTTACTAAAGGGATCGCTGATCCAACTCTTTTCATTAAAAGAATTTCTAAAGATGTTTTAGTTGTACAAATATATGTTGATGATATTATTTTTGGATCTTCTAAACACTATTTATGTACTGATTTTTTAAAAAGTATGCAAAATGAATTTGAAATGAGCTTAATGGGAGAGCTTAAGTACTTTCTTGGATTTCAAGTATTTCAAAATGAAAATGGTATTATTTTGAATCAAAGTAAATATACAAAGGATCTTTTAAAACGTTTTGGTCTGGATAGTACCAAGGAAAGTGAAACTCCTATGAGTACTACCTGTAAATTGGATGCAGATGAAACTGGGAAACCGGTTGATCAAACAAACTATAGAGGTATGATTGGTAGTTTACTTTATCTTACTTCTATTCGACCTGATATTATGTTTAGTGTGTGTATGTGTGCTAGATTTCAAGCTAATCCAAAAGAATCTCATTTGCTTGCTGTTAAAAGAATTTTTAAATATCTCAAACACATGGTTAACTTAGGTTTGTTTTACCCAAAAGGGCAATCCTTTGAGTTAATGAGTTATTCAGATGCTGACTTTGCTGGTTGTAAGTTAGATAGAAAAAGCACATCAGGAACATGTCATTTTCTTGGAAAATCCTTAGTTTCTTGGTGTAGTAAGAAACAGAACTCAGTTGCATTATCTACTGTCGAAGCAGAATATATAGCTGCTGGTAGTTGCTGTGCACAAATTCTATGGATGAAACACACTCTTTTGGACTATGGATATGTTTTTAAACATGTTTCAATCAACTGTGATAACACCAGTGCAATAAACATCTCTAAGAATCCTGTATCTCATTCTAGAACCAAACACATAGATGTAAGACACCATTTTCTAAGAGATCACTATCAAAAAGGTGATATTTCTCTTGATTTTATTGGCACTGAACATCAATTGGCTGATATTTTCACTAAACCTTTAAGTTCAGATAGGCTAAGTTACATAAGACACGAACTGGGAATGTTTAATCACAACCGGTGTGAAGATTCTCACTGATGTGAAATTCTCACCGATGTAAGATTCTCACTGATGTGAAATTCTCACCGATGTAAGATTCTCACTGATGTGAAATT
This sequence comes from Viscum album, assembly GCA_963277665.1. NCBI lineage: Eukaryota > Viridiplantae > Streptophyta > Magnoliopsida > Santalales > Viscaceae > Viscum > Viscum album. The sequence goes on along the minus strand of OY728131.1, from coordinate 1,097,938,719 downwards.
CTCACTGATGTAAGTTTCTCACCGACGTGAAAATTCTCACCGATGTAAGTTTCTCACCGACGTGAAAATTCTCACCGATGTAATTTTCTCACCGACGTGAAAATTCTCACCGATGTACAACTCTCACCGATTTGTTTTTCTCACCGATGATTAACTCACACCGATGCAAGGTTTTAAAACTTCTGCCTGCCGCCAAGAATACGAATCATTTTATTTTATTTTATTACTCTATTTTAGTTGTTTATTTGGAATTCCTAAATGATAAAACTCAGTCTAAGCCACTTCTTACCTCACCGAGCTCAAAATCTCTCACCTTCGAACCTTACCTCCCAAATCGGCCAAGAACCCTAAACCTGCGATGGAAAAAACCAAGCTTCCTATCATCAGAGATGAAAGTGCAGAACAAAATGCTAAGAAGCAGAAGACACAGCATAAAGCCAGTGTTAGTGAAGTCAGAACTAGATCGGGAAGGCGACCAGTGAATCCTCACTTGCAGAATAGAGACATAGTAATCGAGAAGGAACTGTGCGTGGAATGGCTACTGCCTAGAAAATCCTTAGTACTCGAGATTCTGGAAGACCAGAAATGGGTGGATTGTTTCTCGGATAACAATGGCCCATACTACCCGAAGTTGGTAAAGCAGTTCTATGAGTTTGTAACCTTTAAGAAGTCTGAAAATGAGAATCGGGTAAGCTCTTTTGTAAATGGAAAAGAGATGTCTTTTTCTTCAGTAGAGTGGGCTGAGTATTTGAAAGTACCACATGAAGGTGTCTTTGGGTATGTATCAAGAGCAATGCCACCTAGAAGTGTCATCTTTGATTATGAAACGGCCTTACAAGAGCTGACTGGTAATGGGAATCAAAGGCAAGTGGTTGCTGCTGAAATGGATGGAGAGAATCGACTGCTCTTCAAGTTTGTTCAGCATGTGTTGATACCTAGGCAAGGAGATTTTTCAAATCTGAGATATCAAGATATCTATCTTCTTCATTTGCTAAGACATGGTGTAAAAATCAATCTGTGCAGATCGTTGATGCTTCAAATGGAAGACATGATTAGACCAAAGTCAAAGACTAATGCTTTATTCTTTGCCAAGCTGATTTCAGTGATGATAAAAGTGAAAGAAATAGCTGAGTCTCAGGATGAGACGTTTGTAGTCAAGAACAATTTCTGCATCACCTCGACTGTTTGCAAGTACATGAAAATTAACTGGAACCCATGGAAGGGAGAATGGGTCAGTGATGATCAGAAGATCTATGATAAGTTTAACCCTGTGGATCATCCCTCAAGACCAAAGGATGAGAGAGATCTGGGTCTGAGACTTGATGAAGAGGAACCTGTTTATAGTGATGAAACAGAAGAAGAAGAAGAAGAAACTCCTATGGATGTTGGAGGAGATCCAGACTTGCCCCCAAGTCCTGTTGCAGAATTGGTTTATTCTAGGAAAGGAAAAGTAGAGGAAATTGTGTCTACTCATGAGGAAGACCTGTCTGTATCTCACCAAGAAGAAGATGAAAAGGAGAATGTATCTGAATTGTCTGCTTCTGGTAGTTTAAGTATGAGTCCCTTGATTGGAAGCTCAGATATGCCTGCTGCTAAAGTAGAAAGAGATAGAGAAGAAGTTGTACCTGTTTCAGAACACCTCCTTACTGCTGCTGAGATGGAAGTTGTTGTGGAAGATTCTGATGAAGAAAGGCCAGCAAAAAAGGCTGTTGTGATACATGAGAATGCACCCATTGAGGGGGAGCATCAGTCTGTGCTTGGAAATGTTATAGTAGCTGTTGAGCTTGGAGACTGGGTAGAAGACCCAGGGTTTATAGTCTGTGGATTGGATTATCCGGATTCAGATAATGAGATGTCTGAGAATAGACTGAAGACCAATTATGATCTTGCTTCTGAGTTGTTTCCAGATGATGTGGTCAGATTTCATGATCTGAATAAACTGAAAGAGGACCTCAAATCCAGTTTTATTGGAGAAGTAAAGTTAATGGAAACCTCTCTTGCATCCTCAATTAATTCAATAATGACTGATTCTGTAGTTAGTTTGGCCTCAGCAAGAGGATCTGCTGCAGCTGTCTCAAATGATTTTGTCTCTAAATCAGATCTTGAATCCATGAAGAATGAGCTGAAAGAATCATTCAGTGTATCATTTGCTGAGATGAAGCAAAGCTTTTATGAAGAAATGAAAATGTTAGAGAGATCCTTAGAGCTATCTCTGGCTTGTAATTTATCTTCCTTTGTGTCTGAGCTTGTGGAAGAAGTGAAAGAGTGCCAGACTCAGTCTTCTAGAATCGAAGCAGACCTTGAAGCTCTCAAGACATCAGTTGTTGCTTAGGATTCTTATATGAGCTCCAAGTCTCAAGCTGACAAGGACATAGCTTATGTGAAGAGTGTAGTAAGCCAGTTTGTCTCAGTGTTTGAAAGTTTCAAAACCTCAGTGAAGGATCATGTTCAGTTACAAAACTCTCAAGTTCAAAGCCTAATCAGGGGTTTGTCTAAGAGTTTCAAAGAAACTGTTTCCTTCTCTCTTGGGCCTCTCACATCCAATTTATCAGTTGATCTGAATCAAGTTCGAGCAATGTTGAAGGAGGAGATTGGTTCTATTTCAACCAGTGGTTCTATGGACTCATCGGAGTTGAGCCGAGTGGTGCTTTCTACAAGAGACTCTGCTAGAGAAATAATGAAGATTGTTCAAGATTTTATGAGAGAAGCTTCTGCCTCTCAGGAAGCCATAAAGAGCAAAGTGGACCACTACTTCACCAAAATTTTCACCAAGCATCAACTCGAACACCACTTCAAGCTAATGTTGGAACACATGAAGCTCCCTCCAGTCACTCAAGCTTTCAGAGAACAAGTGATCAAGCTAAGAGAATTGACTCCTGCCTTAGAGAAATTTATGGAGAACAAAGATGATTTCATCTCTGATATAGAAAGAGGAGGAGGCATTATTATGGATTTTAGAAATCTGCTGCTGCCCTTCTTGCATGTTGATGCCAGACCAGTCATCATCCCTCCTGCTTTGCCTGCTTCTGCCTCAGCTGCTTCCACAGTCCAGCTGACTCCTGCTCAAGCTATTCGCAGCCTCACCCCAATGATCACCCAAAAATCTCCAACCTACAGGCCTAACTCTATGTCAGTGGCCCAGCCTCCTTTGATCTTTTCTGGCATTCCAAAACCTTCACCTGAATCCTCACCACCCGAGCCTTCTTCTGATCCCAAAGGAAAATCTCACGTGGAAGATGTGGATTGATCCAGTGGCCAAGATTTTTGATAGGAATTCCTTTGTATTATTTTTTTTGTACTTTCTGACTGATCCAATACAAAGGCACTCTTTTTACTTCTCATGTGTTATTTGTCTCCTATATATATATATGCTTTCCCACTTTTTGATTATCACAAAGGGGGAGAACAATAAGAATAATAAACAATAAGAATAATAAGGGGGGGATAAGGGGGAGAACAAAATGAAAGAATGAGAAATATTTTCAATGGAGAAAAATCATTTTTTTTGTTTACCTCTGATACCTTATGTCTACTTAGTACCTTATGATTGTTACCTTTGATAACTTATGTCTATATCATACTATTTCTATTATCTATGATGCTGTTTTCAATGAGAAAATTGAATTCAATATTATACTCCTTACTATTATATATTCACTATGTTAAATGCCCATATCATAAATTGTGATTATAAAAAAGGGGGATATTGTTGAACTCACCTGTTTTTATAATCTCAATCATGTATTCATATGTGTTGAAAATCCCAATTATGTTTTCATTCTCTATGATATTTTTTAAGTATCATTGATCTATACTTTAATTCTTTCAAATATGTGATCAAACCAATAATAATTTTTTTAAAAATAGTCTTTGGAATATGTTAATCCTCATTTATCCATGTTCATACAAGTTATAAATCGATTCTAACACAATCGGATGTGTTCTGCATAAAACAGATAAGTAATCTGTCTATAGCTACTGATAAAGAGCTACTGGTAACCAGTCTACCGATAGACTTAGTCTACCGACAGACAGCTACCGATATACTTAACACAGAGCTACCGATGTACTTATAAATGTAAGCTACTGACTTACAGACAGATACCGATACAAACATAGAGCTACCGGTGTAAGTATAAACAGCTACCGATGGAATGAGTCACCGATGGACGAAGCTACCGATACAGACTCGCAGCTATAGATACCGACGCATGGAGCTACCGATGCATGGAGCTACCAACACATGGAGCTACCGATGCATGGAGCTACCGATAAACAGTCACCGATACAAGCATGTACCAACCGATGCTCAAGCTAACCGATGTTCAGGCTACCGATGTTCAAGCTACCGATGTTCAAGCTACCGATGTCCAAGCTACCGATACTGCCGCATAGAGCCACCGATAGAGTCAAAGCAACTAATGACATCAAGCTACCGATGCCGATTACCTACCGATCACTCGACTCACTGTTTGAATTTCTTTATTTATCTTTATTTAAACTATCTAACGGTCATATCATACATTTTAATGATTTGTCAAATATCTGATAAAGGTTGTCGGATGTCAGGAACCCGTACCTCGTACCTGCAGAAAGGAAATCTTTTATGTCCCCTGTTGCACGTGACATAAATACAAGAAGACTCTGCTGAAGAGAAATGCGACAACACACACAGAGACATGGAAGACATACGACATACTCAAGAAAAGCTCTGCGCATACAAGAAGAACCAAGCAAGACAGAATCACATACACAATCAAGCCTACTCAAGAAGAGTTCTGTGCATACAAAAGAATATCGAAGAACTTCATCGACTACATTTTTCACTCTGTGAACCTGGAGCATACGACACTCTGTTTCTCAAACAGAAACGAGAAGAGGACTCAAACTCACTTCTGATCGAATCCAAAGGAGTCCAGAGCTACACTGAGATCACCAGAACCACATCTAAACTCTACATCTCTTGTTCTGTGATTTATTACTATACTTTTCGAGCAGTGTGTGTTATCTGTTGTATCTAACACATACACTGTCTTCTGTACTCAAACTGATGGATTCGTAAATCCTTACCAAACTCTTCCATTCTTTCTTTCCCACGAATAACAGTGGTAGAGGTCGTGTGTGACCTGGACAGCTGGTTGTTGTTGTACTGTTTCCCACGAAGAACAGTGGTAGAGGTCTTGGACCTGGACAGTTGTAAACTGTTGAACCCCGATCCAAGGTGTGGATCATTTTTATATAAACTTTTGAGAGGACTAAGTCTTAGCTTGAGACTGAACCTCTTGGTTACATTTGTTGTGCCATCTCTTTTAAAGTTTTATTCCACTGCTAATCACTTTAAAACTAATACTGTATTTAAAGTTACTTTGATAATTAAATTAGCAAGTGTTTATGTTAAGTGTAGATTAGTAAGTTAGTTCCAAAAGATAATTACACACTCCTGTGTTGATTAACTGGGAATTAATCAATCCCTTGAGAATCTGACATAACCTCTACTTTAATATAAATTCACTACAGTTTAATTTATTATTTTATTTGGGGGTCTTTAAGACACTGTTTTTAAATACAGAAATTTTAATTGGTACTCAATTCACCCCCCCTCTTGAGTAAACCACTCCGACCAACACTAAGGATGAAAAATCAAGTGGGTATATCCACCCATGAGCTTCCGCTGCACTCGGAACCTACAAGTGGTTTCAAATGGAGTCATATCATTGATTATAATTATTTAGTTTTTTATTGGTTATTTACCCATTTAATAAATTCTTTGTTCAATTCAAGTTAATCATTCATTATATCTGAATCTAGAGATCTGTTCCTCCTAGCTCTTTTCGCGTTCACTTTACAGAAACACATTTTTTCTTTTTATTTTGATTAAAATAAATTATAGGATCTCATCTAGAGGTGGAAAGCATTTTTGGCCATACAACAGTAGAATACATAGGATGTATTCAAATGTACTCACCATGTGGTCTAGGTCCAATGCATGTGACTAATCTCCAAATCAGGTCATGTAAATAGAACCTACCTAAGTTGTAAATGACACCGTGTGTTGACCAGGAATAGGTGGAACATGGTTTTTGGATTACATGTTGTGTGGTCCACTAAACAATGCATGTAGTCCCTTTGGGTTAGGGTTGGACTGTGTACCCCATACACGGCTTTCCCGGTTGAAAAATGTGTAACACAAACACTACATGGTGTGTGTCCCACTATATATTCCATGTACTCTGAAACATTCTGAAGTATAAAAACACCCCATTACCCCATGTGTGTATTTCGGATGGATGGTGAATAAATGTACACACAGTGTAGTCGAATCTACACACCATATACTCATCCAAAATGACATAGATTTATTAAATTTTTTTATTATATTATATAGACCCTTGAGACATGTCCCATAGTGTAGGTGTAAAGATGAGGCACAAAACTTGATAGGTGTTTTATAAATATGTGTTTAATTTAAAATAAACATAAATGGGAATTCAACGAGTTGCCTCCATGGTACAAGTTTCATTCCAAGATAATTTTAAATGAATTTATTTGTTTAAAATTATGATGGTTGAGAATCTCAAAGAAATTTAGAAAAATGATTTAAGATAAAAGGATTGATTATTTAAAGATAATTAATTGATTCGGGCATGATTTATCATAAACAAGAATGATTAATGAATTGAACTCTAGTTTTATTTATTCATAAATATCCTTGCATGTATGGATGAACATGATCTACACAAAGACCATTTTAGGGGAATGGTTTCTTTTAATTAATTTATTTAATTTTTTTGGCATGTGAGCCTTCACCTCACTAATATATAGGGCCTGTGAGCCCAAGGTTACATTCATATAAAACCCCTTTTTACCCCTCACCTGTGTGTGAGAAAAATTCATATGTAATGGACTTAGCTCCCAAGCTAGTGGAGGTGGCACAAGTTAGGCTCCAAGGAGAATCGAATCCAAGGAGATAAAGAGGTGGATAGGTGGAAAGCTGTAAACATGAACCTGAAAGGTTCTAGATGTTTCTCCCAAAGGTCTTGGGTTAGTTTATCAACCGCTTGATAAACTAACTAATGAAAAAGCTCATGATCATACCATTAATTTTATTTATGTCAGTTTCATGGTTTATTTATTGTTGGTGTGTTGTCATGATAACATGATTAATGAATTAAACAGGCATGAAAGATATAACTAAACTGAGACCGACTTATGCATAAAATATTATCTTACCATGGTTAATCACTTAAGTATATCCCACTTAATATTAAAAATAATGTAATCAAAGACATTAAAATGAAAAATTACATATAAGGATAAAATCCCTCAAAGAAATATTAAGCTGGTATAGCCTTCCATAATATTAGTTAGAATCAAACCATAGTTTAAAGTTCTTAACAAACCCTAGTTGGGGTACATTCAATTATCGATGAATTATAATTCAAGGTATTGGGTTGACATGACTTGTTTCACATCAAGGGTTGACTGTCACAAGAGGACTTGGTGTGACCAAGAGGAAAAGGTTGAGGAAATCCAAAATAAAAGTATTTCAGGATAGGGGAGTCCACTCAACGGATCAAGGAGCTGTGAGATAATGCAGTTGGAATTTGGAATGCCTACCTCAGACCCTCAAAGTTTCTTGAACAACCATAGTTTGGGTAATGTGAATAAAAATATGGATCCTTGCCACTATAATATTCATGCAACAGAATATTCCAAAGTAAATGGTGAGGGCTATTGGATTTCGATAAAATTGTGGAAGACCAATAAGTATTAATTTATTTATTTGTCTCAGTTTTCTCATAATAAATTACTAAACCTTTTCTCATATTAAATTGTATAAATGACAAGAAAATTACTTAAAACATATCATTGCGAACCATACTTGAGAAGGAAAACCTTCTCACCAACACCAATTTCCAAGAGTGGCAGAGACATTTACTCCTCAAGCTTCACCATGGGAGGAATTATATCTACTGGAAGAACCTATTCCAGTTGCACCTAGGAAAGAGTCCAGTGATGAATAATTATCTCTCTATTTTAAACACATGGTTGATGCCAAAGTTGTACATTTTTTCATGATATCAGCCATGTCTAATGATCTCTTGAAGCAACATGAAAAAATGGATGTGTATAGCATGATTTCTCACCTAAAGGATCTATACCAAGAGAAGGCCAGACATGAGAGATATGAGATCTCCAACACATTGTTCACAACCATGCTTGGAGAGTATATGCTAGATGGGACTCATGTAGTCACGATTATTGGCTACATTTAACGCTTGGACATATTAGGGATTAAGTTCCCTAATGATTTGGGTACAGATTTCATCCTATCATAACAGCCCAAGACCTTCTATAGATTTATTGTCAACTACTACATGAGAAACAATGAGAAGAGTCTATCTGAACTTCTGAGATTAATTTTCCAGGTAGATAATGACATGGTTCATGAAAAACCCACAGTCCTTATGGTCAATAAAAATAGGAAGGTCAAGGCCAAGGGGCATAAGACTTATAAACAGTCTGAAGCCCCCGAGCATCATCCCTCCAAGAAGGGGATGATCTAGAGGTAGGGTATGGAATGAAAGGTGGTATGTTTTTCATGTGGAAAGCAAGGCCACTGGAAGAGGAACTGCACCTAGAAACATGGGGACTCTAAATGGGTGTTCGTTATCGAGTGTAATCTTTCCATTTCTACACATTGGATATTAGATATAGTTTGTGGGGCTCACATCTCTATTCAAATGTAGGAACCAAGTAGATTTAGAATGATTTTAAGAGGATAGGGGTATCTTCGAGCTGCTAATGGCCCGAGGTTGGCTGTATTAGCCATCGGTGATTACAACCTCTCATTGCCGACTGGGATGATTTTCGTTTTATATAACTGTTATTGTGTGCCTAGTGTTACCAAGAACATAATTTCTATATCTTGTTAGGATATAAATGTATTTATTTTCATGATTGTGAAAAAGGGTTGTATATTTTATAAGAACAATGTATGTTATGGTATGACACATTTAAATAATTGTTTGTATGTATTAAATTATGAAATCCAAGTGTTGAAAATCGATAACGAAACAGACTCACAAGACTCATACATCAACCAATTTTGGCATCACCATCTTGGTCATGTAAACAAGTTGCGCTTGAAAAATACCTACCAAGATGGATATTTAGACTCTACTGAGCTAAAACCACTTGATAGATGCCACATTTGATTACAAGGAAGAATTTCCAAGCTGCCTTTCAGGGGACAAGGTGAAAGGGCCACATTGCTTCTAGGATTGGTGCCCACATATGTGTGTGGACTATTTCTAGTAGAAGCTAGAGGTGGATATTCTTACTTACTAACTTTTACTGATGATTTGAGAAGATATGGCTATGTCTAATTAATTAGGTATAAGTTAGAAGCCATAGATAAATTTAAGGAATTCAAGAAATAATTAGATAATCAGCTTGGTAAAAAGATAAAGATGATTTGATTGGATTGAGGTGGAGAATATCTGAAAAAAGAGTTCATTAATCATCTACTAGATTCTAGGAAACTATCTCATTTCACTCTTCCCTATACACTATAGTATAACGGTGTTATTGAAAGGAGAAACCACACCATGTTGGACATGGTGAGGTTGATGATGAGTCATGCATATCATCCATTATCTTTTGGGGGATATGCATTATAAACTGCAGCATACACATTAAAATAAGTTCCAACTAAGGTGGAAAATAGAATTCCCTCAGAGTTATGGAATGAAAAGAAACCCATTTTGTCGTACACATGTTTATGGGGATGTGAGGCGTTTGTTAAGGCCTTCTCGGGAAAAAAACAATAACCCTGGGGCACGAGGTGTATCTTAATAGGATATCCCATGAAAACGAAAGGATATTACCTATATAAACCTTCATACATGAAAGTGACTATTTCCAGACAAGCAGTCTTTATTGAAAGGGAGCACATCTTCAAAAATGATAGTGAGAGAAATATTGACTTTGATGAAGTTAATGCTCAAGATACACAAAAGTTGGTACAAGAACAAGTTCCACAGGTCCCCATAGAAGAGGTTCCTGAAACACAAGTACTGCGTAGAAGCTCAAGAGAAGAGAGGGATCCAAAGAGATTTGGAATCCTAGTCACCGACTATGGTGAATCATTATTGTTAGAAAATGATGAACCTTTCTCCTATTAGGAAGCAGTAAAAATCTCAGAAGTTATAAGACGGCTAAAAGCTATGAATTCTGAGATGGATTCCATGTATTAGAACCATGTCTGGGTTATGGTTGATGAGCCAGTTGATTTAAAGACTATTGGATGCAAATGGGTATTCAAGAGAAAACTGGACATGGAAGGTTAATTTAGCACCTATAAAGCAAGGCTAGTGGCTAAAGGATTTAGATAGCATCATGTAATTGTCTAAGATGAAACCTTCTCACCATTTTCCTTGTTTATATCTATAAGAATCATACATTGCATAACAGCTTACCATGACTAAGAGATTTGGAAAATGGATGTCAAAATAGAATTCCTTAATGGGAACCTTTAGGAAGATGTCTATATGACATAACCAAAAGTATTTGTGACACCAAGTGAATCCAAATGGGTTTGGAATTTGCAAAAATCCATTTATGGATTAAAGAAATAATTCAAGTAATGGAACATATGATTTGATGAATCCATAAAAGAAATTGGTTTCATTAAGAATGAATGTGAGCCATGTGTTTATAAATAGTTTAATGGGAATGTGGTCATTATCCAAGTAGTATATGCTGATGACATATTTCTTATTAGAAATGATATACCAGTCTTAGAGTCAGTTAAGGACAGGTTGAACAAGTGTTTCTCCTTGAAGGACTTGGGTGAAGCAGCCTACATTCTAGGGATCAAAATCATTCATGATAGATCCAAGAGGCTGTTTGGACTATATCCGGTTACATACATTGACTAGATTCTAAAGAGATTTAGTATGGAACAATCCCAAAGAGGATTGGTTTCAGTGTCACATGGTCTACAACTTTTTAAGAAAAAGGGTCCACAAACACAACAAGAGAAAGATAGAATGAGTAAAATACCATACTCTTCATCTATAGGATCCATTATGTATGCCATGTTATATACCAGGCTTGATGTTTCCTATGAATTGAGCATGGTAGGCATATATCAAGAAGACCTAGGAGAACAAAATTGGACTGCTGTTAAGACTATCCTTAAGTATCTGAGAAGAAATAAGGATTTGTTCCTAGTGTATGGAGGAGACGAGGAGCTTGTCATCAGCGGGTATGCTGATGCTAGATATCAGACTGATCAGAAGGATCTAAAGTCGCAATCTAGATATGCTTTCTGTCTCAATGGAGGAGCTTTGAGTTGGAAGATTTCAAAGCAGCCAGTTATCGCTGATTCTATAGTGGAGTCTGAATATATAGCAGCTTCTAATGCAGCCACGTAAGTCATCTAGATTCAAAACAAAGTCTAGGAGCTTGATGTGATGCTTAGTAGTAAAGATCCTATCACTTTGTATTGTGATAATAATGCAGCGGTGGCTCTTGAAAAAGAACCAAGGTCACATTAACGGACACAGCCTATACTCCAGAAGTATCAACTCTTGAGGTATTTATATCAAAGTGGTGAAGTTGCAGTGAGAAGTGTGTCCATGGATGAGAACTTCGAGGACCCCATGACTAAAGTCATATCTCAGCAGAAACATGAATATCAGGTGAGGGATAGCAGGTATAAGGTTGTTAGCAGTTGGCTCTAGTCCATGTGGGAGTCTATTGGACTTGGTGGCCAAGAACCTACTACATTGTTCTTTATTCCATAAATGAATACTTTATCACATCATGATTATTCTTCTGCGTGACAATAATGTGATAATGTCCAAAGGATAGTTGTTTCATTAAAGGGTCATAGCGGATCCCTGCTATGACCAGAACACGGAAGTGCAATAACACTATTCTTGAATATGTGAACTATGGTCGGATGATGTTTTTTGAGGGACACAAATAATACAGGCTATTAGAGGTGAGGATTCATAAATCATTGAGGCTCCTTCTCATGGTGTGTTCCCTAGGTAATAACCATCTAGATATTATGAGAATGAGACCCGCGAGTTGGAAATCCACATTTTATAGTGTCATTGGATGTTTCTATCTTCAGATGCATGTATTGGTCCTTAGGCATTAAGATTTTTATTAATGTGTATTACAACTCACACACATAGATGTATTGACAATAACTATAATGACATGATGTTCGCTGTGATGTAGGATATGTTGGGAGCGTCACGAGTGATACTACCTTAATAGATAATGAGAGAAAGGATTTATCCCTTCTATTCCATAACAAAAGTAGATATCTTAGGCTCTTTTATGGAATTGATATATCCTAAATAAATCCATGGCAATAGTGAGGAGTGGGCATGTTCAATTCCAGAATGTCAAAGAATGAATAATCGAGCACATGGTTTGATGGCACAAGCATGAAACCAGCTTGATTCAAGATATTGAGACAAAGGGATTAAATTACATGGTAAGCATTCATATGAGGTGACACGTCAATGTAGTGTCAACTTCATTCTCTTGGGTGTCTTGACCCATTGCTAGATAGTCATCTTGGACTTTAGGCAAGCCCACCTAATGCCAACGAGAAAGAGGCCTATAGGGTCACACACTAATTGTATCCAATTATGTCAAGTAGAATAATGATTATTCCCGTATGTGGTTTAAAAATTATTCAAGGAAGCATAAATATTTTTAATGTTAGAGGAAGAATAAAATGAAAAACAAGATATAAACACCATGTAAAATAAATGTACACGCCATGTAGTTTTCATTTTGGAGAGGAAATGAAAAACAAGTACACGTCGTGTATTAATGATTACACACCATGTAGTTCTTCTACTTGGGATTTTGAGGTAATAATATCATTTTATAAAAATGATATTTATTATAATCAGTGTGGGCGCATGTCAAGATATTTATGATTCAACATGGGGGTTTTAAATAAGAGTTAATGAAATAAATAAAATGCGTAACGTGTTTATTTATTTTCATAACTCTATAACCTCAAAACTGATTGTAAATATCCTCACAACCCCAAAACCTTTCCTTAATTTTTGTGCACAAAAATTCTTGAGAAATCTACCAAGAATGAAAAAAATCCATCCTCCAATAACGCACTCAAGAACGAGAGAGATCCTCCTCCATCATATCAATGTGATCTATGGCGGAAAACGCAAACAAATGGTTCTCCACAGTAGCACCCAGATATTCCTTTGGTGACATCCAGATATATGTGTAGCACATGTGGATCACCACTAGAGAAATCCTAGACATTGATTCTATGAAACAATGATTGATTATGTTGGATCGTGACAAAAGACATCAACGGGGAAATAATTCCATCAAGGTAATTCTTGTCAATTAATTAAATTAATTATAACTAACCAGTGATGATCCTTCTTTATAGTTCCAGGACTATTCATCTTCTTTGACTTTATCTATGATTCAATCCATGGAGTCTGGCATTTATCATTGTATTGACATTAGATTAATCATTACTAATGAAAAAACGTCATGTGGGCATATCCACACATGTGCTTCCACTGCGCCCGGAACCTACAATATCTAGGTTCATTAAACAATACGATACTGTATCTATGGACTGAGACTCTCCAAAATAGATACAAAGATAAAAGAGTTTGAATAATATATATCAAATAAAGTAGTTACTATAGTAGAGGATACTTTAATAGTACTTCGCACTATAGATGGTCATGTAGCTTGTTCCATGGATATCAGTTAAAGTGCATGCAGCTGACCTGGTCCACCACCTTGTGAAACATATGGACTACCATGACCATAACTGCTCTGTTGGTGATGCTGGTGATCAGGGGGTTTGGCTACCACTACCATGAAATCCTCCTGGGCCAAACCTACTGGTAATCTCCCAACTCCCCGCTTGAAGTGGTGTAAAAAAACATTCTCATGAAGGTGGATATAGTGTACATCCTTTTCCACTTGAAGTTGATGCAATGGTCCTACATAAACACTAAAAATGTCCCCATATGGTGGCAAGAATGACACTCCACTAGGTCTCTATCATATTTAGGATTCTTTTTCCCATGTCATCTACACTGATGAAACACCAAAGAGATATCAAAATAGATACACTAGTTATCACTGCCCTTAAAAGAAAACTTGAGGGAACATTTCTTGCCACAAGAAGAACTTCTAGCCTGACGTGGAAATGATCCTCAAGGCCTAATACTATTGGCATTCCACATGTAATGCTGAGTGATAAGAGATTGATTGAATATTTTAGATAAAGTAGGAAGGAGGAAGACATTGACCTGTGAATGGATGGCATAGTGGAGCCCATCCATGAAATGGCTAAAATGTGAAATCTCATCACTGACTAAAAGCGGTGAAAATAAATCCAAATCTATTAAATGAGTTGAATAAACCATAAATGAAATAGGACCATGCTCTAGACTCAAGAACTCTATAGATCTGTCAGCTTTCAGCATCTAAGGGATGAAATGGTCATACAAGGAAATCTGGAAATCTACCCCTAAAAAGTCATGATGATGGCCAACATGGGTAATCGCATCCCACCAATGCATGACCTAATCATAAAGCATGTGTGTGAAATGATTAACCTGACACTATGTAGGAATCTTGAGATGCTCAATGATAGATAGAGTGGCTTCTATCCATAAATTAGCGTCCTGCAGACCACCATCCCCAAAGAAAGAAAGAGGATTATACTATTGAAACTCATGAGTTATATCATCAATTTTAGGTGCAAGCGATGCAGAAGTATGCATAGACTACATAAGACATATGAAAATATCACAAACATGGGTATCAGTGCCCAAATCAGGTACAATGGGAAGTGCCTCAAGTTGTACCCATGAAGGTAAGATTGGAATCTCAGGGCCCACCATGTATAGAGCATCACTGCCACTGCCCTCCTGGAATATGTCATGGGGACTTCATGGAGAAAATGATCTACAATTTCCAACAAGCTCCATAGAATAGGAATATTAAGAAAGAATGAATCACTACTAGAAGATGAACACAAGAAAAATCATTATGCAATGCATACTACCCCATCTACCTGCATAGACGACCATGGCTCTTTATGTTCTCAAGTATATGTTTCATTACATTTTTCATTTAATTTCTGGGATCACACTATTTCCTTTCATAAACATGACCAGGTTGTATAAGGATGTGCAACCATTTCATTTTAGATGTAATGATTCACTTCATAATGGATATTTGTTTTCAATGAATCAATTCCAAAAAACCTATCACTCGAAACAACAACCACTTATTTATAGCATAATGGATCGACATGGTAAATTACTCATCCTAGACAATTAGTGCCCATACACCACATGAATTGAGACATGCAATCACTCAATAAAAATCATGAGTAATACAAGCATATGATAACTTTCACAACATCACTCAACAATCACAGGTATATCGGGAATTTAAAAAAACAATGACTTGGTTAAAGAACAAAACATGATTAATTTCAAATTCAAGAAAGGAACTAAAAATGTCTAAAAGAAGAAATTTTTTTACTATCGTTTTCATAGAAAGGGACAATATCAACCAGCAAATTATCACACCACAAAATGTCTTGGTTTATTCCCTTGTTAGTAAGGACATCAACCACTATGTTCGCTTCTCGATAGGTTCATGTGGAAATTTATCTGAGCTTCTAAAGCAAGTTAAGGAAATTCATCCAGTGTGATGTAAGAGGCCATGTAGGGTGAACCACTCCATTCCAAATTTCTTGAACAATGGGGGTGGAGTGAAATTCAATCTAGATGTTGTTCCATCATTTTTTCTTAACTAAAGTAACAACCTGAATCAAAACCAACATATCTACTTCAAGGGAAGAGGTAATGCCACATCTTCCATAGAAACAACCATGACATTGACCAAGAGAGTCCCTAAAGACAGCCCCAAACTCACAGACCCTATATTTCCATTGGAATCCCATCACCATTAATTTTAATCCATTCAGAAAGTGGGGATTTCCGAAACACCACAAAAGATCTCTTCAGCTATTGAAAGATTCCATCAACTCTATCACATCATAAGATCATAAAGTCACCAACCATGTTATTGCAATGTGCTTTCTAAAGCATTGAAACATCCTTAATGGCAATAAGAATTCATGTGCGACCTGTATTAAGTTTAAATGAGTATGTATTGTGAATAATGACATTTATATCATACCAGATGATGCAGAGGATCTCCAAAACATAGGATAAGATGACTTTCTTGATTTTTCGTGAAGATTCAGGCCCCACACACCATTTTAGTTAAGAGAAAATAGAGGCAGACCATAACCTTCTATAGTCAAACATGTCAGTAATAAAATTCTAAAGAGTTGAGGTCCTAACACAAGACAAAAAAATTGATTGGTGTCTCCCTATATTGATGTCAAATGTGGCATTTAGAGCAGATCTGGATACCAAAAGACTAGTGACAAACCTCCGTAGAAATATCGTTATGAACAATATGCTAGACTATATTAATTCTTGAGGGTTTAATGCCAGGATTATAAAAAAAAATCATCCAAGAAAAATTAGAAACAGAGTTACTGGAGTAATGATTGTAAAAATTTCGGGAATCAAGAATACCATTGTGGGAAGGTTTCCAAATAAGAAAATCTTCATCATTTGAAAAAGATTAATCATCCACAACCTTCATATTTAGTAGGGAAATAAACTTATATGGCATGAAAATTTGAATGAAATGTGAATTCTATGTGACTATAATGATTCATGAAACAATTCCCCTTACCCTCAAATCATCGGGCCAAGAATGAAAGAAAACCCTAAAAAAGAGTCTCAATCAACAACAGCACAGTGCATGCACATCTCCCCAATGGGAAATAATATCTACTATAATAGGAAAAATTAGAAAAATAATTAAAATTTAGGAAAATGATTTTTACCCACAACATGGGTTCGCGATGCCCATGCAAGTCTTTTGGCCATATACCAAGCATCCCTAATCTCTAATCGATTGTCTTCAAATAGTAAATAAAGAAAAGAAACTCCACTAATACCACATTGAGATATCCTGGACCTATATTACACTTGATAGGTACCCTTACCCTAGTGGGACACATGGACTCAATCACATTTCCCATCATTCCTGAGGATGTTGACTAGCAGCGAGGGCATAAGGTGTGTCTATGGAGACAGTATACCCTCATTACCAAACTATAGCTCAGTAGGTGGATGTAAAAACAAGTAATTAGGTGAATAAATATTTGTATATAGAAGTCACAACAGAAAATATAGACAGTAACAAGAATAACTAAAACAATTGGAATATCATTCAACAACTGATGATATGTCAAGTCACAAGAAAACTGGAAAACATGGATACAAAAAATATCCATAACATCTTTCACATAATATAATGGAAATAAAATAATATCCCAAGAATTTTTATCATTGAATCAGTCATCTTCAATCATGATCCATACTAAATAGAATGTAATCAAGTGTTCAAATTCGTATGCTTCTGTTTGTGAACACCTATAACCATGTAATCTGCCCCAGGTTCCAAATGGCTCCCAGATAGTGTGTGAGATAAATCATAGTGTGCTAACACCAATGATGACTATAATATATGGCCCATGAAATGGAAATGTAAATGTGTGCAGACTTGCATATATAAAGTAATGTAGTATAATGTAACTAAATAACCAAATACCTACTTCATCCCTCAGATGGTGTCTGAATGTATCCAGTCCATTTATTTAATCAATTTCTGGATTATATTAATAGGTCCTATGAGGTATGGCCAGAACTAACATACTCTCGTAATGGTGTAGATTGTGAAAGTTTAAAGGTAATTACCAAGGCAATGTAGACCTCAAGGGAAGCCAACTTAGTAGTACATATTGCTTAACATGGGTTAAGATTGCAATTGAAGGAGCATATTCCCAGGATTCCCACAATAAGGTTCCTACTGATTCCATGGTGATTGTCCTAGGTAATACATGGCTAAGAAGAGATAGGGACCTATATAATGTATCCATAGAACATAATTGTCAATGATGGATCTAAGGAATGTATCTAAGTCATCCTGTAATAATATGGATGGACCCTTTGGTGTCATACTAAAAATCCAAGAACAAACAAGGATTATTATCTAAAGGGGTATCAACCTATGAAAGGTTAATCCTGGAATCCTAATGGATTTCTAGAGTTCTCATCGAATTATCCAATTTGAATCCATAGAGGGCTCGAGTCAATCCATTACAATTAAATTATGAATTCATATAATATTTCATTTGGTTCAAGTATTCACTTTAATTAGTGTGATATGTTCATGGAGCATGCAACATTTTTATCAAGTTAGTAGGTCCATGTATTTCCTTTAATTATTTTGATAAGGAAAATAGGAATGCAACCATTTAATCCATTTAAAGAATATTATATATTCAAGGTTCTTCCATCTATCTTCCATTAATTTTATGTGGGGTTCTACAAATATTCAACCAATTAATCTTTCAAATTTAATTCAGTCAAGTTATATACTCAATACACTTTCTAATTTCCATATCACATTTATTAATCAATTGATTCCCTTATGATATGTGGGAAAAGTAGTAAGCATACATGGTACTTTCCATTATTAAATTCAACATATTATCATTCCATTTAATATAGAAAAGCTTATCCTTAGAGTTGTCAATCGAAAACACACCAGAACAATGGCTCAAATGCGTCAATCACTAAAAATCCTATTATAGTATAACCATGAACAAGGAAGTGATGGAGTTGTGGTATTAACATAAAACATTAATCACATATATGGAAATATCATATCCATGTGGTTGTAATGATTATATGAATGGAATATAAATTAAATTAAAGGCACCTGATAATGTCGGTGGGCCCCAAATGACCAATCCATAATCAATGAACGTGAGGGATGAGTTATAGAACACCCACCTTAGGGTTGTATAATCCTTATCCTTAGGTATTGGCCCTTTATTTGGCTGAGATCCATGTAGGTCTATGAAAAAGTGCAAAATTCCCATAGACATATATCTCAGTCAATGGAAAAAAGAAATAGAGAGTGGTTCAAGTAGACTCAAGTTCTTATTGTTGCACATCCAACGCGATGAATGTCTAATCAAGGATAAAAGTGATCTTTAAATCCATAACATTGATCATCAAAAAGAAACAAAATTAGAGAAATTTAGTTCCATCCCACATAATCTTAGATTATGGAAGAGAGATGTGGCTTAATTATTTCATTAAGGGAAAAGGATAATTTACCCTACCAATAGCATATGAATGGTTTGTTCGTACGGTTTCACAAACCCTGCACAAACCACGCATGGGTTGAAAGAAAGAAGGTTCCCCCATGTAGTTAGTCCAAATGACCATTCACTGGCCTTGTGAGGTGGCTCTGTCTGGAAAAAAAATCTGCACGGTTTTCCAAACCCTACGGAATGCCTTAATGGTTTACTCTGAACCACGTGTGGAGCACATTTTTCACCAAAAAATATGGTTTCAGGCTCCAAAGATTACCTAGACACCCCTAAGACCTTTTTTACCCCTTGTTATCGAATTTTGATAAAAATAATTATTTATACTGAATATTTTAAGGTTCCATTCCAAAGTGAATTATCAGGTTCATACAATTGTTTAGAATCACAAGATCAGTCATGAAATGAGTGGTGACCAATGGTTCCTTGGGAATATAGGGTTTTGTAATAATTTTATTACCTATGGGAAAATAAATGTTTATAATGTGAAATATCAATATATGAATTCAAAAAATATTTATTTATTTTAATGACTTATAATATTTGTAGAGGAATAAGTATGTTTTAATGTTGTTACAACATTATGGAAGTGTTTTACAACCGTATAATATTAAAAAAATTCCCTTCTATTTTTGGGTAAATATACAATTAAAAAAATAGTCTCATGATTTATATAAAAAGTATAAATGAAAAATATAAAATAGAATTTCCATCCTAAATGATTCTATAAAATAAAAGCACATTTTTAATTTTTTTTAAAATTAACAAATATTACAGTAAAATAAAATAATTTTGTCTCATAAACATTTCATTTCATGATTAATGTACAAAATATAGTAAATATTGGAATAAAATATTAAAACTCCTTCAATAGCTGGTGGATAACAGAATTATTTGAACTTATGAATGATAAAATATATTATTCCTTTAATAAAAATGAAATCTGTCCCAAATGATTGTGAAATTGTAAAATAGATTTTATCATCATTGTTAATATTGAAATTATAAACCAATAAGATAATAAAAATAAATTCAAATATTAATCATCATCAATAAGTTGGTTTTTATTTTTAAACACCTAAATGATGTAGTATGTACACCACATATATGTGTATAGGTTTATATTAATAAATATTCTATCATGAAATTGACATTGAGTTGAAATCTCACACTACATGGTAACATTCACATCAAATACCCATATATTTTATAATTTAAATTGAAGAATTAAATATTATTACAGATAAAGGATTCATGGTATTAAATTTAATAAGGATGTATATAATCCATATAAAAGAAATTATATGCTTAAAATTATAGTATTCCTTAATGAAAAAATTCATACAATATCCCTTAACATTTATATCATCTATGACCCTCTTATAACATTTTCCCATGATTTCATTAATGATAGTTTGTTTTTTTAATTATTTTAGTTTTTAACTGCCTTGTTTTCTAATCAATGTTCTTCCATTAATATTTCGATTCATATTCATTGGATATATTTACATAATTTTCATAATTTTATTTATGTTAGAAATATCATTTTTAATAATCGGATAAATTACTATAATCGTTCATTATTCATGGTAAGAGAAAATGAATCACTTCGCCTTGTGGAGACAACAGACAATATGTATGCAAGAGAAATGATGAAATTACCTTGAAAGGATAATAATATTGGTAATATATTAACTTTATATAATTTATATCATTTCATTTTAATCATATATATATATTATTTATTTTTATAATTATTGTAATCAATTTTCATCAACGGTGGAAATTAATTTATATTAATTAGTGAGGCAGTATTATATCATGCACACAAGCATTGGATTTCTTTACCATTTGATGGGGAATGATATGGTTAAATATTATGAAAAAAACATATTATAAAATAAAAATATGTGTGATACTCATGTTGTTATATTTTTATGTTCTGAGTGATAATTTAAGGTGGTAAAAGAATAATGAAAATGAAAGTGCATCGTTAATACGTTGTTCCTATCTTAGAGAATCATCATTTGTATATATTCATATGGAACCTAGGAATGATATTGTTGTAATAATAAAAGCACTATAATTTTAATATGTATTTTTGGGATATATTTTTAAAGGTATTGTTTTGTGAAAATTTCTTGATACGTGTGAAGATATACTTGGTGGGAGGTCCCATTAATAATTGATGATTAGTGTAATTTTTATAAATACCCAAAACCATTTAATAATGGGATGTCACACTCCCCACATGTGGCTCAATGGTCAATAAATAATTTATTTTAAGGTGTGTAACATCTAGAATCACCACCAACATGTGAAAAGATACATCATATTCCTTTATCCAAATTGATTACTTACTAGTACATGTATTGTTTTCACAACGATATCTATTTTTTTAACCTACATAATTAACCCTTACATATTAAACTAATATGGGTCTCATTAGAAAATATTTACTCATTAATTAAAAATAGGAATTCCACTACAAAAAAATAAATTCATTGTGTTTCAAAAATTAATTTTAATGCAAACACTTGTAATACATAGAACCATGTTTAATTTTTTTTCGTAATTAATTATAATAAAAATCATAATTGGGATGAATAATTATAATAACATATTTTTTTGAAATAATTTATCTATTTTATCAAATTAAAATTAGAAATTTTTTAATTTTTTTAAAATTGATACCCACAAATCATGTTGAATATTGGTTTTTTAAGAATTGAATTTCCCTAGAATATGATGATGTTGTTTTAAATATAGGGATTGTAATCGCTATACTATGGATTTATAAATATATTAAGATATATAATCTATATAAATTAATTAAAATCATTCATCATAAATGGTTATATTCCGTAATTAAAATTGACAAACATTAATCATTTTTAAACACAAACTAATTTCTAAATATAAAATATTTTTTTGAAAAATACTTGTTTTTAGAAACAGATGATCATATATTTATTGGTATAAAATTTGTTTTTAATATATTATTTATTATACATATTTTTACACATTACTATAAATGAAGTGAAAAATTTTAAATACAAAATTTATAGTATTTTCATAAAACATTTTTTCAATGTTATTTTTTTATAAAAAATGTGGATTATTATGATCAAAGGAATTCCAAATTGATATTCCTCCAATAAAAAAATAAATTTTGATCCATGAAATATTAAAATGTTCATTGATATTTATTTTTTTTGAATTCAATGTTATCCAACTATAATTTTTGCGTAGGTGTTACACACTATAATTGTCACCACCCACTATAGTGGCACAACATTAATTCCCTTAAAACAACATGATTATTTTCCAAGATTCATGTTATTTGTCTGTATTCCCATTAGAAACTATAATATATACCTCCAACTCACTATCTAATATATATGATATCATTTAATATGTGAAAAAATAATAATATATGACTAAAAAATTTAAATACTATAAGGAATTCCCTTACTACCTTGGACAATTAAATTTCACTATAATGTGAATTTTACTCCATTATAAAATGATAACCACTCCATGTGTCAAATTAATTTACCCTATAAATATAACAAAATTGAGGTGTCCCAATATTCTATTTTCTCATTTTTATATACTCCATGTCCACAACTATGTGTATATTGAAATGATGACACTAAACAGCCACTTTATGGTAAAGATGTATTTCATAGTCATTGAACAGTAGATTAACCTAAACCTCCCAAATTATCAAGATATGGAATAATATTATATAATTATGTATGATATAAAAATTGGATCAAAAAAATTTGTCACCATATGAATTCATGTATCATAGTGGAGGTCTATCATAAAATTAATTTATTAGAAAAAACACAGTGAAAATAAACTAGCTCATCCTGCATACTTGAATAATGGTTCCAAAGTTATATTGTGCTCCTAAACTATGGTATTAAAAATATGGAGGATCTTGAATTATTTTAGTTATTAGTATTAGTGATTTAATTATTTTATAAAAAATATTTAGGGGTTTCAATCGAGAAATTTCAACCAAGATCACGTGCCACCAAAAAATATTTTTAATAATTTATCATCAACAGTGGAGAATGATTTCACAAAATATATAATTAGAGAATATGGAGAAAATTCAGACAAATTAACCATTATATATATCCTATATAGTGATATGAATATGTTACTATGAATTTCTATTAGTAATGATAATATTTGAGATATAAAATACAGGAGTGGAAATCTCTGTTCATTTTAAGAACGATTCATAAAGAGGACCTATAATACTCTATACATCATTGGATCAATAACATTGTCTATATCTCCAATCCACCTCATATTCCCAACACTAACATTTTATGTGAATTCTTATATACATTGTTCCTAGTGATAGCCTTCGTATGATACAATTACTCTAAGATAAATTTATCCCCAATTAAAATGATTACAATTGAATAATCTAATGAGATTGAACTGCTATGTGTTCATGATAAATTATTTTAAAATAGATTTTTCAATGTATAATATCTATTATCAATTAAAAAATATATAAATTTTACGTGAAACAATATAAAAACATTAATTTTATATCATGCATAATAACCATGTGTGATATAATTAAGAGCTAACAGATTCCATTGTGTATAGTTTCCACCTTCCAGAAAATTTAGTTAAATTTTATCACATTCATTTATTGTGATTTATGAATGGTTATAAACCAATTAATTATGATTTAACTAACCCATTTTAATCAACTAGAGAATATGAAGTATATAAATTCATTTTTATGATGCTATAAAGCACTATTATACTAATAAACATACCATTACCCTATATTTCTTTTTCAAAATCCCCAATAATGTTAGGTTCTCCCATCACATGGTTGGTTTACAATAGTTTATCATTACATGAGAACTAATGATCATGGTTTATTTTTTACATAATTACCCTTCTTAATACATTAGACTCACTAAAATATACCTCTTAGTGGGACTTAAAATAATATAGATAAGTTTAATGAATGGTTATTTTAATGTTTATAATTATTGTTCCTATCTTAGTATCTTAAATCTTTTTGAATTTACCCATATTTATTTGAGGAATTAAATAAAATTTATGTCACATAAGATGTTGATAACAACATCAAAATTTCTTCAAATCCAGTGAGAACACAGATTTTATACTATTGGTTCACCTGTCCTATGAATCTATATACTATTCTATTAATGATGTTAATAACATACCACTGAAAAATAATTCATAAGAACATTTTTCCTATTGGTACTTTGGGGATGTTGTTACATTCCAAAAAAAGTGTATATTTTGTATGAAAATAAGTTAAAAGACCATGTGATACTATATTCAATATCCAAAAAAGACTCAAATGTCATGGTTGAAACTACATTCAATAGAACAACATTTTTCGTGGACACATAACCATAAAAGGAATGACATTTCTTGTAATAAACTAGTGTCCTATTTGGTATTTGATTCCCCCTTCATGGATATGTTGACTCCCTCTATGATTAGAATAATCTAAACACCACAAAACTAATCATTAAACCTTAATGATATTTTAGTCATTTTTGAGACCATAATTCTAATGTAAAAATTAATCCTTCATAGAAAAAATTTAACATTAACATCATCTTAATACTACATTGGACACATTAAACCCACAAAATCATTTGATCCTTCGTATATGTAATCAAACATAAACACATCAATTTTCTCCTAGAAGACCATAAATATAATAAAACCATTGATTCATCTATTATCCCATGTGATTTCCAGTGAAGATCATTTAATTTCTATCATAAATCATTTATCGTTCCATAATGGAACAAAAATAAATTATTCATTTAAATTACAATAATATCCTCTTAGTGATGAGTAAATAGACACATATGTTGATCAATTGATAATATATTTTCATTTTCACTGTTGATATGAAATATGATTAAAAAAACACCCTCAATATTGTTAAATTATAATGTGAATTGTAGCATAGTTTTAAACTATGAAATCGTCGTAGACTTATAAATCTTTGTTGACCATTAATATGAATCCCCACACAGTGGTTATGACATAATAATATAATTATAGTATCTTTTCAATATCTTGATGGATTATCCCCTTTTATGATGGTTATTCACCCCACTATGGATGTTAAGGACACTAAATATGTATACTTTTATCAAAAAATTAAGAAAATATAATCAATACTATAATAGAGTCAGAGACATTGTTATAATTTCACTAGTGAGTTGATTAGCACTACCACCCTGTTGGTTTTTGATGTATAATAACGATTCAAGCTGAAATTAATGAATTTTAATAATGTATTTTAAACAAAATAGGTAATTTTAAGTGAAATTATTCACCATTAACAAATATGATTTATCATAAATGATTATTGATTATGTTTACATTATGATTAACTATTTTAATTTTTATTTCCTAAAACATCCAAAAATTAATTTACTAGAAATCAAGAAATTGTAACTCATAATAGGTATGTGGGTGTCTGGAATATTCCTGGGAAACAATTGATTCATGATCCCATGAAAATTTATTCCATCACTTATACTATAATTAGTTTTTTCCTATATTGAAACATTTTGTTATCACCACTGACTCTTACAAACCCATAATGTCCATCAATATATTTTCTTTGAAGTAGACTAAAACTACATGATGGATGTAATTTACCCAACATAATATGTTACAATGGAAAACATAGAATAGATGTATTCAAATTGGACAAGAAAATTATTAGAAGCTAACAAGGGGATGGTGGCCCACCAAAATATGTACAATAATTTTAGGATTATTTTCGTGAATTTATAAACACCATCTTCCTTCAATTAGAATAAATTGATGATTATTTTAGCAACATAACCAAGATATTTTTAGTCTCCTTTTAGGGGACCCTAGAACCAAACCCTACCTCACCACAAAATATCCATAGCCTATCCTATTATAATAATGGATGCATATTTCCATGGTTGTTCAAGATCCAAATCCAATGATGTTGTAACAAAATATCCATGCCCACACATAATATGAAATGGACACCCATACCCATGATGCTACCAAAACCCTTGAGTATAAACTTCTAATTTTGTTAGTTACCCATTGAGAATCTAATATTATGATATATATGATGTGCTTACATCCCTAAGAACATGCTATAGAGGCACTGATATATGAATCTTTACAAAAGTATTGATATGTTACAAAAAAATCAATCATGTGAGGAAAATGATATAAGATTTAATAAATATACTTTTACCTATAAAAAATACCCTATCAATGAATTCAAAATTGTAATACTATATGACATGGATATTTCCCCATGTTCATTGCATGGAGTCATGATATGAAGAGAGTATAAAAATTTTCTTGTTAAGTGAACATTTCATAGTATTATTATTATTATCAGTGAAGGTACAATGTTTTTTTCATGATTTAATCATTAAATACATGTAATCCAATATAAAAATGAATATATCCACCACGTTATCCCATAAAAACATTTATTAATAACCTATACATTATAAAAAATTATAGATACTCCATATGATCTAAAATCACCATTATAATAATATATCATATTATATGAAGAAGACCATTCAATAATAATTTAATCATCATTGGTTGATTATATGAAATAAAGAATAATTTCCCTAATGAATGGATTTCATTTATACCACAATAATGGAGTCCAACCCACATTGAAAAAGAAGTTCCCAAAAGAAGTTTATACATTCAAAAAAAGGTCGTAGGTAGAGATATAAGATAGGATGAGAAACTATATTTATAATTTATTAAAATTAAAACATATCTATATTAAATTTTGACTGAATTGGGCATGGAAAATATACTGTTATTATACTATCCCATTTTTTATATATGAATATATTGTTCCACATAGAATGGTGAATGATTATATTCCCCTCCTATCCAAAAAAATTCCAACAATCAAACATTTTATATATTTGCATACAACATATATAGAATATATAAAAACCTTTAGAAAAATAAATAAAATATCCAAAAAACATTATTTTTATAATTTTATTTATGAAATCCCAAAATTCATTAGGTGATGTGTGTATCATCAATAATCTATCAAAAATATCTGTGGTTTAATTTTTTTTTGGAGATGTCATAAATCAATGTATGAATTCATGATTAGGGAAATATGGGGAAACAAAATTGGCATACGATATTCTATCATGGGAGGATCCTGATAATTTAAGCATAGGTACCCCTTAGATAATACATATGTGGGTGTAATGAAATGTTTTCTCCTTCTAGGGTTTCTCAAATTAAAGAGAATATTATAGCTATCCTTCTCATCCACTCCTCCAGATATAAATAAATCAATGGATATTATAATAGAGGCTTCGTGTCCTAGATAGAAATATTTAACAATCCATATACACAGAAATTCATTATGATATGTGAATAGAGAAACATATTGATACTATACCACCTCCTTTATCAATTCCACCAATTTAAACTATATATATCAATGAATCCTTTAAATCGAACCCTCAATCAACTTAATATTGGAATGAAATCCTTATAAATGAAGATATATATTTATATAAATTTATTTTAACATTATTGGGTAATCAATATATTTCAATGTAATTTGAATTTCTTTTCCAAACTACCATAACTACCCATTCCTTATGAAAATTATGTTTGACATAACAGAGACAATGCTTCCCTTGGGAGATCACAGTTTTATTGGTTAGTGCATTCCCATAGGAACCTGAATTACATTAATCTATTATCATTTCATTTTCAATGGATGTTATAGTATATTTCCATTAAGTTGTGTTCCATTATAATTTATATAGAATGTTTTTAAATATTTATCCCTAAGAAAAGTTAATATAGTGAATTAGTTTCATGGCCATAGTATTCTCAATGTAAATGATTACTGATATTGATGATGATTAAACCATTAATAGTAATTCTGATGCTAATGGGGAATTAAAATATACACAATAATATATTAAAGTGGTCTGAAAATAACTTTCTATGATAAATTTAGTAATTGTTTACGTCTATGAGAGTTGATTACGTAGATAGTAATAACCGAGTCTATAAAAATCAATATGTTCAAAATTTTATATTTAGTGTGTTTATATGTAAATTAAATGAATGATATATAAATTTGAGAAGCCTCCTAATATATGATTTAAAATCAATCAGTTAGACCCCATATGAAAAGGGTAATTATGTTACCACAACATCATTGCCTTTATGGTTTAATTCTTAGAGACCCTATCATTTTTAGACAAATATTCATGTTGAAAATATGAAAATAAATCATTAAAATATTATTATACTATTATCAGTTTGAATAATTTATTTAAAAAATAGAATATTAGTATTTAATCCCCTTATATGTCATTTTAATCAACAGAAATTGAGAGATAAATCAATCCCATGATGATAGAAACTAACAAACAAACAATTCCTGATAAACAATTGAATGTTCAAATAAAAACTCCAACAAAAACATTATGAATATACTCCCATGAATTTCATACATCATTGTATATAATAATAAATTTAAGATATTCCCTATAGAATAAAAAAAATAAAAATATAATATGAAAAATTCTATTAATGACATATTAGAGGAAATGGTAGATTTTCATTCCCAAACCTAGTAATAAAAGAAAACCAACTTTAGAAGAGAATTTTTCAGCTTCTACTATAATATTAATATAATACAACATATTTTAATTCAAAGGAAGGGGCGACCTAAAATTAAATCTTACACATATCATTTCTTGGTGTTCTCGATGTTAGGGATCCATTGATAATATGAGGTTGGAAAAATCATATACTTCAATGAAATATTGAATGGACTTATATTTTATCATGTATAAGAACCATGATGGAGTATATATTTATGATTGAGAATAATACTATTTATAATTATTATATCAATTTAGAAAGATATTGGGAATAAAATCATTGATGAAATATAAAATGAAAATATATCAAAGAATAAAAATATTTAATATTATATTTTTAGTGCAAGGGATTGAAAAAACTTCTTATAGATGTAATTACCCCAAGAATATTATATAATGATTTATGTGGTTAATTTATTGGATGAAATTTTCTTTCAATTAATATGATAAAAAATTTCTATTTTATTTTTTTAATTTAATAATTATACACAACTTTTTAGGGATTCCATCTGTAGAAACAACATAGAGTCTTAAAAAGAATCATCAACCCAAATAATACGACTAGAAAAGTATAAAATTACAAAATTCTAATTAATTAAATAGTTTATCTATCCCCATAAATAGTGAATATTTTATTTTATTTGGAACCAACCCATTAATCGAATCCTCCAAAAAATTTGTATTTACTATCCATAAAACACAATATTCCACTAGGAAATAATGATTCCCTTAATTAGACTCTCGGGCAAAAATTGTATTACGTAAAACATGATTATATTAAATTGTTTATGATATAGACTATAAAACAAATAAAATTTATATTAATAGTTTTTATAAATTTAATAAACAAGTTCTATTTGGTTATTTAATTAATTATTGTTCGAATGAATATTAGGATACAATAATGAATAGTGATGGTACATCCAAGTTTCACTATTGAAATTAACAGCCAATTATGATGTAATGTTTTATTACCTATAGTAACACATAACCCTTTATTATTCTACTAATATTGATTATATATGAAAAAAAATTATTTTGAATAAAAATTAATATAACATTTATAACATGATTTCATAAAATTAATTTAATGTGGTACATGTTATAAATATTAATGGATTGTCACATTAATTACCTATACAAAAAAAATATGAGATAACTCAGAAAACAATTTTATATAAATGTAACTGAAAAAGTTTTAAGCATGGGGAAAATTTATTAGGGATGCCATAACAATTTTAAATCATCATGAAATTAATGACACTTGTATTTAGAGTATGGGAACTAACTGTTCAATTAAAACACTACTAGAATTATGAAGGCAAATATTCATAAATCAAATTCTTCTAGAAAAAAAGAATATTTAAAATATTATGATATTATTTATGAGATATAGTTTTTCAACTTTAAACATTTGATAGGTTAAGAATTTAATAGTATATTGTTCTAGAACCAACCCAAGAGTCATAATATTTTATAGACCACATCATACATGTAGATAAATTATGAGTAATTGAAATTGAATATGTTTAGAAGGAGAATCAAAATAATCTTTTTTAGGGGATCATCTAACCATTATTCATTTGGGTTATTTTATGACATGAATACTGTATTATAGTTAGTACAAAATATTGATGGGACATATCTCTTCAATCACAATCACTATGATTCTGGAAATTCTCAAAATTTTGGGGTTCAACCCACACATTATCTTAAAACTAATTCCCCACAATATCTAAAAATTATATAAGGATTATTTCACAATAAAATGAAAATAAATATAAAGTATTAAACCATCCCACTATAGTGTTGGTGAAGCTTAAAAAATCATTCCCTTTGTATGTCATGGAAAAATATAGAGGCCATAAATGAATCTAAAAAAATGTCTAATATAGATTTTTATAGAGCTGATTCAAATTACAATGTAAAATAATTATCTACTTGAAACATGGTCATTTTATTCTTACTTAATGACTAAATTATAGTGATACAAGTTGCATGTGGATATTATCTGTTTCTAGATATCCTAACATTGTGTATGTGTGCTTGAAAGTAGTAGATAAATATTTCATGGATAAATCACTCTTCATAAAACTCCATTTAATATATTAGTTTGATGGATAAAGAATCAACCCCATCTAGACTTAAAAACATAGGATATGAAAATCTAGATAAATGGTCCATACAATATAATATACTTGTATCCTACTTCATGTATTGGTTTTGTGATATAAAATGAATTTCAATCATATTTTATATAAAATTTTATGATCTAATAGGTTTACATTGGATTCATAGGAATTTGTAAATTTCATCATCATACCACAGGTGATCTATCTCCTCCATTATTAGATAGATATGAAATGATAATGAAGAAATATCCATTTTCTATACCTATGAGTGTTAATATATTATAGGTGGTTTGTACAAGAGGTATGTTATTTAGTCCCATATATTGAAAAAAAATTAAAATTGGATCTCAATATGAAATATAAAAGTCACTTGGTATTACATAGATTGATTTGTTAGAAATATTCATATTTATGTGTTAGGGAATATATTCATTAAAGATATATCTCGTTATCTCCCATATCATCCTAGTAATATTTAGTGAATCCCAAAAAACTATTAATTTGTCGTGTAAAAGAATAATCAATCATTGAACCAGTATTTACTACAAATTGGTAGAATAATATGTTCCCCCAATATTATTGGAGATTCATATGTGTTATGTCTAATAGTTTTTTGTGATGACTAATATTAAATCGTTAGTTCTTATAATTATATATGGGAAATAATTCATCATAGAGATTCTATACAAGGATTCCGTATAGAGACACATATGTTTTATATAAAGATATTTAATATTTTTGGACTAATATTCTGTATCTGCTACAAATATATACCCAAGGACCAAATTTTTTTGAAATATATTGAAACATGAATTTATAAGTAATTTTTTCATAAATGATATACATCATCAATAACATTGATCTTCATAATAAGAATCTTGGTTATATGGATTAAGCATTAAAAAGTAATAGCCTGCAGAATGGGGACATGGTAAATGGTTGGATAAAATACTCTGTAAGGATAAATAAGGTAAATATTAAAATATCATAATAATAATGGTATTATAAAATGATATTTTGAATTTAAAACTATACACTGCATGTAAAAAATACAAATATAAAGGCATGGACTAGAATTTGGTAGTTTATAAGACATAAATAATAAATTAATTCAAGAACAAGATACATATTAGAAAAAAATTCGCATAAGAAATAATTTTTTGGCATGCTTATAATAAATGAACATAATTCAAGAAGTAGTCAAAGATAATTTCCAAACCTATTATAGTGAATTGGGTTCACTATAAAAACCAACATAGTAGTTAGGGTTAACTCCTAATACTATAATAGTTTCTGGAGTTTCTTACTTAACTAGGTTCACTCCCCATTCTAGTAGTCATTAACAATTATATATCATTCATTACCCACAATGTTGGATGAATTTATATGATCTGTCCTCCCCTTCAAATTACGAATATAATGGATATTGTTTTCCATAATATTCTAAAACATACATTATATTAGAACATATGAAATTATGTTTATATCATAAACATTTAATCATAGTATAACTTGTGTAATAGAAATTTTTTTCATAGACATTTATCATTTCATTATAAAATATCCTACACAAAAAGAAAAGATCTCCCAGAACATCATTTCACCATAAAAATAAACAATACATAGAAGGTATAGATATGGTATCATTTGATCATATCCATAATAAAACTTATGTAACACCAAAGGATTCCATGTTAGATTGAAAATGTCATCAAAAGTTATATTAGAGAATTTCTCGATGAAAATAACCATTTCTATTTAATGAATTCATGTAAACTAGTAAAATTCCACAATTATTAATGATATTTACCTTGAAAACATCAATGATAATGATAAAATTAATATTTAAATAATTTAGTGTCTATGAAGGACTGAATTTTTTTTATGTGGTATAAAATAAAAAGCATTCTTCCATATATTATATAATGTAGAAAGCATATTGTTCAATTAATGACATGAATATTCTTTATAATAAATTTATTAAAAGAAAAACATGAATAAAAATGACTTCAAAGACCATTGCATATAGTGACCCTTATTTATCATTCAATTAAATAAAATCATTTTATGGTTAAATCATATAATATTTATAATCTAAAGTATCTAGAAATTTAGTTTATTAGTTAAATTAACATGATACATCAGATTTATATAATAATACGCAAGCATAAACTCCAATCCTTCTTCATGAAAATTTTAAATTCTCATATTATCCATTGTAAATGTAATCACCTAAGGATATACATCAATAATATAGTGATCTATAATCCTAGTATGAGGATGAATAATGGACGTGAATCAATATAACATGCATGAGAATATTCAATTTCAAAATCATTGGTGAAAAAGTCTTATTTTTTTGAATGCATGAATTCATAAAAATGAAACATTATGTCATAGGTTCATATACCACACATAGTTGAGAACATATGTAGTTTCATTTCTACACATTATAAGCATTTATTTACATGTTATTTTTATATTTATTTTATTTCTTAACTTATTCAGTTAAAGAGAAGACATTTTTATATCATGTTTCTCTTACAAATTTCTCTTCTCACTATAATGCCACTATATTATCCAATTTCAATTATACATTATTAGATTAATTTATAAATAATATAATAAGAATAATTATATAGTTATATATAATAAATAATTTACTTGAACCATCCATAATTTTTTTGACCATTAATGATGTTGGAACTGACATTGTTAGTGGTGAACTGATAATTGATTGCATATTTCTGAAAGACCAGGACTGGGACGCATGAAATCAATGTATGTCATAAATATAATATGTTCAGTACCATACCATAATTAATTTAATATCAAATAATTCATTATTAATTTTAAATTATTAGGTTTTCCAATGAATTAGAAAAGATAAATAGAATAAGAAAAGGAAAAAAATTAGTTTATAGAAACACAATCTTTCCCCAATGTATGTTCTCTTTTATGACCTAAGAAAACCCATAATGTTTGGAATTTGATTACTTCATAACATCCCAAGGTATTTTATGGGAATGTATAGGGAGGATAAGGGTAGATAACTTCATTTAGAAATAGGGGTTATTTTTTCCAAGTTGAGTGAGATGAGTTATTTAAACATGATGGGATGGTATTTTTAGAATTTAACATTAAATGTAATACTATATCAAAATAAATTCTATACTAGTTAATGTTTTACAATATTAATAATATATCAAAATAAAATAATGGTGTTACGAATCTAAAAACCTTTATTAATATAATTCACATTGTTTATTGAAATTAAAGTGGAAAAAATAAAAAATTGTTATTTTAAGGGAATACATTTGAGTTTATGTTTTAGAAAATTATTTTTAAATATGGTTATTTTTTAATTTTGTTTTATTTAATCCTATATAAAATTTAGTATTTTCACGATAATGATGTTCTTGTAAAAACATTTTCTTATCTACATCGTGGATGATGAAATTTATTATACACTGGTTCTATGTAGAGCTGTATTATTACTATTGATATAAAAATTTATGTATCTAATAAAATTAAAAAAACCCCTTGAAAATTTTAAATGAAATTATTTAAAATTTGATTTTTATTTTAGAACAATAAAATCCAATCATAAGAAATATTAAATTGTAATATATATTATTATAATTAAAAATACCTTAAAATAACGTTTATAATGAATGTGAAAATATTTTATTCATTTTTTTTAAATAAATATTTATTTATTGGTATAATCAAATTTATATTTACTCATATTAATTTTTATAAAAATTATTTATACAAAAAATTATTATCTCGAGGTTAAATTACTCTTCCTATGGTTATGTTACTATTCCAAACTATTAGATAATTATTCTAAACAATTATATTACTTCTCAATGGTCACATAAATATTCCAATGGTCACTTTAATTCTTACAAATACTACTTTATTATTTGAAACAATATTAAATAGAATAACTCCAAAAGATAAATAATTTCATTTTATAGAATGTGTATCAGTTTATAAACAATTTTATTATTTTCAATATAGTTATTCATTGGAGGGATGACTATTTGATATTGGGGTGATTCATATTTTTCTATTTTAGTAATTATATATTTAATTTTTTTACCATTTAATAATTAGAATATTAATAGACTAATTAATTGTATCTTTAAAAAAATAAAATAAATAATTTTTATTTGTTTTCTATATGTGTTCTATGTGTAAAATATTGTATAAAATAATGTAATAAACATTCATTTCAAGAAAAAAAATATAAATTACAATTTATTGGTGGTTATATTCACCCCACCATTATAAATTTAATAAAATAAATTTCAATACATTTTCATGTTTGACAATAGGTGATCATATATACATTTCATTATTTCGTCTAGTTTCCATGTCGCTTCATCATATTTTGGGTTCCACCTAAGAACATTGACATTGTGATTTTCTTGTTTCATATAAATCATTATATAATGTTGATGATATTCATTTGTTATTTCTGAAATATGAGGTCATTTGGAATTATAAAAATCATTAGATTCATTACGTGTGAGGTCATATTTATGTTCATACTATAGAAATATGTGTAGAAAACATTATAAACTTCAAACATATTTATTTGATGTGAGAGATCATAGGCCACTGGTCTTATACCATCAAGGATCTCAAAGGGGAAAAGGTACACATGGCTAAGATTTTTTTTTCATTCCAAATTACATGAAACTCTTAAATAATGATATTCTATGGAAAACATTGTCTCAAAATTCAAACTCCAAATCCCAGTGACATTTTTCATTATATCTATTTTTCTTGACTCTAAGAATATTTTTATTATTATTGGATATCCTGAACTTTTTCCATTATATCCTTCACAAGATCAGAACAAATTAGATTTCATTCCCAAAATTCATTCATATTAGTTGGAGTTCTACATCACCTCCCATATTATGCATCATATGGATCCATTTGATTAAATGAATTGTAACTATATCTAAATGAGAACTCACTTAATTGGAGAATTGAACCCATACACCATTAAATTCCATTGAGATGTCTCCTATCATGTTCTCATAAATCAAAATAGTCTTTTTTTGCATTCCCTTTAGTTTGTGGGTGGTAGTGTATACTGAAATTCTATTCCGTTTTCAAATCACGTTGCATTGTTTTAAAGAATTTAGTAGTGAATGTTAGATCATGATAATATACGATTAAAAGAGGAACTACATGCTTCATCATCTCATACATTAAAAATATATATATTATAAATTAGTTAAAGGTATAACTATTATAGAATATTAATAAAGTGGAATGTCATGGTGAGTTGATCCACCCAAACCCATATCACATTGTTTCTTTTGGATATCCTTTGTATACCAGTGAAAATATCTGGGGTGATGATCTAAAATTTCCACACGGTTATAGGTAATAGATTATTAATTTCATTACAATTATTTCTCTCTGAATTTTCATTTTGACATACCTTGCACCTGGTGATATTCTTCTTAATATGATTATTTGTGTTCTCCCACAAGAACTCTTCTAGAAAATCATGATACATTTTATTACTTCCATGATTAAGAGAAAAGGATAATATATGTGAATTATCCATGAACTCTTTCTTTATCACATGTTGTTTATGAAAAAAAAATAATTAAAAATATAATTTCCCCATCCTCATAAATATGTAAGTCAAGTTGTTTCCTTTTACAACATTCACCCCCTTTTCATATCAATGAAGAAAAATTATTTCCCATTCTTCATCATAGATAGATTAGTAGGTTTTATTTTCTTGATGTATCGGATACCTCGTTCACCATTCCCTAATGTTAGGGAATAAAGAAATCATAATTTGTGATTATCTCTAAGGAAATTCATTGTTGAAAATTGATATCGTTCATTGTGTATATATACTTTAGAATCCTATGATTTATTTATATTTTAATACTCTCTCCATAGAGGTAGTGATTCTAAATCATTAATGGAAAGATCATCGAATCTATCTCCAAACAATGCATCAAGAAAATTGTGTCAAGGGATATTCAACTATTGTGAGGTATTTCTTATTACATTATCATTTTTGAAGAGGCCACAAACTAAGACTTCCATGGAAGTTTCACTATATATCAAAAAATCCTTCTCCACATGATTGTATTGTGAGTACAGAGGTAGTTATTAGCCACTTATTGTACTCATATATTCATTTATCACAACAGTATTCCTAGACATACCTTACCCATTCATTGTTAACATAGTTAGTGGGCTATAAAATCATGAAATATTTCCAAAAAAATTGGTAGTAACATGCTATTCTTTGAAAACTACAAAATTCCATCAGACAAGTGGGCCTATTCCATTTGAAAATATAATTTTTCATTGAATGGACAATATAAATGAACTCACATGTGATCATATTCCTGAATATTGTTTTACGATAAAAAAAAAAATCACACTCTATGAAATTTGTGTACATTTTCTCATTCCACAGTGTCTCTATAAAAATCATTAGATACTCTTACTGTATCTATAAAAACATGGAGAAATTAAAATATCATCAATAATCACTACAAAAAAATATTACATGTAGTCTCTGAATTCCCAATTTATTGTGTTATTAAAATTCCCATAGTGAATCTGAATAAATTTTTAGTGTCTATGCATTGTTCAGAATATAATCTTATGAATATTATAATTCCTCACCTTGAGTTGATGATATCCATAAATAATTTCCACCTTTGAGATGTATTGAGCTCCAATTATATGATCGAACAAGTCATTAATCCTAAGTATAATATACTTGATATTTTGGTTGATCCTATTGAGAACCTAGTTATAGATACATAGATGAATAGATTCATACTTTTTAATATTAGATAGGACAAGAACACCCCAAGGTGACTCACTATATTAAATGTACAATTTTTTCCAATTCTCATACAACATTTTTTCTAACTCCTATAGATTGATTAGGTATGTACCATAGGGTAATATTGTTATATGGGTGCATTCATGTAAAATATATATTGAAAAGTCAGCCTCACGATCCTATGGATGTATGTGTAACTCTTCAAGAAATATATCAATTTATTCACATATAATAAGAATTTTCCTCTGTATTGTTACCTTCATTTTATTCAATATCTTAGTTGAATTATTCTATTCCATAGTGTATTAAAACCTACACAATTTATTTATTTTGAAATGTAGATTCATGAACATCAATGAATTTGTATAGAAACATGGGATATATTATAATAAGAAAAACTATTTCATTTTTGTGATACCTAATGTGTTCTATAAATAATAAGACATAATACATGACAAATATAGCATCAAATTCCACAAAAAATAAGGATTATGATATTACCTAGATCAATATATACCCATATGATAATATGAGTAGAGTTCAACAATTAGATTCTAATGATAAGACCACAATGTGTTTTTATAGATATCTCTACTTGAATTTATCATGGATTAAATTCAATAGTTCTTCAAAATATGTAGGTTTTAAAGGAATGAGTAAAGATGAGATGAAATTAACCATTTTCCATTCATGAGTGAATAACAAGTTTACATTTCATGATAAAATTTTCATACTCCGCTTATGGAATAGTGATAGAATATGGAATCCCTTTCTCCTTTGGATTTGGTAGTTTCTAACACCGACTACATAGAAAGACTAGTGATTTAGTTCAATTTCAGGCATTTTTTCATTTATTCCTAAAGTTGAAGCATTGAACCATGGGTGGTTCATTAGGTTTTTCCTTACATTATTCTATCATGTTGGAAATATTCTTCATATATCATCGAAATTATTGATCATTGTGTCCTTATCTCCCACACATGGAACATTTATCCTTCCCATTTATTAAATTACCATTATGATTCTTCCAATATTTTTGAAAATTGGGTGTATATATACACATTCCTTCAATTTCATCTGTACCACTATATTGAAAATATATTATTCATTTCATATCCCTATGTACAATGGATGAACATATAAAATCCATATCAACATTGATGTCACAACAAAAAAAGTCTTAAGAACTCAGAAAGGCTTGGGTAGATTTATCCTTTTGATAGTTTGGTTTTAATCCACTAATGAGTATATCTATTTTATTTAATTATTGATAACAAATCATGAGGCATATCTTGAAGGACATGTAAATTTTTCTTCATAAATAATGACACATTCACCATCCATTTTTATGATCAATGAACTTTCTCTCCATCTTTGTTAATAGAGTTTGTGGGAAATACATATTTATAAATTTCATCTTATAATGAATCCACTCCATTTCATCAATTTCAACCTTGGTCTTAGTATTCTTTTTCAATTACCACAATTTATCATCCTTTCCATCTAGATGATAGAATACAATAGTAACCATCACCATCTTAGAATAGTAGAGAACAAAAAACATATTTTCTCTTGAAATATCCCTTTGTTATATGATAATTATATTAGAATATCCACAAAACAATGTTGTTATTTTCCTCATAAGGTATTCAATTTATGGTTTCTCCTTCTTAGAAGGTCCATATTACACATTTTTCCAATAAATATTCATATATAAGGAATATTTTCTAATAATATCCAACATAGTTTGAACTAATCCTTCCATTAAATTGAATGTTTAATATGGGAAATCATTTCCTTGTCCCTCTCATAGTTTTTTTGATCTCTCATTCATCCTACCATTTAATAAAATAAAATTTGTATAAAAAAATAAGTCAACATGGCATAAATACGTAATTTATTATTTACAAAAAAAAATTAATTAAAATGTAATTTCTTATGGGATTTGTAGTCTTATCCATTTCATTATATGATACTTCATGGGTCAGGTACTATAACACTTACCTGACATTAAAAAGAATAATATAATTACCTATATATCCTTTATATGAATTTGTCTTAGATTTTTTTTAATTAACCAATGAGAATCCCCTATGAGTGTCAAACCAGGGGTCTATACAAGCCTACACTCATTTACCATTTCTTAATCTAGTATATCCCAGTATAGTGTTTCTAGGGTTATTATCCAAATATACAACTATTCCAATGCTTCCATACAAGTATTTTGTTTCTCAGAAACCAAAAAAAATTATACAAAACCAAATCCATAGTTTTTGATAAACATAGAAATATAATTATTGTTTTAATTTAGGTTTTATAATCCTAATTAACAAATTTAATAATCCATAACTATGATAAAATCTATAGAGACCCTTATTTTTCATACATGACTATTACATCATTTTAAGGACAAAATACAGAATAGATATACATTCATTGATCGTAAGGTTTTGTGTAATTGGAAAATTCAGACCGTAAATCAAATTGAAATAATAAAACATAAAAATTATTATAAACCCTTCTATTTTATACTTTTAAATTATATATTTCATTTTAATACATGTAATCACCAGATGAAATACATCAATAAATCTAAGAGCTATATTAATAGAAAGGGGATGGATAAGTGACATGAATCAATTGAATGTGGATGACCACAGTCATCATCATTAAATCAAATGCAAAATTATAAACGTAATTATGGACTAATTTGACAATTTCATTGAATATAGTAATGAATAAACACAAAAAATCTTGTCATAGTTTCAAATACCATATATAGGATTGAATAAACCTAGGATCATCTGCATTAATAACATATGTCCATATATTATAATATCATCATTTTGAAAATTTATATAATCACATTAATTCATAATAAACATAATATATTGATATAAATCTCATTATAGAATGAAATAGATTTAAATTAATTTCCTAGGAAATCCATCATGTAATAATATTTACAAAACCATAGATGCAGTATGGAACATCTAATAATCGTAGTCATGGAATAACCCATAGAAATAAAGGGGTTTCATAAGGATTTCATAAAGAATACAATCATGAATAAACATTAGGTTTAAAAAATGAAATTTTAAAATCATAATTTGGGATAAATGAACATTTATTTGGATAAGAAAGACACATGAGGATTAAAATATTTATTTTGGAAAGAGAAGTATTTTTTTGAAAAACTGTGTATTTGGATTAAAAATCAAGGTGGTAACATTATATTTGGAAAATGATAATGGATGAAAAATAAAATGATATTAAATGTACATTTTAGAGATAGAAATAACAATAATTTTTTGAATGTGGGATAATACTATGAAAAGGACATGGGTTCTAGAATCCTCTAACATTAGTAGCAACTTTATTTCTTCTCTTTTAAGTATACTACATAATAAACAATGATTTATTAGAAAATTGATCCAAAAGTGATTTTTTTATGTTTTACATCTATCTATAAATTATATTCATAATATTATATTTCTCAACTTCCATGGTTAATATGAATACATTATGATGTCATCATTTTCATAATCATTTTTCATTTTTTATTAGATTTTAAATTATTCTTCAATGTAATTTATACATTAGTATAATATTTTACAAATAATAAAATAAAAACATGTATATATAATAACTATTTTATTTTGACCAAATACATATTTGGTGACACAGAAATAAGTTGTAACTATCCTTGTTGATAGATTACCAATAATTGACGGCATATTATCAAAAGAGTGAGAAAGGGAAGCATGAAATTTATGTATGACCTATATATGATTTCTACATAGGATAAAATCTTTAATAATAAATTATCATAAAATAAAATCAATTTTATATATTTTTGTATATAATGAAATTGATAAAATAATGATAATAATAAAAGGAAGTATGAGTGGATAGAAACATACTCTTTCTGCTCTGAAGCATCCATTTTACGACTATAAAACTCCTTTTATATTTATATTTTTTTTTAAACTAGAAAATACCTATGTTTTCTAAGGGTATTGAGATGGATAATATGTGTAGAGGAATTTATTTGGCATGATAGGGATGTTTTTTTCCAGGTGGTGAGATAAGGGATATTTTACATGATGAGAGAAGTATTTTTAGAATAAAATATTAAATAAAATAATATATATACATATATAAGGTAAAGAATGTAATAATGAATGGTTTAATACTTATATCATATATAAATATAATGTAATTGTTATATGACATTCAAAAACTTTATATTTCAAATTCATTTAACTTAATAAATTATAATGTGGAAAAAATGAAAAAAATTATTTGAAGGGATCAAATTTGAATTTAGATTTTAGAAAATGATTTTTAGATTTAGAAATTATGTTTATTGTATTCTTATTACTAGAATATGAAATTAAATATGTTATGAAAAAACCTCACGTTTTCTAAATTATTAGACAATTATCACATCATGAATGATGCGATTTAAGATACATCAGTTATGTGAGAAACTGTATTTTTA
Source organism: Viscum album (assembly GCA_963277665.1). NCBI lineage: Eukaryota > Viridiplantae > Streptophyta > Magnoliopsida > Santalales > Viscaceae > Viscum > Viscum album. The sequence continues at coordinate 1,097,896,202 of OY728131.1, read as the reverse complement.
CTATTCAGCTAAAAATAGAAGTATTTATGAATATTAACAAAAACGAAACTTTAATATTTTATAACTAATTATTTGAAAATTTTAATTTATTTTATCAAGGAAAATTAATAAAATAGTTAAAATTTATTTTATATATAAAAATTAGGAATTTTATGAAATAACATAAATTAATGATAATTAAAATTCCTCTTTAATTTTCGTCGGTTTTTTGAATAATGATGTATATATTTTAGAATTATAATATTTCAATTTAATTATATTAATCAGGATTAATAATATTTATATCACATATTTGATTTTTTTTTTGTAAAATATATATTCTAATAGCTAGGTTATTATTCACAGAAATGATGTTACTATTTCAGTGGTCATGTTCTTACTATAAGGGGCACATTACTATTACAATGGTAAAATTAAATCATATAAATTCCACTTCATTATTTTACACAATATTTAAGATAATTCATCTAATTGTTCTATATTTTTATTTTCCAATATGTTGATTGGTATATTATTTTTTAGTTTCATTTCTATACTTTTTTTATGGGAGGGATGATTCTAGATGATTCGGGCGACCATTATTTTTACATTCTAGTATTTTTATTTTCTATTATTTTTCCACTTGGAATAATTGTAATTTTATTTTTATTTTCCTTTATAGAATTTAATAGTTTTCATTAATGATTATTTTTGAGTTTTCTGTGTTTTGTTTCTGTATAATATGGCATGATATAATATAATACCAATTCATTTCAAGAAACAAAAATCATTAATAAACTCTACGTTATTTCATAACCCCCCCCATTAAAAAATTTTCCCCATAATTTCAAATCCTATTTTAGGTTGATAATAGTTGAGGGTATATATATTTCCTTGTTACCTCTTATTTCAATATTGCATCATTGTATTTATGGTTACACCAATGGTCATTAGGAAGTTGGGTTCTCTTTTTATGTAGAACTTTTTCTTTTTGGTATAATATCTTAAATTTTTTTTCCTAATATGAGGGGTCATTATAATATTGTATAACCTCCATATTTAGTAAATTTTATGGGTATGGTTTGTACAACCTCTATATATAATGTGGAACATGTCATGAACATGAGACATATTAGGTGGATGGGGAAGCAGAAATTACACTTCCCTTTTGTGATCAATGATCTCAAAGAGTCAATTTACCTATTTGGAAAACAAATATTACCTTCCAAATGACATTATTCTTTTCAATGATTTTATTCAATGGAAGATATATCTATCATCAAACACCAAATCCCAATGAATATTTTTAGCAAAGATATTTTTCCAACTCTGAGATGAAATTATTTGTTGACAGATGGCCTAAACATTCTCTATCTTGTCATGAACATGATTAGGCTAAAGTACCCTTTATTCAGTGACTTCATCACAAAAAGTGTACTTTTAAATCACATCACATATTTATATTCATATAGTTTCATTTGAAAACTCAAGTGGAAATTTTTGTTGAATGAGAAATCAACTAAGGGGATATGTTAATCACATCCAGCATTGAATTCCAATGAAAACTACATTAGAATTTTCTTGATCAACTGAATAGTCTGCTCAAATGACCATTAATGTATAGGTGATAATTTTTACTAAATTTAAATCTATATTTAAAGGATTTTGGAGACTTCTCCATAATTTTAACGTGACACTTGAATCACCACCTGGAACTATAAAAACTGGGACTTCATAAATCCTTGACACACACTTTTCATATAGCATAGAAAATTTTCCATGTGAGAAATATTCTCCCATGAAAATTAAGTTGTCAATCATGTTTAATCAATCCACCATGACCCATATCACATTCTTTACATTATCTATCATTGAAGGACTAATGACAACATACATGGTGATGTTATCCCATTCAAAAATGGGTTTGTTTAATGGTTTTATAATATTCTTACACTTTTTATTCTCTAATTTTATATTATGACATACAAATAACCTTTCGATAATGTCTACAATATCATTCTTCATGTTATCTAACCATTAGTGTTCTTGAAGACCGTGAAACAACATAGAACTTAATGGATATATTGAGAAAGGTGGTATATGTTGATAATCTAATGGAATATTATTTATCTAAATTTATGTAGGAACATAAAGTCTAATTCAAAATAAAATGACCTTTTCTACATTGATGTGTAACTCATGTATAGTCTCTTCCTCCACAAAATTCTCATTCTTGTCATGATTTTGATCATCTCTTTGTGCTTCCTTCATCATCCTTTGTATTGATGGCTGGGTAAAAATTTGATAATGTTATGATGTATTCAATTATTTTATCCATACATTTCACATTATTGAAGGTATTGAATTTTCAATATACATCATGAAAATATTTTAGGATATTTTATACTAAGAGAATAAGCTACCTTGTTCACATTTCCCAAATAGCAGTGAATAATGAAATCATAGTGTGTAATAATTTATAAAAATATTATTTGAAAATGTTGAGATCATTATTTTTGATTTTTTACATTATACACTTATGACCGGTATATATTTTAATCTTAGTCCCATATATGTATTGATAATAAATCTTTAATGAAAAATATTACAACTACTTACTCTAGTTCACGGGCCAGGTAGTTATTCTCATGATACATTAAATATCATGAATCATAGGCTACCCCAACATCAATACTATTGAGTAAAACCCAAATAAATTATATTTATTACAACTTCATATCCCAAAACCTTTACCACTTTTGGGTAGTGTGAGTACATGTGTTCATATTAGCTTTTTGTTGATATCTTTAATAATTTTTATACGTTCATACATCTAGCCATACTTTACACCCATTATATGTAAAATTAGTTAATGTTCTAGTAAATCATGATAATTTTTTCACAATACATGTGTTGTACAAATCTAAAATAGGAATAATATAGATTTATATAAAATATCTATGCCTGGGCCATTACATAATTTTATCTTTCATTGAGTGGTCAATAAAATTCTCAAAATTGTGATCACATACTTAATGAATGTGACTTTCTCCATAAAAAATAACACTTTTTGAAATCATTATATATTTCATACTTCGGTAGAATATCTAGGACAAAACATATATTATCTTTCAATACCTACATAATCTTGGATTAAATGATAATATAATCGATATGAATTCCAAAAAAAATTCAATGTAGTATCTTAAAAAACTATTCATAAAATCCATGAAGATTTCAAGGGAATTAGTAAATATTATGGCCATAACTACGAATTCACAGTGTACGTACCTTGTACAGAATGATAACCTCTAAATATATTCCTTCTTCACCTAAGATGATGAAATCCAAAATAATTATCTATCATTGATATGTAATAAGAATATTTTAGTTGATTGAAAAATTCATGAATACTTAATAGTGGATACTTGTTCATTATGGGGATATTTTTGAGATCCTAGTAATCAATACACAACCACATTGATCAATTGGTTTTCTTTACAATGTGCATGGGTTCACCCCAAGGTGATGCACTAAGATGTATGAAAATATTTTCCAAATTCTCTTGTATTTGCTTCTTTATGACCTCCATTTCTATGGGGTCCATCCCGTAGAGAAATTTTAAGATAGTATAAGCAAAAGTTATAAGTTTAATTGTGAAATATACATCGCAATATAGGGGATGTCTATGTAAATATTGCGTAAATTTATTAGTCTATTCACTTATAAAGGAAAATTAGTCTAGGTTGAAACCTTCCTTTGAATCAATCATTTGATTGAAGTATGATTAATTAAATGGTATCAAAACAAACACCATTTTTTGATTTTCCAATAGAGATTCATGATATTCATAGAATTTAATAGGGGAGTTTGATGGTTCAGAATATAAACAGATATTTCATTTGACCATTATTTTCTATTTTCCCAATATAAGGAGTTCCAATCCATTCCTATAATAGAATAAAATTCCACAAAGAGAAGAATTAAGAGAGTTGTTGGTAGAATCTTCTATAATATGATAATATGATAAGATTCCAACCCTTATGTGGAAACAATCACAATATGAGGTATTTTTTCAGATATACCCACCTCATGGTATTGCTGATTTGATTCAACAGTTCTTGAAAATATGATGTATAAAAATAATTTTTTAGAAATAAAATCAAATAGAACTTATTTACATTCATTAGGTGATATTAATTATACTTTGTATGACATCATTTTTAAGCACCACATCAGCAGTACTAATTTCATATTAATTCCCTTTATCTCTTTTCTTTTCTTTTTTTATAATATAGATTCCCCTCATGGAACATGGTTTATTTAGCTTCCTTTCATAGTTACCATGCTATTTATAGTTGAAGCATTGATTCATGGTACATGAATTACAAGGTTACAAAATTTCTTCCATCATGTTTGGATGATTCTTCATGCATCATTAGCAATCATAACCTTGGTGGGATTCTCTTCCATACATGGATCATTTCAATTTTTGTTTGAGGTAATTCCCATGATGCTAATTCCAACATTTTTTATCTGTATGGTTGGATCCTCTTCAATTCATTGTAATTTGACCCACCATCTTAAAACTCAATTTTTATCCGCTTATCTCCATTTCCAAAGGATCACTATATACACTCCATCTCTAATTCCATGGAACATCAAACCACATAATCATAACTACCAATGAATTGTATATACAGACTCCTTACAAGGTGTGGTTGAAAACTAATAATGATTATATTTATTTTTCTATCATTATTGAAAATAAATATAGAGTCATTTATTGAAATACGTGTAAAATATTCCTTATAAGCAGTGCCAAATTAACTTTCCTTTTCATTAATATTTTGGAAATCGATCTCTATATTTTTTCAAGAAGTTTAATATAAATTATTTTTATTAAATAAATTCTTAATTTTACCCCACTACTATTATTATATTTCATCATTTGTCTTAGTATTTGTTTTCAATTCCCATCACTAGTCGACCTCCCCATCTAGATGAAAAAATAAAATATTTACATTTTCCTTCTCAAAATAGTGGATCACATGAAAGATATTCTATATTATGCTAACCCACTGTTATATGAAAAATTTATTGAAAATCAACATAACTTTAGAAATATTTATAGCATAATGGGTTTGATATCTAGTTAATTCTTCATAGGTGAAGGAGGAAATTCCACATTGTTCAGATTTTTATACATAGCCCAAGATATCTAGGTAAGAGTCTCTATAATGGTTTTAACTCTACCTCCCATTTAATTTGGATTGTTTTTCAGGTAATCTTTTCATTTTCCATCAAAATGTTTATTGGTCTATTTTATCCAAGATCCAAAATTTTTATAAATTTTAAATTGTTTGAAAAAATAAGTCAATATGGATTGAATAATAAATTTAATCATATATAAAAAGAAGAATGTAATTTGTTTCATATGTTATTCCTAGGAATATAATTTTCATTAAACCACACTTCTAGGATTATGTAAATTAATACATCCCTCCAACAGCCCAAAGGCCTTAAATTTTTTATTATTTTAACTGAAACCCTCTATTTAGGGAAAAGGGGGGCAAACCCTATACGATATCATCGACTTATGACAGTCATAATCCAAAGGTCAAGCGAGATAATCCAAAAATGACAATGTCGAGCTACCCCTCCCAAGAATATAACCATGAGAGATCTCTCCACCATAGCATGGATGACCAGAGAATAAGTGTCCTATGTCAAAGCACATGCCTAATCTAATGGATGACTCTATACCCTCTCAATCATCAAAATTTGAAAAGAATTGCAGTGGTGAACAACAAGCTCCAGAACCTCCCCTGGGGCTTGATCCATGTGGTCGAGCCCAGGTTGTAACACCCCGAGATTTTATGAAAAATATTCTTTTAATTTCATTAATGTCTTGTGTTGTATTCTACACCAAGATTACCTTGCGCTATACGCAACACCGAATTAACATGCAATATACGCAACACTATTCTTGGATCGTGTTACACACAATTTTGATAATAGTTATTCTACGCAACATTGAGTATATATATATATATATTCAATGTATAAATGAAATATGGTTGGATTCTGTTACACGAAACAACGAAGGATTCTTTCACAACATGCAACCCCGACTTGGCTCGCATTACACGTAATCGCGACCTTCCTCGATAGCGTGTGTTGTACGCAATACTGCGTTTTAATAAACAATAATATATTATTATAATATTGTCATGAACTAGCCGTAATGAATAGTGTTAACTAAATTTTGAATTTTATAACATTATTATTCATCTTACACATTTCTAGAACATGGTATAAGAACAAAATAAATATTTCGGGTAAAATAAGTATTTTTAAAAAAAGGCAGTTTTGCCGCCTTTTGATAGCACACCCACTTTAAATCTAGTTTTTGACATGTTTATAAGTTCAATTTGACAAAATAAAATTCTTCTTTTGAATCAGGATATAAAAATTTACATTAGATAAAGTTTTGATATTTTTTCCGATAACTTTCATATTTTAATGAATAGTAAAAACACGATATATTTTAATTAAAAACAACTTTTTTCATCATAATATCTTATGTGGTTAAATTATAATATTTAATGGTTTTAAAGTATAAATAGAATATATTTTTACCATTTAATATAATTTATGACATTAGCATTGATTTTACCTTGAATTCGTAGGTTAAATCAATTCAATCTTTTGCAATGTTTTAAAGAAAACCCGTTTTCTTTCGACAACGGGATTAATTTTAATTTAATTTCTGAAACTTTTGTGTATTGAATTTGGAAAAATGGATTCCATATTTGGAATCAGTGGATCCAAATTATATTAATAAGCTACTTTTTATTTTCGGGAATTATGAATAGTAACTAGGGTAAATTTTATTTACCATAGTTAAAGATAAATCGGGTAATTAAGGGTAAATATAATATTTTAAAATTACCCTAACAAATGTAAAAATCCTATTGGATGACTAAAAGTCGACGCATATCACCTAAGGGTCGGATTATATTCATTTAATTAAATTTTTTCAATGAAAATAATGTAATTATTATTAAAACCAAAGAATGTGACAACATGTCACTTTCTTAAATCTTATAAGTATAATAATTTTAATCTAGTGATAAACTTCATGAAACTTCGAAAATGAATAGTCTACGGAAATCTAATACAATTATCTACATCATAAAAATTTATTTAGAATTTTTAGGGATTAAATAATTATCATATATAATGACAGAAAGATGATGTAGTAATTGTCTTATTAATGAAATATTGACATAATTGATGTTATAAATGCCCAAATAAATGTAATTTGAGACTTTTTATGACTTACACTAATTTTCTAGGTTCATATGACATGTTATTGTTGATTTAAGTAACTTTTTTCTAACTTATCATTCTGTTATTAATTTCATAAAAATCATGTACCAAATAGTGTCAAAATTGACATAAATTAGTTTTTAAAACAAATATTATATTATTTATTATTATTTTATTCCTAAAAATCAAGGATCGGCCAAATGACTTAGATAGGATTTTATATATTAATAATAAACAACTTGGGGTTCTTTTGGCTTGATATAGTATGTTTATTAACCATATAGTGTAAGAAAACAAAAAGACACGGTAAAGGTTAAATTATTTAACTTAGAGTTAAATCTAATTGATAAGGTTAAAATAATAACCTAAACTTGTCTAAATCCTATTGGATGAGAGGATTTCGACCCATCCCCACCTTATCCTAGAAATAAATCAATTTGGAGCAATTTAAAACCGAGCTTGACTTTATAATAAAATAATATTTTTAGTTATTCCAAAGGTGCCCCTCTCCTCCCTTATAAAAGGGCACCTCCTCCCTCTCTTCCTCACACAACTTTGAGCTTTCAAGCTCAGACAAACCCTGCCAAATTTTCTTCTCCACTTCCCTAGAAACATCCTAGAGGTTCTGGTATTCCTCAAAGACCAATTTTAGTGCCCTAAGAGGAGGTCTCAAAGAGGCGCTTCAAAGAAGAGGTAATTTCCGTTACCGATTCTTTCACCTTTATTTCTTCTTCCACTTCTTCTTCTTAGGTTGTTTCATTATGAAGTAATAAAATCAGTATAACTCATATACTGATATGTTATTATAAGTATGAAACAATCCTATTTCACCATCTATCCATCCTATGGAAAATGAAATCACCGCGCGTGCGTACGTACGGAATACCGTCTCCACGCCGTGGTGAAATCTATTTTCCACCACCACCTTACTTGGATGGGTATAATGGTGTAAATAATAACTATATATTATTATTTTAAAGTGATATTGATTCTGAAATAGTATACATACACTCCAATACAGTCCCACGATCATGAGAACGATATCATCGCTCGTGCGTACGTACGGACTACCGTCTCCACGACGCGATGAGATTCATTCTCCACTTTAACCATTCATGAATGATTATAAAGTATATATAATAAGTAATCATGAAATATATGACATAATAATGATACTGGATTTATGTGTATATATATGTATGTCATCTACTTAATTCCGTTCAACTCAATAAGGAAACGAAAACAGCGTTCATGCGTACGTACGACCTACCGTCTCCATGAATGGTGTATTTCTTTCCATTTACTGATTTATTATATATATGTATATTCTGAATATATATATATAAATCATGTTTTATATTCTGGAATTAAGTAATCATGATCTAAGTAATCATATTAATAATTACAAGTCAAAACACGGACGACAAATGAAACAATTTTACACAAAACGCTCTTTAACATGGAATTTACAAAAGAACGGTTAATATAAAGTCAAAAGTGAACCATATATGATATCAAAACAATTAATATGATTCTTTAATAAGTCAATGACATTTTTTAAATCATTATACAGGAGTTTCGGACACTTACGAAGCAAATCGGACCTAAGGTAAGGGAAATATCACAATCTCATTTTTATCCGAGATTGTTTATACTTTGGCATTTACTGGGGTGTATTTTATCATCCACATCCATGTTTCCTAAATATGTAATATTACTTCCATTCACCTAAAATTTTTTAAATCCTATTTTACCCTTCGGTGAGTTTTTAGTAAAAGATATGAAAGGAATCTTTTGTCGTTTTTCGTACGAGGTACTTTTTTGACTTTTCCGACAAAAGTACGAGAAGAATGTTTTTTTAACTTTTACGGCATGAATGGATTTTTAAAACATGTTTTCCAAGAATATTCCTTTACAAGTTTTCATGTTTATTTTTAATCAACTTCTTTTAGTTTAGAATTGTACGACATGTTAAGAAAGGAAAAGTGTTTTTGAAGCAGAAAGGATATTTTCCTCCAGAATGGAGTTCAAGTGTTTTATCAAAATTATTTTCCATCTAAGACAATAAAGGGTTCTGTTTTTATCCCTATTATTACATTGATTTGATTATGTTGTGATTAAATTATATTTTTATGAATTCCTTTATCTTATATGAATTGTTTTATGATGTCATGTTGTTTAAGAATCCCATTTTTTATTACATGGGTTATGCAATGATGTATGATTTATTATTTTGTGGAACACATAAGAATGGTATCATTATGAGATTGGTGGGACCTATATCTCCCTCCAATGCATTGGGTAAAGATTTTATATCTCATGAGATAGACATGGCTGGAATGGTAGGTTATACCGGTTCAGTGAAACAGGACTGAAACGAGGGTGACTCGGTTCAGAAAGGGACATTGTCTACTAAGATAATCTTGGAAATGAGTCTTGACTAATAAGAAATGATTCTCTATGATTATGTGTATATGACACAAAGTTTAATGTTTTAAGTTATGATTATTGTGATTACATTTCACTGCCATGAGTTATCCCAGGTTATGAAATTATGATCTCTTTTACAAGTTAAGATTTCCAAAAGTTATGTGCTTATGTATATGATGTGATTGATATTTCTTTTTTTTACCCTTACTGAGCATTTTAGCTCACCCTTTTATGTTTTCTTTTCCCCAGGATATAAAGAAAGGTTTTAGGTGTAAAAAACAAAGGAATATCTTTATGGGAGATGTTGAAGATCTTTCACAAGGATTAGAAGATTATATTCCGAGTTTCCAAAGACACTAAACTATTACGATCCTTGTGTGTGTGTTTTTTTTATGTATTAAGTATTTCGAAAATGTAATGTAATGTCAATGTATGTCAATATTTGGGTCTATACAGTTGGTATCAGAGGAAAGGTTTAGTTAACCTTTGGAAACTAGGATGCGAAAACGTTAATGAGATCCCTAGAGATATTTTTAAGGTATGTCTAGGAATGTCCCTAAGGATAAGTATACGTATAGGATATAGTCATAGAACTATGGTAACGATCTTAGAATTTAACCTAAGATGTTAGATATTGAGGGTGCTCCCCCTTTACTATATTATTTTACCTAGCATGATTTTTGCCTCTTACACTATTCTTTTTGGGTTTTAGACGATGGATGAAACCCGAAAGAACCGTGTTGATCAATGCAATGGACAATGCAATGATTTCCCTCCTGAACAAACAAATGTTATGGGAGATGGAGTGAAAAATCTTATTGCTATACTTACACAAGATATGAATCATTATGGACTTCCAAATGAGCAGAGAAGGGAACAATATTCTATTGAGTCCTTCATGAGGCAACATCCACCTTCTTTCAGTGGGTCTTCCGATCCACTTGTTGTTGAACAATGGATCAATACCACTGAAAAGATATTTTCAGTTCTTCAATGTTCTGAGCATGATAAAGTCATCTTAGCAGTATATCGTTTGGAAGGTGAAGCTGATCAATGGTGGAATCTTATTAAGAATACGAGGCCAAGAGATTAAATTGAGTCCATGGAATGGGACAAGTTCAAGAACTTATTTTTCAATAAGTACTTCCCTCATATTCTTCGAACAAAGATGGAGAAGGAGTTTCTTGAACTAAAGCAAAAGGATGATGAATCTGTTGGTATATACGAAGCGAATTTTACAAGGCATGCAAGGTATGCATCTGGATTTATCATCCAAACTGAAAGTAAAGTTGATCGATTCTTCAGTGTCTTAAAAGAAAGTCTTTGAAGGGAATTATCTATAAGAGACTTCAGTCGCTATGAAGAAATTATGCGTTGTGCTATCAAGGTAGAAATGGAAGTTGGTGTTACATATCCATCTCATGGTTTTGACAAGAAACAAAAGATTGAGTTCAAGGAGAAATCTCAAAATAATGGTGAAAAGAAGATGAATGTTTCCTTATGCACAAAGTGTGGAAAGAAGCATGGTGGAGATTGTCTTAAAGGGACTAGAAAATGTTTTAAGTGTGGAAAAGAAGGTCATCGAGCATCTGAGTGTCAAAGTAATGGAAAAAGGGTTTCTAATGATGTGAATAAAGAAAACACTACAGAGAACGCACCACCAACACTTCAATGCTTCAAGTGAAAGGAAATGGGGCATTATGCTAATAAATGCCCTAATCCAAGGGTTAGTGATGATTGACATGAGCAACCGCTTAAGGCAAAGGACAAAGGGAAGTCACATGCGATCACTATTGGCGATGTGGAATATGACAACGATGTGGTGGAATGATTAAGTGTTTATGTAATGGGATTCCAAAATAATGTTGTATCATAAAGTATTGGAATATTTATGTATTGGTCTAATGTGGTATTCAAAGTGATTGAGATATTTTTGGAAATAAGATGATGTGCGCATAATGAAGGGAAAACAAGAAAACGAAATGTTTAACAGTATTCATGAGCTCATGATTGATATAAGGACTAAGTGATATCATGGTTTGAGTATATAGAATTTTGAGGATTTTGGTATGTGGAAAGAGTTATCTTTTGACAGCACTCATGTTTTCACTAAGATTCAATGGGTATTCATTTTTTAAGAGAATACATGATTACGGTATTCACATGATTGGAATGTGACCAACAAGATAATGGGAGATAAATGATGGTTGGTTGATGACATTTCAAGTAATCATTTTCACTATACTATGAGCTTGGACCGAATTACTTTAGATAAGCCTAAAGATTGGAATGGATTATGTTGGACATAAGTTAGGATATAACTTTTTTCGATTTTATTGATGGGATGTTATAGTAATATAGCTTTAGAAAAAGGACAACCTGCAGGATGGGCGACAGCCCATCGCGTCGGACAAGGCTGTGGGAATCGAACCCACAACCGAAGTGCGACTGGCCTTTATCACCTACCACTGACCTACAGGAAGTCCCTGTTTAGTATAAACTAGTTTTATTATATTACACATTATGATATATGAAGAATAAGTCCATTTTAGGAACCCTATATGATGGATCTCACTATAGATGGACTTATGTATTTTTGATAACTTTTCTAACCTTTTGTTTGAGATAGATGGAATGACCCATAATTCTATCACATGATCTGCTAACACATCACAAATGAAAAATTCAACTTCATTTATTTAAGAGATGAAGTGGAAATTGTCCAAAGAACGACCAACGGTGAGACTATACCAAAATCACGAAAGTATTTCTTCTAATTCCAATTTCATCAACTTTAGGGAAATGATTTTGAAAACCAAAAATGTTGTCCTAGTGATCTTATATCTGATGAATCTGATGGTACCCTAGATCATCACAAATTTATGGCTTTGCGATTATTGGCTTTTCCATAGCCATGTTCTCTACCACTCTCCATCAGAACTTGATGGTTAGATTTTTCTTCCATATCCATATTTTCACCTATGTTCTACTACGTGGAAACCCAGTGATGAGTTAATTTGGGTAACCGTTACATTTCATACTTTAGTTTTTAAAGCCATATTTTGGTATTCCTTTTTACGATGTGGGTTTCTATTAAACAAACTTTCAAGTAGTAAACCATTTATAACCCCGACGAATTTCGAGGGCGAAATTCATTTTAAGGGGGGTAGAATGTAACACCCCGAGATTTTATGAAAAATATTCTTTTAATTTCATTAATTTCTTGTGTTTTATTCTACACCAAGATTACCTTGCGCTATAGGAAACACCGTATTAACTTGCAGTATACGCAACACTATTCTTGGATCATGTTACACAAAATTTTGATAATAGTTATTCTATGCAACATTGAGTATATATATATATATATTCAATGTATAAATGAAATATGGTTGGATTATGTTATACGAAACAATGAAGGATTCTTTCACAACACGCAACCCTGACTTGGCTCGCATTACACGCAATCACGACCTTCCTCGATAGCATGTGTTGTACGCAATACTGGGTTTTAATAAACAACAATATATTATTATAATATTGTCATGAACTAGCCGTTATGAATAGTGTTAACTAAATTTTGAATTTTATAACATTATTATTCATCTTACACATTTCTAGAACATGGTATAAGAACAAAATAAATTTTTCGGGTAAAATAAGTATTTTTCAAAAAATGCAGTTTTGCCGCCTTTTGATGGCGCACCCACTTTAAATATAGTTTTTGACATGTTTATAAGATCAATTTTACAAAATAAAATTCTTATTTTGAATCAGGATATAAAAATTTACATTAGATTAAGTTTTGATATTTTTCCAATAACATTCATATTTTAATGAATAGTAAAAACACGCTATATTTTAATTAAAAACAATTTTTTTCATCGTAATATCTTATGTGGTTAAATTATAATATTGAATGGTTTTAATGTATAAATAGAATATATTTTTACCATTTAATATAATGTATGACATTAGCAATGATTTTACCTTGAATTCGTAGGTTAAATCAATTCAATCTTTTGCAATGTTTTAAAGAAAACCCATTTTCTTTCGACAACGGGATTAATTTTAATTTAATTTATGCAACTTTTGTGTATTGAATTTGGAAAAATTGATTCCATATTTGGAATCAGTGGATCCAAATTATGTTAATAAGCTACTTTTTATTTTTGGGAATTATGAATAGTAACTATGGTAAATTTTATTTACCATAGTTAAAGGTAAATCGGGTAATTAAGGGTAAATATAATATTTTAAAATTACCCTAACAAATGTCAAAATCCTATTGGATGACTAAAATTCGACCCATATCACCTAAGGGTCGGATTAGATTCATTTAATTAAATTTTTTCAATGAAAATAATTTAATTATTATTAAAACCAAAGAATGTGACAACATGTCACTTTCTTAAATCTTATAAGTATAATAATTTTAATCTAGTGATAAACTTCATGAAACTTCGAACATGAATAGAATACAGAAAGATAATACAATTATATACATCATAAAAATTTATTTATAGTTTTTAGGGATTAAATAGTTATCATTTATTATGACACAAAGATGATGCAGTAATTGTCTTATTAATGAAATATTGACATAATTGATTTTATAAATGCCCAAATAAATGTAATTTGAGACTTTTTATGACTTAAACTAATTTTTTAGGTTCATATGACATGTTATTGTTGATTTAAGTAACTTGGTTCGAACATATCGTTCTGTTATAAATTTCATAAAAATCATGTACCAAATAGTGTCAAAATTGACATAAATTAGTTTTCAAAACAAATATTATATTATTTATTGTTATTTTATTCCTAAAAATCAAGTATCGGCCAAATGACTTAGATAAGATTATATATATTAATAATAAACAACTTTGGGTTCTTTTGGCTTGATATAGTAAGTTTATTAACCATATAGTGTAAGAAAACAAAAAGACACGGTAAAAGTTAAATTATTTAACTTAGAGTTAAATCTAATTGATAAGGTTAAAATAATAACCTAAACTTGTCTAAATCCTATTGGATGAGATGATTTAGACCCATATCCACCTTATCCTCGAAATAAATCAATTTGGATCTATTTAAAACCAAACTTGTCTTTATAATAAAATAATATTTTTAGTTATTCCAAAGGTGCCCCTCTCCTCCCTTATAAAAGGGCACCTCCCCCCTCTCTTCCTCACACAACATTGAGCCTCCAAGCTCGGCCAAACCCTGACAAATTCTCTTCTCCACTTCCCTAGAAACATCCTAGAGGTTCTGGTATTCCTCAAAGACCAATTTTAGTGCCCTAAGAGGAGGTCTCAAAGAGGCGCTTCAAAGAAGAGGAAATTTTCGTTACCAATTCTTTCACCTTTACTTCTTCTTCCACTTATTCTTCTTAGGTTGTTTCATTATGAAGTAATAAAATCAGTATCACTCGTATACTGATATGTTATTATAAGTATGAAACAATCCTATTTCACCATCTATCCATCCTACGGAAAACGAAATCACCGCGCGTGCGTACGTACGGAATACCGTCTCCACGCCGTGTTGAAATCTATTTTCCACCACCACCTTACTTGGATGGGTATAATGGTGTAAATAATAACTATATATTATTATTTAAAAGTGATATTGATTCTGAAATAGTATACATACACTCCAATACAGTCCCACAATCATGAGAACGATATCATCGCTTGTGCGTATGTGCGGACTACCGTCTCCATGACGCGATGAGATTCATTCTCCACTTTAACCATTCATGAATGATTATAAAGTATATATAATAAGTAATCATGAAATATATGACATAATAATGATACTGTATTTATGTGTATATATATGTATGTCATCTACTTAATTACGTTCAACTCAATCAGGAAACGAAAACAGCGTTCATGCGTACGTACGGCCTACCGTCTCCATGAACGGTGTATTTCATTCCATTTACTGATTTATTATATATATGTATATTCTGAATATATATATATATAAATCATTTTTTATATTCTGGAATTAAGTAATCATGATCTAATTAATCATATGAATAATTACAAGTCAAAACACGGACGACAAATGAAACAATTTTACCCAAAACGCTCTTTAACATGGAATTTACAAAAGAACGGGTAATATAAATTCAGAAGTGAACCATTTATGATATCATAACAATTAATATGATTCTTTAATAAGTCAATGACATTATTTAAATCATTATACAGGAGGTTCGGACACTTACGAAGCAAATCGGACCTAAGGTAAGGGAAATATCACAATCTCATTTTTATCCGAGATTGTTTATACTTTGGCATTTACTGGGGTGTATTTTATTATCCACATCCATGTTTCCTCAATATGTAATATTATTTCCATTCACCTACAATTTTTTAAATCCTATTTTACCCTTCAGTGAGTTTTTAGTAAAAGATATGAAAGGAATCTTTTGTCGTTTTTCGTACGAGGTACTTTTTTGACTTTTCTGAAAAAAGTACGAGAAGAATGTTTTTTTAACCTATACGGCATGAATGGACTTTTAAAACATTTTTTCCAAGAAGATTCCTTTACAAGTTTTCAAGTTTATTTTTAATCAACTTCTTTTAGTTTATAATTGTACGACATGTTAAGAAAGGAAAAGTGTTTTTGATGCAGAAAGGATATTTTCTTCAAGAATGGAGTTCAAGTGTTTTATCAAAATTATTTTCCATATAAGACAATAAAGGGTTCTGTTTTTATCCCTATTATTACATTGATTTGATTATGTTGTGATGAAATTATATTTTTATGAATTCCTTTATCTTATATGAATTGTTTTATGATTTCATGTTGTTTAAGAATCCCATTTTTATTACATGGGTTATGCAATGATGTATGATTTATGATTTTGTGGCACACATAAGAATGGTATAATTATGAGATGGGTGGGACATATATCTCCCTACAATGCATTGTGTAAAGATTTTATATCTCATGAGATAGACATGGCTGGCATGGTAGGTTATACCGGTTCAGTGAAACAGGACTGAAACGAGGGTGACTCGGTTCAGAAAGGGACTTTGTCCACTAAGATAATCTTGGAAATGAGTCTTGACTAATAAGAAATGATTCTCTATGATTATGTGTGTATGCCACAAAGTTTAATGTTTTATGTTATGATTATTGTGATTACATTTCACTACCATGAGTTATCCCAGGTTATGAAATTATGATCTCTTTTACAGTTTAAGATTTCCAAATGTTATGTGCTTATGTATATGATATGATTGATATTTCTTTTGTTTACCCTTACTGAGCATTTGAGCTCACCCTTTCATGTTTTCTTTTCCCCAGGATATAAAGAAAGGTTTTAGGTATAAAAAATAAAGGAAGATCTTTATGGGAGATGTTGAAGATATTTCACCAGGATTAGAAGATTATATTCCGAGTTTCCAAAGACACTAAACTATTACGATCCTTGTGTGTGTGTTTTTTTTATGTACTAAGTATTCCGCAAATGTAATGTAATGTCAATGTACGTCAAGCTTCGGGTCTCTACACAGGTGCATCACTCTACCAATGAAAATCTCAAGTAAAACCCTTCCACCATTCCAAAATCACAAGTCCAATACTCTACGACCATCCTGGACAATCCCCACCCCCTCTACTCGACACCAACACCATCATATCCTCACATGCCCTGAGGAAAATCTAAAAGGAGCGAGATCAATCCATCATCACCTAGAACTGGATGGCCCAACCCCACGCTGAGGGAATGACACCGATGATGTAATCTAGGTCATCCTGATACAGAAATAACACTCTAATGATGGATTTGTTCGGATAAGGACCATAGATTCACCTCATCAGGTTCTGAAACAAGCCCCACGGTGATGAAGAACCAGTGAAGAAGGGAAGATAAGAAAAATCGATGTCGATCCATACTAAAACCATATCCATCCAGTTATGAAATCACAATACTAAAAAATGATACCAGAAACCGCTAAAGGCCACTTAGTTGTGATGGTTAATCCAAGGATCTTTTATGGGGTTGATCCACTCCTTCAGAAGTGAAAGAGAACACTGATTCACTACTACCGAGACTCATAATCTTTAAAAGTTGCGAGTCCTGCCAAGATGAACACCAAAGCATCGCCGAGAAGAGAAGATTTCGAGCCCTACTGAGATATTGAGCATGGGAACCAGAAGCGAGAATTCTCCCACAGGAGTGCTTGTGAAGTGAGTCATGTAATTGTCTACCAGTTCATGAATGATTCTAGCTCAATATAATTTTTTTGGGTTATTATTACTACGCACAATTATGTTGGAGCCACATCATCTGGTATTATCCAGATAGTGATATAATTACTCCAAAACTACATATTAATTTAAATTACCAAAATATAGGATGTTTACCTATACATATAATTGTACATATTGTTTACACTAATGTTTTGTATTCCCAATTCCAATATTTTCAAAATCAAACCTCTAATACCAACTATATGAATCCATTTTTTTATGGCATATTACATCATTTTAATGATAAACAATAGAATAGTTATACATTAGTGGATCAAAATAATAAGAATCTTAAGAATATTAGGACCATATTTCACATCTACATAAAAAAGATAAAAATATATTCGAATCCTTCTTCTTTATCCTTGTAAAATATCAAGTTATCCTTAATACATGAAATCACTTAAATATAGACATCAATAATGGGGTGGGGTAAAATCTATGTAATAAAATGAATTTGATATATGAATCAATATAATGTGATTGGCATAATAATCCTAATAATATCATAATAATTGATCATTAACATGATCATGAGGGAAATATTTCATAATGACATGGAATATAGAAATGTATAAAACACACACACAATGTTGTATTTTCAAAAATACCATGCATAGTTAAGAATAAATATAATATCATTTCTATTGAAACCATATGAGAATAAATCCTAAAATCAATAATATGAACAAACCTTCCATCATATTCATTCCAAATAATCATAATTTAATTAAAAAAATCACTTTATCCAATGAATTTAAGGGCTATATAATTTCAGGCCAACCCATTATATTATAATATTTACTAATCATAAAAGCCACATAAAATGTATTATAATCACAGTCATTTAATAACCCAAGAAATGGAATGGTTTTTATAAGGATTTCCTAAATCATTCATTTATGAATAAATATTGGGGATCACAAATGGGAATGGGAGATCATAATTTTGTATAAAAAGTATCTTCCATTACAAAAGTAACAACACTTGAGGATTCAATGATTTTATTTTGAAAAAATTTCTTTGTTTTTGGATTAAATATAATGGTGGAAATATGAATATCACTAAAACTGAATGTAATTATAGAGAAATTATATTTATGTGACATTATATGAATATATTTAATTAAAATGATGTTAATGTTGGATAACACAATGAAAATGACATGGTTATGAGAATACCATTACCTTAATTCCCACATTAGGTCATCATTCATATGCCTCCTGAATAATAAACATATAATTTTTAAAACATAGATAAAAAGGTAATAAATCTAATTATAACCACTATTAATCAGTAATAGTCATTTTATATTATTTTATAATTTCCATTGTTAAATGGAAAAGATCTTGATATTATGTTTTCATTAAAATTATAAAAAAATTCATTCATTTTGAAAAAAAATCAATGTAACAAATATATTATTTGAAAATATTAATGTATTTAAAAATAAAAAAATTATTAATTAAATATAATAAATAACCTTTTTGACCATCTATATGGTTGGAGACATGGAAATATGATGGAATCTTCTTCGTTGGTTGCTAAATGATCATCGATGAGGAAATGTCAAAATAGTAGGAAAGGGATGTTTGAAATTTAATTATCTCATAAATATTATAGTTAAAGTTGGTATAAATTATTAAACTATTCTCAAAAAACTTCATAATTAATTTTATATGTTATTTAAACGTAATTTTAATTAATAATGAGAAGAATAAAAAATAGAGGAGTTGGTAGAAACATACTATTGCAATGGTGTAGCTTCTATTGTAATGGACAAAAAATCCCTTGATGTTTTGAGTTTATTTACTACAAGATGTGACTAGGAATTCTATGGAAATTTAGAGGGAGTATATAGGTTGTGATTTATCTTAGAAATGTGGGGGAGGGGTGGTTTTTCAAGTGTAGGGAGAGGAGATATTTATACATGAGGATAGATATTTTTTAAGAATAAAATTTAATATTTAATATTTTATCAAAGGAAAAACATCTAATAAAAAATATTTTACAAAATAAATATAAAAATATTATTTTAAGAACTTAATTCATTTTATAATTCAAATTGAATTTTTTTATTCAAATGAAATAGGGAAAAGGAGAAAATTTTATTTTAAGGGAACACTTTTGACTTTAGGATTCAGAAACTGATTTTTAGAATTGTAAATTATATTTATTCTATTTTCATTAATCATGTAAGGAATGAAATATGTTTTGGAAAATCCTAAAGTTATATTCATTTATCAAAAAAAAATTATTACATGGGTAATTTTTATTTTAATAAAAATAATATGATTTTTATAAAATTCATAAAAATTATGTTTATGAAAAATGAGCCTATGTTTTTTTCATTTTTTTATCATCATATTAAATTTTTCAGGATTGTAATAATTATATTTTCTTATATTGTGGATGAAACAATTTATTTATATCACACATTATTATTTGTTCGATAAATTAATTTTACAATGGTCTAGTGTAACATCCCAAAATTTTTAATGATGTCTCAGCATTGTTTACAAGTAAAATTATCACTTTTCTGAGTAATTTTTATTAGGTTTTATTTTTTATGTGTTTGGGTGTAAATTATAGGAAATTGGAATAATTAAAGGATGTGCATGGTTGGAAAATGTATTTCCAAAACCATACACCCAACACAAAAAATAGTTCAAATCCAAATAGATGGGATTCACACTATTGGTGCAAGGTTATTCATACTATTTCCCTCTTAGGATTAGCTCTATACCCACCCTAGAATAAGAGAATTATTTTAAAATCTATACAACTGACATAGAATTTTGTTCACACAGTATTAATTTATCTGAAAATTTTATATTTTCATGAACTGATGTACTTCACCCTAACTCAACCCAATTCGATCTTAATGGATTCTGAACTTTTTTTAGGTTCCCAGATGGATTACAAGGCCTTCTATCCTCTATTCATAGAGATTATATAATGCCCCAGCCTTAAACCTTACTTAATATTGAGTTATTACAAGATTACACATTGAGGATCTTTTCAGGTTTAGAGTTTTAGAGAATTAGATCATGAAACATGCATTACATTCCACATTTAAAAAAAGTGGTTACATAAAAGACAGTATTCATTCTTCCCATCAACGGAAACATATTTAAAATAAAACATGGATTCTTTGTTGACACATCCTTGACACTATCATCACATCATGTACCCTTCCCTTGACCTGTGAAAAACATTTCAAAAACTTGGGATGAGCATAAAAAGCTCAGTAAGGGATATAAAAATATGGAAAGGAAACATGAGTACATGTAAACATAAGAATTAAATCATACTTTACCCATAAAACATAGGCATATCAAATCATGAATAAATCATAGAAATAATAAGACATAAAAGGTAACTTGAGGCATTGATAACATTATTACGTAGGGAGTAACCCTCTTGGTTACGTTTTGGAATACCCATCACTGTATATTCCCTAAATCTCTTCGGAGAAACCTCAATGTTTCACTCCTTCGCGTTACCCAATGCATTGGAGAGCTATATTGGGCTCACCCGCCCTTAGTTTATCACGGAACCACCCGTTTTCATAACAATGCCCAATAACCATAACATAAATGTATCACATAAAACATTCATAAAGGAAACATAACATTTCCACATTTTAATCACAATATAACATTTTAGTATATTGAAAAAATGTATCCATTCAAAAAGAAACCATTTCCAAAAACCATTTAAAACATTTAATAAAGAGATTTTTGAATCAAAGTGTCCCATACCACCTTGAAGCTTAAAATTTTAAACCATTAATATCCATATAAATAAATCCTTAAAACCATTTTGAAAACATGGATATTAAAAAGAACAAATAATTAAAATATTTAAAACGATATTTTGGTTAAAGGGGTTTTACCAAAATTAGAGACACTTGAATACAATAATTGAGGAATAACATTTAGTCAGAACTTTATAATATCATGAGAATAAATGGATTCATGATATAATACTCCAAAGGACAGTATATACACCATATAAGAGTGAATTGGTGCATAACAACAATGAACCCTCAATAGAAATGTCAAATGTGATGAAATCCCTTATAAAGAAGGTATCCTTAAATTAAGGACAAATCAATCTCAAAAATATGTGTGACCAATATAAATGCACCCAATATCAGTGGATATTAAGTGTAAAACAATAAAAGGTCATTCACACATATTCAATGGATGACACATTCAATGACTACATGTTGAACCCAAAGAAATCGAAATTGGGTTAAAAAGTTCCCTTGACAGCCTAACGGCATCACATCAAAATGAGTTGATGAGAGATAAAAAGTGTATCTCATCACTTGGAAATAAAATTTACATCAATAAGGATATATGACAACATATCCCAACATAACAATATGTAAATTAAAAGACCCAACAAAAGAAGTCTTTAAAAAAAGAGGAGGGTGAAAGGTTCCCTTACCGAATGGGTATCTTTCAAAACATACATCCCATGAAAGAAGGACAATAGATCATTGATGTAAATACTCATAAAAGAAAGTATATTACACAAAGAGTAGAATAATGGGCAGTACATACACCACTCAATGGAATTTCTGGCAAATGTAGCATAAATCTCACAGGAATAAAAGTGAGATGAAAAATCTCTTACGAAAACTCGGCAGCCGAACAGCGCCACATAAAACTTCCGAATATGGATTGATGAGATCAAATAGGATATCTCATCACATTACAATAAATTTTACAGAAAGATGAATATAAAATAACATCCCCCAACATTACAAAGAGGAGCTTAAAAGAAGTGACATAAAGGAGAGTACTTAAAAAGAAAGAGAGAGGTTAGATCTCTTACGAAAGTTCGGCAGCCTAACGGTGCCACTCAAAACTTCCAAAATGGATTGATGAGAAAGAATAGGGTCTATCATCACATGAACATAAAAATTACAGTAAGTTTAATATAAAAGATCATCCCAATAACAAGAAATATGAGCTTTAAAAGGAATGACATAAAAGTGTGTACTTAAAAAGAAAGAGAGGAGTAGGATCCCTTACCTCGGGTCCGACTTGACTCGATCGTTCTTTAACGTCCTGAATAATAAACATGAGTTAATATATACTTGCTTAAGAACCTTTTTAACGTTCATTATTCCTTTTACACCATGTTATAAACATCATGTAATCATTTAAGTTAATAATGTTCATTTTGTCGGTATTTGGTTCTTAAGTCGAAAGTGGACTTCTTACAATTACATGTTGTTCGTGTGGTCAAAGGTTCTTTATATCCAGAATGAAATTCCTGATTTGGATATTATATATATTATATATATCCAGCATATACATGCATTTATAATATTACATAATCATTTAGAGGTAAGAAATGAAATGCACCGTTCATGGAGACGGTAAGCCGTACGTACGCATGAACGCTACTTTCATTTCTTTATCATATTAATGGAATTAAAACTAAATTAGAGGTATGTATATTTTAATTACAGAATTATATTCATCATTTAGATGTATAATTCATCATATATATCCATTATATACATGTACTTATAATAGTACATTACATTTGGGGATAAGAAATGAAATGCACCGTTCATGGAGACGGTAAGCCGTACGTACGCATGAACGCTACTTTCATTTCTATCTCATACTTTAATGGAAAGTAATAATAATGATATAGAGGTATATAATAATTCCAGTATAACATCATATATAATAAAATTAAATCCATCCTTTATACGTCCCACGTATGGCATTAACGAATCACATCACTTTGAGGGGGCGGTAGTCCGCACTTCCTAAAATGAAGATATCGCGTATACCCATAATGGAAGCCATAAAGGTAAGACACAAATGAAAGATACAGAAGCATAAGTAAAACATAAACATATTATATATCATATATAAAAATAGTGACATCATAATGGCCACCTTTGAAGGTGTTAAATGAGTATTGAACAATCATCATTTCGGGAGGCAGAATTTCGCCATCCACGGAAACCATATGTTCTTTAACCATTTTATGTAGTTTTGTGAGAGTGTAGCTCAAATAAATCTTATAAAAACATCCTAGTATATTTATGATACTGTTTTTGTTACAGAAGAAGTAAACAAAAATAGTTTATGGGGTTGGAGACGCAAAATAAAACAAATGAACATGAGAGAATGAATTACCTTTAAAAGTGTAACTCCTTTTGATTTGAGCCTAAAGGATTCATTTGAAAGGATTATGCCCAAAGGGAATCTTCTAGGATGAGGATAGGGATGTGGAGAGAGTAAATGGGCAGGGTTTGGCATAGCCAAAGGCTTGAGGAGTGTGTGAAAAGAGGTAGAGGTGGGGGCCTTTTATAAGAGGAGAGGAGGGGCACTTTTGGAAAGTAAGAAATATTACTTTATTTGAAAATGTGTTTCGGTTTTAAAAGGTCCCAAATTTATATAATTAGTGTATAAGGTGATAATGATTCGAAATCCACCCATACAATAAGTTTTGGACATGTTTAGGACATATAGTTTACATTATCTTCTCATTTTATTTAAATCGTCAGATAATGATGTCATCGCTGCATCATTATGATGTCATAAATAATTTAATTTATTTAATGTCTAAAAATTATAAAAAAATTACTATGATGTAGTAAATCGTTTTAGCTTTCCAATGACTATTTATAATAAAACATCTGACTTGTATAACCCCACTTAAAATTTTTTTTAGTAAAACATATCATGTTTGTGTCATTTTTACTTTTACATTAAATAAAAACTTATTTATGTCATTTCCCAACCAAAGTGGCTCCATGGGGTCCCCAAGTTGACCCATGGAATTTATTGGTCGGCCATCACACAACCAATGAGGGTAGGACATGTGTCAAGTTCATTTCATATTATTAAAACATTATTTTTACCTTAAACTACACTAATTACCTCTAATCGCGATTAAAAACTTAATAAGTTACTATTCACAAAAAAATTATTTTTATCCCATTGAACCAAATTTTACTTCTTAATGACAACCATGTATGTCTGATTTTTGAAATTCAAAACACAGAAGTGGTAAAATTTCATTTAAATGAAAAATCAGCTTTTATAAGTACCACTTAGTGGTTTCACTATTCATCAAAAATTGAAGTTTTTCAGAAAAATCCCAAAAAATCACCCTAAGATATATTTGATATTCCGAATTCAAAAATGAAGTCCATTTTAAAAAATTCACAACATATAAGTTGCATTAATTAAATTCATAATTAATTCCCGCTGTCAGAGCGAATAGCGTGTTTTTATGAAACAATAAGTATCAAAAGATTGACACTGGTTTAAGTCTGATTTCAAAGTGAAATTAATTCCAACGACCACTATTGGATTTATTGGTAAAAATATTTTCTAATTTCACATTAAACCCAATTCAAAAGATAACCTAATCATATAAATAAATTATATTAAAAAGAGGTTTTGAATTAAAATACAACATTTTACACTATTCATTAAAAAAATGAACTTTATCGGAAAGATACCAAAAATTTACACAAAGTAAATTTTGATGTCCCGATTCTTAATAAGAGTTTTATTTGGTCCAAAAGAATATTTAAGAGTGAAAAAAACTATATTTAATGATGGTTCAACATCAAAAGGTGATAAGTGAACCTTTAGTGAAAACTAGGGCATAAACGCCTAAAATTGAATTCTTTCCGTATTTTAAGCCTCTATGCTTTATTGGATAAATGTAAAAACATTTAAAAACATATATAATCATATTTTAGTTATTTCTATCCATTCCCGCCATTACAATGGCTACATGTTAACTACCATTTAAAATAATATTATTTTATTATTAGAGTGCAACGTAAGATTCCCAAAAAAACTCGTTGTTGCGTGTTGGGTACGCCATCGAGCATAGCGTCCCCTTTAAAGTCATATCAATATTTTATTCACAAATATGGATAAATAAGAAAATTTCATATTCTTTATTTACCTGGGGTGTTACATCCTTCCCCCCTTTTGGGAATTGTGTCCTCACAGTTTTTAAAATTGGGCTTGGAAACATCCTTGAAAGTCCCACATTTGAAGAAGAGTTGGTAAAACAATCACTTTAAAATAAGGAAAGATAAGTACAAAGGTCACCCGAGTTAACCCATACTAGGATTCCAAGTATGAAAACATGTACATGGAGGAGAAAACATAGGGTCATGTTCTGATGGAGAGTGATAGAAAACATGTTTAGGAGAAAGTTAACCATGAGAAAATCACAAACTTGTGATGGGTTAAACGGTATTCGATTCCCCAGTAGGAAAAGTTAATAGACAACATTTTTGTTTTAAGTTACTTTTTATTGAGGAATTTATTCATAAGGAAACATAATCACTTATCATGCTGACTCTCAACCTTTATTAGATTTGAACTCATATTTTCTCCAAAAGGCGAGTATTTAGGAAGACTTGTTCGCATTAAGAGTACTAAAAACAACTTCTTAGAGGAGAACCTAATCCACAAAAAAGGAACTATACAATTCCCATGTTTTCAAACCTTAACCAAAACTAAAACCAAAAAGGTTACTACAAGATCATATAATCCAGAAAAAGATAACCCTTTAAAAAGAAAATCTATACTTAATCTCCAAAATTTGTCCAACAAAACCCAAAGTTCAACGAAGACCATTAGATGAACAATTTGTCCATAAAATCCTTAAAAGTAAACCAAACTAAGATTGAAACCCAAATATTTTAAGGATTTAGTCACATAGTCTTCCAAGTTAAATCGTAACATTTATCTCCAAACAACATCAGTCGCTCCTAAAGCCTCGCATTGAAAAGTAATTATCCTAATCACATATCCTCCATGATAGGTTAATCATTTTCATAAATAACCCAAAATCAACTTACTCTTAATTCATAAAATCATATAACTAAAAAGAATCAGTCAAACTAACCAGGGACTTCACGTAGTCCAGTGGTAGGCGATAAATACTAGTTGCACTTTGGTTGTGGGTTCGATTCCCGCAGCTTTGTCCGACGCGACGGGTAGTCACACGGTCTGTGTGTTGTCCTTTTTCCAAAACTATATAATTCTTAAAACATTCCCCAAAATGAGATAAAATCTTCAAAAATAATCATAACATATTTTAACCTCATGTTTATCTCATTCCTTTCATTTTCCATCATATCATAGAGTAACCCATAATTACCTAAAAAGTAAGAATCATATAAACCCTAATGGTTACCTTTTTTATTATTACCTGAACTTCCACATCGATTGGTCATCTCGTACATGATGCATTATAGAACATACCAAGGTTCAAGTGGTTGATCATTACTCCTTGATATTTTGTTTAGAACAACCACGAGTTTCCTCATTGAGTACCCCATTTCATCGAGTCTCTTAATTAGAGAACCACCAAAGTTTCCTTCAAACCAATTGTCACTTTGGTGTCTGCGAGATCCAGCCATTCACTAAAAACAGAAATGTCAGTGTGCGTATATCAACAAAACCATCATGTGCTAATGAGGAAGGTAAACACTAAGATATACTTACTCATTCACTTTATCTAAAACTAGGACTCTTTCGGAAATCCTAACCATTACGGTAATGTCACTTATGCTTAGAGAATACCCTAACCCATAAAGTTATCTAAACCGACCTTTGATACCAACTATAAGGCCCCAGCCTTAAACCTTACTTAATCTTGAGTTATTACAAGATTACACATTGAGGATCTTTTCAGGTTTAGAGTTTTAGAGAATTAGATCATGAAACATGCATTACATTCCACATTTAAACAAAGTGGTTACATAAAAGATAGTATTCATTCTTCCCATCAACGGAAACATATTTAAAATAAAACATGGATTCTGTCTTGACACATCCTTGACACTATCATCACATTCTTACGTAGGGAGTAACCCTCTTGGTTACGTTTTGGAATACCCATCACAGTATATTCCCTAAATCTCTTCAGAGAAACCTCAATGTTTCACTCCTTCGCGTTACCCAATTCATTGGAGAGCTATATCGGGCTCACCCGCCCTTAGTTTATCACGGAACCACCCGTTTTCATAACAATTCCCAAGAACCATAACATAAATGTATCACATAAAACATGCATAAAGGAAACATAACATTTCCACATTTCAATCACAATATAACATTTTAGTATATTGAAATAATGAATCCATTCAAAAAGAAACCATTTCCAAAACTATTTAAAACATTTAATAAAGAGATTTTTGAATTGAAGTGTCCTATACCACCTTAAAGCTTAAAATTTTAAACCATTAATATCCATATAAATAAATCCTTAAAACCATTTTGAAAACATGGATATTAATAAGAACAAATAATTAAAATATTTAAAACGATATTTTGGTTAAAGGGGTTTTACCAAAATTAGAGACACTTGAATACAATAATTAAGGAATAACATTTAGTCAGAACTTTATAATATCATGAAAATAAATGGATTCATGATATAATACTCCAAAGGACAGTATATACACCATATAAGAGTGAATTGGTGCATAACAACAATGAACCCTCAATAGAAATGTCAAATGTGATGAAATCCCTTATAAAGAAGGTATCCTTAAATTAAGGACAAATCAATCTCAAAAATATGTGTGAAAAATATAAATACACCCAATATAAGTGGATATTAAGTATAAAACAATAAAAGTTCATTCACACATATTCAATGGATGACACATTCAATGACTACATGTTGAACCCAAAGAAATTGAAATTGGGTTAAAAAGTTCCCTTGACAGCCTAACGGCATCACATCAAAATGAGTTGATGAGAGATAAAAAGTGTATATCATCACTTGGAAATAAAATTTACATCAATAAGGATATATGAGAACATATCCCAACATAACAATATGTAAATTAAAAGACCCAACAAAAGAAGTCTTTAAAAAAAGAGGAGGGTGAAAGGTTCCCTTACCGACTTGGGTATCTTTCAAAACATACACCCCATGAAAGAAGGACAATAGATCATTGATGTAAATACTCATAAACAAAAGTATATTACACAAAGAGTAGAATAATGGGCAGTACATACACCACTCAATGGAATTTCTGGAAAATGTAGCATAAATCTCACAGGAATAAAAGTGAGATGAAAAATCTCTTACGAAAACTCGGAAGCCGAACGGCGCCACATAAAACTTCCGAATATGGATTGATGAGATCAAATAGGGTATCTCATAACATTACAATAAAATGTACAGAAAGAGGAATATAAAATAACATCCCCCAACATTACAAAGAGGAGCTTAAAAGAAGTGACATAAAGGAGAGTACTTAAAAAGAAAGAGAGAGTTTAGATCTCTTACGAAAGTTCGGCAGCCTAACGGTGCCACTCAAAACCTCCAAAATGGATTGATGAGAGAGAATAGGGTCTCTCATCACATGAACATAAAAATTAAAGTAAGTGTAATATAAAATATCATCCCAATAACAAGAAATATGAGATTTAAAAGGAATGACATAAAAGTGTGTACTTAAAAAGAAAGAGAGGAGTAGGATCCCTTACCTCGGGTCCGACTTGACTCGATCGTTCTTTAACATCCTGAATAATAAACTTGAGTTAATATCTACTTGCTTAAGAAACTTTTTCAAGTTCATTATTCCTTTTACACCATGTTATAAACATCATGTAATCATTTAAGTTAATAATGTTCATTTTGTCGGTATTTGGTTCTTAAGTCGAAAGTGGACTTCTTACAATTACATGTTGTTCGTGTGGTCAAAGATTATTCATATCCAGAATGACATTCCTGATTTGGATATTATATATATCATATATATCCAGCATATACATGAATTTATAATATTACATAATCATTTAGAGGTAAGAAATGAAATGCACCGTTCATGGAGACGGTAAGCCGTACGTACGCATGAACGCTACTTTCATTTCTTTGTCATATTAATGGAATTAAAACTAAATGAGAGGTATGTATATTTTATTTACAGAATTATATTCATAATTTATATGTATCATTCATCATATATATCCATTATATACATGTACTTATAATAGTACATTACATTTGGGGATAAGAAATAAAATGCACCGTTCATGGAGACGGTAAGTCGTACGTACGCATGAACGCTACTTTCATATCTATCTCATACTTTAATGGAAAGAAATAATAATGATATAGAGGTATATAATAATTCCAGTACAACATCATATATAATAACATTAAATACATCCTTTATACGTCCCACGTATGGCATTAATGAATCACATCACTTTGAGGGGGCTGTAGTCCGCACTTCCTAAAATGAAGATATCGCGTATACCCATAATGGAAGCCATAAAGGTAAGACACAAATGAAAAATACAGAAGCATAAGTAAAAAATAAACATATTATATATCATATATATAAATAGTGACATCATAATGGCCACCGTTGAAGGTGTTAAATGAGTATTGAACAATCATCGTTTCGGGAGGCAGAATTTCGCCATCCACGGAAACCGTATGTTCTTTAACCATTTGATGTAGTTGTGTGAGAGTGTAGCTCGAATAAATCTTATAACAACATCCTAGTATATTGAAGATACTGTTTTTGTTACAAAAGAAGTAAATAAAAAGAGTTTAGGGGGTTGGAGAAGAAAAATAAAACAAATGAACATGAGAGAATGAATTACCTTTAAAAGTGTAACTCCTTTTGATTTGAGCCTAAAGGCTTCATTTGAAAGGCTTCTGCCCAAAGGGAATCGTCTAGGATGAGGAGAGAGATGTGGAGATAGTAAATGGGCAGGTTTTGGCCGAGCCAAAGGCTTGAGGAGTGTGTGAAAAGAGGTAGAGGTGGGGGCCTTTTATAAGAGGAGAGGAGGGGCACTTTTGGAAAGTAAGAAATATTACTTTATTTGAAAATGTGTTTCGGTTTTAAAAGGACCCACATTGATATAATTCATGTATAAGGTGATACGGGTTCGAAATCCACCCATACAATAAGTTTTGGACATGTCTAGGTCATAGAGTTTACATTGTCTTCTCATTTTATTTAAATCGTCAGATAATGATGTCATCGCTGCATCATTATGATTTCATAAATAATTTAATTTATTTAATGTCTAAAAATTATAAAAAAATTACTATGATGTATTAAATCTTTTTATCTTTCTAATGACTATTTATAATAAAAAATCTGACTTGTATAACCCCACTTAAAAATTGTTTTAGTAAAACATATCATGTTTGTGTCATTTTTACTTTTACATTAAATAAAAAGTTATTTATGTCATTTCCCACCCAAAGGGGCTTCATGGGGTCCCCAAGTTGACCCATGGCTTGTCTTGGTCGGCCATCACACAACCAATGAGGGTAGGAAATGTTTCAAGTTCATTTCATATTATTAAAACATTATTTTTACCTTAAACTACACTAATTACCTCTAATCGCGATTAAAAACTTAATAAGTTACTATTCACCAAAAAATTATTTTTA
The DNA here is from genome assembly GCA_963277665.1 of Viscum album. NCBI lineage: Eukaryota > Viridiplantae > Streptophyta > Magnoliopsida > Santalales > Viscaceae > Viscum > Viscum album. The sequence goes on along the minus strand of OY728131.1, from coordinate 1,097,864,732 downwards.
TCCCATTGAACCACATTTTACTTCTTAATGACAACCATGTATGTCGGATTTTTGAAATTCAAAACACATAAGTGGTAAAATTTCATTTAAACGAAAAATCAGCTTTTATAAGTACCACTTAGTGGTTTCACTATTCATCAAAAATTGAAGTTTTTCAGAAAAATCCCAAAAATTCACCCTAAGCTATATTTGATATTCTGAATTCAAAAATGAAGTCCATTTTACAAAATTAACAACATATAAGTTGCAATAATTAAATTAATAATTAATTCCCGCTGTCAGAGCAAATAGCGTGTTTTTATGAAACAATAAGTATGAAAAGATTGACACTGGTTTAAGTCTGATTTCAAAGTGAAATTAATTCCAATGACCACTATTGGATTTATTGGTAAAAATATTTTATAATTTCACTTTAAAACCAATTCAAAAGATAATCTAATCATATAAATAAATTAGATTATATAGAGGTTTTGAATTAAAATTCAACATTTTACACTATTCATTAAAAAAATGAACTTTATCGGAAAGATACCAAAAATTTACACAAAGTAAATTTTGATGTCCCGATTCTTAATAAGAGTTTTATTTGGTCCAAAAGAATGTTTAAGAGTGAACAAAACTATATTTAATGATGGTTCAACATCAAAAGGTGATAAGTGAACCTTTAGTGAAAACTAGGGCATAAACGCCTAAAATTGAATTCTTTCCGTATTTTAAGCCTCTATCCTTTTTTGGATAAATGTAAAAACATTTAAAAACATATATAATCATATTTTAGTTATTTCTATCCATTCCCGCCATTACAACGGCTACATGTTAACTACCATTTAAAATAATATTATTTTATTATTAGAGTGCAACGTAAGATTCCCAAGAAACTCGTTGTTGCGTGTTGGGTACGCCATCGAGCATAGCGTCCCCTTTAAAGTCATATCAATATTTTATTCACAAATATGGATAAATAAGAAAATGTCATATTCTTTATTTACCTGGGGTGTTACAGATTCAATGCCTAGATTGAAGATCATCACCTATCTTGGTAGGATAGTCTCATCCGGAATGGTTTCCCATTATATTAATGTATATCAATATTTTATTAAATATAAATTTTATATATTTTTCTGTATTGAGATCTATAAATTTGTGGATCTAATAAATTTTATCTTGGATCTATGTTTTATATCTAGATCTCATACCATGTTGTCTTCATTAACATTCTTCTTATATCGTTGATTTCCATTTGGGATCTTGTTTCAACAATCATGATATCAGTGTTCTAAATGAAATCTCTCATAGTATTTATTTTCTTTTTTGTGTATGCATTGATTGATTTAAACTGGATATTTAAAAATTCAAACTAGAATTGAATAATTTAGTTGATAAATTAATTTTTGGAAACCTAGAATCTGATTTATTAATTTAATAATTAATCAATGGAATTTTATGATTATGTAGTTGGTCAAATTATATTAATTAATTATTGAATTAATTAATTGGATATTGAGATTTTGGAATTTCATTAATTTATTATTCAATTAATTAATGGCATATAATGATTCTGAAATTAGATTAATTAATTGTTGAATTAATTAATGGGATATTGAGAATTTTAAATTGGATGAATTAATTGAAGAATTAATAAATTGGACATCTGGACTGTGGAGTTTTATTAATTAATTATTTAAATAATTATTATTTTGTTGTGATTTTATAATTTACTGATTAATTGAATATTTATTTGATTTATTAATTTTATTTTTTATAATGGGATAATTAATGTGATTTTATAATAATATACATGGGAATTTATGAGATTTTTTACTTGAACTTTAATGGGTTAATCTGTTATATGATTAAATTATGATAAATGGTGTAATAGTAATTTTTCATAATATTCCATGTGAACTAAAGAGTGGAATTGTGACTGTTAGATTTATTGAAATGGGACACCTTAATGAGAAGGTTTGATAAGAGGGTTAATATTGATTAACCTTACCTGATGTAATATTTGTTATAATTTGATATATCTGATTCTGTGATATATTTGATATACTATTGTCAGAAATGCCATATTTCATCAAAATCCCATAGTGATAAATGTCTTGGGGACATGGTCTGCTATATTAAAAACCCACTTGTGGGATTCTTTGATAAATGTGTTTGGGACATAGTCTAATCATCAAAATCCCATAGTGATAAATGAGTGTAGGAAATGGTCTATTTTATAGAAATCCCTCTTGTGTAATTATTTTATATATTTTTTGTGGGTCATAGAATGATAATTCAAATACCCACAGGGACCTAGGCATGGTTTTTATATGTATCGATCTCATTTAAAAGTATTAACATTATTTTTTCATGCATTTGTGGTTAAAATTTGGGGATTTTTAAAAAAACTAGAAGAACTGAAGGTGAAGAAGTTGTTCAAGGTTGACCCATGGTTTTCCAAACCATGCATGAATCCCACCAAACCGTGAAAACAAAAATCAGGATTGATTTTCATGGATGCTTCACATTTTTTCAAATTGTGTTCCCTGTTAGATGTAGTTTTGCACCTCTATTAGAAGAGGTGTCTGGTAAGGTGGATAGTATGGAAAACCATGATCCCATAACTAATAAATAATCCATGTGGTTTTAAATTAAAAAAAAATAGATTATAAATCCTTGAACCCCCAATACATCACCCTATGTCAACCAAATTTAACCTTAATCGAATCATCACTTTTCTTGGAAGAGTCCAAATGAATCCATGTCCTTATGACCCTCGTTCTCGGTAATTCAATGACCAGATAAATGATCTACACCAATCCCATTATAGGAATAAAATTTTTATTAGTTTCCTATTCTTTTCAGTATTTTCTATCATCCTTTAAAGGGGGGATTTCCTCTATTTTTTTATCGGTATCTTGTTTTTTCATAGATATAATATGTTGAATCTTGTATCTATGTTTAGGATTAAGATATAGTTCCTTGAAATGAATATGATCATTCCTCTTAAATTTCAGAATTCCATTGGTTAGTATTTGTCAAAGACCTAAGGGTAGGTGGTTTAAATCAAATTTCCCATAGACTTGTTTTCAATAACATATATGAATTGTTATATTTCAATTTTCATTTGAAAATTTAATATATAATTGAACGAATTAATTAATAAGTTAATTTATAGAAATTACAATTATGTTAATTAATTTGAGAATTAATTAATGTAATGTGGTGATTATGTAGTTTCTAGAATTGTATAAATTAATTGTTGAATTATTAATTTGATATTGAGGTTGTTTAATTTGATTAATTAATTATTGAATTAATTGTTGTGATATTTAGGTTTTCAAAGTGGATTAATTAATTGTTTAATTAATAAACATTATGTTTTGATTATGAAATTTAATTAATTAATTTTATATTTAATTATTGCGATATCGGGAATGTGGAAATGGATTAATTATTTTCTGTATTATTTGATAGATTGTTATGAATGTAGAATTGATTGATTAACTGAATTATTTATTGATTAATTAATTGAATTTTGTGTAATGGGTCAATTAATTTGATTTGGAATTAATTGAAATTGGAATTTATAAGTTGTTTGACTTAACTACTAATGGGTTAATGTGTTATATGATTATGTAATGATTATTAGATTAATGTTTATTTTTCATCTTATTCAATGTGGATTAAAGTGTTGAGGCATGATAGTTTGATTGATTGATGTGGTATAACATAACGTTTTTTTATATGTGGGTTAATTTTGATGGACCTTGATTGATGAGATATATTTTGAATTATGATATATAAGATATTAGCATATAGAACATGGTTTAATACATCAAATTCCCCATGCGATAAATGAAGGTGGGATAATGTCTGCTTCATCAATAGCCCACATTTAGTTTGTTTTCAAAACATATATCAGACATTTTTTGGTGCATGAAATGACCATAGCAATAAATGATTGTGGGAGAAGGTGTAGTACATTGATATCCCACTTAAGTGATTATTCGATAATTGATTCCTAAGTCACGGACCACAACTTCAAATACCCTAAGGGTCCATCAAATTGTGGTCTGGACTAAAAATTCTAGAATTGGCCTATAGTTTCAATTGGTCATGATAATGAAATAAAATGAAGTAGATAATGAAAGATCATGTTCTGTAATGAACTGTGAACTGAAATGTGATATGGTTATAACTCTTGTATGTGCCTAATTCTTTATTGAGTGTTTGTGGTATCACCGAGAACCTCAATGTTTTTTGGTTAGATAAAGAGTAATTGAATAAATGTAAATTATTTAATTTATTTTTTAACATTTATTTTTTATATAGTTTCATAAACATTTGGATTGTATATTATTTTAGACAACGTTAGTGGTGGCCTACTGATCTATATTCACAACCTACATGGGTTTCCTAAACAGTACCTGAATATACATCTTGTTAGTAGGATTAGATAAGAGTAAAGACATACTTTTACATGTATGATTTGGTATAGATTGTGGACATGGAAATAGGATTTTATTTGGGACCCTCTTAAGAGTTATCAGTGTATTTATTTATTTCCACTTTTTCATATTGACACCTAGTAGTTATTTGGCATTTATTATATACTATTTAGTTGAGGATATATTATTACCAATTTTGTTCATCATGTGGTACATTTTTTCTAGGTAATTAATTATATAATTTTATTATCCTTATTTTTTTTGTTTTACTACACTACTTTTACAAATAGGGTACAGTCACCTCATGATAAATATTAGACCCTACATTCTAGTTGGTGAACTCTGTAATATGTGGAGGCTTGGTTGATGTCAATTTGATTGATCATCCTAGGGAATCGACGTATTTCACACTATTTGGGACGTTACATTAGGTTATTATTTCCAATAGTTATGTAACTATTCCCAATGGTCAAGACACTTTTACAAGTGTTACATTACTATTTTATGGACCACATGAAATCTTATAATTGCCTAATTTTTATTTTACATAATATTTACTACAATTAAACCCAATAAAAGAGTCAGTTATGTACATATAATATCATTTACTATCCACTTATAAATCCTCAACTACCATTTATTACCAATTATTTATAATCATAACCATTTATTGGTGTTAGAAGTTATGTTTTACAAGATAATTCTTGTATTTTATTTCCATCTTTTGAAATTTTATCAATGGTAAATCATATATATAATATAATTTTTTATAAAAATATCATTTACATACATATTTATAATCATTTATACAATGAAGATATATGAAAATTAATTACATAATTAGTTTAAATGGTAAGTCACACATAGAAATAAATTAAATTTGTATTATCAAATAAATAGAATTAGATAAATTGGAATAACAATTAAAATCTATATATTCATTGTTAAATAATATAAAAAATTATTCTTATTTAAATATATCCTTATTACTGTAAATGTAATGAAAAAATGGAAAACATTTTATATCACTTCATGGATGTGGTAGTCATCAAATACACACGTGAAGATATATTATTTTCCAACAGATTGAATGGTAAGATGGTATATGATATATTATAATTACATAATTTTTGTTATCTCTTTAGTATAAAATATAAAAAGTAAACCCATAAAAATAAAAAAATCTGTAAATGTGGTGGTGGGAAATGTATTTTATTACTATATGGGGGTTGTAAGTCATACGTATGCATGGGTGATAAATTATGTTCACATTAGATGTGAATGAGAGTGTATAATATTGATTTCATAGTCATAATAAAATTTAATTATATTTATTATACTGAATTTATTATTTTATAGTAAATATAATATATTTTTAGTAGGTAAATAAGAATTAAAATTAATGTTTATTATTTAAGGTGATTACATCTACAATAAAAAATCCTTTACATGTCCTGATAAGGATCCTAGGTTTTTCATTTTGGGAATATAAGAAACTCTAGAATGTGGATAAGTATGTTGGTAAAGTATTTTGTTAGAGTATTATAGTGACATAGTGTTTTCATACATTATAATTACATCACACTTTTGGGATACTTAATACATTACAAAAATAGACACCCATAGAATTTATTAGCTTAGTGCCATTGGAGTCATCAAAACATAAACACTGGTAAATAAGATAGCTACTATATATCACAATAGGTTCTTCAAGACTGGAGACCATCATAGACACATCATAATTAATACATGTTTTCAGAACATGGGGATGTAAACATAATAAGGGGGTAGATCAGATGATCAATAAGGGTAAAAATGGTATATATTTAAAGAAAAACATGGGAATAAGGGTGTGATAACATTATCATAGAATTATATGATCATAAAATACATATAAAAGATCATAATCTTTAATCATGACATAAATATTTGAATTCCAGAATAAATGAATAATATGTTAATTAATAACATGACCCATGCGATTATAACGTAGGCCTAAGAGAAATAGTTTGTGGAAAACACATAACATATAACATCACTTCAAATAAGTCCAGGAATATTTCCAAAAAAAAATAGTGAACATTGTGGGGACATCACCTACTGGGAAGGACCCACCACCATCTAATGTCATAGATTATTCATTTTATGGGATTGGGTTTCCTCGTCATCCTATGGTAGAAATAGGTTTCCAAATATTTCTATAGTGGATCGGGTTTCCCCATCTTCCCATAGTGAATCTGGTTTCCCCAAAAATCCCATATTGGGTCTGGATTCCCCTTCTTCCATTATGGATTGGTTTTCACTATCTTCCAAAGTGGACTGAGTTTCCCCATCTTCCTAAAGTGGGTTGAGTTTCTCTATCATCCCATACTGGGTCCAGTTTCCCTATCATCCATAGGGGATCATGTTTCCTACTATTCCATAGTGGATCAAGCACGTTGACTTGATTCCCATCATTATCTCGTGATATATAATCGTTATCCATGAATTATAGGGAGGTATAGGTCTCACACATCACATAATGAAATCACACATACTTGTTCCAAAAGATCATAAATTTTCAGACCATAACCCATGAAATGAAATTGGTTTCATTAACATGAAATAATATCCTAACCTATATAAAACACACATGTCTCAAAATAATATCATCAAATCATAACGGATGAAATGAAACTATAATATCAAGCATATGAACCATTAAAGAGAAACAAGTTTCATAAAAATCATTCTATAAAAATATAAACCATTTATATAAAGAATGTGAATGGAACCATTTCAATATTTCATCATAAAGGAATTAGTAACCCCAACATATTTCTTCTTAGATGGAGAAATTTTTTAAAATAATTTTTAGAAACATTTCATGAGTCAAATTTAGTTTCTTATTTGAAAAATTATTTTTAAAATATAAATTCTTTTAAGAACCATTTTATTTTTAAAATAATCCAAAAAAATAATAATTAAATTGTTAATTTTTTTAAACCCATTTATTTGAGGACACTTTTAATATATATAATGTATTATTTGAATACGATTAAAAACATAGTATATGTTTTCCATAAATATGATATAATAATATAATCAATTTTTTTTAACAGAAATATTTTTGAAAAATATTTTTTTAAATACATGGAATGTGTCTCAAAGAAGTTAAATTGAGACAAATCTACTTTACATATTTGGTGACTTTTGAAACATGAAACCCATTGAAGGTAGATCATCAAATGGATATGTGAATAAACATAGAATTGAGGTTAATAATTATAAAAAATATTCAGTTGTAGTATATATAAAAAATAAAAGAGTGGTAAATAAAGAAAAAAATCCAATAGAAATAAAAGTGATACAATAAATCCTCATACATTATTTCTTTACTCACATCATACTTGATTAAACTGGCGCTTATTTGGGAAACTCCTTTTGTGTTTTAGAAAAGGGATTCCTTGGATAGATTTCTACAAAATGGGTGGCCTCTAAAATTTTAGTATAAATGTTGGGATCTTATTTTAGCAGTGTTTTGGTGATCCAATGGTCTTGAAAGGTGGGAATAATTGAGAGGGTTGAGTGAATTTTAAGAGTGGAGGAGTGGCATTCTTGTAAATATAATAAAATGGAATTCCACAAGCATTTTTTCTCAACAGCTAGGTCCAATAATTTTAAAAATCTGATCAAATGGATTATTGGGTCGAAATGTGATCAAAAATGGCTCTTGGACAAGTTTCTATGTCGTTTTGGTGCTAAAATTTTATGGCTTTTCCCACTGTCAAGGTATTTTTTCTGTTAACCGTTGTGTGTAATTTTAACCACATTCACTAATTTTTTTTCAAAAAACAATGTTGACAATATTTAATAATATAAAATTTTCTTATTCTTATTATAGAGTCTGTTTTTATAAATCTTATTTTCCAAATTTGAAAATTTTAATTTAAAATAAAGTCGCATACATCTCTCAAGAATGAGTTTTCTATAAAATAAATATTATAATGTTGGAATGTTCTAATATTAAATTTTAATTTCAAAATGGTTCAAATAACATAAATTTTTATTGATTTATGTACAATTAACCTCTTTATACTTTAAATCCATATTATAATATAATATAATAATATAAATAAATTAGATGAAAAAGAAATGTTGAATTAAAATTCCGTATTTTTTACTATTCACCAATGAAATGAATATTTTTAGAAAAATATCAATAATTAAACCTAAGGTAATTTTTAAATTATTAATTAAAAAAAACGTATTTTTATTTTATAAAATTAAATTTTTAGATTTGTCTAAATTCAATTTTAGTATTTTTCACATTATGACATAATAAGCAATTTATTTCATAAAATGGTATTTTCAAACATATAAATACTTTATAGGTATTACATGATTCATTATCAATAAGAATAATTTATATAAATTCATTATAAATAATATTTCAAAATTAGTTATTACTTTTTGTATTCCTAATTTTATCTTATAGGTTATAAATTTCTCAATTAAATAATTATAACAATTTGAATAATGTTTCATTGAAATCCTAGATTGTATGTAACACAAGACAAGTTGGAGTTGCATGTGGGGAAAGATTATATTGGGGAAAAATATTATAGATAATTGAATTATTGTTCCATTAAAAACAAAAAATTGATGAAAATTAATTTATTTTAAAAATATTCACAAAAACTCGGCTAGCTACATTCAACCCCTTGTAAAATGAATTTATCCCACAATATTATTCATTCTTATACAAAAAAATATGAATATTACGACATCATAATATCCACAAGTTCCCATTTATATTCCAATGAATTTTTATTTCTCCAGTATATCATTCACTTGGTGAGTGGTCTTGTTTCATAGAACATTCTATGTACGGTCCAAAATTTCAACTAGTTGTTCCTTATAAAAAAGATCCTTCTCTAGCTATATAACCTCTGAGTTATGTACTTATGAAGGATCATGTATGTATATCCTCAATAGAGAAACCTGAACACGTAAAAAAACAGAGATATATTTTGTGGATGTCCCATGAAATAGTATATCGTTATGATATGATCATGAATCTCAAAGGTACCAATATACCTAGGGCTTAGTTTCTCATTTTTCTGAAACCACATTACATTCTTATAGGGAGAGATTCGTTGAAATACCTTCTTTAAAATGTGAAATTATAGATAAAACTATGGGTTATTGGCCTAAATATGTTTTAAATTTTTGCTACATTGATATGTTTTTAAGTGTTTCTAACACTCTCTTCCACTTCTTCAGCTATCACACATCCCAATAGCTTTCTTTTAACAACATCATCCCAGCACATTGGAGATCAACATTTCATCCCATAAAAGGGAAACATATGGATCCATATGAGTTCTTAAGTTAATCATATTATTTTAATAAAAATAAACTACATGAAGGTGTTGATCCTATCCACATTTTAATTCCAAAATAGACTATCTCAACATATCCTCTATAGTTTGATTTTTTTAATACTGACCATCCATATGATGATGATAAGAAATGATGAAACTCCATTATATATATTATTCTATCCAAATAATTCACTATAACTTGGAGTTAAACCTCTAATCTTAACCATATATTGTATAATTTTGTACTCCATGCATCCTTACCACTTCCTTAATGTATATCCTATAAAAAAAATCTTGAGGGAAGTCTTTTCTGATAGTGAGGAAGTGTGTTGATTTAGTAATATTATCGACAACAACCAATATAAAATTAATCCATTAAGAGGTTTTGGGGAGTGTAATGAAAAAATCCAAATAGATCATTTCCCATTTCTATTATGGCATGGGTAATGGATGCAACATCCCATTAAACTTTTGTGTTGTAACATTAACTTTCTTTCAAACCAAGAACCGAGAAACAAACTCACTGATATCCCAATTCATTCCATCCCACCAAAAGTATCCATTTGATTATCTATACATCCTAATACTTCCAAGATAAATAAATAATTAATAAATATGAGCATCCTCTAATAGATCCTTCCCTAAATCTGGTATAGACGTAACACAAAAAAGGTTCAAGGCCATTGTCATTCCTCCCCGATGAATGTTAAACTATGAAACATATCTAACCCTATATTCATACTCTATATAATCCATATGTAATTAATTGATATTCACTTGGATATCGGTTTGAATATTCAATTGTTCAAAATATCATTTCCCCCTTCCTTCTGGATTAATAGATCTATACATTAAAAATAATGAAATATTTTCTCTTTTGGGATCCTCATCATAGGTAAACTAGAATGATCCTATCGAATCAATGAATCTGTCACCCTATTCACCTTCCTAATGTGGTAATGTATTTAATAGTCATAAAAATTTATCATCTATAACAATCTTTTCTTGTTCATATTAATCTCCCTATGTATGAAAATAAATTTTATGAATTTAATATCAATATTTATATCAAACATTTCTCTATAGTGAATATTTATCCATATATTTGAAGTAAAATTTATCACATCTAACTCCAAATAATATGTTGGGTAGTTTTTTTAAGGGATCTTTAATAGTCACTATGAATATGTGATACCCCTTGTATTATAGAAATGATCTTATCCCAATACCTTTATAGATGAAACACAATTTATTACAAACCCATATCCTCTACAAGGTATTGTAAGCACAGATTGACAGACCAACTTTTTCTTCTGTTCCTTGAAATTTTCCACAGATTCATCTATCCATAGGTAATTGTAACCATTCCGATTTTACATTATCATAGGATTCAACTATCATGATAAATTATTTACAAACCATTGATAATATTCAGATAATCTAATAAAACTATGAATATTATTCATTATGGTTGTTCTAGGCCAACATTTAATTGCCTCTATCATTGACTGATCGACTATTATACCATCTCTTGACATTATGTGACCAATATAAGAATCCTTTTATATCCAAAATTCTCACATTGTAATCTTTTCTTATAGATTATACTTCCTTAGAGTCTTTAGTACAAATAAAACTTGGTCTTAATTTTCCTTTTATTCCTTTTGAATAGATAATAATATCATCTATAAAGACAACCAGAAACTAATTGAGGTAATATATAAAGACTCTTGTCAGACAATCCATGAAGATAGAATGGGATTTCTTAAGACCAAAAGGAATCACTATACATTCATAGTGTCCGTACCTAATACAGAATGTCATTTTGGGTATATCCACATTCTTCACCCTCAATTGATTATATCCATAATGAAGATAAATCCATGAAATTTATTCCGCTCCATATAGTAGATAAGAATAGAAATTAATATGGGGAAGAGGATAATTTTTCTTCATTTTGATCTTGGTCAACTTTTGATAATAAATACAGAGTCACATTGAACCACATTTCTATTCACAAGGAGATTATATGAATGCCAATGTGAAACATTTGTCCAGAAGAATCCATTATAATGTTTTTCTTATAGTCACTTCTTCAATTTATAAAACATAATTAATGACATTTTATATATAGTCTCTGATATCAATGTGGAACTATGTAAGACTTATATTGAGAACCCAACTTCTTTTTTTGGTCATAGGCCATGAAACTATTCTGAGTACACATTCAGAAATTCTCGAACAATAGGTATATCATCAATGTTGAGTTTCTCACCAACCACTTAAGATATAAATTTCTTCTGAATTTGAATTATGACCCATAAACTAAATAAAATATCCAGAAAAATTTCATATTTATCCATACATTTATAGATGATCAATGTCTGGTTTGAATTATCAAAAAAACTTCCTTTACATGACAATTGAGGTGGGATTTAGACTGAGAAATCAAATCCATGCCAAAGATGACATCAAATTCAACCAAATGAAGAATGAAATGATTTATAGGAATCCCATTCCCACAAACATCAATAAGAGAGGAATCATATACTAGAGATACAATCATCATCCCATTATGGGTTTTCACAACTTATTACACATCTAATCATTTTGGTGTAATCATAAAACCACTAGAAAATTAATAATATATTAAATACTGTGTAAATATAATATTAGATAACACATTAGGTGTTCTATAGTTGATGGTATGTGTACTGTTAACCATAACATTATCGTATATCATTTCAGAAATAGGGATCAGATGATATTTCCACCTGTCCCTCGATTTAAGAGGCTTGTAATATAGATCATCATCACTGACCCTCAGTTTTGGGAACCCGTTATCATTTTTATCATCCTCCATACACATGAATCACTAAGTGTGGTAGGTGAATTATGGGTATCTTTTCCTCTATATACATCATTGACTAATCTCTATGCATCAATGTAGAAATGAATTTTCATAATGGGCTTCCCTTGCACACTTAAAAACCTTATTAGAACCCATAAAAAATCTACTCAATGATTTTATCAACACATATAGTATAAATAAAGGTTCAAAATTTTCTCTCCATAGTTTAATATTTTCATTTTAATTGAATGACCATTTTATAATAAAAAATAAGATGTATGCATTACTCCAACCTCTATTTCATATTTTACTGATTAATGAGAAATCTCTTCTTATATAATAATGTATTTAATGTAAAATACCCTTATGAGACGTGTATTTACGACAATAAATAACCAATAAATTTTACTTTTAGGTTGGATCATAATTCTAAAAGTGTCTCTTCCTTTTTTTTTGAAATTAGCCTTAGAGGTACTAAAATATTCCTCATCCTTTTTCTTTATCTTAAAGAACATCTTTTACATATTCATGAAAATTACATGAGGAATGTGATTATAAAATTATGTGTTCTTGAACATATCCCAATCCATGGATTCAAATCCATTTTATTTCCTTATATTATTGATTGTTTACCACCACTGGTAAGCTTCAAATTCATTCCGAGAAATATATAGAATAATGTTCAAATGGTTCAAACACTAGAGGACGAAGAATATAATTTCAATGGTACTAATACAATGGTAAAAAACAAGTGCATTAGAATACTGACTGATAGAAGGTGGATGTTTCTTCTTAATGAACTAAACATAACATTATTCCTACGTTTGGTCACATTGAATGTCAATATCATTCATATCCTAATAAATTAGGGTGATCATATAAATGTGGTTTTCCGCTCTAACTTCTATATAATTCTGATTCTCAAGAGAGAAATCATTTCTTTTCTTATCACAGTAACCATTTATGTTGTTCCTTTGGGTTCCATCCATTTACTAAAACAAACTAGCATATAGTATTAAATATTTTTCTTAGTGAGGAACCCCATAATAATGGAAAACTAATTACATGATGTCTAAATTATGGCACTGTCCATAATCTGAGACCCACTAGTTTTATAGTTGTTTACTTACAGATAAATTATTTTTAGGTCCTCCATGATGGTTAATGAAGAGTTTATGAATTCAAAAATAATATCTTTCATGAGTGTCAAACCATGTTTGTAGTAAGGCCCATTGTCATGTACTATGTTACACCTGAATTTGGCATGAAGCACCTTTTTCGAGTCGGTACATTTAGTTACATCTATTATGGAACCACGTACTATTTTAGTATCCAGACAGGTATATATTTCTAAAGAACCACTCACACTATCCATTAACAAAATACCATGATAGTTTCCAATAGTTTTACTTAACCTTAATATTATCCATTGACTTTCCCTTAAAGTTCTCAATAAATATTTCTCATCCATGATTGAAAAGGACAACTAAAATTTTTCACTAACAACAACTATAGTAACTATCACTTTTCATACATTAACCATATAACAATTTTTATAATAATTAATACATTACGGAAATAGACACAAAATTATTAAATGAGCCTAGTGTCATTGGAAACATGGAATCATAAACACCAGTACAAAATATAGATACATTATCTCCCACTAGGATTTTCCTGAATAGTTCCAATATTGGAAAAATCATACTTAATATATATCTTCATAACCTGAAGAAGGAAACCTAAAAATAGAAAATCAAAGATTCTTAGTACGGTTAATCAACGGAGATATATAATAATTAACATGATCAATGTATTATGATATTGTGATCATATCATCGGAAGATTATACTCTTCATTTCAAAGATCACAGAATAAAGTCATGGAATAATGATTTCAAATTTATGACAAATGAATGATATGATAGTCAATAACATGAACCATTTTAACATTTTATAGTAATAAGACAATATATTTTTGGAAAACACATATACATGTAAAATAATTTTCTATAAGTCAAGGAACATTTCTAAATCATAATACGGAACATCATTGAGACTACACCAAATTGGAGTGACCCGCCACCATCCCAAGTCACAATCCTTTTCTTGTAAGGGATATATTTTCCCATATTCCCATACTTGATCAAGTGTTCCCATATTCTCTTAGTGGATCATGTTTCCCCTTCTTCTAATATTGGATTGGGTTTCCCCTTCGACCAAGTGGATCGAGTTTCCCCATTTTTCATAGTGGACCTGGATTCCCAATCTTTCTATAATGGATTGGGTTTCCTCTTCATCCAATATTGGATTAGGATTCCCCATCATCTATAGTAGATCATGTTTCCCCATATTCTAGAGATATTTACCCAATGGATTGGACAGAGATATAGGTCCAAACAATCTCATAATGAAATAATTCTTACATGTTTCACAATATCATAAATAGTCTTATTGTAACCCATGAAATGAAATGGGATTCATAAACATTTAATCATATCATAGCCTATAGAAATTGATAGGTTTCATAATAATTATACCACAGAATAAACCTTGATGTGAAGTTGTTTTTATAATCATATAAACCATGAAAAATAAATGAGTTTAACAAAAATAATTACATAAAATCATAAACTATTTATACAAATAATATGAGTTGATCCATTGGATCCTTTACCTAGAAATACATGAGTTACAGCAACAAATTTTATATTTAATAGAAAATAATTTTGAATTATCCTTTGAAAACATTTATTGATGAAAATATAATTTATTATTTGACTTTTTCTTAAACATAAAACCTTTTGAAAATAATTTTCATGGAAAATAAAATTAATAAAATATTAATATATATTGATAACTTTTTGAAAACAATTTCATTAAATTGACTTTGAAAATATATAGTAGAATCTCTGAAAATCCTATATATTTTATAAAATATTTTTTCAAAGAAAAAGATCATAAAAGAACATGTTTAAAAAAATTAATCATTTTTTATTAAAATAATGTGTTTTTTTATATTTATGGCATGGGTCTAGTAAAGTAAAATTGTGACGAAACTAATATACATATTTGGTAATTTTTGAATCATAATCCCCTAAAAAGGGACATAATCAAATAGATATGTAAATACAACTAGAATTAAAGTATTAATAATATTATATTTTCATGGGAAGTATATAAACAAAAAACATATTATTTTTTAATTATTCATAAATATAACATAAATAAAATTCAGACTTCAAATAATTATACTGTATGTCTTGACACCCATCATTGTCATTCAAATATCCTCTTAATTGGGTAATCGTTTTGGTATACACCAAAAGTGCTTCCTTGAATGGATTTATTTCTAATAGGAGGATTATATGATAAGGGGGTATATTTTTTGTGCATATTTGATAAAAGTTTGGGGTATTCAAAGGGATTGATATATGTGAATAATTTGAAGGGGTGAGTGCATTTTTATAGTGGATGTGGGGTGATATTCTTGTAAAATTATGAAAAGGTAATTCCACCCACGTTTCACCCATGAAAATTGGCTCCCATAAAAATCTAAATCATAACCAATTTCTTATTGAGTAAAATAAGAAAAGAAAATGGGTTTTGGACATGTTTTAATTCTTTGTCGGATTTAAGCCTAAGGTTTAGTCCTTTGTTACGATAATTTAGGTCTTCTTCATGGTAATTAATTTTCATTACTTTTACTAATAATTTCCCTAAAAAATTAAGTTTACATTATTATACATTATAAATTATTCTGATTAAAAATGTTGAATCCAAATTTCTATGTTATAAAAAAAGAAGTGGAAAATTTAATTTAAAATTAATCTCAATGGCATGTCATAACAATGGTTATTTTTAGCAAAAAATATTTTCCTGTTTGGAATGATTTAATATCCAAATTCAATGATATATTAGTTTAAATGACCAAAATAGGATTAATTTATAAAACATTTATCGAATTACATTTTAAAACCAAATTATAACATAATTTTACTATACAAATTAATTATATGAAAAGAATGATTTGAATTAAAATTCTACATTATTCATTATTCATCCCAAATGTTGTATTTTAGAAAAATCACAATAAATAACCATAATCAAAATTTTAATTTATTAATTGAAAAATGAAGTTTATTTTACCTAAATAAAGTTCTAAACATTTGTGACATTATTTATTTTAATGTTTATATAAGTACATAAAATGTAGTCCCTTTGAGAAAGTTGTATTTTCAGAAATATAATGTATTTACCATTATTACATGTTTTTACTTTTATGTTCTACAAATATAAAACCATTACATGTAGCATTTAAAAATAATTTATTACTATTCATATAACTATGTTTAGCAGCTTGGTTATTACTATCCCATTTAAATTATTATAACTATAAAATGATGATTCATAGAAACTTAATGTTTCCTTTAACGCAACCCATGATGGTGTTGCATATAGGTAAAGCTTATCATGGTGTAGATTATAATGGATGATTGACTTAATTTAATGAGAAATTAAAGACATAAAATAAAATTAATATATTCCAAAGAAAATGTTCCAAAAAACTCAGGGTGTTACAGGTACGGTTGAGCTAGAAGGATCAATGTGGTGTGATGAAAAGAATGAAAAGCTTACCAATTATAATTTAAGGGAGGGGAACTCTTGGAAATTCTTAAATTATTATATTATAAAATCATTTTTATATATAAATGTAATTATATTTTTCATGGGTTTTAATCAATGGAATATGATATTGAATTTTCATATCTCAATAATATTTTGACATGTTTATGTGGGATTTTATAAATTATACATTTCTTTAACCCCTTAGTTATCCTCTTAAAATTAACAATTATGACATATTTTTCACCCATAAAGGATTATAATATATTATATAAGTAAAAAATTGCTTCATAAATTCCCAAGGGTTTAATTTTTATACTATATATTAACCACCATTCCCAATTTAGTAATATTTATTTAAAAAAATCGATTAAAATATTATTTTTATAAAATTTCTTTAATGTATATTTTGAAACATGAAATTTAATTTGATATAAATGACATAAATATTCTTTACTTTTAATATAATCATTAAAAATATTCATACTCATCAATAAAACACTTTTATGACTATAAATTAATCAAAATTTATTTCTTTTATTATTTTTTATATCATTTATTTTATTTTCTATTAGTTGAATAAATATGGTATCAACATAGAAAATGATTTTTAGGAAATTATTTAGTCACAAGAAAATATAAACAAAGTACAATTATTATTATAATTTAATTATGGACATAATTACCATTTATATTCATTCACTACATGCTTTTTCTCTTATATGTAGACAAAAAATATATTTAAAAGTTGGAAATTGACATTTTGTATTTCACTTTGCATCAAATATTATATGATATATTTTCATTGAAATTTCCCCATAGAATAAATAAATTTATATCATATGGTAAAATGGAGATATTTGAATTCATCTAATAATAAGTAGGATTTTCAAATATGGCCTTATAGCATAAATTTAATGTATATTTATCACATTTCCCCTTTATCGCGGTGATAAATTTTACAAAAGTTACTATTAATCATTAGAAAAATTATAATAGACCTATTTACCAAATTTAAACTCTTATATTCTAATAATGGTATATGTTTAATCATATTAAATACCTATTTGTGGAATAATTTAATTTTAAAATGTTTTTAGAAAATGTGATAAAAGCACTTTTATAAATAAAAAATTTTCAATCACAAAACATTCTTTATCATCTTCCCATGAATAGTTAAAAATATTAGATGAATAGTACAACAATTGAATGAATTTATAAAATAAATATTTTATTAAATTCATTGATGAATAGTGATATATTTAATATATTAACATCAAAACACATTGCACCAAAAAAATGTGGTTTCAGAAAAATGAATTTTTACCTATAAATTTTTTATAACAAATTCAAACATAATATTGATTCAAATTCACATAATTTGATTTTATAAATCATAAAACCTTTCATTATATTTATTAAATAATTTAATAAAAAATGGAACATTGTTCCTACTAGATTAAAAATAATATTTTCAATATATATATGTATTTTCACTATTATCTAGAAAATCATTATTTTCAACTAAGTATAAGAAATTACCCTTAAAAAAATTTATATGATGACTTCATGACTTTAATTAATTTATTAGATTAATTATTTAAATTATTCAAAAATTAAATTTAATATTTTAAAATAATTTTTTCTGTAAATGTATTATCTTATAAGAATATTATATCATTAAATCACAAGTGATTTATTATTTTTCAATCATTAATAAATAAATTTTTGTTTTCTTAGAACTATATATATATATATATCATAATTTGTTTATTTCTCATAATTCATTCTAATTAAATGGTGAAGTTATAATTTTCATGTATATTATTTCATTTTTCATTGAATAGCATCGTTACATGTTTTATGTGATATCAAACATAATATTTTTACATTAAAATAATAGGGCAGTACATCCCACAAATTTAATAAATTGAATCCCCACAATGATCCACTTCTCACTAATCAATCGATTTATATTTTGAAATAATTTTTTAGAAATAACACATCATAAAAAAATATAAACCTTCATCTTGAAATGTTTGAAAGATAAATGTTATGATTATCTAGAATAAAAAATATAGAGGTTTCCAATTATTAGGAAACTATTTATAAGTTAAAATATTGTTATTGAAGGGTAAATTAACACTCAAGGATCGATATATAGTGATAGAGAACATGGTTGAGATGTTGTTAACGACGAAAAAAATAAATTTTTTATATGTGAAAATATTTACCATTAATCATAAATGAATTTAATAGGAAAGAAATTTTTTTAAAATTATTTTTATCTTATATTAGGAATTCATTTACAATATAGACTAATGAAATATATAACTATAATTACTTGACAGGTATAAAATTCATCGTTTAATCAATTTTGACTACAAACTCATCTTTTACTATAGTTTATGTGTATTCGAGATAAAATTTATATACCCATAAATCTAATATAAACATCATAATTTAAAAAATATACTAATATATTCATCCTATATTGTTTTATAAAAAAAATTATCCATAGTTAATATACTATTTGAAGTGTATAAACCTATATATTTAACTAAAAAATATTATATATAACTAAATGGTTCACTTTGATATATTTATAAATAACCCTACATAATCAATAACCATAATATGCTCAATATTAATGAATTAATTAACTGTAATTTTCTTCCCATATATTATAATATTGTTTTCCCTTACCATAGTGGTTACCATTTACATATGAGCTCATATGCCGAATTTTTTAGGGTGTTTGATAATTTATTCTATTTCTATCTTTAAATATTAAATAAAAAACCAACATGGATGATTGAATAAAAATATGCATTGGTTTGGAGTTCTATAACATTTCCCTCAATGAAACAATATTTATAAAAAAATTCATTGTGTTACATGGTGGACTTACCGTGCGTCAGTCCTAAAATGTGAAGTGCCTTAAATTTTTATTATTGACCTTGTTTTTGCTCAAAATGAAAAACATATACATGTTTTTAGGATAAATAACTCAAAAAATATTCCTTTTGGGTGGGTTTTATCAAATGTAATTTTTACTAATAAGCCTTATGACCAAATAAATAGAAAGGTGCCTTACGGTTTTCCTTGATTAATGAAGTGGATGAAAGATCACACTAATATGAAAATGAATTATAAAATGTAATGTTTGAAATAATTATCCCACCTCATCACATGAGTTTGAATTATATAAATCAAAATAATTAATTTTCATATAGTAGGAATAATCTTTGGATTACTCAATAACTTATAAATGGTAAAGATTAATGATATTAAAATGAAATGTGTTTTATTATAGGATGTAGTCCACACATGCCTCTTTATTATTACTTATATGGTATTGGGAAAAAATCTGGGAATTGTATTTTATAAATATAATTACATCAATTTTTTGTGGTAAGAACAAGCCACATAGAATTCAAGGACTTTTAAAATGAATGATAAAATGTATGATTGAATTTTCAAAATGGCATGTATATTTCTCATGGAATATGTTTCATTATTAAATGAAACAAGATTTATAATTATACCATGCCCTGGTAATCACCTTGATTATGAAATTAAATACCTTTGATGGGTTCATAGGACTAGTTAATGATATTAATCCCAGATAGAAAAATGGTTTACTTATATATAATTCCTTTGATAAACTCATATGTTTAGTGAAATTATATTACACATTTTGTGATAAATGGGTTCGTAACAATGAATTTCATGGAGAAAATATAAGGTTAAATCAAATAATTCCATGTATACATAGACACATGGATTATAAATATAGAATAACCTAGGTAGAAAAATAGGTTAAATGAGATGATATTACACATAGAGAGATACATGGATTTTTAATTTTGAATTCCCTATATTGTATTATATGTTCAATGAATTTATATTTTCTATAATGATTTTTGGATTCCCAATATATAATTCCTTCGATGGGTTATGAGGTGGTATTAGTTATGTAAACTAATTTGAGAAACACAGATTCCAGAAATATAATGTCTCAGAAGGGCTCATAAGTTATATTAAATAATTTTATGCTTGATTAATTAATCATTTACATTAATTCCTTGATCAAAATTTAATGATACTATTACAAAATTTTATGACCATTATTATATCTGGATAACCTAGGTTCCCATTATGTTCTAAATGAATATTGTTACATATGGACCCCATTTAATATAGCCCTGTGTCCCATTTATAAATAAATGTTTTCAGGTTTAGAGTTAGTTAGTAGAGTTCAAAAAAGGAAGAGTCAGTCTAGTACCCCTTCAGGTTCCCATCCTCAACATGGTATATATTAAACTAATTACTTATTTATTATATAATCATACTGTTTTATTTTATATTCATATAATATATTTCTATAATACATAATTTTCTTTTAGCATAATCAGTTTTACTCACACACTGTTTGGGCCTTCATATGGTACACCGAGTGATTAATTGTTTGTGGGTGAGGAACCTAAATTACCACACATTGTTGTTACCCTTATATATAAGGAATCGACATGGATCTGGGTGCTTATCATGTACTTGATATAACTAAAGGGGTTTTACATTTCTTTATTTATTCTTTTTTAAAACTAGCCCCATTGTATTTATTACCTAATATTACTGCATTGTGTTCATGGATAAGCGTGTTCATGGATGGCTGTTTTTTTAGAACTAACAATATTTTCCATTATTATCATTTTCTAGATATTTATTCATCCATGGTTATTTTTTATCTAATCATTTCTTATGCTATGTAGTACTGATCTAGAGGGTGTAGTTTCTTAAAATGTACCTCCATTAGACCATCACTTCTAGTTGATAGCCTCATGGTCATGGAGAGGAGTTCATGGGCTTGTGTAACACACAACCACATGAATTGTTTTAGAATCTCTTAGGCCAGAATATAAAAAATTGATATCATATAAGGTTATATTTTCCCTAATACTATCGTAGTATGGTTGAAAGGAGGCATGGAATGTGATAGATCATGGTAAAAAGAGAGTGTCTCAATCTATCCATCCCACCAATGAGAGAAAGATCATGTTTCTAGAGATAGGAATATTGTTGCTGATTTTTTATTTTACAGATTAATATCATATCATATTTATTTATTGTAGTACTTTCATTTGTTATTGTGTGAAAAATATTTTATTTAACACTTCTCCCAATATAAAAAGATTAATGGTTCATTATTACATCAATTCAGACTCATATTATTAACCTGAAATTTATCTTGATTATCTATACACCATTATTTGGTGATTGTATTCTTATATGCTAGAATCCATTGATATATGGTAATAATATTTTATAAATTTTGGATATATGATAGTTTATTAAAGTGTTAGTATTTTTCTTCGTAGATCTTTCCCCTATAGTTCTGATGTTGAACCATAACTAACTTTTTCATTCATTTTTTAACCAAATACCAATGGATATTTAGGCTGAACCATTAGTGGTTATTATTAAATATGTAAAAATCAGAATTTATCATCTTTATGGGCATTTATAAATTTCAAAGGGTCACCCATATGATCAAAAAATCATATATAGACAAGTTATGTTCTGATACCAAAGGAGAAAACTAGGTTATAGTTATATGAATGTGAATTAAAACTTATAAATGAATGTATCATTATAACATTTAAATGGAATTTTCCTAACTAAAACATTTGAAAAATAAAATATTTATGAGTATTTTTTCCTAATGGAAGACAATAAATTCCTTGTATCATTATTTTTTCCAATATATTCATGATATGCATTAAGTATTTCAGTTAAATAGTGTGAAAATGTCATGTTTTAATGTATTTTTCTTACATATTTTAGGGATGTTGACCCATATATGTGATTCCATATATTCTCTACCCAAACCTTATAGGTGAGTTTTATCATGTCTATTATATGTGAAAAATATATTGATGATGGTCTGAATTTTAAATAACATGGTCTTAACAAAAATTAGATGAAAATTATAATTTATAGAACATTAAATCCGTATATTGGGAATGTATGTTCATTTTACTAGACCAAAATAAGAAATAAGAGACATTTATTAGTGACATTTACATATTTATTCCCTGTACATGTCCCATTAGGGGTAATGATTGTGTTTTGTGGGATTGTTATTTGGGGTTTCACTAGTCAGTCATATATTATTATGTATAAATATATAGTGGAATCCTACAAAACTAATACAATTTTATATGATAAATGTACATTTTATCTTTTTTTGAAGATTACTAATTTGAGTCATCATCAAAATAAAATGATAATTATATACTTATGGTTGATTTTATCTATAGAATTTGGCTAACATTTTCATTAACTATTTCTGTTACGAATATTTATGGAATAAAATATAAAGTTTTTAAATGATATTATGATGTAATTTTAATAATGTTTCCTGGAGTCAGCTAAAAAGAGTGATTAATATAGTTGTAAAATACCTTACATTATTAAAAGTACAAGATAATATATATATTTCTATATCTATAATTTCATAATAAATAGAAATTGATGAAACTAATTAAATAAAACCATTTAATGATGGACACTCATGTAGGGTCTATTTCTATTGTGTCATTGTTTAATTCCTAGGAAAATAATGATTACATTTTCTATATGCCACTATCGAAAAACCATTTCTATTTGACCTAAAGGTTAAATGGTACAGTTTAGTTACCTTAAAGGAATTACTAATGTTTAAAACTCAATGAATTATGTAAAAATGAGTGGTTATCCCAATTTTTTAGAATCCTATAATGTATATATCTAGTAGACTATTGAGACGAGTTCATAAGAATGTTATATTTTAATATTTCACCAATTTATTTGGGGATGGTACTTATATAATAAAATGATTCCCCAGGTTGGTGGGCAGTTTTCTAGTACATTGAACCTCAACGGGTGTAGTAATGATTATAAAATTTTTATGAGTGTTATCACATTTTACATTCAAGATTATAATTATATCATTATAGGAAGAGCATTTCTATAAAATTATCATTTAGAATCAAGTCCATATATGTCATTTCTTTATAGATGATTTTGTGATGCCTATATTGGATGATTTTCATTATTTTAGGTTGATGATTTTGTAGATACTTTTTTACATGTTTATAGATAATTTCTAGGTGTAATACATCAAAAGAAAATTACTTCAATTAGAGGGACATGGTTCTCATGTGAGGGACCGTAGGTATATGTGGAAAGACCAGGTGGCCCCAATTTCGTTTAAATTGGTAGGGATAAGAGAGATACAGTTATACCCTCCACTTTTAATCTAAACCTAGTGAGTTAGTGAAAAATATTTATCAATGAAATCATATGGGAAAGTTTTTTCTTGGTTTTGATTTTCCATAATATATATGAGTATATTTATATTCTCATTTAAAACCCAATTAAGTTGTGGTAATAGGGGTTGTAATTATTGGCATAATGATTGATATTATTTACTAAAAAACTATAGTTATACTTATCAATACTGGTTTTATTTGGATGAATTATTCATGTTCCTAGAATGGATGAAACGTGGTTGTGTCATTAGAACACTAATTTCTGATATAATTCCAGGAGGTTGGAGGTATCTCAAATATTCATGGCACTAGTAGGTTCCTGAATTTGAAGAGGAGTTCTGAGGGAGTCCATGGAATGTAAATACTGATACTTTCTATATCATGGATTTATTTTATTTTTTTATGGATTAATCTTGGGAACATGATTCTTATTATAAATGTCATCATTTAAGTTGTACACCTTCTACTTATGGAATGTTATGTTATTTATTATTTTCAATAATAATTAGTTATTTTGGATGGATAAGATGATGTAAGTGGTGGGATGAGGATTGATGGTTTCATAATTGAGTATTACAGGAAGGATGTCTTAGAGAATTATTAAAATTAAAAGAATCATCCAATTGATCAAGGATATCAATTGAATTAATTAGGATCCATGAGATGGTATAATTTTATATTAATTTAGAAAGAAAATGTCAGGAAATGTGCTGTTAGGAGTTGAATAATGTTATTGAAGCATAGTTTGATATGAATGTTGCACATGGAGTTTAGTACCCATATTTCTATTATATCTTTTAATACTCATAGTTAGAGATGATAATTCCCTATACGTTGATATCATCTTGATTATTCTGAGAAAATGTCATCATTGCTCATAGATATCGAAATATATTTTCCTCTATGATGATGGAAATTATTTTATGTTATTATTGGGGATATGTTTTAATTATTCCATATTTTTTGGATCTCACCATTGGAAATTTTATTATGGAGATTCTCATTATGTTTTTGGTTTTTTATCTCCTTGGGATCCATTATATGGATGTGAGAAGAGATAATGGTTTATTTTTGTCCTATTACATAGGAAAGTGAAATTTCTCAAGCATTCCAGTCAATATATCTAGGGTTGGATGGGGTATGGGATGTAGTGATTAGAATCTCGTTTTATTATTTCATCAAAAATTTATATCCTATGGTGGGGAGTGATATATAATTTGATAGTGGGATACACTCTTACAAAGAGCCATCTTGGGGAAGTAATATCATTTTTGTGAGGTTCATTTTGGATTCATATCTTATTAGTTAAATGAAACCTTGTATGGATGTATTTTCATTGAAAATCAGATGTTCTTATTTGAATGTGGACTGGGTGGCATCCCAGTGAATGCGTATTGGATCAGGAAAACTTATAATGATCCAAATATAAAGGATCAAGACAATATTGGTGTTCATGTTATCTCTTGGTAATGGAGATGAGTAGCATTATATTTTATGAGGAGATATCATCAATATTCAGTGACGAGATCGATTAAGAATGGTTAGAAAAATATCATTATGCCTTTGATTAAAGGCTTTTATAATCTATTTCAATGATATTTATATTATGCAAGAAGAAAATTTTCTAAACTGAGCTACCAGAGTTGGATGGATGTGTTTTTTTCCAAAAAAAATAGACCAATAATGAACAACTGCATGCATGATGATGGAATGTGATTGGTTACATTTAATGGTTGATCATTGCTTTTCAAGAAAAAAATATGTGTGACTAGTATGATTTTGGTTGAATAGAGAATTACTATTTTGATTAATATTAAACTTGGAGGGTGTTTATATCATATCTAATATCATGAACATATAGGGAGAGTCCATAAGACCCTAAGGGAGTTCATTAATTTAAAATTCGATTAGTCGACATATTATGGACCGACAATAGTCATTGGTTGATAGAGATTATTTTAGGGATATCTTTATGGTTCATGATGAAATATATGGTCCTATGATTGTTTCATTGTTTAATAAGTCTCATTAAAAAACCATCTTGATGTTTTGGGAGAGATTATATGCATTAGCATGTGTTTTAGCAGCTTCTGTAATGTACATTTTAAAAATAATCATAGAGTCATCTCTTGAATTTGAATTCATTGTATATCGATTTGACTAGAAAAACTAGATCATAGAGCAACCATTTTTTTTCCTTTTATCCCCTATGACATATTAGGGACGAGGTGATCTATACTATTTTGTTTTTTTAATATCATTTATTTTTGATGTGCTGATGTTTTCTTGAATTTTTTGAATTTTCATTTTGTCTATGATATGAATTTTTAAATGAAATTAGATATAAAACTAAAATATATAGAAAACATCAATATATTATTTTTTGAAGGGTATAAATTTCTAATTAGTGTATGAGGAGTCTAAGGGTGTTTTGGGACATCGTGATTTAGAAACCAAAAAATTCCGTGGATTGTTCAGGGTAAGTATATGTTTTCGGAAAATAATGAACACGAATCATGTAATGGAAAATATATGTCAAACAGTTCATAAATCCATTAAAATGATTCCACAGAATGGTGAATTATGACTATAGAAAACCACATAGCTGAATTATATGGGGTGTTCCTATTTTTATATAACTATACATCTTTCCATGATTGAGGAGTTTCTTTAGACAGTTTTGTCTTTCTATTAGAACATGCTTTTTGACAACATTCTTTGAATCCATTAATATCTTTATAGGTCATGGAAATAACCATTTTCCACTTCTGGCATTATGTTTCCCTCCCACATCACATAGTATCACAACATGGGGGAGTTGATCTCCACCCTCACCTATGATTCCTTGGTTCTCCTTCATCATAGATCAGAATAGAATGTTGTAGATAACATTGGATAGAATTATATTAGTATAAAATTACTCTTCCTTATAATATCATTTTCTATTTTTGTATTGTACCCTATTCACATTTGAGATCATATGTACAATTTTCATGGTATTAATTTATTTGATTAATATATCCCATTTTGGATGGAATCAAGGCTCAATAATAGTTGATTGAAGAATAATATTTATTTTTAACTAGTATGTATATTTTAATTAAATATGTCATTTTTTCTTATTTATAGTGTTCAATATTTTGGACTAACAGTGTGTAGATCATTATATAACAGATACATTAAATTAATTATCTAGACACTGTTTAGATATTATTTGACCCCATTAAACATTGTTGGAGGATAAATATCACAACCCGAACCACCCCGTGGTAGAATCGATAATTTTATGTGACAACCATTGGGCCTTATACACAAAAGACAAAAATTGATTTTTTTTCATAATACCGGATTATTGAAGTGAAAAATTAACCATTTTAATGTGAAAATGTATTTTATAATGGAATGCATGCAATTTATTTCCCTCCTTCATCATGTGAGAGTGAGTGTAATAAATGGGATTAAATAACTTTAATGTGGTATTGATATTCCATGGTCAACCCATGTAGTAATTAATTTCATGGTTTATTAGAATTAAATTGAATTGAGTTGTAATATGGAAATAAAAATATAAGTGGGGATTTTTATTCACTTATTGGATATATGGAATTAATGTATAAATTGAATTCTGAATATCGAATTAATTAATTTTTGAATGGTGTGGCCATGAAACATATACTCTTGGGATATATTAAATCTATTAAAAAAGATATGGTTGAATTGTTAATTTGACATAGATATTTGGCATTTTCAATATTTGATAATTAAGTATGACATACTAGATTATTAGAATATTAAATGGGAAACACATAGTTATTGATACGGTATGCCTATGATGGGATCATAAGTCTCATGAATGATATTAATACTAGGGATATAATTGGGTTCCTTATATAGAATTCCTGGGACATTATTGTTGGTTGGCATAATTTATAATCCATCTTGAGAGAGAAATAGGTTCCTTATATGAAATTTATTGGATGGGTTTAGAGGTCATAATAATTGATATTATGCCTTGAGAAATACATGGATTCCTTATATTTAATTATTCATATGGTCTCAAAAGAAAAAAAATAAATGATATTACACCATGTGAGATACATGGGTTTCATGTTCATAATGCATTCAAATAGAACATTTGTAGTCATAAATTATATTATTATATGGAAAAATCTATATTTATAATATAAAATTCTTTTTATAGAACAATACGTTAAATGTATTATATTAATACTTATAAAGAAAATTTATTCTACATATGAAATTTATTGGGTGTCGTAAGGGGATATGGAAAATCATTTGATGCTAGATTACAATTTTCTTTACACTAATTTCTTAAGTATAATTTTGTGAAATAGGTTCAATCCTATAATACCAGTATTATATAAAGATTTCCTTGTTTCTACTTGGATTTTATATTACTAGTATTATACATGGATTAATACATTTATAATATACTATTTTTATGTTTTGACACATCTGGTTGAGGCTGAAGATCGTAGGGTCATCTCGGTACCCCTAGAGGAGCATGAGTTTAGAATGGTTTATATTTTTTATCTAAATTTATAATAGTTTCATTATGATTATTTTTATATTAAAAAAATATTTTTTTATTATAACCCATTATTAGTGGCCTACAAATTTTTACTAACATATTGTACGAGCCAATGTTTGGTACACTAGATGGTTCCTTTATTCTTTATTAGGACATATATATTGTGCATAATTTATATTATTGATATGGTATACTTCATGGAATCATGTTGGGGGTCGTGCATGTAATTGGTCCACCTACAAGATTTTGGGATTGTTTATTTTTTCATTTTAATATAGTCTTGCTGTATGTAATACCTGCCTTAGGAAGATTACATTGTGATTATGTATTGTATTTATTCATCATCCATATTTTATCTGATTTACATATTATCTTCCATATTTATTATATATCCAAAGTTATTATTAGTGGCCTACATAGTTTTACTAACATCCTGTTCAGTCCATAGTATGGTACACTTGATAGTACTCTTGATAGAAGGTTAGGACCTAGAGATTTTGAATTTATTCAATTGTTTTTATAGACTATTTTTTAAAGTCATGTTTGGGGTTGAGCATTTACTTGGGCTACCAAAAAAAATTAGATTATTTATTTATTTATTTTAGTCTGGTCTTTTTGTATGTAATACATACATTATGGTGACTACCTTGTGTTTATGGATTATAATTTTCATGCAAGGCTATTTATTTAGTAATGAATGTGTTATCTATTATTATTATATGTGAAAGACTTATTCATATTATATATTTCATTTGCTTTATTTATTTCCTACATTATTTATTATCTATCAAGAGTATTCAGTTTCCCCACTATTCCTCTATTAGCACCTTGATGCTAGTCAGATGCCTTTCTCATAGGAGGAGGTTCACCTGATGTCAAGTAGTGCACCAACTTATGAAACTATTTTAGTATAACCAAATTCAGGTTGTTACAAATTAGAAAATATATTTTATATACTCTATGAAATGCTTTATTTATTAACAATTCTATAGATTTAGTTGTGATAAGGAATAGGTGATAAATAAATGTTAGTCTTTAATGTGATTAAATTTCATTTGACATAACTCTTTTATATATCCTCTTAATAGCCCTAAACATGGTCTTATATGAAGAACATCACCACTAAAATGTCATCATTAATTTGTAAATGTATTTTTCAATGGTATAGTCAATATATATGGATAACTAGGTTGTGATATAGAGAAATGGGTGGGGGTTCCATTTTATAATTTAGTGGAGAGGTACACTTAGACATTATTTTGAGATTTAAATATAATAAATGCAATCTCTATGAAAATCATTCCATTTGTCATTAGATTCATACTACATTGAGATGAGGATTAAATATCTTCAAAAAAAATTTCTAAATTATTCAAGGATTTTTTAAACCATATCTTTTGTATTAACACTTAAATATCTTATTTTATCATTAATCATAAAAACATTATTTCACTTATAAAGGGTTATAATTGTATATATTTGGAAACAATTGGTTTATAAATGAATATGGTATTAAATTGATAACCATATAATATTTAGAAATACATTATTCAATATTTATATGATTCTAAAATAATTTCAAAAAATATTTATTAGATAAAATTGAATTAATGTGATTTTTTCCACTATTCAATTAATTAAAAAAGAAAGACATTAATAAAATGATTTAAATTCAATATAATCCTTTAAATTAACATTTATATGTCATATTAATCTATAGAATTCCTGGAACATTATAAATCATTCAATGTATAATAATTCATAACAAATTAATAGTAAATTTTTATTTTTCTATAAATTGATTAAAAGCTATATTAATATTGCACAATATTTCAATGTAATTATATAATTTCAAGAAATTATAAATAGGTTATCACAATTAATAAACTTTTAATATGAAATAAATGAAAATATATATTCATCCACCACTTTCTTCTTTCCCTATGTGAAAAATATGATGTATTCATAAGTAATATTGTGACATAATATTAATAATATTTATTAAATATTATATCGATCATTTTGATGGAATAGAGACCATTCAGAAAAAACCAATCGTAAGGTGAATTATTTCTAATTAATTTCATCAAATAATTTTGTAGGGTGAAATATTATGGCCATTTCACATTGTATCATAACATCATTACCACGATTTACCCTTTTTAGAGTTTGTAACCTTTACCACAATTCATAATCATAAGTATATAAATAAAAGGTTCCTATTTAGGAAATATGACCATACTAATTACAAATATGTTATAAATTTTATAAAATTAAAAAATTATAACTAAAATTTTTTAAAATAAAAAATACATTTACGAAACTCGATGATATTCTCTTTTAGAAAATTACTGTTTTGAAGCACAAAATTGAATTTATTACTATATCATGCATTGTAAAAAAAATTAGATGATTGTTAAAATAATTTAACAGATATATAATATATATATATTTAATTAAAATCATTCAATTTTATTGATTAATTTAATTTATTATGATAGAAACACATTGGGTGCATAAAAATAGATTTTAAATGAAATTCCCATTTCCATAAAAAATGTTACGATACCTAATTGAAACATAAATTTCTATCTTGATGTAATATTTGGATTAAAAAACTATTATAAATGATTTTAAAACATGGATTAATGTAATTGTTTGAAAATAATGCATTTTTTCAATAGAAATTTGTACTTATCATTATACACTAGGAAATCAATTTTTTGGAAAATATTAGAAATTCACCTAATGAAAAATTTGATATGTAAATAAAAAATATGTAGATAATGCTATGAAATAAAAAAATTTAATGAGTCGAACATTAAATATAATAATTTCTCATAAAAATTATTTTTATTGAGATGAATTGTTTTTTAAGCATGTTGTATCTTTACATAAAAATTGACTGATTATTTAAAAGGAAATAATAAATAAATTTTTGTGGAGTAAGACTTATAAATATATAATAATGTTATTATTGATATTTATAGCCTCTAATTTAGAAGATATATTATAATGGTCATATATAATATTTTTTAGATTTTATAAATGGTGTATTGTGTGGAATAATCTATTGAACACAATGTTCTTTTTTATTAAATCTCATGGTGTAATATTGGGAACCTATTAATAATATAAAATGAACTATTTATTACAAGATAATCCCCAATTTGGTTTGCATAATATTTACAAAATCATTATTATTGTATCATCTAATAATTAACACATATATGAAAATTCATCATCTGAGATTCATGTCGAAGACCAATATTCAATTATTTTTAGTGGTTTCATAGTAACTATAAATTATAATCCTAATTTTAAAATTGGGAACTAATTAATACACATTTCCCACCCTTGTAAATGACTCTATGACTCCTATAGTATAACTGAAATGCACAGAGTCCTTAATAGACATGGGTACCTTATTAATTGGAATTACTTTTATATTCCCTATGTATAATCGATTGTCAATGTTTAAAACATGGGCAAACTTATAGAGCATGGTTTCTATAGAAATATTGTTACAATTATTCATCTATATAATAACACCATGGTAGATGCATGGAAATATAAATTTATTAATGAATATTTTGATTTAGAATTATAATATTCTAAATGGTTAGCCATATTTATTCTAGGTATGATGATGAATAAAGAAATAATTGTGGAACTTTAAAATTTTTACTTTAATAATTGTGTCTCAATGTGTAAAATATCAATTTTTATTGTAGAAATACTAATAAAACGTAAGTCATGATTTTTTATGTCATTTCCATTATATATATACTATAGTTATATTAAAATTTATATATCTCCTAAAATTTATGACAGAAATTTGAGACCACCATATTGTCTATAGTGTTATCAATTTACAACCTTATTCATAGTGAATGTTATAGATATAAAGTTGAAATTAATTCACCGTATATTTATATCCCTATTCATGTAGATAATAAAATTATGTCTTGATTTATTTCTAGTGATATACTATTATTACTATGAACACTTCACCCACCATAATGTTTTATTTTGATGACTTCTGTCACATATCATAAAAATGAATATTTAATACTGTGTTTCTGAAAATATTTCAATTTTTTATTGAGGTTTATTATCTCTCACCATGAGATTGAGTTCACTACTGAAAAAAACCAAGTAGTGTTTACCATTCCCAATCCATTGATCCATCATATGTTCAGGGGAGAATAATAGTACAATATTTAAACTATATTATTCATTGTAAACACATTTTGAATTTGTCAAAACTTAATAATGATTAAAAAATGGTTTAATATATTAATTTGATAAAGATCAACCAAATGACTTCTACAAACTATCATAACACATCCCCTATCATCCAGCGCTGATTCTAACCCTCTAATGTAAACCTTTCATCCTCTACATGGAATATTTGTAGTAGTTTCATTATTTTATTGTAGAATATGAAAATGATAAAATGGAAAGAAAATATAATATATTACCTTAGTATCACCATATTGGAGGATAAGATAAGTAAGAAATAGTTGAGATGAACCATCTAATATTAATCTCTATGGTAAATAATTATCTCCGTTATTTATCATCAAGGTGGTCCATTTTGTCTTCCATTATAGTCTACTAAAATTTGAAATCAATTTCATGCTTTTGATTGGTGATTTAGAATGATTATCAATAATAAAATAAAAATTCTTGATCTACTTCATATCTTAGCAGGTAATGAAATGATGATAACTTTTCAATTTCCAACTTGACCGCACAATGAATCGGTATTTTCTTTGAAATTAATTTTTACCCAATATTTTTTATTTTCCTATTCCTAAAACTCCAAAAAATGTACTATTAATTTTAATTCGGCTTCCAGAAAGACACCATGAAAAATTATAGATGACCCTAGGTTTGAATTTTCTTATGGGGGAATTCATTCCAACTACTATAAAATGTTTTTCCTACTATATTCATTCCATCTCTTGAAAACATTCATGAAAATGAAGTTGGATATTATGACCTCATAATATATAGTGAGATGGATTTGAAAATCTGGAATTAAAATGAGTTTATTAAATGTGGATCATGGCTGATCATGAATCAAATTAGTAAGGAATATTTATTTATTAAAGGATTTTTCAATAATATAATTATTCAGTATATATATATGAAGATATAATTCCCAATAGTTCCATTGGTATCACATGTGAGGTGATTAAAAAATTCCACTATAGAATCTTTAAAAAATTGGGACACCATCGATTCCCAATGTGTACTAGGCTGACATAGTTTTCTAATTGGAATATTAAAGGCTAGTTAATATATTCTCAATTGATTAATTTTAAGATGTCGAAAAAATCATCCCCAATCCACTTCCCCTAGAATTACAAACTCCCTATAAATATTCTTAAATGTGCAATTGTATATCCAAAAATATAGACTACATATAATATAAATATCTTCCTTTTCAACAATTGTAACTGGATAAAAATTAAAGGCATCATAAAAATATCACCCTACCTTATGAATAAAATTCTCAGTAAACACATTAAAAAAAATCCTTGATTTGTTACTCCAAATGTTCATAGAATTATAATAGGTTACTAATATAATTGAGAAGATAAAAATAGGATCATTATTTCACTATCATAATACAACCACACATGATCATAGTTTAGTATTCTATGTCACTTATATTCTTTAGCAAAGAAATATTTTAAAGCATTCATAATGAAATTTAATGCATGTCTATTTCATGATAATTTCATACCTGGTCATTTATATATGAAACCCCATACTTGTTAATCCAATATTTTTTGACATGGTAATTAAATTTCATGGTAATATACCCAATGATGATATGTCATCAATGAAAATTTATCCCCACTATCATAGAATTCATCTATAGTTTTGTTGATGAAGTACCTATAATGGATGTCAAATTTAAATATGTTATTTAATTATTCAAATTAAACATAAAATAATGTTGTTATATTCATTATTTTATCACGATTGATAATTTTGAAAAATTAGGTGAGTATGTGATGATCAACTTACATGAAATTTATATCATCTATTCTAACCACTACTCCCACTATCATTTTAATGTCAATGAAAAAAATATATTCCCATAAGTCTCTATAAAATAACATAAAAAGACAAATTATATAAAAATAGGATGTTTACATATTTGTAAAATAATTCACTATAGCCTTTACTCATAATTACAGAAGCTCCATCATTAGAAACATTGTATTCATAAGAGTAATTATTGGAATCCATCATGAAATATGAATTAAAACCACCCTCATTCATGATAGTTTTCATTAAATATTTTATTGAAGATGTGTAGAAAAATCAAAATGAATGATTGTGATGGTCTTCATGGAAATAGATGAAAATATCTCTAAAATATCATGGATTATCTTAACATTGTGGATTTAATGATTAGTATATGATTTTACCTTGGGTAATTTTATATGGATAATTAGAGCCTATTCAGATGAGTCCAAATGATTCATAAAAGGGATCCCCCAAAATAGAAAAAATAATGATAGTATCATTATGCCATATATATGATATAAAATTGTATATAATTATATTTAGTCACCAAAGATAGATAAAACATCACACATCCTATTAATGTGATATTTTTAATAATATACTTTACATAAATACACACCGTCCATGTATATATTGTACATAATTAATTTTCATGAAATATAGTCTCTTTAACAAGAAATTAGAAATCATTCCATATTGTACTCTTCATAGGGTATTAAAATATATAAAAATGTAATCCACATAATAAAACAATGAACTAAAGAATATATAATCTTAATCAGAATAATACAAACATGTACTCAAAATGATAATTTGAATGGTCAGTCCCCCATTACAATTAACTACATAGTGTGTTCCATTGTCTCGTGACATTTATTATGAATGATCCATTTCCATAAGAACCCAATATATTCAATGAAAATTAAATCACCATTTCCATATTCAATTAAATATTCCACAAAACTATTTATATCATGATTCTTGTTTTAATATCAAAAATTATGGTTCATATATTCCCTATTATGAATCCATCATTGAGTCTGTCGCTATTCCTTTCGACATTATACTAGGGTATTTGGACCCCTCATTTACATTAGATTATTCCACCTCATAACATATCACTATCCACTGGGTACAAGAAAAATATGTATAGAGATATTTTATTGTGACCTTTTGGGTGTTTGTTTCATGTAATTTAGTTTTATAAAATGAAACATTGATCTATCCTCATGGGACTATCCATGAATTTTGTCCCTATAAAATAATATTTTTTTCCCAAGTCATTCATTAATGAATGAACTACTCAATGAACCATATTATAGGATGAAACAACTCTAATTTTCTAATAGAATTATTTAGTTATTTAAAAACTAAAACTATATCAGCTTATGTGTGTCTTGAATCACATTTCCACAAGATATGAATTGACACCAAAAACTTCAATCATGATCATAGTGATGTTTTAAATTAACTATTAAAACACTTTCAGTTTAAATGTTATGATTATTAATTAACTTTGGGTTTCACTATTTTTTCATAGACTAATGTTATATAAAATTCACCTATGATAGAACGATATGAGAATTGATTCCACTTACCATTGGATATATGGTGACACTAAAACCTCTTATCAAGGGCCAGTACACAAATTTACTTCCACCTATATCATAATGTATATGTCAGGTTGTTAATTCTTACAATAAAAATTCTACGATAGGGGAAATCAATATCAAGTATATAAGAATGTATCTCAATGTCCAATCATTAGAACATATTGAAAATTTAATATTAAAAAAATCTATAAGATTGAAAAATTATTGGATATTTTGATCAATGATGTTTGGCTTTAATGAAACACATTTTTTAGTTAAATTAAAAGCACCATAAAATTCAATAAATTTTTTTATATATTCCATAAAACATAAAAAATATGAATTTTTTCCAATTTTTTATTACCATAAACATCAGTGATCTATTGATAAATATCATTACACCATAAATTCCAATCATATTTATATCAAATCAAATTTTCATTAAACATCTGCAATATTTTAGTCGAATTTTTAATTAATTAAATAATAAGAATTATTGGTAATTGATTTATGATCATTATACTCTATATACATCTAATCCAAAACTTTGTGATCCAAAAGTAAAACAAATCCATGTACAAACTTCATGAACATATAATTAAAACTGGTGGAAACTTTTTAGTTTGACAATCTATAATAGGAAGAAAAATAAAATTATGTTTCCTCATATAGTAGCAATTTAATTCATAATAATATATTTAGGTAAATTTATTTATATATTAAAAATGATCAATGGACTATTATTTGGGATAGGAAAATGATTAATATTCTTTTTATTTCTAGTTTTTTGAGGATAAATTTGTTAAATTCTTCACTCATTACATATTAATTTATCCAACTCGCATAAAAATTGAACCATAAAACCTCATGATTTGTTTTAATAATTTTTGAGAAAAAACTACTATGACTATAATTAAATCTATTTTACACTTGAATGGACTAACAGATGTGCCTAGTGTTTTACATATTTTTCCAAATCACTTTTTATGAATTAATTATCAATTTTAGGTATGTTTGAGAAATAATATTTCACTTTATTCATTTTATAATGTATTACTGAAATTTAAAATCTTTTAAAATCATAATGAACATGTATACATTAGTGGTTTAATTTCCCAAATTCTCTCTATTTAACATTCCCAATATTATGTGAACACCATGTGATTAAAAAACTCTCAAAAATCAATATTCAATGGATATTTTATACGTTTATGAGTTTTAAAAATGTTGTCTTTTATAATTTAAAATTAAGTTTATTATATTAAATTAAATTAATTAATATATTCTCTCTATATTTTGTTACTAAAAAAATCCCATGATTTTAATTTTATCATATTTTAGAAATAATATTTTCAATATATTTTCTTCATTTTTATTTTTTTAATTAAAATTATTTTTTACGGTTTTAATTTAACTAATATTTTAATCTATGAATTTTAGTTGGTTCTGCCACTATCTGTCTACCATCCTGTATTCTCCCACTCAGATCAATACTAAAACACAACATTTACCAATCCTTCCACTAGTAGACTAACATCAAAAAACCAAATCCCTTCTCCAAGTAGATCCCAATGTACTATGGAAATCCCCTTCATCTACCACTATCACACCCCAATGATATAAAAATCTATCTAATGTTTCCCATCAAAACACATCCTCTCATCTATTAATATCCCCTTATTATGTTTCCTCCACCCATTCCAACAGTAGATCTCCATTAACCATTGAACATACCTCATATACTATGACCCCTTGCAATATATTGATCATCATTTTCCATCGGCCTCTTTCACTCCACTACCAGTCATCCTCCCCAAATCTACTGCTATCACATATCACAAGTAGAACAATGAACATCAATTATTATACCCATCAAACTCAAATGGATGAAAAAGAAAACCGAAATACTGTAAATCAAAAAACAGAACACTATATCTATTGATGATCATCAAACAAATACCCCATGTTTACAAAATCCATCAAATAGAATGAAAACATGCTATGAACTCTAACATGCACTGCTATTATAGATGTTTTGTGAGCCATTATGTTTCCAACATGAATTCCATTGATTGATTAAGAAAAAAATATGAACAAATCTAGGTCTGTAGATCTGAACCTGAGCACCGATGATGTTGAGGCAGACCACCATGACCAAATTTAGAGTCGAGGATGATTCCCCATAGAATAATACTCCATGTTGAACTATACATGATAGACAGAATTCTCCAAATCCCATTGAAATCCATATGATATATCATGAGAACTGATACAAGATCCCTAGGAATTTTGTTGAAAAAGACAAGATACTACTAATCGTTGGGATATTGAGACACCCATGTGCGAGATGAGACCATAAAATACATAAGAAATGGAAAAATTATAATATTTAAATAAATAAATTTCAATAATAAAATTTAATAACATCTTATATATAAAAATGATAATAATACTAGTATTTTTAAATATATTATTATTATTATTATTATTACAAATACAAATATTAAAACATATGTAAATATATAATGTTGTTATAATTAAATTAAATAATATGTATATATAAATATAGAAATAAAAAATTATTCGATGTCAGTTACTAATATCCAAACAATAATTAGGTCCGGGAGAGAAAGATTGGAACCGAAATAGTCCATGTGGCCACAGAGGCATAGAAAACTAGTAAAACTAGACCACACCCTTTAAATAAGAAATATAAAAACATTTTTCAAAATTACTAATGTGTGATGGTGATAATTGTTTTTGGATTTCAGGAAGAAATGGGTGGTGATGGTGATTAGTGATTAAAAGTGGGGATCATGGGAACTGAATTATATATTAGAGTAATGTCATTGAAAGAGGATGGGGCGAAACAGTTAGAGTTAAATAAAGAGATAGTTACATGAATGTAAAAACCATGCCATGTGGATCTTTGTTTCCTATTTTTTAGTTTTGTTACTTATTTTTTACTGAATAAGAGGATCACTAATCATCCATTTTCACAATCCCCAGACATGAGAATTATCTCTATTCCAAGATACAGTTATCATTCGTTATCTATCTTAAACTTTAAATATGTTTCATTTTCCAATTGATTTTTTAATTATCGTGGTGGGTTTTTTGTTTTGTACTTAAATTTTAGGTGTTTGTTTATTATTTATTCATATAATTGTGTTGTGATATGATATACCTAGATGTATAGAACAAATTCATGGGGACTCATTCAATAATTAAATCTCAACAAAGTGAGATAATCCAAAATTCATGAGATTCGTCACATGTTTATCACTCTTAGTAGCTTATGATGGTGATTTGGGGTACGCGAGGGAGCACACTTAGATAAGAATAGTTTGATATGATTATTTATAAATATTTTCCCCTTATTCTCTCATTTTCTTGACTAATCAAATAATTTTTTTTCTGTGATATATTAATATAAACTCTAACATTATGGGTTCTGAAATACCTTCGATGGAATGAATATGTTGATTGGTTAATTTTTCATCCTAGATGAATTATCATGAAATGATAATCTTTTTTATTTTATCATAAATATTTAAGTAATATAGTTTTGTGATACGAGTCATCAGTAATGCATTGAGTAGGGGTGATATTTTTTGGATTTCATAAGGTAGTCTATAATGTGTAGATAATAGTTTACCAACCTAGATCTCACATTGTTCTTCTTGTCTTTATTTTCTGATTCTTTGTATTTTTTCCTAGTTTGATAAGTTTTTTAATTCTGTTTCGTTCAACATACAAATTTTTTCTCTCATCCCAATACCTCAATGCTTTTCATATGTATTTTTCTTATTTCATTTGATGTGTAAATAAATAAAATAACAAAAATAATTGAGAAGACAACTAAGGAATCAGACACTACATCTAGGACTGTGATCCTATGTTTAGGAACAATTCTATATACAGAGATTTTCTCTACCCCATAAATGGAGATTCATGATCTAGATTGTGAGGAATTTTTTAGGGGATTTTAGATGATGGGAAATTCATACAAGGAAGATGGTTAATTTATTTTATAATCATTTTTCCAGATATTAATTCTATTATATCAAATTCATTGAATTTTTAATTATTTTTTATTGATTTAATAGGTAGAACTAGTATTGATAATTCTATCCATTTCCTTAAATGATAGAACACCAATGTTTTAGGACATTTTTTCGAAGGAAAATAGCTCAATCATATCCCAAAAATACTCTCAGGATTTCTATTCCATCTTGAATATGTTCATACTGATATGTCATATGGAGTTGAAAGTTTCACTGAATAAGAGGATTTTTTAATATTACTATGCTTTTATTAAGACTAATATTTTTTTGATCTAATATATATATATAATAAAAATAGAAATTTTTTTAAATTTTTTGAAATTCAAGATGAAATTTGGGTTCTATCTACTAAGTATTTTTTGAACTCTTTGTTTATTTTTTATTTATGGGATAAATAACTACTGAACTGATTTTGATAGAACCCTACATGGATTTAAAAGAGCATGATGACACATATATTATTACCAAGGAATAATTTTCATATGGGACTATTCTATAGGATAAGAAACTTCCTTTATTTGAATTCCAATAACATGTAAATTCTAATGCTCATGGTATTTAAGAAGGGAAGTGCCCCTATACCATTACCCCATTAAACAATTCTATAAAAGAAACAACGATAAGGATTGGTATATGGAGGATGAAATATATGTGGTAATACACAAATAATTAAGATAAAATGATGTAATGAACAAACTATGGTGGTTTTGATATAACAAGAGACAACCTCCATCAAAGTTGGGCTGATTAATAGTATGTCTAGCCAGGAATAGTCAAACCATTGTACCGCTTAGGTGTTATCACAAGAATATCCTCTTTCTTTTTTATTTTAATTTATTATTTATTTATTTTTTTGATCTTTTTTGTTTTTCATATAAGATTATAATAATTCAGTACATATAAAACGTGTGTGAAATTTTCATGTCACCTAGGTATCATATTTGGAGTGACCTTGAAAGAATCATTTGAAATTATATTACCAAGAAGAGAATAAACACTACGACTATTAGATCAAATTCCCTAAATCAATATTTGGATTCATTGGTAATTTAATTAAAAATTGTTATCTCTTATGTTAATACAATTAAAATATTAGGGACTAGAATGGAAAAATCATGGATCCCATAAAATGAAAACATAGTGAGGCTTTAATGGGTTTAAAAATTGAAATTCATCTCATCCAGGGGAGTGATTTTTTAGTATTATTAGTTTAATTATGTTTTCTACAAACTATTGTGAAATACATATGGTGAAATACCCCTTGATCTTCTGAAAATACTAAAACATGTTTCTTAAATGGATGTTAGATGTTTTAATTTTAGTGAGTTGAAAATTAAGATGAGATACATTGTGAAGCCTTCTTTCACCCATCATAATGACTTTAATTAAACATTTGTTCATTAAAAAAGGTAATTATGATACATTTTGATCTAAAATTAATATTTTTTTCCTTTAGAAAAATATATATAAAGTTAATTAAAAAAAATATTTTATTGGATGAGTGGAAAAATGATTTTAATATTTTTTTATTACACATTCAACCATCATAAACAACTCGATTTCTAATATATTGTGAACTGGGCTATCTCTCCCACTATAATTCACATTTTCTAACCATGTTGATTTTTTATATGTGTGGGAGAGGGGTATATCTATGATGACATGTACCTAATTTCTCAACATAAATCCCCCATATTTTTTTAATTATGTGGTTAAAATGTTTTAAATTATTTAACAAAAAAATGGACCTAGGCTTAAATTTTTACCTTAACAATTTTTGCATTCTTACGGGATATTAATGTCCCTCTAGTTTAGATTTGCAATGAATATGAAATTGTTAGATATTTATGATTTCTTACTGGTTAAAAACTTTTTGAGGTATATTAATTTTAGGATCTGTGAAAGGGAGTAATATGTGATAGATATTTCTAGAATTATGATCATAACATCAGAAATTTAAAAATTAAAATATTAACCTACAGTGCACTTAATTATAATTATAATCATATAATTGAATTGAAAATGGAGTGAAATTGGAATATTGGAAACCATAGTGAGTTTCTATGACAAGGGAACTGGGTTCATTTGTTTTATTAAATAATAATTAATCATAATAAGTTCACTATATAGTTTTATTCCCAAAAAATTGACATTGAAAATTACCAATAATGAGGATTATCATTATATATTTTATTTAGGTGAGTAGAATTTTGTTCCCATGTGAAATAGGGGATAGATTACTTACTTGAGAATAATTTGGCATCTATTGATGAAGAGATAAACGAAATGCCCTCAATTTTTTGGAAATTATGATAAAGGTAAAATTATTTGCACATAAATTATTGTTTTATTTCAACTTAGATATAAATTTTATTCACTCTCAAAATTTGGAATTGAACTGAAATTTATGTTGGAGAATATTCAGATTCATCTTTATGGAATAAAATTTTAAATATTGAATGAATTTGTGCTACTTGTTTTTTAGTGTATTCATTAATTTATATAGGACATAATTTAATCATTTTTTTGGAAATTATGTCTCTCATGTTTTTTTACATTTTCTAGAAATATCCTAACATGAATCATTTTGAAATTATTTGAAATTAATTTTTTTATTAGAAGGATAAAAATCATGATTTGTTAATGGAAAATGAATTTTTGTGTGGGGGAGTATTATGTGGAATATATTATATGTATTTTTTCACATCTATTTTTCT
The DNA here is from genome assembly GCA_963277665.1 of Viscum album. NCBI lineage: Eukaryota > Viridiplantae > Streptophyta > Magnoliopsida > Santalales > Viscaceae > Viscum > Viscum album. Next base: position 1,097,821,156 of record OY728131.1, on the reverse strand, counting down.
TAATTAATTTAGTAATCGATGTAAATATATGATTTAATTTTTTAATTATCCTTTTTGATAAATGTTTATTGAGATTTACATTAATGAAAAATAGTGTTAATGTTATATACATTAGTGGGTTAACTTCCAAAATTTTATCAATATAACCTTTTCAATCATATGAGAACACCATGTGATGAAAAAAATATCAAATTATTATTTTCAATGGAAGCGTTTTTTGATTTTCTACATTTTTAAAATGGTGTCTTAAAAAAATTAAATTATCTTTATTCTTCTAAATTGAATTAAATAATTTTTTTTGTTATGAATTTATTGACCAAATAAACTACATGACATTTATATAATCATTTTTTTGGAACTAGTTTTTTTCATTTATGATTATATTATTGAAATCATGTTATTTTGATTCAATTTAACTAATTTTATGACCTACAATTTTTAAAATGCCCCTTCACTAACTATCTAACCTCCCATTATATATATCTGAGTTCTATGGAAAATATTGCATCTACCAGAAAATTCAACAGTAGAAAACCATCTACCACTAACATCCCATCCGTTGGTAAATCCCAATCTACAATCAGCCTCCGTAACTTCTACCGCTACTACACCATAATGGTAGCACAATTATTTTAGCATCTCCTATAAAATATCATTAACTAATATACCCCCATCCCTGTTCTCTTACTTTCACTAGAATGATCATCGAGAGATAACCATCTATAATTTTTTTTCCAGATCTACCTTCACCCATTGCTATCTACTATTCAGTAACTACAATCATCCTCCTTATCTCCTTTACTAGACATCCTCCTAATATCTACTTCTACTACTACTCACCAATAGCACACACAATATCTTCCTCTATCCCTCAAGAACTCAAATGGGAAAATGAGAAACTAAAATAATCAAATCAAAAACATTGGACACCAGATCAGATAAATAATAAAAAATGAATCCCTCATTAGAATGAGAACCACCATAGAGAACACAAATCTGATTTGAACCCCGACTACCACCACTATCCTTACCATGTAGTGATCCAAATCATATCAATCCCTATATCCATCATATCATTTTTATAAAATTGATTTATAAATCCATTTTGATTGATCCACACTTGAGCACCATCAATGTTGAATCTAATCTCCACTTCTATAACTAAACCAATGCCATATCCACCATAGCTATAGTCTCTATGAAGAATGTCCCAAGACAGTGATCATGGGAAATTATCCTCTATTGGACCAATTATATCTCACAACCACTAAATAACACTCCCCTAATGCTTACTGAAGAAGAATATTCACCACCATGTATGGAGAGGATGATACAATGGCACATGAACTAAGACATGAAGATAACATTAGAAAAAAGAAACCACAAACCACAACAACAACAATATCTAAAATAAATAAATAAAAATATTAAAACATAATAATATAGTTTAAATACATATCTAATGTAAATACAAATAATAATAGTATTTATATATATATATATATATTATTAATATATATATATATATAATACATATAAATATATATAATTATATATTTATTACTAACATAAGATAATTATTATATATATATATATTATTTTTTAAAATTTCTTTATATTTTTTTAAAAATATTATTGAATTATTGGATGATAGGTAGAAACATATAATCACTAAATGAGTCTGGTTGTACTCGCTTGGCATTTCTTGTTTCCTAGGTGTGACACAATCCTAGAAAAATATCCTCTATGCCCAAAACCATTCGATAAGAAATAAAAATTTCACTTTCCAAAATCCCAAAAGTATGTTGTTGGTTGTTATTTTCTCTTTGTGATACAATTATGTGTCCATCATGAGTATTGATCAAAGATGATGATTGTGCCCAGTCTATAATATATTCGACCAATTACATTTTTGGCGGATCGTTCATCTAAAGTAGAGTTCATTGAATAGATGGTGATTATTTCTTTAAAGATCTCTATGTAGATCTCTTATTTTTTACTGTTATATTTTTCAATTAATTTTATTTTCAAATAATAGGTTCACTCCTCTATTTTCAAAATCCCAATACATGTGAATCATCTAGATTCATATAAATTGGAAGCACTCTATTTATCTATCTGTATATATATCCCACTCATTTTATTTTCATTTTGATTCATTATTTATATAATTTTATAATTATCAGTGTGGTGTTCCTATTTTTTAAAATATTATTATAATGTTTTTCTATGTATTCTCCCCTATTTATGTTGTTATATATAATCTCAAGAAAAAGAGAACTAATCCACCATTATTTATATACAATAAATAACACACTAATTCTAAAATATCCATCATTTTTTATTATCATCAACGCTTCGTCACTCAGAGATGTTTTTAAGGTGATTTGAGGGTGTGCGAGGGAGAACTATTTCAATGAAAATGTTTAATGATATTATTTCTCCATATAGTACCCCTTCATCTCTCATTTTCTCGACTGATGATGTGCGTTTTTTATGCAATCAATTGATCACCATAGTATCATTCAATATTGGTTGATATCACAAAAATAATGAGCATGTTTAGTATTTTATTTTAAATTATGGAGGAACACTTGACCACATATTAAATTTCTTTTTCATGTGCTCAATATTTAGGTATGTTATGTGTGTTATTATTGTCATATATCATGTATTAAGTTGGTATTTTTAGTTCACGATAATCACCATAAGATATATGAATGGTAGAAAAGTGTTTATCAACCTTGATATGGGCTTGTTATTATTGACTATCATCTCTATTATTTTATCTTCCACTCCACTTTAATCAAGTTTTTTAATTATGTGTGGTTGTCCTCTTAGTTTATTATCAACTCCTCCCACTTCTTCTAAGGTTTTCAATTATTTTTCATTTGATGTTTTATGTTTATATAATCACAAAAATTGAAAACCAATTAGTATTCATACATTGATTACATGAGGTTGACACTAAGGTTATTCAATATGATATATACAGGGTTTATAAATATATTTATTCCCCTTCTCATCATTACATATCCTTCACTAAATGTGGTTTATTGTGATTACATATTCTCACATTTTCATGTAATTCTATTATGATTTCACACATATCCGTGAAAATAATCGTCATTATTCCTAAGGATATATCTATATCAGTTTATAGATATGACAGTTATATATATTTGAAACTAATACACATATAATGGAATATATTTAATATGATATTTATTCTGAATTATTTTTTACAATAGATTCACCATTGACTATAGTGAAATTCAAATCACACATAACCTATAAATGAATCTCCGAGTGTGAATTTTTAAAAGATAATAACCCTTTCAAACTATTTATTATCTTGATTAAAAATATTTTCCATACTAAATTAAATTATATTTCCTAATTTTCATTATCAATAGAGATTAAAATCATTCAATTTTAATCCATATAGATATTTATACGAAATTAAACTCAATTATTTTTTAGCGTAATGTGGTGCAACACCATTAAAACAAGAAAACAATTTTCCATATCAATCTATTCACCATTATATGTCTATATTGGTCTATATATAATTGCATGTCAAACATTATATGTTGCTATGTTTTTGAATGATTATTGTAATTTTTTGATGTAGAAGTAAAATGTGTGTAGAATAGAGAAAAAATTAGTCTCCTTCAACCATTAACTCTTCTAATGTTTGATCATATGTATCAATTTCCTATTATAACATAGAATATATGATTGTATAGGATTTTCAATAGATGTAAAAATTAATCACTTTTATTATGGCCTCCGATTATTATTAATGAATTCCTTATACATTAGAAATCACCAAAATATTCTCCCAATTCGAATTACAAAATTCTTATTCCATGCATACCATTTTATCTTTACTATTAAATGATTCTTGCTCTGAGTAATAACCCATCAAGTGTATACAAGATTAGTGTTTATGAGGCATGTAGTAATGATTTAGTATTTTTTTATAACTTCATAATTATTGATTTTATATAACATATATTCATTTTGATCATCGAAAAGTATAATTTTTCCAATTGATAACTATATTTTCCTATAGCATATATCACATATTCTAAATCCAAAGGTGTTTTGATGGAGAGTTCATTCTTTTCAAATATTCCCCTCTAGATGGGTAATTTTTATTATGACAAAAATACCACTCCACTCCACCTTTCATAAAAAAATAATCAAATTTATAGCATTATGAAATCAATATCATCCACAATAAATAGTGAAAAAATACATAAAAATCATATCTTCCAAGAATGGGTAACTTTTTAAAATTTTAAAATTGGTAAATTTTCAATACCATATTCATGGATACTGTCTACAAATATTTCCACCCTTGAAGTGCACAATTATTGGATTCCATTATTATTATTCTAGTATCAACATATAATATTGATCTATCACCATTGGGATCCATTTTATGAGATGAAATTTTACTCTACATCGCATATTTAACAGATCTATTCTTAATTTATTAAATGAGTTCCTTAGGATATTTAGTCTATGAAAAGTTCATAGAATTTGGATGATGAGGACACTAAAATTCATATCAAAACACAACATTTGTGTGAAACATAACTCAAACTTCGACAGACTCCCATATTAAGATTTATAATAAACAATAATGTTTCTAAATAATAAAAATGAATGTATCTTCCTTAATAAATTTCCAAGAATAGAATCATGATTGAAAGATGTTCTATTATGTGAAAAAATAAAATTTTTATTTATATATTTTATTTATGTATTTAATTTTTAACTTGAAATTATATATTATATAATGTTATTTTTTGATAGAATAGAAAATTAGATCAACAAGCACTTCAACAGTGTGAGAGGAAATGTATACACATTATCTGGGGTAAACATGTGTTATATATGACATTTACATTATTTTCCCTAAATACATTGATAAAAAATCATCCAAATCCAAAAATGGTCATGGAATAGTACTCTGAAACAAGTGATATTAGTCACATATTGATGAAATTAGGAACTATGGACAAGGGAGTGGAATATATAAAACCCATTGTTTAACAAAAATGATAAAACAAATTATGTTGTTTACTATCCATTAATATTATAATGATCCATTCCTCCAAAATAATTCAAAGCCTCTTGAAATTATTTATGCCTAAAAATATAATAATCTGTGGTTATAAATGGAAGAAATGTTAATTAAACACCATCATTATACTTTTAGAGTCATAATAACAGTAATTAATTCTATCCATAAATGTGTATCCTCTAATTGGATGATCCACCCACTATTGAAAATCACTATGAAACCTTTAAAATAATGGTTGATGAATACCCTTGGTGTGAATCCAAACTCCCAAGTTCATAAAAGTTTCCTCATTCATCATTGTATCAATTTTGTAGTTCACCAATAATGTAGAACAATTATGTACATAAAAACATAGATCTTACTCCACATATTCCGTTGGTTAATATTAGTCGAATCTGTTAAAGGATAATATAGGGATACTATATCCATATAGGTATACATGTCAATAAATTAAAGCAGAAGAAATATAAATTATAGTCAGAAAAATTAATGATATGAAACAAATACACCAAAACCATATTCCATAAAATAGTAAATAATATCTCCAATGATATAAAAAAATTAAAACCATCTTGTGATATGGTAATAAAAGATATAAATATGATATATCGTAGGCACACAACATGAATATATTCATTAAAATAAAAAAACATGTATAAGGATATTTTTCTATAATGATTACCTGATCATAAATCCTAGCTCCTATCATGCTCCATATCATCATTCGATAACAAGGACCTTTCCCATACCATGTTCACATAAAATTATTTATGATCTGATACATGGGAACTCAAATACTCTTTCATTATGACATTGAAAGATTCCATGATAAATATTAGTAAAATATATCAAATAATTTAGAAGCATTTAATATTTTATATTCTTTTATGGAAATGAAATAGGAAATTGTAATAATTATATAGTTTCATAACTATGTCTGAAGAAAAATCAAACTTTTTATACAATACATTCCTAGGAGTTATTGTGTAATGTATGAAAATATTATATATCATCAACTAGTAAAAACATCACAAATCATTTTCAAAGTAAAGACAATCCCTTCATATGATTTTGATTAAATCATAGGATGATATCATATCCAACAATGAAGACATTACATCCCTATGGTAACTACACCAATTATAAATTGGAAAATTGCTATGAAAACATACATACATAAATAGGAATAACATCCTTGATCCATGACATATACAACATGGTGTCATGAAAAAAATAATATCCTCAATATAGTGAATAATAATCTATTCCCATGGTGACCCCAAGTGGGGAAGACACCCATATTCTCATTCTATAATACCATTTTAAGGGGATCACAACTTTTAAGCGTCAAACGTTATATTAGAATCACATATCCATTATTTGAATTTTCATAACAGTGGTTTTATATCCTATATACATTTTATGTAATAAATAAACAAATAAAAACCTACTCCTATCATCAATGATGTCCCATGAGAATTAAATCCCATTGTTAGGGAAATCATGTCTTGAAAAAAATCATATTGTAAATAATGTCCATTAATATAAACCACACACTAATAGGGTTAATTACATCCAAAAAATACATGCATGTTTCCCTAGTGTGAAAAATTTGAAGAAGTGGGAATGATATTCCTTCTTATAAAAAATGTATCGAAATATGTAATATTAGATCTATAGAATCTATTATTGGAACCATGGAAATACCTTACCATATTAATAAAAACCCCATAAATTATAAAAAATAACTTGTTAAAATAATTATATAATCAATATATAAAAGGTCCCTATGTCATTTCAAATTTGTCTGATCATATATATTATTATTTATAATCTTCAAACAATTTATAATTAAGATAATAAAAGAATAGTCTTCTGATATCTTCTATGATGAAATGTAGGAACTCCCACACTATTCCAAATTTTCTAGAAAAAGGATAAATGGAAACTACAATGATCCATGTGAGACATCCCACATATAAACTACACCAATAAACACATCCCATATCATAATATTGAAAATTTTAACCACTTTAGGTCCATCACAAGAATAAACAACTCATATAAAGATTAACTATGTGGTAAACATTTTAGATGTAATCTTTATTGATTAGTTTGTGGTCATTAGGGGATATCATTTTACGGGTAGAATATAACTGGTTTATAGATCCCATAGTCATTGATACCATACATAATATTGGGTTTGTAAATCCTTTTAAAATTTATAATTCCTCAATCCCCTATGTTTATTGAAATCGTTCATCATAGTTCAAATGAAGAAATCCTAAACAAAATAGTTCAGTTAAGGAAACCCTAATTAGTACTAATACAGACATGATCGATGAAGATACAATGGTGATTAAAAATCAAATAATATAAATTAGACAACATTTGAAACCCCTTAATTAGAGAAAACCCTCTATAACATTACATATCGAGGAATAATACTTTGATAATAAAGAAGATGAGGCATAAAATATCATATGGAACTCACCTTTGACTATTGGAAAATTGAACTAAGCTAACATATATACTGTTTATCATATAAAATAAAAAAATGACGGTCAAGGAAGGTTTTTATGAAACTCGTTGTCGAATATATGGGATAAATCCTAATTTCACTATATATAAAGTTATTAAAATTATTAATATTTCTAAAATGGTTTTTGAAATCCGCTAGAACTCTATTTGACATCCACAAAATCTAATTTGATCCAATATGTGATTCAATATGTATATGGAGGAGTTTTAAAAGTAGAGTAAAAATACACTTTCTTACCTAAAAAAATTCGGGGAATGTAGAACATATAAGAATAATTGTTATCGATATTATTTCCACAAAATATTGCCATGATCTACACATGAAAACTTTTAATGTCATAGCCCGGGTTCCATGCCATGTTCTACAACATATTCTATTATGTGACCATAGGAATGAATCCTAGTACTCTCGAGGTTACAGACTAACACTGAGGGTATACTATTAATCATATAGAGAATATACCATTTTTATCAGATTATTCAACATCTAAAATAAATAATCAATAAAAACTAAATAACACAATGATATTATATCCTGAATAATACTTTTATACCCAGATGACCAATGTACAATACAATATAAATCCTAAACTGTTGATACGCTATCGTAAAATAAATATCCAGTGTCCGAATGAAGACTCAAAATAATGAAAAAAATTACTCCCAAGAGGGTCTAGAACCACATCTGGTTTCTTCATCCAAGCATTAACCAGACATAGCAACCTACTATTGGTCAATTTCCCTTATCCGATACAACAATCATGAAATATATTTAGGTACCGATAAGGAATCCAAGGTAAGTTGTCAGTACAAATGAGTAAGAAACCACAAAAGGTGTCTTAATAAACATCTATTCAATAATAGTGTATATAGTTCGATAAATAAATAAGAATACTAAATAAATAAATAGTTATCACATTATCTATTATTCCTTTTCAACACACAAATGTCTAATGTTTTGAGGATCCCAAATCCTCAATATATAATTCGGATCACTCTGAAGTCTATACAATACCGAAGGGACATCATGTCTTATAATTATATTATACCATTCTATATAACATATCATATATCCCAATTCCATTATTACCATTCTAGATCTCAATTCTTATATGAATACCATTTTCTCCCTTCATCATTTCATTAATTAATTCAATAATTAATTAATCATCTCAACCTCATTAATTAACTCAATAATTAATTAATATTCTCAATTTCATTACTTAACTCAATAATAATTAATATTTTTAATATATTTAGCTAACTCAAAAATTAATTTATCTCCCCAATTTCAGTAATTTACTAAAAAATTAATTCATTATCCAAATCATAATAATTAACTTATAAATTAATTAATCATCTGCAAATTCTTAAGTAACAAAACATTTAACTAATCATCTCATTATTATTAATGAATTCAAAATAAATTAATTACCTAATATTAATAATAAACTAAAATAATATTTAATCATCTCACAATACCATTATCCCAAAAACAATTCCACAATTAATTACTAAATTCACAAAAATAAATATCCCGTAATTAATTAAAACAATTAATTACTCAATTCAACATTCTCAATACCACCTAATTAATTATAGGATTAATTAATCAATTCAACAATATCAATATCCCATAATTAATTCAAAAATTAATTACTCAATTCAATATTCTCAATATCAATGAATTAATTACAAAATTATTTACTCAATTCACTAATCTCTATATTCCAAAATTAATTACTCAAAATCAATAATTCCAATATCCCCAATTTCAAATTTTCCCTCAATTAATTAATTCTCCAAATTAATTAACTCAACCAAAAATCAATTGATAAAAATATAATAGGAATTATATAATTACAAAAACATAAATGAAATATGTACTTTGGGATTTGAATTATAGACTATCTACCTTTAGTTTGATGATGAATGATAACTAAAGGAAATCCCATATTTGAATGGAACCACGGAAATCATGGAGAAGAAGATGAACTAAATATGAAATAGAGTTCCAAATGGAAACAACTATATATCCAACAATCCTAAATCTAAATCCAATAATTCAAGAAATAGCTACCAAAGATTTGGATTTAGATCTAATAAAATTGAAGATAAAATACCTAATGTAATGAGATAAGAATATAATAATAATGGGAATGCAACTCCCCAACCCCAAAATTCTAGAGTCTTTGCATTACTTTAATATATTGGTATGATTACAAGGAATAAAATACTGAAGGACCGATCAGTTTAGTAGTCCTATAAAGCCTAATCACATAAAGGATACCCACAATATATTCAGAAATTAAAAATACATGAATTATACATAATAAAATTAAATAAACTTCATCCATGATCACTTATTCAATGAGTTCTTCATCATAACCTGAAGAAATGGAAACATAATAAGGGAGAGGTCAAATTTTCAATAAGGGTAAATAAATTGTAGGGAATAATGAATCAATAAGAATAAATTATCATATATAAAAATAACTAATAAAACCTTTAATAAAAATAATTTGATAAATAAATATCAGCATGGAAGGTAAGATGATAAAAATACATTCAATTTAATCAATGAACTAAAAATTAATTGCATCCATTGATATGTCAGCACAAAATCTCATGGATGAATAATAACAATAACAATATAAATAATGGAAATAATTAATTATTAGATGTCATTTTTTCTATGAAATTTATACCTTTACATTTAGGAGATAGTTTAAACTATTTTTCTAACTATTTTTTCTCACGAGTCTACTGATGGATCAAGGGTCTTGAATTAAATGGTCCCCAACCCACATGGATTTCCTTAAACAATCCCCAACCCATGTGTTTCATTTTAATATAATTCCTCATATATTTAATAAGAAATTTTTTATATCAAATATTCATATTTTATAAATAATAATGATTTATTAATAATACCACAATGGAAGATAAGTATCAACGTGGGTTATTGATATTAAAACATTATTGGGGATTAAAAATCTTCAAACATTCCATGGTTTCCCATAAAATGTTAAAACATTTAAATCACAATTACCAATGAATTAAAAGAATTGTAGAATATTATGACAATTAAAAGATTTGTGGTGTAACATGACAAGGTTTGTATATACCCCATAAAAGAGTAAGTTTGTGGACAACAACAAACATGTCTCAATGAAAAGTATATTGAGAATAAATACCTTACCTTAAACTTCATTTTTTTTGGTATATATCTTCAGATATAATGGTTTAAATTATGTTACTTACATATAAAATAACCATAATAATTCTTATTACATTATATATTATCTTCTTATAATATTTTATTACCCGAATATTAAAACACTTTCATTATTTTTACTATATCAGGAGTTAATTTCCTAGTTTTCTCAAGTATGATTTCACTAGTTAAAAATTGTTATTATTTATTAGATCATAATTTTACCATCCCTATAATATATAACATGAATTAAGTTTATTATATATTTATTAAATATGTTTATAATAGCCCATAATATTTTGAGATATGATATTAAGTGCACCGTTCTTAGAGACGGTACGATGTACATACACATGAAAGCTATATTCTTTTCATTTTCATATTAATAGAATAAAAATTATATTATACTTATGTATATTATAATACTATTTTAGTATATATGTTATATATTTTTATTAAAATTATCCTCAATACATACCATATATATAATGAATGAATCACATCATTTCCTGGGGAAGTAGTCCACTCTTCCTCAAATGATGTAATCGTATTAATGAAAAATTGGAAGTGTTAAAGGTATGTGTTATAACAGGAGAAACGAAGTAAAAAATAACTAATAAATATATTATATATATTATATAAATATAATTTCCATTATAATGACCACCATGATAGGTTTTAAAGGAAAAAATGAACAATCATTATTTTGTGAGGGAGTAGTTTACCATAAATAGAAACCGTATGTTTGTCATCCCCTAGATGGAGGTATGTGTATGTGTAATTACAAATTCTAAGATAAATAAAAAACTATTATATTTATTTTAATTATTTTCTATGTATTCATATAATAATAACATTATATTTATTAGATAATGGAAATGAAGCAAAAAATATTCAGAGAAGATGTTTCCTCTTAGGGTATCTTCTTTTGGTTTATACCAAAAGACTTCTTTAGAAAGATTTATGACCAAAGGGATGATTAAATGTATAGAATATGTATATTTGGAAACCATTTGGGATGATATTGGATAAAACCAAGTGTTTTGAGATTTTTGAGTAATGGGGAGAAATGGTGGCCTTTTATATAGAAGAAAAATGACCAACTTGGAATTATTTAAAACAACTTAGCTGTTAACATGTTCTTACCTATCAAAAGTCATACCAATCCATAAAAACTCTATAATGTATGATTCAAGCTAGATATATGGACATAAATTTTGGTTTTTTATGTGTGTAGGTCATATGATCCCTTATGTTAAATGTGTAGTTAATTATTATGCTTCATTTTACCTTAATAATTGTAATTAGTTTTAATACATTTGGAAAATTATTTTCATCAAAATATAAGATTTTCTTTTAAATAAGTTTATTATTATTATTATAAATTATTAATCATGCTTACTCCAAATATTTAATCCATTATTCAAAATTATAAACATAGAAGTGGAATAAATAATTTAATATTCATCCCACATGTGGGATGACAATGCTAGTTTTAAACTTAAAAACGTCAAAAATTTTGATTTTTTATTGGTAAATTTCAATGTGAAATTGATTCAAATGATAAAGATTTTAGAAATTGATAGTAATATTATCTAATTAAATCATTAAACTAATTATAAATCTAATTTATCCTTTTAAAAAATAATATAAAAAATAAGTTTTGATCTTATACTTTGTATTTTTAACGTTGCATTAAAAACTGATATGTTTTAAAAAATAATATAAAATTATTCCTGAACTAATTTTTTGTTTTCAATTTCAAATATGAAATTTATTATGAAATAATAAATTAATTAAATTTTCATAATTTAGATTTAAAATCGTTTCTCTACATAAAGTTAGTAAAATTGTATTTATAAAAATAATGTTTATTATGTGTAATACTTCTTTTATTATCTTTTTATTATCAAATATATTAGATGAAAATAATAAAAATATTATATTGAATATATGATATAAATATATAAAACAATAATATCAAATATTAATTTTTATTAATTAAATCTGTTTATATAAATAAGCATTGTGAAAATAATAATATTTTCATTTATAGTAAATAGATTTTCATATTCATTAATAGTTAATTTATAAAAAATAAATTCATCTAAAATTTGTTTAAATTAAATATTTTTTATAAATTAGTTATTTTTTTAATACTATTATAAAGTATAGGTTATGTGATTTAATATATAATAATAAATATTTCTTTGGTAAATCACTCTCTTTTGTGGAATGCTTTTATATAAAGTTTCTCATGTGTGTATCACAATGTTACTCGGTGTCGAGTTCAAAAACAAATATTGAATATGTAAAAATATTTTTAAAATAATAATGATATTTTTAATGTATCAGGGTACAATTTTCACTTCTGTGGGTGGAGTCGTGTGTCATGCATGATATCGAATATAAGGTTCTTGATTTATTATTTCAAGTTGTTATATTCTTCCAAATATAATTAAATTGAATCCTAACAATTTAAAATTTGATTTTATGAATGTGGTATTGAATATAATATATTTTTTGAATTACCACATAATAAAAATGGTTTATATAACATATTAATAAGGAATAAAATAATGTATAACTATTACGTAACTAGGTTGCCTAGTATGGGAACATGGGTGGGAAATGGAAACGTGGATATTGAATAAAATTTCAAATAATCTTGTTCTAATGGAGAGTAAAAGACAACCTGTTCAAATTAATGTTTTTAATAGAATACCATAAACCATAGTAGTGAATAATGATCATTGATATCATAAAATTTAAAATAATAATTCAAATTTTTTATTACAAACAATTTTATTTCTATAGTTATGTAATTCACTCACTGTATGCTAATATATGTTAATATACATTTCAACTAACATAATTTCATCCATTTATTACACCTTGAACTATTTCTATTTCATATATTATCACATGAATCATCATATGTTGAATTAATAATTTGATCTCTAAAAATCATCCAATGATCAACAAAAACAATTTAATAAATTATTTTCTATTCCAATACATGATTATCCAATTAAATTTTATGGAATGTCACTAACATTAAAAAAAATAACTAATAATTATCCTATGATCAACATGAATCATCTCTTAATATTTATATTCCAAAATGTGAATAACTTCATCATGTGTCCACTTAAAATATCATAATAACTTGAATCGCCATAAAACTTCATTGAAAACATGAATTTATACCCATTCGTGATGCAAGAAATATGTTATTGGATATATGAATTTAATCCAAAAGAGATGTAAACTCTATCAATTATATCATATTCCAGTTTTCAAATAGTCCTCAATCAGTTCCAAGGTTGTCAGCACTTTTCAAAATCAATCATTTCATTATAATTATCTCAACATCAGAAACACATTAGGGGTTGTCTTTACATAAAAATGTTTTAATTTTTTAAGGATAACGTTTCTTAGTAACATTCAATAGTATATCATAAATACATAATGAAAAACTAAAATAATAAAATCCATACATATTTGAAAAATCATATTATGGGGAAAAATATTTTTACAATAAATTTCTTCAATCAAAATACAGAATTATTTAAATAATTCCACTTCAGTTTTGTAAAAAAAATATTATTGACCATAATACCTTATCTTATCCAAAGGTATATTCTCTTTATGGATGTGAATTTTATTGTGTAGTGCCATATCTACTTGTATTTATACCATTGAATATATGTATTTTTTATCTTTCCATTTAATTATTTTCCTAGTGACCCTTTTCTCAACATATATAACAAGCTACAAAAGATTTCAAGCATTTAACAAATTCATTCATTCCATAAATATGCCATGTTAGAATGTTATTCTTTCCCTTAATATTCAATGAAATATTCTCTTTTTCATGGTTTTCATGAGACATTTTCTTCTCTCTTTTTGTTAGAGCTATAGGAAATGTAAGATTATTTCGCATTCTCGATAGAAAAAAAACTATTTTATCATATGCATAAATGTTTTGAGAAAGTAGTAAATTTAAATGACTTGGATTAAGTATTTCAATGAATTTTTTGATATTGAACTTTTTGTTGTGTATATGATCTATGGCATACCTAGATATCCATAAAAATGTTGCTGCATAATATAAAACACTGTGTTCATTATTTTTCTTCAAGCCTAGGAAGTAATTTTGATATGAATTTATTGATCATGAGGAAATTATTTTTGGAATAACATATCTTTATATGTTTTCCATTCCATGAAATCAATTTCTTATTCCTACCTTGTAGTCTATATCAGTGACCACCACTTTTCGACATCCCCTTAGAGAAAATAGACTAAAAGTGTATCCTTTCCCTTTTCATTGTATTCTAATGTAGTAAATATTTTTTATAGATACATAATCCATTTCTCAACAAGAATTAGATTAGTAGTCCCACTCAATGATGGGGTATTTAGCTTCAAAAAGTGATATAATGTAGAATATTTCCTTCATGGAATTGATTTCTCCATTCGAGCTAGTGTATTTGTCATAACTTGACTATGATTGTGTAATTTATCCATAACATGCTCAGTTCCAAAACCTGTTGTATTTTTTCCTCAATAGGAAAATCAATACATTTTCCATGAGTACTGATACCATTATTCTTTTGAAGCTCCATTTCAAAACAATGTCAAAAAATGCATCGCCTTATAAGTTTTTAAAATTTGTATAACTAAAAATAATATATATCACATAACATAAATTTTTGCATCATGAGTCCTAAAATCGTAAACTTTTACTAATTTGGAAAAATCATTAAATCTAAATACTTCATAATTTTAGGTATACAAAAGATGTTTTTATCCTATACATATTGTAGCACCCCAAGGAATTACAAATAAATTTAATATAGAATGAATGAAACACTAAGTATCTATGAAACTAAAAATTTGTTATTAAATAAAAAAGTTATAACCGTAGTTTTTAGACATTTTATTATCACTTATATGTTGTGAATTTTGAAAACTGGACATACACGGTTGTGATCAGTAAGATATTTAGAGTCTGCTAGGATCGAATTACATTTTGTGTGAATATGAAACTGGCCCTAATGAATAGTGATTCACCCTTACAATTGTTAAAAGGACCCTAATGATTGTTAGAATCACACATATAAGTAGAAATAAAATTTATGGCACCTTTTCAGTGAGAGTAAAAAAATTAAAATATAATAATTATGTGTTGATATTTTTGTGACTAATAATTATTTAATTAAAAGTTTAAATTATTAAATTTATTTAAAATAAATTTTTTTTTATTGAAATAAAATTACTAAATTAATATTTTGTTCTCATATAATTTTAGAAAAATTTTATGAGACTATCACTAATTATTAAACATAATATAAAGTCCTTTTTAAATTTAAAAAATTTATTTTTAATGTAAAAATTATTTTATTTAAAAATTATTTTTCATATATTTAAAAAATTATTTCTATAAAATGGAGTTTATTTATTAATTCTACTCTTCGAAAAATGTTAATGGTCATTTTTAGGGATTTTTTAAAATACTTGAATATTTTTTGAATAGTAATATATGATAATTAATGATAAATGCTAAATACATCATTTATTTGTGTCATAGGTGATGTATTCATAATCTAAGCACCCATGGATAAAACGCACAAGCATTTATTAGTATAATTCTTCATAATAAGAAACAATATTACTTTTCTTGAAAAAAAATATAATAAATAAGATATTCAAAAAATACCCCCACTAAAAAAGCCACCCTTCACCCCCTCTTCTCTTTAGTCCTCCATGCCTTGAAGAATCTCAAAAATCATCCAAAATACACTTCCCTTTCCTCTCCCAAAATAAAAGAGATCTTGAAATGTTCAAAATACCAAACCCCTTACCTATAAAAAGGTTCTCAAGGATGATATTTCCAGAGGTAAACCCTCTCCCATTTTCATTTAATTTCACTTTATTTTATTTCCATTTATTATTCTATAGTCATATCCTCTAGGAAAATGTTAATGATAACTCTAGTATCATTTAAATACTATAATTATACCATGTTAATGGAATAATCATCATCAATATCCTCACTCTCTCTCTCATTAATTAAAAAAATGAAATCATCATTTGGGAAGTGCTGATTTATAACCTTCATGGACGATGAAGTTTTGTTCCTAAATTTATCTTTCAAGGCTTTTAAATAAACCATATTAATGGATGAAAAAAAAATTAATACGAATATTTCAAAAAATTTTATGTTCTTCATGTAAAAAATTTACATAATACTAAATGATTAATTAAAATGAGTTCATTATGATCAATAACCATCGTAACAATCTAATGGATTATCACAAGTATTATCTAATGATTTATCCTAACAATATGCAACCAAATGACTTATATAACCATTTAAAATTATTTATTATCATTAAAAACATGAAATTATAATTCTGGATATTTATACTAGTTTTATATTAAATATATTACATATAATTAGCCAACAAGTCATGAAATCATGGAAAAAACACTTCAGAATGACGGAATTCAGTCATATAACTTATCAATAATTCAATAAATGAACACTAAAAATCTATAATTAATTATATAAATGTATAAAATGTTCTAAATTAATTAATTAACGGATTTAATAATATTATATAGGATTTTAAGGTCATATACAGAACACGTTCAATCATAAGGTAGGGGTTTTCTACAAGAACCTCTATTATCTTCCAAGTTTTTCTTTTTCTCTCTCTACCGCAAATAAATACATAATTATTATTCTTTACTATTCATAAATTCTATATTAATTATATATATATATTAATCAAAATCCTTATTTTATTGGGAGTTTAATTTTTTAAAATGATCTTTCTCAAATTCTTCTTGATCAACAAGCCCAATTAATGGGAATTTCTCAAATTCTTACCTCTTTTAAAATGAACTCAATATTATGTTTTTATCCATAATTAAATTTCAAAAATCACACAATTTATTATGAAAATTACAATTTAATTTACTTACAGATTTATGAAAATATTTTTCAAAAAGAACTCTTTAATTTAAAGTAAAAGAGTATTTCTCTAAAAAATTACTTGATGATTTTATGCAAGTATTTTCATATATTTCAATGCTCTTATTGATTATTATGTTTAATTGGAATTAATTTTTTATGATATCATCTTTTATATCATATTTAATGGATTATGATTATTTTTAATGAGGATATTCTATCTTGATATCGTTCACCTTATTACTCTGAATGGTTAGTGTTTATGTTTAATGATTGTAAAATGTAAATTTAATTTCTATGTTAGTTTAAATATGAATGTATATGGTATTTAGGTTTATCCATATTCATATGAAGAATACATTGGACTTATTATGGGATGTTTGGGGCCTGCTCTGGACTTATTATGGGATGGTTGGGGCTTGCTCGATCCCCCCGAGGCATCGACAAGTCGTAGGAGACAAACTAGTTTGGGTTCTTATCGATTATGTATGGTGTCTTGGTCGAGGCCTTGATGATATGATTTTGTTTTATGTCATTAAGAATTCCCTCATTTTAATAATAGAGTTTGATATGTCATTTTATTATTCAACTTGTATAATTTTCATGGATATGTTTTATGGAATTATCTAATAAGATTGTATTCCTTCTATATTATGATAGTGTTTATTTTTTAAGATATTTTTGTAGTTACACGTCATAACCTGTGTTTATATTAATAATTACTTACGCTGTATTATTTATCCTTACATAGAATCTTTTATCACCCCTTTCATATGTATTATATTTCCCCATGATGCGAAGAAGTGTATTATAAATGACTTGTAGGGATAATCTAGGAGTTATGGGAGTTACTAATGGATCTTATATATTTTTATTTATTTCAAGTTGTAATTTTGATCTTATATATGTATATGGTCATCCAAAACTACTACACTATTCAGTCATTTGAGACTCAACATTGTTACAATCATTCAAATGTAATAAAATATTTCCCCAGCTCTGGGAAACTATGGTCAGGGCGTTACTGTTGGTATTAGAGGATGTTTTGTAGAAAAAAATAGAAACTAGGTATAGAAAACGTAGATTAGGGGGAAAATTCTATTGTAGACATTGATGATAAGAATAAAATAAAATCCAAGACACGTTGTGGGGAAGAGATTATGTGGATCTTCCTAGATGTACATCCATGTATGGATACTACAAGTCAACATTGTTCTAGCATAGATGTACCTCGGAGTAACAACTATGAAAAGGTGTTTGAGGATTGACTTGGGGAAACCTTTTACACATCAATGGGCCTTACTACGCACATGGTTAGACAATACTTTGGGATATATTTAAAATAATTTACATTTCATTTACCAGACATTAATGTGGAATTAAAAGTATAATTTTCCTCGAAGAAACCATGTTTATTATTATTAGATTAGATATACATTGCAATCTAATTTATGTTAATTATTTTTTTAGTTGAGATTATACATTATGATTCATAACATAATCTAGTGTATGAAATTATATAGAAATGGTTTCTATTAGAAAAAATGTACATCACATGAATTCACGTATCCTATGTAGTTATTTCCCTCCTATGTAGAATAATTATGTTGCGACTGATGCTGAGAAACTTATAATTATACTGGGATAACTAAACTAGTTTATAAACAATAACATTACCTATATGGAGAATCTTGATCCACAACATGGAGGAGTGATGATAGGTCTCTTTATACGACCAAAACACCAATCATTTAAGGGTACTACAAACCAATTTATAGAATAGAAGTGGATAAGTTCCATAGAAATGATATTTCTTACTTTGGGAAGTAACTAAATGGTGATGGTTGTCAATATACTTTATCATCTATCTATTCATGATTATCAACATGGGTTATTGATTCAAAACACAGAGGAGAAGTAATAGATATAAAATATTGAATTGATGTATTTTAGGGAAATCTTCTGAGAAAAACACTTTCCTTGTGAACAGTACGCAAATATGGAAAGTCTGATTCAAAATCTGATGAAAAAGAGGATAAGAATATTAAAGATTATGAAGCTAACAGAAAATGGTTAGAAATGAATGTCGTAGAATACACACATAATCCAAGGAGCAGTAATAATCAATTTTTTAATGGTTTGAAACCATTCCTTCTAAAGGGAACTAGTCCCCCAATGTTTTCATCATACGAATATATAGTCTAATGTACTATTAAGACAAAAAATAATTCTCTTTGACTTATGACATTAAAATATTTCAAGAGAATAAGTGTGATGATAAACACTATGGAAAAGGATATAAGGAAAATGGGTAAAAGGGTAGAATTTATTTGCCATCTGGTGATAATTGTTGGATGAAACACCCTGGTACTAGCCTAAAGGGTATGGGTTTTGTAACAAATGTGGAGGAAAAGGCCACCAATCATGTTATTGTAAGGTAATGAAAGAAGCCACAAATTTTCAATGACATAATTAAAAATATATGGGATATTATTCAAATTATTTTTCTAATCATCATAGAAAAGTCCACAAATAAGTCAAATATAGGAAGTCCAGGCTTATTTGATCGCAAATATAGATGTTGAAGTTCTTAATAATGTGGTGGTAGGTACATTAATCATTTCCTCAAACATAGACAATGATGTATTTTATTCTGGATCATCACATTCGTCTATATGCTTCTAGATATTAAATAAAATTATAAATTTCTAATTATATTTAAAAATGGAGTTGAAATAAAAAACACAGAAGGGACGTATCATTGAAATATTGATGTGTCAATTAGTCCCCCTTACAACACAAAAAATTAATTTAGTTTTTGACCATATCATCAAACCCATTAATGAAATTAATATAATTCATAGTAATAATCTTTTTTCAAAATATGATGTAAGAATATATTTTAAGAAAAACAAGGTCATTAATTTATATAATGGTGTATAATCCCTTATTTTTAGAGTAGAAATGACTTAATATGATTCTTATCTAGATACACCACCAGTATCTTTGATGAATAGAATTCATGGGAGTTTGAGATTTAAATATTTATAGGTGAGGAAAGAAATATTCTAATTGAGGAAGTACCTATTGTGCAAGAAAACATTTATGTATTGCTAGAGTATTTACCTAGGAATCCTCCAGATCGGGATATTAAGTTCACTATTGATTTATTTATTAGTTCATGACCTATTTAAAGGATCCTCATACAATAGACATTATGTATTTAGTAGAACTAAAGAAACAACTTGACGAATTGAGTGATAAAAGAATTTATCCACCATAGCGATCCAAAATCATAAATTGATCCTTATAGTATGGTGGATCTAAAAATAAATACCATTTATTATTTTTTGTGGTGTTCAAATATGTACCTTGTAATAGTTCACTTTAACAAAGAATTTCAATCATAATAAAAAAAATTTGATAAATTTTTAAAATGAACTAAAAATGGTGTTTATGAATAATAAATCACCCGAATATTGTAATTTATAAAATTACTATTATCCTATTTTAGTGTCTAATAACATCCCCAACAATAGTTTCACTAGTTTCAAGAAAAATATATCTTAAAAATATAAAATTATAATTCATTTTCCCAGAAACATTTTGACACACAATTCTCACCAAAAGACCTCATACCAAACAATTATAAAACCAATCAAAATAAATTACTACAATGTTGGTTCAACAAAATATCTCATGCCTAAAATCATTCCTTTGTTCAAATTCTTCTCTACATTTCATCCAATTTCAATTAAGAATGATGATGTGCTAGGCATCACAATAGACATTGGGGGTTCATCTTTATTAAAGGGAGAAGATATGGATGTTCTAGGTGGTATCAATTTTTTATATTAAGATAAGTATACATTTTTTTTATTTTTTTTGTGCTCTTTTTTGTTGAAAAATTTTCCATTGTAATTTAAATTGAACTCAATCTAGTCATCACAGGTAGAGAGACTGTGTCGATGTCTTATAGGCACGAATACCTTAGGGAACCAACTGAACTCACACACCTGAGGATCATATTCTGTTTACACAATCAAAAACAAAATCAAATTTAAATAAATAGATATAAAATGTCCAACTCATGGGTAGAAAACTATAGAGTAATGATCACAATGTTCATAAAGCCACACACTAGGTCATTCCATTAATATACAAAAAATTGAATTTTATTTTGATTTTCATTAATTTTTTTAATTTTTTAATACTTTTTCTAAAATTAGAACGATCATGAAAACAATTCCATTTATTTTGAGAAGCCATGAAGTCAAACTAATACCTAAAATCCAAATTACGTGAGTTCTCTTTTTTTATAAAATGGATGGAAATATAAATGGTGAAAAATCACATCGGACAACCACACATTCCAAAATATATTCCCATGAACTTAAAAATACATGAAAATCAGAATCAATACATGAAAAATTAATTGATATTCAATTTCAAATAGTACAATGAGTAATATCATGTTCAATGTTTAAGTAATTTTTCCTTCAATGAATATTTTTTCAAAATATTTATTTTATTTTTCTAAATTATTTGGGGAAGAAAGAAATATTTTATTTCACCTACACCCAACATAAAATAACGTTGTCCTCGGTGTTCAATGAAAATAAAATTTATTAGAGAATATAGGCAGAGAGAATGATTTATAACATTAATTTGAATGAGAAAAGAAGATAAAAAATTCACCTCGTGTTTGATGTTGAATTTCATGTTTCTCCAGATTACTCATTTGATCTAATTTTTATCTGCATATTTCTCATGGATGGTAGTTTTTTTGTACACCTGTGATATTCCTAAAAATCCATCAATCGTGGAATCCCCAAAATCTTATACACAAAAAAATTAGAAACCATGGAAACATGAGAGGTTTCATAACTAAAAGCTGGAAACAAATGTAGATGGAAAAACATACCTATTTACATTGATACACAAACCTTGAGTAAATGTATACGTAGAGGTGGGGTTGCCTCCTGAAAAAAACTTTGTTTAAGGTCATCAGATCGACTTTGACTTTGAATCTGTAAATTTATTTCTGGTACATTGGTCGGATCAATTATCTCCTCCATTAATTATTATTTATTTAATTATTTCATTAATTTTTTTAACCTATGACCATTGAAATTAATGATATGTCCCCTAGTGGGGTCCTAAATCTCCAATTCCCTGTTAGGGTACATATAATGCACTATATAAGGACCTAACCATCTAGACCTTAACAATCCTCAGTGTAAATGATGTTTTTAACTATACAAGAGAATGAATTTTCCTAGTTCAATGTGTTTGACTTTTTGATTCCTAGATTTGTTAGCTTAAACTATAGATTTATTTATCCTTGAATTTTCATAAGCATCTGTCTTAAATTTCCCAAGTTAATTAAGATCTAATTTCCTCTTTTCTTCAAGCTAGTGAAATGTAAAAGTTCATTTTTTTGAAATCCCAAAATGCATTGTTTTCAATTTCAACAGGTAAATGGTATGATTTTCCATAAACTAACCTATATATTGACATCAATATGAATTTTTTTAAAGTATTGTTATATGCCCAAAGCGCTTACAAGGGTTTCCTGGATCATTCATTGCTAGATGGATTGAATGTTTTTTTAGATTTTTTAATCTCCTTATTCACCAACTTAGCTTTACCATTTTCTTGAGGATGGTAGGTAGTGGAAATATTTTGATCAATCTCACACATATACATGAGTGTCAAGAATGTACGATTGCTAAAATGGGTTCCACGGTCCCTAATGATAAATCTATTAATTCCAAATCAAGAAAATATGAGCTCTTTCGGGAATTATATCACAACATGATGGTCATCGGACTTGGTGGGAATATCCTCAACAAATTTTGAGACATAATAAATAGATAATAAGATGTAGAGTTCTCCCATAGAGTTTGTAAAGGGTTACATGAAATCAATCCCCTAACAATCCTATATTTCGATGACCATATTGGGTGTAAGGGGCATTTGATTTATTTTTGTTATTTATCCTAATTTTTGACAATTATTGTAACATTGGTAAATTTTTATGAATACTTAGTGAGTTTAGTCCACTAGAATCCACTTTGGGTGACCTTTTCATTAGTTTTCTTTGTGGAAAAGTGAGCTCCACCTGCCTCTTTATAACAAAAGTTTATAATAGACTCTTTCTCAGACTTTGAAACATAGCTCTTAATGATTTTATTACGACATAACATTAATAGTTGTGGATTATAAAACACATATTTCTTGACTTACGAAAATAAATTCTTATTATCATGGGTCTTTAGTGATTTTGGAATGTCACCTGTAACCGAGTGGCTTTCTATGGTAGCATAGCATGGGAAATCACTCAAAAAATAGAGGTGTTCAATGAGAAATGAATTAGACACATAAAGGTTATCTTAGTTGCCTTCTAATTCTATCATATAGAGGTGATAACATGCAACATTGTCAACACCATTTTTATACTTAATAGTTAAATAAGACTGTTGAATAAGAAGGGACTAACTAATCAATATATCCTTGGAATTTGTTTTTCATAAGGTAATTTTTTTGTTGAATGATAGGTAAAGACAATGATGGGTAATCCTAAGAGATAAGACCTAAATTTCTCTAAGGAAAAGACAATAACAAGTAACTATTTCACAGTGGTGGTGTAGTTAATTTGTACATCCTTTAAATATTTTATCGCATAAGAAACGATACATAGATTCTCTCACATTGTTTTCCTTATAAAACTCCTATCGATAAGTCACTTTCATCAGACATGAGTTTCAATGGATGTTTCCAATTTAGATATTGCATGATTGGTGGAGACATAAGATAAAACTTGATTTTAGAGAATGAATCTCTATAGCATTATATCCATAAAAATGGAGCATCATTCACCAGATGAGAACAAAGTGGTCGAGAAATGGAGCTGAAATTCCAAATGGGCATTCTATAGATATAAGTATGTCCTAAGAATGACCCCAAATACTAGATACTTTTTTGAGAGGGAAGTTGAATAATGGTATCAACCTTATCTTTATCAACTTCAGTCCCTCTATTAGAGATTGGGGTTCCCTAAAAAAATCCTTTATTTTCCAAGAAATTAATTTTTCCCAATTTAGGATGGGCTCCTTATCATCTCATCTTGAAAAAACCCTTTCACCATTATGAATTAATCCCTTAAATTTATAGCCAAATAAATATAATTAATACTTAGAGACCTCTAAAAAATACCACACCATGTTTGAAAAGATTTCTATCATACACCTCTTGAAGGTACTAAGGGCATTACATAACCCAAAGGGCATACACTTGAAGGGAAAAGTGATAAATGGACAGGTGAAGCTATTTGTCCATAATCCACTAGAGAGACCTCAATTTGATTGTACCCTATGAATCCATCTAGGAAGTACTAAATCGATAACCCACCACTCATTATAGTACATGATCAATGAAGGGAAAAACGTAAATGGTCATTCATATTATGTGAGTTAAATTTTCTGTATTCAATATAGACACTCTATCTACTACTGACCCTTTTAGGGAGAAGATCACCTCCTCATTGGTGATCATAGTGAAACTATATTTCATTGGAATGACTTTAATTTGTCTTAAGCACTCACTCTTAGCTATGTGGTAGATGATAAACACATTCAAAAACTGAAGAAGTTAATTACTTAACATGTCCATCAGATTGGGATAGGGACTTTGTTGAGGCCTACCACATGGTTTGGAATCATATTCCAGAATAATAATATGTGTTCCAATAAGTGGGATAATACCAGAAATGTCATAAAGTTACCATTTCATTGCTTTATTATTCTTTTATAGAACATATAGAATCGTCCTCTCTTGATTGCCTTTAAGAGAATACGAAATAAAAATACGAAAGTATCAATTGTCCACAAAGAATTTATACATGAGTGATGAAGGTAATACCATAAATTCAATATCATATATGTTAACAATTTCTTAATAAGTATGGTCTTTATATCAATCTTGTTCTTTTTTCTGAAATTTTTGATAGAATTTGATCCTTTTCAATAGAATATTCATCCACCCAATTAGCCAGATCAATGTCATGAAGGGGTATGGACTCAATGATATACATTTTAAAAATGGTATCATTGATTAGTAATTCAATAAAATAATCCAATGATCTTTTTGAAATGTATTCAATCAAAGGAAACAAAATTCTTTCATGTGAACAAAGGAAATCAGTCTCTTCTTAATGTTGACATTCTTAAATAATTCATTGTTGTTCCTATAGTTCACTATCAACACTACCAATAAAATAAACATCATGGATATCTGCATCATACATTATTTTAGAATTATTTTTATAGCTGTTCAGATAAAGGCTCATATGTTTTAAGGTTTTTGTCATGTTCTATTTCTGACATGGATGACACAGTTGATTGTTACTAAGAAAGGATGGCCAAGGATGATTAGGGTTTTCTCCCTAGGACCTGTTCATGAGTGAATATCAAGGACAATGAATTTAGTAGGGCAAATGAAATTTTCAACATTCATCAACACATACTTTAAAATTACATTAAGAACCTGTACACTATGATCAACATGTTGAAGATTGACAAATATGGGTGGGAGTTCATCAATCCCTAACTGACAATACATGGAATATGGAATTGGGTTCACACTATCTCCTAGATATTACAGGGGTTCGAAAACTTTTTTAAATTCTATCTCAACATTGATGTATGTACATCCTTGATCTTTCAACTTTGGAGAAATGGCCCCTTGAATGGTGTTACTCAAATTAGCATCCCAATGAAATGGGTTTTCAAGTGAAATTTTTCATTTATAATTCAACAAGTACTTAAGGTACTTTGAGTATGATGAAATGGTTTGGATTTCATCATGAAGTGAAATGTTCAACATAAACTAAGAGAATATTTCCATCAATGTATAATTCAGTTTCGGTTTATATTTTCCTCTCATGCATTGAGGGAAGGGGGTAAATTGTTAGAGTGTATTTTATTTTGTGGTTCCTTCACATTATCAATAGGTTTACCAAATAAATGGGTTGTTCTTCATCATATTCATGTTTTTTAATTCTTTTAATGGTTCTATAATAGGTTTTTTCAGTTCTCTCAATGGATTTCCATCATCTTAAAATATTCACTACTTTTAGTTGTTCATGAGATGTTTTTGTGTAACTAGATTCTCCCCTTATGTCTTTGGATGTTACTACCTGATTATGCTTCGGTAACTTCCTATATTAAATGTTTTTATGTTACTTTTTAAATATTAAGACTTATGAGTTCATTTTATCCATTTGTTTACAAAATTGTTCAAGGGTAGGGAGAGGGATGAATTGGGTAGGGGATTGTGCTGGTTGGTTTATCTAAGGGGGATACATTGGTTATTGGACTCATTGTTGAATGGGTTTCTGGATGGTTTTATGGTATTGGACAAGAGGATGTAAATATTTTATAGGTTGTGGTTGGAAATTTTTATGGTTTTGATAATTTTGTTGAGGGTAGGGGTTTGGTCCTTGAGGCTGACGGAGTTGTTGGTTGGGTTGCTAGTTATCTTTCCAACAGAATCCTGGATGGTCATTATACCTTGGATTGAAAGTGTATTGGTACTGTGGATTATTAATTTTTACATCATTGAAGTCTAATAGTGGTCCTTCTATAAGAACATATTTAATAGAAGGGATGGTTGTGAAGTTTTCAGTCTTTTGGTCTTGTTTGTCTCAAATTATGAATATATTGTTAATATTTTGAATTTCATGGACCTTCCTTTGATCGATCTCCTCCACTATCATAAGGGGTGCATCGTGTTTCTCCATGATACATTCTTCATCCTGAAGAGTATGAATTCCACCATATTTAGGTGGCTTCTCAATGTATGCTGATGTTCCCCATGTTCGGATTTTTTCGGCCTATCCTTCTATATAGACATAAGCATCTTTTGGGGATTATTTTTTAGTTCCCATTACACACCATGTCAATAAATTGTTTATTTCCCAAACCTAACCCTTCATTGAAAATTTAATCTTGTTCTGGGATGTGAAATCCATTGTGAGGTACCATCTTTACTGTGTTTTGGAATCTTTCCCATGTTTTATAAAATTACAACCTATCTTTTTCAAAAAAATATCATACTCTCATTATGTTAAATTTTTTTGTTATAGGGGATGTATTTTTCTATTAATTATCTTTATAATTAGTCATAGTAGTGTATTTATGTAGGTCTTAGATTATTTAACTAGTTCTTTTCTTTATCCTTAAGTGATAATGGATAGATCCTCATCTTAGCTGCCTCATGTTGAGGTAGTGGTCACATGGATTCAAAAATGTCATTGCACCCTTTGACATGAAGGTATGACATTTCTAACTCCATACCAAGGATGGATGGAGGGTGGTTAAAGAAATGTGGGTTGAAGTCATAGTGGGATTATCCAATATAATAATGCCTAATACAATAGGGTTAATTGGTCCAGGTAGGTGTGAGGTAGTCATTCATATATTGATCAACTGCATTCCACATGCTTTGGGTTGCCTCAATTGGATATCCATTTTGGTTCTGACTCAAGTTTATGAGTTGGATTCATTGAAGACCCACCATTTAAATCGGTTGAGACTTTTAATTCATATTATTTGGAATATTATGATAAAATGGAATGAGTTCCCTTGGTGTACATGAATTTCCAACACCATGACTGTCCACCCTAATTAGACGGTTTGATTGGTCAAGGGAATAGGTTGACATGCGCCAAGAAAAGTGACAAACAAAATAAAGGGGGAAAGATAAGATATTTTGAGGTAAGAATAGTGAAATTGAGTAGAATATAATGATTATTTATTTGAATTACATGCGTCCCGGTAAATGGAAACAATGATTTGTCCACCCAAATTTACACATGTTTTTAGGGTCAAGCTACCACTTGTACTGTAACATAGTTTGTCGAATTCTCAAAGACGTAAGAAGAAACCTACATATAAGTAAATTATATGGATTTATTTTGGCTATGATGTAGCCAACCATTGGTTTATTTTAGACAGTATTATGTAAAAAAACATAAGTGAATTCAATTTAAAATAATGAGTTTATGCTCAGTTGCCACTTGGGTTGATTGGATGAATTACTTTTTTTGAACATTTCAATTTCATTAACTTGAAAAAGGTGCATTCAATGAAATAAATTTAACCTCATAACATAATTCTTTAACACATTCACATACACATGATAGTCACATATAAACATTGAGTATCATGTTCATGATGACTCCTTGGTTAAGGATCATATTAACACATACAAAATGTTGTGATAAAATTCAATATGGAAGAGGAAGAGAAAAGATCATTTCATGAAAAAATAAAACGAAAGAAATTGTTAAATGATTATTTTGAAAGAAATAATTTCCAATAGAGACCCTTTCTAGTCCCTTTATCATACCATAATAGTTTTATCTCTCCATTTATGATATTCAATCTATGGAAGCAGGATGTAGACTCATGAGGGTGGAATTTAAGAGGAGAAAAACATTAATAATAATAATAATAAATTACTCCACCATTTTGGGAATAATTTCCCAAGGTTTGGTGTTAATAAGTTCTCACCATGACGCAAAAATATCAATGATATAAGAATAATAACATAAAAATAGAAGATGAATAAATTTTATTAAGATGATAAGTTAATTCATTGGACAACTAATTGAAGAGATGGGATTACAAAATCAAATTGGAAGCATAACAAAAAGATGAATCCATGCCCAAAGATACCTCAAATCCTTCACCACCACCACCTCAAATAAGAATTTCATGAGTCTTAGGTCTTCCCACCAAGCGTACATGTCATCCCCTTTGAGTATGGTAGGCCTAGGTTGGTGGAATGTTTGCGGAGTTTGGATTTTTCCACCCTTGACCTGAAATGGCATCCGAATATCATCCCTCAAATAAAGGCCTTGAAATGAGCTTCTAAATGAATTATTTTTGGAGGGTTGTAAAAGAAACAAATGTATATTACAATTTCCCTTGAAATTAGGTAAAATTTCATCCCAAAATGATTTCTTGTTTTCAAGATATGATTGTAATGGTGGGATATTTTTATGGGAAGAAGAATGTTTCCCAGAACTTTATCTCCTACATAGGCTACTATGAACTCCAATAAAACATCTGAATTAGCTTGGGAAAATGTTTCATTAATTTTTCCAAAATTTCTTCTTAATCCTATTGAATTTTCAGAATCATGGGGGTTGGATTATCGACCCTCCAATACTTCCATTGGGCTTCTATCTAGTTCACTTGACCCAAAACATTCTGTGTTTGAGGTCCGTTTTTGTGTTCTTCAAGTGAGAATCATCAAGTGTTCCAAAAGAATAAATTGTTCATTATATCATGGCGGACTGAAAATAAAATATTTAAATAAAATCTGGAACATTTTGGGTTTTATGATGTGTTCAAATATGTAGCAATTAATAGTGCACTTTAACAAATAATTACAATCATAATGTGAAATATTGTTCAAATTTTAAAATGCAATAAAAATGGTGTTAATGAATAATAATGCACATGAATATTGTAATATAATGAAAACAGTTTCAGGATCAGAGCAAGCCTGAACTTAAAACAAAATTATTAAAAAACCAAAGAGTGCGGCAGAGCATGGGGTTTACACAAACGGGAATAAGAAACACCATGCGCATCCAAGTCAACAAGATAAGAGTAAAAATTAGGAGTAACAAAAGACCATCCCGAGGATGCCTCCAAAATAGCCCTCTTTGACAGAGCATCCGCAACCTGATTGACCTCTCTGAAAACATGGGTTACCTCAAGATGAATGTGTTAAATCATATGAAGGCATTCAATCCAGAAAGGGAGGATTTTCCATGGAATAGATCCAGATCAAGATTTTAGGATGTGCACCGCAGTGTTGGAGTGAGATTCCACCCAAAGATGTCCCCAGCCATAATGAGTGGCATACCAGATCGCTTTAATCATAGCCCATAACTCAGCCTCAATTGATGTGCCTTGAACAATGTAATGGAAGAAGCATCATTTAAAAAATCCTCGGTAAGTGTGGAAGACACCACCACAACCTGAGGGACCAGGCGCACCCGATGCTGCCCCATCCACGTTCACCTTCAGCCATCTTGTAATTTGTTTGATCCATTGTATTGACTTCAAGAAAAGAGGTTTCCTGGCACACCATGTAACACCAAAGGATTTCATAATAAGTAGTTCAGACAGATCATTTTTAATTATACCAAGATGCAGATTGGATGCTATCATAACAGCCCGATAAATAGAATGCATTCTAGCCTAAAAGAAGGGGCGATGGCCTTAAAAAACAGCACTATTTCGCGCCTTCCATAAAAACGAGAAAGTACTAGTAGCGGCAGTTAAAAGAATAGCACCAGCATGCTCACTCAGCTGAACACGCTGTATATATTGGAGAAGAGACTGAAAGCCACTCATGTCCATATTAATGCTGAACACATCCAGCAGATGTAACCAAAACTAGCATGAAAAACTACTGGAGAAGAAAGTGTGATTAACATATTATTCCCCCCACATGCAAAGATAGAAAACAGAGGCAAGACTAATTCCCGATTTCTGCATCAGTTCCTGCATAGGCAACCATCCCTTCCACATCCTCCATAACAACTTGTAACATGAGGGGGAAATAAAATCTTTGTTGAAAACATTCTGCCAAACAGGAGGGCTGGAAAATCCAGCACATAAATGCATGTAGAACTCCCTTGAGGAGAAGCTGCCATTGGAGTTGGGGGACCAAATTAGAGTTTCAATATCAATAAAAAAGTATCGTTGAATTTTCTGCTTTATATCCATAGGGATACCTCCCTTGAATGCATCCAACATAAGTGCATCAGCAACACAAAGCTACTGCATGGACGTGGGAAAATTTATCAGAGAATTTAAAGGCTCACCAAGCCACGGGCAATACCAAACATTCAAATCTGATTGCTTGCAAACCATCCATTGTGAGCTGGTCATAATCTGATGATATTCATTCTTGATAGCAGACGAAGTGGATGATAAGGCATGTATTGAATAACCACTTTGTAGTTTGCGAAGGAATCTATAATTGAGAAATTCTAAAGACATATCATTAGAACTCAAAATATTCCTAGTGAATTTACACAACAAAGCATCATTAAAACCTAAAGATCCTTGATTCCCAAGCCTCCCATATCAATGGGTTATGTACACTCTTTCTATGCCACATTAATCAAATTCCACTCATTGATGGATCTTGTCCATATGAAATTCCTGATTAACGCTTGTAACTCTTCAATGAGGGTTCTAGGCCATCTATAAATGGAGAAAGCGTATACAAACGTTGATGTAATAACTGAATTAATGAGACATACCCTCCCAGCCAAAGACAAATTCTTCCATTTCCACGTGTCAAGTTGAGAAATAATTTTAGATGATATATTCTCAAGATGAATTCTTTCCACCCTACCCCAAAATAAGGGCACTCCCAGATATGTGAAAGGAAAATTTCCTTTTTTGACTCAAAGCATTCTGGCAATTTTATTTTGCTTATAAAGAGTCATACCATTCCCAAAAAACACAAATGACTTATTCCAGCATATCACTTGACCCAAGACCTCTTCATAGTGAGTAAAATTTTTTTGAACATAAGAAATAGTGCCTCTGTCAGCTTGTCCAAACATGGGGATATCATCGGCATATAAGTGATGTGAAGGAGAGAAGATATTTCTTCCAGCGTTCAGATTCTTATAAAGACTAGCCTACACCAAATCATTAATACCAACACTCGCGTAATATTCTTCCATCATAGAAAGAAACCTAGAGAGGGGATTTCCTTGCCTCACACCCCTGGAGAACAGAAAATACCCCCTTGGGGATCCATTAATAAGGACTGAAAGATGAGAACTCATGAAAATAGCATTGGAAAGCTTGATGAAATAAACGGATATGCCATGTTTCTTCAATATAGAGAAAATGAAGTCCCATTTGATAGTATCCAAGGCTTTCAAAATATCCAGCTTCAGGGAAAAACACCCATCCCTAACCCTTTTCCTCATGAGGTTAACACATTTAGAAGCAGTAAAAATACATTTCAGAATACTTCTCCCTGGGACAAAACCAAATTGATTTGATGTAATAACCCTCTTGGAAATGTCCCCTAATCTGGACGCAATGATTTTGCTGATAATTTTGGGAATGGTGTTCTCGATAGCAACTGGCCTAATGTCTATGTTATTCAGAGCATTATCCTTCTTTGGTTGCAAGGCAATAAAGCAGGCATTCACACCGTGCAACATTGAGGAATTAATGAAAAAATATCTCACAGCACCAATGAAATCTTGCCAAAAAATATCCCAATTGAAAATAAAAAACATATAGGTGAACTATCTGGATCTGCCACCATATCAATATTAAGGGAGAATAGGGCATCCTTGATTTCACACTTAAGGGGAACCAAAATCAGCATCTTGTTCTACTGTTCATTAACTGTTGGAGATATATTATCAAGTAGCATTTGAGCGAGATCCTCATTATCACCCGTGTATAGGCCCTCAAAGTAATTGACAGTAGCTGCTGATATTTCCATCTCATAATTTTATAGAAATCCATCAACATCAAGAGAGGTTATACTTATATGAATCCATCTTTCTCAATGAAGTCATTGAATGGACTTGGAATTCATATCCCCCATTTGTAGCCATCTCAAATTATAATGATTTTTAACAATCCTCTATTGAAGGATCAAGAGATCATCAAGCCTAGAATGAGCCTTAATCTCATCCCTGGAGGAGACATTATGTTATTGATCATCATTTTGGCATTGGAGTAGTGCCTGCTCGGCCTCTTTAATATCATTTTCTAGACCAGAGAAAGAATACTTACCCCATTATCTAACCATTTTTTGAAAATCTTAAGCTTGATGGATAGGAAAAATAGGGGTCAGCCATGTAATTAATCTTTCCAAGCATCAATCACCACCTCTCTGCAGCCAGGCACAACCAACCATGCATTATTGAATCAGAATGGTAGAGGAGAAGAGCTCAAATTTCCATAACATATGTCAATCAGAATAAGACTATGATCCGAGTGATATTTTGGTATAATGAGGCCAGATATTCACAAAGGACCATACCCCTCATCAATACGGACCAAACATTGATCAAGCATACTAGCTTGTTCTACATTGATGGTGTATCTGCTCCATTTATAGTCACCTCCCACAGCAGGCCCTTCAACCAGCTTGCACTGATCAATGTAGGATGCAAAATCAGAAGCATCCAGCTTATTAAAATTCCTACCAGTTTTCTCCTCTGGCCTATGAACCACATTGAAATCACCCAACATCATCTAGCTATGAGAAATTTTATCAAAAAAAATCAAACAATTCCGGTCATAACTCTCTTCTTTTGATGTATGAGTTAGAGGCATAGACAAAGGATACAACAACAACAACCCCTTGCATAACCAACTCTATTGTAATGCCCTGCTGATGGGAAATGAAGGATTTACAAATAACACTCTCATACTTCAAAAACCAGAGATATTCAGCCCCCTTTTCATTCACATGTTGTGACACTAGAGAGTATCAAATAAAAGACCATTTGAAAACATTCCAGCTTGAAATCTGCATCCTTGGCTCAGCAATACCAAAAACAAGAAGCTTTTTGGTCATAAGAAAGTGCCGAAGGGCTTTGACCGTGGGAGGATTCCCAAGCACATGGAATTTCCAGAAGAGTATATTCATTTAAAAAGAGAAGACTTTCTTCTAGTTTGAGGCCCTTATGTCTTCATGGAGTTCAGCTTAGGTGCCTTACCCTTCCCCTTATATTTCCCTTTAGCAACATGTTCATGAAAGTACACCTCATTCTTCACATCAAGAGCAGTTGGATCCTCAGAAGTGTCATACGCCCAATGCTTTCCACTGGGAGGTACAAAAATATTGAGAGAGGGCTCAATACCCATGTCCGAGACTGTAGGGATTCTTCTCTTAGCAAGCTTTCTAGATGGAATCAGAGAAAAAGGATGCCCCTGAGCAGCCCCTTACAAAGATTGCGCCAGAGTAGCCACTTCCAAAGGTGTAGAACCAGGAGACACCTGCAGAAGAACCACAACTGTATGGTCATCCTACATCATATCCATCGGCCCAGGAGTAGTCCCACCCAAATGAGATTCAGGGATAGAAGAAACCATGCTTGGCTCAATAACATCCAGATGAGATGTATGCACAAAACTAGTGCCATACACTTGTGAGTCTGGGACAACTTCAGCAGAGCCACATTCCTACTATCCACCAAGAGCCTAGCCTGAGCCATGTAGGTCTTGGCCTGACATGCAGGTCTTTAGCTTCTGTCTAGCCAAGGATATAGGATGTACTAGAAAGTTTGAAACAACTTCATCAGAGCCACATTTGTCAGTTCTGAATTTCTCCTGCTATCCACTAGAGGCCTGATTTAAGTCATGAAAACCCCGTCCTGATTTGTAGATTTTCTCATTCTGTTCCAGACCAAAAGAGGTACATGCATCAGCATGAGCTTTACCATCATCAAAAGGGGCCTTGTAAACCTGTTCAGTGACCATAATGTGCTGATGAGGTGGAACAATCCCAAAGGACACCAAAATGTCCTCAGGTACACCCTTCAGATTCAATGAATCATGCTCCTGCATTTGGGTTATTGGGTTCTCATGCTTGGAACCAATGTAAACATCATGCATTTCAAACATTATGAATTGATTAAGTGCATGATGAAGGAGGATCTCTTTATTAGCCACCTCTAACTCAACAATGTTAACAAGTGAAACAAAATCAGGATCCAGTCCAGGTGAATCTAGGTTTAGTTCCACATCAGTTTTTTCAGCATTCTGAGAGCTGGGGCATGCACCAGAGTGTGTAACAAAGGGATCATGAGCCTTCCCCTTTGTATTGTCTAGTAGTCTTTTTCATACAGCCTCAACATGACCCTTCACATTGCATTTTTCACAGACCTTAGAGAGATTTCACTCAGATGAGAGATGTCCAAATAATTTGCAATAATCAAAAAACTTAGACTTCCTTTCATACACAATGTCTAAGTTAAAGCTGTCATCCCACGTGGTAAGGACCACTTACTCCACCAAAGTACTAGCCATATCAACTTCAACAAGGACTCTTGAAAAATGACCATACCCTGGATTTTTGGTTTGCTTATCAATTTTGAGGGGATTTCCAACTGATGATGCAATATACCATAGAATTCTAGGGTGCCAATACAGCCAGTTGAGTTTAAAGATCTGGATCCATACCTGGGTATGTGTGTTTTTGACACTAAATAGATCAAATGTTTTGTCCCATTATTGAGTTCTTAGGGTTCCTGGATTCAAGGATATGTAACCAAAACTCTATTCCCTTCTTTTGTGCTCATCCGAAGGATAAAAAATGTGAAAATATCCTTTCCCCATTAATGTCATTCTCCAATCGCCATACCCCCCCACAATAGCAATTCTGTCAGTCAGATCAGCGAAGCGCCACATTCGCTCACCCCTTGGAGTCAAAACGTGAGCTATAATTGAAAATTTACAGTTCTTCAGCCTTTCCTCAATGGAATCCTAATTCGTAGAGACATGTTTCATTTTCCCTTTCTTTATGATTCGTCCAGGTGAGGGAACTCCAAAATCAGAGAATCTCAAAACATCTCTCACAACATCAGAAAATTTCTTCGTCACACCCAGTGAGTCTGAAGGATTCAAGCGATCTAGAATATTCTGCTTGTGAGACACATAGTGGGAAAACAATTCCTTTTGCCCAGGTATCTCAATGACATTCAGATCTGGATCTGCCTGAATGTAGTCACCAGCAAAACCCTGCGCACAGCCTCCATTCCGGAAGATGATACCCCCTTGCTCTTCCATCCTCCTTTCAATATTATAATATATATAATGAATATTATACTCTTTTGGTGGATAATCAATACACCTCCAAAAAAAAATTAGGTCCTTTCATTATCCCAACCTTATAACTGCTCATTCTCAAGCTATGCTCCAAAGAATCTCAAAGATCCTGAGTCAAAAGAATGGGCTACGGAGCCCTCATATCTGTTTCTCTCTCCCATTATACCTTCTACACACGCCCGTGTTGCCAAAATACTTGAAATAATGACATAGTAAATTTCTAATACACTTTCTCACTCTGAACCAACAAAACTTATCTGATTCTCCTCAAAGGATGCATCAGTCTCAAGCTAGACATCACTCACATCAATCACATTAGATGGGTCAGGGTGATACAGCTGAAGTAGGAAAACATGAAATAAAAATCATGCATAGCACCATACCTCTAAGGATGAGCCAATATGTATGCTACCAGCCCTATTTTCTCCACAACAACAAATAGTCCAACAATCCTAGGAAGCAGCCTCCCAGGTTTATGTATAATGCGGTGATCAATCTAGTCATCTCCCAAAGGAATACCTAATCACCATCCTTAAACTCCTGGGTTCATCGACATATATCATTATATGACTTCTTTCAACACTAATCCATAGTCATAAGCTTCTCAATTAACTAAACCTACTCTGATGTCGCCTTTATGAGACTCATCCCTAAAACATTTTACTCACATATTTCCATATAACATAGAGGTGATATAAATGGACTACAATTTATCCCCCTAAAAAACATTTTCAAACAAAAAGAGTTCAAATGTCCTCGTGGAATGATTGACCACCACCTCCAAGCCCACATATCCACCACCAAAAAATTTAAACATGCACCTCATGGGTTCTTCTTTGGAATTTTGATTCTACCACATCAATCCCACTGTCTTTCTGTTTGATTATAAAACAAGCATATCTCCCCCCACATTAATATTTATATTAACATATATTTCTTAAAAAATTACCAAATATTGAGGCTCACACCCCATCCCCTTCACAACTCAAAAAGTTTTCATGGACATTTCATCCTCAAACAAGCATCAACATAGAAACATTAACGGTCACTTGTTCTCTGATTCTCTGAACATCACCTGTATTATTTATCAACAGACAACCTCCAAATGACCCTCACATGATTATAGCTACTAGAACACGATGAACCACATGGCATCACTTCTGGTTTTCTACATGGTAGAAACCATAAATAATTCTCTTCATCCGACATAACAATGTAAATACAAAGCATAGTGTATAACCATTTCTCTCTTAATATACCTATGACGATGTCAATGTGTAGGAATTATATTCCCCTGTATGTAAGTACATTAATATTTTCACTAAAGAATACCCTCCAATCACATAATTATCCAAACTACATGATCTCCCCTTACCATGGGTTTAGCTTTCCACAAAACATGCCACGTTGTAAAAAACAAAGCACTATAACTACCCTTAGCAATCCCACACGTAGTTCGTGGTTAATAAGGGTAAAATCACTCGGAATTTCATTATTTCTCATTTATACACCAATTAATTATCATCATTCTACATTTTAAAATATTTTTCAATTTCGTGTCAGGAACCTATTTTCAATTCAATTCCCTAACAAAGGAAAAAAATTCATATTCAACAACTTATCCATAATATTTTTTTTCATGTGTTCCTAAAATAATGCAAGCCAAAATAGTCCTATGATCCTATAATGATTCATGTAAACTCGACTCTCATTACATTACAGACCAACAGTAAAATCTTAGAGAATCCCAGAAGAACTTTTAACATGACACAACAAGTGAATTCCCATATGTAAAATAATATTCAAATTTAATAGAAAATTTCAATAACAAATTTTCTGCCTTGAGTACTTATGTTTACACCATACATGGGTTAGCTACTCTCATGCACAAACACATAAGAATGGATCGAATGTTCTTATTCTTCTATATACCTTTCTCAAATAGTTTGAAAAAATAAATGGAAAATGTTACTCTCAGATACCAATTTGTAACATACTAACTTAGGTGACGCAAATTGATCACACGAACTTATCGGTCACATAACCACAAGAGTGGCTTCATACATGCAAGAGGCTGCTAATTTGTAGTAACAGTCAAATATATCAAACCCACAGAGAATATACCCTATTTAAATAGGGTAATACAAGAGTAGAAACTAAGAGACAATAATCATTTAACATATAATCATAACATGAATGAACTTGTACCTGATGATGGAAATAATCGACAGAAAATAAATAATATAAATAGTAGATATTACATGTTAAAATTTGAATCCACTATCAGAATATAGTCTCAACATAAAGACAAAGATGAATCCCATGTGGGTCCCAAATCATGTCTCGTTCCCTCATCCATGGTTCATACTAGTCCATCAACATAATACATGTTATTTTCCCTTATCCTATACTATAATTTGGATAATTATTCATGTTTCAATCAGGCAGTCCGAGTAGTGTGTGAGTACAACTTAGTTGGACACCACCAATGGTCTCTAAATAAATATGTTGTCAATAAGAGTCTATATAGTTGAATAAATAAATATGAATAATGCATGAAGAAATATTTATCACATTATCAATTATTAACTGTTTAACAACACAAACATCATGGATTTCAAGGATAGCCAAACCTCAATATCCATTTCAGCCCATGCTAGAGTCTAAACTATCCCTAAGGAATATCATGTACTAGAATTCAATTGTTACAAATATATATCTTATCACGTATATCAAAATTCCATTTTTACCTTTCTAGATCACAATTTTCATATGAATTCCATTATTATCATACATCATATCATTAGTTTATTCAACAATTAATTAATCATATCAATCTCATTAATTAACCAAAAAATTAGCAAATTATCTCAATTTTGTTAATTGACTAATCTCCAAAATCTCGTTAATTAACAGAAAAATTAATAAATCATATCAATTTCATTATGTAACTCAATAATGAATTACTCATCTCAACCCTACTAATTAACTCACAAACTAATTAATCCTAACAATATAATTAGTTAACTGAGCAGTCAATTAATCATCTCACTCTTACTAAAAATCACAACAAATATTTAATCGCTTAAATATTAATAATTAAGTAAACAATTAATTAATTATCTCACAATCCCGTTATCCCCCAATTAGTTACTCAATTAAAAAATCCCAATATCCCTTAATAAATTAAACAATTAATTAATCTATTCAATATTCTCAATATCCTTTAATTATTTCCATGATTAATTACTCAATTCAGTATTCTCAATATCCCTTCATAAATTCAATAAATAATTTCTCAGTTAATAAATTTCAATATCCTATAATTAAATCTATAATTAATTTCCCAATTAAAAAATCCCAATATCCCATAATTAATTCCACAATTAGATACTCAAAATATATTATTCTAATAAGCCCAATTTAAATTTTTTTGTAATTAATTAATTCACCAAATTACCTATCTAAATGAAAACACTATTATTAAACATCTAATATAATTTTTATATGTATGTACACATAAAATAAATAATCTGTTTGGGATTTGATTTATAGACCACCAAACGTTTTTGATGGTGAATTTTCACCAATGGGAACCCATAATATAATAGAAACTACCAAAATCATGGTGAAGAACATGATGTTGATTTGAAAAAATGATCAAAACCCAAGTGTATCAAGATAAAGAAATCATATATATATATATATATATATGAAAATGCTTGGTCTATATCTTATTAATATGGATCTAGATCAGATAAAACAAAGGACAATTTCTATTTAGGAATGAGAAAAAAATAGATGAATAATGGGAAAAAATCTGGATAAGAATATCATACCAGGAGAGGTAATGAACTCTAATATAGTATTTAACTCAACAAAAACAACGGTCGGGATCTTTATAAATTCATTAGATATCCTCCACAAATTATGGGAATAGGTTATGTCTAAGTTGGTGTCGATTGTGGGTTAATATGGTGGTTCGTGAGATTTTAAAATAAATTCTTGTGAAATTATTTTTTGTGCGCATTTTTTATTAGGTGATGTCACACAGTTAGTTCTGACTATATTCCTAACCAATGTGACCAGTTGGAAACATTGGAAGCACACATAGTTTAACTATGTGAAAACCATGTGACCCCCTATCATACATTTTTTAACCATGCATAAACCATGCATAAACCATGTGACAACCATGAAACCTTTTCCACACTTTGTTTAAACATGTAAAAATGATGCAACCCATAGCACTATTTGATTGATCATGCAAAAAACATGTCCAAACCATGCACAAATAATTAAAGTCCTCTCTTCATTCCAAAATTATCTAATTTTTACCAAGACAAGCCCAAATAATGACCCCAACAAGTTATACATAAAATAATGAAATGTAATACCTATAAAGGAGCCTATGAGACCTCCTAAAAAGTTACGGATCATGGCACACTATAACTCCTAATAAATATATTAGGTTTTTAATTAAAAATTGATCAAATTCCAACATCATAAATGGAAAAGGTGTAACCACATATCAACAATAGGCTACTATATCCCCATTATGAATCAAAAAAATGTTATCTAACATTATCAAGACACATTGATAAAAATATACGAACAATTATCCAACATATTATACACACAGTCTGATGTATCCTCTTGGATAATCTCCACCTATAGTTGTCCATGTACTCGAGGAGTCTTATTCCTGCATATTATCTTATCAATGTGATCCACTATAAAAAGTTGTTCCTCATAAAATTTTTCAATAAAATCTAGGCAGACCTCATTAATGAAAACAATTTATGATAGATCTATGTGGTAACACTAGGAATGAGATACCTAGATTAAATTATTCCATGTACATTATTGAAAAGTTTTAATTGTTAGACCGCTGTACAGATATTCCCCATACTCTCCAATGGAATAATTAAACTAGGGTATAGTTTATCATGCCTTTGAATATAAATATTTCCCAATAGTTGATATTAATGTAAGAATACTCATTCACTACAAATTATAGAGAACAGTGTCACTGATAATCATAATATATTTTCGTTCTCATATATTTCTCTATGTACTACCTAATACTTTTAAAATGATATTATGTTACCAGTAAGATAATAAAATTGATAACGGATGAATATCTATCCATTAAACATTATATAAGTTATTATCTTGTAAAATCATTCAGAATCTCTAAATAATCCATCTAAATCAATGCTCGAAAACTATTATATTATGTGAATATCTATTTGTAAATATGATTCTCTAATGAACCACTAAAAAATTTACCACAGAAAAAATATA
This sequence comes from Viscum album, assembly GCA_963277665.1. Lineage (NCBI taxonomy): Eukaryota > Viridiplantae > Streptophyta > Magnoliopsida > Santalales > Viscaceae > Viscum > Viscum album. Next base: position 1,097,779,103 of record OY728131.1, on the reverse strand, counting down.
TACCCATGAATCCTAATAGAATTTATTGTTTTATTTTTTATATAATGATTTTATTATATACTCTTATTAGCTTGAGAAACATGTATCTTTTTTAAGAACCACTAAAAGAGATATGTGAATTGCTTATCCCAATAGAAAATGATACTCATTGAAAAAAACATATAGTTTTAGTATCTCAATAAAATTGTATTAATGTAAATCATTGTTAAAATAGGTTTCCCTAATTAGTATTACATGTGGATCTATAATCAACAAGTCCACAATAACCCACACCACATCACTGTCATGATTAATCCATTATAAATTCATCAAAAAATCTATAGTAACATGATTTCATATACCCTCAATAAAGGGTGCAGAATGAATTATAATTTTCCTTAACTATACACATTATATAAATATAACAATTTATTGATCTAGGAAATGAACCCTATAATGAATTTTATTTTTTTTGTCAGTTATTATATCTGATGAACATCATGGTACGTTTTTTGTACTCATTGAGTAGATATTATATCCCAAGACATGTGAATTTTTAATTATCTCTTTAATATTTATAGTAGAGTTAATAACTAAAACTCATTCCTACATAAAATAATTAACATTAATAGAATTTTCAAGAGGTAGATCATATTCATTTTTAATTTCACATATACCCATATAGTTCAATTCATATAACTAATTATCCTTTACTCTCTCAGTGATTTAGGATTACATACATAGTGACGTCGAGTCTCTTTCCTCTGATACTCATGAACAATAAAAATTTTATCCGAAAATAATTTCTATATATACTACTAATTATTTTAAATAAAAACGACAAATACTTGAGGCTTCCAAAAATTTATAACAACAACAATATTCCCCATCAAACATCATGCTTGCATCTCGAAATAAAAATATTGATGGTATAGACCTAACCTCATATTAAAATGTTTTCTTTCTATCATAGAAAATATACAACCATGGCTCTTAGAGACTATATATATATGATAAACCTCTCAACTAAAATATTTTAACAGTATATGTCAAGATGTGCATTAACACTGCTAACTAAATGTCACGAGTTATATAATTACACTCATTTAATCCCAACATCCTCTATTTATAATAAATAACAAGTTTATCAAATATTAAGATTCCTCCCTAGGTAACCAATTATGTATCAAAATATAGTTTCTAATCCCTATCTAGCATGGTTATAATGAAAAAATTTACTGATTTTAGTTTACAATTCAGAACTTGTATGGGTCTCTTATGAACAATCCATAAGAAATTCAATTCTTTATGTTTTGTTTTATAATATATACATCTTGTCGATAATATTCCTAAATTATTCAATTATACAATCCAATTAGCATTGTAATATGTAGATGTCAATGTTTTTCATTATCCACTCCATAAAAACCATGATCTCAGCCTTTTGAAAGAGCATTAATATTCTTGGGTTAGTTATTATATTTCTTAAAAATTGGATCTCATTATTCCAAAATATAAAAATATAATTCTTAAAATAATGTTAATTCTCAATATGTTCTATTATAAAAATATTAAAATATAGTTAAAAAGGCTTTAATAACTGGGAGCAAATGATAATTTTATCATGGGAGACTCTAATAGAAGAATCAATGTATATATTGAAATCCATAATCGTAAAATCCATAGTTACTATTATAATGTTTATTAATCCAAACAACATGATAAGCTTCTCATAAAAATCCATAGAAACTCCTAAAAGTAGTACAAGGAATAATAAAAGGCTGAGTTCTCACATAAATATATCATGATCTCAAATAAATCATAGTGAACCACATCGATCCCTTCATGTTTTTAACCCACTCATTTATAAGATTTAGGGGGATTTGGAACAAGACCATAACATGATTTCACATCCAAAATTCTATACATATATGTAATGTGTTTTGGATCCTATTAGTGAAAATTTTTAGAGAACCTCCAGTAGATGTGATAGGTAGAGTAATACCATTAATATAAATATCCTTAAATAAAGGATTGACCTTAAAGATAATTAGATGATTATTCAGATAAGGGGGAATAGTTATATACTCTAAATTTGGATGTTTCATTATCATTGAATCAACTACACTTATCAGTGAAAAATAGGAGAATTTTAAAAAAATCCTAAAAATATTATTCAAACATAGGATCAAAGACTATATATCAAATCTCTTCAACAACATATAAAAATATAATATTGGGATATAATCGTCCCCGAATACTATTTCTCATACTCAAAATGACATAAATGAAGATAAAAATCACAAGAAAGAGTATATGAGTCACCATCAAAAGATGTGAATTACACCTTTTGATGATAATAATGATATTTTATTGATATGGAGGCATCCTATCTATAATTTTGATTATATATTTACTATGTATCACTAATATAATGAATTAATTTATAAAATAATATCCATTTAGTATGAAGGAAAACTAAAAACATTGAAAAATACACTTTCATAACAACACAATCATCAAATTGACAGAAATCTTATTAAATAGGTACACAAGAAACAAAATAGATCATGAACATACCATGTAAATATAAATAACATTATTTCCTGAATATCAAATAGTGAGTTTCATTTTTAAGGTAGAAAAAATAATTTTATCTTGATTAATAGAATTTCCCTAATCACAATTGGTAATCTATGACTCAATGAAATAAATATAAACATTACCAAAGCTTATTTCATAAAATATAAAACCTAGTTTACATGTGTATATCTACTCTTATTACTCTCTAGACCTTATGAATATGACCACCCCTAGTCTATTACTAGAGAGATATATTCCAATTGCCACACATTACTGACACTCATGATCATGTAACTAATCCATCAGATTTTTCAATTTCATATAAACTAACAGGATGGGTAGAAATATGGTTTAAATTCCATATATTCCTTATATATCATCATACTAAACAATACATTAATGTTCAATGGAATTGTATTCAATTATAAACTAACTCTATACACTTGTATAACACTATATGTGGCCTCCCATATTATGAAGAATGAAAATTTACCTAACCAGCCTAGCTATCAGATGTCCAATGAGAATCAATGACTGGCCATTTATGGTGGCATAAAAATCCGCCCTCGAACATAGTTTATAAATTAATAATACAATAGGTGTGAACTCTATCTAGGATTCTATAAATTATATGGGTATAATTGATGAACTTAGTGAATATTTAGTTATTTATGATGTTCTATAGAGTATCAAACAATTGGTTTATTTTCAATAGTGATTTTAATGAACCATACATATTCCATCACTCTCTATTGATGGAACAAAATTTTGGAGTTCATTAAAAGAATATGGAATTCAATCACCCATATAATTTATTCTGTCATATTGAAAAAAATTCAATCATTTTTGGCTTTCAAGCAATTTGGAATGAAATTCATATAGAATTGAATTTTTTTTCTTCTAAGGTGTCCCTAAATTATGATTTACATGTATTTGGACAACAAACTTGGAATAATTGTTCCTCCAAGAATATACACCGAAACATTCGGATAGATCTCATGGGGTTCATTGAAATTGGAAAAGAATGAGTGTTTGGACTGTATCCACATCCAAAATACTTATGGTTTATACTCTATAATAAATATTTTTGGGAGATAAAACTATACCCCCTTTGTCAGATCATATATAAAAGGATTAATTCTCATAAATCCCTGATCTATATAATGGATTAAACATAATTTATTATAGTGTTTTTTATAAACAAGTGTATGATTTGAAATAGTCGGTTTTGTATCTAGATCCTATGATAATTATCTTCTATACACTAATAGGGTTGAAAATGTTCGAATCGTCATTGTAATGCAATACAAGGACCAATAAATTTATCATAAACCCATATATAAAAGGTATTAAAATAAATAATGGGGAATTAAGTATTTTGAAAATAATAATGATATGATACACACAGACCCAAAAATCTATGAGCTCTCTCCAAACCTAGGGCACTCTCTCTGGCCTTGGATATAAATTCTATCTAAGTGGTAAAATTTATATATAATGGATTCACATTAGGAATTTAAAATTTTATGGAAATATCAATAGTTTATAAATATTAAATTCCACAATAATGTTAGTTTCTAAAAACTATATAATTTATTACACAATCATTATAAAAATTAACCTCATATCATAATTTTTTGAACTTAATAGTAGGAAA